>OY294069.1:111463759-112903099 GCA_958510875.1 Endomychus coccineus
TGTTGCTCATCATAGTTACTTTATAAAAGAATTACATCAAATTAATTACTGTTTCAATTCAGTCACCGAAAGTCATCTTTTTGACGCTGATTGTTATTGTAAAAATTAGTTCATTTTAACACTGAGTGCTACAATATAATTATTAACATAAGCACATATTGTATCTGAATTACTTGCCAAAAACTATCACAACTTTTGCAACTTCTTCAACGTTTGAAGGCAGAAGACTCTTAGATTTATCCAATTTTAAACACAAAATAAAGATATAAATGTACATCAAATAGGAATGCTTTTTTTTAAATGGAATAACATTATTACAATCATATTCTGTGCAAGTTTGAGCGAGTCCCACTAATTATTTCTATGAAAAAATAGCTGAAAATATTGTTTAGGTAGACAATTATTAATTGTAATTAACTTTTAAAAACACGAAAAGGGTCAACTGTACGATTATTATTTTTACATGTGTTTATGTAGGTATACAACTCCAGCCGGCAATATTTATAGCGTTGCCAGACCTCCGCTGTCGCTCTCCGCTAACACTACCGAACCTCCTTAGGATGTATTGTGTATTATTGTTAGGTATATCAGGGTGTAGGTTTATTTTGAATGAGAAACTATATTTATTGGCTTCTCGTGAAATTATTAAACCTGGAAAATTAACGCAACTGTTTTCCTTTTCCATCGTCAATTCGTTATAGAACCTAACAAGTTTGCTGCCCAAGATTAAACAAGATTCAAATTACGCAACCATCCCTTGAAATTTCATCATAAACTCATTCATGCTCAAGATATACTGAACATTCTAATAAACTGCCATTGGTGTCATCACCTGGATATAATGAAATCGTTTAAAATACATTAATTATCATATTCTCGTCTTTACGTATGTTTCGGTCTCACGACTATCATCAAAAACGTTTGAAAACTAAAGCACGGGATTTCTGAAACTAATTGTAACAAGCATCAAGCATAACAAATTAATGTGTGACAATTATCCGTGTTTTGTTGGATGTTGCGACGTAGCCATTACATCTTGAAATTATTGCGATAAAAACGCTTAGAGCCTAGTACAATTAGTTGATGTGAATTAGTTTTCAAACGTCTTCTGATGATGGTCCGAAACGTACGTAGGCTCCTATATTACATTAGAATCTATCTAATGAATTATGAATTTATATATTTAGTTAATTAAGACTATAAATACCTGGATTACTTCGCTTTTCGCCTGCCTGCGCATTGATTTGATGAAATTTATAAAATACGAGAAAAAATAAACTACCTACTTGATTTATATTAACCTTTTTTCTAGGCGGCACAAGGTCTCGAAAGACGATGTACAAAAATAATTATCTCGGGAGCCGAAATATGAATCGCTATTACTCAGACTAATTAAAACCTGCCCATGTCTATAATAATTATTCACAAGGCGGAATGCAATCTCTTCCTCTACTTAGTTAACTACGTACTTTCACAGTTATCTGATAAAAGTGAGCCACAGCTGCATCGTAAACAACTTATCATAAATCCTTGTAAGCACAAGAAGTGACCTGACTGGCCCAGTAGCGTTGCATGAACGATCTTGGAACAGGACCACGCCTAGCTACACGCGATCATTCTCGTTTCTATTGAACTAAATAGATAAAACTGGCTGGAACGACCGTTGTATTTTATCTAGTAAACAGGAAATTAGCAGAGCCGATCAACACTCCTCCAAGTGTTGTTCAGTTCAGGTCGGGAGTTCAAACTTAAAGACAATGTTCAACTTTTTTGCTAACAAAGCTTTAGTAAGCAAAATCACATTGGCGATTTGGATCTGTGAGACAATGATTGTCAAAATAGTTCATTCGTCTGAAAATATAGCACAATTTAATTTTCACCAAAATAATAATCTCCGTGTAAAATCCAGAATGGAATAGAGTTATTTATATCAATTTTCTATCTTCTATGACAAAATCTTCATAGAAAATCTTAGTGGCATCCTCATCGAATGAAATCACAATAAATAATCAGGAACCTATTCGGCCTCCTTTGCTTGTATCAAAATTGCTACCATCTCTTTTTTACATATTTTGAAATAAAATTGTCAAATGTAATTCCATCAGCACTCAATTTTAGGGACGCGGAATTAATTCAAAACGTAGGTGACGTTTGTTCTAAAAATAAAACAGCACAATGTCATTACAATTAGTGACATTACAGGACTTTTTTCTATATAAGTTGCGAAATGAGTTTTGAATTTAAATAAAACAAACCATGTTGTTGTTATTTAAATTTATAATGAATTTTCATCAAATAATGAATGATTCTATTCAATTTTGTAAATAAGTATTTTTACGCGACGTAAACATTTTCAACCAAGATCTTCGGCTGAGGTTGACAACATGTCGCCGTGCCAAACCACATTATTTTGGTAAAAGCAAATTACTACTCTTGTAAACATTTTCAACCAAGATCTTCGGCTGAGGTTGACAACATGTCGCCGTGCCAAACCACATTATTTTGGTAAAAGCAAATTACTACTCTTATCTGTTTTGTCTATTGAATTATATTGAAATCCTGGTTTTCAAGTTGACAAGTAGGTGATTTCTATGATTAATTGAGTTGAGCTCATTGTGAGATATCAACGAACTTTACTAATTGTAAAAGCTTTCAAAATATATTTCCTAAAATACTGCATTATTGATTAGAGTTGAGTGCAACAGCTGGAAAATGTGTGATTTTGGTAAGGATTCTAGCGACTGAAAACATGTATTGAAAATGACGCAGAAGGTGCTGATACCACAGAAATGAAGTCCACCACAAACAACACCCTCTCATGGGATGAGCATGTGAGGTCCATTGCGAAAACCGCTTCACGAAACTTTGGTTTTCTATTCTGTGCCAAGAGCTACTTATATCCCAGGTTCTCATAATATACAAAGCACAGATTTGCCTTGTAGTGTGCTGAAATACTGTTCACATGTTTGAAGTTCGGCTCCCAAACATCATACGCTGAAGCTCTTAGACTATATTCAGAACAAGGCCACTGTTCTGATTAGGAATGTCATACTTACGAATACATTTATCTTTCTAGAACATCATAATAAGGTGGGCGATCTCTGCCTTTTTTATAGATATTCCCATGGTCTATGTTTATCAAACACCTCATCTGCTATTCCACCTCAAGATATTCCAGTCAGGCGGACTAGACGAGCTCAAGAGTAGAGAGTCTTTTTTTAGAGTATTTATTGCATGTATAAACTACCGTTTACATTTGTCAAATAAAATATGAAAATGATATACTAAGATATGTATATATAAAAACTGCTTCAAAATGTATGTAAGTGAATTTAGTTAATAATTTAGGTATATGGAACATAGAATTTACATAACAAATTTGAATGTACATGTACGACATGCCATACAAAATTTATATGAAGCTTTTCAAAACTATTCAAAACAATCAATTGGCCAATGCATGACTAAGAAAGAATTTTGAATGTGGATTTAGAAACATTGAGTGAGCACTCTTTTAGCTTCTTGGGTAGCTTGTTCATAAATATTTTACTATAATAGTTAGTTAGTAACAGCAGAACAGCGACTGGAATTTAATCTTAAGTAGTCAATATGAATTTTATGGCAACATCTGGTGTTATAATTATGCAGATTATTATTAAAAACATGTGTATCAGACGACATACCCATTAGTATACAATTATAAATATATAGTGACGGAAAAGTCAAAATTTTGAAATCAATAATCAATGAAACGTTTCTTTGTTAAGATTCTCAACACTTTTCTTTGAAGACGAAAAATCCTTTCCGGATGAGGTGAATTACCTCAGCATGTCAGGGCACCATATGACATATGCGACTGAATAAGGGAGAGATATGCCATGCGCGTGGCCTCCTCAGGCAAGCAGTTTACTAAATTTCTTATCAAGAAAATGTTTTTTTAGATTTTGTTAGCTACACTGTCGACATGACAGTCTCAACTAAGAACTGGATCAAATAAAATACCCAAAAACTTTATACCGTCAGGGTTTGTAAAAGTAATGTTTCTGTGTGTGATTAGCATTATACCAGTTTTGTCAAGGTTTACGGACAGTTCATTTCCACAAAACCAGTCAAAAAGGCTTTCTTGGGAATCACTCAAGCAAGCCAACAAATTCCTTCCATTATTCTCGCTTCGGCGGACCATACTGGTGTCATCAGTAACTAGCAGGAGATCTGCCGCTCCCACCCCCTGAACCAAATCATTGATGGAAACAAGGAACAATCGAGGACCAAGGACAGATCCCTGTAAAACTCCGCTGACAACCTCACCATGTTCCGAGGAGGTTTCATTGTTGATAGTGTAATGTTTTCGATTGGATAAAAAGAGTAAATTAAATTACAGCTGTTGTCATGTTGTAAAATTTCAGATTATCAACAAGAACGGACGTAGAAACCAGTTCAAAAGCACTCCTTAGGTCATAAAAGAATATGCCTAGGTGAACCCTTTTTCCATACCGCTTACAATGATCTGTATAAGTTTATTTACAGCATCATTGGTGCTTCTATCTTTACGGAAGTCAAACTTGTTGCAATAACAAATGTTCTAATTTTTAAAATAGTCGGTTATCTGATATTCAAGCACAATTCAATAATTTTTGAAAAAAGTGGAACTATAGCTATTAATCACATATTACTGTAAGCTAATGATTTATACTTTAAAATTTCATTATTATAAGATCTTTTAACGGAAGAAAGAGTCTTTTTAATCTCTTCATCGTTGGGAAAATCAGATTTCAGTTCCCTCAAGAATCTGAAACATTCTCTCTTATTGCGAAGCTTGTCAATAAACCAACTAAACTGTAAGTTGTTTGATGAGGCTTGGGTGTATTTAACCTTAGCAGGGAAAGACACATTGACAGCCTCAACAAAAATCTGGATAAAATTGTTAAATTTACCATTGATATCAGAGTTATTATTAGTCCCAATTTGCCCTTTCAATGATCCTATAAAGAGTCTGCTTACCTAATTCAGTAATAGGCTGGCATACCTGTTCAATTCTGTTCTCCCTTAATTATTTGAGAGAATTCATTTTAATACCAACTGCCCTATGATTTGACAGGCAAGGGTCGCTGTCACTGCTATTGAACACTCTCTGATTATTAAAATTTATAATACTGTTATTAATGCAATTTTTTTCACGAGTAGGCTGGAAAATAGTTGCCACAAAGCCATATGATTGAATCAAATCCTTAAAAAGTAAGAAGGTTGTTTTGGGTATGAAAAAACGTATTAAAATCACCATTTATTACTACATCTTTTTTTGAAGCTACCAATGTTGTCAAAACATTTAAAAATTTTTCGATGTCATCGCTAGGTGCCCGGTAAACTGTAACATAACTAGATTTTCTCCACTAATTTCCGCCGCTGATATTTCACAGTGATACTTCACTGCGAGACTATGTTAAAATTTTCAATTACGAAGTTTTCAACTTCATCGTTAACCAGAGAGTGCTCGGGTAGACACAAAATATCCACTTTGATTGTTCAATTCATTTACCATAGCGTTAATTGATATTTTATCACATGCAGATCTAAATATGTAATATATTTGTTTACGTTAAACATTCTTAGAGGTTTTTGCAGTCAGGTTAATAGGATTTAAGCTCTACAAAAAAATACAAAATTATTTGGGAAATAAGTTACATGTTAAGTTTTAAAATGGAAGAGAAATAAAATTTCATTCATAAGGATATGAATTGACCAAGATTTATGCAAGTTTTCTCAGGTACCTTACGAGAATACATGAGTAGTTAGTCAGAAAAAATCAATAGATGCGCAGGTAACTTTTGCGACATGAATATATTGTAATACTCAATATAGAGAATCATCAATTCAGAGAATAAAGGGAAAAAATTCGAATCCAATACTCTGCATAAATAACATTCAAAACAAAAACACTACAAAAAGACGTCGCCATCTGCAATGTGCATACACATGCTAATGTCTGCACTATGTATTCGATGTGAGCTCCATGATATCAAGCAAGTTTAATAGTTTGATGGTTAGAATAGTAAAGCAGAAATAGAAAGGCTTAAACGTTCCAGTCACGATTCGCAATGTTTGTCATGAGTGTCTGTCTATCTTTGTACATAGTTAAATCAAACATGTCAAGATTAGTAGTAGACCAGCGCGCCTTTATTTACAGTTAACTTTGAAATATTATTTATTTCAATTGGTTGCTCATGGAATGAAAACAAGTTGAAAATTGGAATATATATGTCTGCATCAATTCGTTCCTGTTTCATTGACGTTTCTTTCTCAGGTTGAGACTTTTTGCTAAAAATGAATGGATAATTTCAATTATGTGAAAATATTTAGATAAACTTTTGTAAGCCATATCTACGTTCACATTTATTATTCATAGAATAGATTCATGAGAAATAAAAAATTCCCTAATCGATGTCAAGCCCCGCTTCTATCGCGAGTTACAGCCGTAAGTTGAGTGAAAGTCAGTGGGTTGTGCGCATGGCATATTTTTAGTTACAACCCACTATAGCGCTTCACTTGTTTGTCTTCTAATACAATACAATACGTCTAGATCTTTCTAACTCATAAGACTCTCGTATACACCGGTAATTTTAATTCAAACTGTATACACGGATTGTACCTAGTAAAATATAAGGTAACTATGTTGTATCAATAATTGTATTCGTAACTTCCGATACTCGAATTTCAACGTATTACGACGTCTCCTGAAATTATTCGACTACAATTACGAATACAACTAGAAATATAAATATCAGTAGACAGGAGATTATAGTCGTCATTCATTAATTAAAGGATTACTACTACAGGATTACCTGGTGAATTATTACACCCTAATAATGATGATTTTCTAGGTAATAACAGAGTATAACCAGGACAAATAGGTCGTGGAACATACACATTAAATAGTTTTAAGGAGCCTTATTAGCTTTATATAAGATATGTAAACTGTCTATTTCAGGAATGGAATGAATGTGATTGCAAATGATTGCAAACGTGGAACCCGTTTTTGAGAGTCTAAAGCATCTTGTATATTCATTAAGCCTAATAGAAAATTAGCGTCCTGTTTGGAATAGAGGAATCGCATTCTTGATAAGACAGGTCATGAACTCCAGATTTATTGATTGTCTTTATTTTGTCTTCGGGAAGTCGGAGAATTAAACTCAAATTTACACAAAACTTATAATATTTCATTTAGAATTAATGCTGTCAAATTGTTTCATCACACTGTAGCATTCTCAAAGCTAGCAGTTATCAATTAGAACTAAATCTAAAATTATGCTCTTGAATAATAGAAATGAATCTGAATGTGGCATAAATTGAGGCATGGGGACAGACAATGGTTTGGGTGGGAGTATATTTACTAAATATATTAGATATGCGAAATTTGAAACAATATCACATTAAATTTCGCAATTCTCACAAAAAATGTCTCAATTTCTCAAAACCCAGAATAGGAATGTCGCCTTTATAAGAACAAGTAATCTATAATCATATATTAATAACTCAGAATCTCAAAGAGATAAATCGAAGAACTAAGGAGTTTACACATGAACTAGACCCAGTTTATGTGTAAGGTTCAACAAAGATTTGAGAAGTTACAGGCTCAAAAAAGATTACTCTAATTACGCGAATCGCCTGTTGGAACATAATGACAACTTCACTCTTCATCCCGATATTTTACATATTCAAGAAAAGGGAAAATAAACTGACTGTCCCCGTCCCTCAATGTATGCCACATTCTGATTGATTTCTAATACTTGAGGTCATAATTTTAGATTTAGCTTCAGTTAATAACTCCTAGCTTTGAGAATGCTACAGTTTGGTGGAACAATTTATGGTCATTAATTCTGAATTGAATGTAAAATTTGATTGTATGAATTTGATTTATATATAAATACTCGAGAAATAGGTCACACTAAAACATATGATTATTTTCGTCTTTACATTAGTTTCAGCCTCAAGACCATCATTAATAGTATCAAGCACAAAGCGTTCTTATCGCATTAATTTCAATTATAAATGCCCACATCACCGAAACGAACATAAACACGAGTAATCGAATTTGTAACAAATTATATTACAAGTATATAAATATGTATCAAGAAGCCACTACATAGCAATCTACTTCTAATATTCGAAGTCATCTCATGCAATGTTTGAATGAAACTGAAACCAAACTATAATACGCTCAAATATCCACTTTCGAACCAGAACATTTATAAGGTGAGGGAAAGGCTGTCAGACCTAACTAGAAATATTGATATTTCAGTATTCTACCAAAAATATATTTTAAAATAATTAAGACTCATGTAGAAATTTTAAGGGTTTTAATTAATTAAATTAGTATAAATTTGACTTAATGATTGAACGTTTCTTCTATGATTTACAGACTTAGAGAAACATTTTATGTGAATCATCTCCAGGATAGATCTTTCATGATAATTGGTTTCTTTAGTTAAAATATTAACATTTTTGTATTGAATTGATGGTTATGATGAAAACAATATTTACCAAGGGCGATGGAATTGTCTAAGTTTTTGTTTCTAGTACTATACTTTTTTTCAATATTGTTTCGAGATTCCTGTATAAGTTCCGTCGCGATCTAAGCAACTTAATTTATATACTGTTTGTGGGTTTGTTTATCTTTAGGTATTAAAAGTTTTTGATTTAAAAAATATTCCCCAACACAGTTAGTAGGTTTATGTGCATCATTTATATCATACTTTTTTCATTAAACATTTCTTAATTTTCTCTGTGATCTCTGGAATATATGGTAATGTTATAAAATTATCTGTATTACCGTTATGTTATTTATATATGACTTTCCATTATCGATTTTGTTTATTCTTTCTTTATTGATGGGGTTGAAAAATGTTTTGGGTGGCCATTCATTTCCAGTGTATTACGAACAATTTTCAAATTTTAGAGACGGTCCTCTGGGTGGGACAATTTAACAGCGCGATCTGTAACGCTGTTTATAACACTTTTTTTATTACTTGTTGGTGCAACTGAATTAAAGTGAAGATATCGTGGAGACCAAACTTCCTTAGTACCACGATGTTTTCATGTTTCTATCTGAATCATGCTTAATATTCATATCTAGGAAATTCATGTTTTTGTTCATTTCAAAGTAAATTGAAGTTTACAGGAAAAATTGTTAAATTTATTAATTACGTACTGAATTTTATCTTTGGGAACACAAAATTTATACTAATTCAATTAATTAAAACCCTTGCAAATTCCTACAAGAGTGTTCATAATGTTAAAAGTATATTTTAGATAGAATACTGAAATAGCAGCATTTCTAGTTAGGTCTGACAACCTTTTCCTATTACCTCATAAATCTTTAGCATCTGGTTCGAAAGTGGATACTTGAGCGTATTATAGTTTGGTTTCATTCTTATTCAAACATTGCATGAGATGACTTCGAATATTAAAAGCAGATGTGCAGAAAATGTTACAATACATTTTCAATTGAAATTAATGCGATAAGGACGCTTTATGCTTGATACAATTAGTTTTAAGAAATCCAGTTTCAGACATTGATATGTCTTCTGACGATGATCGTGAGACCAAAACGTACGTAAAGACGAAAATAATAATCATATATGTTAGTGTGACCTATTTCCCGAGAATTTATATATAATTCATACCAGGGTTAGGAATCATAATCAAGTATAGATTTGAGTGTAATTCCCCAACTTCCATAAATTAAAATCATTTCACACTACGTAAACGCCGAAATCATAGAACTTTGTTTCGTCTTTATTATTGTATGATATGTCCTAAATTTAGAATTGGGTTTTAATGTTGTAGTTGAGTTATGATGTTTCAAACTGTTCTGGATTTTTCTAAAATAAGTTAGAATAACAAATCTCTTTTCTTCTTGTATTTCAATTGTGAATATACTGAAGTGGATATTGTTTCTTCGTTTTCGGTTGATTGATTTAGTTAATATTTGGGTCGAGTAACCATTATAAACTGCGATTCGTATTTATTTCCTGCTGGGAATTTTATTGTGACAATGGTATTGATGCATAGGCTTGTTTAATGAATTTCATTAAAACATTGTACATTCATTGCAATGTAATGTGAATGAATAATGAGTAAGTAGTTGTCCCGTTGGAATTATATGTACAAAACAACTGCTAACTGAAGCAAATCTCAGTCATATGAATTTCGCAAATTTAAATTGTAGATTGACAGATTCGTGCTCTCAATGTAAGTTGTCGACGTTGTTTCAAATAGGGTAATGTTGCAAACATTTCTTTACATGATATAATAATTAATCTATTTTATTATATGAGAGAAGTTGCCTGTCTCACCAAATTGGTTTGTAAAATTTTAATTTTGTTGTTTTATGCTGAAAATATGTCTGCGTAATTAGAATTAATTACTTAGTTGCAATAAGCATGTGATTGGTGCAGTGATAAAAATGTTAATTTAGTAATAAATTATCAAGTACCGCGTATAAATATGTTACTGAATGCGTGTTAGATGGAAATGTTCAGTCAAAAGCAACAAATCTTACCAAAGTTTTATCCTTATTAATTATTTCTAAAGGCTCTTGTATACTTGGTTTCCCCAGATACCAGTCTTCTCGTGGATTGTAATCTCCTAAAAATCTGACTAGCCTTGGGACGTTGACATAATTGTCATCATCGAAATGACAAAGCCATCTGTAATAAAAAGATACTCTTAGACAAGAAGACATACAATTTGTAAGTGCCTTATAATTCGCTTTTATCTTTCTCAGATTAGATTAAAACATGTCAAGAAATTACAGCGAACGTTGAATAAACTAATCAGATGCTAGTTTATAACACGGAGTATATTGTTCTGGCCAAAATATGAATTCGGCTATTCAATAAATTCTACTCTACTACTACCTGATTATGAACTGCAAGTTATATTTTATTTTCAATAAGAATGCATTTAATGTGCTTCATGTTAACATAGAATTTGAAACATTTTCTAGTTTCTAAATAATAAGTATGACCCATATAAAAAACGAAATTTCGAAATGAAATGACAATGGCTTTAAGATGTCATTGCCTATCATGCTGGAATGTAAGATAAGCAGTACTAAAAAATGTAGCGACAGTTATAATCTCGCACTTTGACTAAAACCACGCTCCAAATATTTGGTACTCAGCAAATGGTATAAGTAGCGGAACTTTCAAATTTCCCTATTTACAAGGAGATAGTGCTTCCATCCACAACATATGTCTTTCCATCGAAGAAACACATGAATTATACATGGTGTCCCAGGTTTTAGTAGCAGAACTTCAACAGTCGATAGAAAATTTGATTTTGAGAAAAAAAGTTCACATTAACATATATGCACAGACGCTTGGTTTTTGAGATTTTTGAAATTGAAGAAAAAAATTTCATTTTTTGCGAATATCTACGGAACCGTTTATCGTACAAGATACAGCTTCTGTAAGCAATATCTACTCATAGTAAGCTATGTTCTGTGCTATAAAAAAATTGGTTTTTACTCTTAATTGGTGAAGATTTTGAAGGAGTAGTGGGTGTTTTTCTCCCCAACTTCTACACCACTGGAAAAAGTACGGTTTTGAGACAACCGTTTGAACCGCCAATGTTTTCTACACAAACAAGGTACTCCTGGTCATAAGCTCTGAAGTTGACCGTTTTCGAGAAAACTACTTTTATGTTGAAAAACATGGTCAATTCTTAGTAATTAAACAAAATTTATTCAAACGTTAGAACAAGTAACAAAACCAAAAGATTGACCATGTTTTTCAACATAAAAGTTGATTTTTCTCGAAAACGGTCAACTTTGGAGCTTATAAGTACCTTTTTTGTGTAGAAAATATTGGCGGTTCAAACGGTTGTCTCTAAATTGTACTTTTTTCAGTGGCGTAGAAGTTGTGGAGAAAAACACCCACTACACTACCCCTTCAAAATCTTCACCAATTATCACTGAAAATTTTTTTTTATCGCCCAGAACATAGCTTACTATGAGTAAAAAATGTTCACAAAAGCTGTTTTCTGTACGATAAACGGTTCCGGAGATATTCGCAAAAAACGATTTTTTTTTTCAATTTCAACACCCTGTATCTCAAAAACTAAGCGTCTGTGCATATATGTTAATAGGAACTTTTTTCTCAAAATAAAATTTTCTATCGACTGTTATCTTTCAAGGTGAATACATAATTATGACAGTTTTGAATTCGACTGCAAATTCATATGGAAGTCATATCAATTCATAGGGCTAGTATGAATAATAATTTAGAAGACTCGAATACTCGCAAAAAACACTATAATATTCAGAAGCAACAAATGTCAACGAGTAATATGTAATGTTGCTTAGATCTGAAATACATGATTCACGAAAGGTAGAAAGAAGACTTAATTCCTGTGGAATAACATATGAACTACAAAGGATACATATTTTTTGTTTGAGGATGTATTAGGAACGGCGTTCTTGTAAGCGATATAGTTATTAATTCAGTAAATAAGTCGAGAAAAAGTGCCGAAAGTTTTTGAAAACTTCATTTCGGAGGCAATTCGGGCGCTTTAGCTGCTTCTAACTTCGTCATTTAGGCCGCCTACAAATGGATTGAGTGTAATGAATACTCCTGTGGGTTCAAGAAACACGATGCAAAAAAAATTATTCAAATCCGAGCTACTTCCCCACTTTTACACGTAGCCGGGTTTATTTACTGGACTATATGTATTTCGGATATATTATTGAATTTATTTATACATTGATAGTTTTGGATTATGTTTATGGCCACAACTTTTATTATATCATTTATTCGAATGTGAGTTTCAGATTGTGTTTCCCGGTTCAAGGCCTTCGATAATACCTTTTTCCAACTACTTAAATAAAATCAAGCAAAAAAAATAAAAATACTTCTGTAAATAAGGAACAATAACCCTTTTTTAGTGTTGACAATCATTGACACCCGTTTATCCAACCAGATGTTTCTTTTCAACCGGTGATTGTGTCTGGAATATTCTGCACGACTCACAGAATAATAAATTCGAATTAAGAAATATAAAAGCCACGTCAGATCAATTCTTTTGCCATTATCTAGTAGCCGGTAATAATACTATTCAATCAAGCGTCTCTGTTGGGCGTCTTTTGGATATGGTATGTTTTGAACTTCGTTTGGGAAGTTTTCAACAAAAAATGTTACTCCATCGCAATTGAAATATTCCGGACAATTATTCCAATTCGGATAGATATCTAGACGAGCTTGTGGATCTTCCTCCTCAGCCGATTGCGAGTCTTGTTTTTGCCATACTATTTGCTGAATAAGGTCTCAGTTTCTGTTCTGTTCTTGTACCGACCCTCGTTAATTTTCTCAAAGTTTTGTTTTTTTTTCGTTTGTGTATATTGTCATCGTCAAATTATAGCCGCTGTTACTTACAAATCCTCCCTAAAAACAAACTCATAAGTGTATATACAGCGCGTACCCGTAACATCCCCACCGGCAATATTTCAGAGCTAAAAATTTTAAATACACACAAGGCAAGGTGAAAAGACTCCTGAAAATAAAACAGATGGCGCCCCAATCGAAAATCACATGTGACATTTGTGATATACCATCTTTAGCTAGAACGCATTAAAATTTTCAGACTGATATGTCATTCCGTTCTGTTTTGACACCCATCGAAAGCAAGCAATCTTGAAGATTTTTGTATAAATCCAGATTAAACATTATTTCTTGAGTGGAAAAAACATTACCCATACCAAAGCATTGCTTGTTAAACATTATGGGGACTCTTCACCATCGATAGAAAGGATTCACAAGTGGTTTATTGATTTTCGTTGTGGTAGTATGACCACAAAGAACGCCGAACGTTCTAGTCGTCCAATTGAGGTTACAATGCCAGAAATGGTCGATAAAGTTCATGGTATGATATTGAACGATCGGCGAGTTAAAGTGCACGAGACTGCTAAGGCAATGGGCATTTCAACCGAACGGGTACGGAACATTTTTCGTAGATTTTTGGATATGAGAAAGTTATATGCCAGATGGGTGCCGCATTTGTTCCCTGTTGACAACGAGCGCGAGCATGTGACTACTTCAAATAATGTTTGGCGCGATAAGAAGGACATTTTGAGCCGTTTCGTAACTGTGGACGAAACATAGATCCATCACAACACACCAGAGACCAAAGAACAATCGAAACAGTGGACTTGTCCTGGCGAATCGAAGTCGAAAAAATCCAAAGTGGGCTCATCGGCCAATAAACCCATGGCGACAGTTTTTTGGAATGCACACGGTGTCGTCCATATCGATTACATTTAAAAGAGCAAAACGATCACCGGTATATATTATGAAGAGCTATTGGATCGATTCGACGCCGATTTGAAGCGAAAATAGCCGCATTTGGCAAAGAAAAAAGTTATCTTCTACCAAGACAACGCACCGGCGCACAGGTCCGCAGTCGCAATGGCAAAATTCCATGAATTACGTTACGAATTGGTTCGTCATCCATCATATTCTGAAGATTTGGCCTTAGTCGAGTCAAATAGGTATTAAAAAAGGCCGACTTACGAAAATCGAACGATATGGACCGATTTTGATGAAACAAAGTGCATTCGATTCGGGATGACGTCTAGAAAAAAGCTTACCGGTTAGTTTTTTGTGCAAATTTGCTATTATGTTTTTAACCGAAAAACACTTTTATTAATTTGCAGCGTGAATGCATTATCAAAGCAATGTTTTATTTATTGAACAATATGTATTTGAAATATTAAAAGAATGTTTCTGATAATATTCACTGAACCACAGAACAAAATTATTTTCACATAAAACGAATGAGAAATTTTACTAATCTGAACAACAACAGCATCCAACAGTAAGTGACACGTGATTTATTATGTATCTACATTACAATAGCAGCGTGGTCCACGTATACGTTGCCGCGTCTTTATTTTGAAGGGATGGGAGGGAGGACCGGTTTAGATAAACAGCTGCTCTATGAAGCGGTGGATTCCATAGAGATCTTATTATATGATAGATGCTGTGTTATAGTATAGTGTAGACTCCATAGTTTAAGAAAAATACCTACCTGCTACTCCCGCCCGGTTTTTATTACTTATATGTCCATAGTATATGTAAAAGATGCTGTGTGGAATATAAAAAGACTGAGTAGAGAAGATAGAAAAAAATTTTAGATGAGCGGGAATTTAATTCAAATTAAAAAATTAAAAAATTAGAATTCGATTTTGTCTTTGATTTAAATTAGTAACGACCCCCTTTTAACAAATTTTTAAACATTTAACATAAAAAAACAACCTCCACAACCCCTAACTGAGGATTTCTGGTTAGTTTTGATGAAATTTTGGAAATTGGTCAATTTTTCGGTTAAAAAAATAATAACAAATTTGCACAAAAACTAACCGGTAAGCTTTTTTCTAGACGTCATCCCGAATCGAATGCCCTTTGTTTCATCAAAATCGGTCCCTATCGTTCGATTTTCGTAATGAAATACCTATTTGACTACCTCCTGAGATTTTTCTCTATTTCCGAACTTGGCTCGGCGGAAAGGGATTTGACTCCAACGATGAGGTCATCGCTTAAACAAACGCCTATTTTGGAAGATTTCCGAAATCGTATTATTTAGGAGGGATAGAAAAACGTTGGACGAAGTCTATCGGGCTACAATGAGATTATGTTGAGAAATAATATAAGTGTTGACCAAATAAATCATTTCTCCTTTTTCATTTTCCAGGGACTTTTCACCTTGCCCTCGTAGGTATGTCTGCATTTCTCACCTAATATTTACCAATTATTGAAAACAGAAATAAAAAATAATGGCGTCGCAAAATTTTCAAAACGAGTCATAAATAAGACTCGTTTAGCGGCGGAATCAAAGGGTTTTAATACAGAGAAATTAGAAAAGAATGACTTATTTGAGCATTCGTCAGAGATGCGTGCCAACTGCCGATAATGCAAGGCGAAAGCGAGAGTGACGACATCACGCGCGAAGCGGCATTTGTTTCCAAATCGGTGGGCTAGACTATTGATTATAAAGAACATCAAAGGATGGACGATAGTGAGCTATTTTATCTTTGAAAGGTGACGCAGGTGTATATTCTGCTGCTTGTTATCATCAGTGTTATCGGCTCAGGCAACTACTTTTATTATGTAGTAGGTATTAGGTATAGGTATCTAAACCTTTTTTGATGAGACGAAATTGATGTAGCCGCAGTCGTCTCTTATTTTAGCCGACAGTGTTCAACATATCGCAGAATAGGGAGCGACGGCCCTGACCCGGTTTTGCTTACATACTTCTTATACGATTTGTGAATTCATCACACTGGTTTTCAAAATTCACATGATATTGCAATGAAGTAAACTGTAATATTTCAATAGTTTAGTCCTGAATTGAATATATCCTAAAATCAGATGAATCTTTACGAATCAAAATTCGCATTTCGACAACTTTGTCGACATCTTCAATAGACCAATACAACTAAAAACACACTTCGGGACCCAAATCAATTTGGTACCACAGTGATGATTATATTTTGGTTAAGATCACGATATTTGAATGAAAGAAAGCGAATTGTGATCCACGTAGAAAATGTCGAAACCCCGCTATGCTCATGCATATCGAACGTTTTGGATTATTTTATATATAGCAGGCCTCTGATATCTTTTTGAATTTTCGGAGTTGCAGACTTGAAATTATTCCATAAAATTGGAATATTTGCATGTATAGTGAAGATTGACCCAGTATGAATTGTATATTAAAAATTCTCGGGAAATAGGTCACATTAACACTTTGTTTTATATTTTCGTCTTTACGTACGTTTCGGTCTCACGACCATCATCAGAAGACTTATTATGTCAAAAAAGGTTTTTTAAAACTAATCCTAGTACAAAGCGTCCATATTGCAACAATTTCAATCAAAAATGCCCACGTCGTCGAAACGAACAGAACCACGAATAACGTACAATTGACGGTACAATTTCGGTTATTCGTGGTTCTGTTCGTTTCGACGACGTGAGAATTTTTGATTGAAATTGGTTCGATATGGACGCTTTGTGCTATAATTAGTTTTAAAAAACCCTTTTTGACATAATAAGTCTTCTGATGATCGTCGTGAGACCGACACGTACGTAAAGACGAAAATATAAGACAAAGTGTTAATGTGACCTATTTCCCGAGAATTTTTATATATAATGTTTGCATATGCATTGTCGTCACAAGAATAGTACCTACCTATTGTATTCCAAGAGTAGTAAAATTAGCTACGATACAATTTTATTTTATTGAGAAGTTGGTATCTTCAGTAAAAGTGAGTATGTGAGAAAAGAAATATTTACACCATGTACTACACTATATAAATACTGCATACTGATCGTCGAGATCGTAAAAAGTTAGAAGTCAAAAACTGGTAAATGGCCCCTAATGATTTTTCGTATTTCAAAACAAATTCTCAGCTAGTGAATTGTTGTATAAGAAATTATTTGTTTGATTCTGTGGGATATTGAAAATGTTATCATACAACAAGCTTATTTTACTTATTATTATTATACTTCGATAGGTATGTTTTTAACTAACTGGTGCAGTCAAATGTGTAAATCCTTGGGAAAAGGGTCGATTTTGATGAGACAAAGTGCATTCTCTTCAGAATGTTATCAGAAACAAAATCTATCTCATAGATAGTTGTGCAAATTTTTAATATTGCTTATAAACAATAAATTAACAATTTAAAATTGAAATAACTCATTTTTGAGATTACATAAAAATGTCTATAAAATACTAAATTTGATCGTTTTGATCGGGTAAAAACTATTTTTGCTTAGTGAACATATGAAACTAGTTAAACAAATAGTTGAATTAACTTTATTTATTATGAACAATTTATTTATTAACAAATAGATGAATTCGACCAAAACCCCGAGTTTATGGTCTATTTCGGATAATGTTGGCCTTCTGAGTACGATTGTATTGAGATTATGTCTTTAAATTCATATATAAATTTTTAAATTGTTATAAACAAATTATTCATTAACAAATACAGAAGAACAAAATTTGAAATTTTCATTTATTTTTATGTAATATGCTCACTCAGCACTTGATTTTTTAACAAAATTGATGAAATGTATCAAGCCTTAATATAATTTGAACATTACATGCTCAAAAAAATAGAAATAATTATTATTTTTTTATAAAAATCAAAACTCTCAAATTTATTTCAACAATTTGTTTGTTAAAAATTGTTTGTCTGAAATTTTATTCGATATTCATCGTCTAGATCTCGTGCACTCAAACTCCTCGATAAAATATTTTGTATTTATTCATTTCAAAATTGAGATTTTTCTAGTAAGATATATATCTTTTGATATAATTTATTTGACTATTGATAGATTAATTTCAAAAACACTTTACCCTTGGAATTTCGGCACAATTCGTGTACCTAATTGTTAAAAAATAATTTGTTTATAACAATTAAAAAATTTATGTATGCACTTAAAGACCATGATAGCAATAAAATTGTGGGTATACATTCGACGATATTGATGATAAAAACGAACTCAGCATGTCAAAATTATCCGAAAACGATCCTAAGCTCGGAGTTTTGGTCGATTTCTTCTATTTGTTAATAAATAATAATAAATAAATTGTTTATAACAAATGAAGCTAATTCAACTATTTGTTTAACTAGTTTCATATATTCACTTACCAAAAATAGTCTTTACCCGATCATTACATAATTTTTATGTAATCTCGAAAATGAGCTAATTAAATTGTTAATTTATTGTTTATAAATAATATAAGCAATTTGCACATCTATAGATGAGGTAAACTTTGTATCTGATAACATTCTGAAGAGATGCACTTTGTCGTATCAAAATCGACCCTTTTCCCAAGGATTTACGGGTTTGGCCTATTTTTATACCCATTTCACTGATTGTCCCAAAGTGAGTAAAATTAGAATTATATTCTGAAAATTGTATTTTTCATATTGAAAATGTTTTCCTATGTGAATATGGTTGGATCGTAGATTACTTCATGATTATAAAAATGTACAGAATAGTATTTGAAGATATTGTCTCATAAGTATTTTATTTTATGTTACCACCGAAGTAGTTTTCTAACAAATGTGTGAATCGTTCAATACATGATGTTCCTATTGAGAGAGGATTCTCAGCAATCGATCTGCCTTTCAGGATAAAATATTAGATTTGCCAATAGTGTAATCACCTGTCTCGTTCTTTACTGTCCTTGCTAACTTTCAAGTTCAAGCTTCACCGCTCTAGTTGAGAGCTTTCCTCTATTGGGAAATCAAAGACCGTGCTAAAGAACTGTTCTGACGCATCAGAAGGCGGAACGAGAAACAAATTTTATTTCTGTGGAAACGAGACAAATAATGTCCACGAAGGCAAAGTATTTCAATTTTCATTGCATCATGAATACAATAGATTGAGTGAAGTTACTCTAGACTAGACCTTCTCCAGTTGTAATTCAGAAAAAGTAAAGTGATTTTCAGAAATGGCGAATTGTAATTCAGATAATAAATGTTGTAGTTTAGATATACAATTTATGTTTCAAAAAAAAGAAAATGTAATTCAGAACAGTAACATGTGATTCAGAAAGAGAAAATTGTAATTTAGACAGCATCAAATGAAATTCAGAATATATGTTAATGTTGTTTTCATTGCAAGAAGTGACTTTGGTTGATGTGTGTTGTTCTTGTTCTCTAAACTCTGTGGCAGATAAAACACTTATATTCTCTATTTTCTAAATTCAAAACTGAAACTGTTCCAATACTTGAATGCCATTTTCATAAGATTTACCGAATCTGGGTATTCTAACTAAAGAATCTACCACAGTTAATTTGGATGGTCATCATGGATTGCATTATTGAAAATCACTGTGTAATTTTTAAATCCTTAAGTTTCGAACCTATATTGCTAATCATAGTGATCATATATCATATAGATCAGCAAATAACGGCAAGTTTTTAACCAATAAAAGCGACTAACATATATGTATAAGATATTTTTTGATCAGAGCAACCTATTTATCTAAGGAGTCTTAGATAAAGAAAGTGGCTCGTTTTGGCGTAGCAAATTCTTAAACTACAAAGAGTTAGGAGGTTCAACTCTCTCATCCCCCAATTGTATCGCTCATACATACACAATAATCATTATTCTGCGGCATCAATTAGAATAGATTTGATACTACCACCCGGCACCAACGAACAAATACCATAGAGGTAACATATTAATAGAGGTGAAACCTCACTTCAACATGGGGGATCAAAATGAGAATTGGTGGCTGACCCACCACACGCTCCCCCCATTTAAAAGCTATAAATACGTACCTGCCATGTAGATACATATTTATTATAGGTAAATGGTATTCTATAGGGTTTCCAGGCCAGGTATTTGTTCCCAGTATGGTACCAGAATTTTACCCATATGGAGACCAAGCCAAAACAAATTTATAGACCTCAAAAGCCCTCATTTGAAATTTAGAAAAAATTTAATTACATTGGTACCACCCTACCATAGCACCCTATTTACATACAACTATTTTCAATTAGAAGTTCTTTGTTCGCCCTTTAACTTTTTCTATTTAACTTTTCTTTACGTAGATATGTATATGTAACGCTTGCACATATTTCTTAAGATACAATTGGGTATCGTCTTATTTGAGCTACCTGTCAATAGAAAACGCACTCCTTTGATTATTATTCTGATCTTAAATCAAAAAATTTGTTCAAGGGTCCACTTGATAATTTTTTCTGAATAACATGTAACAAGTCTGAAATACCTAGATTTAACGCTTTCTGAATTACATGTTAACCCGCTTTACAACTTTTATTTTCTGATTTACATATAACATATCTTATTATATATAAATTGTCGGGAAATAGGTCATACGTTTCGGTCTCACGACCATCATCAGAAGATGTATTATGTCTGAACCGGGATTTCTTAAAACTAATTGTATCAGCACAAAGCTTCGCACCAATTTCAATTAGAAATGCTCACGTTGCCGGAACGAACAGAAACACGAATAATCAAAATTCTAACACATTAATGTTTTAAGTATATGGATATGTACCAAGAATCAACTGCTTGGCAATTTTATTATAATATACGAACTCATGTCAAACAAAGTCTGTATACGACTGGAACCAAAATTATAACGCTCAAGTATCCACTTTCGAACCAGATGTTGAAGATTCATGAGTTGATAGAAAAAAGATTGCCAGACCTTATTAGAAATATTGCTATATGAGCATTCTACCTAAAATTGTGAAGACGCATGTAAGAATTTGCAAGGGTTTTAATTGGATAAATTATATAAGTTTAACTCAATGACTGAATATCTGTTCTATGATTTACAGACTCAATGAAATTCAGTACGTGATTGATGAATTTAACAACTTCCACTGAAACTTACTTGTAGAATGAAGTGAACGAAAACATAAATTTCATAAATATGAACATTAGGCATGATGCAGATGAAAAATAAAAACTTCGTGATTTACTAAAGAAGTTCGATTTCGTTGCACCAACAAGTTATGAAAAAAGTGTTATAAACAGCCTTTCAGGTCGCGCGGTTAAATTGTCCCAACCAGAGAACCATCCCAAAAATTTGAAAATGTTTTTAATTCACTGGAAATGAATGGTAACCATAAAAACATTTTTCAATCCGATCATTAAAGAAAGATTAAACAAATTATATATTGGAACGTCATTATAAATAACATAGACGGTAATACAGATGATTTTATAACATTACCACACATTCCGGACACCTCAGAGAAATGTAAGAAATATTTGTTTTTAAATGATATAAATGTTGCGCATAAGCCTATCAACTATGATGGGAAATATTTGTCAAATCTAAAACCTTTAATACCTAAAGATAAACAAACCCGCACAGTATACAAATTAAATTGTTAAGATTGCGATGGGACTTATACAGGAATCTCTAAGCAATATATACAAAAAAGAATGTATGGTCATGAAGTCATAAGTATAGTACAAGAAAATTCCACCGCCGTTGCTAAACACTGCTTTGAGTATAACCATCAACTCAATTACAAAAATGTTAATATTTTAACTGAGGAAACCAATTATTATAAAAGATGGAGATGATTCGCATTAAACGTGACCTCAAGTCTATAAATCATAGAACAGATATTCAGTCATTAAGTCAGATTTATACTAATTTGAATAATTGAAACCCTTGTAAATTCCTATATGCGTCTTTATAAAGTTAAAAATATATTTTAGGCATGATGCTCAAATAGCAATATTTCTAATAAGGTCTGACAACCTTTATCTATTACCTCATAAATCTTTCAACATCTGGTTCGAAAGTGGATACTTGAGCGTATATTTTTGGTTTCAGTCGTATACAGATTTTGTTTGACATGAGTTCGTATATTATAAGAAAATTGCTAAGAAGTGTTCGTGTTTCTGTTCGTTTCGGCGACGTGGGCATTTTTAAATGAAATTGGTGCGATAAGGACGCTTTGTGCTGATACAATTAGTTTCAGGAAATCCCGTTTTAGATATTGATACGTCTTCTGATGATGCTCGTGAGACCGAAACGTACGTAGAGACGAAAATGATAAGCATATGTGTTATTGTGACCTATTTCCCGAGAATTTATATATAGTTCATACAAGAACCAAGAATCATTATTAATATTACATATCTGAATTATAAGTTGTATTTCTGAAATACATTTTGCAAATAAGAATTACAACTTCTCTTTCCTGAATAACAACTAGAAAAGTTCTAGATATGTTTGTTTTTGGAGGAAATGTATTAATTTAATCGGTGGTGATCTCTACTTTGAGAGTACATAATCGTTATGATAAGTATTTTTCGAATTTGTCAAGTAGAATGTTGATCGGATTTTAACATTCATCCTCAGTCTTCCTACGAAAGTATATTTGTATCACCTTTCGAAATGTTAGCTACATCATAGGAAATTCTGTTATAATAATTCAAGACTACGTTGGAATACTCATCAATTTTAATTATTAAAGTAGGTATGTAGTATGTAATTAGTAGCTTATTAATGAGGTTCCTAACAATGTGCAAGCACATAATATTTCTTTTATCCTAGCTAAAAGCTATTTCCAAATCTGGCAGACAAATTCTAACAACAATCAATCAATCATTGAACATAATTGAACTATAAATACATTGCATTGTTTGGAGATTGAATGTTCTAAGTGTTAGATTTATAATGTGATGGTAACACAGAATGTCTATGGTACACTTCCTTCGAATTAACTCTACTCACTATTGTTATTGTAAACTTATATATTGCGTACATCTGCCGCCGCCGGCGCCGGTATGTACAGATTATTTATCTGTTCTTTACCAAACATTGTAATCCAGATGTCACATATATATTTATTATATACTGATCTGAGGTAATCATATTATCTGAAATGTTCACATTAGATATACATCGATATAACATAAAACTGATTAGGGTTTCAATAAGAAATAAACAACAGTTAAAAAAATATCCAGTATTGAGTTGCACCATCGTGATTGGTTCTGATTATGCATGCACTCATTTACTCGGTGAGGGACACTCTGAATCAAATGATCAATGCCGCATTAGGCTAATTATTCCAAGAATCTAGTATGTGAAGCCGAAGATTGTTGATATTGTGTGGGGGTGGGGTGAATTACCTTGTCTGGTACCGGATCGAAACCCAGAAATGTTCGAGTCAAACATGATTAATTAAAAAATTGGTTTCACCCAAGTGTGAGTTCATAATTGATATTAATGTTTAATTCTCACAATCCATTTTTTTGTACATTCGTACTACCACGTTTCAAGGTCAATTATTAAATCTCATACTCAGGTATAGATAAAGCATGGCTATGATGAAAAATGTATCGTATCACCATTTGTTAAAACAGTTTTAGAAATATTTTTATTTTAAAATTAATAAAGATTCTTGACCCAGCTATGAATTATATGTAAATTCTCGGGAAATAGGTGACATTAACACTTATGCCCGTTTTGGACATAATAAGTCTTCTGATGATGATCGTGAGACCGCAACGTACGTAAAGACTAAAATATAAAGCATAAGTGTTAATGTGACCTATTTCCCGAGAATTTATATATGATTAAAATATTGTAAATTGTTAATTTTTAGTGAAATTTATTTTTTCAAAAGATTTACTTACATTTAATATATGAAATTATTATAATCATATGGCTCCATTTCCAGATAATTAAAGTTGTACGTAAAATTTCATTTTTGATTTATATAATAATATACATGTTAAACAGTTCAGTAATCAGAAATTCAGGAAGCTACAAAGTAGTTATTCTAATGGTGAGGAATATGCAACTTCAGATAACAAATTGGTCAAAAATTATTTAAAAAATGGGCATGTTTTGAATGTTTGATATTTATGCAATTATAAGCAATTAATGACATCTAGTGGTAAAGTGATGAAACCATATGATTTTAGTAGAGAGAACTTTGGACTTTCAGTAGAATATAATTTCCTGTAAAATGACAAAATGATTATAATATTTAATATTGTTAAAACTTTACATTAGATTATTGCTGAAAAAATTGGGTCATAATTCCAAGCAATTTGGTAGCTGTATGGAAAATTTTGAAATTTGTTTCAGGGTAAAATTTATGATTATTTTCTAACTACGTTGTAGCTTCCTGATTTTCAACTGTTCAACATGTATATTATATAAATCAAAAATGAAATTTTACGTATAAGCTGAATTATCTGGAAATGAAGCCATATGATTATATATAATAATTATTAAACATTAATATTAATATCATAATTAATTATGTAATACACAATCAAATTTGGAAGGTTACTGATTAAGGATATGAAGTCAAAAGTATAATACAGAATAAAGGACTTTTGCCAGTTTAATTATTTAGGTATATTCATGTAAATAATTTTTTTTTGCGTTATTAAAATAAGTCTTATTTCGGCCTCAGTCCAAAAACCAATGTCCATGAGAATCATTTGCTTTTAACTTAATAACCCAATATTTTTGAAATATAGACAAACAGCGGAGCAATTTTTTCAAAATAACGAAGCGTTGAATGTTTTCCTTTTAAAATCTAAGCATGATGATACAAAAACCAAAAAAGGATTTTCAACCTATTAAGCTTACGAATTATTATAGACCTAACACCTGCTAAATTTTCTTTATATCACGACGAAATTTATCACTTTTCAAAACTAAATATGATAATTTAAAAAATCGCAGAGGCGTCGATAGCTTTGTTAATAAGTGATCATTTTCATTTTAATTCAACCAAAAAATGAATAAGGAACCATGAACCGAGCAATTAAACTTCCCGAGATATTGCCGTTGCTATGTTAATATTGACAATATATTCATTAAAATGTCCTCCACTGCGCACGGAGTGCCTTTTCTTCCTTTCGAAATCATAAGTGAGGAAGATGAACTGACAGTGTCACATATGTTAATATTGAAAATTAATTTAAAACGAAATAGTATTCAACAAGCTTATCGCAAATATTTACAACTGTGTATTGACGCAGGTGAATAATTCTAATTTATAAATCTCAATATTGTAATTACAAGACTTGTAAGTAGACACAATCATTCAGCAAATCTTGTTCTTCGTATTACATTCTAGAAATTGATTATTCTATTTAGTAATTTGCATGTACTTGTTATTCAACTCTTGCTAGACTTTTTACATGGTGCATTTAACTTAAGAGTTCGTTTATTTGCCAATCACGATAATCTTCCGCAACCGTTAACTTGGAATATAATTTAGATAATATATTCAAATTCAAATTAAATTCTAATTCAAATATTCCATGTTTGAAAATAACCTGGTTAATTGAATATTTCGTATTGTTATATGTCATTGAAGTCTGATTTCACAGAAGACTAGCTGTTGCTTGCAGGCGGCAGGCCCCGCCCGCAGGAACAGCTAGCGGCGGAAACCGCTCCCGGCCTTTGGTTTAAGGGCGGATGAAATTTAGACCGAAATCAGGACAGGTACTTAAAGGGAACCTGTGAATTCGGCCGGAAAGGTGGAAGTAAAATAAAATATTATAGTGTTATATAAGTGCTACAACATTTTTTATTCAACCAAAATGATGTAGGCTCTAGAGTGAAAGCTGAAAGTACATACAACTTAGATATAGATACTTACAACACACTATTATTTAAAAAGTATAGCTAAAAAGATACTTGCAGTTACACTTTTAAAAGCTTTGATGTGAAACAGATTTAACAAAATTAATTATAGAAAAATTTTCAGACCGAAGCATATGGACCATGTTTTCAATAAATTTCAATTTATTTCTTTTATTTTGGCAGGAATATTCAAACTTTTTATTTTTAAATATGCATTCATCTGAAATGCTTTCAAATTTTCTATAGAAATATTGAAGGGTGATAAGAAAAATAAAGAATTCAAATTTGAATGAAACGATTTGCAAGCGTTTGTGATTCCTTTTATCGTTCGATTTTCTTACCCATATATTTCGTGGAAAATAGGAATCAGGTGCTATATAATAATCTAGTAAATAGTTTGCGTATTTATCCAACAGTTCATTATTTAGTTTATATGACATTAAATCGAATATAAAACAATCCTCAACTTCAGATGGTATCAAATAAGTAAGCCCAAAAGTGTGAATAAGCCATTTAAATTATTTTTATATATTTGAGTTAACCCTGAATACTGAATTTTTCTGTACCACGCTTGATGTAAGTGAAATCTACAGCAATGTCTTTTCGTTTTTGGCATAACATTTTTTAATGCGATACGTATTGCTATTTCAAAATCTATGAATACCTCCATCAGTTCAAAAACTGTATTAAAAACTTCCACAATTTTACATTCAAGCAGCAAGGAAAAGTTTAATATTTGTGTCAGCAGTCTTATTTGGGATTGAAGTGAATTTAGTCCGACATCTATTAATTGCCTTTCTATGTGGTAAATTCATTCCTGGATCTTTTTAAGGTCTACGTAAACTGAGTCCCAGGTACGTACCTGGTTGTCAGGTTAGATAATTAGCGAATAGTACCTGCTGCCGAAGCCCCCACCCTTCTGTACGCAAGTATTTGTACAATAACCAATAATGATTGTTATCCCCTTTGCTCCTAACCTAACCTAACCTTACCTAACCTAACCTAGTAACCTAACATTAGGACCGAATTTACTTAGGAATATGGAAATGGGACTCAATTTATATTTTCCGGTCATTAGATGAACCCTTTGCTTTGGGCAGGTGGGAAAGGGGATAAGCGGCCGAAACTACGCTAGCCGGGAGTCAAACCTACCCATTTGCACAAAATCTACAGCCTTCCTAAAGACTTAATGAATCATCAAATTCTTATATCAACATGTGCTAGTGTGTAGGTGGTAGATATAGATTTGAACAAGCTATTAGTTATAATTTTATCTTAACACGATCTTGAATAAAACATTTGTAGTCCTTATTAAGAAATGATGATTCAAAAGCCTAGTAGGACAAAGGTGAAAAAAATAATTACATTTTGAACCTAGGAGAGCTAATGGTGCCCTGAGGTATATTCTCAACTAAAGGAATAAATAATTATCAGTTCAAAAATGATCGTAATCTCTATTATATTTAGCTAAAAAGTTACAGGACTGCAAGGTCAAGAAATGCCTTATTTAAAAAATTACGCCAACGGGGAATCCGGGACAATCAGTGTGGTACCATTTGGAACTCTCCGGCACTTTATCCAAGCATCTCCAGATTTAAATAAAGAATAGAGTTCATTGTATTAAACACAGCTCTCATCATCATTTTCATCGCTTCTCGAAGCTAATATCATCACGCTCATCCTAAAGCATCTTTTGTCTGGCGTCACAATTGCCAATATTTCTGCTACGGCTACCTTGCGGTTGATTTTGGTTTGGTTCAATGGGTCTCTGTCTTTTGCTCCTTGCAACACAGGGGAATAATTTATTACTATGCGCTTATGTCACGAACTTCTTCGGTTGGAAGATCAATATCTTCTTCAGCTGGAGGATCGACCTCGCTACAGACGGAGGATAAATCTCAGCTTCAGTCGGAGAATCAACCCCAGCTTCAGATTAAACTTCAGCTGAGAGAACATCTTGGAACACATCGGCATCGAAAGAATTAATACCTGTGGTTTTTTTTTAATACATTTACAGCTTTGTAAATGCTTGCGGTTTTGAAATATGTGTAGCAGTCCATGAAAACGAATGTTCTATGGATGCACTCGGTGAGTGCAGTCTGACGGGATGTAAAATAATATAAACCGTTGCATTGTGCATAGTC
Source organism: Endomychus coccineus (assembly GCA_958510875.1). NCBI lineage: Eukaryota > Metazoa > Arthropoda > Insecta > Coleoptera > Endomychidae > Endomychus > Endomychus coccineus. The sequence goes on from OY294069.1 coordinate 111,492,091, forward strand.
CAAAAACCCCAAAGTTTTTGTCACCACCAGGTCCATCTACAAAAAGAAGTACCTTATTCTCTTGACTTGTTTTAACACATTTTACAAAATATTTCAATGACAGTAGCAGGAGCATTATCCATTAGCTCATTCTTCATATTTTTAGCACAAATATTACAGCTTAAAAGAAGTACCTCATTGTCTTCACTAGATTTAAGATATCTTACAAAATGTATCATTCAAAGAGATGAAATGCGGTGGTAGTCAGAGGGGCCTCATACATTAGCTCATTCTTCATATGTTTAGCGGAAATATCAGAGTGAGAGGTACAAATTCAGCAGAGGCATTCTACAAATAATTGTTAACTTTTGTCCAAGTTTGGCCCTGGTGAGAGTGCCGACCTGCTTTCTGCCTTTCGTAGCATATATTTTCTACGTTGTCCTTTTTGAACGGTTGACAAAACCGATTCATCCATGTTCCATATTTGACCTGAACTAAGATTGTTAACTTCAACTTTGCCCAATGCAGCGAAATATGTTTTATTTGAGGTATGTTGAAAGCTTTGGCTCGTTGGGCTCGGACAGTCCACGTAGCCGGATCTAACGTACCATTGTTTTTCCTGGTAAAAAGAAAAAGAAGTTTTATACCATTGAGTTCAAACAATTTAAGGCTTGTCATTAATCCAAAAATGTAATGTCCAACTCACGTATTCTACTAAAAAATTGAGCCTACAATTCGGAATTAAATGTGGGAAACTGCCCACCGAGGTAACCTTTCATTGGACCTCTGCGTCTTTTTAAGGTGGTGGCTGGTACCTGGAAAGATTTTGCCGCGAGTTGCGATCCCATTCGTCTCGCTTACACTGTAGTTATCGCTTCAACTTTGCCGTTGTATCTTTCTTACGTACTTAAGCATTCCTGTGAAATACAATGCAGTTGGATGATCTTACTTCCAAAGAACAATGTGGTTGGGCGAGACGTCATACATCCCATCTCGACCTCACCACACATAAGCCGTCCTGCCCAATAGATTATGCCACAAAAACGACACAAATTTTTTGCCTATGAATGGACATAATCTAACATGTTTATCTTCGATAAATTACATGCGACTTGTACATATGGGTGTAAGATAGGCTAATATATAATTGTAATACCACCGTTGTACCTCTATAGGAAATGTGTTCAAGTTATGAATGTTACATAACGAGTCATCATTTCATCATTAAACAGCAGTTGCTATCAAACTTATACATACAGTATTTGATGAAGATATCCACAGATGGCATTATGTTACGCAATGAGCTTTGGTTATGTCATCTCGATTGAGTATGTCATCTCAACCAAGTATCCCCTACTTCATAAGATCTTAACATTTTCTCATAATACACTTTCACACACTACCTACCGATCAAAAATTGCAGTTTTTATTGGATTTTAACACAAAAGTCGTCTGCAGACCTTCATTAATCATGGTCATTCATTGAATTAAGTTCTGGTCATGAATCAGAATTCTGCCGCAGCCTGTTACAGCTGGAGAGCTGCGAAGGTGTGTTTACGACGAATTTTACTCATTGTCATCATTATCAGGACTTTTGGTATACAAAATTATTTTCTTTGATATTCCATAATATTTAAGTTTTAGTCTAGAATGAAAAGTTGGTACTGAAATACAAGCTATAGCGATTTGAAAAATAAGTATGCTGATTATAAAACTTCCTACGTATTGCTCCATTCTATCACTTCAATAACATGAATAGAATAGAATACCCGAAATCTATAATACAAGAACAGCGAGTAAGAATGTCTATTTTGCACTTACACAATAACAGTACATCGAAAGAACGACGTACATCAATCAAAAGTCAGTTTCTTTTAAATTTGGTATTTATCAGATGCAGATCAACTTATCGGGTAAGTTGTTCCTCAAAGGAAACTGCCTGTCGGTTTCAATTCACCGGAATGTCTGTATGTAAATCATAGAAACTCTTGGAGACGTTATACAATCAATCATTATATACCGCTGCTTCTACGTTTGTGTTATTTTGAGAACTTGTTTCTAGATTAATTATATAGTTTACCCATGCTGACACTAGATATGTGTTTCCATTGCCCATATTTAAGTTAACCCTTTATCGGTAAGTGATTGCTATATTCTCCACATTAATTTTGAATACACCTTATGATAACGATAAATGTGAAAAGTGGTCACTATATGTGCCAATGTGCTCCATAGTACTTCATTGTTTTTAAACATTTCGGTAAATTTTTGTGGTGTGGATGACATTTCCTTAACAATGGGAAAGTAAATGCATATACTTATTTTAGATGCCTGTTCCTATGTTAATTACTTGAATGTTTTTACCTCTTTATTTTCACTATCATGCAGAAAAAATTAACAAAGCCAAAAGGGACTTAACTTCTTATTTGGAAGCAATGAGGCCCAAGGACTTGTTTGTTCTAACATAAAACATTTCGATTACTGACGAACAAGCTGAAAATTCTGGAGTTGGATGCGACAGTTACGAGGAGGATAACAAATTATATTTTTAATCCAGGAATCGTGTTTCTCGTAGTTCTTTAGAACAGCCATCAACTACATTTGTATCGGTCTCCGATAGTGATGATTCTGTTGCTGACCCAAGTTTCCAAATTGAAGATACTCCGGCAAAGAAAACCATTTTTTAATAGTTTAACTTCGTATGAAAATGAACATATTGGGAATACAAGCGTAAAAAAAGTTTTGACTACAGGTTGTTATAGAACAGGAGGAATATAGTAGAATAGGAAAAATTAAAACCTAATTTTTCCGTGGATTTCACTTCGCAAATAAAAATTTTCAATAATTTTTTTGGGAAGTGCAAGAAACAAATACTGTTAGAGTATTCTTGGGAATCCTAATAATAACTTTCAACACGTCGAGCAAAATAAAAATATTCGCGCAACGAACATTTGTTCGCTTTGTTCTGCTTGTTATTCCTGCATGCTCTTGGATGCAACATAAGATTATACCTCTCTCTAACTGACATATTTTTAGTTGAAAATCATTTTACAAAATTATTGAAAGTCAATTCATAATTCCATCATCTGGGAGATTTCGTTTCGTTAAACCTGGATGGTTAGATCTTATCAAATTTAAGATTGCAAAAACAGGATTTGAGTAGATGGTATCTCTAGGTATTTGTCAATCTGTTCCAATCACCTCTTCATTATAATGGTTTCGTAAGCTAATTCAACAGATTGGAGATCGTACGGGATTACTCATAACATTGATATTTTTTTAGACGGTTATACATCATCACATCCGAATATATTCATAAACAGGCGTTACATTTCCTTCTAGTTTATTTACTTTCAATAGAATGCCTTTTGGTTGACGGAACTCTGCACTAACCTTCCAAACATTTAAGAATGAAGTAATATCTAGATTTGATTTTGCTTTCTGTTTTTCTGACGATATTCTAATAGCAGGTGATAATATACGTTGAGCGTCTGAAAATTATTAATAGATTGCTTGATTATGTTATAAACGTTAATCCTTCCAACTCTTGTTAGATCATGTTACAAGAATAACAAATTATCCGAAACCAAGATCCTTGAACCAACGTTTTGGAATAGTGGAAACGCAGAAATATCTATGTTACGAAGTGGTCTGTCACGGACATTTTGTGACTGTCAATATACCAGCTGTCTGCCAAGTAAACATTACCTGTCATATGTCTGAAACGATCTCTTCGCCTATGAGTCATGACACCTTGTCGTTGGTGGAGGGGCTAAGGTAGGCACTTCATGCCGGGATGCCAAAGTCGTGTGCGGGGAAACCAAGAAGTAACTCAGCTGGATGGTGAGCCAGAGATGAGTGTTCTGAGAGTCTGGAGACGGGGAGCTACCCGTAGATGGTCGGCTCGCGAGGCATAAACCTCTCTAAAAAACCGACAGCGAAGTCGTTAAACCCTAAGTAAACCGGGTGAAATTCGCAGTATCCAGCCTTACCCCTGCATGCGGGGCTCGGCAGGGGCTGACCATCCTTTCCCTTGCTCATCGTGAGAAGCATACAAGCTGAAGCTAAATGCTAAAACAAAGACCGAAGTCGAAATAGGAGATCTGAATGACTCCATATTCTAGAACATCCTTATTTCGTAAAAATTCGAAAGACAGGACAATAAATAGAAACCAGGGTAATCCCCCTGGATCTATTCAGAAACAACAAGGTAGTCTCCGACACATCGTCGAGGCTCATCATGAGAACACCGTTTTTCGTAGGAATTCGAAAAAACGACTATACAAACAATGCTTATAGGCCAGTCGCCAGAGGAAAAATTAGGAAAAAAAAATTGAAGGTATAAATTTGCAGTGTTTTTATACGTATTTTGGTCCAAAATTTTCAAAATGGTGCTAAAGTTATGTCTCCGGAGCAAAATGCTTGAATTTTGGATATTATATGCAGAATGATACAATCTTCCGAATAATTTTGGCTCTAGATTGATAACATCAGTATTTCGTATGAAATTCGTAAAATACGGATTTTTCAAAATGGCTGATTGTGACGCCAGAAAATGAGATAGGTCAAAATACCAAAAATCAAATAAAAGAGGGATGAAAATACTATCTTTCCATCAAGACAGAATATGAGAAAACAAAAACTGTTTGACATATACTCAATTTTTCAATGTGCCAAGAAACACACTAAATAAGCCTTATCTTGGGCCCACAACCTTGGATCGACTTAAGACCAAAATCAAAAGTTGCGTATTGATTTTCCCAACAACTTTTGTCCGAAACATTTTTTCATAAAATCCATAGTTTTGTCTCAAAACGCAAAAAATCGAAAACTGGCCATTTTCGAGTCCAAAAAATGGACATAGTTTTTCGAGCACAGGGTTAATCCAAAATTAATCTACACCATCGTGTTCAGCGTGTCAAAATACATAAGAATGGACCAAAATTAGACCTCGCGGAAATTCGGAGAGAAAATTTCTTAAATGACTGGACTATTACGGCAGATAAGCTGTATAGAAATTTAAGCCGCTGCATTATTTTACACGAGATTTTTTGTTGGTCAACGCGCTCTAAATTCGAGATGGTGATAGCTACGAGGTCTCATTTTTGGATTTAGATCAGAAAATTTGCCTACTTTCCAACGATTTCCGAATTTTTTCGATAGGCCCAAAATTGGGTTCTGGGGAGGCTAAAACACATTTATATCAATATCTCGGCTTCTACTCAATCTAGGAAAGTTTTTTCGCGTAGAATACTCGTCATAAAATATTATAATAAAACCTGAAATTTGATCATCCTGAAAAATTTTTAACTCAAAAAATTTGCACATTTTTTTCCAAAATTTTCAAGGTTGTCGTACATTTTTTTTAAGCCCCAAAAACAGTATTGAAGGATGTATTGTATCAAATTTGTTGAAATCTATGTGCAGATTTTTTTTTTGTCGATAAGTCCATTTTTCGGCTGGCAATCTCATTTTTAGGGATTTCTCTCAATTTGAATAGAATATTTTTTTGGTCAATAATCGAATGAGAAAAAAACATTTGTTTTCCCCCAAAAAAACACTATGCTCATATCTCAAGACCATAACCTCAAAATGACTTATATTTCGGCTCAAACGATGCGTTTTCACTTTTTGTACAATTTGTCTCTCGACATGTTTTTCCATTTGGGCCACCGTTTTCTTTTTAAACGCAAAAAACATGAAAATCGTCTTTTTTCGCGCCAAAAAATGGCCGTAACTTTTGAAGCTAACTCGTAGGAATTTTTTCTTTATTTTTCCCGTTTTCAGCGCATGAAAATACGTATGAAAACATACAAAATTTCCACCTTCATTTTTCAAGCGATATGCGCTGGATTTCGTTCCTCTAGCGACTGTACTATTAAGCTATATACTAGAGCAAATACCGAAATCGAAATAGGAGTTCTGAGTGACTCCGTATTCTAGAACACCCTTACTCCGTAAAAAAGACACTAAAACAAATTGAAACCAGGCTCCTCCTGGTTATATTCAGAAACACCCAGGTGGTCTCAGACCCATCGTCGAGGCCCATCGTGAGAACACCCTTTTTTCGTAAAAATTCGAAAAACAGGAAAACCAAGGACAATTAAAAACCAGGTGAATCCCCGGGTTTTTATGAAAAACCACTAGGAAACTAGAATTCTCCAAAACAAAGAATTTACACGAATAGCGATCTCCGACATATCTTTGGAATAAGACTAAGCTCCACCAAAGTATTAGAAACGAGAATAGAAACATAGTACAGACGCAGTCCATATCCCGAACTTATGCGAAAAGCGGTCCCGGGATATGGATGAAGATCGGAGAGGTTTTAGCAGATATCCTGTAATGTAGAGTGAGTCCTGCACTAGCAGAAGTGATAGATTAAAGCTTCTGATGTGCATGAAGCATTTCCTCTCCACATAAGAAAAAAAAACTTTGAATCGATGTATGGAGCGGTATGTCATGAAAACTTCACGTGATTATATTACCTGTAAAAAAACGTCAACATATATCGAATCCCTTTTACCTCCTGCGATTGAGTTTCAAAACGAAAATCCGTCCTAAGCAGGTGCATATGTCGTATGAGGAGCCTACGTGCTTAATTTCAAATCGGTCGGCTTTATGGTTTCAGAAATTTCGTAATGAGTAAGTTGAGTAAGTCAGTGAGTGAAATAAGAACTATGACTAATGAAAATATTATATAAGTGAAGCTTATTCCTTCCATAGAAATTATGTTGAAGTAGAAGTTTTCGAAACAAGACGAAGCTCATGTTTCACCCGAAATATTCTAAAACCCAAGAATCATGAATTAGTTGTTATATTATTTTACCAGTAAGTAGAAGCACTTCAAGATTTGAAGGTATTTGAATTAGCTCCTAATTTATTATTATGATTCAAGATTTCTAAACCTTAACTTTGTATTTCTATGGTGTGATACCATGACAAAAACTCTAACTTATGTTACAATGATCAAATCCTGCCAATAATTAGTGGATACTCATATCTTTATCAAGGAAATATCCATCAAACAGAGTAGAACGATTTAATTGGGCAGTATAATATTTACAAATACTACTAAAGAACTAATGACTACGAGGCAACTGACGTAACAAGTTTGTCTCCTGGTTTCTTCCGTTAATCATGAATAATCTATTGAAATTATACAATTATAGAACTATACAAAATCATTAAATAGGTATTTATATAGAGAACTTGTGGCTCACTTTGTATTGATCAATTTTATAATGATGTTTAAAAGTAATATCTCCATCAACTCTTATTCGTTTTTGAATAGTTACTTGAATATAATACTTTATTAATATTTATCTATTGATCATACTAATTCCCCATTTGAATAACTTAGAGGAAATCTGAATATTAATTCCTAAGGAAACTAATTTCAGAATTCCTTTTTACGTAATACCTTTCAGCATAACACGACAACATTTGAATATGATTTCTGCATTACTTTATACACTGCATGTTTTAATAACTCATTGTAACATATTTCAATCACTACAGTACTAACATGATTTTTGCTTAATTCACATTGTTTTATCCATCGAAATTTGGAATAATAAAATGTTTCGCATATTGTTGGTGCTCAATTTGGAAGGATATGCGAATAATTAAACAAGTTCAGGCATTGATATATCGAATTCAAATTCTGTAACATCGAATAAGAAAAACTGTACCACTATAAATAAGAAACAGTCACCCTTTCAGGTACCAATTAGTCATCGTCAGGGTAAACTGAATTAGAAATCAAAATGAGCCTGTTCAAAAATTATTTGGAATTAATAGTGTACTTAAGAAATTACTCATCGCTAGAGATAAATCTAACTTCATTAAATTGCTTTCGCTTATACTTTTCCATCCCTGCAAAATTACCTCGATATTTTCCATTACTGTGTTTCAAGAGTGATAAACTCTTAAGAAATGGTGTGGCCTGTATGTAAAATATGTTCGGCCAAAGCTGATTTTACAGCTTTTGTTTTCTTTATATGGGCAAAATGTTTTTTGTACCGAGTAAGAATGTTTCTTCTAGTTTGGACCATATAGAATTTTGAACACGAACACTCGATTATGTATATTCCTGATTTGTCGGAGTCGGAAAATTCAACAAAGGTGTTACATGAACGGTTTTTTTGCTTGTTCTTACCTATAAACTGGTTATATTGCGAATTTAGAAAACAAATTATTAAATTTATTAATTACTGAATGATAAGTCAAACTTTTGAATTTTATTGAAGTATTTGAAGGTAGTGGCTCTAATTTGTTTTATATATAAATTCTCGTGAAATAGGCTACACTAACACATATGCTTATTATTTTCGTCTTTACGTACGTTTCGGTCTAACGATCATCATCAGAAGACGTATCAATGTCTAAAACGGGATTTTTTATAACCAATTGTATCATCACAAAGCGTCATTATTGCACCAATTTCAATTAAAAATGCCCACGACGCCGAAACGAATAGAAACACGAGCAATGGAAATTGCAACACATAATTTGTTCAGCTGGTTGCATTCTATTTTCCGTTTTTGTTTACAAATCAAGTTATTGATCAAAGCTTTGTCTGTCATTACCATTTTCCAACGCTATTTGCTGAAGTTTCTCACCGTTGTTGTTATAATTCCCCTCGCTCTAACGGATCTTTAATAATCTATGGACAAGTCTAAAATGGAGTCATTTTGTGTAACTGAATCCTCAGGAGTATACCTATTTGTTTGAGTGGGTTTTCTGTATATGTTGAGTTCCAAGTAATTACCATCTTTGGTAATGTTAATATCAAGGAAAGGAAGCTGCTTACCTGTTTCTATTTCTACAATGAACTTGAGTAAATCAAATTGACTATTGATCGTATTCAAAAGTCTTGTAAATCAAAATCATTACTTACAATCGCGAATATATCATCGACATATCTATGCCAAACTTTTGGAAACTATCTAATTTTTATTTCAAAGTTTCAAGTATGCTTAGAAAAATATTGGCCAGAAAAGAAGAGTGACTTGCCCATTGTACAACCGCTTTATAGTAGTTTTTGTTAAAAGCGAAATAATTTTGCTCCATACATGAAGGTGTAAGGATCGCGTATTCTGTGCAGTTTGTATCGGTGATATCAATATTTGAAAGCCATTGCTTCAAAATTGGGATATTTTCCTTCCACAGTGTGAATCCTTTTATAGTTTATAGTTTGATAGGGAGAATGTAATTTCAAAATATAACGCAGATGGATCCTGAAATAATTTGTTATATATTCTTTGATTGACATTTTGTTATATATTTCGATAATCAAGAAGAACTTGAGGTCAATTTTAAATTAATTTTCTCGAAATCTATTTTGAAATTTTCTTTTAATCTTCACTAACAATACTGTTAATGTCCAATGCAACAATTTTCAACGAATCCACAATTATTATGTAATGATAGTGTTGTTCCTTAGTGTTTCAAATTGTTGTTTATATTTTCAAATCCTTCCTCTTTCTTGTGTATTACATGTTTCCATGTTTGTATTGTACATAGATATAATAGATGAACTTATAAACAGTCACTCATGTGAAGTGGCAAATATGATAGGAAATTATATATGAACACATCTGAATATATCAATTCATCAATAATTATTGAAACATTGAAAACGATATGCTTCTTCATGGTATGACGTAGTAGTTAAGGTACATTTTCTTTGATAATCTTCATTCTGCTTTGCAATGTAGCTTTATTTATGTTGAGAAATATATAAATAAATGTCCACATAATAAATATATTCATTCTCAACAACATCGCAATCATTTCCTAACTGATTCCGAATAGGTGCTTGAGAAATAAATTGAGAATATTAAAAAAACATTCGAAATAACCACAAAGTGCATGTACATAGTATTTATTTATATTTCCAACCATGGCTTAGAAATTGTATTATTTGGAGGAAAAAATTGAAATAACTGAATGTATGACTCTATTAATTATTATTTATTTGTGAAAATTTTATCTTTACATTTGAATATTTAATAAACCTTGCAGTTCTCTAACTCGATAATATTTCAATCTTGATGTCCATATTCCGATATGCAACAAAATGTCCTTAGCGTTTTGTGATAATCTCTTTCCTCAACTATCTAATTCGCAGACAGGTATGTAAGAATCGTCCATATTAATTGCCATCTATGTAGCATCTGCTTACTTCGCAATCAACGGATGTTATAAATCACCGTCCTCCGAGTTGGGATAATTGGAGGCCCCGTTGCGAATTTATAATTTATTAAGCCTTTGATATAATTAATGCAGAAAGTTACATATTCAGTAGACCTCATATTGTTATGAATTCGCCATATTCTTATCTAAATTCCAGTATATAATAAAATGAAAAATATATTCCATATTTCATATCGATATTACGATCTGAAAGTTACGACGTATTTAAAGGCATTATTCAACAATAAAGCTTCAACTTCTATAGAACGGTCACAAAAACATTTCATTAATTCATTACTAACTGAGTACTGATTGAATTGGTGTAATGCAAGTATGAATTTCTCATAAATTATACATTTGGAATAAGGTTAAAGTCTCACAATCCATATGTCGACTTTTAACACCATTTTCGGGGTCACTAGATTTCACAGGCATTATAAGTGGATTCCAATATATGGGTTTAGATTGATTACAATTATAAAATGGCACATTTAAATGTACAATGGAGATTTTACTTCTGCTTGACTGTGAGTTTATATTGAGGAATTCAAGACAATACTAAAATTTGATAGTAAAAATTTTCGAGACGGAGCGAAGGGGACGAATTATCCGAAATAAACTTGATTTATCGGAGATACTTGACCAGTTTGCTTTCACTAAATTAACTTAAGTATTTGCATTATTCTATACTAATGCAATTTTCTGAGTGTTGTATTTCGTTTTCGATAAAATTCTTACTCTTCCTAGATTATATCATCAAATACATACCTCAGTAAATTCAGTATTTTGATGTTGATATGCCATCAACTATATATAGTTTATAGTCTCCCATCAGACTATCATTTATAATTATCATATAAGAACACAGATTTTTAAAGCAATTTCTGAAAGAATATGTACAAAACTGTAGTTTCTTGCAAATGAAATAATAAGTTACTGAGAAGTATTTTTGAACGCAGAGGTAAGAGACGGCATTACAAATTATTGATTATATCGGTAGAAAAAGTACATTAAATAGAATTCCATAAACTCTCACGAATAAAAACCATCCAAACTGTGAGGCACTTTAATATCGTTTCGTTCTATAGGTTGCTGTCTATCTCCCAAATCGTATTGAAATTACTAAACTGAAAGCTTTCCTCGTAGAACGTCAAAACTTTATGAAACATTCAGCAAATATCGCTCCGCAGTGAACGTTATCAAAAGTCGACATGCAAAAAGTTATTAATAGCTGTCAAAGGGAAAGGAAATTTCTTTTCTAGTTTCAATCGTTATTCCACAACATCTTTAGGACTCGGCAAGACTGAAAATACAGTAATGTAATTTACTCGTTCAATTATTACCCATATTTGCACCCTTATGAGTAGCTTGACACGGAAAAAAATAATTGTGAACATGGAGGTTTACTGAATTGATCAAAACCAGACTTACAAGGAGTCGTGAAGTATTTAAGAAAAAGGAAATTAGTGAATTCAGAATCTGAGAACTAACTCAACAGAAATGATGATTGTTTTTGAAGAAATAGTAGTTCTGCATCAAGAATAAAACCTTCTGTACAAGCAGCATATTTTAACTAGCGGAACATTTAATATAGAAAAAAAAGTGGCCAAAATTGTTTCAACCACACTATGACTATCTCAAAATTAGGAGTTATCAACGAAAGGTAAATCTGAAATTATGTCCTCAAATATTAGGAATTATTATGAATGTGGTACAAACTGAGGGATGGAGGTAGACAATGGTTTTGGTGGGAGCTTATCTACAAAATTGTTGCCAAGTCATCACTTTGCAACATCATCTGTGGTATCGATTTGGTCATTTAATATTATGTTACTATTGTTTTCTGAAAGTTTTAAAATTTCTATGAATTCTAGAATATTGAGTTCATGTCCTTTTTCTTGAATATCTAAAACTTCGGGATTATGGATGAAACTGATAAAGACAACCTATAGAATGACTGGAGAGGGAACCACCAAATGCGATAATGGACCCCTCCCTGTAAATCAGCAAATCTGGGGCATGCCTCAAGATAAGATGGGAGAAAGGTAAAGCTTCGCAAAAGAATTTGAAACTAAAAAGTGAATGAAACTAAAACACCATCCCTAAGTCAGTCCAGAACAACAGAAGGATCTGGAATAGGAGTGTATGGGCCTGGAACTAAATAATCTGAAAGCTTAGGCAAATCCCCGTGCATTTTCCAAAGAAGTAATTCACGCTATAGGAAATATGACGATTTCAATATAGATAGAGACCTCCGCAGACTGGAAGAACTTAAAAAAGAAGTAGACAACAAAACATTCCACCACTGGATAGGTCTGCAAGGACTGAGGTAAGCAAAAATACCTCTGGCAAACTACAACCAAACGTGATTCAATGACTGCATCAACCTTAGTTAAATAAACTCAGAATACTAACAGGCCACTGCCAGTTTGGATTAGTAGAAGAAAAACAGTGCAGGTTATGTGAGGAGGAGGACGAAACTTCCATCCACATCCTCGCAGAATGCACTCCCTTGCAAAACCCAAGGACACGATACCTTGGGGCGTACCAAATAAAAGAATGAGACTTACCTAACGCGAAGCCATCCGACATACTGAACTTTCTTGAGGCCACAGGGTTGGAGGAACTGCTATAGCCGCTGAGATGTACTCAAGGGCGCAGCAGCAGAATAGGACACAATAGATCTTTTAGGTCGCAGTGTACAAACATCCCCAACACAATACAATACAAGGGTGAAGTTGTGATTATGTTCCAATATGTGATTATCGTAATTAGTCTACTTTTCTGAGCCTATAACTTCTGTAATGTTTCTGGAACCTTATACAATCCAATCTTTGAGAATGCCACAGTGTGGTGAATCAACTTCCAAAAGTTAAAATTATTTTACACTACGTAAATGCCGAAACCATAAATATACCTAATATTTTACGTTGCAGCAGTTTTTCGTTTAGTGTGTTCAACATTCCAAATTACACTCAAAATCATCTTCATTTACTCTGGCTCATTGAAGTTTTCTTCTTGGACTTGCAAGTGCTTCACCTTTATTTATTGACCTTTGATTCAGTTATTAAGCTGTATCTGTCTCTAACATGTGTGATACGGAGATATGTCCAACTATTTTCACTTTTCTCATTAGAGTGATTTATTTATGATTGTACCATTCATGGAACAATAGATGATAGTGGCTTCGACATTTTCGCAATTTACACAGCACACGACGTAAATTTAGATAGAATTACAGTTCTGAGAAGAAACTGCTTCTGTACTACTGAAGTTTAATTCTATTCAAACTGAATTAATAATAATTATATTATTATAATTGAAGTCAATTGTATAAAACTGACTGATTTATCCGGCAATCCTGGAGAATTTCGTTTAACAAAGATAGTACCGTACTTATTTAGGATAATTGTTCAAATGAATTGATTGCGCAAAATTACTAACTATGATGAGTCACTTTTGCATTCGAGCAAACAACCCTATTCTCACGCACTTCAGTATGCTACTTCTTAGAAGGTATGAAATATCGAATCATTTTTTATTCGATTAAGAGCGTATAATATCCCGAAACTCAATTGTACATAGAACTAAAGCGTGAAAGAATATTTAGTAATCTACTTTAAAGCATCAAATCGAGTGTAACAAATCAATTTTAATCACCCGGTTGTGATTTATTGAACTCCGCTTACAGGATTCTCAACGAACTTCTTGATGGACACCGTAAAAGTTCAAATGGTCACGTATTACAACTGCAATCAGCGTTCTATAAATTTGCTTCAATCGAAACTTTATCGTCTACCGACAACGTTACAACTTGATTATATGGATAATTGATTGATTCTGTCCTTGCAAGCGGTAAATAACAATGCCCTAATATCTAGTTGGCAACAAATCCAACGATCATGAGGACATTGTTCAAAGGAAAATTACATTGCCTTTGACAATTTTACGCGCCGTTGGTAGAGACTGCGTATATACCCAAATTGACGGAAGTCGCACTCCACCACTCCGTTATACGAATTACGCAATTGAGAATGCAATTTAAAAGTTACACTGGTTGATTGATGTTCAATTAAATTTACTAGAATCATTTCATTGTAAAGGAAATCATCTATGTTATCAGAATAATTAAGATCATTGGATTTATCCTAGACAGCAGTATTTGAAAAAACAACAAAATATTAGAATGTTAACAACACGTAATATTCATGTTTACAAAAATTTGCATTTAAAAACCTAAAAACACATAATCTGACACACCAAAATATGAAATTAGCCAAACGCCAACTTATTGCAAACCGCATTCCTGCTTCTTAATTATTTTACTAATTATCAACAAATCTAGGTCATAAATTAAATCGTGGAAAAATATAGACTCTTATCAACAAAGAAAAGTTATTCATTTTGCGATTTCCTGTATTATCCTTTTATGGTAATTTGAATTATCTCGAGCTTTTAATTCTAGAATAGTGCATCTTATTGAAATGTATTTTTGAATAATTCCTTTCATTCTTCAGAAGTCAAAACCCATTCTTTTTTTTTCGTATTTCTACAGTTATTATATTTTTTGGGAAATATGTTCTACAGAGTGTCCTTCTTTCGATTCAAGTAATAAAATCATAGTAATCATAACTCTGGTTTTACCATGTCCCCGTTACGAACGGAAGTTGAATAGACAAGTGAAGCGATCAAAAAGTCCTCCCTTTAGCCCATAACTAATCAAAAAAATCACAATTCAATCAGAGGATCAAATTAACACAGTGAATATTTTCTTTACAACTAAAATAGTGTTGTTTATTAATAACTAGGGTAAATTCGGGAAAAATAACCCATTGTGTGGATGGCTCACTACTTTATTTAAGGTTAGTGTTTTAATTACGCACCATACAGTGCTAGAGAACCGAGTACTTAATTAAAACTATGAATAGGTAAGTTATCAATGATGCTATTGATTTAATGTGGCCATCAAATTTTGCATCGTCTGTCAGTACATAAAGTTATTGTAACCAAAACTATTGTATTTATTTATTGTATTTTAGAGGTTATGTAGATACGCATTTCCCTCTAGTTTACCGTTGCATTCTCAGGTTTGTCATCTGTCTCGGGAATTTGGGTTAGAATAATATGCGGACGAACTATAAACGTAAAGGAACGTGTAATAGAGGGGGCGAAGATGACTTGTTATCAGTCGAAGTAAATGGTTCAGTTGATTCACATGGTCCAGTCGAAGAAAATGATCCACTCATCCAGTCGAAAAAAAAATGGTTTGGTTGAAAAAAAATTGTGCAGTCGAAGGTAGTGGTCCAGTTGCACTAAATGGTAAGTTTAGTCACGGTAAATAATTTGGTTGAAGTACACGGTCCTGCTTTACTTGCACACACTATCTATGAATTCACTGCAATGGAAGACAAACCTACGTAAAATACTGTACTAAGTGAATCCAGTGCCTTGTACATTTCTAGGCATCCAACTAGCTAAGAGGATAGGAAAACAGGTTGGAGCATTTTTTACATCTCCTTTAAATATAGAGAAGTGCAAAAGTGTCGAGATCAAGGAACAAAAAGTGACTAGTCCAAAAATAATGGACCGATAATTTCCAAAAAGTCGTTACCAAAAAAGTCTTTATCAAGTAAACCTTTACCAAAGAAACGTAAAATATCATGGGACAATAGTTCGTCTTCGGATGAGTCAGGTCTTGATTTAGAACCTCAAGAGTCTGACATTAGTATTGAAGAAGAAGATTCTGAATTCGTAGGATGTGGAGAACAATACACCACTTCTTCGAAGAGAGGCGATTGGATCGAGTGTTTTAAGTACGAAAGTTAAACAAACTAACTTGCGATGACCTTGTCGAAATCGGGAAACAAAATACATTGTCAGCGGGCTACAATCGCCGATGCGGGTTCGACATTGAACTCGGAATATCAACAATATACAAACACATTTTTGGACAAATAAGTAGAGAGACCAAACGGTAGGGGCCAGGGAGCCAGAGTGGCATTTTAGTTGTCTGTAGTAGACATTATTCACATTGTATGCCGTGAATCATCATGTTATGACCCGAGCAACAGAAATTCGACAAGTTCACGGGCCTGTCCCCATGTTTCAAGTTTGTTTGCTATCAAAAAGGTTATTAGTATTATGATAACGAAAATTAATTTTTAATCACCTATTCATTCTCCAGAATGAGGAACAATTCAAGAGGTGGTATGATTGCATACAAAAAACACACCATTACGCAAAATACATTGTCGAAGATAACACCCTCAAAGTATCCAAGCAACAATGGGAGAAAACTCCAGGCTAAAGAAGCGATGAACGCGCATCTTGTCCAACGAATATTATCCGCGATTATTTATAGGATGTATCTAATATATAGGACATGTGGAGAAGAGGACGCGATGGAAGAGGACCTGCCTCGTCTTGTCCACAAGAAGTACAATGGTCCTGATGAGAACTAAATACTCCTAATAATAGGTCACCCTTCTAACTCAATCCGTCAGAACCCAGAATGTATTCCAATTTTCTGGCTCATATAATTAATTGAGGGGGAAAAGTAATGTGACAGCATATAGGGCATTTCTGCTCGTATTTAATAGTGTCATCTTGTATAGTTACATAATATCCTATTTTGTCTTCACAGACATGTTGTTGTTGGTAAAATTACTAGAGTACATTAATGTTATGCATAATCTTTATCTTTATTACAATAGCTATTATTTGCCACATTCTTTGTCTGTAATATTTCGATTGTTTTGAAACAATAAACCTAGAATACCAGGAGAAAAGTATTTCCGTCAATATAAAACTTCCCGTCACTCGAACAAAGGTTTAAGTAGTGACGACGCTAGAACACCCATCGAGGATTAACAGGTGTACCGACATTGAATAGTAATTTTATACGCTTCGTAAACGATGTTACACTTTTTGTGGTGTATTATGTTTCTGCTGCTTAGTTGAGTATTCTATGGCATTCGGAATTCCTTAAGATGTCGTTACTACATACATACTCATTAGGTGGGTACACATTTATAACATGGATCATTTCTAACAGAATCTCATCTCAACCATGAATCATCTTACATAATAAAGAATATTCGAAAACAATGTCAATGAGATGAGATACCGTGTGTTTAAAATCATGGCGATAATGATTTGCATTATACCAGATGTAATAAAGTTACGTCTTGGTGATATTAATACGTAAATGGGGGTTCAGAGAAATGTAATTGAAATTCATGCTGGTTTCTAGAATTTCATAAGATACAAACTAGAAACTTTTATTCCAATAATATTAGTTCAACGTGTTGTGAAATTATGGAGTTATAAAAGTTTATCTGGGAGAGAAATTGTGAAAAGTAATAGAATTATTTGTGACCCCAATGGTACTTATACTTTGCCAGGCTAACTAGTAATTAAGGTATCAAGGGTATTATTAACTAGAAAAGTGTTGCCGCTTGGAGAACAATAGTGTGCATGGCAAAGTTACTAATCGCAAATCATTTGATTCGGTTACTGAGTTTTGTATTCAATAAGATACTCTTTGCATTTGTGTGAAGATAATGCAATAAGTTAATTATTTATTTCTTATCTTTCCACAACTATAAATAATATTCAAATTAATAACGCTTCTGAGAATCGAACCCGCATCTATTTATTGGGAGTCAGGTATCCTATCCCCTAGTTCACAGCGTTTTTAGTAAAAAATTGTTAAGTTTATTTCAATAATTGTTAGGGTTGTATTGATGTTGATCGATCCTGTTGAAATTTGGGCGAAAGCAGTTTTAAATTAACTTAAATATACTGTAAACGTTTTTAACCGATTCAATGTACACTTTGTGAGTTATGATTTTTTAAATGTTGAACGAATCAGAAAAGGGTGTGTTTATCACGAGATTTCCCTGAAAAACAACAGGGTTCGTCACCGAGCATCAAACGATTTTTTGCCGAAATTTGAATATGACAAGAATTTTGGTTTTTGAGTTATCGTGGTGACAACATTTCATAGCGGATATCCAGACAGACAAACATCTTGCTCCGCGGCATCTATCTGGGCTTTCAGGCGAGGATGTTGAAACTCGAGTTGCCCTCTACTTGGCCTTCTCGACTGAAATTCGAGACCAACTTCATGCAACTTCATGCCTTAATGATAAATGCCCCCACTCCGACCAATTCGGGACTTTTGACAAGGCACAGGTGGGGGTCCGAACTCCTAAGAACTGTACAAGCTATACTCAGAACCACAATTCGATGCACACCCTCCAGACTAAGAAGTCCTCTAACTTCCCTGTGACGTGTGAGATGAATGCGGGGAAAAGATGACCTACGATTCAAACTGTGATGGATGTGCATCATTTTTCAGGTGTCTTTGTCCAGTCTATGCAGCTCATCGACCGTCCATTTCACCACTCCAAAAGAGTGAAGCAGAACTGGAACGGCAAGCATATTTGTTACAAACGCCTTGTTCTCACTCGAAAATCAAGGTTTCTGTACTTGCCGCGGAGAACCATATTCACCTGGGAAGCGTCATAATTAAGACGCTGTACAATTCCCAGGTATCGATAGGTCCCTCCAGCATCAAGATGTTTAAAGATGGTTCTTTCGGGAAGCTGCATATTTCCATGGACTTCCGGAGATCGTCCCCTCCTCAAATGGAACACTGCGCACTTGTCCAATTCCAACTCCATGTCTACGGCTTATGTATATTCTTGAACTACGTTGAGAGCTTGATTGAGGTTTCTCTACCCAGAGTTATACAGTTTCATATAATCCATATAAAATAAAAGAGCGATCTGATGCCTCCGGTTGTCCAGAGTAATCCACGAGTCCATCTTGATGCAATAGAGAGCGGCAGCAGTGAGATGTTGAACAAGAGGGGAGTCGAGGAGTCTCCTTGGAAAACACCCCTCTTGAATGTTACCAATTCTGTCAAGACTCGTCGTATGCCTAATGTGATGGCAAAACGAGTTTTCCAGAGTGGCAACAGATGTTCTGTGCATCTCACTACTGGGGTTAACACTGAAGGGCATTGGAGCAAGTATAATTATAGCTCATTTGATGTTGAATCGGTTGTTGTGCGCTTTTAGAGTATGGAGTCCTGAGTGATAGAGATATCACCAGGTTCTCCCGGCTACCCACCATACCTTTCTTTGTCCCACGGTACTCGCTGATATTATTAATTACCGGACCGATCGATCTCAACAACCTAGCATACAAGATACGTGTCAATTACTTGAAGCAGATATTGGGACAAGTGAACGACCGGTAGTTCTTGGGATCAGACAAGTCTATATTCTTTGGAAGCAGCACAGTGTACCCTTTGACAGCCCAGCTTGGAATTTGCCGCTCCTCTTCAAGTCAAGAGTCAAAGACTCTGGCCAGACGGCGGTGAGTGGAAGGAAATTTCTCCCACCACCATATGCTAATGCCGTCAAGGCCGAGATCAGCAGGGAATTTTTGATACCGACAAGAGCTTGTCGGACCCTATCTTTGCTGACTGCCTCGTACACTTCTGTTTGCGGAAGTTGATGTTCAGCGTAAATCATTTCAAAGTGTGCTAGGGGTGGGATGTTTAGGTAAATTAGACGCAGTGAGTCGTACGCTCCTTCCCAGAGCTGCTCGACCTCCTACCCAGTGGGAGGCGGTGGAGATTCAAAAAGCCGAGACGGACTATCGCGAAAGAAGGAATCGCGTCTAACCCGTCTGGCCAGATTTCTCCTTACCAAGCCCAGGGCTCGAATCCTACCCGCACAATATTGCTTGATTGTCTGCAACACTGTACGTTTTAGTGTGTAATGGTGGCGGTGAAGTTATATATCGCAAGGTCATTGTGAGCAGAAAAGAGGAAACGTTGATGAATGTTTTCAAATAAGAATTATTCGAGAAAACCTATTTAATTTTTATTTATTTATGGCTGATTCATAATTAAAATTCAGTGCTGGGATTATTAGTTATTCGTTCCTATATGAAATTTTAACACAAACAACTTTTGTTCGGAGGAATTTTAATGAATGTTTATAGTTGAAATTTTGTTTTGAAATTTTCTTCACCCTCCCTTTGTTAGCACAATTGTTCGGTTCCGGACAATGCCGGTTAAATATATGATTGTACTAAATGCACTTGCTGTCTAATAACTAAAGTAATAAATTGAAGCTATAATTATTGTTATTGTCTTTTAAAGCTAAAATATTATAATTTACGTCTGACACTGAGTTTATTTGAATTTGACAAAACATGTGTTTTACAGCTCTATGTTTTATTCTCTACGTATTATATAAGTAACTATGGCCCATGACCTATAGATTTTAGGATTATATTTATGACGAGGAATACAAAAGTGTGATGTCACTACTTCGAGGACGTAATATTTTAAATTTTGAAAGAATGTAAAAAAAGTACTACATATATTTCATTTGAAAATCTGAATCTGGGGCCCTTGCAAGAGGGTCACGGCACTCAAAAACCTTACAGTTCTTATTTTCATCACTTCAAAGCAATTTACGAATTTCCAAATTCGTACCTATAGGAGGCGCAATTTTTTCCACAATGGGTTACGTCGGTACCACGGAGCACGCAACTACGCACACACCAAAAGATCAGCTCAAAGATAGTCTACATAGAATAAGAAGTGCTCAGAAGTGTGATTCCCTAAGGTTTTTAGGTCTGTTATGATGATTCCCTTTTACTACAAATAGTGAGAAGTAAAATCAAGTCTTATTTCCTAGGTTCTAGGCTGTGGCAGGTATAATACAAAACAAGGCTTTTTATAAAATCCATAGACGTTTCATGAAAAAACATCAAAAGACGAACGTATAATGCATTTTACGTTATTACTACAGACAAATTGATAAAATGCTCGCAAAACAAGAGCAGAAGCACATATTATATGTCGTTATGCCAAATGCGGTGTAGTCGAAACGTGAACATGAAAATTAAACACCACATTTGGAAAAATAACACAATGACAGTAAACTGAATAAATCCATTTATTAAATAAACATTAATAGACAAACAGTATTAAAGTAGGTACTAAAGACTGTTAAATAACCCTAAATAAACAGTAACTTCTTTTTAACATGAAAAATATATTATCTTTAGTAAGATACTAGAGAAATTTATCCATTCTGTACAAAATGCAAGTTAAAAATAAAAATAAATATTTATTTATACTGCATGTCAAACTTCCATGCCATTTGGAACAACATTAACCGTTATTTTTAAAATGAGCTCATCTCTTTGTATTGCTCTGTTAACCAAATCGTGAATAATGTGCAACTGCCTCTCTAACAATTAATAATTGATCGAGAACTTAAAATCTCACCAAGGTTTCTGGTATATCTTTCTCGCAAACCTAGTCTTGAGAATTCCATCAAAAGTGCCTAATTTGTAAAGGCCATTTTTACACTTTTCTAATTATGTTTTTCAGATCGAGAGGTCCACCATTCCTCCTAGGAATTGTTAAATAAACGTACATGCTAATTGCAATCTACGGACATTTTTTGTTTGATGCCTCAGTCATTTTTACCACTGCTCTTTTTTGGCCAGAGTAAGATGGTTGCTTTTCATTTTCAATTTATGGTTGTACATAGAAAACAAATTCTTCAATTTCTGGTTTTGAAGTTGGACTGAACTCAAGCAGTGTAAATGCACTGTTGCATTATAATCTATCTCACAAGTAACTTTATATTATTCGTGATTTTCTTACTGCACTCAGAACAATACACAATAGTATCACATACACTCTCAGTTGCAGTTCCTTATTATCGAGGTGATTTCTAACTTCTTAATTTAAACTAGACTAGACTTGATAAATATAATCATTTGTCTGTGAAGAATGCATTATATCTACAAATTGCTCTTCTGTTTGATTATAAAGTCTGGCAGGTTTGTCTAAGTAAGGAGTCTACTATATAAAGTAGCAATCCACGGATCAATCCACCTATTTGTGCAGGAGTTATCACTATCAGAAATCCGCGAATGAAGCAAGTTGTGAACGTCTTGATTGCATCTAGTGATGAGCAAGATTGGCCTTGGTTTTGGTCTTGCATAAAGAGCAATACTGAGACCAAGGCCACGACCGTATTTTGTCAGGGAGACCAAGACCAAGGCTCTATATGCAAGAACAAGACCAATACCAAGACCATATCCTGCAAAACAAAGATTTCTACACGAGTCTTGCGAGACTTTTGCACATCCTGCTTTAACATATATTCAAAGAATTGTTTCTAATAATGTGTACAATATATATATGAAAATATAATATTTAGTAGACTTTTCTAAAAGAATTATAAAATAGAACATTATTTATCTGGGGACGCTGCCGAAAGCGACTTGCAGTTGCTTTGTCGGAAGCCACATGTCGCTCGCTTAGCTTTGACGACTATTTTCAGCTTTGCAGCACATAAAGGGAGAAGATACACAAAGTTTGTAGCCTGGTATTGATAGTTAACAGCCTTTTGTATTATCCAACAGGAGCAGATTAAAAAAGTATCAGGGCTTTTTGGCCGTGAACATTAAAATCTTTAGAGTTGGTCGAACTATACTAATCCGTCATGGGGGTTACGATTTTTCAAGTTGACATTAACTGCACAGCAAAATAAAAAAATTTGCTAATCTTTTGGGGTATTAAATTTATTGTTAAGGTCAAATAACAATTTATCCCATCCTAATAGGTCTCGCTTATCATTCTCAATTTGCACATCCTTTGTTTAAACACTAACACGTTTATAAACAAGAAAAACACATTTTAGTTTACATTTGAGGTTATGTAATGTGAGCTGATCAGCGTGAAATGTAGAAGTCGGAATTAAAGACAATGTGCTATCCAATATAAAAAAGTTGACTCGTTTTCAATTTCATGTTTTCATTACACCGCTTTTGGAAAATTATGAAATAACGAGATTAACTTCATTCACAAGAAGAGTGATATGACGTCATACTTGGTTCTTTTTACAACCAATTCCCTTCAACAATTTCGTTAAGTAAGTGCCGCTCTATCATTGTCACACAAGGTATATTCCATTTTCACAGTTGGCAACACATTACAGAGTTGCCGATGTTGTTTTCTGTTGATTTATTGAATTGACTTGTTGCGAATCTGAATAGAATTAAACTCTAAAAATACAGAAACTCAGGACTAATTGTATTTACATTTATATCGTGTGCTGTGTAAACTTGGAAAATGCCGAAGTCACTGTCAGCGACAGAGAACTCCTAACTTTCATTGTAAACAGTTTATTGAATCAGATGGTAAGTTGTATACAAAAACATTGGAAGTCTGCTCAACCTGACAACAATGGTTAACCTTGATCCATGACCTCATATGCTTCTCAATGTGAATGAGCTAAATAGGTTTCTTTTGCTCTTGTTTAGTCGGCATTTTATCAATTTGCCTGTGTTAGTGGACTTATAACGTAAAATACATTATACGATCGTGTTTTGTCGGCTTTTGATGAAATCCGTAAGATTTTATAAAAAGCCTTATGATATAGAATTCTATATATTATTCTGAAGTTTACTTAATATTATATTAACCCGATATTATTATTATACACCATACTAATTTCAATATGATGATTTGTAATACATATGTGACAGATATATGATATGGAAAATAATGAGATGAAGTGAATTAAACGGATATGAATGTGCATCCTAATGCCAAATACACATAGGAAATATGACATTAATTTTGTTAAAAGGGAAATAGACATGTCCATCAATATTAAAAGCATTATACCAAATTCTGTATCACTCTTAATAAAAAATTGTATCATTACGTAATCATTCAGTTTTGAAATAAATATCAGATTGAATCTAGTGTTCAACACAGTTGATTGATATTTCAATTATCCAGCTTTTTAAGTGAAAAATATTCCAATTGAATCAACATAATGGATCAGTAACCGACGGAGTACGACTATCATAGGCATGCAATGTCTGTCAGGGATGAATGGCTAAGTCCAGGATCATATTGTTACACCATCACATGTATGTAAGTGAAACGAAGCAAATAACAACGTTCGGAATAATATCGGTTTTACCATTCCATCAAATAATATCGGTTTTACGTATATCACAACCTCCAAGAAATAATTTATGCATCGAAAGTTTATTGGGTGTAGTCTGTCTTGTCAATAAAACAGGAGGCATACCAACGTGTTCTACTTGTGCACAATAACATTTCGAGTAATGAAATTCTTCAACATTTACTGGAAGTCCTTAAAAATTTTTTTGTAAATACTCAGAAAACAATAATGATAATAATTGGTAGTTGCCTTTTACTGTTTCGTAGATAATGTTTCCATGATAATGTTAAAATCAATGTAGTTATTTAGTCCGCATGTGCGTTATAAGTGGTTTCTTTCAATGAATTAGGATATATAACTCACGAATTTGTAATGAACAGAAACAATCAACGTATAATTAGAAAAATATTGGTGTTGTGAGCTAGCTTGACTGTCAATTCAAAAACAGTATTTTCTACATAAAATCGATAGAAAATTTTTGTCACAATTATTTACGACGTAACATATGCAAATATGTATTCACCTAATTTTATTTATAATAATTATGGTGGATGGTAGTTTTAAACTTAGTCATCGTAGAAAAATTCTTAGAAATCGATCATTTTTTGACTGTCAAGCTAGCCCAGCTAATTCAAAAGCGATATTTTCTATATATAATCAATAGGCGACCACTTGCTGTAATTATTTACATCAAGTCACATCTTTTTATTTAAAATGTGATGGTATACTGGGTTTTACTTTTACTTTCAAGTAATAGTGAATTTTAGTCCAGAAAGTATTCTATATAAAAATTCTCGGGAAATAGGTCACATTAACACTTTGTTTTAAATTTTCGTCTTTACGTACGTTTCGGTCTCTCGACCATCATCAGAAGACTTATTATGTCAAAAAGGTTTTTTTTTAACTAATTATAGCACAAAGCGTCCATATCGCACCAATTTCAATCAAAAAAGCCCACGTCGTCGGAACGAACAAAACCACGAATAATCGAAATTGTACCGTCAATATTTCAAGTATAAAATATAACAAGAATCCACTATTCAGTAATATTCTCATAATATACAAGCGCATGTTGGTATAGTCTCTCAACGACTGGAGATAGAAACTATTATGTTAAGTATCTACTCTCGAACCAGATGTAACGATTTACGAGGTACTTGAAAGAGGTTGCAGACCTGTATTGGAATATTACTCTTGAGCATTCTTCCTAAAATATCATTTTAACATTATAAAGACGGATGTAGGAATTTGCAAGAGTCTTGATTAATTAAGTTAGTATAAATATGACTTAATGTCTGAATATCAGTCCTATAATTTACAGAATTGGAGTCACGTTTTATGTGAATCATCTCCAGAATAGATATTTTATAATAATTGGTTTCCTTATTTAAAATATTAACATTTTTGTAGTCAAATTGATGGTTATAATCAAAGCAATGTTTAGCAAGGGCGGTGGACTTTTCTAAGTTTCTATTTCTTGTGCTATACTTATGGCTATACATTCTTTTTTGTAAATATTGTTTAGAGATTCCAGTATAAGTACCATCGCAATCTGAACAATTTAATTTGTATACTGTGTGGGTTTGTTTATCTTTAGGTATTAAAGGTTTTAGATTTGAGAAAAATTTTCCAACACAATTAGTAGGTTTATGGGCGACATTCATATCATATTTTTTCAAACATTTTTTAATTTTCTCTGAGGTCTCCGGAATGTAAGGTAACAACGTTATATAATTATCTGTATTACCTTTCATGTTACTTATATATGATGTTCCATTATAGATTTTGTTTATTCTTTCTTTAATGATGGGATTGAAAAACATTTTTGAGTAGCCATTCATTTCCAATGTATTACGAACAATTTTCAAATTTTTGGGACGGTCCTCTGAGTGGGACAATTTAACCGCGCGATCTGTAAGGCTGTTCATCACACTTTTTTTATAAGCTGTTGGTGCAACTGAATTGAAATGAAGATAACGTTGAGACCAAACTTCTTTAGTAAACCACGAACTTTTTATTTTTCCATCACCTGCATCATGCCTAATGTTTATATCTAGGAAATTTATGTTTTTGTTTACTTCTATTTCACAAGTAAATTGAAGTTTACAGTGGAAATTGTTAAATTTATTAATCACGTACTGAATTTTATAGTTGGGAACACACATAAGACAATCATCTACATACCGTTTAAAGAATACGGGTTGAAAATCTAATGAATTAATAACAGATTCCTCTAGGCATTCCATAATAAGGTTAGCGATAGTAGCTGAAATAGGAGATCCCAATGCTGTGCCAAATATTTGTCTAAAATATTGCTCACCGCATTGAAAATAAATGCATTCTAAACAAAACTGTACTGCATTTATAAATTCAGATTGATCTGAGGTGTGTAGTTTTTAATCTCTACCCAACGTATTTTGATGCTATTCAATGCCAAAACGACTGGTATATTTGTAAATGAAGAAACAACGTCCAGAGAAATCAGTTGATGATCTATGGGTACGGATTGATTTTTATAAATTCGTTAAAATGCCACGAGTCTTTCACATAAAATTCATTGTTTGCTATTACATTATTGATAGATTTTAATAAAAATTTTGATAAATTGTAGGCGTTCCAATATTACTAATAATGGGTCTTAAGGGTATATCACTTTTGTGTAGTTTTGAGAGCCCATAGATATAAGGTGCTTGCCCATTATGACACATTAATCTATTTTTCAATTCAATAGGGATTATCTTATTATTGTACCACTTATTAATTAATTTATTCATGTTATTTTGTACTGATAATGTAGGTTCAGACTTTATTTTTGTGTAAGTTGTTTCATCATTTAAAAGGTTTCCTATTTTTATTTTCGTAGTCATTCCTATGCATTATGACGGTTTTATTACATTTATTCGCGTTCATAACTAATATTTGAGGGTTAGCATCTAAGAACACTTTTGCCTTTTTTGTATGATGATCAAAACGATTTTTTGCTATGCCTATTTCCGCTTTCTGTTTATTTTTTTTATTTGTCAAGATGTTACAAATTTTGTTCCTAATTTCATTCTTTTCCTCTGAATTTTTATTCCTAATTCCGCATTCTAAATTGGCAATTATATTGTCGATAGGCAGTTCTTTATCAAGTTTATTATGTATGGCCATAAGTATAGCACAAGAAATGAAAACTTAGAAAATTCCACCGCCCTTGCTAAACATTGCTTGATTATAACCATTAATTTGATTACAAAAATGCTAATATTTTAACTAAGGAAACTAATTATTATAAAAGATCTATTCTGGAGATGATTCACATAAAACGTGACTCCAATTCTGTAAATCATAGGACTGATATTAAGACATTAAATCATATTTATACTAACTTAATTAATTAAAACTGTTATAAATTCCTACATGCGTCTTCATGATGTTAAAAGTATATTTTGGGAAAAATGCTCAAAAGTAATATTCCAATACAGGTTGCAACCTTTTTCAAGTACCTCGTAAATCGTTACATCTGGTTCGAGAGTAGATACTTAAGATAATAGTTTCTATCTTCAGTCGTTGAGAGACTATACCAACATGCGCTTGTATATTATAAGAATATTACTGAATATTGAATTCTTGTTATATTTTATACTTGAAATATTGACGGTACAATTTCGATTATTCGTGGTTCTGTTTGTTTCGACGACGTGGGCTTTTTTGATTGAAATTGGTGTGATTTGAACGCTTTGTGCTATAATTAGTTTTAATAAAACCCCTGATGACATTATAAGTCTTCTGATGATGGTCGTGAAACCGAAACGTACGTAAAGACGGAAATATAAAACAAAGTGTTAATGTGACCTATTTCCCGAGAATTTTTATATATAATTTATTCATACTGGGTCAAGAAAGTATTCTGTAAATCAAACGTTCATTTCTCTTGGTAAAATATAAACTTTATGGCATTATTCTAGAGAAAAAATTAAGAAACGATTATTTTATAATCTTAGGTACAAGGATGCAATACTGAATACAAATTCACATATTAAGGTAAGATATGACGTTACATTATAATATATGCTACTTGTTTTTTTGTGTGTAATTTCCTATCAATTCATATGATTCTTCATCATCGGTAGAGATATACATAATTTCTCCATTGTCCAAACTTCCACAGGACCTTCGAAGACCGAAGTTTAAAGTAATAATTTCGATAAGGTGCATTTCTTTTTTATTGTAAGAAGAGTTTCGAGATGTTATAGAGAGAAATAAGTGAGCTGTCATCAATAGAATACCACATAACGATGATAAAAATTGTTGCATTAATAATAAAACGAAATAATCCAATTTTTTCTAATTAAATTAACGTAATTTAATATTCATTTCTTGAAGCTCTTAAGTATTATGAACGCGGAGAATTCAGTGAATTTGCTTCTGAATCAGTAGAGGATGATCAATGGAGAAGAGATACGATAGAATCGTCGATTGTGTAGAAGAAATACATAGTTCAAGGCTAAAGGTTGTGAGTATTTCTAAACCTTTCCGTCTGAAAATAAGAGCTATATCACTCCTGCAGTTAAGGATCAAAACAAGAATTTCTGATCAAGAATCAAGAAAATGAGACCAACTGGTGTTTTCTACCTTCGGTAAGGATAGCTGGCAACAATATACCGGGATATCAAAAATTATCTTGGTCAAGGGTGGTTGTGGAATCTAAACCGTGTATCTTACTTTACGTTTGAAATAATTATGTCACTGTCACACTGACATCATCAATAACCTCTAAATTTCATACCTATTTATTTCAGTTGTAAAACAATAATGAACTACAAATTAAAAATTATCTTGGTCAAGGGTGGTTGTGGAATGTAAAACGTGTGTCTTACTTTAAATTTTTGAATATGTTTTGTTGTGTCAGAATCTGTTGAGTCAGTGTGCTGAAATTTTGTAATCCAGTTTTTGAATCATGCCTCTTACCACACAGCACAAATTTTTCATGATTGAAGCCTATTTTCGAACGGGTGCGCTAGTTAATGGAAATTGGCAATACAGTCAACGTTTGTGTTTGGACAACTTTCGAGAGCACTTCCCAAACGTGGCAATATTACCGGACAATTTTTATGCGTGCCTTACAAATTTTGATGACCGGCTGATAAGTTTCATACAGGAGTTCAGTTTCCTCCGAGATCACCTTGTTTGACAATTATGGGCTATTTTATATTTCCTTACTTAAAAAACAAGATTTTCGCAACTCCGGTAAATAATTTGCAAGAACTTCAACAAAGAATAGTTCAGCAATGTGCAACCATAACGCCAGAAATGCTGCAAAAAGGTTTTCACAGCATGAGGATGCGCGTCAACTTGTGCATCGAACAAAACGGGGGATAATTTTTGATATCCCGGTACATTATACATATAACAGAAAACCTAGTTTTAAGCTGATATTGCCAAACAACATTCAAGAGCTGAAGATTCATTCACTAGATTCAGGAAAACATTGAGAACTCGTTCATATATCCGAAATCGCCTTTTGAAGATTCAAAATACGCCGGGTTCATATAATTTCTAATTTTTCTCGAATTTCAACACTAAACATGCACACCTACTGATATGTGAAGTCTAAAAGCATGAGTTACAAATTGAGACCGATTTGTTTTTGCTGAACTCTACTGTAAAAGTAGCTATGTAGATAGCATGAATGTTAATTTCAAATACGACGGTATTGTTCCCAGCAAAGTACTTCCTACGTCCGCTTCTGCAACATTTGGCAGTGTTATAAGGCAACACGTATCGTATGACAACACGAAGTATAGAAAAGTGACAATATTCTTGATGGGCTTTAAAAACCAGATATAGAAGATATGGAGCATAGATTGCGCATAAAGCAGTCTTTGATGAAAATTCGCATGCGATAACCATGAAAAACGAATTTCTTTCTAACTCTACAAACAACAGTTCATTAATATACTGGAAAAGGTCATTCCGTCATTCACGCAGATACACTAATAGTGAAAAAGCTTCAAACATATCCCAGGAAAAACATGTCCCTATAGTAGCTGATGATAATGATATTTCAATCTTACTACTATATCATTCTTCTAAGAACATTTTAATGCACTCTGCCACCCAATCTGATTGGTAATGAGACTTGAAAAACTTCGCTTTTAGTTAGAAGAGTGTGAAACCGCCAGTGCGTTATTTGGCAAAAGCAAATATCTTTCAAGAATATTTTAAAATCCATAACCTTATCTATAATAATGAGCTTCCCATTTTGGATCATCTGAAGATGTTTCCAAGGAAGGTTTGGTCGAAATTGACTGTGCAGTTATTGTATCGCCATATGGAGGTAACATTGACATAAGCAATCTAAATGTGCTCCGTTATGAACAATAAATTTAGCTGCAGCTAAAATAGAATTTGATATATAGCCCGTTTGCCTCCAACACAAAATGAAGCGGAATGGCATTGTCTTCAGGGCATTTTATTTGGATGAATCTTAATATTCCAACCCCTGATCACACTTGACAAGTAGACTATGTCCTACACTGTGGGGTTGGCAGTTGTTTGATGCATAATTTCAACCAATATTAACAGACTTGAGCCTAGCAACAGACACACTCTTGAATATGATTAAATGTGCCTGCCAAAGTACATTTGAAGAACCATGTAACACCATTAACTCAAAAATTTGGTATATACCATCATAAGTAATACTATTTACAAGAACCATTATTTATTTATTTATATAATGATGTAAGTCATAACTATATAGTTAAAGAGAACTAATTAACACTTTTTTAATTTTTTATATAGAGAAAGAGAAATCTAAGCTTGATTGCACTGAATTAAAATATCTACAGATTCTATTGATTAAAGAGTTATATAAAATATTTGAATTTGCTCGAACTAAATAAAAGTAATCACTTCTATTTGAAATTCTTGGAACCAAGAAATTTAGTTTTGCTGTCAAGTAGGGACACTGAACATTATTCTTAATTATGTTATATAAAAAGAGGCAGCATAACATCATCCACCTTACTTTAAGACTAGGTACCTCAAATCTGATCTGCAAAACTGAATTGTCAATTCCCCTAATTGGATACATACCATCCGCCTTAAATGCCAGATACTTCAAAAATACGCGCTGAACACGTTCCAAGACAAGTTCGTATTTCACGTAGTATGGGTCCCAAATTACACATTCATATTCTAACTTAGAGCGCACCAGTGCAAAATAAAGTTGTTTTAATGCGTCTAAATCTTTTATGTTTTTGCAATTCCGTATGATAAATCTTTGAATTCGCATTGATTGGGAGACATCTTCAATATGGTTAGAAAATGACCATTTTGAATCCAATGTTACTCCCAAGTCTTTCATTGAATACACTCTCTTTAGTGCTATGTTTTTTATATTATAATTGCAAATATTTGATGTCGACTTTCGGGTAATCGACATAATCTTACATTTGGAGATATTTAATGGTAGTTTATTTGATACACACCAGTTGTTTATTCTTGTCAGATCTCTTGTAGTAAGTCGCAGATATCGACTAAAAGTAGCGAGGGCCTTTCAGCTACCAAGGTAGCCATTTAGAGTAAAATAAATAAGAAATTGAAATGTGCCTGTTTAAAAACTATTTAGGGTTGATAATGCAATTTGAAGCTCATTGCGATTTATAATTTAGTTTACTCTGTTGATGGCTATACTTGGTATATGGAAGGTCTGTGGTAATTTAACAGTATTTTTAGGGGATAACGGTGATTGTTTCTTATTAATGGTGTCATAGTGTATCCACAGTGTGAACTCTTATATAGGTAATCTAAAAAGAGTTAGCATGACTATTTTTACTAAAAACAGTATTATGTCCACGCGTTGATCGAAAACTCTTTCAATGAACGGTCTAAGTTGTATCGACCAAAACACATAAAAAATGATTAAGACATCCGTGCCAATACATATTTTCGTTTTGATCTTGATTCGTATTGAATTTCTAGAAAAGCAATAGAAGTCCTGGATGATATGAAAATCGTAAGGAACACAGTAATTGATTAAACAAAGTCAAGTTGACTATACTAATTCTATCGATGGTTAATTGTTAATAATTGCCTGCTTAATCAAGATAGCAAGCAAGATATGCATATGAATAATATGAACGTTTAGTCTATCTCACCTGCATTCGAAACAAAAATTACATCTAGAGCTTTTCACAACCATAAGCGACGACAAAAAAACTCTAAAGCCAAGGAATATTGGATAAGTTTCCGAATAATGTCGGGAGACATGCTCTCATGGGTTTACTCTACGTGTAGAGCGATTCTCACGAACTTGGTGAATATAGAACTAATGCAACAATCTATGATACTGAAACTTCTTCTTTTCAACATACAGGATCTTATTACACAAGGTTACAAATATTCTCCATTTTGCTTTATGTGTGAGTATAATCGAAAAATTACTGTTTGCGGTTCATTTGATGATAACTTCTACACCTTCTTTCAATACTCATCACCTTTGACATCGAATTTAACAGTTTTTCTGATGTAAGTGAAGATATACCTTATTCCAACACCCAGTATGTGAAAAACGCAACCATGAAATATGGCAGAATATTGGGCAAAATGTACGAGATGTCCCAAAAATATTCGAACAAACACAATGATGAAAGATGAGTGATTTTGATTTAACTGTTGAAAATATACCGGGTGTCCCAGGTTTTAGTAGCAAATCTTCAACAGTCCATAGAAAATTTGATTTTGAGAAAAAAAGTTCGTATTAACATATATGCACAGACGCTTAGTTTTTGAGATACGGGTGTTGAAATTGAAAAAAAAATTCCATTTTTTGCAAATATCTCCGAGACCGTTTATCACACAGAAAACAGCTTCTGCAAGCATTTTCCACTCATAGTAAGCTTTGTTCTGTGCTATAAAAAAATTTTTTTTCAGTCATGATTGGTGAAGATTTTGAAGGGGTAGTGGGTGTTTTTCTCCCCATCTTCTACGCCACTGGAAAAAGTACGGTTTTGAGACAACCATTTGAACCGTCAATGTTTTCTACAGAAAAAAGGTACTCCTGGTTATAAACTCTAAAGTTGACCGTTTTCGGAAAATTTCAACTTTTATGTTGAAAAACATGGTAAATTTTTTGGTTTTGTTACTTGTTCTAATGTTTGAATAAATTTTGTTTAATTAGTAAGAATTGACCATGTTTTTCAACATAAAAGTTGATTTTTCTCGGAAACGGCCAACTTTAGAGCTTATGACCTGAGGAACCTTTTTTGTGTAGGAAACATTGGCGGTTCAAATGATTGTCTCAAAACCGTACTTTTTCCAGTGGCGTAGAAGTTGGGGAGAGAAACACCCACTACCCCTTCAAAATCTTCACAAATCATGACTACTAAAAATTCACACAGAACATAGCTTATTATGAGTAAAAAATGTTTGCAAAAGCTATTCTCTGTACGATAAACGGTTCCGGAGATATTCGCAAAAAACTAATTTTTTTTTTCAATTTCAACACCCTGTATCTCAAAAACTAAGCGTCTGTACATATATGCACAGAATCAAATTTTCTATCGACTGTTGAAGTTCTGCTACTAAAACCTGGGACACCCTGTTTATAGAACCATCTGATACTGCAGAACCAGATAATTGATTGGATGAATGAATAAGAGCTTCTTTCACATCTAGACATATATTGGCTCAGGATGATTTATCCTCTGTGTTCGATGAAGACGATGCATATTCTGTTCACAGTAACAGATCCTGCGCAGAATCAGAATCGTTCACCGACACTGAGGAAGCCGAGATGCAGGAATAAGAAGGACAAATAATTGACAAAACAATTGAATACCATAAATTCTCAAAAAATAAATCAAAAACATATCATTCTTACTACATTTTCAAAATAACCGAAAATTACAGTAATTTACCCAATATTTCTACCAAAATATAAATTACCAGTAATTTGTCACCACTAGTCTTGAGAGGTTTGTATTCACAAAAATATGAGACTTTTCAGGTGATCAACGTGCAATAATTGGTAAACATACTGGACAAGACATCCAGTACAATTTTCACGTTTATTCATGTTGATAATCCTACAGATAAAATAATTACTTACTTTATTTGATAGAAAGTTGATTGAAATTCCGAACTTTACAGTTCATTATCAAAACATACAAATGTATCTTTTTGAAAATGAACTGTAGTTTGAATTCTTTCTAATAAAGAGATATTTAATAAAGTAAAAATTCTGGTTTTATCTGTAAAAATGAAATATCACAAAGAAACGGACAGCTCCATTCAAATTCTTGATAATCCTATGTTAAATATGTAAAGTTCTTTTCATAATTTCACAGATTTAATATGTATCTCAATATACTAAATTGCGGCTCCTTAGGCAAAGAAACTTCAAACTTATATTATTTCGCTACAGGTGGAAGTTTATAGAATAATGTAATATTCAATTACGGAATGGTGTAATTGATGGGCGTCCTCGAAAACATACTTTTGTAAAAATTGCTAACTTCTTTCGTCTTTCCCTTGTAATGTCAAAATGTAATATATTACATAAATTTTCATTTGAAGGTGACATTAATGTTGTACTGGTTTAAATTGAAATTTAAAGTAATAACACTAATCAAAGCATAAAATGAATCAAGATGCGTTCCGAAACTTCCATAAAATTCCTAAAATAAATTGCATTATTTTACTACACGCGAGATCTCTTTACAGGTCAATTTATTCAGGCACAAAATTTATGAGGGTACTTTTTTATTTCGTTCTTCATATTCTCCATGGAAACATTTCACTCGCCATGTGTTGTTTAATACAGATGGACGTCCTACTTGCCTTATTGTTTTCATCATATTAAATATAACGTCTTCCTTATTACTTTCGATCCTGAAATATTTGAAGAATTTAATAAAGGAATTTGTAATTAGAAGCTAGTATGTCAAGATGAAATAAACTGACGCGAATCAAGTTTATAGCGGTTTATCGAAAATGCCTACTCGAGCTCTGCAAACGTAAGTTGTGCCGAATAGAGGATCAATCAGCCCAATTTTCGGAATCAATCATCGCTTTTTGCTTAATGACATTTCCAAATTCTATGAAACTCCATTTCTAGACTTAATTTCAATTTCGTGTATCTATTTTACAGATATTACAAGTTTCTTAAGCCATGGTGAGGATATGATGTTTTTCATAATCGATCGACGTGACAACTAATAGTTCCGAACTGCTGTTTCGCTCCATCGTGCTCATCAGCGAAACGACTAAAATTCGTAATTTAACTGTCGCTCAAGTCAAAGTCAAGTATAGAAGTCGTTAGGATGAACCTGAGACTCCAGATGTCTGAAGAAAAAAACTTTAACTGCGATTTACCCCCTTACTACTTGACTGGAGGGGTGAGGTGTCTAACTTATGAACGATTTCGTGTTTTACTATCACTTATCACCTCCTAAAATTTTAGATCGCTATCTACAATATCATCGATTTTAGATACCTTATTTTGATTTTCAGACACCATCATTTTTATAACGTCGATATGAATTCGAATCCAGTCTTAATAAAGATGTATATCTTTGGCCAAAATCATCGATTTTTCAGCTTGTATTAACTGGTCTAATAAATAAACTAGGTATCTACATTTCTAATTAGATAGACATCAATGGATGAATTTGTGAAGTAGCATAACAGAATTTCAATACATTTCTATGAATCAAATACCTAATTCAATATTTCATTATAACATTACATTTCTCATCCAATTTACATGGAATTTGCCTTTAGACGTTTTATTCAAAACTTATCAAATTTTTATTTCAAATTATTTGGAAGATAGGAATAGTTCTGTGGAAAATATTGATATTTGGTTGTGTTCATTTCTATTGAACTGAACTATTGTACAGTTCGGAATATATAGATTCAATTTTGACATCAAGCGATTTTATTTTCGAATTTGAATAGTTTCTAATCTGACGTTTATCTTTATTAATGACGATAGTATACAGAATTTCAACATTCGTGTAGTTTGAAGAATGGTTTGTACCAGTCGCGATTCATGTTATTATTGAGGTTAGTGGATGAATACTTCTTGTATATTTCATATGCTGTTGAGACATTGAGAAGATTATCAGATATACACTCCAGCGCATTCTTTATAGGGATGCTATATATTCTTTAAGCCATGTTCTACTTTTAAATTTGGTTGGGGAATTTTTTTTTGGTGGAAATATACAGGTCACATTATTTCATATTATTAAATTCTGTATATCACAAGGAAACAATAACATTATAATCATTGTCAATCATTGGCAACTGTGTTTAATATTCAGATAAGAGAAGAATATAAATATACATATCAGAAATATAGGAACCAACATTATAGTTTCAGATTTTGAGGTGATTATTCATTATTCTGAAAGTTTCAAATTTGGAATGAGACAAATTTTTGGAAATTTTCCATATGAGAATGTATATAACAAATTCACTTAGAAAATAGCATCAACCATTTTAACCTTATCATCTACCCTTTGTATAAAATATAATCTCTATTCATAAACGTTTTATTCATCAAAGCCACATTGTATACTGAAGATTAGGTTATGAATACTGTAATCAATTTGTGTAGAAGTTGTTACATTGACAAAATCTTAATCGCGGTTTATCTCTTGAATCGGAGAGTTTTATACGTGCTTATACATCTCTTACTAAGATTACCATAGTCTCGTCACCCTTATAATTCAATAACTATATGAATACACGCTAGATGTTGACTCAACTTCCGTACAAACTAGTAGATGGTGAAGATAATACTTACTGTAAACTGACAGCACCGTAATTATGATAAATCGCTCGTCAATCAGACTTCATCAGTATTGAGTAATTTTCTATTTTCTACTAACGTCCAGGGTAATTCAAATAAAAACTAATGATAGTTCACTGGTGGTTGGGATGGGCAAAAAATTACCTTATGATATCATATCATTCAAGATTTTTAAGGTGGTCAAACACATTACTATCGTTATGGAGAAGCTGCTCCATGATCGAAAAAACTTTAGTTACAATGACAAGCATATGCGAGGTTTGTATTTCAAAACGGTATTCGAAACCTTCGCTTTGGGTTTTAACTTTATCAATCCATATTACAACCTGTACTTTCAGACCCTAAGTCTAAATGACAACAAAATCTAGAATGTGGTTGAAAGGAAGGATCCCCTCTCAACATAAAGAGTACGTATCCAGACCTAGGGGGATTTCTAATCTGTATACATGTGAACCTAGATGCGCCAACAATAGTGCCCAGTTTACCGAAAGTCAAGGTTAACACCGTATGTGGACTTATAATATGAACTGGCAAGTCATATTCAATGTTAAATAAATAACATTGAGTTCACAGGATATAGCGCTAATTTTCTATCACTGGAGTATATGTAGAAAATATCACCAATTTCCGTTTTGATTCTCTATATTGAAGTGGGAATAACGCTTCTCACCTCAATTTATATATTACCTCTATGGTATGTTCGTGGGCGCTGGGTGGTAGTGCTAGATCTATTCTAATGCAGCAGAATAATGAGTATTGTGTAAGAATGTGCGATTCGATGGGAAGGGGGGGTTTGAACCTCCTAAATCCCCCATTATATGTCCCTTCTAAAACGACCCATCACCGCCGTGACGAGTTACGACTTCTATTGTATACCCACAATCATAGAAACCCTTTCCTATTTCTATGCCCACAATAAACCGCAGCTTTCCGTTCATATCGCTACGCTTCCAGACGTACACTACATACGTCATACACTCATCGAAAAAAAACTAGAAATATTGTAGAACAATTTGATGTAGCATGCGAATTCAATTTTTCTGCATCTTTCGAGTTTGTCAAGTTTTCTATCCTGCATGAGCGTTATTTCAACTGATAAATTCCAAAAATATAAAATATGAGCGATGCACATTTTATTTTTATGATATTCTCCAATATCCCTAGACTTTCACGAAGAAGGTATAACAATATGACACATGGCGCGAAGATGAACATTCACTTACAAAACGTTGTCATTAGAGAGTTAGCATTCCATGCGTTGAAACTTTGACTTATATTCTCACTGGTGAACTATCTTATTCATAAAATTAGAACTGAACCTAGAGATGCCTCAGAATGAAAGCCTAAAACGAGTTCCAGTTCGGTATGAATCACGGTCGTATACACAGGTCTGGAAACTCGAGGCTGTTTCCTATGTGAGAAGTGAGTCCGCTAAGCGTCAACTGTCGCGTAGTACGTCACGGGTGGCGCATGAGCATGAGTGCGGAAGATTTTGACATAAATATGCTGTCGGCGCAGCTTAAGTTGTTTCAACATAACCTAAAATATGTAGAGGGACTTAGGTCAGTTGAATAAATCGCAGCAGATATGAAAAACCTTTCCACAGATTGTCGAAGTATGTAAACAGACATTCAAAATTCATTGTTCCCTTAATGACATTTCCTACTACATTCACTTCTTGCGGAAGATCTTTCAGTACCGCGAGGCAATTAAAAGCATATTTTAGATCAGTTATGACCGAACGTCGCCTCACACATCTTTTTTATACACTGATATAACAGAAATAGAATTAGGAGAGGTAATGGAAGAATTTGCGGACTACCCTGAAGAAAAAAATTATTGGCAATATTTAGGTTCAAATATCGAGTTTATTTTTTGTTTGTATACATAGTCAGAGATAAGACTGTTTTTATTTTATGAATCAAGGAATATGTTTTTCAGTTTAAGTTTAGTTTAGTAAAACTTTTTACCCAGAAATGTTTTTATATTATCAACGTACTACCGAATAGTAGATATTAGGCACAGATTAGTACCTATTACTCATAGTCAAAGTATAAAGGTCTGTTGGAGCCTCCCTACCATCGTTTTCGCGCTAGGTGACGTCACCTAGCTCCTCCAATCACAGCCTTGCTCTCATCGGCTCGTCGCCGGCACGTAACAACATCATATTATGTCGTCGTCAATGACATTAAATAAACGAAATAAACGACGATCAGCTAGCACTCGAATTTTAAAAAGAGTAGAAGGGAGGCTCCAATAGACCTTTATACTTTGACTATGCCTATTACCTATATGTTTATCTTTTCTTGTTAATGAATGAACATTTTCATTTGTTTTCTATACAGAATTGTATATTTTTATTGTTAATATCTCAATATAAATGTATTTCCAATGCTATATACATATACGGGGTGTAAATAAATAACTGCGAAAAAATTCAGGGGGTGATTCCTTGTTGAAAAATAAGGTGGGTCTTTCATATAAAATTTTTCTCTAAATCACTTCGTTTTCGAGAGGGTGTTGAAATTGAAAAAAAAATTTAGTTTTTTTGCGAATATCTCTTGAACCGTTTATTGTACAGAAGACAGCTTTTGTAAGCAATCTCTACTCATAGTAAGCTATGTTTCTTGCGATAATTTTTTTTTTATGCATAATTGGTGAAGGGGTAGTGGTTGTTTTTCTCCCCAACTTCTACGCCGCAGGAAAAAGTACGGTTTTGAGATGCTCATTTGTACCGCCAATGTTTTCTACACAAAAAAGGTACCCTTGGTTATAAGCTCTAAAGTCAACCGTTTTCGTCAACTTTTATGTTGAAAAACATGATCAATTTTAGGTTTTGTTACTTGTGTAAAGAAATTCCGTTTAATTGGTAAGAAATAAATTTTACTTCAAAGAATTGACAATGTTTTTCAACATAAAAGTTGATTTTTCTCGAAAACGGTTAATAATCACGAGTAGCTTTTTTGCGGTTCAAATGGGCGTATCAAAACTGTACTTTTTCCAATGGAGTAGAAGTTGGGGAGAAAAACAAGCACTACCCCTTCAAAATCTTTACCAATTATGAATACAAAAATTTTTTTATACAAAACATAGCTTACTATGAGTAGAGATTGCTCACAAAAGCTGTTTTCTGTACGATAAACGGTTCCGGAGATATTCGCAAAAAACTACATTTATTTTTCAATTTCAACACCCTGTATCTCGAAAACGAAGTGATTTAGAGAACAATTTTATATGAAAGACCCACCTTATTTTTCAACAAGGAATCACCCCCTGAATTTTTTCGCAGTTATTCATCTACACCCTGTATAGAGACAAATATGTAATATGCTCACATTACCCCCCCCCCCCTCCATCAAAAAGATCTTCCGACGTCCCAGTCTACGGTTATCCTTATTCTGACCACAGTCTGCACAAGGTCATCGACTCATTTACCATTGGTCCGTATTGATATTAAGAAACCATCGGTTATTATTGAATAGTAAAATCAAACGCAAATCGTCGTATTTCATAAAGTGTACCATGTAATCTGATTTTGTACCTCGATTCTTCATTTACTATTATGTTAGTTTATTCATCCTGCAGTTTCGAATACGAAATGAAAATCTCTTAAGTGATTCCTCGAATCTATCTCCTCCTATTTAGAACATTCTTGAATATTATGATGAATCAAATGAAAAAAGATGAAAATTGAACAAGTTATTTAGAATTAGACTCAGGTATCAATAGGCAATATTAGTAATAAGCTGAAGATGTTCGTTTTACTTATCGGAAAATGGTCACCGAGGTCAAGAACGAACATACGACATAAAACTGTATATAATACTTTATATCTTATTCGTTATTCGTATAAGCAATATAATATGAAATATTGAGCATGATTATAACGAACGAAATCTAAATTGATTTATTAAGACATTTCATCGGATTATCGAAAATTGGTCACGTTCCCAAAACGCTATAGTCAATAGAGTGGGGTAATTATTTGCTTACATATAAATTCTCGATAATTTATATATAATTCATCATTATTTAGTAATTATTCACTTATTTCGTTTACTATTCAAATGCGTTGCTTCTGCCTTTTGAACAAAATATCTTTCTGTGTTGGGTTGGTAGCGGCAGGTAGTATCTAAATGACCGTATCGAACGGTTCACATTCGCACTTCCATGGGGTTAATGTGTTGGGATCTCAAGAATATCGTTGTTCAAATATTCAATGTTCTTGATACATCCGTAGATTGCAGTATATCATATCAGCATATTCATCGTTAGCCAAACGAAGCGTGCTAGTTGATAATATCAACAAAGTGAGAAAGTTTATTCAAGCTAAAAAAAGAGCCTCGAAATACAACTACATTAATGCAATATCGTGAAATGAATTCCTTGGCATTGATGAGTTAGCCTTAGATAATAAAGAATGCATTCACAAGTTGATAAGACAGTTAATATGAATGTAGTACCATTGGGTTTACCTATTGGATTAACTATGAAATGAGCATACTTATACTGATGAATGTTAATCCTCCGTCTGACGCACCTCTGGGCCACCTGAGTATGGGCGCTATGTGCCTGACAGACACTAGTTTGAAAATGGCCGTTCAGGTAGCTAGTATTAATTTCAAATCCCCAAAATTAATCATTGAGCTTTATAGGGATGTATACTTAATAAAATACATAGAGTTTGATAAAATAGGTTGAATGACTACAAAATAAGTAATATTAGATTTTAGAAACTGTGACAGATAGTCACTTCCAAACAGTAAAAT
The DNA here is from genome assembly GCA_958510875.1 of Endomychus coccineus. Lineage (NCBI taxonomy): Eukaryota > Metazoa > Arthropoda > Insecta > Coleoptera > Endomychidae > Endomychus > Endomychus coccineus. Next base: position 111,533,871 of record OY294069.1, read on the forward strand.
TAGGTAGAAACACATACTATATTTTATGGCTCCTAGAACCATATTCAATCAGAATCAGGCATCTCATGTTCATTTGAATTGATGCATTGGCATGAGGAAAAGCAAGGCTGACAGACCAACATTTGATAGCTCATACAGATGGCTTTGTGACATTTTCGACATTCATATTGAGACAATCTTCACATGCCCATCTCCGCAGTGCACGTGTCACATCTACGTCTTTTGAAACGCTGAGAAGGTGGTGGTTGCTCTCAATCAACTCTAGGGAGGAATCTTTTCTCGTCAGCCGAGGGGTATTCCAACAGTATTTGTGCTTCTTCTCTGCAGGTGTCTGATCACTAGTTTATGTGACCCCTGTTTTAGAAATACTCTTCGACGTCTTGATTCAAGATTATTCCTGAGGTAAATCACTTAGGAATTGATCCCACCAATATTCAACATTGCAAGGAATATTACCGTTAGCCACCGCCTGGTGTTTTGGCTTACACTGTAAGTAGGGCACATTTGATCTGCAGTGTCAACACCACTCTTGGTAAAATTATAAAAGGTGATAACCTCTGGTTTCATCAATGGTATCATCATCATGATGTAGAGGTGATACAAGGATAACATTTTTCCCTTCGAGCAGGATATAGAAAACCAAAACTTCTTCGTCGCTGGAGACAAACGTACTGGTGTTTGCTTTTCTTCGTTTGACGTTTACAAAGGCCGTTGGCAACTATCTTTCATTTTTTCTGACAGTTCCAAAGTATGAAAGCTTCTTTCTTCTCAAACCATCGATGAGATCAAAGTCACTAAACCAATTATCCGCCGTTATATATTCCGGCCAGATTCAAATACGGGCTCAGTCATTCTCCTCGCCACGACACGTGGATTGTTGCTTAGAGGGAAAGGTTCTGGTGGTTGTTTTACACCATAAATTTCCAAATTGACTGTGTAAACAATCCGGGCGTCAATATAGGGAAACCGTTTCATGCCGTATTTATTAGTTTTGAGGGTATATATTGCCGAAATAAACTGCTTCGAAAACATGGAAGCATTTGGTCTATAGTGAGGTTCTCCCCAGGAATATGGCTCTTCTGAAAATTTTCCACATATTTGTCTTTTTTCTTTGGGTTCGAGTAGTTCGGTCGTCAAAGCGAAGGCAACGGATAAGAGTCTTAAACCCTTTGAGATTCATAACGAGGCTACATTTCTGGATAGCATCACCTTCTTTCCCTCAAAGTTCTTCCAGACTCTGGCGATTCGCACTATATGTCCTGCTAGATATAATAAGCCGATGAAAGCCTTTATTTCAATTACATCACTGGATCTGATTTGACAATCAATTCCAGAATATCGTCAGTGAATGAATTATTCAAAAGCAGTTTCAGCATTCTTTGTCTGTTCTTCGACTTCTGGAAGGTGAACGAAAACGTTGTGAGACCCCCGGACGTCGACTTTTTTTCGGTGGCTCACTGGCCTACCTTCCATCTTTCCCCATATAAAGGTTTTTAACATTCATTTGTCTCAGATTGCTCAGTTTATGAATTGAGAACACATTCTTCATCTTCATCTTCAGGATCAATGTCACTCTCTTCCCCCAAGTCTTCAAATTGTGAGGATTCACCTTCGTCTTCTTCCTCCAATAACCGCCTCATTTCTAGACATCACTCGCGTTTGAGAAATAATAAACTTTCTTGTCTATTGCAGCAAAGAACTTGTAGAAAAAAATTTAAAAAAATTAAATTATAACAGGTTCAGGCGCAATGTGCCCGAGAGGCCACCTCGAGATTCTCTACTTATTTATATAAAATATCCATAAAACTAATATTATTATATCATAAAATGTGTTGAATAAGCAATTGTAATGAAATAAATTAAAAAATACGTACCTTAAAATAATTGACGAATTCGGGAGCAATGAGCCTAATAGAACCAGAACGCTGCTACTGCTTAGCACGATGACAAGTGGGAGGCAAGTGAGGGGGTTCAACGCGCCTCCCCGAGACAGTAAGGAACGAGATCCGACCATAGAGATCAAGAATATAGTACTTGAATGACGGATTTCGTGAATAGCTCGAAGAACTCTCCGGTGTTTCTATTTCTTTCTAATTTGTCGGAAGAGAGAACAGACTATTAGAAAAGGATAAAATCACCGCCTCTCGCTTAGACCTAGTCAAATTAATAACATTGCTCTTATGGGCTTCGAGTACTATATTCTTGATTTCTATGGATCTAACGCCGCATGAGGGTAACAAGAGTTCCTGACCTGTGCCTGTGCCTGTCAGATCAGATGCGCCTGACGGAGGGTTAAGTAAAGTGCCTCTACAGCGATATTTTGAATATCTTGATATCCTATTATGATTGATTGATAAAATAATTTTTGACAAATTACGTACACGTATATTCGAATCATAGTTAAAAACTGCAATTTGCAAAACGACAGTTCATTTGAAGTTGAAAATTACAACAGTTTTACCGATATATTGTTTTAACTTACTTTTTATCAGTCTCGATGAAGGTGTCGAATTCCACAGACATCTTACAGCAGAGTGCCTTACGACTGTGAGAGGATGAACAGTTGGTGTTAACCATATGACCATCTGTAATTGAGAATGTTCATTAGGATACAGAATATACGTACACGCTTATCTACACACATGTATGTGCGTCTGGTTTCTCACATAGCTCGGTCTGACACTCAACACAAATTTTATAAAATAGCATGCATAAGAAAGTAGAGCTAAATGTAGCATCATAATATACTCATCGATCAACCTGTACTCCTGTTCAACAAGAAAAACGAACTGTAATCATTCAAATCGGTAAAACTACATGTTATTGGAAGACAATTGGGATTTTATCAATTTCAAAATTACATGCCGAACACTGATTCCAATAGAAAAATTGTTTTAAGTTCAATGGAACACGACCATCTAAGAATGTTCAATAATCAGATACATTTTCGACATTTTCCGACAATACAATTTACCATATGCAATGCATTGAATACTAACAACGGCATTGACCCTTGGAAATTAATAAAAACTTATTTTACAATAACGCATTATTCATACATTTTGAGTGTAAAATTTATTATAAATTTAAAAAAATTGTTTCACCAATACAATTGCATCATCAGAATAGAGAGTTATGACCTAAATTATGTTTAACGATGAAATCCATAAAATACCTATCATTTGAAATATTTGTGGAAAGGGCATACCATATGTTTACTTTTGTGAATGATTTACAAAATTATCAATAACATTTTAATTATAAATATTTTAATGAACGTTCAATGCTATACTATTATCATTTCTAATATATTTATGAGGATTCCAGTATATTCTGCTTATGGCCTTTAGGTTGAATGTGGAAGATATCAAAAGCATAAGTGAAATTATGATTAAATTCCAAGAGACGGTTGGCGTAATTTGAATTATCATCTAAGGTGTTTTTGGAATCTTGGATGGAGATTTCGTCCCGTCTTGCCAATGTATGATGCATAACATTCTCAATAGCTAGGGTTATAGCTCCATAATTGTTGTAATTTGTTTTGATTCTGAATTATTTATGAAAGAATAAAATGACTGATGTTCCATACGCAATAGATTTGACTTTTTATTTTGTAGGAAAGTTTTCTGAAATTTTCCCAATATGAGTCACAGAAATGAATTGCCTTTTATCATTACTCAGATATTGTGGATATATTGAATTTAGAGCGTTAAAGTAAAATGTGTAAATTCGGTAAAATAAATTAGTGAATAATGAATTTACAAGTAGTAAACTCAGAAAATATATACAGGTAATTGAATTATTCACCGAATAACATCAACATATGTGAATTAGAAAATATCACCAATTATTTCAGTATTTTTTGTATTTCTGTGATAACAGTCTATTTTTTTTGCTCATTCTTGTTTGTGGATTATGATATGATTTACTTTTCTCTTGAAAACTTGTAACTCAAAATTTGTCATGAATACCATTTATTTTAATGAGGAACTAATATAAAACACAATCGAATGGGCAATAAAAGTGATACATTGTGTGAGAATGAATGTAAGGAGATATAATTATAATATGCAAGCCACTTCTACATCAAAGTAGAACTGCCAGTCTAATAAATGCAGTAACTGAAGCGTATATTGCTGCACCTGCATAATTCCAAGTAGTTCGTTGTACGGTTCTGGAGAGGCGACAGGAAACGCTCCTGATTATAGCTTTGGATATAATCACGTAATCAGTATTGTTGTGTAGACACGTTTGCATTTAGCATACAGTTAATTCGACAATTACTCCTAGTGCTTCGACTTATAAGAAGCGATAAAGAATGGGCCTTGCTTCTTATTTTCTAGATACAATAATACAATTTAACAGAATATACTTACATACGTTCCAACATTCTAGGGAAAAATCACATAACTTTTATAGTTAATTACATACAATACAAGCAGTCTTAAATTATGATTCGTATTATTTTTGCGTAAGTGGAAATCAGTATATATGCTCCTAAACAACGGTAACAATTTCTTTTATTGTTCATATTCATTTTAATCCGCAAATTCGTATAAGATAGCAGCTTAGTTGCAGAAATATGTATTTCGATTTCAATATATTGATTTGTACATTCATTTGGTGCTGTTGTTGGATGTGTCTATGTGTGCATGTGTGTATGTGTGTATGTGTATGTATATCCGAACATGCGGTATATGTAAATAGCGACTTCCCGAACCTCGAACCATGAAGATACGATGAATTAAATAGAGTAGTATTCTATTGTTGAATACGGTTCAATTTCATCTTGATCTATTGCTCTCTCTCTCTCTCTCTCTCTCTCTCTCTCTCTCTCTCTCTCTCTCTCTCTCTCTCTCTCTCTCTCTCTCTCTCTCAAGACTGAAGAAATTTTAAAATCTATTTACCAAAACTCAATACATATGAAGCACTAAACTATTTCTATGCAGATAATTTTAATCGTCATATGACATTTGCAACTTCTTTTGGTGGCCGAAAAATCATGTAATAAAATCATTCATGAACATGTTACATTTCTAAAGTCATGATAATAATTTGATACTATCGTTGTTATTTTCAGGAGATATAGAATTAGATTCATTACATCGCTGTTAAATCGGAGTCTACCATAACCAATGGAAAACCCAATTCAGAGTTAAACACTGGTGTCAGACAGTTTGGAGCGTTTTCCAAAAAATATTCGATACAGCCTTGAATATCCAGAGCCATACAAATATTTCGTTCTAGTATTTGCCAACACCGAAATTATGTCATATTTTAATAAGATTATAGATATAGTGGATATACGATTTAGAAATTTAGTTATAAACACATTACCATTCAGTTCGAATATTCAAGGTTGTTCTATATATGACTAATTTTGTCAATAATCAACAAATAGTGCACAGGAAGAATAAATATAAAAATAATACATTGTGTATATGATATAAAATAAAAAACTGATATAAAACTTGGAGGTTAATATTGACAATGTTTGAATAACTTTTACCAGAATCATCGTAATTGAAAAAAATAATTTAAAAATGAACATACTGACCTTGGCCCAATAAATGTTTAAATATTCAACGACTGAAAACTACGCCAATTCTTCCATTTATAGGAAATCGCTCAAAGCCTTATTTTAGAAATATTCAAGTGTAGCGTGCTCACAAGGAATCAAATAAACGAGTCTACATCAGGATCAATTCAACAACTGTTGTGAAAATAATAATCGGGACTATCCTAATATCACAAATATGTATACCATTCAACGGAATGAGCTTTTGAAATTGCTGTTGGGTAATGTCCAGATTCTTGTAAGAACCTATCCGACTATTAAGTTAGCTCTTCCAATAAAACATTTTCCACTAGTCAAGTTTATATACCCGGCGTTGCCCTCTACAGGATCTAAAAATATTTTTACCCCACAGTATTCTTTTCCAGATAGTAAGATAATGTGTTCTAAAAACATCTTTGGAAGCATACTCGTTGAATTGAATATTTTATGGAAGGGCAAAATTTTGAAAATATATTATATGCTATTATTACAATATGTTAAAAATTATGTACTTTCAGGATATACAAAAATATTAATAGTTTCTGACGCTTCGAGTATTTAAACTTGCATGTGACTTGCCTTTGAAATTTTGTAAATCGCTTCAAAATGATGAAGATAGGGACTGTATCATTTTAGGGCGCGGTAGTCCCATTTCATGTGGTACTTTTGACATCCATCATCTACAGTTTTTTAAATGGAACTATAACCGTAATGCAATAGTCAAGATTGACAAATAAAATAATATTCCTGACAGACGCATGCATAGTATAATTTCCACGTATTCACGTATTATTTGAAATATATTTGTAGGGATGTTGGCTGTTTCCGCAGGCGAAGTCTGATCTTGATGAAATTTTGCCCAATTGACAGAATAAGAAGAGAGAAGAGAGACACTTAACACATGTGCTTTCAAAAAACTACCCCAACCCCCTTTCCCGACCCTGTACACATTGCGTACCAAGTGATTTATATTTGAAAGATAATGGTATTTTTCCAGGAGCCACGTTTTTCACTTTTGGAACAAGGACTTCGTTCGCTAAAAAACCGTTTCTTTAAATATGAACGACGCTGCGGTGCTATAAACCTTGGTTCGTACAAAAATAAAAGAAAAATAACGGTTAACTGTTGCAAAGTATAAAAACTATTTATTATATATAATTTATTATAAATAAATGTTATATAATAAAAATGTTCTAAACGTACTCAACCTACCTATTACTAAAAAACAATGTAACAATGAACCAAAATTGACAATAAAGTAAAACACAAAAGGGTTAAAAATGATGTATCTCAGAACAAATGACACATAAATAATGTAAGTACAGATTGGCCTACCGCGTTAATTCTCTGGTGACACTGTGACACCCAATGTGTCAAAGCAGATAAGTACCGATCTTGGTCAAATTTTCCACGGTTGGGCTTCAAAACAAGCGGAAAGTTACTGTCTACATGAAATTTTCAAAAAAACTACCTCCACTCTATTTCCCAACCCTCAAAGCAAACAAGTAGCGATGTTGAAGGAATTTTGTACAATTGACTTTTAAAACAAGAGCAATGTAACTGGCCTACATGAGATTTCTCGAGAACCTACCCATTTCTCACCCTTTAAAGCACATAGATAAGTATCAATCTTGTTGAAACTTCGCACAATTGGCCTTCAAATAAATAGAAAATCACTCTACATGGGATTTCAATAATACTACCCATTACTCTTCTCCGCCTTTTGAAACAGTTAAGTACCATTGCGAAGCAAGGACAAAAATAACTATAACTTGTTGAAATATAGTAATATCACGATGGAGATTAAAACAGTATGAAAAATATTTATGGTCTTTCATAACTAACCCTGATGGAGCGCGGGCATACTGTGTATGCTTTTCTAACCACATGTGCCTGGTAATTTTTTTCTACTAGTGACCTGTTCTCATACCCTGAACCAACATTGTACTGATTTTTTTTTGGGTTTCCAAATTTATTATGTTTGAATAAATTACACTTCTTAAATACCTTGCAAAAAGTGGTCCAAGATGCCAGCACATTTTTTCCTTGATAGAACCTTTATACTTGACTATAACTATCCAAAATAGGCTGCATATAGGATTTTGTACTTGACGATCTACTTTAACAAAAGTGTATTTGAAAAATTAGAAAGACATTCTTCTACATAGACTTTTCTCCTTAATCCCCTCCCAAATATTTTCTTGTTTCCCACAAATTTAAATTACAAAATTAATTAGACAAATCTAAAAATAATGGGTTGTTTTTCAAACATTATTGTATAGTACTCAGGATTTGGAAAATTTTCGGTGAATATATTCAAAGAGGAAATATTATTACTGCGCACAATCATTATTTCACGTTTTTCCATTACTCACCTCATCTGATTAGGGTGATTCTAACATTTTATCGAGCTATATCCACATTTTGTTTGCCATTGATTGAGACAGATGTATTAGGTCATTAAGACCAATTTAATGTGAAGAAATAACTTTAAATATCTACTTATGAAGACGAAATTCATGTATCGATACATGTCGAGTATATAGTAATCAGAGATGATCGTATCAGTAACAAATTTTGCCAAAAAATTTCGCAATGCTCACAATGCATCTACATTACTTAGTTCTCTTAAACTGAAGTTATGTACTGTTTGGTCTAAGTAAAACCTTTTATGAGGAATCCTGAGTTGTTTGAATCATAGGATCGAAATAATAGGATTTCACAATTAACGATGCGTCACAAATAACAAAAAACGTTTGTGTCACAAATATTACTAAATTGTATGACATATTCCCTGTTGAAGTAAACGTGTTGGAAGATGATTTTTTCTCTTACATAACTGGTCATTCTTATGACGAAATTAATGAGCTGCTTCCCAATGAGAATGATCTGGAAACTATAGTGTCACGTTTCCGTTTTTACCAAATTCAATTATCAATCTATATTTTTTTCATTATTGTAAATCAGTTTTATCTCCTTTACAATCTTTCAGATATTTTATTTCAATGTAACATTCGATTACAAAACTTCCTTTAAACCATTCCTGTCAGTCGGTGTTAATTTCATTCTCAGATACTTTTCTATTGCAAATAATAAGTAAAACTGTGATGTCAGCATTACGGTTCATTATTCAGCCGGACAAGTTCATTTAACGTGTGAATCCTAAATTGCAAGATTTCATCAAAAAAGTCCATATAAGCGAGCGACAGAGGAAAAGGGGGAGTCCTCGGGTGTACACGCATCAGCGATCTAAATATATATTGTAAATAATGATTTTAATCTACATCTTATGAAGAATTAATGAATTAATTGAACTGATTTCAAAACTATTCATCATCATGTCTTTCAATTAACTAAACTAATTTTGGAATTATTTATCATGGTGTTTTATTAATCGATTTATGTATTGCCAAATTTGTCGGACTCATCCTTAATAGCTTCATTCACAACCACCATTTCCAATCGAACTAATTTTCAGATTATTTGTTATCATGTTTTGTTTTATTTGTTAATTTATTCTAATAAATTGTATTAAGTTAGTTTTATCAATGCTGTTTCTTTCAAATTACATTTAACTTCTGTCAAACAAGAATCTTCAGGAATAGGCCATGTCTCTCGCCCTTAACCGAAATTCACTAAAAAAACGTTCAGCTCTACCGAAAAACTGGCGCGTGGCAATAGTTAGGCCTAATAATGTTGGGATAATTGAAAACCTGACAATTCCCATGTATAACGGCTAGAATTGATATTATGGAAAAATACATCTCACCTATGCTTGATTTTAGCATGTATTTATTTCATCTGAAAGTTAATGATCATGGATGTTCGAAAACAAGAAGGTTTTTTCTTAAATACCAATAAATGTTGTGCCCGTGAAAAAAAACATTCATTATCTCATAACGTACAATGATGTGGTTTCTTTTATATGAAAATAATAATAACCATAACGATTCGGAATGAATTTGTTATTAAATATTATTTACGTTGAATTAACATGAGATCCCTTGTCGATATAAATCTAATAAAATCACATGCATTTCATTGATCTGGCTTTCTAGACAATTAGGTAGAAAATATTTTTCATACCTACGTCTGGAACAAAATTGCCGGTGCTATTATTAAACCCATTTTAGATCTGACATTAATTAAAGTACAAATTATACTTACTAGTTTTAGATTGGAATTGGGCGTCATCGGTATCCGTAAAAAACCAAGTCTGAAAGAATAATTCACATTAGCAATTATAACCCAAGCCTGCAACAAAAATAGAATAAATATACAATCATCAGTTACGAAGTTAATTGAGCAATTACATTTTCGAATAAATTGTGTCATTCCGGGACTCTTTCCATGCAATTTAGTGGGCTTTAGTCATAGTGCTTAATTTAGCTTATTTACCATGACATATTCAACATTATTTGCAAGAGATCATGATTGTAGCACACATTCGTATATTGGTTTTAATAATGAGATGTTCAATTTAACAGAATGTAGCACGCGATTATTTCAAAGATAGAAGATTAATTCGAAGTATTGAATGAACGCGTTCCAAGTTATTTTATTATTGCATTATCGCTCTACTCCTTTATATAGCAATTCGTTTAATTAGTTTACTTAATGGTTCATAAATCTTATTGGAAAATACGAGCAGAATGATTTACATTTTCACGTCCCTCAATAAACGTAGTATAACGGAAGTATTGTATCAATTTTTTGAGCATTTCTAAATCGATCTAGCCTATATTTGTGATGATGTCTATGTATACGTGTGTGAATGCGTGAAAACTGAGGAAACGATTGAGGTTCTTATTGGTCGTACGGATTTGAAAGATTTGCAAACTGATCTAAAGTGGTGAACATAGGAACTGTATTAGTTTTGGACGTAGTACCTCCGTTCCAAGTGATATTTCAACATTCATCTTCTGATTTTCAAATCTCGCTCATATATTTCAGGAGATAATAAACTCGGCCTGCTAGCAATTTTATAATGTAATCTTCATAGGTAAACTCTGCCGAGCGGCTACCAACCTGTATTAAAAAAATCAGCAACCCGCTTTCCAAAATCTAGCAAATATTTATACAGTGGACTAAGAGAAAACAATATCGAAATCGGATTTAATGCATAACCATTCGGCATGTGACATTCGCAACATTCAAAGACAAGTGATTAGAAATGCAGCAAAATGAAAACCTGTGGAGAATATTAAAAGTCAGGTGAAATTAGGCGTTCCCTTATTGCCAAAGGAGATTCAACAAGTATTACAACAACGGATCTCTCCTATATAAGGAACAATATGTGTGACGCTAGAAGAAAATTACAACCAGTACTCCCCAAAACGAAAATGAAAGTTAATAGTTCGCTCAAGTCAGAGATGAAATCTTTGACCAGCCATGAGGAAGAATTTCTTCAAACAAAGATAACAATATATTAGTGTTTTACAAATTCAAAGCATCTTTGCTCAAGCCAGAAATGTTTTCTTGCAGTTGTTCACCATACATATTAATATTATTATGTGCCATTAGTATTTTATGTGATACCAGACAAAGCAACAGAAACATACAAAATGTATTTCAAATTTGTGACTGAAAAGTGTAGTGAATATTCTCTGTCGTTTTGTCCCACCGAAATTGTGGCAGATTTCGAGTTGACTATCCATAATGCAGCTGAAATTGTTTTACATTATCTGCTATTCAACCAGAGAATGATAAAATTATGATATTATGATTATGATAAAAGTTACTTTGTTTGCTGATTATTCGATCAACACTTACATATGAGAGAATGCCGTTTTTCCATCCCATTTATCGCCATCCAACACAGCAAGCATCGCTCGCACCACCATGAATCGTTTGATTCAGATATCAACAAAACTTTGAATCCTCCACAACCGTCTGTATCTGTTTTCACTGATTTCCTAATTTATTTTTTAAAATGAACAGTATTCACAACCCATGTGTACCTAATTCGAACACAGAAAAGGCAAGAATACCTTCAAACAAAATTAATAATTTCAATGATGGGAAAGTTTGAACTTTAGACCTTAATTTCGCATTATTATAGTTCTACTATGTAATATTGGAATACATTTTTATACAGTTTCAAGAGTTGGTCTACTGTTTCCAGGATTATATTTTATAAATTTTTATTATATGCATTTCTTTCTGATTTTATTGAACAAAATTAATACAAAAATGTAGTTAATCTCGACTGCTTTATATGCTTCGACTACCAGGACTAGTTTACCTATACAGCTTAAGACTTATTTTGACCCTTTCACCCCAGTATGATAATATCTAAAGCGGCCGAGTTTATATTTGCAGAAGTGTCCAAAATTAACATTCTAAGATTCGAGTGCCGTCATCGATTTGATGCGTTTACTCTGTGGCTAACTTTGATAGTTCATGAGACAGCAGGTGTCTGTATAAAACAAAGTTCTATCATATTGTGAATAATTTCGAAAGTCAATGAGACATCAGGTCAGTATAAAACATAGAGTGGTAAAATACATTATGTAGACTATGTGAATAAAATCTCAATGCAACATAGAGTATAATTTAACATTTCTCATAGGCTGTTTCTAAATCATTTCCAATATATTTTCTGTTCCTGCAATAATACATTTGACCCGCAGAAGTGCCCGAAAGCTAGTTTGCTAACAAAAAAAAAGAAGTTAGAGATTGATTGATCCCAGATCATCTTAAATATACAGGTTCAATCTAAGAACTGTTACTGAACACAATTTTCTACAATTTGGTTCGGAACAGTTTTGTTACGCCTACCTAGAATCTCCCTTCATGGAATAACAGACGAGATGAATACCTACCATGGGAATATATATAGAAACGGGAGAGATCGCTCACTATTCTACGATGTTTTATGGGGGTCAATGAATTCATAACTGTGACATCACCAATCAGACGAATAGCTCTCTTGTAGCAATATTGTTGAATTTGCTATTACTACACACAATTTATAAAGACGTTGTCAGTATGAATTAGGGGTCGGAATTTTTCGTATCCAAGTATTCAAGTATTTGTTTATAATACTATTTGGATATTCAAATTATCCAATATTCAAATATTTGGATATCTGAATATTCAAATATTTGGATATTCAGAAATCTAGATATGCGAATACTCAGATATTCTAATATTTGATCAATAGTTATTAGGAAAATTGTAAAATAAATTGAAAATATTGCAGCATATTTTTTATTCAAAATCAAAGTTTATAAATTTTCACTCAAAAAAACATTTTTTTTACGTTATCTGGCTTTAAGCAAGATCGTTTAGCTGAAACTAAATTACCAACTCTCGGAAATGCTTTCCCAGACGGAACTGATGTGGCTGGTATTGAAAGATACCGCTTCGCATATTTTGATAGCTTTTGATATTTACCTTCATTATTTCTCCACCACTGCAAAGGACAACAATTTTTTTGTAGAACTATTTCGGAAGAATAATTGTCTACTTCATTTGATGTTCCATATATAAAATATATAAAATATCCAAAGCAGTTTTTTTTTGTGGATTTTCTCTGATTTCTATTTCAGAAGACTCTTTATCTGATTTTAAAAGATTCTTCGATGTTCATCCTTGCCCCGAATATGAAAATCACAAAGCCTTAAATTTTTGATCATCCAGATATTTGGATATTCGAATATTCAGATATTTGGATATTTGAATATTTGAATATTTAGATATTTGGATATCTGAATATTTGAATATTTGAATATCAAATAATATTTTTTCCAAAGTATTTGAATTACGGATATTCAAATACTTGAATATTTGAATGATTCGAATACAATTCCGAGCCCTAGTATGAATCTTTGTCAACAGATATATGAAATTTTGGAAAAAAGTTATTTTTGGTTGAATAATATATTATATAGCTTACGGTTTTCGATCAATTTATCCAATTTTTTTGTCTGTTTATGTGGTTCTCAAGTCAAAATTAGTTATGTCATTAGTGTTTGGTACTTCACGTTGCTTTGACACACTTAATTTGTGTACTCCTTTTCCGAAAACCGCAGGCAATCTTCTAATCAAAATAATGATAATATGCTACATACCTATCTATAAGTTCTGCAGGATGAGATCATTGTTGTTCCGGGAGTTTATGAAAAAGTATATTTGTGGCTGATAATAAGGAGGGTGACAAGGCAATAATTTGATTCACAGATGAGAAAAATCCAAATATATTTTGTTTGGGATAGAAATGCGGTAATTGTTAATTGATACTACTACTAACACAGCAAAATTGCTATTTTCTATCCTTCATTTTCGAGTTAATGAAAAATTATGTTTACGGTTGACACGATTATAAATACTGTGGATACTGGGTATGTAAAGTTTATAATGCCCTGTCAACGTAATAACTTTATTCGCAATTAGGGAAAATCCAAGTATATTCTAGTAGAAATGTGGTAATTTTTATTTGATACTACTACTGGAAGTAATTAATTTACTGAATATTATAGTTTCAAATGCTTGGGATTATTAACTCAATAAATATGAACAAGGATACGACTTTTTCAATCGAACATCATGACTCAAGAGGTCACTTGGTGGATGAAAGTATATTGTGAAAGTGGAATTAAAAATAAAAAACGGTAGATATAAGGATCACATCCAGACAGGAACCCTAAAAATGCAATTATTTTGAGGGCGAAGGCCAAACGACGAAGGAAAGTCAGGATGTCCCAGGAGGCGTAACGATCGGAAAGTGCTCCTAGCTCATCTTCTCTCAGAGGAGGTACTTGATTTGCTCCTTCGGTTCCTACTATCTCCTAGCCAATCCAGAAAAATAGAGAAACAGATCCAAAAATGTAACCTCATATGAATGGAAGTCTCGCCGAACTGACTAAAGAACATAATACAAAAACTCCCACCTTTGTGAGAAGGAGTCGCGCTCAAGGTAGTGAGCTTTAAAATGTGTTAGGGCCCGCTAATATTTTCTGGAGAAACCGGATGACAACGCTATTCAAAACTCGCTTGGAGCCTCAGAATAATGCCCTCAATGTAAAGAACTGGTAATCTCTTCCAGGAGAGGAGGATGAGCTCCAAGGGAAGTCTCAATAGAACCCTACACACGGGATTCATCAACAATGATCTTACAGGAATTGTGTATATACACTTAGTATAACATAACAACCTTTCTTCCACCACAGCTGTCCAGAATCGATTCAAGGGGCAGCATAGTAGCATCAGTTCATTTCCACAACGATGTCCAACCACCAACTAGAAAGCTGAAGAATCTGGTGTCATATTGCGTAAAGTATAAAATGAACCTCGTCATCGGTTGTGAATCCCATCTGCATGTCAGATTATAGATAGATGGAATTCAATCTAACCTACAAACATGGTAGCTACTATCGAGACACCAAAACTGCACCGACAGAGTTGCCTTCTGTGGCAACGCCATGTTTAACTGCCTTTGAATATATCAGACAACTTTAAATAATGAAAATCCTGTTTAAATATGTCTCAAAAACTCCACCAAAACAGCATACAAAACTACTGTTCGACGGAGCGAATTGATGAATCCGGAAATGTCAGTTCGTAGTAATGCATCAGAAGCAAGGCTGGGAAGTCTTTAACAAAGCGAGTTACTCAAAACACTAGACCACAAAGACATGCTAAAAAACTACCAAAAACTAATGAGACAACGTCAAGGGGGAAGTTCGAGAATATCCTACGAAGAAGTGGAAACCACTGCAGCCGCCAGTCTGAAGGAGGTAGTCTCTAAAAACCCTACCTAGTAAACCAGATGTCGAAAAACGGGGAATGGCAAATACACTTCCATCCCGTTTTGAGGCAGCCGAAATACTGTCACATGATTACCCAGGATGTTTTCATACCCCTGAACCAGGCAGGCTCAAAGCTATGCCTCAGCCTCATCTGGGAAGCACTGTATGGTCACAAGTCACCTCACAGAGAAGGCTCGAATAACTTGGGCCCTATGAAGCAACAATATTGGATGGGATCCTTCAAGGTCGCCAGCCATGGAGTCTGGAAATCACAATGATTCACCTGGAGAAAATATTCAGGGCAGATATCCCATTCTGGTATATCCCTGAGGGATGGAGATAGATCAAAGCAATATTCATAGGGTAACAAGGTCGTATAGACTATACTCTGACAAAAGTATCCCGGGGATTAGTCTTGCGTCCTTTCTACTAATGACGTAACAAAAATTAACAAAAAGAGTAATTCAGAGAGTTCAACAGAATCGGCTCCGCAAATAGATGTCGAAGGAATCGAAAGATAGTTGAGTAATAAAATATCTCTTCTGAATGCTGTTATTGATACTGAAGGTACGGTTGATAAGATCATCTTCAGCGATCATCTGCAGCAACATCATAACTGATGTCTCCAAGCATGGTGTTGATGTATCGAAAACTTGCTTGAACTACAATCAAGAAGTGATGACTCAACCATCTTGCTAATAACGGTTTTATACGATCTAATGCAGAGATCCTTAAAATAGTTGGACGTTGATGTAAATACCACACTTTGAAATCCTCTTGAACCTCAGAGCAATATCGTTAATGAGTAGGAACAAGATTACCTCCAACTTAATATTCGGAAGCCATAACACTCTAACCCAAGCTTCAAATGCTAACAAAATTGAACTGCTTAGGTAAAGGGACATAACATATCAAAATGCAATTATCTGACTGATGAGCTGGTTCGCGAGGGTTCCGCAAATGTAAATTCCCAAGAGAGGATCAATAATCGCACCATCCCTTAAAAACCTTCATGTCATTCTCAAAGGTAAAACGCTCAAGCGATGATGGCCAGCTTTTGTCGGAACCGATGGAAGCACCTTGTGCAAAAACCAAATACTACTTGAGTGTCTACTTACAAGAGCCACTTACAAGACTCATAAAACACATGCACACTTTGAATCTAATAGATAACCCGCTGTGTCGGCATGCAAAGAAGAAAACGAGATGGCAAAGCAAATTCGCAGACCTCGCTAACATTTTAGAGTTAATGTTGGGAGAAGTCGGGCTGAGGATAGCCAGCATCAGGAAGAAAGACCGCGGCTGAACAACTGTTAGCGACATCCCAGTAGGGAGTCATTTATGGAGGAGGTACAATTGCCCTATTGAAGACCGAGAGTTTTGACAATATGTGCGTCCTAAAGCCGTCCAGAATCTTGAACGATCATAGCGCTGATAAATTTTCATAAGACAATCTTCAATTTTCCTCAAATAATAGTTTTAGAAATGTACTCGTGAAAATAACTCATAGAACTTAAGTATACAATAAAATGCCGAAAGACCCGCAAACAGTAATACAATTTGAAGGTAAATACATCCAATAAGTTAAAATATGTCATTAGAATTGTAACGGTAAACATTCAACTACAAAAGTCAAATTTACTACGAACTGTTTCTCCATGAACTAAAATAGGACCTCGACGTGAAAAATACTATATATGAAATGTAAGAATACTCCACGCACGTTTTCAACAAAAAACATTTATTCACCAAAGCGGAAGCTAAAAGATACTACTGAGTGACATACGTATTAAGAACATAAACTCATGAGACTATTTTAAAGCAACCCATAAATAACAAGAACAAAAAGCGATATGAACACTTGTTTACAGTACAGAGTAAATGCTTGCTGGATAACGTGAAAGCTAAAGGATGAGTGTGTTTTTCATCACTCAGTCACTACAACATAATTGGAGGCCGGCACTTGTGTTTAGAGCTGATAAACGAATTGGATGTAAAACAGATCTGGCGATGTATTTCTGAATCAACTACTTCAACTTTGAAGTGGAACTTCTACATTACTTCAGAACTAAGTCTAATTTTAATTACTGAAGTTGTTCAGAATGAGTTTGGATAATGATCTTAGTAAATTCAAGCTGAATTTATGCCAACAAGAATGACAATACTCTTTAGATTCATCATAAAATATGAATTATTCGAGATATTTGAACCGAAAAACATATAATGGTGAAAGGAAAATTTTAGTTGAAGACATTACTTGATCTTCCAGCACAAGATAGTTCAGTTTGATTCAATTTGTACAATAATGAAAAGCTTACATCACTCTATTTTGTAAACCAGCCTTTCCCAGGCATATGAGAGTCCCAAGCAATTCTTGAATTTCTTCGAAAGACTTACGAATTCTATGAAATTTTTGAAATATTTTTTCCTGATTGTTAAGAAATAGTACTATAAATAAGGAACAATCACCTATATCCACGCAAAATACTGTTAAAGTACTGAAGACCTTTCAGCTACCAAGTAGCCATCATCAGAGTAAACTCTAAGTTTACTCTGATGATGGCTACTTGGTAGCGGAAAGGTCCGGTACTTCAACAGTATTTTTAGTGGATATGGGTGATTATTTCTTGTGTATGGTGTTATTTATTATATTAGTCCAATGAAATGTTTTTTTAGGAAGGGTACGACTTCTAGAACACTAATTTCACAACCCGCAGATGAACGTAAAGGTGATTTTTGAGATATATACATAATAAGATTCTTGACCCAGTATGAATTATATATAAAAATTCTCGGGAAATAGGTCACAATAACACTTTGTTTTAACTATTCGTCTTTACGTACGTTTCGGTCTCACGACCATCATCAGAAGACTCACTATGTCAAAAAAGGGGGTTTATTAAAACTAATTATAAAACAAGCGTCCAAATCGCACAATTTAACTTCAATTAAAAGAGCCCACGCCGTCGAAACGAACAGAACCACGAATAATCGAAATTGTATCGTCAGAATTAATGTATAAAAAATTATTTTTTGTAGTAAGAATCCGCTATTCAGTAATATTATTAAAATATATGAGTGCATATTGATTGGTATTCTCACAACAAATGAGAAGAACGAAGTTATTTGTCAAGTATCTACTTTCGAAACCAGATGTGTAGGATTTATGACATGGCACTTAAGAAAGGTTTCAGACCTGTACTGGGAAATAACATTACGAATTCTTCCTAAAAACATTTTCTACACTTATAAAGACGTATGTAAGAATTTGCAAGAGATTATTTAATCAAATTAGTATAAATATGACTTAGATTTTGTGTGTCTACCCTATGATTTACAGATTTCGGGTCCCGTTTTATGTGAATCATCTCCAGGATAGATCTTTTATAATAATTGGTTTCCTTAGTTAAGATATTAACATTTTTGTAATCAAATTGATGGTTATAATCAAAGCAATGCTTAGCAAGGGCGGTGGAATTTTCTAAGTTGTTATTTCTTGTGCTATATTTATGGCCGTACATTCTTTTTTGTAAATATTGTTTAGAGATTCCAGTATAGGTTCCATCACAATCTAAACAATTCAATTTATACACTGTGTGGGTTTGTTTATCTTTGGGTATTAAAGGTTTTAGATTTGAGAAATATTTTCCAACACAGTTAGTAGGTTTATGCGCAACATTTATATCGTACTTTTTCAAACATTTTTTGATTTTCTCTGAGGTCTCCGGAATGTAAGGTAGAGTTATAAAATTGTCTGTATTACCTTTTATGTTATTTTTATTAGACGAACCATTATAGATTTTGTTTATTCTTTCTTTAATGATAGGATTGAAAAAAGTTTTTGGGTAGCCATTCAATTCTAGTGTAGTACGAACAATTTTTAAATTTTTGGGGCGGTCATCTGCGTGGGACAATTTTATCGCGCGATCTGTAAGGCTGTTTATGACACTTTTTTTATAACAAGCTGGTGCAACGGAATTGAAGTGAAGATAACGTTGAGACCATACTTCTTTAGTAAACCAAGAGGTTTTTATTTTTCCATCAGCATCATGCCTAATGTTCATATCTAGGAAATTTATGTTATTGTTTAATTCTATTTCACAAGTGAATTGAAGTTTACAGTGAAAATTGTTAAATTTATCAATTACATATTGAATTTTATCGTTGGGAACACACATAAGGCAATCGTCTACATACCGTTTAAAGAATACAGGCCGAAAATCTAATGAACTCATAACAGATTCCTCTAGGCACTCCATAACGAGGTTAGCAATGGTAGCTGAAATAGGAGATCCCATTGCTGTGCCGAATATTTGTCCAATAAATTGCTCACCATACTGAAAGTATGTGCATTCTAAACAAAATTTTACAGCATTTATAAATTCCGATTGATCTAGAGGTGTGTGGTTTTTAATCTCTGCCCAACGTTTTTTGATGCTATTCAATGCCAAAACAACAGGTATATTTGTAAATAAAGAAACAACGTCCAAGGAAATCAGTTGATGGTTTACGGGTACGGATTGATTTTTTATAAATTCATTAAAGTGCCATGAATCTTTTACATAGAATTCATTTTTTCCTATTATATTATTGATAGATTTTGATAGAAATTTTGATAAATTGTAAGTGGGCGCTCCAATATTACTAACAATGGGTCTTAGAGGTATATCATTTTTATGCAGTTTGGGAAGCCCATAGATATAAGGTGCTAGCCCATTATGGCAAATTAATTTATTTTTTAATTCAATAGGGATTATCTTATTCTTATGCCATTTATTTATCAATTTATTCATGTTGTTTTGTACTGATAAAGTAGGATCAGATTTTAATTTTTTATAAGTTGTTTCATCATTTAAAAGGTTTCCTATTTTGTTTTCATAGTCATTTCTATGCATTATGACGGTTTTATTACATTTATCCGCGTTCAAAACTAATATTTGAGGGTTAGCATCTAAGAAATCTTTTGTTATTTTTGTATGATAGTTAAAACGATTCTTTGCAATCCCTACTTCTGCCTTCTGTTTGTTCTTTTTGTTTGTCAAGATGTTGCAAACTTTGTTTCTAATTTCGTTTTTCTCTTCTACATTTTTATTCCTAATTCCGCATTCTAAATTTGCAATAATATTATCGATAGGCAGTTTATTATTGTTATTAGGCAATGCAAATTTCGGACCTAAACTTAACGTGTGCTGCACCTCATCCGGAATTTTTATGTCAGTTAGATTTTTCAACCATTGTTCATTGATATTTTTTTTTTCATATGTTACGTCTTTCATTAAATTATTTATCTTTTTAGATTGAATGGCTTTGATTTTGTTGAAATTTTTTTCGAAATTGTTATGCTGAATTTGAAAAAATTGCGATATAAAGTTGCTATCAAAATTTTTATGACAGGTTTGTTTAACCAGTTTGATTTTGTTTTCAACCTCAGCTACAATTGCACATGCTTCTTTAATGCACAGGTTCAAACAGTTTTTATGAAAAGAATTTAATAATTTTGCGTACGCCTTCTTATTTAGCACCTTGCTAAACATATTCTCCTTTGATTTAGATATTATGAAATTTGGATAAACTTGCAAATTCCTACATCTTACCAGAAATATTCTACGATTCTTCTCTCTTGCTAGTATCTTCATTAACTTTCCGTATCCCTTCAAAACTTTAGGATAGGTGGTTGTTCCTTCCATATTAAGGCTTATATCCCAGCCGAAATAATAATAAGATTCTTGACCCAGTATGAATTATATATAAAAATTCTCGGGAAATAGGTCACAATAACACTTTGTTTTAACTATTCGTCTTTACGTACGTTTCGGTCTCACGACCATCATCAGAAGACTCACTATGTCAAAAAAGGGGGTTTATTAAAACTAATTATAAAACAAGCGTCCAAATCGCACAATTTAACTTCAATTAAAAGAGCCCACGCCGTCGAAACGAACAGAACCACGAATAATCGAAATTGTATCGTCAGAATTAATGTATAAAAAATTATTTTTTGTAGTAAGAATCCGCTATTCAGTAATATTATTAAAATATATGAGTGCATATTGATTGGTATTCTCACAACAAATGAGAAGAACGAAGTTATTTGTCAAGTATCTACTTTCGAAACCAGATGTGTAGGATTTATGACATGGCACTTAAGAAAGGTTTCAGACCTGTACTGGGAAATAACATTACGAATTCTTCCTAAAAACATTTTCTACACTTATAAAGACGTATGTAAGAATTTGCAAGAGATTATTTAATCAAATTAGTATAAATATGACTTAGATTTTGTGTGTCTACCCTATGATTTACAGATTTCGGGTCCCGTTTTATGTGAATCATCTCCAGGATGGATCTTTTATAATAATTGGTTTCCTTAGTTAAGATATCAACATTTTTGTAATCAAATTGATGGTTATAATCAAAGCAATGCTTAGCAAGGGCGGTGGAATTTTCTAAGTTGTTATTTCTTGTGCTATATTTATGGCCGTACATTCTTTTTTGTAAATATTGTTTAGAGATTCCAGTATAGGTTCCATCACAATCTAAACAATTCAATTTATACACTGTGTGGGTTTGTTTATCTTTGGGTATTAAAGGTTTTAGATTTGAGAAATATTTTCCAACACAGTTAGTAGGTTTATGCGCAACATTTATATCGTACTTTTTCAAACATTTTTTGATTTTCTCTGAGGTCTCCGGAATGTAAGGTAGAGTTATAAAATTGTCTGTATTACCTTTTATGTTATTTTTATTAGACGAACCATTATAGATTTTGTTTATTCTTTCTTTAATGATAGGATTGAAAAAAGTTTTTGGGTAGCCATTCAATTCTAGTGTAGTACGAACAATTTTTAAATTTTTGGGGCGGTCATCTGCGTGGGACAATTTTATCGCGCGATCTGTAAGGCTGTTTATGACACTTTTTTTATAACAAGCTGGTGCAACGGAATTGAAGTGAAGATAACGTTGAGACCATACTTCTTTAGTAAACCAAGAGGTTTTTATTTTTCCATCAGCATCATGCCTAATGTTCATATCTAGGAAATTTATGTTATTGTTTAATTCTATTTCACAAGTGAATTGAAGTTTACAGTGAAAATTGTTAAATTTATCAATTACATATTGAATTTTATCGTTGGGAACACACATAAGGCAATCGTCTACATACCGTTTAAAGAATACAGGCCGAAAATCTAATGAACTCATAACAGATTCCTCTAGGCACTCCATAACGAGGTTAGCAATGGTAGCTGAAATAGGAGATCCCATTGCTGTGCCGAATATTTGTCCAATAAATTGCTCACCATACTGAAAGTATGTGCATTCTAAACAAAATTTTACAGCATTTATAAATTCCGAATGGCTACCCAAAAACTTTTTTCAATCCTATCATTAAAGAAAGAATAAACAAAATCTATAATGGTTCGTCTAATAAAAATAACATAAAAGGTAATACAGACAATTTTATAACTCTACCTTACATTCCGGAGACCTCAGAGAAAATCAAAAAATGTTTGAAAAAGTACGATATAAATGTTGCGCATAAACCTACTAACTGTGTTGGAAAATATTTCTCAAATCTAAAACCTTTAATACCCAAAGATAAACAAACCCACACAGTGTATAAATTGAATTGTTTAGATTGTGATGGAACCTATACTGGAATCTCTAAACAATATTTACAAAAAAGAATGTACGGCCATAAATATAGCACAAGAAATAACAACTTAGAAAATTCCACCGCCCTTGCTAAGCATTGCTTTGATTATAACCATCAATTTGATTACAAAAATGTTAATATCTTAACTAAGGAAACCAATTATTATAAAAGATCTATCCTGGAGATGATTCACATAAAACGGGACCCGAAATCTGTAAATCATAGGGTAGACACACAAAATCTAAGTCATATTTATACTAATTTGATTAAATAATCTCTTGCAAATTCTTACATACGTCTTTATAAGTGTAGAAAATGTTTTTAGGAAGAATTCGTAATGTTATTTCCCAGTACAGGTCTGAAACCTTTCTTAAGTGCCATGTCATAAATCCTACACATCTGGTTTCGAAAGTAGATACTTGACAAATAACTTCGTTCTTCTCATTTGTTGTGAGAATACCAATCAATATGCACTCATATATTTTAATAATATTACTGAATAGCGGATTCTTACTACAAAAAATAATTTTTTATACATTAATTCTGACGATACAATTTCGATTATTCGTGGTTCTGTTCGTTTCGATGGCGTGGGCTCTTTTAATTGAAGTTAAATTGTGCGATTTGGACGCTTGTTTTATAATTAGTTTTAATAAACCCCCTTTTTTGACATAGTGAGTCTTCTGATGATGGTCGTGAGACCGAAACGTACGTAAAGACGAATAGTTAAAACAAAGTGTTATTGTGACCTATTTCCCGAGAATTTTTATATATAATTCATACTGGGTCAAGAATCTTATTATTATTTCGGCTGGGATATAAGCCTTAATATGGAAGGAACAACCACCTATCCTAAAGTTTTGAAGGAATACGGAAAGTTAATGAAGATACTAGCAAGAGAGAAGAATCGTAGAATATTTCTGGTAAGATGTAGGAATTTGCAAGTTTATCCAAATTTCATAATATCTAAATCAAAGGAGAATATGTTTAGCAAGGTGCTAAATAAGAAGGCGTACGCAAAATTATTAAATTCTTTTCATAAAAACTGTTTGAACCTGTGCATTAAAGAAGCATGTGCAATTGTAGCTGAGGTTGAAAACAAAATCAAACTGGTTAAACAAACCTGTCATAAAAATTTTGATAGCAACTTTATATCGCAATTTTTTCAAATTCAGCATAACAATTTCGAAAAAAATTTCAACAAAATCAAAGCCATTCAATCTAAAAAGATAAATAATTTAATGAAAGACGTAACATATGAAAAAAAAAATATCAATGAACAATGGTTGAAAAATCTAACTGACATAAAAATTCCGGATGAGGTGCAGCACACGTTAAGTTTAGGTCCGAAATTTGCATTGCCTAATAACAATAATAAACTGCCTATCGATAATATTATTGCAAATTTAGAATGCGGAATTAGGAATAAAAATGTAGAAGAGAAAAACGAAATTAGAAACAAAGTTTGCAACATCTTGACAAACAAAAAGAACAAACAGAAGGCAGAAGTAGGGATTGCAAAGAATCGTTTTAACTATCATACAAAAATAACAAAAGATTTCTTAGATGCTAACCCTCAAATATTAGTTTTGAACGCGGATAAATGTAATAAAACCGTCATAATGCATAGAAATGACTATGAAAACAAAATAGGAAACCTTTTAAATGATGAAACAACTTATAAAAAATTAAAATCTGATCCTACTTTATCAGTACAAAACAACATGAATAAATTGATAAATAAATGGCATAAGAATAAGATAATCCCTATTGAATTAAAAAATAAATTAATTTGCCATAATGGGCTAGCACCTTATATCTATGGGCTTCCCAAACTGCATAAAAATGATATACCTCTAAGACCCATTGTTAGTAATATTGGAGCGCCCACTTACAATTTATCAAAATTTCTATCAAAATCTATCAATAATATAATAGGAAAAAATGAATTCTATGTAAAAGATTCATGGCACTTTAATGAATTTATAAAAAATCAATCCGTACCCGTAAACCATCAACTGATTTCCTTGGACGTTGTTTCTTTATTTACAAATATACCTGTTGTTTTGGCATTGAATAGCATCAAAAAACGTTGGGCAGAGATTAAAAACCACACACCTCTAGATCAATCGGAATTTATAAATGCTGTAAAATTTTGTTTAGAATGCACATACTTTCAGTATGGTGAGCAATTTATTGGACAAATATTCGGCACAGCAATGGGATCTCCTATTTCAGCTACCATTGCTAACCTCGTTATGGAGTGCCTAGAGGAATCTGTTATGAGTTCATTAGATTTTCGGCCTGTATTCTTTAAACGGTATGTAGACGATTGCCTTATGTGTGTTCCCAACGATAAAATTCAATATGTAATTGATAAATTTAACAATTTTCACTGTAAACTTCAATTCACTTGTGAAATAGAATTAAACAATAACATAAATTTCCTAGATATGAACATTAGGCATGATGCTGATGGAAAAATAAAAACCTCTTGGTTTACTAAAGAAGTATGGTCTCAACGTTATCTTCACTTCAATTCCGTTGCACCAGCTTGTTATAAAAAAAGTGTCATAAACAGCCTTACAGATCGCGCGATAAAATTGTCCCACGCAGATGACCGCCCCAAAAATTTAAAAATTGTTCGTACTACACTAGAATTGAATGGCTACCCAAAAACTTTTTTCAATCCTATCATTAAAGAAAGAATAAACAAAATCTATAATGGTTCGTCTAATAAAAATAACATAAAAGGTAATGCAGACAATTTTATAACTCTACCTTACATTCCGGAGACCTCATGAAAATCAAAAAATGTTTGAAAAAGTACGATATAAATGTTGCGCATAAACCTACTAACTGTGTTGGAAAATATTTCTCAAATCTAAAACCTTTAATACCCAAAGATAAACAAACCCACACAGTGTATAAATTGAATTGTTTAGATTGTGATGGAACCTATACTGGAATCTCTAAACAATATTTACAAAAAAGAATGTACGGCCATAAATATAGCACAAGAAATAACAACTTAGAAAATTCCACCGCCCTTGCTAAGCATTGCTTTGATTATAACCATCAATTTGATTACAAAAATGTTAATATCTTAACTAAGGAAACCAATTATTATAAAAGATCTATCCTGGAGATGATTCACATAAAACGGGACCCGAAATCTGTAAATCATAGGGTAGACACACAAAATCTAAGTCATATTTATACTAATTTGATTAAATAATCTCTTGCAAATTCTTACATACGTCTTTATAAGTGTAGAAAATGTTTTTAGGAAGAATTCGTAATGTTATTTCCCAGTACAGGTCTGAAACCTTTCTTAAGTGCCATGTCATAAATCCTACACATCTGGTTTCGAAAGTAGATACTTGACAAATAACTTCGTTCTTCTCATTTGTTGTGAGAATACCAATCAATATGCACTCATATATTTTAATAATATTACTGAATAGCGGATTCTTACTACAAAAAATAATTTTTTATACATTAATTCTGACGATACAATTTCGATTATTCGTGGTTCTGTTCGTTTCGACGGCGTGGGCTCTTTTAATTGAAGTTAAATTGTGCGATTTGGACGCTTGTTTTATAATTAGTTTTAATAAACCCCCTTTTTTGACATAGTGAGTCTTCTGATGATGGTCGTGAGACCGAAACGTACGTAAAGACGAATAGTTAAAACAAAGTGTTATTGTGACCTATTTCCCGAGAATTTTTATATATGATATATACATATATAAATTTTTTATTAGCATACTAAGTAATCACATTTTCACAAAAAAATAATACCGACGATGAAGCTTTAAGTAAATTATTCAGCAAACTAATATCAATATCAGGGCAAACTTCAGACTCTTCTTCTACTACATCATCAGGATAATTCAGATCAAAATGAGAAAAATCGCTTAAAAAGCTGATTATTTATAGCCGCGAAGCTTCTACGTTCTGGCGAAGAAAATACGCAATTTCCGAAAAAACTTTTGTAACACATGGAAATTGGAAATTTTTCGTTCTACAACTATGCTCTCTTGCGAATTTCCACCAAAATTCGCATTTCACACTGAAAATATGAAAATTCACTTAAAAAGCTGATTATCTATATCCGCGCAACATCTATGGCGCGTTCTAGCGGTGAAAATACACAATTTCAATAAAGTCTTGGAATATTAAAATGAGAAATTTTTGGTTCTACAGCTTTGCTCTCCTGATGATGTTCACCAAAATTAGCATTTTGCACTCAAAATGTGAAAAATCACTTACAAAGCTGATTATAGCCGCGAAGCTTTTATGGCGCGTTTTAGCGGAAAAAATACGCAATTTCAAAAAAAAGTCTTGAAACATGAAAAATTTTCCGCTCTACAACTTACAGTCTTAGAAATCACCCTTCCGCTCATCTGCGAGTTGTGAAATTAGTGTTCTAGAAGTCGAAAGCTTCCTGTAGTCTGTATGCTGCACAACATTTTTACGCGTCAGGCGATTTTTATGTCTATAATTCCGGTGGACGATATAGTGTATCCAGAGTGTGAACTCTTTTATAATTTAAATAGTAGTGTACTTCTCTGTCTATATAACGTCTCACATCTCAAACACATGAACCGATTTTCATAAACTGTGTCAAACGTTTCGTCTTTTTTTGAAGGTAACATAATATATAAATTTAATAAGAACATATTTTGGCTGACTGACAATACCATCAGGTTTCACAATTTGTGTTAATTTTGATCGGATGTTCATATTTTTTCTTAATTATACTGTATATGAGTGAAATTAGGAAAATTAACAATGGCCAATTGATTACGTGACTTCCCTCTTTTTTGTATGCAAAATAGATTTCAGACACTGCTGCTAGTCAAATTTATGATCATAGGAACTTAAAATATATTGGAAATGATTTAGAAATCGCTAATGAAAGACGTTAAGATATACTCAATGTCACATATAAATTTTATTCAAATAGTCTACATAATGTATTCTTCTACTCTATGTTTTATACTGACACCTGCTGACAGATTGACTGTTGAATTACTTACACTATAATATGACCTTGTTGTTACTGACATCTGATGTTACATGAACTATCAAAATTCGCAACATAGTATGAACGAATATAATAAACTGTGACTTAAAATGAAAATTTCGGGCACTTGTGCAGTTTAAATATTTACGTGTGATACATATTTATAACCAAAAAACACGGTTCTCATTATCGTAAAATAAAATACTATAGTTATACTTGAAATACTACAGATTTATGACAAAAAAGCGATCTGCAGAATTTCGAATTCATACGACAAATAGGAACCGCGCAATCATATCCACAGTGGGTTAAGCACATTCCAATGCACTAATGTAAGCACACATACAGACATCATCTCAAACATAGTCTAGATCGATTCAGAAATGCCTAAAATGGATATATCCGCAAAAATTCGAAGAAATGTTTTTGCCCCCGATTACCATACTTCCCTTATACTACGTATAGTGAAGGAAGTAATATATATACTACGTATGTCGTTGCAGTTTTCAAACAGCTGACAATCAATTTAACAATAATTAGGTATGTTATGGTATCACTTATCTGACTAGATGAGATATATTAAATAATATGCCTCCAACTCTCACTAATCATGCTAGTGAAAACATGCAAATTGTCGTTGATGATTTTATTGGAACTAATTATTGCTATTAAATAGCACACCATTTCAAATTTGACAAAACTATTATCGTTTTAAAGATATTGTATTTTTCAAATATGACTTTTTTTCACTATTTTTTGGCGATAAAATCCAAACCTGTATAGCGACACTAATTAATTAATAATTACAATATCTCTATCTAGATAGATAGATAGATAGATAGATATATAAGTTTATTTGTTTGATGAAACACATATTCAAGAATTAAAAAAAAGTATGCTCAAATACATGTGTGAAATAAGTCATATATGATGAATAATAAAATATCAATAATAGGAGTATAATCAAAAGAGAGGAATACAACTAAGTAAACAATGATGATTATAAAATTCACATAAGCTATATTATTTAATGTTATTGAAGAAAATCATTGATAGTGTATGGGTCAAGTTAATAGACATAATTATAAACTAAACGACTATAGATTTTAGGTTTATAAATCTCAATTTTTTTATTCTGCGGTAAAAGAGTGAATAGTTCCATAGAGAAATATTTATAATTTTTTGTTTAAGGATCAGCCTATGAATTGGGTAGATGCAACTAATCATATATCTCGTGGTGAACTGATGGGTGTTCTTGGTATTTCGAACTAGTTCCCAATTATCTGATAAGAAAATTAGGCATTTGTATATGTAGATGCTTGCTATTGTCACAATTTCATTTTATTTGAATACACCTTCACATGCCTGTAATGTTTTCATTTTAAATACAATCCGAATAGCTCTTTTTTGTAAAATGAATAAGTTCTTTAAGTTTCTTGCTTCGCCCCAAATTACTATAGCGTATTGTAAGTAGGAATAGAAATTTGCATAGTAGACCATACGGAGGCAATACAGTAACATACCCGACTTAGATTATTACATATATACGTTATATGAGCGTTCCACTTGAATATTGCATTATAGACCGGCCAGTCTAAAGAGAATGCATTCTGTTTTTGATTCATTAATGTGGATAAAATAAGTTTATTATCATATAGTCTGAGATGTTAGACACAATTTGTGTTCCAGTTCATGTTATGTCCTTGATGGAATATCCAGTGATAGGAGCATTCGAGTCATCTGCGTAATTCATTAGATGGGTGGATAGTACTCTAAAATGTATAACGTCATTGATAAAAATGATAAATAGAAGTGGTCCAAGGCAAGGGCCCTGGGGCACACCCGTGTTACAAGTATGAATATTGGATTCAAAACTCAGATTTTTATATTTATAGTCACTTGTTGTTTTCTATGCGACAAAAATTAGGCAATCAATTTATTGGTAGTACCTCCGACTCCTGCTCTATCTAATTTCTCTAATAAAAGATCATGATTGAGGCAAACGCCTTGGAGAGGTCTAAGAAGAGGCAACACGCTGTGTCTCCCTTTTCCAAAGCTGTAGTGACATGTTCAATAAATGTGAACCCTTCAAAAATCCATGTTGGAAATTATGAAAATAATGCATTCTATTCAGAAATATAATAA
Source organism: Endomychus coccineus (assembly GCA_958510875.1). Taxonomy (NCBI): domain Eukaryota; kingdom Metazoa; phylum Arthropoda; class Insecta; order Coleoptera; family Endomychidae; genus Endomychus; species Endomychus coccineus. Next base: position 111,564,011 of record OY294069.1, read on the forward strand.
GACTAGATGAGATTAACTTTCTAATTAATTTCGAGAACACTGATAACAAGTTTATAGACCTGTAATTGCTTAGCAAGTTTTTGTCCCTTTTCTTATAGATTGACTTTACTACAGCTAACTTAAGTTCATTTGGGAAAATGCCGTTCTCGAGAGCTTGATTAAAGATGTGAATCAGAAGTTCTAATATTTTGTTTCAAAACCTTGTTTCAATAATTTTGACGAAAATCCAACAGTTGCCGAAGAGTTTTTATTTTGTAAATTCTAAAAATTGAATATTGAAATATCGACTGTTGAGTATAGAACGTCTTATGGGTGGAAGTTCGGGTATTACGTTCTGACAATTCTTTAAGTAAATTAGTTGTGGCATTTGTAAAATATTTCACCAGCGAATCGTAATATTCGATTTACCTGGTGCATTATTTACGATATTTCACATACACTGATTCTTATTACTAGCTTCGTTTAATAGTTTTTAAATATAGGCCCTTTTGGTTTGCTGTTGCCTCAGGGTATACAGTGAGTTTGCTACACTCTAGATTTCTTCACAGATTGGATATCGTTAACTTAAAGTCGAGTGATTATTGAGTATACCAGTTTGATTTAGGTTAAGCTTTTTGCATTTATGTTTTCTAATTGGAAAGTGAAATTGAATTTGCGTGTTAAAATATCTAAAAACAATGAGTACATTAACAGAACTAGACTCATAGACCATGTCCCATGATTCTCCTTTCAGGTCGTTATTGTATTGTAGTAAATTTTCAGCATTTAATTGCCTTTTGTAACATATATCATTGAGAAAACACGCTACTCGATATCTCAAATAAAAATGGAGTTATGGAGGTTGCTCGTACAACACCCGGGACAGCCTGTATGTCTATAATAATACTGAAAATACAATACAGAGGAAAATCTCAAGCTAACGAATTGGTTCGTGGATCAACAACATTTTTTCTATCATAGAATATAATATTCAAATTCGTATTTTAAACCTATCAATATTGCCTTTATTTCTGTGTACATAAATGATCATAATATAATACTGTAAAATGTAAGTATTTGCACTCTAAATAGTTATTACTGTAATCTTAGAGCTGATGAATTTGTTCTTATTCTGACTTAAGAATTGTTAAGTTTTACTTTATAATTTATATTTAATTCCAGTTTTTGAAAAATAACGGAGAGAAAATATCTGAAAATCTTGTCTTCCGGATGGATTCCGCGTCACAATAGCTCGACTTGATGCCGACGTTTCGCCAACCATTACAGGTGGCATCTTCAGGGCAGGCTTGAGGCTTGAACTGAAACAGTCCGGAAGACAAGATTTTTCAAGATTAGCTGTCCGCGGGAGTCTACTATCCTAGAAAATATCTTATCACATTCAAGTATACCACATTTGTATTGAAGAGAAATAAAATAAAACTTATGAAGGGAAAAATGAGTTTATTGTTATCCTTATGCTTTATTGCAATAAAGGTGAATGTTTTAGTTTTCAAATTTACTGAAATTATTATGACAGTGAATGGTGACATCATACTATCGTTCTCTATTTCAGATTTCATTTATAAAAGTGTTGACAGATATTTATTTTCAAATAGTGAAAGGATTGAAATATTAACCCCTACCAGAACAATCTTGAATGCCAGCAGTTCCCTTAGTTCAAATCAGTACAATAACAAGACATCAAATAACAATACTCGTTTTTCAATTTCCCTTTCCACAATTCTAAGATAATAAACAAAAACTTTGTATTCTTGGAAATAGTTTGTCATATAAACTATTTTCATTTTCATATGTTGTATTCCCAAGTTCGGGCCGATGTAAATCTTATATATGAATATTTCAACTTTTCTAACTTCATCGTGAAGTGTTTTCAATAAACTTTCTGTAATTCAAGACAAAACTGTTGTCAAAATTCCTTCATGAAATAACAGTGCATAATCGGTTTATAACTACCCCAAATGAACTTGCATTTTTTTTAGTATACATATACAGGTTGAGTTAAAGAGACCGGTATACTGAGATTTATTGTGTGATAACGATGTGACAAAGATTGGGATAGGATGGGCGTGATTTATAGATTTATAACGCGCCTTCAAACGTAAAAAAGTTGAATATTTGACTAACGCCCCGCTCCATATTCACAAAAACACTGACCTTTCTTGCGAACGCTTTGACAACTGTTTTAAATTTCCATTTATCGCGAAGCATGCCTTGATTTAAATTTATATCTCATGATATTATGAAATTAATTAACTTTGCAAATGGATATTTCATTCCGCTCAACCTTCTGAATACTTGGTAGCGTTTTACTACATTATCTTGTTAAAGCAATACAATGCGTCTGGAGAGCTTCAACTCACAAGTTTCTTGTTTATACCAATTTGTAAAGCGTAGGTATACAATTTTCTTATATATTTCTCACGCCACGTGTCTAGAATAGATATGAGTTTCGAATCCGAGAATGAAATATACTCAGAAACCACAAAAATATTCAATAATCTAGATTACATAAATCAACTGACCCTGAAGAATTCTCGCATTATACTTCGAATTCTTCGTATCTATCATGTTTGTATCCAAATCAGCTTAAGATGAATATTGTTATGGTTTTCGAATAAATTCTTTTCTATATAAAAGAATTTTATATTGCATTGATTGTATTTTTCATAAACTAATGTTTGTAATAATTGTAACTAGTTCCCACCCCGGTCAAACGACATAACTTTTTTAATTGTTAGATTTTTTGGCAACTCTGCAGTCTAGCCCATTTCGAACGATACCTCAACCATCACCACGCCCTCTGTACTTTTCTCTATCGAACTCCTGACACCCCGTATACTACGCTATTGATATAATAATTGTAAATTAACAAAATTGCACGCAGAACGTAAAGCTGAACAATTTATCTCATAATTTAATGTAAGTACATATTCCAATAAATGCATGAAAAAGAAATCAATCTCTCCCGATATGTCAACCTTTTGAAATTTCAAAGATTTTGTCGAAGCGTTTCAGGCGCACAAGATGTTACTCAATTGAGAAAAGGTTAGCATCATGTATGAAAATATGGACACTCCATCCCTAACTATGGCATTGCGCCATGTTGTGACAGCAGGCGAAAGCTTTCACAGACGAGCGCACATAAAGTCCTGTAATACAATCGGATTTAAACCGTTGTAGTGAGAAGAATCGATCTTCTTCTATAACTAACGTTCTACTGTTCGCGCTTAAGTGTGCCTATGTTACGAGTATGATGATGAAGAAATAATGTGGTTTTACATCAACTAATAAATTGCATACAAGTATTTCAAAATTAATTTCACACATTCATTTCAAATAATATAGATTGGACTTTTTAACGTCATAAACTTTTTGTTCAATAACCTTTGAGAATGATTATTATGAACGTAATTTCAGTTGTATTACTCATTGGATAACCGATTTCGAAAAGTGTTTCGGATCCAAAGTGAAAAGATAGAATAGACATAATATTATGCTAAGAATTACATTTTGTATATTGATCTTGCAAATTCAGACCACGATAATGTTGTGGACGTAGGAGGGGGTGGAAATGATTATTCAATTCAAATGTTGTAGATCTAAAATAGTAATAGTAATAATAATATTAATTATTTCCATTTCATTTACTTGAATTAGATTAAATGATTTTAGAAAATAGTACGATATATAGATTGTAACATGCACTCGTTGAACTTATAGATATGTAATATACCAAAAGCATTTCCAACAAACTAGACAATGAATTCTATGTTTAATAGATATAAAATAATGGGAAGAAAAATCAAGTTCTCGACACCTTCATGTTGAAAAATTCCGGGTTCACTATCTCTAGATTAAAAGTAGTTTACTGCACGCATCAGATTAGATTTAAGACAAAAAAATTATAGTTGAACAATTCCGTTTGATATAGATATGAGTAATTTATAATAAAAACATGAAGAACACTAAACGATTTTAGCATTAGAACATTGTTTTACCTCGACTATCTGTCATGATTGTTTGTCAAGTTGCAGCTGTCAAACTATAAACTTTCATAATTGTGATCCTTTGAAATTGTTCGTACAGATCGACGTTTCGTCATGATCCATCATCAGACTCTTATATTATATGAAAATTGAATAATCATAGCTGTCACCGGGAATCTGGTGCTACTGATGAAACAGTACTTTGGTTTTTCAAACAGATCAACGTTTCGTCATGATTCGTCATCAGACTCTCTTATGATATATGAAACAAGAATGATCATTGCTGCCAATATGAATATAGTGCTACCTATAGAACTATGGATTGTGGTACTTGGAAATTTTTCATTCAGATCGATGTTTCATTATGATACATAATCAGACTCACTTATAATAAATGAAAATTAAATAATCACTGCTTTCAAAGTTAAATCTAGTGCTTCCTGTGAAACCATGGATGAACTCATTACCTACCTGTGTAATTGTGTTTGAAAACAAAGTTGATACAATTTTATCCAATAATAATGCAACAAAGTTCTTCTTTTGTTGAATGATAATTATCATTAAGATATTCTGATCATATTCTCATATAATTTAAGCGCTTCATCTTTGGACCAATGTTTTCCAAATTCCTAATACGAACGGGGTGGTGTGATTCAATTTTCAAAATATTTCTTTCAGAAAAGCAGCTGTCATCTATGGGAAAATCGACAAACTATAATTGAGGTTATCTAGCAATGACACAAACTTGACGTCGTAGATATAACGCCATCTATCAGCGAATGTTATGGATACATCTAACAACATCACCATCTACGAAAATGCCCAACCTTTTCGATCGACATAACGCGAGAAACCACACTTAATTTTTAGAAGTATCATTACAAATCCTCGACGCAAGGGTCATTATTTATATACGAAACTGAAATTTCCTAATTATCAAACAACAAACGGTGTCTGTCACAACGCCATCTATGAAAATTTTCTAGGGTGAACAACATGCGACACATGGTCATTTTTGCTAATTCATAGTTAATTTATGTGAATAAATATAGATGCTGTATGATACTGATTTTCAATTTCAGCGATCCAAGAAATTTGGTACGACATCTATTGGTGGGAATATACTGTTCCCAGAACGAATGGACGGATCAGTATGCGAGATACGAGTTAACAAAACTTCTAATACAATGGGTAATTATGTTTTCGTGGGAATGAATCTAATCATCTATCGAATTATCAGTCTATATTTTGATCTAGAGTACATATTAGTAATTATGTACTTGACTGACGAAGCAAAAAAATATGTAGTACAGTTACTTCTTCTTTATTTATAAAAACTGAAGTATCCATGGTGATAGATACTATTTTGGCTTTATTGTAAGACTTGTAATTTTGAGAAACACAAAACTGATTCAACAAGAAAAAAAATCAGGTAAGCTGTTCTTTACTTGCGAACTATTCTACGAGATAATTGTAACTTTCGATTATATTGAAATAACAAGTATATATTTTCAAAATATAACTTATGTAATTAACTTGATGAATAATGGAAAAATAATCATTATTTCTAGAGTTTAATCATCGATATAATATATTTTATGAGATTTCATATTAATTTTCAATCTTTCTTCTTTTAGTTTGAGTTGATGAAAGAACTGTTACCAGAACAAATGAACAAAACCATATCTGAGATTGAGGTATCAAAATGTATTTGCAGTGTAAACTAATAATCCATTGGAATAATCCAGGTAATTGAAGTCCAGGGATCTAGCAGGCCATAAGTGGGGTCCACCTCGACCTATTCAGCGATCTCCATATGTTGCTGTTAAAAACTTCCGGACTATCACACTAAGATGCGGTAATGCACCATCATGCATAAATCACATTGTAATTCTCGTTCACAATGAGCTACATCCTCCAGCGACACAGGTATAGATTGTCCCAAAAATCTTCTATAAAACTTGTCGGTAAGTCTTCGTGGTAGTGATACAAGTCCAATTAGGAAGACTGTACTTTACCTTGCCAATGTGGTAATTTGTTTAAGTATTGCGAATTAAAAATTGTCAGGCAATTCTAAGATTGTTTATTTGATTCTAATTTCTCATGCTGTACCAAATATTTTAATCAACTTTTTACAATTGATGTTTTTTTGAATGGTCACTATGTTCCATTAGTATTTTGTTCATCAAACGACAAGACTGAACCAAGTTATGAATTCTGTGTAACAAGACTTGCAGAGCATTGTACAAATTTCACCTTCAATTTTTCAAAACTAGAAATTGTAGATTTTGAGATATCAATTCATAACGCATTCATTTGGGATAATATTAAAATTTCAGGCAACATATATCATTCAACCAAAGCTTAGTATCATCAAATTCAAAAACTCGGATTAACCCAACGATGCCATGATAAAAATGTTGATGTTGGAAAATGGCTCCATTATTGTTGAGGACTTTTATTTTAATTAAGAAATTCTATTAAGTAAAACAACTATTATAATTGACATAAGTTATTGGATTACTTTTTAGGGGTCGGCATAAATTGAGTCCGGCTTCTATTATATGCCGGTCTATGTAGGTAAATTCAGTCCCGGGAGTTTTTAAGGTCTACGTAAATTGAATCCTAGGTATGTACCTAGTTGTCAGGTCAGATAATTAACATATAGTATCTGTTGCCTAGGCCAGCCACCCTTCTGTAAGCAAGTATTTGCACAATAACCAATAATGATTGTTTATTGTACCTAGTGTTGCCCAAATGCAAGAACAAGACGAGACTCAGCCAGTCTTGGTCTTGGTCTTGCGCCAATACACCTGGTCTTGGTCTTGGTTTCGGTATTGCGCTCCCAGTCTTGGTCTTGGTCTTGCAGCAAGAGTCCCGCAAGTCTCGCAATTACCTATTAGTGTTTCTGTTTTTCATTTTTATTGAACCTTTTAATGTTGGCACAATTTACACAAAGCACTTTGGGATACATGAATTATTTCGAAAAACTTATCAAATTTGCTTTTAGGTCTTTTAGATCTACAACTCCAACTCTCACTACTCCGACTAGAACTATTTGAATCTTCGTCACTCATGTCAAATTGTAAACGTAATAAGTTTTCCGATAACAACAAGGATTAGAGTAAAATCAATTATTATATTAGACTCGAAGCAAAGCTCAATTCGGAATGACTGGAATTGAAATAAATACTATTACTTATAGTCCATTCGCTTAGATAGTGTCGCCTTGTACCGCGCCGCCTTGGCACGTGCCGGTTCTCATTAAAGGATGCCGCATGCGGCGTACAGACGCATGACATTGTAGCGTCCTGCTTTTCGCTCTTATACCTACCTTATTAAGTTAGATTTCAAATTAGTTTGTAAGATCTCTTTGTCGGCCTGTAACTTTTGAAATATTAAGAAAATAAACATTTTCTCGGTAACATACTACATATAATTTTATTACGCTTTATTCTATATAGTTTATTTTCCGTTTTCATTATTTTCATATTTTTATTTATTTTCATACTATATTTAATATATTATTTTTTATTTACTTATTAGGACTGCGTAAATTCCCCCTTCAACGAAATTGCACTGATAGTCATTTATATCTGTACTTTACGTCTTCCTATTTTCTGCCTATTTTCTTCTTCAAAATTGTATGTACTAGTACTTTTTTTTATTTTGTTTCGTTTGTTTTCTATGTGTCAATTTCTTGTATTATAAATTAAGCCTGTCCGCTCCCTGAAACGACACTCAGTCCTAACTGCAAGACGAAAGAGTCTCTCAAGCTTAGTCTTGTTCTTGCTCAAATCTTGCACGGTCAGTCTTGGTCTTGGTCTTGCTTAAATTACGCGGTCTTGGTCTTGGTCTTGCAAAAATGCAAGAACAAGACCAAGACTGCAAGACCAAGACCGACTTTGGGCAACACTAATTGTACCCCCTTTGTTTCTAACCTACCCTAACCTAATTTTGTTGATATAGAATGTAAATATTATGATTGCGCTAATCTTAACACTCTCATAATAACCAATAATGATGGTTTATTGTACCCCCTTTTTTTCTAACCTAACATAACCTAACCTAACCCACTAACCTAGCTTTGTTGATATAAAATGCAAATATTGTGATCACACTAATCTTAACACTCTCATTTCTAAGAATATTCTGGGAAGTATGTTGAAACCCGGGACTCAATTCACTTAGTATGATTCTATCAGAGGGACTCCGTTTACGTAGTACGATTTCATTAGACTGAATATGGAAATGGGACTCAATTCACGTTTTCCACTTTTTAGAACAAATTAACAAATTAATCGAAGTTTCCATCTCATATTTTGGGCAAATGCATCCGCAAAACTCAATAAAACTGCCAACGCTTGGGAATCCTTTCTTCATTCTCATTCTAGCAACGTCAAATCCACCCTCCTATATTGACTTTGATTATCGAACTTATCAATTTCCAATCTGACACATAAATGTAATACTATTAACGAACTTCGCATATTTAAGGATATAAGCGACAAATGGTGTTCGGCTACCGCTAATTTTTCACCATTATTTTTTTTATATGAGCAAAATGTTCCTTATAACGAGTTGAAATGTTCCTTCTAGTGGCACCGACATAGCATTTTGAACACGACTCACAATTGATTTTATAAATCCCGAATTTGTCGAAATCGGAAAATTTATCAAAGGTGTTGCCTAAACGATGTTTTAACTTGTTCTTACCTCTAAAAACTGGTTGTATTGCAAATGTAAAAAACAAACTATGGAATTTATTAATTACTGAAGAATGATGAGTAAAACTTTCAAATTTTATTGAAGTGTTTGAAAGTAATGACTCTAATTTTCTTAGTTGGCTACGTTCCAATTTCCTATTTTGTTTCGAAAATAAAATATTGACCAAAGATTTTTGGTAACCATTGTCCAACGGAATTTTCTGAAGTTTCTCAACTTCGTTGTTATTTTGCTGGCTCATAGGGACGTTCTATAATCTATGAACTAGACTATTAAACGGAGCTATTTTGTATCTAAATGGTGTAGCTGAATCCGTCGGAATATACCTATTTGTTTGAGTGGGTTTTCTGTATATGTCGAGATCCAAGTGATCACCATATTTGATAATATTAATATCAAGGAAAGGAAGCTCATTATCTGTTTCTATTTCCACAGTGAATCTCAATGATTCAAATTGGCTATTAAGCGTATTGAAAAAGCCATGTAAATCAGAATCCTTACTTGTAATCGCGAAAAAGTCGTCAACATATCTATATCAAACTTTCGGAAACTGATTCAATTTTGATTTTAAAGAGGTTTCAAGTTCGTTTAGAAAAATATCGGCCAATAAAGGAGAGAGTGGATTGCCCATTGCACATCCGCTTATTTGTTTATAGTATAGTAGTATTTCTTATCAATAGTGTTATAATATATTCACAGTATTAACTCTTTATAGTTTATTAGTGTCGATGACTTCCCTGTCAGGTGAGTTCAACCAATTTGTTGAATTGAAAAACCAAAATTTCCTGCTTAAAAGTTGTTCCTTAAAGATTTTTGGTCGAATAACGTTTTCTCAAAATTCATTAAAATATATACATGTAAGAACGCGAAAATAGATGTAATCATTTCCTCTGCAAAACAAAGATGGTTAAAATCAGAAATCAGTAATAAATATCATAAACTAGATCATTTACAACTTTTGCTTATAACTTACATTTAAAATTAGCTTTTTAAACAACATCATACGAATTCGAGTCCTTTTATTCTAAATTATTAAACACAGCTTTGGCAAAAACCAGTAGAAAAGTTTAAATCAATCAACCATAAATTTCAACAGTTGTTATCTAAAGGTCCTAGAGAAAAAATTGAGAATATAAACATTACTCACAATAAAATCGATATTAATTTTGAATGAACCGGAAATGAGTTTGTTAAATAAAGGTTAATTTTGCAATCGATCCTAAGAAATTACCTACTGAGGATTTAATTAATGATTTTGATAAGAGCTGTTACTCGTAACAGGTGCAAGACAATTCTTGAACATTAGAATGAATCATATAAAAATTCCTCCAACAACTTAATAATATCTGTAAATCATTGAAAGAAAAATACTGTTATTACTTGAAAGCAGATAAGGAAAATTCCCTTGTATTTATGGACAAAGAGGATTATCACAATTCGGTAAATACCTTATTAAATGATGGTCCCTATGAACTGATTACCAGGAATACGTTATCAAAATGCGTTAAACTAGTCAATAAATAACTAAAATCGTGTACAGCTATAATCTCCGATAATTCAAAATACAAACTTAGACTTTCAAATTCTAATCTTCCTAAACTGTACTAAGATTCAAAAACCGGATAATTCCATGGGACCAATCATTTTAAACATTAATTGTCCTATGTATAACAGAGCAAAACGGCCAGTGAAGGAATTTAGCAACTTCCAAACCGCAATTATTTTAATAATGAAAGATTTCAAACTTGAACCTGGTGATACTCTCGTTTCATTTGATGTTGTTTCACTATTTACAAATACTCCAATCCCTGAGTCGATAAACATTATGAAGAAATGAATTTCAAATATAGATAGAAACTGCACAGAATACGTGATCCTTACATCTTTACGTATGGAGCAAATATATTTCACTTTTAACAAAAATTACTATAAACAAACAAGCGGATGTGCAATGGGCAATCCACTCTCCTTTTTTGGTCAATATTTTTCTAAGCGAACTTGAAACCTCCTTAAAATCAAAATTGAATCAGTTTTCAAAAGTTTGGGAAAATATGTTGACGACATTTTCGCGATTACAAGCAAAGATTTTAATATGGCTTTTTGATGACGCCTAATAGCCAATTTGATTCGCTGAGATTCACTGTCGAAAAAGAACCAGATAATCAGCTTCCTTTCTATGATATTAACATTATAAAAGATGGTAATCACTTGGATTCCGACATATATAGTAAACCCACTCAAACAAATAGGTATACTCCGACGGATTCAGCTACACCATTTAGGTATAAAAAAGCTCCGTTCAATAGTCTTGTTCATAGATTATTGAACGTTCCTTCGAGCCAGCAAAATTATAACAACGAAGTTGAGAAACTTCAGCAAACTGTGTTGGACAATGATTACCAAAAATCTTTGATCAATAATTTAATTTCGCAACAAACAAGGAAATTAGAACGTAGCCCACTAAGCAACTTAAAGTCATTACCCTTTGTTTACATTATTATCCCCAAATAGTATTTGAAGAGGGACATTTTTATTTATAATTTAGTTCATTCTGATGATGCCTTTCTGCTATCCGAAAGGTCCTCAGTACTTTAATAGTATTTTTAGTGGATACGGGTGATTATTCGTTATCAATAGTGTTATAATATGTCCACAGTGTGGACTCTTTATAGTTTATTATTGTATAACTACGTAATTCAATATTCTACAAATGATGAATGAATGAGTTTAAACATAATATTCATTTCTATGATGAAGATCCGAAGTAAGTTCACAACGCAAATATTTAAGTGGACGAAATCATCTTTCACAGACGTTGCTTTATTACTTACTCTTCCTGAAGAATAAAAACGAGCGAGTGACAATTGAAATGTCGTACAATTTGTATTCGATTTTGAATTTATTGCCAAAATGATTCTCATGCTATTAATGTTCGAAGTGTCTATAATGTCGGAAATTCATTTAGATAAAATAGTTGACTCGTCTGTGGGGATGCAGGTGTTTATGAGAAGTGAAGATAAGGGCGGCCGTGTAAACATATACCGCAAGCGAAATTCGATACTTAATATGAAATGCGGGCCAGGCCGTTCTAGGGGCTGCTGCTTTTTGCCGCGCTGTCGTCTTTATGAAGTGGGTAGAGTAAAGAATTCTTATACAAGCCGCATTTTGTCGGGAAAGTCTATTAGATGCAGTGATTTCGTCACTGTACATTACTGCTTAATGATCAACTGTCTCAAGATAATTGAGAAAGTACCTTTCCTTTCCAAATATTATGATAATTTCTAGAATTGAGGAATCTAGAAGAAACAGTGTTGATTAACATTTCCTGTTGATGTTCGTTTCGATTGTACGTATCCAATTAAAAGCTTACTGGCTCATATTAACTAGGCCAATACAGGAACACATTCACGATGGATGGACTATTAAATGTTTACGAAGAACTGCTAAAAATGAAGATCTAAAACTTCAGTTACTCATTTAAGTGGATATATTTAAAATATTTTCGGACTTGCAGTGTTGCCGATTTTATCAGAAAGTAGTAGATTCTTTTAAATTTTAAATGGAAAAATCTAATGCCATATTTGAATTCTCTATGTGTTTTTGAATAATTTTTTTCCATAAATATCTAAGCCTATGTTGCACGGTTTTTGAGATATTAATTATTTTACATCTATTTTTACTCCCGGTCATAACTAAATCTTTGGTGCAGTATACACGACGGTCCAAAATTAATTTTATTCCGGTCAGTTAAAAAAATCACCAAAAGTTTTTTTTCATTAAATGGCTTCTATTGTGGTAATTTGAGCTGCTGGGAAAACCAGAGCTTATCAATGTTCTCGGAGTTATAGATTAGTGGTTGATCGGAAGAGGTAGAATTAAACCATTGGTGGATTTACTTATACACCTAGTTCAGGCTAGTACCGCTAAATAACTAACTACTCAAGAAGTATGACTAGGAACTATTCACTACAATTAACACTACTTAATATTACAATCTGGTAGTTTATTAATAAATCTCCGTCAAGAGGAAGCCTTATTATCATACGATGTTCAACATCTTAGTCAAGTCGACATTGACGTCGATGTCACCGTGCCTCAACCTTGTCGACTGAGCATAGTTATTAGGTTATTACATACCATGTTTATAGTTTTTATAGTAAACATTGTTTTGAATAACGTTCCGCAATAAGAAAATGAATACTACGAGCTTACCTGCTTTGGGATTTATGGAAGATAAATCACTTATTAGTATATTACACTATGTAGTGTTCATATACCGATCTTCAATAGTTACTGGTTTTTATTGTAGTAGAGGAGATATTAAATTTACGAACCTTATATTTAGAGCAAAGTTCTCCGGAATTAAGAGTTACATCTAGTGAAAAAACAAAAGAAACTTTAGTAAAGAATGGTTATCCTATTTGGTAAATTCAATAACTAAGGTATGATTCATAAATTTTATGACTCCTCTACTACAATAAAAATCAGTACTGAGGGAAAGATTGCTTATAATTACCATATATTAATGGACTTTCGGAAAAATTGAGTAATATTGTTGAACGATATGATCTAAATATATGCCATAAGAGAATTTTTAAACCAGAAAATATTTTTAAAAAAGTTCAAAAGCAGCATACCTTCCAAAAAATTACTAATTCTGTAAATTAAATCTCTTGTAAAGATTGCGAGAAAGTATACATCGTCCAATGGTCCCAATACATCAATATCAATAAAATATTGAATATGCATAAATATACAAGGAATTCATCCACTGCACTTAATAAACATATAAAGGACACAAACCATTCATTCGACAACGACAATACAAAAATTTCGAATATTGAAAAGAATAATGATGAATGATTAATATTAGAAAGTATCTAAATTAAGAAAAATAATTTTGTTAATCATAAAATTGATTCAAACATAACCAAATTCATATATTATTATCACTTTCTCTTGTCTATTGGATTTAATCTTAAAATATACGTACTATCTGCAATTGTGACATTCGTGAAAAGGCATTTCGATTAAATTCCATAACTAGATTTTTAGTAATAGAATAATATGAAACGCATAGGAAACATTTAAATATAAACCATAGAAAAGTTAGACATTGTACAAATTATAGGATATTATCTTCATATGATTAAAGATTTTCAATCTATTTCATGAACATCAATTTGATAAATGACCGAATGAATCATTATCATTTTCTTATAATACTCTTCCACACACTACCGTTCCAATAGTTTCTGCAGTTTTAATTGTAGTTTGAACCACAAGTCGGCTGCAGACCCATTTCATTAATCATATACCTCTTTGGTTGAATGTTTTCCATTTATTCATCTTGATAATTCTATGTCTAAGTTATCTTCATAACATAGAAGATTTAATTTTATATCTCTTAATATACACGGAATTGTGACCAATTAGGCAAAGTTAAAACTGTGTATATATACACTCATTCATCACGAAATCTTCGAAACTATGAAGCAGGCCGATTGTAAATTTGGCAGGTAAGTTCATTATATGAGGTAGAATGGATTTTTCAAAATTCAGTCCCCCAGGGGGTTGGATATGTCGATGTTTTGACAGCTAATATAATCACGTAAAGTTTTCATGACATACAGCTCCATTATCACAGTTTAGACTCGTAGTCAAAGTATACCAGGTCTGCCGGAGCCTCCCTTCTACTCTTTTTAAATGTTTAGTGCAATCTGATTGGTCGTTTATTTCGTTTATTTGTCATTAATGTCATAGACGACGACATAATATGATGTTGTTACGTGCCGGCGACGAGCTGATGAGAGCAAGGCTGTGATTGGAGGAGCTGGGTGACGTCACCCAGCGCGAGAAACGATGGAAGGGAGGCTCCAGCAGACTTGGTATACTTTGACTATGGTTTAGACTGTCTACGACAGACCACACATAATCCCCTAACAAGAACGTAACGTTAACATCGCAGACTGCTGATACATTGGCAGTCATATAAAGTCCGTGATCACAGTTCAAAGTTATACTGTGTCATAACAAATATCCCTGTCAATTCAGATAAACTTCCAAATAAGATAGAATATAATTTTACGCCTTTCCAAGCCTTTAGCTGTTTCTGCTCATTTGAAATATTCGTTAAGTCTTGAAACTTGGGGAATGACATCGCGGAAGCGGAGCCGAAGCCTAATCTCTTACTACGGGTATGGGTATAGTTTATAATGCCAAAATTTATTGTTTCGGTTCAGTATTTCCAAACATACTTGTGACAATGTTCCAAGTTACGGATTTCTCACTAAGTGAACATCAGGGTCAATTATTTGAAAACTCGTCTGTGTTTGTATTTCAAATAGTCATGAAATGCAGAAAACGATATCTAGAATAATAATATATTTCACTGATAATGATATGATCCCTTTGTGTATGCAAACAAACGTGGAAATAGTCAATAGTTCAGTCATAATGTAAATGTAGATAATCCCTATGGGAAGCTTATGACATATTTATTTCTCACTACTTCTTTGTTACAATCGTCAGATCAAACATTATCCCACATTTTTATCGAACTTTTGTAACAGATTCAAGCTTATAGACAATTATAAAACAAACGAATAACACTTAACACTGAATACCTAGTCACCGTCAACAATTTCGATCTGGAAATTCTTTATTTAGAATGTGTTTGAATGTGGAAAAAATATGTATACAACACACGAACTTTCTACAATTTTAAAAAATTATTTATTGTCGTGGTACCTCTCTATGGATTTACTTATAATCAATTTTCCCCCTTTGCTTTGCTGCTTTTGGATTTAATTTCTTCCTTAATTACGTCGCCAGTACAAGATGCAGTGTCAACTTTCTTGACAGAGAATATGAAGCTGTCACTATTAGCGACTATTCAAAAGCGACTTAATCTGACCCTACGGATTGGAATTTTAAATTCTTTATCTTAGTAAAACTGTATGAAATAAAACATATTGTCACACATGGCCGTAAAATACCATCAAAGTACACTTTTAGAAATTGCTGTGACTCGACTCCTGCCTCGCATCGTCCATAAGCATCCAAACATGTACCTTAATAAGTTATTTACCGTCCTTGTAACGTAAATTACTATTATTAACCAAGAAGGGCCACCTATCAAACCATTTTTATAGGTTTCATGACCCTTGTCCACCTGAAATGTCTCGATAAACAAAATGGTTGATTTTTCTTGAATGGGTAAAGCAGTTCTGGAAAAGATTTCTAGCCCTACCTTTAGTTCACTATATAATACAATTAGTTCCTCACTTTTATTACCAAAATAACTTCCGGATACTTCTGCGGATCAAATGTATCATTATAGGAACTGAATATATGTGGGAAATGATTTAGAAACAGGTGATGAAAGACGTTAAATTATACTCTGTTACATTGAAATTGTATTAAATGGTCTACACAAAGTATTTTACAACTCTATATTTTATACCTACCTCTATTGTCAGGTTGACTTCCGAAATTATTCACACTATAATATAACCTTGTTACTGACACCTGCTGTCACATGAACTTCAAAGCACCCTATAAAATTAATGTATAAAAAATTCTATTAGTAAATAATATAATATTGTGAAATTAGTTCTTGACTTTGTGAGTTCTGTTGTGGTTGGTGAGTCTGATAAAAAGACAAGACTAGAGAGAAGGAGACCAAACTCGAGTTGTGGGGCTGCAGCACAGAATAATAAGCAAATCAGAACATATCTCGGGGATGCCGCCTTTGATGTTTTCCAAACAGCGGTGGCCATAGATTCCGTAAACAAAAACTGTACTACGTAACTTTACGTAATATTACATCAATTAACAATAATGTTACCTTTTTAATATTACAACGTTCATCACTTGTGTGATATATATTTATATCGAGAAAAACAAAGTTGTCATTACGGTTCAATAAAATACTGAAATTCCATCTTGAAAACTAAAAATGGATTCAAAAATACTACTTGAAGAGGGGCTGTGCCCAAAAACAATACAGTCCCTGTTTTCCGCATTTAGAGCGATTTTTAAGATTTCAAATCCATACGAGCAATAGGAACGGCTCAATCGTTTCCATAGTTTTTATGCTCACACGCACACACAGATCTCATCTCAAAAAAATCTACATCATTTGAGAAAGGCTCAAAACAGATATTTCTGCGAAAATCCAAATACATTTTCCAACCTAATTAAAATACATCTCTTATACTACGTACAGTGAAGAAAGTATTAAAAATACAACTATGCGCTAACGTTAAGACGTTATGAAGCTCTTACCTTTGTTTGAAATAATAATTTTTATCTCATCACTTAAGGCATTTACCATTTTGAAAATGTGATTCTGATATGAGTCTGTATGTACACATCGGTACCAATACACCGAATGCAAAGAGAGCCCGAGTAATCAGTCGAGCTTCATCATAGAGGGCGGAATTAAGATGAAGAAACTATATTTTCCCACATCACCATCATTACACAATCATATCCATTGAGAATAATTCCAGATATTTCTACATTGCGTTTCTCAAATATTGTTTTAAAATTGTCTATTCTATTGAGAAGGTGCTAATTACAGTCAACAAACCGGAATTAGATAATGCACGTGGGAGCAAATCGGTTTCATTTGTTCATTTGACGAGAAACATATTGTTTCGTTGATTTACTATCTAATAGAACCCTATTTTATCAGTATCTCTCATTGAAAATTATCAAGACCTGATACAATAGTTTACCGAGGGGGATTATATTCCCACGGGTTACACGCGCTACGCGCGAGCCCAGAACTACCTACTCTACCAAAAGCACAATACCCAATTGTATTATCTAGCTTTGAAATTGGTAAAAACTTCTACTACAACCTCCTCAAATATATGACACGAAATTGTGGTCAATTAGGAAAAGAATACTTAAACTTGTTTATATATAAAATATATTATCACAATATATTGATATTGATGTTGTTCTCAGTGTAAGTAAGTGAATTGCAGTGCAATTAAATTAAATGTAAATTTTAACTAAACACTTTAGCTTCTCCAAACAAATATTACAAGTATTGACTTACTGCAAAAGCTACCTAATATATAACTTTACTGATAATTTCAAGATTTTACACATTCAGAATAAAAGTAATATAAAATTTTCTGGAATTCTTAGAAATCAACAAACATAAGAAGTCCAATATTTTATTGAACGATCAACAAATACTTAATAATTCTCCCTTATTAAATTTGTATAATTAAGTTTTTTCGTATGATACCAGTTTATCGTTCAATCCCTCAATGGGTTATGTCCAATTAGGTAATATTCCAAAAACCAGCGATCCTAAGATTATCATTGAAGTTATATATTAGGTATCTCTTTTATAGTAAGTTAGTACTTTGTTACATATTTTTTTAAGAATCTACGGCGAAACTATACTTACATTCATTTACTAAAATTGTGAAAATCGAACTTGTAATAGTTATTTTATTTAAGTTCTAACACGATTTATTTAAAAGTAGCTATGTATGAGAGTGATGTGTTTGTTTGACCAGTATTACCTCCACTCCAACTTATCTTATTTCGATAATCAAAGGATTTCCTATTTCGTTCTTTCGGAACGTGAAGTGTGCATAAACAATTATGTGGAATTAACACGTCGAAATATCGTGTCGTTAAACCTACAAGTGATGCAACAATAAATCACACAATGTTACTCGGAATAGTTCTGATCCAAGTTTTTGTATATTCCGTCTGGTTCTACTTTGGAAATAACTTATCCGATACTTCCTACCACCTATTCCACAAGGAAATTAGATCAATCCTGAACGAATCTGCTTTTATATCTTGTTATGTTACTCACTTCTGGATTTTGAAATCACAACAGAATCAGAAGATTGTACCACATATAACTATACCATTTTCCTTTTAACTTGCTAGAAAACTTTGTTCGAAATTGAACATTAGCATTCCTCACACAAAAAACTTATTATATATTCGTGTAATAGACCTGACATGGACATGTTATGCCTTGAATTGGTATCAATCAAAATCAAACAACGAATATTGGAACGAATGCTGTGCTATTATCTCGGAAATTATATACATTCGTAGTCTGTATGCCAGTTGCATTCAATCTCAGTCTGAAAGTAGAATAATAAGTTTCGACAACAATTCGTGGATTTCAGTCACGCCTAGTTTGAATAAAATATGTTTTAGCATTCATGAAACAAACTCATCGACCAAAATTGAGAGTATATACCTCCAAATAATTTCCGTATATTGTATACTATTCAGAAAGAAGTACATTGACTACTTTCCATAACTACTAAGTGAGGAGGTATATTATACCCAAAATACCAAAATCTCTCGATTACAAATAGATACATTATTTGCGTAATTTAAATCCAATCGTTTTAGTTCGTGTTTTTGGAGCCAATTCTATCAATGACACTCTTATCAACAGATGAAAGCTTGACTGTATATCACTGAGATATCAGAGGTTTTATAAAAAATATTGATGAGGCGGAAGTAATGATGGATCTATTTAACAACTATTTTGATGTGATAGTTTTATCTCAACTACTTAATTTAAAACAAATAAGCATAGAAGGGTATGAGAAATATTATTATTAGGGTAAGAAATGCATAAATGAAGGTGAAGAAAAATCTGGCAAACTGTGTAGATATAGTAAAATACAGCGAAATGAAAATAGTACATGGAACATTTCTGAACGGCACAGGAATCCTAGTAGAACATTTTAATATCAACAGTCCTTTATCTGATGAACATAAAAATGTGATGTCATATTTCAATTTTGAGTTCAATTTTCAACCAAAATTGTAACACCGATACGGGAAACCGCGATAAGAACCACTTGCATAGACCATTTGTATCTAGTTGTGAAATTAGTGATCTGGATCCCATAATCTTAAAATTTAGTAACAATTTTTCTTCATAGAACAATAATACAAAGACTTCAAAATATACCAACTAAGAAGGAGTAAATGATAATCTTAGCGATATTTCTTGTATTATAACTGATAATATCAATAAATGCACAAATACATTTTCTAAAAGAAAGTATTGGATATCAACTGGCATTATTACTTCTATTCTAAATAAGGACAGTAGACATGTATACATTTTTTTGTGGAAAATGTAACAATATAATTAGAAATTTCATTTGATAACGAAAAATTCACAGATCCTTGTAAAATTGTACATAAATTAAATGACTATTTTACTAATATGCCAGAGATATGATCTCCAATATTCCTCAGTCTAACAAAGACATGTTATCTGGTATTAAACACAATAATTATAGAAATTCTTTGTGCCCTATAACCCACCATGTAATACACAAAATTGGTGACTACTGAGTAATAAAGCCACATATATCGGTAATATTTTTGCAAGAACAGTTAAGGTATTTTCCCTGAAAATTTTAAGAAAGAAACCTCAACCTTCATACGAAATAAATAACTTTGGACTAATTTCTATCATATCAATTATGGCCAAAATATGGGAAAAATGTATGAACTCAAGGTGATGCATTTTCTTGCTCTTCACAATGTATTAATTGTAATTAATTTGCATTTCAGCCGTATAAAAGTGCAATCGATGGTAACTGGCCTTCATTAAAAACATATAATAAACATAACAACCTTGACCAGTCTAAGCCTTCCCAAGGAGTTATTCTCGATATAACCAGTAGTATATGCTACGGCAAATCACGCCTCCCCCAGCAAGTCGGAAGTTGGAAAGATATGGAATAAGAGGAACGGCACTAAATCTTTTTAAAAAGTTATTTTACAGAAAGGCTCTAACATGGCCAAAGAAATGGATATAAAAGTGAAGCTAAGCTCGTAAAGGTCGATGAACCACAAAGCACTATACTGGGTTTAGTGCTGTTCCTCTTGTACATAAATGACACATTGTCTGTTGTGGAGGAGGAGGTGCTTACCCGGCCATATGCTAATGACAGTGAAGAAGAGCTATAAAGCATATGTCAAAAATTAAGGCATGGCTGGATGGAAACAATTTCTTACATAATTTTTCGAGAGCAACTTTTATTTGCTTTATTATTTTATTAGCACACCTCAGAATCTGTACGAACTGCTGATTCATTTACCTAATTTTTCACATAACAATCGCTGTAAACTGTGAATAAGTTGAGCTTGTCTAGTCCGTCTATCTGGAATCTCCCGCAGTGGAACAACAAGCGAGATTTCTGATGAACACCCAACCATGGAAATATCTATAGAAAATGGACAGATCCCCACCTTTCTACCATGTTCTAGAGTGGTCAATGAATTCGTGAGTATGACATTATCAATCAGACGAATAGCTCTCTTCTGGATATAATCCAAGAGCTTCAGAGTATGTTTGGAAGCCGAACTCCAAGTATGTGAACAGTATTCCAAGACAGGTCGAAACTGTGCTTTGTAGATTATGAGGAGCTGTTGGGATGTAAAGTAGCTCTTGGCACGGAATATAAAACCAAGTTTTCCCAATAGACCTCACATGATCATCCCATAAGAGGGAGCTGTTGGTGGTCATTCCGTGCATAGATATGGAAGACTTTATAGGAACTGACATCATCATATTAGAGATTCTAGGATCCGCCTACTCTAGTAGATTATCATATCACCATTTCAAAATCATTGCCAGATGGATGATATAGGGGCTTTAGATGAGAAAGATCTATGAAGTTTACCATCATCTGCAAAGCTGTGGACGGGACAAGTCATTACTTCCAACAGATTGTTGATAGGAATAAGTTCCAAAATTGGTGCCAAGAGAGTCCCTGTGGAACACCAGCGTTGATAGCCAATGTATCGTAGGATACTCCGTCAACCACCATCTGAGAAAAAACTCGATATTAAGCGACAAAGTTGAGTCGGCCAACCCTAGAAGGCTTTAGCTAGGGATTTTTCATGTTTTTCAATAGATTTCTGCCATAAATGTGTTACATAGGCAATCAGGTCTCCTGTTGATCTTTGCTGACGAAAACCATGTTACCGGTCATTCATTCATGATATCTAGGTATTGGATGAGCTCGATGATGAGTGCTTTCTCCATCCCTGTAGAGATCACAGATAATAGTGCAAAGGATCTATAATTATTCGGAAGGGTCTTCTTTCCTTTTTTTGAAATTGGTTGAATTCTAGTCGTCTTCTAGCTGGAAGGAAACACACCATGTCTGTATGAAAGGGTAAACAACCTGCAGAAGGCTGGTGTTAATTCAGGCGCACATTACTTGAGAACGACATATGGAATTTCGTTCGGCCCCATAGACCATATGCAATGGCCAAGGCACCAGCCTGTCGCCCTGCGTCATCCGTCTTGTTTGAAAACTTGAGCCAAGAGGAGTTGTGATTGTGAACGTTGATATCCCCATGATGATAATTTCAGCTGCTGGATAGTTTTGCTGAATGAGGTCAAGTTTCAGAGAAAGAAACTCAAAGAGTTCACCATGAGCTGGTTCATTTAGAAATCAAAAAGATACTCTTCAATATTACCTACTGTTTAACATTTAAATTTTACTTTGAAAATAATAACCCTATACGACTGTCCATCGCTCTTATTCTACTCGATCTAATACTGACGTTAAGAATGATGCAGTCAAATATACAGCTAAGCAGCGAGTGGAGCAACGCCATTGTGTGCATGTAAGCTGTATACACTCTTACCCCTTTCCCTAAAATCATTTATTATACCTACTTTGCCTAGATTCATGAATAGTAAGTGCAAATGACGGGAAGAAACGTTTAAATTAGTATGCATGTCAATAATAATACCCGGTTAAGTTTTTGACTCGTAATGAAACTATTTTACTAAAATATCTTTTACAAAAAATCCTCAATTCGAATACTATTGACAGTACTCGTACAACATTCATGTATATTGTCAATTATTTTTGTTAAATAAACTTATTTCTATTGTATTCTATATGCAAGCTTCTCTTCAGAATTTTATTCGTAATGTTTCTATTTACCAATGATCTGTAATACTGTTAATTTTTGGAAATCATTTTAGAACAAACAGTCAGTCTTAATTATTTATTTGTGTTAATCGGAACATAACTTAGGTATTTGAACATACCTGATCTTTAGCCAACTGAAACCAAGTTTTTAGGATAATAGGTAGTCTCTGTTCATGAAAATATTTAGTTGTCTTCACACTGATAAACACATCGTTCAACACTGTTGTTGGTGGTTTAATTGTAGCGGTGGCAGACGAAATTTCACTTGTGTAGAAAATATTTGCGGCAATGTTATTCCCGTTCCTTTCCGGAGCCAAATGATTGTCAGTATGCTGGCTTCTTATACCTAATTCTTCTGCCATGGCATCCTAAAAATTGAAAACTTTTGATAACACATATAAACAATACAAACTTATTTGAAATATTCAACACAACACATTCCTACATAACATGTGACAGTAAGATGGAATTGAAAGAATTCTAATTTGAAAGACTGGTATGTTTATCCTAACATTCATCCAATTCCATTATTTCTTATCAAATTAACCGGTGCCATGCTGCCATAATTACATATTTTTAAGTTTTTTATGTTTTACGATCACCAATCTGGATGTGTTAAGTAGTAGTTAAATAGTTTTGGCATTTAATCACTAGCTACATCTAAATTCATAGTTCACAAAATTAGTTAATAAAAACAGAAAATTCATAATTTGAACTGTAAAATTTGTTCATACATCTTAACAATTGTTCCACCAACAGCCCCAATACGTGAGTAACTACTTCGGTGTTTTATGCTTATGTACCTTGCTATTTTTCAATTATTATCTGTATTAATACATTAATAGCGGTTAAAATTGCTCCTTAACAATGCAGTGAGAACAATAAATACTGTTCGCACGGATACTTGTAGAGAAAAATAGTCGATATTAATTATTGATTGATGAATAAACGGATTCTCAGAAAATAGATATCACACTAAAGACTATACTTTTCTGCGTTACTGCATCAAAGACTGTTTTTGTGGGTGATTTTATATATATATACTTTTTTTAAAAACCTGCCTTGTTCTGTATCACTTTTAGCAAAAATCATCTAAAATTCGTGAATTGAGCAAATTTAAGGTAGGCAAAACGTATCGGTTGCATGCTATCAATGAGGTGTAAAATATAAAAGAAACAAGTCACAAATCAGAAAAATATCATGTTGTTAAAATAATAAATAATAAAAATTCAACACTTGGAAGTCTTTCGAGCCGTGGATGCCTGAAATTTTATTCCCAAAATAGCATACAGGCTTGATGCCTTTTTTGACAATCCGATTATTGAATAATCGTACTATTTTTCCCGCTTACTCCAAGTCTGTTCTACTTCTGTTCGTTCCTCTTTTGCAGCTTTTTACAGAAACAAATTAAGCAATTCCTGCAAACAATTATTCTTCAGGCGGTTAATGCATTTGCTTTTTTTTGCTATCAATCCAAATATACAATTATAATATATATAGAACTATCAAAGAAACATTATTTCGTTGTAAGGGAAATCCGTAGAATAATAGAAAATAAAAAGAAATGTATCACTTTTTTATCCAGTCTTATGTTTCGGAATATAGGGAATTGGATGCAATAATGACATAAAACTTAACGAAATAGAAATTATTTCAGTGTTGAGAAAATTATTGCAATAATTGAACATGTTATTTTGGTATATATGTATATGTATATTTACCTCGTCTTCAATGACTCCACGTGAGTATGTCTGATAAACCAACAAAATACTGTACGCAAGTAGTAGAGTTACGGACACTGTCTGCAATAGTCTTCGATTTCTAAAGTTCATTTTGATATTTCGCACTATTTAAATCACCTATTCACTATCACGCAAAGATAACACAGTTTTAAATTCACAGCATTCATAATTTTTGTCTTTTCGGTTGATAAAACCCGTCAAACCTATTAAACGTAAATGTAAACAAAGTCATCGTTTATCTGACTGCACGGTCTCAACCAACAGGCAGTTGCTATGAAATGAAACTACTTGTTTAAATGAAGAAACCATGTTGTTATTGAGAGAATAGAGCGGTGGCCCCTTCCTTGGTACCACGCTTGAGTCTAGGTAGGGAGGGCCACACGCAATTAAGTAGTTTTAGATACTGACTTGGCCCTTTTCATAAATCCTATGTTTATGAATTAATCTGAAATAAATATGTTTGAATATTTTCCTACGAATTCAATACCGAGTCGTACTTATTGTAATATTCATGAATATCTTCTATAAATTCAAAAATCGTGAGACTGGTGTAAAATAAAGAGATGCTATTTTAAAAATAATGAAGATATTGTTCGGATGAAAACTATCGCTTATAAAAATTTCCCCTCGATTTCTATATTTGAATAGATGATTTACTCGAAAATGAATGACAACGATATATATTAGATAGATAATTCCAACTTTATGTAAATTCTTGATACTTAGGTCTACTATATTTTCGTCTTTACGTACGTTTCGGTCTCGCGACCAGCATCAGAAGGCGTTTGACAACTAATACACATTATCTAAAGCGCGGGGTTTCTTGAACTAATTGTACTAAGCGTATTTGTCGCACTATTTTCAATTAAAAATTTCTATGTCTCAACAACGAAGAAAACTGATAAAATATACAAGAGTTCACACTATGGATACACTATAACACTATAATAAGATATAATCACCCCTGTCCACTAAAGACTTTTCGACTACCAAGTAGCCATCATCAGAGTAAACTAAATTAGAAATCAAAATGTACTTGTTTGAATACTATCTGGGGATAATAATGTGAACACCTGTGAATGGAATTTTAATAAATTGCTTTTTCCGCAAATCGTTAGAAAATTTTGACATTCCAGGCAAAATTTCTTAAAGAAAAAGTCAGGATTTCCTATTCACTTCTTTACTGTAAGGAAATAACATTTCCTTACTGTAAGGAAATAATATTTCCTTACAGTTGTTAGTGTTCTACATAAATGATTGAAAACACATTGTTTATAAGGAATTAATTTATATTCTGAAAACATCAATACATTGCAGAATACATTTTAGAATTAATTTGTTATATTTACAGTTATTTTACAATAAGTACAATTATTGAACTTCAGAGGAACATTATTAGAACTATGAGAAACATTTTGGACAACATGCGGGGTGGTAGGGTTATTTTGTTGAATATTTTGTACTGTGAACACCTCAACCTTATTGTTAAGAGATATACTCGTATCCTTCAGCAACATTTGATGACTTCCATCCGCCATGCCTCTTTAAACTAGTTATGTCGACACCAGAGTCAACCAATATTGTTGCAGAAGACCGACGAACGCAGTGACCAGTATATTCTGTCGGATTTACCAAGTTCAAATAAGTAGCAACTATTTTAGGCATTTTTCTGAATTGATGAATTCCTACCACTTGTCTACTACACTTTCCGCTTTGATATTTGAAGAAAAATCGGTGACTGTTCATATTTTCTGGTCTTAACGAAACATGCTTTCGATAAACATTCAAGGACATCTGATTGATTACAAATGATCTTGGTTTGTTGGTCTTCGAATCAGGTATGCTAATTAAAAGCTTAGATTCTAGGTCTTCTACATCGTGTAGTCATTCAGACTAACTCATCCATTCTACAGGCCCTAGAAATACCAAATATTAAAGCCACCTAAAAAATAAATAAATGTGTAATCTAAATAGAAATTAAAACCTTGTAAATTACCTTAATCATTAAATTTTCTTTATCTGGAGCTTCCTGGACAAATTTTCCAATTTCTTCCTTCGTTAAAATCTTAGATTTCTTTGCCCTATAACCTTGAGCTTGCCGTTTCAATATGTAGATATATCTCCATTGTGTTTAATTGCAAGGGTTGACTTCAACATTGAATAATTGGCTCATAATGTTGAAGATTTCATCTTTAAACAAAGGTCTAGGAAGTATGCCATCACAACATTTTCTGAGAAAGAACTAGTGTTTTTACTCTTGCGATAGTCCATAAAATGTTTGTATGCATATCCGTACTTTTCTCTTGATTGCTTTGGCAATAATTCTAATGAAGCAGTATTCACTACCTCAACCAGCTCTGGAGGAGTCCCAGAAATGGAAAATTCATCATGACTTATCATTTTACTTTCGAGAACACCAGCAATTAAATGTATATACCTCAAGTTTAACAATTCAATCTTAATACGTTTCCATAGTAACCCAAGTAATTTTATTACGAATTTCAAAGCACCATTTATTTGTGAATAAAATTATTCGCGATTTTTTCAAAATTAATTGATACATATCGAATTTTAAACGATTTGCGGAAAAATAGCATGTTTACCTCGTAGGAAAACCCACTTGCGCCTCGACTTAGCATCACAGTAGTCCAGGAATGTTAGGCTTTTCCTACTCGGTAAACAATCTACTATTTCGTTTATACATTTCCATCCCTTCTAAATACCTATATTAGATTAGATACTGTATTTTAACAGTGATTAACTTTATTGAGAGATAGTGTAACCGGTATTCAAAATATGTTCGTCTAACGCTAATTCTTCATAATTATTTTTCTTTATATGAGCAAATTGTTTTTGTGCCGAGTTGATATGTTTTTTCTAGTTTGAACCACATATCGTTTTCGAGCAAGACTCACAATCAATTTTTGTAAATTCCGGATTTGTCGAAGTCGGAAACTTTAGCAAAGGTCAGTTTTTTAACTTGTTCTTACATTTTTAAACGGGTTATATTGCAAATTTAGAAAACAAATGATAGAATTCATTAACTACTGAAGGATAAATAAAACATTTGAATTTAATTGAGCTGTTTGAAGGTAGTGGCTCTAATTCGGTTGAGTTCCAATTTCCTTTTTTGTTTAGACATTAAATTCTTGATGAAAGATTTGTCGTAGCCATTGTCCCGCGCTATTTGCTGAAGTTTCTCGACTTCCTTCTTATAATTTTGCTGGCTCAAAGGGACGTTCAATAATCTATGAAAGATATTATTAAATGGACCTATTTTATAATTAAATGGTGTAGCTGAATCCACCAGAATATATCTATTAGTTTGAGTGGGTTTTCCGTATATGTGGAATTCCAAGTGATTATACCATCTTTAATATCAAGGAAAGGAAGCTGCTTATCTATTTCTATTTCGACAGTGAATTTCAGTGAATGAAATTGGCTATTAAGCGTGTTCGAAAAGCCATTTAAATCAAAATCCTCATTATAATCACGAAAATATTTACTTATCTATACTAAACTTTTGAGAACTGATTTAATTTTGATTTTAAGTTCGCTTAGAAAAATATTGGCTAAAAAAGAAAGATGGATTGCCCATTACACATCCGCTTGTTTGTTTATAGTAATTTTTATTAAAAGTGGAATAACTTTACTCCATACATAAAGACGTAAGGATCACGTATTCTGTGCAGTTTGTATCGGGGATATTAATATTTGAAAGCCAATTCTTCAGAATGTTTATCGACTCAGGTATTGGATCATCTGTAAATAGTGAAATAAGATTGAACGAAACGAGAGTATCACTAGATTCAAGTTAAAAATCTTTCCATTTTGCAATTAGTTCCAAATAATTTTTCACATACGAACTGGATGCATCTTGGAAGTTACTAAATTCCTCAACTAACCATTTTGCTATGTTATACATGGTACAATTAATGTTTGAAGTGATCGGTCTCATGGAATTACTCGGTTTATGAATCTTAGGTAAGCAATATAATTTAGGAAGAATAGGAATCGCAAGTCCCAGTTTGTATTTTATATCGGAGATTACAGCTGTACACGATTTTAATGAATGATTTGCCAATTTAACGCAATTTAGATAGAGGGTTCCTGGTTATCTGTTCATAGGGACCATCATTCAATAAGGTATTAACCGCATTATGATAATTCTCTTTGCCCATACAATTTACCCTATCTGCCTTGAAGTAATAACCGTCGTTTTCCCAAAATTCATTAAAATATATACATGTAAGAACGCGAAAATAGATAAAATCATTTTCTCTGCAAAACAAAGTTGGTTAGAATCAGAAATCAGTAACAAATATCATAGACTACATCATTTACATTCAAGAACTCAGGATCGAAACAACATCATATGAATTCGAGTCATTTAATTCTAAATTATTAAACACAGTTTCGGCAAAAACCAATAGAATAATCAAATCATTCAACGATGGTTACCAAAAACTTCTAGAGAAGGAACTGAGAATATAAACATTATTTACAATAAAACGGATATTAAATTCAATGAAACAAAAATGAGTTTATTAAGTAAAGGTTTAAATTTTTCAATTTATTCTAAGAAAATACGGAGGTTTCAATTAATGATATTGAAGATACGATTTGGTCTCTCAACTTTCGATATAAAGCTGTTATTCGTGAACATTGAAATAAATCATATAAAAGTACATCCAATGACTTCAATAATATCTGTACATCCAAAGCCTATTTTTGGTTCTAGTATAGTCCCTAGGCTCATCTACCTTCTGGGGTCCCCTCGTAGTATTAGGAATAAAGCATTTATAGCGACGCAGGCGAAAAACTTGGTGTCAGAAATAGAACAAAAAACAATAACAATAAGTAGTACTGTCAAAAACCAACATTTATATCACTTTGTCAACATAAAATAGATGTAACACAAAATAAATAAAATAATAGAACTAACACAGAACACAAATAATTAAATACTAAGAAACGGTCTTATTAGAGAAAAAAAAACCAACATTCCTACTAGCCCAAAGCACATTAAACTGAAATATAAAAATTTTTCTTTTACAAATTTTTTGAGGATTTTGAGCAATGTTACTAGATTTAGATTTACACATTCCCTTAAATTGCAATAATTCATTTTCTAGGTCATTTACATCGAATCCTGATTGTAATATTGTTCAATATGTTTAAGACTTGTTTTGAAATCCCCTTTGAAATTATCCATAAAAAATATCAATAACAGAATTGTAAGATTTATGCCTTCTTTTTAACCCCATGAATAATTTGTTGCAAATTACAAAAAAGTATTCATTTAGAAGTTTTCATGTCCCACAAAACCAATTTCCTCAGAAGAACTTTCTTCAAAATATTTTTTTCTTTACCGTATTCTGGTAGTTTCATCTTTATAGAAGGTTGGGTTTTATTTGCCTCTCTACAATTTCGCCATATTGTTCTCTTAAATTTGTAACGAAAATAATTAAACTCTTAAGTTCGCAAGCTATAGTGAGGTTATTTTTAATTTCTTGCAAAGATTTGCTGGTTGCATTTATCCTTTCTAATAATTTGTTCCAAATAATAGTCAGAAGAGCAAACTCAAATGAATTAAGTTTCTCCAAAATGTCTTTCGCGTCGAATCCAGAGGACCATCTGGTATCGCATATTTTTTTAACCTGCAATGATTTAGGTTTGGTTTTTTCCAAACGTCTTCATAGAACACTCCATCTGTACGTAGATGCTGAGAAAAAATTTTACAAATGTTGGACATTATCAAAATTTGTACTTGCTTCCAAACTACTTTCCGCAGCACTGTTGCCGATCAAGTTTAATGAATGGCTAGAATATGGTACGAAATGTGCACTTTTTGCTTTATGTTTTATTTTTGTCTGTAAACTATTATATTTTCCGAACATCTTTGACGCGTTATCATAACTTTGTCTCAGGTAATAATCAATACTTAGCCCAAGATTTTTTTAATTTATTCAAAATCACATTTGCCAGATTCGCAAATCGTAAAAATATTTCTACTGGTTCTCCGTTCGGTAAAACAGATCTAACGATTAAAGTCGATATTATAAATATCGGAAGTCGAGTCAACAATTATAGAAAAGTATTTTGCTACACGCAAATCTTTTAGTATGTAATTCAGAACTTCTCTCAAGGAAAGACAACATTGATCCTTTTTGCTTTTCTCGTTCATTTACTCTCATTCTTTTCTTGTTGCGTTTTCCACTTTTTTCGCTTAAATGTTGTCTAGGAAGCATGGTACTTATTATCTGCCACTGTAGATTTAGAAACATGAAAAAAAAATGTCAACTCTTAAATTGACTATAATATTGCAAACAAGTTCAATCAGAAAAATAATTATGAAAATATTTTTATAGGAGAATTTCATTTACTTACCCACAAAAATAGATATTAATTTTGTTAAATTAACAGTTTGAGCAAAAATATTCACTTTTGAAGATTTGAAAAATAATCATTTGCACCCTACACTTTTACGTTTGCTCATAATGTTTATAAAACATTAACTGCATGAACTATAAACCGAATAACCGAAAGTAAAACAAAATCATGCCGCAACTGCCACGTGTTTCGGGGGCGGAGCATGTTGTCGTGTTGTCGGCACCTTTCAAATCCTGTATAGATGCTGGAATGCCGTCTACTGGAGAATTATCGCGTTGTATTTGGATTTTGGATGGTAATAATAATAAATAATAAATGGAAGCTATATCAAATAATAATTTATAAATATAATTTTTCAATGTTATATAAAAAATAGACTGTTATTTTAAGCAATCACAGTTGGGTCGAGCGTGACACCATGACTCAGGGGCCCTAGGCACGGGTCTATCGGGCCTATCGGGCCTATTGGGAAAATAGGCCCTGTGTAAATCATTGAAAGAAAAAGAATGAAATTACTTGGAAGCAGTCAAGGGAAATTCTATTGTAATTATGTGCAAAGGGGATTATCACAATTTGGTAAATACCATGGTGAATGATGATCCCTATGAACAGATTACCAGGAACCCTCTATCTACCGTTAAATTGGTAAATCATTCGTTAAAATCATATACAGCTGTAATCTCCGATAATTTAAAATACAAACTTAGACTTTCGAATCCTAATCTTCCTAAAATATATTGTTTACCTAAAATTTATCAACCAGGTAATTCATGAGAACAATCATTCCAAACATTAATTGTCTCACGTATGAAACAGTTTTAAAACTTGAACCTAGTGATACGCTCATTTCATTTGATGTTGTTTCACTGTTTATAAATACCCCAATCCCTGAGTCGATAAACATTCTGAAGTGGCTTTCAAATATTAATATCACGTATACGAACTGCAGAGAATACGTGATCGCTACGTCTTTATGTATGTAGCAAAATTATTTCATATCTAACAAAATCTACTATGAACAAACAAGCGGATGTGCAATGGGCATTTCTCTCTCTCTCTCTCTCTCTCTTTCTCTCTCTCTCTCTCTCTTTCTCTCTCACTCTCTCTCTCTCGCTCTCTCTCTCCTAATAGCTAGATGATGATTTCCTGACCCTCTTGAAGGAATCCGAGAAGATCCCATCTTCGCCTGATGATTTATATGGTGCGAGCCCTGATATGGCCAACATCGCCTTTCCGTAATATACTATGTCGTAGGTCAAACGGAAGTTGCCAATACGATGGTCACCCAGTCCATCTGCTCCTTGGGTAGCCAGATCTGTTTCTTCAGAGTCAAGGAAATGAACCGGCACTAAGTGTCTGAGTGTCTCTTTCGGAGACGTTGTATACACGGTAGAATCACTGATCCAATTCTGACTCTGTTATCCTTGGAAAGAACTTCACAGAGCCTTGCGACAGAGAGAGAGAGAGAGCATCTTGTCCCCGCAGAAGGTCCGCCTAGTATATCGTTTGAATATTTTCAATGCTTTTTTTAAAGTCTCTTTGGGCAGTCTTATAACTTTCCCAGTCAGTGGCAACTTGTATTCTCTTAGCTGCTCACCTTGGTGTTGTTCATCCAGTGCTCCTCTGGTTGGGTTCGCAGCTGGCTTCATACGCAGAGACGATGGCGGAGCTCAGACCCGTTACTGCAGCATATGTCTCCTCCTTTCTTTCCCTGCAATAAGTTGGAAACATGAGAAGTCTACTACTTACCTCCTCTCTATAGAGGTTCCAGTTGGGAGTCCTCGGGTTCCTGTAATTTCTCGTTAGTAATAAATTCATTATTACACAGAATATGTCTATGATCCGATAGGGACACTTCAGAAGACACTTTCCAATTCAAAACCTGAACATTTATTGCCCTAGGACAAAGAGTAAGATCTATAACATAGATCATAGAACATTTTGTCCATATAATGAAAAATGATTGCGAAAAATCAGCATCAGCTGAACATATATTAAATACAGGTCACACCATTTTGCAAGATAGTTTATCACTGTTAAAACACAGTACGGACAAATATCTAGGTAATTTAGAAGGAATGTAAATGTATAACGTAATGTAATACGTTGCCAGATTGTACGAAACTGCTCAGGATTGACTGACATCAGTAGAAGCTTGAGTTTTACTTTTGATTTATGTTTTACTATCATTTTCTATGTCCATCTTTATTATATATTAAAGCTATTGTCATGGCTGGAGACAATAATTTCTTCAATAACTCCTAATCAATGGTAGAAGAGGTTTGTGGTGAAATTTCCATATTACTATAGGAAATGGAAGGTTTGACGTCTTCTTGTTCTGTACGAGACAAGAGTTGTTCCAGTTGTTGTCCTTCGATGTGTGTATTGTTATGATTCCATTTCCTAAACAACAAAAATGATAAAAAGTAGAACTTACCGAACATTGAAAATCAGAAAAGATTAATAAAAAGATATTATATGGAATTAAAAACAATAATAAAAGTTAAATAATAGTTAGTATCATATAATAAACAATGTAAACCATGATAAACAACAATGTAATTAGAATTAGAAGTGTAAAACAAGAACTTCAGTGAAAGTGAATAAACGTACAGTGTTACGAAGGCAAAAATCGTAATTAAAATCATTACAAAAACTATCATGAGATAGCACAAACTATTGAAAAATGTTATAGATATAAGTTAGGATTAGTAAATTTGAGTTATATAATGTTAAAGAAATGTTATTGATATATTATATTATGTATTAGTTTTTAAGAATGACAACTGTCAAATTTATAATAATTATTGGAATAATCATATTAATAATAACCTTATCATAGGTTATCTTATACCAAAGTGTGTGGAAAAATGTAGGCAATATTAATTTAAAAAGAAGGAATCATCATCATTTAAAATAAGTTGAAAATCTCCAATAATTCAAAATTTATAGAATACTAAATTCTGATTGGTCGAGACGGATTATAAACGTCAGACGGGTAACAATGTAAAACTTATGTCAGTTTGCAACAATCATCAAAGCATTCTCGATAGGTAAAGAAAGCACCTCATAGGTGGATTATGACATCAAGTAGCGTCGGTTTTGAAGGCCTATAAAAAGCATCTGAAGACAAGCCAAGTTAGTTTGCCATTACATCTGAAGAGTCAAGGTACTCCTGCAACTCACAAATTTTTAACATAACCAAAAAAGTTAGCCATTACAACTGTGGAGTGAAGGTACTCCTGCAACTCACAAAATTTTAACATAACCAAAAAAGTTAGCAATCAACATCTGTAGAGTCAAGGTACTCCTGCAACTCATAAAATTTTCCATAACCTTAGTTTATTGGATAAACATCGGTGATCCCAAGTGTTCCAATCTTCGAGAAGTTCAAAGTAACCGAAGTTAGTAAATAATTTCAACATGTCAAGTAGTGTTCCAAATCTCCGAACAAAGTTTAAAGGTTACAATAACCTAAAATTCATAAGTACCATCGAACGATAACCAGCCTTCGATAAAGTTCCAATCCATCATTGAAGAGTTTTATATCTTTCATAAAAGAATAAAACTAAGTTAACAATTTTCAACAGTTCCTGATTTCAAAAGAAGTAACCATAGTTTACCTGTGTTTATTGTGTATAGCAGAGAAATTGTGTACGGTTAAAGTGAATTATCAAATTAATAAGAAGATCATGTCAATTGAACATTGCCTACATTTTTAAAACATATTCTTGGATATAAACTAAACGTAAGTTCATTTATTATTTCTCCATTGTATTATTATCTGTCTGTAAATCTGAAAGAAAGATTGTAAATTATAACTTTGTAAACAAAGATTAATAGTAAATAATTTTGAGGTTAGATCATAGATCTATTTGAACATAACATTGTAAAAATTGATACCCGAGATAAATTAGAGTCATAGAAATTTAAATATTGAAAGTTTAACACTCAAAGAACATTGTGTTTAATTCCATATATAATTCCATATAAATATAAAAAGGTAAAAGTTCATTATTCGATTCAAAACAAACATAAGATTCAAAATAAACAAAATACAATAAGAAAGCTAGCCGGTAGAATTCAAAACATTGAAATATTCAAATCAAATAATACAAAATAAATAATGAGCTCAAAAGAGTTTACTTAACAGTATGTATTTCTATTCATTTGTGTTTTCGAATCGAATAAGGACCTTGTTGAGAAAGTTTTTGTAAAATATCCAAAACTGAGGTAATTGTCTGCTAAGGAAGTGACATGACTATTTGTTGAAATTTCGTATATCGTCAGTTATTCTTTTTAAAGTGAATTGAGCGTCACCCTGTTAGAACCATGCCTCTGGACATGCCGACCAAATGAAGGGGATTTAACTAAAACAGTGTAAGTTTCTCCAAAATCTTCTTATGATTTCATTATATTAATTCTGAAGAGGAATATTTAATAGAGCACTGACCGGTAATTGAAATGATGCAATGATAAAAATAATGTATTGGGCTTCTTATGCTAATTATCGAGAGTTTTGTCTCGCTTAATTTTCTACTTTCAGTAGTGGTATGTTCAAATTCTCAGGGGTATCCAAAGTTTATAGTGGGTCGTTCGAATTGTAAGTAAGGCATTTAATTTCAGTTGAGGGTCGTTCTTGGGAATAGCTTCGTGGTACCACTGTTTCATACCAAAGTTCCCAAAACTGATAAGTCTGGTGACCGAATTTTGAAGAAAAATCACCGTTGGAGTTGGAGTGGAAAATAAAAAGTCACATTCGATAACTTGAAAGATATGTTTACCAGTGCCCTCGTGTTTGCTTGCCTTGATTTCAACAGACCATTTGTATTACAAACTGATGCCTCGGATGTGGGAATTGTTGCGGCACTGGCCCAGAATATAGAGGGAGCCGATAGAATCGTTGTCTACTCCGATTCAATGTATTGAGCGACCACCAGTCATCACGGCTGCATTCTATCAAAAGTTCCATTGGAATATTGGCTCGTTGGAGCATTTTCTTGAAACAATATGAATTTTGTACCGAAAAGGAGTATGGATCCAAGTGGCTGATGTCCCGTCTCGAGATCCGTTGCCATATGATGAGGAAAACAAAAACAAATCAATAACTATATACACTGAACGACCTCGTCGATTATAATAGGTACAATTCGAAAGAAGTTGAGAAGAATCCAGCCGCAAACCCGGACTATTCGAGATAACCGATTGTATCGCTATCTTTGGGATTCGAACGTTTTGTCTGCACCGGACCTGTAACTGAAGGAAACATTGAAAAAAATTGATAGACTTGGTTATTTTCAATATTTGAAAAGTGATGATGTCATAGATCCTACAAAAGTTAAGCTTAATTCGGTAATAATATTCGATGATGTAATGGATGAGAAGCTAGAGAAAATTCGGTCTTATCTTTCAAGAGGGAGACACTATTGTTTTTACAGCAACACAAATGAAGAACGTTCCAATTCTATTATTGTTGCAGAAGGAGAAGAATCTGTGAGTAATACTCCAGATACTGAAGACGATGTGTTTGTCACCGAACCTACTATTGATGAGATTACAAGTTGAAGAAGCTAATGTAGTGACTACCGAATAGTATTTGCAACAATACCCACATTAGCACGTTACTTGGGGAGGATTTCTATTGGATGTAAATTCCAAGAGATACGATGATAAACTGTGTCTGCAATATGATCCAACTTTAGATAAATGATTCATGGGTAATCAACCTATAGAAATTAATAACGAGAGTAATATAATTATCAAGAGTTCAAGGACACTAAAGGATTGTATAGTGTGATATTTCTCAGAGATGTTCTATCCGACACTTATGCCGTGGAAGATGGAAAAATTATTGTCAAATGATAGGAATGACTAGTGCCCACAGACGTAATAACGATCCTGTGAATGGTGGTAACAATACACAACACAAGATAATGTCTGTAGTAGAAGAATTCAAAGAGGTTGACGTAATTGAACAAACCTCTTATGTAAAGGCTTCAACTCATCAATAAAAATGAAATCAATAGATAAGTTTGACAGAGCCTCATCTTCCATGTGGCTATCTATATGATACAAATATATTCAATAATGGTTTCAAGTTCATGAACAATGATTATTTCTAACGAGTGATGAAGGTTATGATAGAGAAAAGTATACATTGTGCAAAAAAGTTTCGTTCGGAGGTGCAATTGTGAATATCATTCGAAATAGCATGGAACATTGATCTAGGCAATTTGAAAAAAACTACGCAAAATGCTTTGAAAGTTGCCGAATTCTTACGAAAAAAGGGGGTGATGAGAAAAATGTACAGATACCTTGAGTGATCCCTATATCTAAGACTGACCTGATGTGATGCTGCTTGAGCAGGTATCGCTGAGGTAGTCTACGATAGCAAGGCAGCTCGAAAAACCCTACAGGAAACTGAAATACATAATAAAATAATAGAAGCTATATCTTTGGGAAAACAAGGATCCGGTCTATATTTGAAAAAATACCGCAAAGGTCTTGGACTATATTTGAATAAATATTCAAAAAACTACCAGTATACCTACCCAGAAGACCTCTAACCGACCTCGATTTACGAAAACTCGCTGAAATTCTCAAAATTCTCCATTTCAGAAGAGTATATATGCGTGATGGTGATGAACTACCGCCATCTAATGGCGCGTGGAAAAACTCGTGTAAAATAGTTAATTTGGATAGCTCGGATATTGAAGGCACTCACTGGGTTGGGTTTGAGAAAGTCGGTAATATAGTTTTTTATTGTTATAGTTTCAGCAATATAGTCCACCTAACGAACTAATGGTTTGAGATATTCAATCGCGACAATTTTCAACAAAATAACACAATAGTGTCCAGTTATGTGAAATTCCTCTAAAACTCTTCAGTTGCAGTAGAATAGAATATACCATCGAAGAGGAATGTGAATTAGTTGTATCAGTATTAAGCAGGTTGTCAATAAAGTTTTTACCAATCATGTTTCAGACATTCACTATTACGAGTAAGCACTCCTGCTTATCAATTGGTTTTCGTCTTCCAATGTTTTATTATAAAAGGGCTAGAAGAAGCTTGTAACTATACCCACAGAGTCATATGAGTTGACAGACATTGTATATTTCCTACAACAAGCAGTTTGTAAGCTGAGAGTGAAGCAAAAAGAACGTGATCGAATATAGTTTACAAAATGTAACAACACTACGCACAGAGCAGAAGAGTGATTTTCAAGTGAATTTTATTCCGAATGATAGTATAAGAGAACTATTGGAATTCAGCATAAAGAAATTGTCACCAGGTCTAGTACATATGTATCTGACTAGTCTAAAAACATAATCAAAGCTCAAACTATTAGAGTGAAGTGTAACTTAACCAAATGGGCTTATTATAACAATAAGTTCATACGATATACGAGTTCTCGTCTCTTGTACCTCCTGGTTTTTCTATTGATCTTGAGCCTGAAAATCTCATTAAGCAACCGATCATCAACAAGACATCCATCGATGACATCACACTGAATATTTTAGGTTAGAATTGGAAACGGATTTTCTTGGAGAAGGAAGCATTATACGGTTTATACGGAAAATACCACAAGAGATTAATAAAAGCTACAAACAACTATTCATCTGGAAGGGTTGCTGCTGATTTCAGGGAGAAACCGTTGGGGAATATGGGTTTGGATTTCAGCGGTGAAATATATCCAAATAATTACCATCAATCATTACCTACAACGAATTCAAAGGAGAAATGATAGGTGCACTATCATTGGAGAATATCAATTTTTTTGAAGTCTCTAGGTTACCGTGTCAGAAAAATATATATTCAACACGCCAAACTTGAATGAAGAAACTCACACCTACTATTCACACGACATCTTTCGGCACCAGAATTGGAATCAACAAGATCTGTTGGTGTATTTAGCCTCTTCTGCTTTGTTAATCGAGGTAGAATTCAAGCAACAAACGATTGGAATGGTGAATGTACGCTAAACAATAGTTTTGGAACGTTTCTCTTTGAATATATTCGTTATGAATTGAAGGGAGGGGAGATAGTTTATCTAGCATGAACCAAACATGAATCTACAACTCTAGCTATTCCTGGATGGTCACCTTTTTATTCTTACCGAACTTGAAGGGGAATGTAATGAAGTTCATGAATTCCGGTTAAATCCAATATATAAAATTCTCGTGTCACAATGTTCGTTCCCATACTCCTCCGAAACGGCTCGACCGATTCTTATGAAATTTTTTATGCATATTCAGTAAGTCTGAGAATCGGCTAATATCTATCTTTCAAACCCCTAACTGATAAGGGGTGTCCACCCCAAATTATTATTTTTTGGATAAAAATTTTTTTTTAATTTTTTTATTATGTGGCATTAAAAACTACATACAACCCTAAATGTTCACTCTTCTATCAACAACCCCTGCTTTTTAATAGTCATTTTAATAATTTTATCATTTTTTATCCCGCTCGATAACATCAATTATTATCACTTGGTAAGTTATCCCCTCCATGTGTCTATCCGATGTACACACGAATTACATAAATCTCGAGTGGCTTGCAGAAAGAGCAATTTAGCGGCAAAAAATGTGGACGTTGACATTTTGAATCTGAAGATATTGTTTGATACAGTTTGCGATGCCACTGAAGCTGTAAATTTTCCAACAGAGTTTTTGAACTCACTGGATTTGCCAGACATGCCACCGCATAGCTTACAATTGAAGGTTGGATCTCCAATTATTTTGCTTCATAATTTGAACCCGCCACGGCTGTGCAACGGTACGCGATTAGTCATTCAAAAATTAATGAAAAACGTTATCGAAGCCACCATTTTAAATGGCAAGTTTCGAGGTGAAAATATATTAATACCACGAATACATATTACACCCACAGATTCAATTTAAGCGTATTCAATTTCCGATTAGATTGGCATTTGCAATGACTATTAATAAATCCCAAGGCCAAACAATGTCTGTTTGTGGCTTACATTTGAGCACACCATGTTTTTCACACGGACAATTATACGTTGCATGCTCTCGAGTGGGTAAACCATCAAGTTTGTTTGTATTAGCTAAAGACGGGCTAACAAAAAATATTGTTCACGCTGTAGCATTAAGAGATTAATATTATGTAATGAATTAATGATATAAATAATTATTACTTAAAATATGTTATAATAAATTTAAAAAATTAATGTTTGGTGTTTTGTTATTTTTATATTCCCTCATCGTTCACAGCGCTCCATGCCTTTTTCACTCATATACCACATACTTACACACTTCCAATGAGTTAGTTATTTTTTTTTTTAACTAGAAATTCTCTAGAAATTATTTACATGGCAATACAACGTTTGCTGGGTCAGCTAGTATATTATATTATTGTGGAAGAATGTATATGTAGTACACAGGGCCGGAACCAGAGTTTAAGGGGCCCCGGGGCAAGACTTAAGTTCGGGGCCGTATTTCTCTATTGAGTTTGTCAACTCAATTTTTTCCAATTTTTGTAAAAAAAAAAAGAAACAAGGCATTATTATTTCTATTCATAAATAATTTGTTTTATTTGTCTTACACATTTTTCACGTTGTATCACATATTAATTTGTAAGTTAAAATATCAGACATTATAACATCATCAATCATGTAAAGTAGTAATATATTCTTAGCTATAATATTATACGGTACTTTCATCTCTTACATTACAAACTCATGAATTATATAGAGAAGGATGAGATATTCGAGTAGTCATTATAAATCACCTTTAATTCGCTAATATTCAGAAGTTGTTCGATGAGATTTTAGTATTAAAAGATTAAACTAATGCTCATAATCACGATTCGATATTTGAGAAAAAAATTTTGAACTTTATTTTTCTTGCTTTTGAAGAGATGAATTGTTCAATGACTTTATCGAAATCAATTGTGCGCGCTCTCAGATTTTGGATTGATAAGTTGCTCAGCCTTTCTTGTTGCATCGAGCTCCGCAAGTAACTTTTGATCAATTTTAATTTGGAAAACAGCTTTTGCCGTAGTGACTGGGACTGTCAGAAACATGAGAAGGGCTGTACAAACATCTGGGTAGCTGGATGACAGTAACGCATTTTCAATTATCAAAAAATGAGCTAGCTCTTTTACGACATGTATATCCGAGAAAAGGGTGACTTCGGAAAAAACGCTCCATAAAATGATAAATTCTTTACGTTTATAAAATCTCACACTTCTAACAATACCGTTTTTTTTTCTAAGCTCAAGATTTGTACAGAATCTTATAGGTTTAGAGGTAATTATATTAAACAGATTTTTCGCAATAGCTTTTATTATTCTAAATAAATAAATTAATCAGTTAATAAATTTTCACATAACGAAGAACAATGAGACAGCGCTAAAAATGCTTGCTGTTTTTGTCCTTCGCTCTGTCGTAGCTACAGAGAAAAAGTAATTAGTAATGATAAATTGTCATATTGTCCAAAGTACATTCTTCCTAATCCTATCCACCCCGTGTACCAATAAAAATAACACGAGATATATTAAGAAATTGTACGGTGTCAGGAATTGAATAAGCCGCACAAGTATTTATCATAACACATATCTGATGCACTACACTGGAAATGGAAGTTTGAATGGGAATCATAGTATCTAATTATACGCTGTTGTGTTGCCCAGATATAAGGAGGTATTGTTGATGAAGTAGTTACAGTTTCTGCACCCCGTTATGTCGCACAGAAGTAGGAGCTGTAATCGTCGTACATTTGATAGTACCTTGTATGTAGTGTTGTCTGACATTACTTTACAATTACCAAGTTCAAGGGAAGTTTCGCGTAATTGCATGGATTAAATGGTATTAATCAAATTAAGAATATCCAGTAAAATGCTGATTACCAAATGACTCCTGTTACGACATGAGTTGAGTTCAAGTACGCGAAGCCGATTAAAAACTGCGCTAATACACTTTTCACTTGCACTGCTTGAAGATTCCATGCACAGTAGACTGCTTTGATCATGAAATAATAGTAATTACTGCATGAATACCCATACCCATAAATGCTTCAGAACTATTTTTTGATAGGTTGCTAGTTTGCTTTTACCTTTTTATGTTTTGAGCTTCCTTGCACTACCCCGTGACGTGCTGTAATTGTTATATTCGAGTTTATTTAATTATTGTTGTTAATTATTATGAATAAATTTAATATTGAAAGACTCCGTTTTATTTGCAAGGAAATGTGATTTTCTACTCCATCTTTCAAATTAGCTGTGATTCAACTGACTGGTTTTAATTGTAATTAAAGTCTGCAATGTTATTTACACCACTGACGATACTATGGGATAAAGCTGTCCATAGAAAGCATTTGTGATAGGTTTGTGTTCAGAACCCTAGCAGAAGTTATCTATGAGGAGGAAACCTCAATAACAAACCAAAATATGTCAATTTAATCCAAATACGTCAAAGGATAAGGATCATTACAGCAGTAGTAAGTATAAAACGCCACAAATGAATAAAGCATTTCGCAATTTCATCCATTTCCTCAAGAAAATTTCCCACCAGAATAATCTAATCTACAAAGAGTAAAGGATATGGAGTAATGTTACCAGAAATTTTGATATAACGAGAATTATCCAATTCACTCTTACAGAAATTCTGTCTCATCACACATACAATCTCACATTCTCACAACCTACATCCATTTTAAGTGTAACTAATCATCAGATATTTCAAACCCTTCTGGTCAAATTTGCTATCCCAAAATTGCTTAGGTTTGTGTTGTGAAAATGTGCTTTGCAACCAAATATACGCAAATTTGTTAGATTACGTTCAAATGATAGTCGAATTTTAATAGATCGGGCGGGATAATGTTCAAATTCATTACATCCAAAATTACGCATTGCATTCATATTCTGAAACTTGGAGCTAAATGCACTACCATCATTGTCATCAGGAACGGTCAGATGTCGTATCTTAGCTTCCTCATTAGAAAGCCTTCCTTTTACAAGATCAAGGGTTATGTTGCCGATTGATAGAGTTTCAATGGCGGTGACAACTATATTATATGATTCTGGTAGTATTAGTAGTAAAATGAAGGCTATCATTTATTCTGCTATTTTCCTCCATCTGATTTGATTTGGCACACAATAT
The DNA here is from genome assembly GCA_958510875.1 of Endomychus coccineus. Taxonomy (NCBI): domain Eukaryota; kingdom Metazoa; phylum Arthropoda; class Insecta; order Coleoptera; family Endomychidae; genus Endomychus; species Endomychus coccineus. The sequence goes on from OY294069.1 coordinate 111,606,957, forward strand.
CATCAAATTTCACTAAATAGGTTTCCATTAATATTCCCTAGTCATAATTCATTCTTTCAAATGTAGACACAAGCTCATACCAATTTTCTTCAGCTGACCTCTTGAACATATTCCAAATGCGTATCAGCAACCCACTGGACTTTCATTGACATCGCTTTACTGTATTTTATATCAGACCTTATTTTCATCTTGTTCTGGCCGAAGTTCGCTAAGACATTTCAAAACATCATGCTCCTCTAGGATCGTTCCTACTCGGGACTTAAATATACTAACATCCTAGTCTCGAAAAGGACTGATACCATACTTTTCCATATTTTTCTCTGTCGTTACAGAAATATTATGCCTGGGCTCATAACCACTTATATTAAATCAGTGTTAAGAGAAAAAAATTCGACGTATTTAATCTACAAAAATACTGACAGACTTATTATTATTATATTGACAATCTCTATATTTGAATATAACAAACAGTATTTGCATATAATTGAATCTAATAATAGACAACATTAAGTGAATTATCATACTCTTTGATACTTTCGATTAAAGAAGACATTACTTTGTATAATGACTTTATCGGAAGAGGATCACCTGGGTGGTAGGTGCGGATCATCAAATGAAGTAATTGGTTTCAATTTTCACCATTCATTCAAGCGGTTTGACTCAAATTGAGAATCTTCAGAATGTGTCTAAAGAAAAGAGAGATCACATGAATGGTACATTCGGAACATCGAATAGAGTGTTCGGTTTCAATGTTCACCATTCATCCAAGCGGCTTGACGATTTCGTTGATGACCAAGAAGTTCGCCGACGTTTTATATCTTCTTCTTTACTTTCCTCACTATACGTAGTATACAGGATGTTCCGGTTTGTTTTGGCCAAACTGCAACAAGAGATAGAACTCATCATTTTAAGCAAAAAAAGTTCATATGAGCAGGGGTCCCATCAGTAGCGGAGTTGAAGGGGATTGAAATAAAAACAGATTTTTTTAAAATCATGGTTGACATATCAAAAATTAAGCTTCGAAAGCTCATACACCTGCTAATTGAGCAGTATTACATATTATTTTATACAAAAAAGATACATCGCTCTATATGTTTTTTCAATGGATGACTGTGTACAGCACATTTTTATAGACCAGTTAGAGACTGGCTACATGAAAACTATTCAGAAAGATGGGTTTGAAGGGGTGGTCCGACAGAACGCCCACCTCACTCTCCTGACATAAACCCATTAGATTTATTTGTATGGGGTATATGAAGGACAAAGTGTACGCAACGTCAGTGAATACACGGAAAGAACTTCACCAAAAGATTCGAGATGCAGTAAACTCTATTACGCCTCAATACTTAGCTAACGTAAGGTAGGCGTTCATAAGATGGTCACGTCTTTGTATTGAATGAAATGGTGGTCACTTCAAACAACTTTTAAAAAAAATCTTGTTGAAAAAAATGTTTTGTTTGTAGCTTCTTTTGTTAGTGTATATTATTTTAACGAATAGATGAAAATCAAGGTTGTTACTTTTCATTTAGGTGGATTTATTAGATTTCTCAAAATTTTCGAGTTAGTGACTTTTCATGCGACCAAAAGTCAAGAGACATAAATATTAGATATTCAATCAGAAGCGAATAAGAATCTGACGTACAAAACAATTTTTTTAAGAGAAAAAAAGGTAATGGACATTGAAAAATATCAGCCTGTATCTTTTTTCTATAAAATTTACTTGAATAATATGTAATACTGGTTGTATGAAATTTCGAAGCTATATTTTTGATGTGTCAAAGCATGATCTTAAAAAATATATATATTTTTATTTCAATCCCCTGTAACTGCCACCTGTTACAGTTTGGCCGAAACAAACCGGAACACTCTGTATAGTGTAGTTGAAGTATTGTATCGAACTAAAAAATGTTTTCCTATTTTTGACATAATGTCTATCTGTATGTGTGTAACCCACTGTGGGGACGATTACGCCGTTCCCATTAGTCGTAAAGATTTGAAATTTCGCCGATTGCCTTAACGTGATGAAAGTAGGAACTGTGTCGTTTTTCGGAGCAATAGCCCCGTTTCAAGTGGTCTTTCTAACATCCATCTTCAGTTTTTCAAATGCTATTATAGTATTTAACCAAATCAAGAGTATAAACGTGCTTTTCTGGTTATGAATATATATTACACTCATATATTTAATCCGCCAAAGTGTCCGAAATTCTTATTTTAATATTCAAGTGACCTCATCGATATAATTTCACTTTCTATATGTTATATCTTTACTCTGTGGAAAATTTTGATGGTTCATGTGGCAGCAAGTGTCAGTATAAAACACGGTCGTATACACAGGTCTGGAAACTCGAGGTTGTTTCCCATGTGAGCAGTGAGTCCGCTAAGCGTCGACTGGCCCGTAGTACCAAAAGTCGTCACGTAGGAGTATTTTCTGACAACTGTCAGTTGATATCTTGGATAGTAGACTTCCGCGGACAGCTAATCTTGAAAAATCTTGTCTTCCGGATGGATTCCGCGTCACAATAGCTCGACTTGATGCCGACGTTTCGCCAACCATTACAGATGGCATCTTCAGGGCAGGCTTGAAGCTTGAACTGAAACTGAAAGTTCAAGCCTCAAGCCTGCCCTGAAGATGCCACCTGTAATGGTTGGCGAAACGTCGGCATCAAGTCGAGCTATTGTGACGCGGAATCCATCCGGAAGACAAGATTTTTCAACTGTCAGTTGACTTGTCAACACAAGGAATACCTGCGTTTTTAGAAACAAATTACGAAATCGTGCATTGTGCCGAAATGCAAAACGGGGTACAAAAGTGTAAAGCAAGAAACTTCTGTTTTTAAAGTGCCAAAAGATGCGGAAATGCGAAAAAAGTGGATGCTTGCGATTCCGGGTTTAAATCGTTTCACCACTTCGCGATTCAAGCGCTAGCTAGTGGCTGAGCGAGGGTCTACGAGTTAGGCGACCCGTAAGAGACTCAAGTCAACCATAGAGTTTCCAGACCTGTGTATACGACCGTGGTATAAAATAAGGTTATATTTCGAATGTCAGCCAGAAAGCAGGTAACAGTATGAAACATAGAGTTCTCTGTTTTGGCAATTCGGGTAAACGGAATTATAAGGGTAACTGTAAAAACATTCATTCTAGGTCAAAAAATTGAAGGTTATCATCTATTTTCTTGAAAAATAATTGTTTTATGGAAAACCTGATTACTTGACGAGAATTTATGCCAGTAACCGTATAAGAAGGCAATTTATAAATGATGATAAGGGGGTTTTTGCGGTCGGAGATTATGATTTGTTAGAAAAAATTCAAAAATGTAAGATAGCGACTAGCATGGCCCGCGAGTTTTGGGATTATGACCCGATTCTATTCAAAACTGGTATATGGGGGTTATCTTCAGCCACTTTTATGATATTCTGTGGTTCCCTCACAGGATTCTTGATCTGTTATTTGACATTTGGTGGTTTATTGTTCTGTGGTCATAGAGTCATGCTATCTGATTTCTATGTCTATGGTGGTTTGGTTAGGATTAGATTAGAGATTTCATTATTTTGAATCGAATATTTAGATTTTTTCTTTTTCATATAACAGAGAGAAACCCCGCGAACTGTATTTTTTTATTGAAATATGACCCTATTCCATCAGATATGAGGAAAGAAAGAACTGGAGATAATTGCAGGCCTTTCAAATTATAAGTATTTATTAAATTTACAAAAACGTATTTATTGTTTATGTTTTATTTACAGCTCACCAAATTGTTAGTTTAACAGGCATAAGTTTCGAAAGGAAAAGCATTATTGTAAGTTAACACAAAAAGTTAATTATGAAAGAATGTTTAAAGTACCTACATGTTCATTGTTTTATTTGAAGGGATTTGTTGAACTCACAGTTGTACCATTGAAAGATAATTTGAGGCACATCAAGCTCAACGCCAAGCAGTGCCGTATTTATAGAGTAATATTGAATGATGATTATGAAGCTCACTTCCAATATTTTGATCCATTCCTCGATGTGTGTCAGTCTGATACAGAAACGTAAGATTTAATTTTAAAAATCATCGATTATATTAAATTTGATTCTATTGTAGGAGGAGTTTGGAAACATTCTCATCATATCACTTGAATGCTGCTTTAAAAGTGGACCCTGATAACAATTCTGGTGAATTAGTTGTTACTATTCCACCTGAAGCAGTACATTTAGTTGCAGAAGGAACTGCTTTGAGAGTTGGAATAGAATTTTCTCTGGAACAACCACAAGGAGGGATTCATTTTGTCGTTCCTCAAAAAGAAGGATCATATGTGGAGGTATGAACTTAAATTTACTTCCCTAGTTTTATGAAACAAACTATTTCTTCATGAACATCTTGTTTCATTTGAATCTAAAGGAGTTTCTTTGCTGAATTATATTTAAGTAACTCTATCAAGAAGGAACAATAATATACCATCAGTTTTGCTTTGAATACTTTGATATAGCAATGTTGGGACTATCAAGCAAATATATTGGAACATTTCCTCATCACCTGTTTCGAAAAAGAAATTGTTCATTTCCTTCATTATACATATTTATAATGAGAATATTTTAGTGAATCACTAATCCTTGAAATAATGTGAGCAATCGATTCAATATGAATGCATTAGAATGAAATTAATATTATATTGCAAGATTTTCTTATATACAAATGTTTCCGTAACTTCTTTTGAAAACAAATAAACTTATGATTCCTATTCTACACACTCATTACAATGAGCTATAGATGCTGTTACCTGTTAATATGTATTTGTTTTTGTTGCAGAGAGGAGTTCATTTATTCACTTATGGTCATCAAAATTCCTCTAGATTGTGGTTTCCGTGCGTTGACAGTTATGCAGAAACTTGCACTTGGAAATTAGAGTTCACTGTTGATGATGAAATGACTGCAATTTCAAATGGTGACTTGATAGAAGTTGTTTATACACCAGACATGCGTCGTAAAACATACCATTATTCTTTAAATGTACCTACATGTGCTCCAAATATATCTTTGGCTGTTGGACCTTTTGAAATATATGTGGACCCATATATGCATGAAGTAACACACTTCTGCTTGCCGAGTCTTTTACCCATTCTTAAAGTAACCTCGAGATATATGCATGAAGCTTTTGAGTTTTATGAAGAAACTCTCTCTAACAGATATCCGTATTCATGTTATAAACAAGTTTTTGTTGATGAGACAGATGTTGATTACCGATCTTACTCTACAATGAGTATTTTAAATGTTAATTTGTTGCATTCCGCAGTGATTATAGACCAAGTGTATGAGAGTAGAAGGATAATGGCGCAAGCCGTCGCTGAACAATTCTTTGGCTGTTTCATTTCTATGCAAAATTGGTCAGACATGTGGTTGAATAAGGGAATAAGTCAGTATTTATGTGGATTATATTGCAAGAAGAGCTTTGGAAATAACGATTACAGGGGACTAGTACAGAGCACTTTACAAGAAGTTGTTAAATATGAAGAACAGTTTGGTGGAATTATTTTGGGTATGTGAATAATGAAGTTATTTATTCATCAGTATTTTATAGATAATTTCATATAGGGTATAATTAAAGTTATAGGTGAACGTTTCAAAAGAAATATTTAAACTTTCTTTGGATTTGACTCTTGAGTTTTATTAAGGTTCCATGTTTTGTTTGTTTTTATGCACTATTTGCATCATACAAGTCATATAAAGGATGGGAGATGAATTAATAGGGTTATAATAAGAGATGTTCGAATGTAATTGAAAATTAAGAATCAAAAAATGAAATTATACTAGGAATTATTATGATTACTTCACATCTCAGGGAAAGAAGCATATTCATTCTTGACACTTTCCTCTGTCAATGTCTTCTTATTAGTTGACGAAAGTACCATATTCTAGTTCACATTCAACAGTCATATCTTTATATAGTCGAGGAAATAAAGCACTAAAATAGGCCAAATCTGGGAAAGTTGGCGCAGTTGGATGAACTGAGATGCGATTTTCTGCATTCGATTCAGAAAGTGATTTAGAAACTTTGTCCGGTATTTTTGTTTTGCGGAAAAAATTTGTTGCATTTCTACAGCCAAAAAATGCATTTTTCTAAGTGCACTTTTTGAGGTGAATAAAAAAAAAAACTCGCATTGGTTTCTCGGGGGTTTTTGGGGTCGCTGAACACGAATATGATATTTAAAAATTCCCTGAGGTCGCCTTGGACCTCCCCGGGGGTATACTAGCGTCCTGACGTCCTGGATATCGACGAAATTCATGAAAAAATTATTTTTAATGTTTGTCAACTGTTCGAAAGGTGATATGAAGGTTACTAGTGATGATAACGACATGAAAAAACTCTTCTGCAATACCTGGTGTACCCTGTGTCCGGGTAACGACGTCATCTTCTAGGAATTTGCTAATTTTTCTTCATAAAAGGTAACAAATTCTAGCTCTCGGGTGTTTTTAAAGTCGCCGATCACGACTGTGACACTCACAATGTTCTGCAAATTACCTGGGGGTATTTCCGGGACACTCGAGCCCTGTGTATCCACGTCATCTTCTAGGAATTTCTTGTTTTTTTTTAATTTTAATTTAAAAATTGTTCGTACTACACTAGAATTGAATGGCTACCCAAAAACTTTTTTCAATCCTATCATTAAAGAAAGAATAAACAAAATCTATAATGGTTGGTCTAATAAAAATAACATAAAAGGTAATACAGACAGTTTTATAACTCTACCTTACATTCCGGAGACCTCAGAGAAAATCAAAAAATGTTTGAAAAAGTATGATATAAATGTTGCGCATAAACCTACTAACTGTTGGGAAATATTTCTCAAATCTAAAACCTTTAATACCCAAAGATAAACAAACCCACACAGTGTATAAATTGAATTGTTTAGATTGTGATGGAACCTATACTGGAATCTCTAAACAATATACAAAAAAGAATGTACGGCCATAAATATAGCACAAGAAATAACAACTTAGAAAATTCCACCGCCCTTGCTAAGCATTGCTTTGATTATAACCATCAATTTGATTACAAAAATGTTAATATCTTAACTAAGGAAACCAATTTTTATAAAAGATCTATCCTGGAGATGATTCACATAAAACGGGACCCCAAATCTTTAAATCATAGGGTAGACACACAAAATCTAAGTCATATTTATACTAATTTGATTAAATAATCTCTTGCAAATTCTTACATACGTCTTTATAATTGTAGAAAATGTTTTTAGGAAGAATTCGTAATAGTTATTTCCCAGTACAGGTCTGAAACCTTTCTTAAGTGCCTAGTCATAAATCCTACACATCTGGTTTCGAAAGTAGATACTTGACAAATAACTTCGTTCTTCTCATTTGTTGTGAGAATAACAATCAATATGCACTCATATATTTTAATAATATTACTGAATAGCGGATTCTTACTACAAAAAAAAATTTTTTTTCATACATTAATTCTGACGATACAATTTCGATTATTCGTGGTTCTGTTCGTTTCGACAAGGTGGGCTCTTTTGATTGAAGTTAAATTGTGCGATTTGGACGCTTGTGCTATAATTAGTTTTAATAAACCCCCTTTTTAGACATAGTGAGTCTTCTGATGATGGTCGTGAGACCGAAACGTACGTAAAGACGAATATTTGAAACAAAGTGTTATTTATGACCTATTTCCCGAGAATTTTTATATATAATTCATACTGGGTCAAGAATCTTATTATTGTTTTTTTTTAATTAAATGTAATAAATTCTAGCTCTCGCAATGTTCTGCAAATTACCTGGGGGTATTTCCGGGACACTCGAGCCCTGTGTATCCACGTCATCTTCTAGGAATTTCTTGTTTTTTTTAAATTAAATGTAATAAATTCTAGCTCTCGGGGGTTTTCAAAGTCGCTGATCACGACTGTGTGACACTCACAATGTTCTGCAAATTACCTGGGGGTGTTTCCGGGACACTCGAGCCCTGTGTATCCACGTCATCTTCTAGGAATTTCTTGTTTTTTTTTAAATTAAATGTAATAAATTCTAGCTCTCGGGGGTTTTCAAAGTCGCTGATCACGACTGTTACACTCACAATGTTCTGCAAATTACCTGGGGGTGTTTCCTTTTAAATTAAATGTAATAAATTCTAGCTCGGGGGTTTTCAAAGTCGCTGATCACGACTGTGACACTCACAATGTTCTGCAAATTACCTGGGGGTATTTCCGGGACACTCGAGCCCTGTGTATCCACGTCATCTTCTAGGAATTTCTTGTTTTTTTAAAATTAAATGTAATAAATTTTAGCTCTCGGAGGTTTTCAAAGTCGCTGATCACGACTGTGACACTCATAATGTTCTGCAAATTACCTGGGGGTATTTCCGGGACACTCGAGCCCTTTTCCGGGACACTCGAGCCCTGTGTATCCACGTCATCATCTAGGAATTTCTTGTTTTTTTAAAATTAAATGTAATAAATTCTAGCTCTCGGGGGTTTTCAAAGTCGCAGATCACGACTGTGATACTCACAATGTTCTGCAAATTACCTGGGGGTATTTCCGGGACACTCGAGCCCTGTGTATCCACGTCATCTTCTAGGAATTTCTTGTTTTTTTTAAATTAAATGTAATAAATTCTAGCTCTCGGGGGTTTTCAAAGTCGCTGATCACGACTGTCACACTCACAATGTTCTGCAAATTACCTGGGGGTATTTCCGGGACACTCGAGCCCTGTGTATCCACGTCATCTTCTAGGAATTTCTTGTTTTTTTTTTAAATTAAATGTAATAAATTCTAGGTCTCGGGGGTTTTCAAAGTCGCTGATCACGACTGTCACACTCACAATGTTCTGCAAATTACCTGGGGGTATTTCCGGGACACTCGAGCCCTGTGTATCCACGTCATCTTCTAGGAATTTCTTGTTTTTTTTTAATTAAATGTAATAAATTCTAGCTCTCGGGGGTTTTCAAAGTCGCTGATCACGACTGTCACACTCTCAATGTTCTGCAAATTACCTGGGGGTATTTCCGGGACACTCGAGCCCTGTGTATCCACGTCATCTTCTAGGAATTTCTTGTTTTTTTTAAATTAAATGTAATAAATTCTAGCTCTCGGGGGTTTTCAAAGTCGCTGATCACGACTGTCACACTCACAATGTTCTGCAAATTACCTGGGCGTATTTCCGGGACACTCGAGCCCTGTGTATCCACGTCATCTTCTAGGAATTTCTTGTTTTTTTGAAATTAGATGTAATAAATTCTAGCTCTCGGGGGTTTTCAAAGTCGCTGATCACGACTGTCACACTCACAATGTTCTGCAAATTACCTGGGGGTATTTCCGGGACACTCGAGCCCTGTGTATCCACGTCATCTTCTAGGAATTTCTTGTTTTTTTTTAATTAAATGTAATTAATTCTAGCTCTCGGGGGTTTTCAAAGTCGCTGATCACGACTGTTACACTCACAATGTTCTGCAAATTACCTGGGGGTGTTTCCTTTTAAATTAAATGTAATAAATTCTAGCTCGGGGGTTTTCAAAGTCGCTGATCACGACTGTGACACTCACAATGTTCTGCAAATTACCTGGGGGTATTTCCGGGACACTCGAGCCCTGTGTATCCACGTCATCTTCTAGGAATTTCTTGTTTTTTTAAAATTAAATGTAATAAATTTTAGCTCTCGGAGGTTTTCAAAGTCGCTGATCACGACTGTGACACTCATAATGTTCTGCAAATTACCTGGGGGTATTTCCGGGACACTCGAGCCCTTTTCCGGGACACTCGAGCCCTGTGTATCCACGTCATCATCTAGGAATTTCTTGTTTTTTTAAAATTAAATGTAATAAATTCTAGCTCTCGGGGGTTTTCAAAGTCGCAGATCACGACTGTGATACTCACAATGTTCTGCAAATTACCTGGGGGTATTTCCGGGACACTCGAGCCCTGTGTATCCACGTCATCTTCTAGGAATTTCTTGTTTTTTTTAAATTAAATGTAATAAATTCTAGCTCTCGGGGGTTTTCAAAGTCGCTGATCACGACTGTCACACTCACAATGTTCTGCAAATTACCTGGGGGTATTTCCGGGACACTCGAGCCCTGTGTATCCACGTCATCTTCTAGGAATTTCTTGTTTTTTTTTTAAATTAAATGTAATAAATTCTAGGTCTCGGGGGTTTTCAAAGTCGCTGATCACGACTGTCACACTCACAATGTTCTGCAAATTACCTGGGGGTATTTCCGGGACACTCGAGCCCTGTGTATCCACGTCATCTTCTAGGAATTTCTTGTTTTTTTTTAATTAAATGTAATAAATTCTAGCTCTCGGGGGTTTTCAAAGTCGCTGATCACGACTGTCACACTCTCAATGTTCTGCAAATTACCTGGGGGTATTTCCGGGACACTCGAGCCCTGTGTATCCACGTCATCTTCTAGGAATTTCTTGTTTTTTTTAAATTAAATGTAATAAATTCTAGCTCTCGGGGGTTTTCAAAGTCGCTGATCACGACTGTCACACTCACAATGTTCTGCAAATTACCTGGGCGTATTTCCGGGACACTCGAGCCCTGTGTATCCACGTCATCTTCTAGGAATTTCTTGTTTTTTTGAAATTAGATGTAATAAATTCTAGCTCTCGGGGGTTTTCAAAGTCGCTGATCACGACTGTCACACTCACAATGTTCTGCAAATTACCTGGGGGTATTTCCGGGACACTCGAGCCCTGTGTATCCACGTCATCTTCTAGGAATTTCTTGTTTTTTTTTAATTAAATGTAATTAATTCTAGCTCTCGGGGGTTTTCAAAGTCGCTGATCACGACTGACACTCACAATGTTCTGCAAATTACCTGGGGGTATTTCCGGGACACTCGAGCCCTGTGTATCCACGTCATCTTCTAGGAATTTCTTGTTTTTTTTACATTAAATGTAATAAATTCTAGCTCTCGGGGATTTTCAAAGTTGCCAATCACGACTGTCACCCTCACAGTTTTCATGCATAGTCGTAATCGGCAACTTTGAAAACCCCCGAGAGTTAGAATTTATTACATTTAATTTAAATAAAAAAAATAAAATTCCTAGAAGATGACGTGGATACACAGGGCTCGAGTCTCCCGGAAATACCCCAGGTAATTTGCAGAGCATTGTGAGTGTCACAGTCGTGATCGGCGACTTTAAAAACCCCCGAGAGCTAGAATTTGTTACCTTTTATGAAGAAAAATTAGCAAATTTCTAGAAGATGACGTCGTTACCCGAACGCAGGGTACACCAGGTATTGCAGAAGAGTTTTTTCATGTCGTTATCATCACTAGCAACCTTCATATCACCTTTCGAACAGTTGAAAAACATTAAAAATAATTTTTTCATTAATTTCGTCGATATCCAGGACGTCAGGACGCTAGTATACCTCCGTGGAGATCCAAGGGGATTTTAAAGATCATATTCGTGTTCAGCGACCCCAAAAACCAATTCGAGTCCGTTTTTTTATTCACCTCAAAAAGTGCACTTCGAAAAATGCATTTTTTGGCTGTAGAAATGCAACAAATTTTTTCCGCAAAACAAAAATACCGGACAAAGTTTCTAAATCACTTTCTGAATCGAATGCAGAAAACCGCATCTCCATCCTTCCAACTGTGCCAACTTTCCAAGGTTCAATGCTTTATTTCCTCGACTAATAGAGTTTCTGGATAAGTAACTTTTTTGTATCATTTTATTATAATGAGCAACTTAACAGAAGATTTTTCGAAATAAACAATAAGAATATCTAATTACTGTTTTAAACTTTCTAAAGTTGAAGAAATAAAACTAAAATTTATAATAGAAGTTATAATATTTAATTTTAACAATTAAAGCTAACAAATATTTGTTGCATCACACTGTCATTATCAAAGTGTAGGTGTTATCAACTAAAGCTACATGTGAAATTAAGCCCTTAAGTACGATTCAAAATTGGATATGATACAATTTGATGGATAGGGGTAGGCATTGGTCTGGCTGGTAGGTTATTTACAAACTTGTTGAAAAAAAGGATAATACAGAAAAGGGTTGATTACAACCTGATTTGCAGATAGGGTTTAGGTCGGGTCGACTCGGTAATGACTGATAATGTAGAGTATTAACTATAATAGTGGAGGGCAGTCATGAATTTTTGTGCAATTTTCGCGCTCGTTAACGGGACCCGGCTCAAAATGTTGGTATTGATGGCCCAAATAACATACTAAAAAGTTGAACTACCAAAATGGGTGCCATTTGGCCAAAAACCGTTTTTTTGCGCATTTTGAGAGCTACTTTTTTGCTTTATTTTTTTTTTAAGACCTTAGAGATTTGTCTAAGGTTTGAGATTGATACCCTTTTATTCTGGGTGTCAGAGGAACTCATTGGTTCAAGGTTTTTGAAAATCGGCTCATCCCCCCTCCCACAATATATATATATATATATATATATATATATATATATATATATATATATATATATATATATATAAACAAGTTTAAAGTTTCTTTGCCTAATTGGCCACTATCGTGTATGTAACTTAAGAGATATAGAATTAAATTTTCTGAATTATGAAGATAACTTAGATAATTTAACATAGGATTATAAAGATGAATAAACGTAAAAGATTGAACCATAGGTGGGATTCGAACCCACATTTCTGGATTTCTAGTCCAGGGTGTTTACCAATTACACCACTTCGGTCCTATTAGATTTTTATATTTTTGTAAATATAAACCTCTGAAAGGATAGTAGATCATTGATAAACACAATGCGATTCGATGCCCTACCATAGATCAACTATTCACGCACATTCATCTAAAGTTCAGTCGTTTTTTGAAGTAAGGATTGTAGGTTAGTACTGCTATGGTTGGCAGTTACTTGACAGGATGCTGTCATTTGAATAAGAACTGTCAAGTAACTGCCAACCATAGCAGTACTAACCTACAATCCTTACTTCAAAAAACGACTGAACTTTAGATGAATGTGCGTGAATAGTTGATCTATGGTAGGGCATCGAATCGCATTGTGTTTATCAATGATCTACTATCCTTTCAGAGGTTTATATTTACAAAAATATAAAAATCTAATAGGACCGAAGTGGTGTAATTGGTAAACACCCTGGACTAGAAATCCAGAAATGTGGGTTCGAATCCCACCTATGGTTCAATCTTTTACGTTTATTCATCTTTATAATCCTATGTTAAATTATCTAAGTTATCTTCATAATTCAGAAAATTTAATTCTATATCTCTTAAGTTATATATATATATATATATATATATATATATAGTAAGTTGTGGGTTCTCTTAGGTTTTTCAGCAATTTTAAATGAATTATCTCAATGAAACAATCTTTTCATTCGACGCGTTTCGGCTTTCGCCTTCTTCAGGAATTTATTCATTGTTTACATTATGAACTGAAATTTAACAAAATATTTTTATATTAATTAGCTGTATGCACAATCTGTATTTATGACAAAGTTTTTCAGTTTGTTATGAGCATTGACTTTAGTTTCATATTTAAAATTTATGTGTATAATAACATAATAACTAACTTAGTTCGGTGATTATGTACAAAATAAATTAATTTTTCATGAATTATTTGAATTTTGAATATACTTATTACGTGATAGAATACCAACACGTAATAAGTATATTCAAAATTCAAATAATTCATGAAAAATTAATTTATTTTGTACATAATCACCGAACTAAGTTAGTTATTATGTTATTATACACATAAATTTTAAATATGAAACTAAAGTCAATGCTCATAACAAACTGAAAAACTTTGTCATAAATACAGATTGTGCATACAGCTAATTAATATAAAAATATTTTGTTAAATTTCAGTTCATAATGTAAACAATGAATAAATTCCTGAAGAAGGCGAAAGCCGAAACGCGTCGAATGAAAAGATTGTTTCATTGAGATAATTCATTTAAAATTGCTGAAAAACCTAAGAGAACCCACAACTTACTTTAGATAAACCAGCAAAAGAAAACCACAGCGAATTTATATATATATATATATATATATATACATATATATATATATATATATATATATATATATATATACATGTATTTTAGGAAAAAATCCAAAAATTAATCTGCAAGAGCCAATAATAGATCAATTCAGTAGAAAATTTAGGTGAAGGTAAGTCTTTCCAAAACAAAAAAATGTTCTAGGTTTGGTCGAAAATCTTTGATGGTTTTTCCTAAAACTCAATTTTAGTCCATTTTTTCCGAAAAATTCAAATCCAAATATCTTTTGTCATTTTGGGATTATCGAGATCTACTTGGTCTCAAATGAAAGCTATTTGTATGTAGTTTAACTTTGTATATGGGCGTCATCCATTTATTTTCAAATCCAAATATCTTTTGTCATTTTGGGATTATCGAGATCTACTTGGTCTCAAATGAAAGCTATTTGTATGTAGTTTAACTTTGTATATGGGCGTCATCCATTTATTTTCAAAACTTAGACTAGTTTTTGGAGATTCATTGTTATTATATATTTTGGATACGATTTATGATTTTTATGGCGCCATTACGCTTATATTTGCATATAAATACATATACATACTTATATTTATGCATATTAAATACAAATATATATCAATATACATAGGTTATGTATAGGTGTCCAATGGACCCATGTCTATCGGATCTGGACTACCCAAGTTTTTACTAAAATGGACATGCGACTAATGAATTCCGAAGCAAAATGATATTTTAAATAACTTTTATTGCATATTTTTTTAGAAAAAAGTAAAAAATTCAAGTTTGAAAAAAAAAACAATTTTTCTGGAATTTTTGGCGATTTATTATATTTTAGCATATATATATGAATGAAAATACTCAAATGTATATTATTGTTACTTCTACTACAGTACATTCATGTTTGGATAATAGGTGTATTATATGTGTATTTATTAGTATATTATACAATGAAACTATTCTTTTTTTATTATTAAGACATCACATCCTGGAAAAAAATAGTACACCTTACGTAATTTTTTCCCCTCATTTCAATAAATTTGAACTAAGCGTCTGTAAAGAAGAAAAAAAAATTGGAAGAATATTTTTGGTCCATGTCGAAAGAATTTTATAAACTTTCGAATTTCATGCATGATTATCATTGCTACCCATGTGTCAAAAAAAGATTAAAGGAGCAGCTGCAACTTACCTGTCGTTGAGGGACTTATCAGACACGCCGACTTATATCTATATTATTTAATAATAATAATAATAATGCAAGTTATTACTATAATCATGTTCCTATTTGTTTACAAAAAATAGAATAATTTTGAGAAGAAATAAAAAATCAATTGTTTTTTTTTCAAACCTAAATTTTTCACTCTTCTCGAAAAATATGCACTTTTCGAAAAAAAGTAATGAATAAAAGTTGTTTAAAATATCATTTTGCTTCGAAATTCATTAGTTGCATGTCCATTTTAGTAACAAAATTGGGTAGTTCAGTTCCGATGGACATGGATCTATTGGACACCTATACATAACCAATGTATATTATTATATATTTGTGTTTAATATGCATACATATAAGTATGTATATGTATTTATATGCAAATATAAGAGTAATGGCGCCATAAAAGTCATAAATCATATCCAAATTATATGTATACAATAAATGTCCAAAAACTAGTCCAAATTTTGAAAATAAATGGATAACGCTCATATACAAAGTTGAACTACATACAAATAGCTTTCATTTGAGACCAAGTAGACCTCGATGATCCCAAAATGACAAAAGATATTTGGATTTGAAATTTTCGGAAAAAATGAACTAAAATTGGGTTTTAGGGGAAATCATCAAAGATGTTTGATCAAACCTGGGACCTTTCTTTATCTGTGGAAAGAATTACCTTCACCTAAATTTTCAGCTGAATAGATCTATTATTGGTTCTTGCAGATCAATTTTAATTTTTTCCTAAAATACATGTATATATATATATATATATATATATATATATATATATATATATATATATATATATATATATATATATATTATTCGATATTATTATCAGGTATGCGGTCAGAGGATGCTGAATTAATACTCAATTATTTTAAAATTCTCAATATTTCGTCATATATTCATGACTTCTTCAGGAGACACTACAATAAACATAAGAAAACAATTTAAAACTTAAGTAAGTCATTAACTAAAAACAAATTAAAATTACTTACAAAATATTAGAGGTCCATGTGATAGTTCAACATTTATGTTGATGTTGCATTATTATAGTCGTCAAAACTGTGGAAACAATCAGTTAGGCACGAAGCAGTCGATGATTCAACAGAAAATGCAGAGCAAATGAAATTAACAGTGATAACACATCTGTGTGTCGTTTGTTATGGAGTTTTTTTATTTATTCATTCATTTTTTTGTTGATATCAACATAATCGAAACAAACTAATTGCCACAGTTGGGAGAAATTTGAATTGAACTATACAGAGGTTTCAAAAACATACATTTACAAAAACATTACATTTGTTTTAAAATATTACAATAAATATCACTCAGTTTGTTGGTATCTGTCTTTTTATTTATAACGTTTGTTGTTTTGTTTATATGACACATCTCAAGAAATAACCTATTTTTATAATTGTTAACCTTTTCTAATATTTCAACAGTAGAAAAATCAAAATTATGACCTGTATTTAAGCAATGTTCAACCACAGCACATGTTTTTTTTCCTAAACGACCATCACTTTTGTGTTGAGTTAAGCGTTGTTTTAACCATTGTCCAGTTTGACCCACATAACAACCAACGCAATCATGACAACAAATTTTGTATATTACATTACTTTCAAACAAGAGTTGATTTTTATCCTTCACTTTTGAAAATAATTGACGATTTGTTATAAGATTGTATCTAGCAATTTTTATGTTATTAAAATTTTTGAAAAGACTTATAACACTTTGAGATAAACCATCAATGTATTGTATTTTTTGATAGATTATTCTCTGTTCCATTCTGTTGATAGAATAATCTATCAAAAAATACAATACATTGATGGTTTATCTCAAAGTGTTATAAGTCTTTTCAAAAATTTTAATAACATAAAAATTGCTAGATACAATCTTATAACAAATCGTCAATTATTTTCAAAAGTGAAGGATAAAAATCAACTCTTGTTTGAAAGTAATGTAATATACAAAATTTGTTGTCATGATTGCGTTGGTTGTTATGTGGGTCAAACTGGACAATGGTTAAAACAACGCTTAACTCAACACAAAAGTGATGGTCGTTTAGGAAAAAAAACATGTGCTGTGGTTGAACATTGCTTAAATACAGGTCATAATTTTGATTTTTCTACTGTTGAAATATTAGAAAAGGTTAACAATTATAAAAATAGGTTATTTCTTGAGATGTGTCATATAAACAAAACAACAAACGTTATAAATAAAAAGACAGATACCAACAAACTGAGTGATATTTATTGTAATATTTTAAAACAAATGTAATGTTTTTGTAAATGTATGTTTTTGAAACCTCTGTATAGTTCAATTCAAATTTCTCCCAACTGTGGCAATTAGTTTGTTTCGATTATGTTGATATCAACAAAAAAATGAATGAATAAATAAAAAAACTCCATAACAAACGACACACAGATGTGTTATCACTGTTAATTTCATTTGCTCTGCATTTTCTGTTGAATCATCGACTGCTTCGTGCCTAACTGATTGTTTCCACAGTTTTGACGACTATAATAATGCAACATCAACATAAATGTTGAACTATCACATGGACCTCTAATATTTTGTAAGTAATTTTAATTTGTTTTTAGTTAATGACTTACTTAAGTTTTAAATTGTTTTCTTATGTTTATTGTAGTGTCTCCTGAAGAAGTCATGAATATATGACGAAATATTGAGAATTTTAAAATAATTGAGTATTAATTCAGCATCCTCTGACCGCATACCTGATAATAATATCGAATAATTTATATACAGCACGGTTGAAAAGAACTTTATATCTTCTAATATATATATATATATATATAAGTTTAAAGTTTCTTTGCCTAATTGGCCACTATCGTGTATGTAACTTAAGAGATATAGAATTAAATTTTCTGAATTATGAAGATAACTTAGATAATTTAACATAGGATTATAAAGATTATAAAGTTATCTTCATAATTCAGAAAATTTAATTCTATATCTCTTAAGTTACATACACGATAGTGGCCAATTAGGCAAAGAAACTTTAAACTTGTTTATAATTAACCAGAACAATTCTCAGTCAGTTCTATTGAAATATATAAGAACCGGGATGCTGTCATTTGAATAAGAACTGTCAAGTAACTGCCAACCATAGCAGTACTAACCTACAATCCTTACTTCAAAAAACGACTGAACTTCAGATGAATGTGCGTGAATAGTTGATCTATGGTAGGGCATCGAATCGCATTGTGTTTATCAATGATCTACTATCTTTTCAGAGGTTTATATTTACAAAAATATAAAAATCTAACAGGACCGAAGTGGTGTAATTGGTAAACACCCTGGACTAGAAATCCAGAAATGTGGGTTCGAATCCCGCCTATGGTTCAATCTTTTACGTTTATTCATCTTTATAATCCTATGTTAAATTATCTAAGTTATCTTCATAATTCAGAAAATTTAATTCTATATCTCTTATATATATATATATATATATATATATATATATATATATATATATATATATATATATATATATATATATGTATATATGTATATATATATTTATTGTGGAAGGAGGGATGAGTCGATTTTCGGAAACCTTGAACCAATGGGTTCCTCTAACACCCAGAATAAAACGGTATCAATCCCAAACCTAAGCCAAATCTCTAAGGCCATCAATACGAAGATTTTGAGCCGGGGCCCGTTAACGAGCGCGAAAATTGCACAAAAAATCATAACTGCCTGTTTTTATTTATTTATTTCAATTGTACATATTTTAGTAAGCGAAATAAAACCTTACTATAAATAGTTTATAAAACAGAACTGCTTATATATTTAATTTCACAAATATAAAATATTTAATAATGGAAACATTTTTGTTATTGAATTCTTCATTAAAATTTAGCAACCATTTCAGAATTTATGAGTCTATTTTAGTATGATGACAAATCGGCAAACAAATTTAAAGATCCAATATTTATGTACCTGGTATGATGATGCTGACTTTTTATCACATCGTAAAAATATATTAAGAAAGATTACTCCTAAAATGAACGGATATACGCAAAAATTGTACAAACCCATGATTAGAAAAAATGTGAAAGAAAATGTTTAATGGGAACTAGTCACCAAGTAATAATGAACGCAATAGTAATCATATCGGTTTCTGTTTTTAGGTGGTTAAAGTCATTTTAAGTTATTTAAAGTTGAAGAAATAAAACCCGAATTGACACTTGAACTTGAAAAAAAATTGAAAATATAGAAAAAAAGATTTTAAGAGTAATCTTCCTTAATATATTTTTACGATGTGCTAAAATGCCAGCATCATCATAGATAGCCTGTACATAACCAATTATTTTTTGACAATATATGAAACCCTAATTGTTCCATCGGATCACATTCTTTAGTCCAATATGGTACAATATTTTGTCATTGATTTCCTGTATTATTGTGTTTTAGATGAGATGTATAAGGTGGACTTGATTGATTTTCGTTTAATATTTGACGTTAATTTGAGATTACAACCAATCATGTCATTAGTACGCATTTTAATTCTGTGTTAAGAATGATATAGACATTACAGACACACCTAGTTGCTAGGTCAACTAATATTAGTCACGGTCTAGTTAGAAGTTGTCATAATGACACCAACCAGTACCTATGTCAATAATTTACACCACGGTCGTACATACAGGTCTGGGGACTCGTATGTTTGACATGGGTCTCTTACGCGTCGCCAAACTCGTAGTCCTTCGCTCAGCCACTAGCTGGCGCTTGGATCGACGTGGTAAAACCATTTCTTTCCGGAATCGCAAGCAGTGTTACTAAGTATTCTGATTTGAGAGAACTGTTACTCTTGTGAAAATGTATTACTCACCTTAAGAATAACTTCCCCTTTTTCTTTATACATGCTCGCACACATAAAAGACCTCGTTAAAACGATTTCTATCCGGAATCGCAAGCACCCACTTTTTTCGCATTTCCACATCTTTCGGCACAATGCACGGTTTCGTAATTTGCTTCTGAAAACGCAGGTATTCCTTGTGTCAACTGACAGTTGTCAGAGAATACTCGTAACTACTGCGTCACCCGTGACGTCTTTTGGTACTAAGCGACAGTCGACGCTTAGCGGTCCCACTTCTCACATAGGAAACAGCCCGGAGTTTCCAGACTTGTATGTACGACCGTGATATACACTTATAATATGACTATTAAAACTTTAATTATCAATAATTTAATAAATAATTGTTTCTATAGTTTCACTAACACCATAATACTCCATTTCATGTAAATATTTTGTACTATTTAAGGAATATTTTTTTAAGATCCTAGTCAACCTCCAGCTCCTCTACCGGTAGGAAGTACTACACCACAGAGCAATCCTAAAGTGAATGAAGAAAAATTTTATTTTTCCATTAGAAATCTCCATACAATGTCATCTATGTATATTAAGGCA
This sequence comes from Endomychus coccineus, assembly GCA_958510875.1. NCBI lineage: Eukaryota > Metazoa > Arthropoda > Insecta > Coleoptera > Endomychidae > Endomychus > Endomychus coccineus. Next base: position 111,627,565 of record OY294069.1, read on the forward strand.
TTACACAAGAAAGCAATGTTGGTTATGAGAATGTTGGAACACCGGATAGGGCAAGAATTACTGCTGCAAGTATTCAACAAGCAGTTATCACTTGCCACTAACGCTGCTCAACAGAAAATAGGTAGTGGTTTGTGGGGTCACATGTTGATTAGTACGAATGTTTTTACGAAAGCAATATTCACTGTTACTGGCAAAGATATGGCAGTATTTATAGACCAATGGGTTCGCACAGGAGGACATGCAAAATTCCATCTAACATCCGTATTCAATCGGAAACGGTAAGGTTACATTCACTGTAAAAAGTGGGGAGTAATAGGTAAATATGCTGAGCTTGAGATCCAGGGATGTGAGTTTGAGTCCCACATGTAGTTCAATTTTTTACATTTATTCATTTAAATTATCCTACTTTGAATAAGTTATTTTTATAATTTAGAAGATTTTATCTTATATATTTATATGTAACAATTGAGAATTTGGTTAATATTCTATTGTTTCGCTGCCAAATAACGATGAGGGTTCTCTAGAGTAGATTAATCAGTAACATTAAAAAACAAATAGTTCTGGACAGCTGTTTCGCTCTCATTGAGCATATCAGCACAACGAGAAAGTTTGCAATGTCACTTAACAATAGTTAATACACATAACTACTTTCCGCTCAGGATATCCGACCTTGATTTTCGATGTAGCCGAAGTTGGGTATATACAGGTAGTTTGTAAAGAGGGGCGCATGTTTGAGATATAGGTTGCTTGTAAAAATGTGTCATGACGTCTGTCTTCCTCGACGAGGTGTCATGGCATATGTCACGTGATCATCTTTGAAGATGTATCATGACGTCTATCACGGGAACTGTCATGATGTCTTTCACGTAATCTGTCATGGTGTCGGTCTCGTGAACTGTCATGATGCTTACCACTGTCGGGGAGGTGTCATGGCGTCTGTCAATCGTTGAACTTTTATGACGTGTGTCATTCTGTCATGGCGTCTGTCACGTGATCTGGCAATGAACTGTCATGGCGTCTCAATGAATGAAGTATGTCACGTGAAGCAATCTATCTACCTTTGATAATCAATGTTTTCTATTCCAAAATTCATAAGAACGCTCTCTAGAACATCGTAGAAAGGTGGGAGATCTCTCCCTTTTCTATAGATATTTTCATAGTCGGTGTTCATCAGAAATCTAGTCTGTTGTTCCACCATGAGAGATTCCTGATAGGCGGACTAGACTAGCTTAAACTAGTCACCCATTCATTGTCAAGCTCGAGACCTGCCGAAGTTCTTCCTACCAGACTTCACTTTTTTATTGAACAGCGAAGTTGTGGAACACTACCTAGTGAGGACTTTCACCTATACCTATAACAACCAAACCATCAATAAAAAATACGAATGCCTATCTCCTCTCCCCATATTCTACTGCTGGCTCACACGATGTTCTTCGAACATTATAGATTTCCCTCTCGTCTAGTCAAAGTATAAAAGAAAAAAAAAGGGTTTGTTTAAATAAAAATTCGGGTAGCACCTGAAATTCACTATTCACTTGCAAAAACAGATAAATGGATCAACTTCGGGATTTAAGTAGGTTTAAGGTTGTAGAATGAAATTATCTATTCTTTGCATTTCCAAGTTTTCGGAAAATTATGGAAAATTTGAGAAAACTTTTTCATTATCATTTTTTTTGCTCTAGCAGCTAAAGTAATTGAGATAGGGAAAAAAGTTTCGAACAAAAGTTTTAGCTCGTCTTTTTTTCTACAAAAAATGTCTGAATACATTTTTTGATATTTCACACCATTTCGAGGTTATGTACCATAACCCTTTTGTAAATTTTAGACAGTGTCAAATTTACGCATTTTCAAAAGTGTAAAGGGGCTAAAATAATGGAAATAGAAGAAAAGTTTCCAACAAAAGTTATAGATCGTCTTTTTTTCTACAAAAGATGTCTGAATACATTTTTTGATATTTCACACCATTTCGAGGTTATGTAACATAAACCTTTTGTAACTCTTAGACAGTGTCAAATTTTTGGATTTTCAAAAGTGTAAAGCACCTAAAATAATGGAGATAGAAAATAAAAATTCTAACAAAGGTTTTAGCTCGTCTTTTTCTCGACAAAAAAGGTCTGAACACATTTTTTGATATTTCACGCCATTTCGAAGTTATGTAACATAAACCTTTTGTAACTTTCAGACAGTGTCAAAATTTCGCATTTTCAAGAATGTAAAGCTTGATTTCTATCTGATTTAACGTAATAATATTAAAAAATACTCGATTACCCTATTGGAATGAAATCTGAGTTCAGTATTGTGTAAAACTGAAAAAAAACTGAAAGTTATATGGTAATCGTTTTGCTTACGTGTTACAGTTTTAGGAAAGGTTACAAATAAAATATAAGACAGAATTTTAATTGGAAAAGATACAAAAAATATACGTTTATCAATTAATTTTAATTAATATTTTCATTCTGAATCATTTGAATTGTCAATCATTTCAGTCAGTACCTACATCTGTTATTCCCTCTGAATATTTACGTAGCTTCTTTTTAGTTGGACTATATTTCCATGCATTATTATTTGCAGGAGTGTAATCTTTGTAAACAAAGTTGCCCTTCCTTTTCAAACAATATCTTTCTCTGCATTCAGTATGCACTTGAGTAAGCCCTTCAATTTATTCATGCCTGTCATCTTTTCTTTCTTCACTAATTTCTCTTAATGTTCCCAATCCTCGGGTAATAACAGTCATTTTTCCATTTTCCAAATCTTTTTCACATATGAGACATACAATCCTTTCCATACTATTATCACAACTGGTACTAGGAGAATCACTCATATTAAATCTTAGTACTAGTCAAAACACTCAAAACTAAAAACGAACAAAATAAACAAACACAGCAATGATGCTCCGAAACGTTAAAAATGAAAATAAGCATGTGCTTATGCGCTCGATGTTCTTAGGAAAACGTACGTTCGACTGCGCAAGGCTGACGCGACACGCACTTTGATTTTTTACCTGACTTTTACGAACCTCCCTTATTTCTCCCTTATCTGTAGGCGCTTGTTCACTGCATGGGATCAATTCCGTGTAGTTTAATGTATATTTTGTGAAAACTTCATTAAAAAATATTAAGAAACAAATAAGTTATGTATGTATTACTTTAAAATGGTGCATTTTATGAACGTGTATGGATAATGTAGAAAAATTCAAAAAAGTATACCAAGCATTAAATGGAGTTTTTTGTGAAAACTTCATTAAAAAATATTAAGAAACAAATAAGTTATGTATGTATTACTTTAAAATGGTGCATTTTATGAACGTGTATGGATAATGGAGAAAAATTCAAAAAAGTATACCAAGCATTAAAAAAACTCCAATACCATTCAAAAGAATATGATTTTGTGTACTTACAAAAATTAAGACTGTGCTATTATTATTAATTAAGATATAACGAATTGTGCTCCAAAATTTGGTGGTTACTAATCGAGGAAGAATATACCTTCAACTTTGACCCCAAGGCATATTTTTCCAGTAAAAGTAATTGCATTAAAATGTTAATTGGATTAATATACCATTACTTAAGAATATATTAGCAAAGGGAATTATCATTCTAACGTCTCTCGGCGAAGATATAAATAAATCTGTGGGTCACCTGTACAAAGTTTACTAAGTCATCTTCCAACACTTTTTTCTCTATGGTAAAAATTTTTATAAATTTTTTGATTAGTTCTGCATTAAAGCTTAGACTTTTCTCTACATTTTACATTATTTTCATTTTTTTTAGCGCCTGTTAGTACTAATGATTATCAATCGATGCGCCCAGTCCCACGATATTTCCGGAGAATTCTCATTTGCCGCGCATTTCGGAGCAGCTGAAAACTACAAATGGAAAACACGATTTATCTATCGAACGGTTTGCGTTAGACAAATAATTATGGAAACCTTTTTTGTAGAAAAAAAGACGAGCTAAAACTTTTATGAGAAACCTTTTTCTCCATTTCAATCACTTTACCCGCTAGAGCAAAAAAATGAAAATGAAAAAGTTTACCCCAATTTCCCTGGATTTTCCGAAAAATTGGAAATGCAAAGAATGGATCATTTAATTCTACAGGCTTTTACCTACTTAAATCCCGAAGTTGATCCATTTATCTGTTTTTGTGACCCTAAATGTTTAATTTGAATGGACTATTCTACTCGTGAACGTTCTTGGAGCATTCTTGCTATTGTGCATTGATTCCTGTTCTATTATAAATAAGTTAGTTTTACGCAAATATAACTCAAAAGAAATTAATTTTGCAGGTAGTATTACTAACCAACTTTATAAAACACCTTTTAAAACAATAATTGTATGTTCTGAGCTATTTGGTTGCACATATTGATTAATTTCACATGACTGCTTGTTTTAGGAATACAATAGAATTGGAAATACGCCAGGATGCTACAACACAACTAGGAATTAGAAAATATGTTGGACCTCTGCTTGTTACACTTCAAGAACTCGATGGAACATTCAAACATATGCTACAAATAGAAAACACTGTTGTGAAAGCCGATATTACATGTCACTCTAAAAGCAGGAGGAATAAAAAGAAGAAAATTCCTCTTTGTACTGGTGAAGAAGTAGATATGGATTTGAGTGCAATGGAGTGAGTTGATTTGATTTTGTTCTATAATACCATAATATTGAATTCTGTCTCAATTACGAACCGACATATACATTACACTGTTCCAGGAGAGATAATACATGCTTTTTTACTTTAAGAATATTTGATTTTCACTTGCCTCACTATATGTAAGGGAAGGTATTTTAACGGAATAAAAAACTCACAAATTTCGCGCGAATATCCGTTTAGAGCCTTTCTGGATGGAACTAGACTGTTTTTGGGATGGTGTCTGTTGTATGTGCCTGGGTGCATAGGTAAACAACATGGAGACGATTGCGATGTTCCTATAGGGATCCGAAATGACATTACCGCCCTCTCGTGTTTTTTACGCCGAAACAACGAATTGTCACATAAATATTATTTATTATTATTTACATATAAAACATAATGTATCAGTCAAAGAATCTTTGGAGTATTTTGGAGTAAAATTTGAAAATTTATTGTACATTCAGTAGCTTGTTAGAATAATATACTTAATAATAAACAATAAACGAAACCTGTTTGATAACATTTTTGTGTGCAAAGGAATAACAAGTTGTATTTCTATTATTTACTTAACTTAACCTAACAAGGTGTATTTCTTTTATTGTGTCATACACTTATATACATTTTCAAGCTTCCTCAATTGTCATTTCTGATCCTTTTACAGGACATTTTATTTCTAGTAAAGACTTGGGTTTACTATTCTCCACAACTACAGCATTAGCAGAGTAAGCGGACCAAGGATTTTTTGTAGAAATAATTAAACCCACTTCCACTACCTCTGTTTTTCAAACAGATGAAATTTTCTCTGGCTTTATCTTCATTCACAATCCCATGTTCTGTGTACTCACTCCTGAACTCTTGCGGATTGAAGTACATATTACTTTTTTGATTCCAATTGGGCATTTTTATTAGAGGCATATATGTATATTTTGGAACATGTACGATATTTCCTATGACTTTTCCAGAAATCATAATTAAATCTACTTTCCTCACAGATGGAAATGTAATCTCCTTCTAAACTTTGAGTTATACTTTTAAAACCGTCTTTCATTTCACATACGTTTTAATTCCTCAAGCCAACTGTGCAGATTGCTGGTTGACTGTAAACTGAAAATGTTCTTTATTACTTCTTTGATGTTATCAGTCTATTGGTAACTTTTATTTTTTAAACTAGGAAATATATCCATACTGTGTCGTTTGGATAAATCTTTGGAGAGAGAACAGTTTGGCAGGACTAAAAGAACTTTAGATTCCACTTCATTTTCTTGTTCAGGACTTGGACTATATTTATTTGGTATCAAATTAAACGATTTATGGTGTCGGAATGGAGTTGGGTCATATTCAAGTGCTCCTTTTTCCATGTACACTTTTGGCCTATACAAGACGGCTCTCTCAAATTGCTTATGCCAATTCTAGAAAATAAATTCAAAATTAAATCAACTGTTCATTTATAATAATAACAATAATAATAATCATATATTGATATTTTTATGTTAACATAACCTCTTACTTGTAGCAATATAATAATGTTGCCATGACGGGTTTACACTGTTCCCCTTGTCCTGCCTTGCATGAACATTTCATGCTTAAAATTGAACCATTATTTTTATTAATTTGGCCTTCTATGTTGTGAGGATCACCTCTTAAATTATAAACGAAATCAAGATATACGCAATTACGCATTGCTTTAGATGTACGTAAACAAAATGTGACAATTCGTCCGCCATACTGGGATGGTAAAGCAGATACCTAACCATCATTTCGTATCCCTATTGCCCACGTGAATTGGAAAATTGACAAATCGCTTTACATTGGTTAAAATAGGAACTGTATTGTTTTCGGGCGATGAAGTCCCCTTGCAAGTGTTACTTTCGACATTCATTTTCATTTTTTCAAATGGAACAACATTATTTTATTGCATAATTAAGACAAGACTTTTTTGGTTATGAATACAATTAAACCGCAAAAGTGTCAGAAACGTACGTCATCGAAGCGTGACATCGTATAGTTACAATGAATTAATTACTCTGTGATCTCATGAAAGTTCACAGCGACAATCGACGGAATCTGCCTTACACTAAGCCGTATGCGGTAGGAACCTACTCAGATATAAATAGAGAGGGCGGTTTCAACAATACCACCACCGAAAGTATATGTGAAGCGCTCAAGGACAAAAGAGTTCCTAGTCTAGTAAGCTCAACAGGAACCTACAAATCTCCTACAACAATATATTTGTGGCTCTGTGGAAAACGGAAAACTCACCATCTGGAACTTAGTGATCGATGGTGAAGAAAATAGCCGACCTAGGATGTCACATGACTGGGTATGCCAATGACATAGTATTAACGGAATTTTTTTTGACCCTATGATGGACTTAATACAATCAATCCAGACTGAACATTATTTCTAAGGAAACAGCTGTTGTAGTTTTCACTAGGAAGTACAAGACAGTACTCACTAGTACCTACAGACCGTAACAGGTCAGACGATCAACAACAGTGACCAAGCGAAATACCTAGGAGTGATCTTAGACAATTAGAACAACAGTGCCGCCGCCTTCTGATTATGAAGAATGGTCATTGACCACAATTGGGCCCCGACACTAATGTTCATATTCGAAGCCACAGTTAAAAGGAGGTTGACGTATGCTTTGGGGGTGTGGTGAGAAAGAACAGAGCTGAAAATGATCAAATCCGGCCCAGAGCATCTGAAAAAGCTCATCCTAGGAACGGCTGCCTTTGGAGCTATAAGGTTGGTTAAACCTTTACACCTGACTACAAGGAGCGTCAACAAGAGCTTATGTCATCAGGTATATGGAAGGCAAGAGGTAGCCACACATCTTACTACCAATTAGTGGAAAACACATCCTTCTTATTCAATGAAAACGGATTAGAAGTATCATATAAATATACCCTCCATAGGAGATTAGCTCAACTACAACCAATCGGCTCTACTATTGATGAAATCTGGTTCACTGTAAGAGCCAGAAACAATGGACAGACAGGAGCAGGGATATACCGCAAACTCCCAGGAAAAGGTATTATTATACTTCTAGGCAAAATAATCACTATTTTTCAAGCGGTAATACTGGCTCTAAGGCAGAGTTTGAAGAAAGAACGGAAAACCACATCAGCGTATGCACAGACAGCAAATAGATAGATAGAGAACATAACATCAAAGCTCTTGTGAGATTGCATTAACACGCTAAACAACCTTAGCTGAGGCGAATGCAGACTCACAATATTCTAGGTACCGAGCCACCCTGGCATAAGGGGCATCTGGATTGTAACATCAATGAGACGATCCACTGTCGAGTCAGATCACAACACCCGAAAGAATAACAACAAAGTTATAGAGAGTGTAAAGAACTTTTTTTGTTTGGCATCGACTTAACCACCTTCCTCACTTGCTGAGACCAGTCTTCCCTAATGTGCGGTCCAATCAGTTCTTAAGAACTCATTGGACCGCACATTAGGGAAGACTGGTCTCAGCAAGTGAGGAATGTGGTTAAACCGATGCCAAACTGCTGTCACAGATACTAACGAGACATGGAGCGTTTAAGTACCACCTCCTTAAATTAACCCTTGTACAGGTAGTGCGAACTAAAAAACGGCAATGCACATTTTGTGCAAATGTGTAACACTGATTCCCCCAAGACGCCGAACACTTCGATGAGCTATGCGACACTGAGGAGATCCAGAAGCCTCTTCAAGGCACCAACCACCCATCCGTATACCCAATTGTGACTAGGAGCTTGATGAACACTTCCAGTGGGAACTGCTCCTATAGGTGATATGGGATGGATAGGTCGTCAGCCTACCCCTACATTAATAATAACAAAATGTTTCATAGACCTTTATGTCAATGATTTAGAGAGTTCACCTGACATCAAAATATTATAGTAATACATAGAGTTGGCAAATGTGTTGTCAACTCAAATAAACTTTTAATGTCATACGAAATAGAGTATAATTTGTTTGCTTTGATTTATAATGTTATAATGTTATTAAGGTAATACAATCTTAAAATGCTACTATAGAAGGGCAAGGTTATTTACAAAATTATTAATAATCGGTGAGAAAAAAGAATATATTAATTATGTCACGAATTCTCTTTTGAATTCGTAATTCAATGAGTATCCAGTGCCAAGTATGATTTTCAACTTCTCAATTTTTCTCAAAACTGAAATACTAGTATAGGAATATAGAATGACATGTATTTTAGGTATGTAACGTGTGTAACTTAGAATGTTGAGATATGAATGAAGAAATCAATCAGATTTGCTCAGATCGTTGAGTGGGAATAAAAATATAAAAGAGACATCTTTGAGAGGACTTCCAAAAAGCTAAGGCAATAATAGGTGTTCCAAGAGATTTGGAAGCAATTATATGCTACGTGAAGTCTATTCAGCAGTAAACATGATTATAATAAAATTTACGACTGGGAATTCGACTTTACCACAGATCAAACACGTTTTCCATCACTTGTATCTTGGTGATAGTTCTAAACTAGAATTGTGATGTGACCTGCTGCAATTTTCCCCAGCCTTGTTTATAGAACTAATTTTATTGTAGTTAGCCATGATCAGCGCTCACACCATGCACAGTTCAATTATAGTTTCTTCCAAAAAATTTATAACCCAAGATTATTGTGTTTCAAAACATTAGCTGTTAGATAAGCTGATTATTAAAGTCTAGTGAAACCAGAATAGGTCGAATACAATCTGATGCTAGGACTTTCTGTGAAGGATAACTAGAAGAACAAGATTCGGCAATTATAATAGTAATCAATGTTTTTAGTGATTCTCCAGTTTTATGGATACGTCTTGATCCGGAAATGACTTTGTTGAGGTCTGTTGTGATTGAACAGCCAGATTATCAATGGCAATATCAACTGAGACACGAAAGGGATATCACCGCTCAAATGGAAGCTATTCTAGCATTGGAAAGATATCCAACACCTGCTACACGTTTGGCCCTCACCGATACTATTGAGAATGAACAATGCTATTACAAAGTAAGATGTAGAGCTGCTCAGTGTTTAACAAAGGTAATTAGATCTTCAACAGTTCTTACTTATTTAGAGCGGTATTCGATCGACGAAATAATGAAATTTGATTACTATAAATACTCTAATTATCCTAGTTCACTGAATTCGCTAACTATTGACGTTGACATAATACTTATCGCTTTTCATTTTAATAAACTTCAGGAATACACAACGACGCTGCCATTTATTTGGCGGTCATTAAGATTCTTCTTCCTCTTGCATTCTTGCGCAATGCGCGCAGTCGTAATACCTGATTGGTCGGATAAAGGGCTCTACAAGTCACGGCCGTATTCACCAAATACATACTTATCTCTCTGATAGTTATCTGTCTGCTAAGATTAATCTCTGATAATAGAAGCAAGTATTCACCATTAAAAAGTAACCGCTGATAGTAAATAGCGACACAAATAAAAATCCCTAGATTTTAAGGTGGCATTAACTACAGAACTAACTTCATGTCATTGTTTATATTCCATCATAACCTAAATTGTGTTTCGTTGTATTTATTAGTATGGTTATCGTAATTTGCTGAGTTGATACTGAGTTGTGTGATTGAAAAATGGATAGGAAAAGATCAGCTAATTTCACACAGCGACAGAAAAAGGTATTTAGTATCTTTAGTAGAGAAATATTTCAAGATAATCGAGAATAAAAAACCAATGCTGTGTATAATAAGCAGAAAGCAGAATGTTGGGAGAAACTCGCTTGGTAGTTCAATTCTACCCAGACCACAGGATCAAGAACAGGAGCTCAATTAAAAGCTACGTACGAAAAAATGAAGCAGTTAGCAAAACAACATAAATCTAAAGAGAAAGTACGTATTGAAGTTGTCATATTCTAAAATTTTGTTTACTCCAATACAATATAATAATATAACTTTTGGTTTTGTGATACTTGTTATAATAATTATTCAATTTGTTTACAGGTAAAGTCACAGACTTGGACGAAAGGATAATTATGCTGTTGAAGACCATTTTTTTTTCAATTGATAATGCTTTAGATAGCAATGGAAAGGTAGTTAATCTAATAGAATGTCAGAAGTCAGAAGTGGCAAGTTGTTCTGGAATTGAAGCCCAATCAAATCCAACCATAACTTCTCAAAAAGAAAACACAAACATTATTGAAAACTCAGGGAAGATTGTCTTCATTTATGAGCCAGAGGTTGAAAAAAATTATATAATAAATACAGACTTAATGAAAATATCTTTGCCCCACATGGAATATGACATGAGCAGTACGCCTCATAGTAGGGGTATGGTACGTACATAGTGATAATAATGTTGCTATAAAGCCGTATAATAACAAATTGAATGAAGTTATTGAGAAACCGGAATTCACTACTCCCCAAGGCGATAGAGGAATAAAGAGGAAAATTAAACCATTGTTAAAAGAAAAAGATGTAGGACGACAGTCTTTATTTATTAAAAAAAAAAAGTCAGCGCACTCCGGGAGTGCAGGCAGAAGTGAAAACTTGAACTTATGGCGCGTTGGGCACTTTTTTGGGTGAGCATTTTTAGGTGCGCTCGCGACATGAGAAATTGTTCATAAAAAATCAAGTTTATCAAAGCAATGTGGGCACTTTTTGAATAGACATGAAGTATAATAATATAGAAACTATATTCGAAGGAAGTGGTTTTATTTAAATAAGTAAATATTAGTAAATAGTAAATACAAAATTTATCAATTCTCATCCATAATTTCAACAACTCTTACATCATCATTATCAGCATTTTCATCATTATTATCAGGATTTTCATCAAATTCTAAAACTGAAACAATAGGTCTATGGTAACTAAAGTATGAAATGAACAATTTTGATTTAAATCTATTTATATATCTTGTGAATACTGCATCAATAGTAGTTTTGTATTTTGTTGTGCTAAGATTGCGATCATTGGACATCGTTAAATCAAATTCTTCATATAAAAATTCAATTAATGATTGATTTTTGACATCTGCAAAGTTTTTGTTGAAATCTCCACTCAAAATCATAGCTAATTCTATTTACACTTTAGATTTGTTTTTTTTAACACAATACCATAGCAGCAACACAAGTCAAATGAAATATTTAAATAAATAAATTTTCCGTTTAATATTCATTTATAAAATAAATATAAAAAACTCTCAATCTCGTCTGTCGCGAGGGCACGAACGAATGCCCATGCAAAGACTGCGTATAGCATGCAGCGCTCTCGCATACCTATACACTCTGAGTATACATATAGGTATGTAATCTCGTCTGTCGCGAGAGCACGAACGAATGCCCATGCAAAGAGCGCGTATAGTATACAAGTATTATAAGAATACACGCGGAGTATATCTGTGTAAAACCTCATCTGTCGCGAGAACGGCTGAAAATGCTCTCCCACAAAAGTGCCCAACGCGCCATAAGAAGTTTTCACTTCAAAAATGGAGATATTAGTTCTATACTAGACATAATTAAAGAGGTGGAGACAGAAAACTTGAAATCAAAAAAATTGGAAAATGAAATGAAATTGATTGCAATACAGAGAGAAAGGTCCAGTTAAGAATAAAACAGAAGGAGTTTGAGAAACTTGAACAAGAATTTAATATAGTATTGTAGTGGTTTTGATTTTTTTTGTACATAGCTTAACTTTTTTTCAAGGAGTATCATATACCATTAGCATAGTTTTAGGATCACATTTTGTATTGTATTAAATAAAAAGACTAAATTATGACCATTTTATATTAAAAATTTCATAAGTTATCAGTGTTCGTAATTGTACAGCATACCAGCATTACTTCTTATTTTTGACAGAAAAATATTTCTATACTTCTATTTTTTAAGAACTAAAGGGTTGGTAGAAATCCAGATATTAACAGTAAAACAAAAATATATGTATTCAAATAAAAAGTAACCAAAGAATGATAAAAATAATTATTCTAAAATAAAGACAAATTCAAGACAGTTATGCAAAAACTGTCGCAACTAGAGCATCTCTTGTAGCTGAATTTTGATCTTGCGCTATATTATTGTACTCCACAACTTCCATAGCTTCATTAAATTCTGGAATATCTTCAAAGTAATCGACATTGTCTTTAGCTTCAATGCATATATTATGAAGAACTGCTATGGCTACTATAATCTCACAATCTTTCTCAGGCTTCAGATTCATTCCCAGAGATAAACAAGAAAATCGCCGTTTCCAAACCCCAAACAATCATTCTACTGGGTTTCTAGTGGCTATTTGTGCTGTGTTATATCTCTACTGTGGTGGTGTTTGGGCATTCATTGGAGTTAAAAGATATGGTCGACAGGGATATCCACCATTACCAACCAACCAATAAGGGGCAAATTCATTTATTTCAAATCTACCCCTAATATTTGACTCGTTGAATATTGTTGTGTCATATATTTTTAAATTAATGTCTCCAATAACTTGAGTATTGATGCTAAACCAATTTTTCCTGTTTCGGAATACCTCAGCGTTTTCTCCTCCTGGGGGCCGAATTTTGATATGAGTACAGTCCAAAGCTCCTAAAAAAAACATAAAATAATAGAAGTTACTTCTAATTATATACTTTAATTTCAAATGTACAAATCAATTTAAAATCATTTTAATATTTACCTATTATTCCTGGAAATCCAGCCATGTTAAAAAATTTGAGTACTGTCTGTCTTTGTTGTTTATCTGTATGTGGCATTTGAATAAATTGTGGTCGCAGGTCTGCTATATTTCTTGTAACGTTTGCTACAACACGAGACATCGTTGGCTGTGATGCATTATAATGATCTCCTATATTTATTTGGAAAGAACCAGTTGTAAAATATCGAAGCGTTATCAATACTTGGTTGAGTTTCGATAATGGCTGGTTTTTTCGATCAACTGGCTCAAAAACATTTTCCAGCATATTAGCCACTTGTTCCACTGTATGTTTGGACAATCTAAATCTTTTTGTGAATGCGATATAGTCCAGTTCATTAAATAAATTGTTTCTTGGCTATACCAATCGCATTCGCGGGACCTCGCCGTCACTACTTGAATCAGAGGAGGACGAAGAATCCAATAAATCATCAAGAAAATCTATTCTGTCCATTTCAAAAGACCGAGGTGAATAAAATATGAAAATTACAAGTAGATAATTAATCTTTCACAATGTAAAATATCCAATAACCTCACATTTCATTACTTTTATCAGATTGATAACTTACAAACAGCTCGAAATTAGCCTGACCAATTGTCAGACGATTTAACCATCTGATTAGTGCTAACAATGCATGGCGAATACGGAAATGAGGTTTAACAATCTGATAAGCAGTTTGACAGAATGCTAAAATGTTATCAGTGGTTGGTGAATACGGCCATTAGAATACAAACTTAAAATAATAGTCTATAAAAGAGTTCACACTGTGGATATATTGGAACACTATTGATAAGAAATAATCACCCTTATCCACTAAAAATACTATTAAAGTACTGAGGACCTTTCGGCTACCAAGTAGCCATCATCAGAGTAAACTAATAATGTAAACAAAGGGTTACCCCCAGCTGGACATAAATCGGAATTTAATAAACTGCTTTTTCGTTTATACATATCCAATCCTTCTAAATTACCTAGATATTTGTCTGAACTGTGTTTTAAAAGTGATCAACTTTCTTGATAAATGGTGGGAGCCGTATTGAAAATATGTTCGGCTACCGCTGATTTTTCACTATTATTTTTCTTTATGGGCAAAATGTTCCTTCTAGTTTAACCCACATAGCATTTTGAACACGACTCACAAATTGATTTTGTAAATCCCCGATTTGTCGAAAACGAAAACTTTATCAAAGGTGTTGCCTAAACGGTGTTTTAGCTGGTTCTTATCTGTAAACTGGTTGTATTGCAAATTTAGAAAACAAACTATGGAATTTATTAATTACTGAAGAATGATAAGTGAAACTTAGCCGAAAGGTCCTCAGTACTTTAATAGTATTTTTAGTGGATAAGGGTGATTATTTCTTATCGATAGTGTTGTAATAATAGCACTAACCAAAGCAAGAGTTCACTGAATATAATATATTGATTCATATTTCAAAACAACAACAAAATCAGAATAGACAAAAACCACCAGAATAAACAAAAAAATTAATTCATTGATTTATTATATACAAAGAAATATAAAATCATTTTAAATAATCAACTCTATTTCAATCGATCGGATTCACTCTGATGGGATCTGTCACTTTCAAGATTTATTATTGTTTTTGGAAAATCAATATGTACTTTAGCTCATACCATATTTTGATTAAATCTTCAGTGTGTCTTAGATAGTCTCCCCATATGTTTGGTATGCAAGAAGATAGGGCATCATACCAAACGCCTTCCACCTTCATTATTGTTGTATGTTTATTATAGAAATCTGTTGTTTTTGCCCTCATAAGTTCAACGGCATCAAAGTCACAATGGTTAGGTGTCAAAGGGAAAACCTAATGTCACAATATATTTCTTTTCTTCCACATTTGTTTTACAGTAGATAATGTTTTAAAAACTACATTATGTAGATCAAGCCATTTTGTTAACTAGTAGTTCTGATTAAATGAACTAACAATCACGTTGTTTTCCACTTTTAATAATAACACGTTACTATAGTTTCAACACCGAAGTGCCATTATCAAACAGATACAAAATTATGAAGTAAACAATAAACATTTCAAGTATAAAAAGGAACTACAGTGCTACAGGGTTAATGAGATTGCAAGTAAGGGATCATCGGAAATTCCGAAACAGGTAGATTCCTGGAAAATAAAGTGAATTAAGAAACAATTTGTGCATTAGAATAATTATTATTTAATATTCTGAGAATTATTCTAAGAGTGCTTTGGAAGACAAAGGAAAAGATCACTTTGGTAAAAGTTATCAGTCTGGGCAAATTAGCTTTTGGTTTTGTTTTCAGCATAATATATAAGATGGCAGTTAATTTTGTGGTTGGAAACTGATTTTAAAATTACGGCGTGATAAAATGTTAGCAATATATTCGCTTACGAAACGAAAATACGTGAGAAATGAATTTTATTGATACATTTGTGTTTTATATACGGGTAAATATGGTGGTAAGTTAATTGTTGTTTGCGGTTAATTATTTTTGTTATTCGATCTACCGAAATACCATATTAATAGCTATTCATTTTGTTGTGTTCAACTCAATAGTTAGGTGTTGTTTTAACAATGGTATTGGAAATGCTCTAAAATCATTGAGTGATATGCTGCTAATTTATGGCTCCGGTGGACTACACGATGAATTAGGGATAGTGGTGTCTATAAACGTGGGTTTTCTTTTCTGTAAAGTTTATTCTATCATGGTCACGTATTAGTGTTAAATCTAAAAAGTTGATTCTCCCATCTTGGTCTGTTTTCAACGTAAATTTAACTTCTGGATGAACCCTGTTAATAAATGAAAGAAAGGAATTTAATTGTCTGATATTGCCTTTGAGGGAGGCAAGTACATCATCTACGCATCTATACCAAAATAATGTACAGTTCATGATTTCGTCCTCTAAATCAGTCTTGAAAATGTCTGCTAATAGTGGACTCAACTATTAGGTTGGATAAAATAAAACGAATAGCTATCAATAATGGTAGATCGAATAACAAAAATTATTTACTTATTACAATATTTACCCGTATATAAAACACACAGACGTATCAACAAAATGCATTTCTCACGTATTTTGCTTCCGTAAGCGAAAATATTACTAATATTTTATCACGCCATAATTTCAAAATCAGTTTCAAACCACAAAACATCTTAACTATAATACTAAAGACAAAACCAATCAATATAGTAAACCAGGAGTTTATAAGCTAATTTGCCCAGGATGTGATAACTTTTATATGGGTATAACTTGTGGTAATTTTAAACTTAGATACCAAGAACATTTCCGTTCTTTTAGGCTCAATAAAACCGAGTCAACCTTTGCTAACCATTGTTTACAAACAGGTTATACCTTTCTTAATTTAGTAAACACTTTACATAATCAAACCAAGTGTTATTAAAAATGATATAAAACAAAATAGTTGTTCTTTCATGTAATCATAATGATAAATTACCATAGAGTAACGGGTTCTACCGTCGATTTTTTGAATAGTAGTTCTTTTAGAATACATAGTATCGTCCAAGAACACAAATTGTTGCAAAGCATAACACGTCTGGTAGGTGATGTCACATTTACAAATTCATTGATTTCTCTACAACATCGTAGACAAGTTCATCGAAAATTTCTTGTAGTATTTGACCACGAGCAATTCCGGGTAAACAGACTGTATGTACTCATGCTTTCGTTGTTAGGCTACTTCTTTCTACCTGACTTCATTATGCTATCCAACGGCTAAGATGTGGAACTCTTGGCCTAGAGAGGTATTCCATTATGCCTGTAATCTTCACTTTCAAGAAAAATTGGAATTTCCATCTTCTCATCCAACATTCCAACGGTAGCTAACACGATGTTCCCTCGAAAATTATAGGTTTTCCTCTCGTTTAGTCGAATTATGTAAATTATTTGTTTATTTACCACCAAATATAGATTTATTTTTGGGCTCAACTAATAAGAATCGAACATTATTATCAACTAAGTTTGAATCGTGAAAGCTGAATACGAATCAACTAACTAAAGAAAACATCTGTCTGTCTGTATGGAATTTCTAGTAACCAAAAAAAAGAAACCACTTACGAATAGATAGATGTGCCACAAAGAAGATGGTCTATCCAGTCTAACCACTCATTAATACTTAACAACAGATCTTTGTTATATTTACTGCGGTCATATTACTTGGCCTGCAAGATCTCCAAACTCCACACCATTAGACTATTATATATGGAGCTGGTAAAATACTAAGGTATACAAAGTTAAAGTCGCAATCCCGGATGCAGGAATGCGATGTATTTTAAATACTGTAGCCTATATTAAAGAAAGGCATGAAGCAAACTGAAGAGCAACGGGCTCCTTCCGTAGACGAAACAGAAAAAGTCACTACACAGTGGCATACTCAGAATGATTTATTCACAGGATATAACTAATGTAATTCCTTGAATACTATGGATGGTATAGATATTAGGTATCTAATTATGGGATGGCCATGACACTATCTATAATTGACAAAATTATTCATATTTGGTCAATTATATACGTCACCGGTTAGTTCAGTATATTTCAGAATTACTATTGATTCTAATCCATATTTATTTTTTGGTGCGTCCAGAAATGAAAGAATGCAAATTTCCCCACATCAAAGAAAATATTGTATTGGAGCAGCTTCAGTATTATTATTTTCGGTTATATATAACACAGACAAGGTGGTTTACTAGCTTATTTATTTATTATAGGTCGCAAATGCAATGGTTGCGAATTGGGCGGGACCTCCAGCAATGCTTGCAATATTTCGAAAGCTCTTCGGATCGTTCGCTGCGCCACACATAATTAAACAGAACAGTTTCACAAATTTTCAACACTATTTTCTGCAGAAAACGATACCTCTTGCTATGTCTGGTTTAAGGAATGCACATGGAATATGTCCACCGGAAGTGATAAGATTCCTTCTCGACTTATTCAAGTATAATGATAATTCGAAGAATCGTTATTCAGATAATTATTACAGAGCCGCTTTGTTGGAGTCTTTGGGTTCTACAGTTACACCGATTGTTTCAGTCATACAACAAGGAGCACCGATCACAGCAGAAAATTTGAGTTCTGATACTAAAGCTATTCTTGAAGAAATTACAAGACTTCTCAATTTAGAGAAAGTTCTGCCCAGCTATAAATATTCCGTATCGGCAGCGTGCTTGAAAGCTATCCGCAAATTTCAAAAATATGGTCATCTTCCAAGTAGGCCTACATTATTCAAAAGTTATGCAGCTTATGGACATTTTATAGGTAAGTAAATAAATTGTTATTTAAAATACTGATTCAATAATTATTATTGTTTTGTGAAGATATGCAAGTTGCATTACCGAATTTTATTCTGACATACCTACAAAGCCTACCTAGGCGAATTTGTTTTGCAACATGTGTTTTCCATGGCAAGTATTTTAACTGAATATTGAACATTAACCCATTGAGAGAAAGTGGTGAAGAATGTTCCAAAAGGTATAAAATGTAAGTTATCTATTTGTTTGAAAAAATTTAGAGATGGCGAAGCTGACCACGGTCATTCATCATCAAAAGCGAGTGACTGAGCTTGTGGTTATTTAACTTATGGTCACTTATGGTTAATACCACATTGAATGAAGTTCCTCTTTTCCAAGATCAAAAATTAATTCTGATGAATATATAATTTTATCTTCTACAAAAATTAAATGTTTAAATTTCTGTTGATACTAAAACCTGAAACAATCTTTGGAACATCAATCATATTCTCATTAAAGAGAATAAGAAAAAAACAAAATGCTGTTTACAATGATGTTATGAACAAATCACTTAAATTTTTGTTCTTCAAATTTAAAATGAAGTTATAATTTAAAATATCATCTTTGAGTCAAACTTGGAAATCAATCTCATGAGAATGTTCTAAGTTAGTCGTCATTCTTCAGGATGCTTATGAACTTTCTTTAACTAATAAAACGTTTGATTTGGAAAAATAGTAGGTACGCAATCCAAGTTTTGGAAGTTTTCTAGGAAACACAAGTGCAGATGTATCAAAATTTTCTAGATATCGAACAATATTTCTTGCAATTCCGAAGCACAATTATTGTGAAAAATTTAAGAGAATCTAACCTTTTGGATATTAAATATCATTCAATACTGTTTAAACAGATTGTTTCGATCCGTATGTTCGTCAGAAAATTTATGTTTGTCTCAATATGCAATTGCGTAGAAATAGAAAAAATTTAGTTATATATCTGTGGGCCTGAGCCCTATCGTTATTGGTGGATATTAGTTAAAAAATAAATAATTAATATTTTGTTCCCATGTGATAGAATAGGTACAAAAAATCCATGTTGCTAGTGTCTCTCGACTTGATGTACTGTTTTGAAATAATTAAAGATTAATTAAATATTTAATGGCTGTGAAAAGACAATTCCTTATGATACGATTCGCAAACGGTATGTTTATCGATGTTACTTTCAGTATTTTTCACTCAGCCTCTTTGAATATAGATGCAATAATTCTTGTTTTTTAGAATATTTACCGGGAACGCATATGTTATAAAAAATAAAATGAAGGTTTTCTCATTCGAATTAAGGCTTAGTCGAGCATGCGAATGACCAAGAGCGGACGGATGAACTATCACACTTGCTGCTTAGAACTTCACGGACTGAAAATAGTTTTATATTTATTTTGTGATTAGTCAACATTTTTACTGTATAACACACATTTTGCGTTCCGAGAGGATTGTTTAAATATAGCAGATTACAGCTGATCATGAGTAACAGATCACGAAACAGTTGTGTACAGTGTGAATTGAACATTTCTGAACTTGATACGCCACTGATATTCCATTTTATGCATATTTATTGAAATACTGCAACCAGTTTATCACAGAGAAACAATAGTTTGATGAAATGAAATGTTTAAGATGTACGTCTGTCGGCGTTAGAGTGCCTGGTGGATTTCGTTGGTGCTGATGGAAAATGGGACGACTTACAACATCTGCTAGATATTCTTGAAAACGATCCTGATCCAGGAGTTCAGCATAAATTGGCAGCTATGTTGATCAGCAACCCTCCCTTTAGAAAGGCTCATAGAGACCGATTCGATACACCTGAGCTAGTTGAGAGAATATGGGTTAATATCAAGTGAGTTCAATATTTGCTTTTTCAGTAGCTTCAAAATGGTGTTTGAAGAATCGGTATAGTTGATCTGGGATTTTAGATATCACATAACAAAATGCAGCGTAGATCAGTTTATCCGAGATTGGGGTCTACAAAGAATTCAGGTCACATAAGACCCCAATCTCGGATGATGAATGGTAATTCATTTTGTTTTGTGGGACCGTTTTTCTACGTTTTCGGATTAAATATTCAAAATAGATACTTTGTACGAGTTTTTTCAAAATGTTCCACTGGAACAATGAATCGGCAATTTCTATCGTTTCAAATAGCATTTTTCAAATGATATATGTTTTGTTCGCGAAATATGTACTTACGTGAATAGGAATTGTTGGGCTTATGGTATATCGGTTTTGATACACACATGCAAGATTCTATGTAACCCAAGAGATATTTATTTGATGAGTTAAATTCAAGAATTTTCATATTTTGCGAAATTATTCCAAATTAATAAATGTTATTAATAATTACATTGGTAAAGTGATAAATACGGAATTATCGGACCACGAGGCACAACAGGTAAGCGTGAACATTTCATGTCGGGACTCAGTTCAACCTTCGCATGCAGACCCTTGAAAGAAAAAGGTTTTTCTCATATGTACAATGTCTTGGGGACTCTAGACTGGAATTCCTTATCAGATGAAAAATTGGATGGACATGAAAGTTTTCAACATTTTCAACAAAATTTTATTCATGCATTCCAAATATCATTTCCCGAGAAACAGATAACAGGAAATGTTAAGGACTGTGGTGTTAAATGATTCACACCTCAGTTACGAGAACTTCAAAATCAGTTGCAGATCATGAATGATATGTTTAGACTAACAAATACCCCATCTTTAGAATTTCACGTGATAAACTCAAAACTAGTTACAAATTAAAACTAAAAGAAGCTAAAATATAGGCAACTGATCAAATAATAAAATAATCAAACAATTAAAACAGAACTAATAGAGTCTAATTAATAAAAAAAGGATGCTCACTGAAAACATCAGACACAAAAAATATCTCAATCCATTCCAAGAAGTCATTTAGACCCGATAAGCCTCTTACAAGATAATTTACTGACATATAATTCTTTTTCATTTTCCACAGTTTCATTTATTCAGATCAGAGAAATAATGATGGGATTCAAAAAAAGTAGCTCCAAAGATTTCTTAGGCCTCTCAATCATACTATTAAGAAGAAATATTGACCACATTGTATCACCGATCTCAAAGTTGGTCCATACATGTATTAAGGATGGTATTTTCCCAAACTGTTTGTAAACATCAAAGGTAATACCTCTACATAAATCTGGTGACATAAATGAAATTACAAACTACAAGCCGATATCGTTAGTACCGTTGTCTTCAAAAATTTTGGAAAAGGCATTAAGCATACAAATTGTTGATCACTTCGAATGTAACAATTTATTTGAGCCACAACAATTTGGTTACAGAAAGGAACGTAATACAACAGGAGCGATTATTGAATTCATTAATCAAACTATTGATAGTTACAACAAGGTCTACATTCGCTATCACTATTTCTACATCTAACAACGGCATTTGACTGTGTTGTCCATGCTATACTCTTCAAAAAACTTGAGAAATATAAATTTGATATTGTTAGCGTCAATATTATCAAGTCGTTTTCAACAGATCGTCATCAAGCAGTGTGTATGGATGGCAGATGGTTGAAAAGAAATTACTTACGATTGGTGTACCCCAAGGATCCATATTGGGACCTTTATTTTTTTAATTTTTGTTAATGACTTACCGGAATACTTGTCATTGACGCACACTGTACTATTTGCTGATGATGTAACAGCGTCAAATTGTGGAAAGGATCTAGATCATGTGGAGGAACAGAGTAGAATAAGCATGAATAAAGCCGTGGGATGGTTCTCGGGAAATGGTCTTTGTGTGAATGAGAACAAAACTGTAGACATACTCTTTTCCCTAAAGACAATAAATAGTTTTGATAAATATACAAAAATTTTAGGTGTACATATAGATGATAGACTCACTTGTTCATGCAGATAAACTTATGATAAAATTGAGTGGAGGTATTTTTGTTTTGAGAACCTTATCTCAGTCGCTATCTCCTTGTATTATGAAGACTGTGTATTTTTCTTTGATTGAAAGCCAGTTACGCTACGCTGTTTTAGTTTGTGGTAATTGTTCTAAAAAAAAATGAGAATTCCAGATTACAAAAGAATTGTTGCGAGTATTGGTTATAGAGACTGCTGTAGAAAAGCATTCAAGGGATTAGGTATATTAACATTCCCAAATCTGTATATACATGAATGTCTTAAGTATGTGCACATAATTGCAGAGATAAGTATTCATTGAGTGAGGATTTTCATGATTACAATACTCGTAATAAGAGAAATATTCGTACAGATTTTCTGAGACTTGAAAAATCTCAAAATGGGTCAAAGTCTTTAGCGTTTCAATATTTTAATAAATTGTCCGAATCCATTAGATAATTACCATTGAAAGAATTCAAGAAATCAGTTAAAAATATTCTTTTAAATAATATATTTTATTCCACAGAAGATTTTTTTGAATAAGTTTTTAAATTTAATATTGTGATCTTATTTATATTTTATGATGACGAGTGTAAACAAATTATGTACATAACATGAATAAAATGATCTATTCTGTATTTGCATGATGAAGGATTCTGAGAAATATGTGACTGGATTTCTCTGAAATTGCATAAGAAAATTGAAAAATTAGATGCATTGTACAGGATGGACCATCTTTTAGTTCCTTTTTGAAGCGTGTATTACTTCCGGCATGGCAACACTTCCGAGCCTGACATATTGACAGATATGTAGTGTCATACCTCCGCTGTAAGAAATCGATCGTTCTACGCCTGAGAAACGCTGAGAAATATTGAAAAATTATTCCCAAAGTGAGTGGTGTGTGCAAAAACTGCGGAAGATTTGAAATATACTTGGTCGAAATGGAGTCCCCTCAGAGGTCGGTGTTAGAAAGTTCTTGGAACTGCCCGTGCTCCTCCAGGCACAGGAGAAAGAATTGCTCCTGTTGTCCAAAGTTTGAAACCCAGTGGCACTTCTAGACCTCGGATTAGTAGTTGACAAGGTACAACTCTCAAGAGTTGCAGCAAAATTCCCATCAGCTTCGTTGTTTTAAATGAGTTTGTTTTTAAATGGGTTGGAAAATGATGACGGTTATTGTCGTAAAATTATACCGGGATATCAAAAATTATCTTGGTCAAGGGTGGTTGTGGAATCTTAAACGTGTGTCTTTACTTTACGTTTGAAATAATTATGTCACTGTCACACTGACATCATCAATAACCTACAAATTTCATACCTATTTATTTCAGTTGTAAAACAATAATGAACTACAAATTATGAAATAATTATGTGAACTTTGAACCTTTTCAGAGGTCGTGATAGCCACAATCCGGGTCAAAAACTGTTTTGAAATAGTTAATTTTCCGTGAATCGAATGACGTTCACGTGAGAAGCCAGTAGCACGCTTGTTAGAAAAGTGCAAACTGGTTGTACCTAATATGGCTTCACCACGACTTTTCGCGTGCCTTTTTCGCTCCATGTAGTTAGATTTAGTATCGGACCGTGCCCGACGGCCCTTCTTTTTTCGATAAATGTCCATTAAATAGGAAAATTTAATTAAAACAGTTTGAGCTATTCTCAGATCTCAGCTACGCTCGTCTAACGTGTGACGTACCAAAGGGAATTTTCTCGTGACTAAAATATACACGAAGCGGGTATAAGCTAGCGGCCCATAGCCGAAAACACTTTATTACAACTGGCGCCGCCCGCACAGGACACGAAACGGCCCCAAATTAACAAGACCGAGGTAAAATGTATAAACTCTAACTTACGCGCAGCGAGCTCCTCGAGGCATATGTCAAAATGATTTCGTTCGTAGCTAATTACATAGGACGTCTGGCGTTCATGCAATTATGTTTTTAGATAATTCGAACCTTCTAATTCCGATAGGCCACGTGAAAATCCCGGAGTCCAAAGCGCTAAAGACTTCTGAGTGTTACAATATTCGTATAAAATTGCGAAATTTCGCACTTTTAGAAACTTCAAATTAATTATGACATAATTATTTCAAACGTAAAGTAAAGACACACGTTTTAGATTCCACAACCACCCTTGACCAAGATAATTTTTGATATCCCGGTATTTACGGACGCTCATTTTCGTTTTTGGGGTTTTGTCAATAAACAGCACTGTATGATTCCACACCTAGTCAAAGAGAAGCCAATGGATCTTATGGTGTGAGTTTTGTTCAGTGGTCCCTACGTCTTTTAAAATGAAGTTGGTGACATCAATGATCCCAACTTCTTTTGAAATGAATTTGGTAACAGCATTATAGTGAATGGACTGCGCTACAGAGACATGCTAATTGATGTTTTGTGGCCGTTATTAGATGATTTCGACTTGGGCGAGGTTTGACTCCAGCAGGATAGTTCAACGTCCCACACCAGCGGTGAAACAATCCTTCTTTTACGCACGTGTTTTAAGCCGTTTTGGAGATGTTATTTGGCCATCACGCAACTGCGATTTGACGCTGTTGAACTGTTTTTATGAGAAATGTGAAGTACCGTTGTTATTTCTACGATCCATCCACAAACAATTGACGCACTCAAGGAAAACATCCATTGAGCTATTCATTAAATAAAGCCATATACAATCGACAATGAGTGCGTTTGGCATTAGATGCATTTAATCGTGCTATGTTTGCGGAAACGAAGAATATCTTTGTAAACCTGAATGTCTGGAGCCTCTCGTCAAGATTTCTTGGGAAATGATAACCGATAACAAGAAATATAGGATAGCATGTTAATTGTAGAGGATCCAACCCGTGACACTAATAGTGTGCAGCAGATGAATTACGATATTCAAATAAGCTCCCGAACTATACAAAGAAATCATTTCGTAAACTATTTCCGAATTTTCTTTTCTATGAATTAATATGTTGGAGTATGACTGTCAAACGAGAATTTATGAACAATACAAGTGAATTGTATAATACTTTAGCTGATAAAATGTGGTTTTGAATTATTTCAAATCGTTTCCCTAGAGATGTTCCCTTCAACAATTCTTTGGTTAGCAACCAAGTAGAAAACAGTTAACGTAGGGTACCAAAAGATAATTCACATTTGCCAAATGAATAGGGTGGTCTGACCTAAGCACCAGGGTCTTGTATAGCGTTAAAAAAAATATATAATTTTTACATTTTCATATATGACTCGAAAATCTTTACGTGAAAAATATATTTGGCGTGATCGAAAATATATTGTCATTACTATTTCAAATGAAAGGAAGCTAACGTCAAGAGTGGTCATCCTTCCCTAAGTTTCGAGGTGGTTGATTCAATCTTACATTTGTTTTTTTTTCTGTAATTTGTAACCTAATCATTCAATTCCATTTTAAATAGACTTACACCAAGCAGAAGTTTTGGCTTGATAGTCAACGTTTTCTCTTCCAATTTTCGGAGAACACCGATATCAGGTATCGATGACAGAAAACAGCGACATCAGCCATCGTTGTCAAATATGGGGTAGGGTTTTAAATCTACTTTAGATTTTACAAGATTAAGGGGTAAAATGTAAAATTATTTTTCTGTAAAACCGGGCAACGCCGGGTTATCTGCTAGTACTGTATTATATAAATAAATTGTTTCATTCATATTTTAGTGGAATGTTATCACATGATACAAGGTTGAGGTGTGATTTGGTAGATCTGTACTATGCATTATTTGGAGGTAAAAGGCCATATTGCATGCCAATTGTTGAACTAGAAGGCATTATGAATTTGTCAAAACTCGATGCTAAGAAGTGTAAGCAACTGGTTATTCCGAAAAGAGATCCTATGAGCAGTATAAATAACGAAAATAAACATTCCCTCATGATGAAAGACAGTGGTCTTCATAACCTTATACTAGAGGAACCCGTGGATTGTATGAATATAGAAGTGATAGCTTCTGAAGATAAAATGAAGGTGAGTTATGGGTAGAGTTAAATTTCTTCATTATTATAATATGTTCAATTTAGGATGAGCCAATGGATTTACATGTACATGCAGATGCCACGAAAATTATTTCAAAACAGGAATATTTCTCTGATAATTCCGTTTCTTTACCTGGTTTGGGACAAAGTGGACCAGTAGGTTTCGAACCAGGCATGTTTAGGAAAGAAAATGATTCGAAACAGAAGACAGATTTAGGAAAGGTAATACTAATTTATTATATAAAAATCACCAAGCTGATGTGTCAAATCTTATTAATACCCGTAAATTAAAAGCTATTTCAGATTAAGAAAAAGAAGAAAGACAAAAAGAAACACAAACATAAACATAAGCATAAACATGAACACAAACATGGTAAAGACAAAAAAGAGAAAGATCCCAATAAAATGAAATTGAAAGAAGAAACTCTCAGTTCAATTAGTTCGTCCCCAAGCCCTAATGCAGTCTCTATAGGAGGTGGAGAGACATTATGAATTTATTAAGTGGTGTACATAATTAAGTTTGATAATAAAAATTAGTAACTAATTCAACTTTTGCGTTTACTTCAAATCCATCCTCTAATCTTGGTCGACCTATAACAATCAATCTAGACTAGAGAGACATTATCATTGTTTTTTTGTAAAAGCCAACAAGAGTAGTATACCTAGGTAAGTATAGGGCAAACAGTGTGTTAGAATGAGCAAATGCGCATGTGTGAGTTGGAAGGAGATAGATGTGCCACGACATCCGACATCTCCAGGTATCTCATGGTGTTGAAACAACAAAGCTGACGTGTTCAAGTGGATATAGGTATCTATTATTATGTTACATACTTATGTAACATAATAATGTCTTTTGAATGTTTAGTTATCAATGTGGACGGACATCTGTATCTATTTAGGATGCATAGTGATGAGATCGTCTAATTTTGACAGCCGAATATCTCGATATGTCCGAAGCCGACCCGTTCCTACATCCCTATTTTATGACACTCTCCGTTGTAGCCAATCAAGCAATTGTGTGCCAGCTGCTTCAGCAAAATCTTCAACTTATCTCATCACATCTTCCTGTGGCGCATTATTTGGCTCATCCTCAAAGCGTAACCCTGTGAAATTAAATCATAAAATTAATATTTACAATTAGCATTTATTTACTGTAAACACTATTATTTTACATTTTCAACATAAAATTCGAATAAAACATTCATAAACGCATATATGCGTTGAATGTAAATGTAAAAGTGAAAATTTATTAACATAGCATGAATATGTTGAATAGTAGACTTCCACGGATAGATAATCTCGAAAAATCTTGCCTTCCGGATGGATTCCGTGTAACAATAGCACGACTTGATGCCGCCGTTTCACCAACCATTACAGGTGGCATCTTCAGGGCAGGCTTGAAACAGCTCGAGCCTGCCCTAAATATGCCACCTGTAATGGTTGGCGAAACGTCGGCATCAAGTCTTGCTATTGTGATGCGGAATTCATCCGGAAGGATAGATTATGTACAATATGCGGTTAGCATCAATTTTATTCAATCTTTCCATTCAATTGTATAATAGGAACAGATGTGATGATGCTACAAAATAATCAATATTCTACAATCTGGAACGATGCCGATGGTTTTAGCGAAGATCTTAAAATCTCCGATCCCAGATAAATCACATTCGTTTTATTAAAAAGTATAAAGCTTGAATAGTTAACTTCACTGAAATTACAACAACAAGTACAAACACAACATTATGGTCCTTCGAGCCGGATCTGTCGAATCAGACAGGATTAAAGTGCATTTTTGACAACAGCGCAGCACGCCGATCTCTCAAAAAAATGTATCTAGCCTACGAAAAGTCTTGGTGTACATCAGTCAGTATTCCAGCAACTGCAATTACAAGACGGCAAGTCAGATCAAAATACTGCCATATTCTACAAACGGCACATCAATCGCTTGAATTCACAAGTAGGTGTATCCTTTCTATTTCCCTTATTTCATTCAAACCTAAACTCAGGTGTTCTGGTTTTAAGGCAATTGCAATCAGCTTTGCTTCATTACTCAATTACTATTGGCTCATGTCGTTTTAGTACTCATTTGTCAAACATGGAAGGTCGTGATATTAAAATTGAAAAAATCAAAAAGATAGTGTTCATCAATTTAGAGCTATTCTTGACTCCGCTTCACAATCTAACTTTGTGTCAGAAAAGTTGATTGAACAATTGGGTTTGCAGCCAAAACCAACCAAATTTTCTATAAGTGAAATAAATCATTGTCACAAGTTCACCCAAAATGATTGACTTAGACATCTATTCAAACAATAGCGGATTTCATTCAGAAATGCCTTGCTTAGTTTTACCAAAGATAACCGATAATTTACCCAATACAACCATTAGTCGGGAATTATTAGAAATACCACGGAACCTAATGTTGGCAGATCCTGATTTCAACATTTCACGACCTGTTGATCTTTTAATTGGTACCTCAGTTTTTTGGTCCCTGCTATGTGTAGGTCAAATTAACTTAGGACGCAACCAACCCATTCTACAGAAGACATTATTAGGTTTCCATAGCTGGAAATATAGAAGTGCCCGGTAATAGTTTGTCAAATTGTTTTACAACTCTTTTTCGATCGAACGAGTATTTTGATAAAGTTCATGATCAGCTAGCAAAATTTTGGGATATCGAAGAACCGCCAATTAACGAGAAAGCACTATATTCTGCAGAAGAAATAGCTTGTGAAAGACAGTTCGATAAAACGAAATTCAGATGGTCGTTTCATCGTGAACTTGCCATTCAGGCTCAATGTTTCCAAACTCGGTAGCTTCTATCAAACTGCCCTGAGCAGATTTAAATATCTAGAAAGAAGGTTCCGTAACAACACTTCTTTGAAATCGCAATATTGCAAATTCATGAACGAATACATTGAGCTAGGTCACATGTCGAAGCTTCACGACAAAACCATCACACCACGATATTACTTACCGCATCATGCTGTTTTTAAACAGCAAGACTTAAACTCTGAAATTCGCGTTGTGTTTTGACGCATCTGCTAAAACCGATTCTGGAATTTCTCTAAACGACGTTTTGATGGTTGGTCCAACTTTACAAGACTTATAATTTTAAGATTCAGACTTCACAATATCGTAATAATTGCTGACATACAAAAAATGTATCGTCAAGAGTTAATTGCAGAAAGTGAAAGAACATTTCAAACGATTTTGTGGAGAGAAAAGGAAGAACATGAAATAGAAACATTCCAGTTGAATACCATCACATATGGCACTGCTTCAGCCTCTTACCAAGCGATCAAAACACTACGTTATTTAGCACAATCGAATGCAAAATCTTGGCCCGAGGCGTCACGCCTTATGCTACGCGATTTTTACGTCGATTATTTCATCTCTGGAGTTATATCATTGAATTGTCAAGTGTTTGCAAGGACATCATCAATATTTTGCAATCTGGAGGTTTTGAGCTCCACAGATGGGTATCCAATGATACTCAAATACTTCAAGAACTAGGTGTTTCCACAAATGAAATGTCTAGTACTAGTACCTCCATAGATATTATTTCGAGTGTCAATTGTCTAGGGTTATTGTGGAAGCCTCAAGAGGATGTGCTCAAATATTCTTGTATAAATTGCAATTCAAAATTCAATTTCACAAAAAGAAATGTATTGTCGTTTGTTTCTCGAATTTTTGACCCTCTAGGAATCCTAGGTCCTATTCTCATTAACGCAAAAATCATTTTGCAGAGCCTGTGGCAGCTCAAACTAGAATGGGACGAAACTCTCCCAGAGTCTTCATACGCAATGTTGCAATTTATTCACCAATATCAATCAAATAAATGACATTCGAGTTTGTCATCAAGCAGTATGTAAAGATCCTGTTGAAATCCAAATTCATGGTTTTGCTGACGCTTCTCAGGTCGCTTATGCCGGAAGCGTTTATCTGAGTTCTTTGGATCCTTCGGGAAACTGGCAAACTAGGTTAATTTGCACTGAATCTAGAGTAGCTCCACTTAAAACTGTTACCATTCCCCGTTTGGAATTGTGCGCAGCGTTTCTAGTCGCAAAACTAGTTGACAAGGTGGAGTCCTCGTTATGTATTCATGTCAATAATAGTATATTATTCAACGAGCATATTATGGTGGCTATTATTCACGTGGATGAAGTTTACGGCACGAGCCGCAGGCGAGTGTCGTAAATCATCCAAGTGAATAATAGTCATAATATGCAAGTAGAATACTATACTTTGTCCACGACCCATAAATATTACTTTGATACTAATAAACTTTACTGTTGAAACAAGTCGAACCAACAGATTGTTGACGTTTCAAATTAAATTCGATCGGACTTGACGTTTCATAGCGCGCTCTATCATGTTTGTCATATTGATGGTAGTGAATAATGATTTCATTATTCACTAGTGATTAATGGATATGATTTTGCTTGAGGACACACATGCATTATGCATATTTTATACAATAGTCGTGGACAAATACTTTTATTGGACTGATTCAAGTATCACATTTGCATGGATAAAGGGTCCTCCAAATGACTACAAGATTTTCGTTGCTAATCGCCTCTCCCATATTCAAAACTTGACAAACAAGGCAGATTGGTTCCATATACCTGGTGAACAGAACCCTGCTGACATTCTATCTCGAGGCGTCAAGTTTCCTATTGATCTAAAAAATAACGCTTTGTGGTGGGAAAGTGCACAGTTTCTAGCCAAAAATCAAAATCTTTGGCCTAAATCATCATTCCATTTGAAGGATTCAAATAATTTGGAATTGAAAGAACAGGTGATTTTCCTAGATGATTTTGTGGACAAGTTATTTTCAAAATACTCATCTCTAACGAAACTGAAGAGGGTTTTTGCATACATACAATACAATCATTGATTACTGGTAGGGAAATTGCAATTTCCTTGCATCTAACTGCCCATGAATTGGACAATGCTTTGATTTATCTAGTGAAATTAGTTCAAAGGAGACATTTCGCATCAGAAATCAAAGATATTCAAAATAATAAATGCATTAATAAGTCGAGTAAGCTTGACCCCCTCAACGTTTTTCTCGATTCAGTTGGCGTGTTACGTGTCGGAGGACGCATAAGGCACTCTAATTTCAATAATGACAAAAAGCATCCTATAGTATTACCTCCCAAACATTGTTTAACTGATCTAATTGTTCGTCAAGAGCACCTTAACACACTTCATGGTGGCACCAATTTAACTTTAGCAAGTATTCGGGAAAGATTCTGGCCAATAAATGACAAAAATCTCGTAAAATTCATCATACGAAAATGCGTAATTTGTTTCAAATACAACCCAAAACCGGAACAATATATTAAGGGTGATCTGCCATCTGTTCGCATCACCCCTGCTCGTGCTTTTTTAAAATGTGGTATCGACTACGCAGGTATGTGTCTGTTTGTCTGCTTTAACGAAAGCCATTCATCTAGAGCTCGTAGCTGTCCACTGAGCGTTTCATTGCAGCATTGAGACGATTTATAGCCCGTAGAGGTAAACCGAATGAAATTTACTCCGACAACGATTCTAATTTCGTAGGGGCAAAAAATGAAATTTTGGAAATGCGTGCATTTTGTTTGTTTTTGACATCACAGTATTTGGCATTGTTCAGATACATTCGTTTTATCAAAAAGGAAAAAGCTTGAATAGTTTACTTCACTGAAATTACAACAAGTACAAACACAACAAACATAACCTTAACAGGTTGTTTCAACATTCGATTAGTCAGTATAAAACAGCCTGTATATCATACAGATGTCTGTCTACATTACTAAACGTTCAAAAGGCACAATCATATATTGAACACGACGCTTTTGTTGTTTCAATACCATATGAGATACCTGGAGATGTCGGATGTCGTGGTTCAGTGCTCCAACATTATGGTTGATAGATCGGAAAGTTGCCGGATTAAGTCCCGGTCAGGTGAAGTGTTTTTATTTAATTATATATATATGTGTACATCCATCTCTTTCCAACTCACTCTAACACACTGTTTGCCTTATACTTTTTCTGATTCTCACTTTGGTACACTACTAACAAGAAATAAATGAATATATTCATTTATTCTTCCATTATTACATTGGTTAGGTTTGGTGTCGCCATCTGGCACACTCTAGTCCAACATTCCCCATAATATTTATTAAGTTATAGAAATTCATCAGTCAATATCGTACAATGTTTGATTTCCTACTGGGACAACTACCTTCAATCAGGGATCGTTCATTTAACGTTGCAAGCTTCCTGGGTCTACTGATGAGATCCACGAGAGAACGAAACAGCTGTCTAGAACTATTAGTTTGAAATGTTACTGATTGAACTAGACTAGACAGACCTTATCACCAATAATTATACTTTCATCAAAATGCAAAATGAGGACATCCTGAAATAAGCAGTACTCTTCTATAGAAAAATCAAGCAAATGACAGTCAATGTTTAGAAATTTCTTGTTTGAATATATTTGATCAATTATGTGCTTGGACTTGCGACTTTCCACAAATATATTTATCGGTTCATAAGTTGAATACGAAAAAGCTTCAAATGGGCCACAATTTTGAGTAAGATAGATTAAAATTTCTAAATTATGAAAATAACTTGGATTATTTATAATATACGATTATTAAGATGACTAAAATAAAAACTAAACCATATACGCGATTTTAGGGGAATTCAACTGTAACAATGTAGATACATCTGAAATAAAAACTAAATAAGAAAAGTTGATTCATAATATATTATTATAAGCAATGATTGTTTAATTTGTATACCAAAAGGAAATTGGAACGCAACCAACTAACCAAATTCTGCATTACCTTGAAATACTTCAATAAGATTCAAAAGTTTCACTTATCAGATTTCAGTAATTAATAAATTCCATAATTTGTTTTCTAAATTTGCAATACAACCAGTTTATAGATGTAAGAACAAGCTAAAAAACCGTTTAGGCAACAACCTTTGATAAAGTATCCGACTTCAAATCCAGGATTTACAAAATCGATTGAGTCGTGTTTAACATGCTATGTGGACTAGAAGGAACATTTTAACCCGGTATAAAAAACATTTTGCCCATATGAAGAAAAATAATAGTGAAAAATAAGCGTTAGACGAACATATTCCAAATACAGGTCACATCATTTCTTAAGAAAGGTTATCACTTTTAAAACAATTCGGTCAAATATCTAAGTAATTTCCAAGGAATGGAATTGTATAAACGAAAAAGCGATTTATTACATTCCGATTTATCTGCAGCTGAGGGTAATCCCTTGTTTTCTATATTACCCACAAATTTTGAATTATAATTTAGTTTACGCTGATGTTAACTACTTGGTAGCCGAAAGCTATATCATAATACAACTTTCTATTCAAAATTTTCATAAGTCATCTTTTATCAAAAATTTACATATATTATCATATATCCTGTTAATGTAATCACAATTAAATATGAATTTTATAAATATGTATAATGCCGCTAAATAAATCTTACAGTAATCAATATAAATCGTATGTAATACTGTCTTTTAATCGACGGTAATACTAATATTTTCAATATTTGATGTGGCGTATAGTTTGTGAGGGTTCAAACTCTTGCTGCTGCTGCCAGGTAGATGTGACAGATCAGATTGGTTGTTTTCACGGATTTTAGATGGGTATGGATTAATCCAGATACATTTCATAGGTCATTGTAGATACAGGCGTGATCACTCTTGATAAATTCATTAAATATTCACTCATCGCTTATGTGGACACAGTCTGGTATAGTTCTGGACGTTAGAGATCGCCGTATACTGTATGGTATCAAATGGAAGCTTACATCTCAATCTACAATGGAAGTTCCGTCATTGCACAGGGTTAATCCTTTTTTACGGAATAATGGAATTTAAAAATAATTAAAAATCTATGAGTCTAATGTTTTCAATTTTTCAAAGTATGCTATCTCGTTTGTGCCGTATACTTTATAATATCAAATTAAAGTTAACATCATCAGGAATCTACACTGAAGGTTTCATTGCACAAAGAGGTTGAATTTTTCTTACGCAACAATGTACTCGAAATAAAATAAAAATCTGTTAGTATCATCAGTTCTTATTTTTATAAGTGTGCTAAATAATGTACGGTTTCATCAGGATGCTACTTCAAAATTAATAGTGGTACAAATAAATTGCATTCAATTAGAGTGATATGTCCTATAATGAAGTATTCTGTATTACATTTCCTATTCATGTAAAACACGTGTGATAAGCTTTAAATTAGAAGCACGCAATGCTACTAAGTCGAAGGGAGGCTGGGTTTTACTCAGCCTCACTTCACACGCTTAAGACTAAGTTCGCATAACTAGTATGTTACATTTGAAACACTAGAATCGGTGTCAAACATTTATTAATTCTCAATTTATCCAAACTTAACGATTTCAAAGGGCTTCTTCACAGGAACTAACATTTCTAAGTTTCAAGCATTGTAATTTTTTCTCATTTATAAATAAAAATATTAAATTTTTTGCAATTCTGAAAACCTTTTGTATGCATTTTTTAACACAGAATGTATGTCACTTTGAAAGCATGGAATCTTAATTTGTCAAATTAAACATATAACTGGAATATTATATTCTATAGACGAATGAATCCTGCACTGGAATATGCATACAGTAATTATACATTTGAATTTCAAAGTAAACAACGGCATTATACTTGTGTAGCTCAATACCTTCATTGGTTCATGAATCACCACTTACCTTCTCACTCCTAAAATTGCAGGTCAACATGCAGAGATGAAATAATCAAAACAAGCTGAGTAGATTCTATTTATTTTAAATATTAATTGATTACATAGTTATAGGTTGTGTGCTTGTCAGGATAAAATATGATATTTACAATGTAATAGTGAAACATAAAATTGTACTCGATACTTTTAAAGCTCATGTAGAGATAAGATTCTAGTATATAGTCTTCATAATTCACTTTCATAGATGCGACGTTTTTGTCAAGTTATTTTAGATTTAAATTAAACGATAATAAAAAAACTCTTAATCAAAATAATAAACAATTCACATAATTATCATATGTATTCATCTAAATTTACTTTACAATTCTCTCATCAAACTGTTCCAAACAGTAAAAAATGAAACAACTGAAATAATGAAAACAATTTCCATAAACCAACAATGGCACTGGTTCAAACAGTTTAATTCGCAACAATTCGTTTGAGATATTCACAAATATACATCCTTCACCATGTATTTACTACTAGGGATTTCACGCAAACGAATTGCTCACATCTATAACAATAAAGTAACAGCTGCTAATTTATATACATCGACAAAAAAGCGTAACTTTGATTGGTCAATGATATAAAAATAATTATACACTACCTATTTATTGGAATTTGTACACAGCCCCAGATACAACATGTTTGTGGTTTCCTTCCAAATGCCAACATTATAAAAACGAATTTCAACGAGTTGAAAAATTCGGAGTCTTCAGAATCAATCAACCGATTAAGTTCAAGTTCTTAGAGCTTCCACCATTCAGAAGAAACTTATGCTAAAAGGTTTTACTGTTAACCAAATATGTATCTGATTTTTAAACGTCACGGAAAGTTGATTCTAAAATACAATACCCACGTGTTCTCACTTTTCCAGATGAGCACTTTGAACATTTGAACCATGAAATTCGTGTATTCGTAAGATTACCAAACTTCAATGACATCAAAATCATTTTTTGTGAAGCGAGATATCAGATATTTCAGAATAAAGTGGAACTAATGATCATTTGAATTCTTTTATTCAAAAAAATAAATAAATGGGCAATCGACAAGTTAAAGACGAACCCATAGTGGTGTTTAATATATGACTGAACAGTAGTTCTGGTTGAAGAGCGTAGGAGCGAGATGTATGACCGAAGTTGTTTGAATGAAAAGCTGGTTGATGCAACGGCAACGAAAGGGTTGAATTCATGGTTATAGGGTTTATTCAACGCCGAAAAAAAATTTTCTTTCGTAACATGTCGGTATAATCTAAAATTGCGCAGAAGGCCTTTCTTGCTTGAAATAACGAACCCGTCTATAATTGCGTTTTTTTCAATGGCTTGTATATCGTATATTTCAATTACCTACTCTCGTACTTATAGCAATATAAACTTATCAAAACCATTGGTCAGAAAAGTAATGAAATGACAACATTTTTAGGACCAACATAACTTCAATTTTAATATTTGGCAACAACCATAAATCACGTATTTTCCTATTGAAATACGAAAGAACTCAAAAAACTTCTTTTTTAATAATCATAATTAGCTTTCTTCGCGTTGTAATAAGTACTTGTTATTCATTTCTATACCGATTTATACGGTTTCGCGCTAAAATTCAAAATTAACAATAATTGTTTATTCCTTGTTTTAAAAAACAAAAATGTTCCTTCAGTGCTATTTTCAAAATATATGTATAAGTGAAAACAATGTTGAGAATGACCCTGTCTCTCTTTAACAATTAGAAATGTTTGATTCAAATTTGAATTCCAAAACTAATAATCGTAAATGCGAATAGCCAACTATATCTATTCTATTTTACATTCATCAAAGTTGAAAATTATAAGAATATCATATTCATCTAGCAGGTTGAGAAAAATGTATTCTATGATACACTGCTACGAAATTTTTGAATGGATGTTCAATTAAATCTATAATCGATGATCAAAAAAACTGAAACTTTTAATATTAACTTAGTAGATTTGGAAATTTCCCTAAAAACTATTTGATGAATTGTTTTCTTGAGGCAGTTGAAACATAAACATTATGACGAGTGGGACTGTGTAGAAACCACAATTCAGCGAGAACCAATTAATGGGTCAATCAGTACAAGGAACAGACGACATGATTGGATGGTATCAGTACCACTCATTCATTATTATTCACAGTTCTGGAAAAATTCCATTAACAACAAATACCTAACTAAGAACTGAAATAGTTGAATATTTTTTTCTCCTTATGTATTTTGGACATATCTATCTACCATTTCTCAAGGGTACATGCATTTACAGAGCATGAATCAACAATTTTAATTATTATACAACGTGTATATGCTAGGATTACAACTGTTTGTATTGTATACCTATTTACTTTACGACGAAATCGTTTTGCTTCTAATTGCTTCACAATACAACCTCTCGCTCCCTAAATGATTATCATTTTATTTACAATCTTATACTATCCTCTCACTATTACACATCTGACTCCAGCACCGCTCCTCCATACATTCTTTTAAACTTGTAGAAAAAACAACTATCTGTTCCTAATGGTGGTATTGCTTTCTCTTATAAATTTTGCAACGATCCCTATACTAAAATTTATTTAACAGTGGAAAAGTTTTGTGTTTGGTTCTTGTTGCCAGCCACCCAGTTTGTGAAGACATCCCTGTAAATAAAAACGAGGATAAGAACACTAGTATAGTCGAGATCATCGTGTTAATATTTCATATGAATGTGAACATATATAGAAATCAGTCACAAAATAAATACTCTGATTATTCACTATGAATATTATAATATTCCACTTCTAATTATTGAGTCTATGTAAGGTACATATGCAAACTTTTGTAGCTTTCTGATCTATTTGACTTCCCCGAAAAATGTTTAGGCATTTTTTTCAAGTTCGCCCAATATAACGAAATAGGAAGATTGAAATTGTCTGCATTTATAAGACCTCAAAATCAAAAATTATAAATGTATCGTAATTCATGCTGGTTCTACAGCAGGTTGTATTCCTAGTGCAGAACTAATATGTTCTTCAAAACCAAAGGATGTCGATCAACATGGTGAAATCTATCAAAACAATCTCTTAAATTTGTTTAAATTTTAGCTTTCAGTGAATTTAGAAGAATCATCACCATCGTTGTGGATATTGAATAACCTGCTAACAAGCACGCCCAAGAAATATA
The DNA here is from genome assembly GCA_958510875.1 of Endomychus coccineus. Classification (NCBI taxonomy): domain Eukaryota; kingdom Metazoa; phylum Arthropoda; class Insecta; order Coleoptera; family Endomychidae; genus Endomychus; species Endomychus coccineus. Next base: position 111,665,969 of record OY294069.1, read on the forward strand.
CAATAAAGGTTAAGTAGGAATAATGTACCCACATTATGACAACATCTTCAAACAACTATTGTTGATCTTGGTAAAAATTAATAAGCTCCAACCAATATATTTAGCAGAATTATATTACCTACAAAATATGGCCAACGAAGTTCTTTGTCATTACAATTACATTTTTTAACCCCAGTCAACACATTTTGTGTATAACTTAACTACTACAGGGATCAAGTTGGCACAGATGAAAGTTCGGCGGAAAAATCAGTAGCTATGTGGAAAGAGGCTAGGAAAATCAATACCAGAAATATGGGCGAAGACTATTGGACATATTGAAAGTGAATAATTTTGTGTTATTGTTAATGTGCATTGTTTTAAGGAACTATAGTGTTTCAGGCAGTGCAGTAGTATTCATCATTTTGATGTACTAGTGCAATAACCTCAAGTTAAAATAGCAATTTTAATACAAATAAGTGATAAGTTTCCAATTAACCTAGCTCATACTTTCGCAATGGACCCAAGCTTGTTGAAAAAATAAGAGTTAGTTGTAAGCGATTTGTCGAATTTGTCAGGAAGTGATAAACATACGGCTTTTCTGAAGCGTACTTTAGTATTTACACTCAATCTCGATCAGAAACTCTATTATTTTGGTATCTTCGTGAGTACAGAAAGTGCCTGGTAAATTTTTGCTCATTTAAGATGCAGTTAATTACAATAATAAGCGATTGAATCGTTGGAGGCGAATATATATATACTATCCAATTTATTAGTAGAAAAATTATCATTAGAAGGCATGAATGTTTTATACAATCAATGTTCCAAATACTGAGAAACTCAAACTTTTTAGAAGAAAAAGTATGAAATCAGTACGATCGATGAATTTTTTCACTCTAAATTTCAATTCCAAAACTTACCGGCAGTGGCTAACAACACATTCATTACTGCAGTATTCATCTTCCCATTCGGGATTTGTGATAGCTGGATTGGGGCAACCATGGCGTATACATGAATTAGGTTGTCTCATTTGACCTTGTGCTACATTCTGCTGTGCCATTGAGGTAGGAATGGCAGGAGAAGGTGCAGACACAGGTGGGGAACTTGATACCATGGGAGGTGGACTCACATGTTGCATATGAGGAGATACTGGAACATGTTGTTGCGGAGACAGAGGCATATGCTGCTGTTGTGGAGAAACCGGCAAATGTTGAGGCTGAGGAACCTGTTGAAAATAATGATGTTCAAATTGCGGGAATGTTTCTATTCTTTGGTATAAGCTGTATTCACAAATGAAATATAATTTTGGAATATGAATCATTTCCCATTCTAACGTTCTCTGTTAAGAATGAATGTGTTGTTAACTTTTGCCTTTGTCAAATCAGTACTAAATAAATAATTGTGAACAATTATTTCGTTGAATGGAACAATATCTTAACTTTGGTTCATCCCTTCATATGATAGTCGAAATAGTAGTTTAAACGGTATGAAAGATTTTAACTACCTCGTAGGTGCTTGTCCAAACATAATTCTTGCACTATCAGGTTCATTCATCGGGCATCGGATAATTCCATAGATAGTCACCCTTCATTACCGAAAATAAACTTTACCATTGATCCGTTTATCTTAAATCAAGCGATATTCAACCTTAACATCTCCCTACGTTTCTAATACAGTGTTAGTTGCTTCTATTTTCTATTTTATGGGCGGTATGAACATACACATTTAATCATTTAAACAAAATATATTCTTCATTCTTTTTTGCCAAGACGCACCCATTATGATTTTGTAGAGTTGTGAAGGATATTCAGCTCAGCTGCCATCTCATGAAAATTGACCAATGAACAATCAAAGTTTGAAGAGAAAAGAATAATTTCCATACAACAAAAGGGAAGTCATTCTGGAAAAAGACATTCAATAGTCTCAAATAATATACGTAGACTCCGATATCTACGATTATTAGGCGTGGCGAGGTCAAGAATCATAATCTCAAGGCGGACAGTTATTAATTTGATTTTTTGATATTGAAATATCCAAAGACTGGCTCAGCCGATATTTATGATTGATAATGAGATTGAGAATGTTTCTTCGCTTTATTAACACTTTATTGAAACAATAAATCTTGTAACTACAATGTCGATGCTGAACACATCTAATTAAACCAGATGTATGTAGTAAAACGAAGATAAATTCCTAATTTCATTACTGTAATTAACTAATATTGTTATAATATATTTTAACAGCCTTACATAAGGATAATAAATCGGAATCAACACCATAAAAATTCTGAATTCAATTCGAGGTAACATTTCTTTAACCTCCAATGATTTAAGATTATTGATGAAGTAGATAAACAGATTGAATCTAAATCAGCGATATTAGAGCGAGCCAGACGGATTTTATTGTTTACAAGACAGGCAAGAAATGCGCTTTAGTTGATTGTATCTGACAATATGCGATGCGCGCAAGTCGACACTCTCCCCTCACTTTCGCAACAACTCGCGATAGAAGCACGGTTATACATCGATTTAATAATTTACAATATCTCGTAAATCTGTTCTCATAATAAAATAAATCCACAGTACCTACTTCAATTCTAGTTGTAGTGCCATCTTTGAATAATCATTTTATGCTTACTACACAACAACTTGGATTATTCGGATGCAACATGCCCAGACTTCCAGGCGCGCTATGAATTGAACGCTCATTTATCCCCATCTTGTCGAATCTTCCTCACACTAATTAGATCACTATCATACACAGCTGATTTCAATACAATTTGTATTATATCGTGAGTATTAGTTTTTCAAATGAATTATCAATTCATAAATTTATCAATAAATTTCATCCCTATGAACGAAAACGGCATCACGAATAGTGGAATCACATGGCTAACGGGATGCACAGACCGCACCGGACGGTACTGGGTGAGCTCAGACCGTTCACCCGTTCTTATAAACACATGGAGGAATTATAGGTTATTTATCAACAGTAAACTCATACATGCAGTATGAAGTATTCAGGTCTATCATGTTGAACAAAGGAACTATGCCTTTGAAGCATAAAAAGCGAGATTTTTCACTTAATAATCGAAATTGCTTTGGAATGTAGATGAAAGATGATACAGCCATTTTCATTTTGAAATTCAAAAGTAAAGCTAATACGAAATATTAATTACATTGAATTAAATAATAATTAATTCATGATCTTGTCTCTTTAATGAGGAATATAGTCAAAGTTAAAACGAGTAAGTGCATTGACGCACCGATGAGCACCACGGTAATTGATAAATTGGACCGAACATCAATGTGGCAAATCATGTTTTAGCCCAGAAGTTTTGTAATTGTTTCTTCCTAAGTGACTTTACTGATTCATAAGTTGTCACAATATTGATTAGGTACGAATCAATGAAATTCCGTTCACCTTGGCTTTCGGCCTGCACGAAATGCGACCAAATCCAAATTTTTCATATGCTACTGAGGAAATGCTTACCTGTTGCATATAACTATTATGTTGCTGTTGTTGCATATGCTGCATATTCAAATGATTTGGCACAGCTCCCATTGGAGAAGGCATCATACCCTGATGAGATTGTTGTCCTTGGTTCATGGTGCCCATCATGTTTGATTTTTTACCCATTGGAGGTTGTGGGGCGGGCGGAGTAGCAGTTGAAGACATTGGAGGAGAGGGAATGGTTCTCTGGGGATTGTAGCCACCGTATTGTGGCCCTGGAGTATTGTAGTTCCCGTAATTGCCGTACATAGGTTCTCCTTCACCTGCACCTTTTGAAACTAAGCTTGCCCTGTAAGCAGCTAGGGCTTTCAAATATTCCTTTTTTGCAGCTTCGGTTTTCTTTTTGTATACCTGGAAAACAAATTTCATATCAACATTCATAATATGTATATAAATTCCCTTCATTGAATCTATAATATATATTTCAAATCCATTAAATAATGGGTTCAAGTTACATTCGTTTTTTTATAACTAGGAAAATATTATGAATAAATTCAGAGTATAATTCAATTGAATCAAATTCTCTATTCAGATGTTGGGACTGTGGCTATGACATAATTAGTCAACGGTCATAGTGTATCATTATATTAATTGGCTATACTTATTGTGAAGTAGATACAGGAATTAAATTTATTAACGTAGCGATTGTAAACAAGGCATTTTCCACTTTGGGGAAGTGATTATATTGCTCAAATGATGAAAGTATGGACGACGCTTTTGTTCATTCCATGATTTCAGGAAGCTAAATCTGGTATCCAACATTCTACTCGAAAATTATGAGCATGTAAACATGATGAGATGATTAAATTTTCGACGATTTAGATGGATAAAGAGTGCCATTTTGTGATAAAAGCAAAAAAACAGATTGCTCACTAGAATTTTTCACATGGCTTAACTTCTCTCCCATTTGCACATCCTTTGCTCTTCCCTGCACTTATATAGAATCGTACAATATACTAATTTTAAATGATGACAAAAATAAGAAATCATATTTTTATTCATGATGGAAGAAATTAAAAAAGAAGAATAATTGTTTCAAAACCTTTCAGCTATAGGTCAGACTTTGAATTCAAAAATTGTAATATAGATGGTAGGTAACCTGATTTTATTTAAAAAAATTATGTGTGGTATAAGAAATTTCCTTTGAAAGGACATCTCGAAAAAAATCATAGTAAAATATCCACCATTACATTTACTCCTGTGTCATTTCATTCATTAAAATATAATACTATTTGAGCTACGATTGTTGAATATAATATAATATACTTAAGTTTACATATCACCATTTTTTCACTTTTTACATTCTTTTTGATAATGGCTGCATAGTAGCTTTAAATTAGTTAAAATTCATCAAGAATTACTACAATTATGCAATTGAAATAAACCAACATATTGGCTAATTCGGGAACGCCATACGAAGCATGCACTATTACAGTGAGGGTATGATATAAAACAATATTTTATTCTAGTCATTTTGTGTGTATATAGATGGTTATTAGAATTTTACTTAATTATACAAAATTAACAAGGGAGAATTATTAAGTATTTGTTGATCGTTCAATAGAATATAGTACTTCTTATATTTGTTAATTTCTAGGGTTTCCAGCAAATTGAATTTATTACTTTTATTTTGAATGTGTAAAATTTTGAAATTATCATTAAAGTTATGGTTTTCCATAATTAAATGTTCCACAAGAGTTGAATCCGATTTATAATTAAAGAACCTACGCCTATGTTCCTTGATTCGTTTTTTGAAGGTCCTTTTTGTCTGACCAATGTATATCATACGACCCTATGATATACAGCTACCGAAATTCAAGTCGGTTGGCTTCATAGTTTCGGAGATTTGAAATTTAATAGTTAGATTCCCCATACGACGTCACCGGCTAAGAACGGATTTTTTGGAATTCAATCCCAAAGCAGGCAAAGGGGAATAGATACATTTTGACGTTTTTGACAGCTAATATAATCACGTAAAGTTTTCATGACAGACAGTTCTATAGATCGATGGATCAGCATCACAGATAAGACTGTCTATGCAAGACCGCACATAATTCATTAAGACGGGTAATGTTTAAATGACATATGATACATGGACAGTGGGACAATCACACAGTATTCTGTGATAGACTACTCAATAACATAGATATCCCTGTCACTCAAAATAAACTTTCAAATGACATAGAGTATAATTTTACGCCTTTCCACCCCTTTAGCTGCTTCTACTCAACAAACAGGGTAAGCGGGATTCGATATATTATGAAGTTTTTGACAGATAATAAAATTACGTACAATTAAAATGAGAAGAGCGACAGAGAGGAGGCGAGAGTTATTATCTTCTATCCTTTTGAGAACTGATTCAAATCCGCTCACGTCACGTTTACTCGATTTATATAATATATATCGTAACGACAGTCACACTATTCCATAACATAGATATCCCTGTCAATTCAAATGATATTTTTTGACCCCATCTCAGTAATTTCTAATCGACGAACTTCTCTTTCTACTCGCTCACGATATGCCCCGCCTACATATGCTCCTTTTTTGATGACGAACGCATCACAGGTAACGAATTTCGTATAAAATTGCTCAACCTCACGTTTTCTTTCCGCTATCTGTTTATTTTTAATTTCGTAAACTAATTTCTTCAGATATATTATTATAAAACTATACTTTTAATAAAATTATTATATTTTGCTTATAATATATACTGGTAATGTTTTTAAATAACGCGCTAAGAAAGTAGCCGGAGCATACAAGAAAGAGAGGTCCGAGAATTAGAAAGAGATAGTCTCTCTTCAAAATTCTTACATGGGTTCTTTCTGCAAAGCATTGCGCTTATGGAAGTCATGAACTATTCTTCATCTCTATGGTTGGCAGTGGCACTTCGAGATGAAATCACGGTGGCGATGCCGACGCCTTAACTACGGGTATTAGCCGTTTCTGGGGGCGTATTCCTCGGACAACATTTAATATATCATTCTTTTATTGTGATCATTCCAACATAATGATATTTATTCGTATGAATGTATTTAGGATTTAGAAGTGGTTGGTATAGTAAATCTCAGTAGATTTTTCAATAATCTAGATAGAAGTTTGTGATCAGTAAAATCATTCAATATACACTGAAAATTATTGTTTCATGAAATTGAGGTCCATATAACTGAGAAGTGACAAAAATAGGCATTTGCAAAGGACAAACAATGGTAAAATGAAGTATGAAACAATGAAAAACACAGTCGATTTAATTATTATAGTTATGAAGGTGTTATTACCATCTTGTAATCATTTTCAATGTTATAATATAATGATAGAAGGTACAGCATATTTATGATTCAAACATTGCAGCTTATCTTTATAAAAGGTATATCATGCAGAATTGCAGAATACAGGTATACTTACATTTTTATGTTCCGAATCTAAGGCATCCCACATAGACGCAACAATCTTGGAAACTTCACCGAAACTGGCATTTGGATTTTGTCCTTTTATGGCAGCTTGAGTATCACGGAAAAATAAAGCGTACGCCGAGACGGGCCTGAAAAAATAAGTTCTTGTTATAATAAATACTGTATGATCCAGCTGTGTTACAAGCTAGAAAAATAAATAACTTTTCTTCTTCAGGATTTATACCTAGGTAGACTCATAACGATTTGTACAACGAATGTATTCGTTACATGTTGAATTCAACTAATCATATAATAAGTAATTCATAAATACTACTGCATTAATTAAATTATTCGATTTCACCTTTGTTATACCGATAACTTTGCTAGAATCTAGAATAGAACTCTCAAACCGACAACGTTTGTTTGCTTACTAGCCTAGCGTCAGCGGACGCTTCCCGCAAAGCATCTCTCTCGCTTCTCAGAAAATATAACGCAGGCGTGCAAACATCAGATTCTTTGCCACTCGCAGTCGCAGTTTGCTTTGCCCAACTCCCTCCATTTTACCAAACCAATAATACCGTCACCATCACCGTCTCGTCGCTCTCACTAGACGTTGTTATATTTGAAAATTTGAATATAAGGTTTCGTTCAGTATTTATCATTCTACTTTTGTATTACAATTATATTATGATGATGCATAAAATTAGTATCATGGGATATAATGAATAACATCATGACGTAATATGTTCCCGAATGTTCCGACATTGAGTGATTATATTATTATTTCATCGATTTATCCTAATATTTGCGGCAAGGTGAACTAAATCGACCTAAACCAGTGGCGTAGTAAGGTCTTTAAAGTAATGCACCGTCGAATATACCAACAAACAACAATGCGCATGAGTTAGCGGTGATAATAAGTAGTAAACTAAACCCTTCAGCTTAATTTTTATATTCCTCATTTGATAATATATGATAAATATAAAAATTAATGAATATGTAAGTGCCCCAGGGGTACGAAGAAGGTATTGCTATTACAGACATCGACTAGCGTTTTCCTTCCAACTGTACCTACCGACATTCTACACAATTTAAAATTATTTTCAACCTTCACGTTGGCGCACAGGTGGCGTAACAAATTTATGTTTTTTTACGGTAAACCGTTTTGAAAAGTCGTTTTGATTCTGGAAATGGGTTTGATGTTAATAGACGAATTATGAACCGTTTAGAATGTATGGTCGGAACCAATAAAAAGGCGCAATTCTCAAAACTGTTGGAAATAAATCAGGGATTAAAGCATCCAGTGTTTCATGTGTCCTCTATTTTCATTCGAGAACTAATTAAACAACCACTTCGATTTACCTTATACAGGGTTTGTCTAAACGCAAAACAGTTGAATAGCTCAGTATCCCTGTATCTTTAATACCGTTAAATAGTATTTTGATAAACTTTTCAACGATATGTGTTTCGTGTAGTTTATTTTGATTTCATCTGATGTGATTTTTTTGAAAACATTAGAATTTACATGTTGTTTTTTTCAAAAAATAATTGAATTAGACTGCTGTCATTGGTAACTAAGCAATAAACACACAATAACTGACTAGAATGACATACAATTAAATTCTATTTTATTATTAGAGATTCACATAGTTATAATATAGTGTTTTAGGCATATTTTCGTCGTATCGAAAACGCATTCTGAATTATAATTAGGTTTCTCCACTACATTCAGGCAGAAATGTTTAAGAAATGTTAAACATAAGATGTTTAAAGTAGAAAGAATTCTGTAAGAGAAGACTTTAATTCTTCAACCTGTCACCCAAGAACATTATTCATTACAATTATCCAGTAATTTAAGTATCATATAATCAACCGGTACATAATGTTAATAATGTGTTTAAGAAAACAACAACTTACAAGCATATATTATGAGAATTTGTTTAGTTGGTTTCTCTATCACAACAATCACAGTTATAAAAACATCATCAGATCAGATGATTTTAGTATGTTATCCAAAACCCATCTCTTGTTTGGAGGGGGGATATTATCTAAGACAAGCGCCTGAAGAAATGACATGTTTTACGATACGTAAACTGTTATTTTTATATATATTTCTATCTGTACATAAGTCAAGACATACAATTCAAAAAGTTTTATTCATCATTGTTCGTAATTTGTTCTATCAAACATGAAAGTTAGTTAGATTCACAAAATATAATTTTCCTGCTACATTGACGGGCATATTTTATTTAAGGAAACTACTTGGAGAAAGCTACGACTGCAATCCTAGGAGCTTCATTTGCATGAATAAAATATTTATACTTTCAATTTATATTTGCCCACATAGTAAGTACTACTGAAATTCGATTTGTGTAATATATTTGTTCTGTATTAATCTAAATTCAACATGACAAAGTTAAGAATTTAATACAATTAGAACAATCAGAAATGATTGAAACTGTATTGGGAGTAAAGCAGGGATTTGTACTGAGCAAAAGTAATCTGCAAAAGTAACCATCAGTTTCTATTATAAAAATTAATATGTAAGTTAATATTTTGGCTAAAGAATCCAATTATTTACTATTTATTATCTAACCTAATTATGTAAATCATAGAACTGATGTACACTAATTAAATCAAATGTATACAAATTTGATTAATTGAGCACTTGAACATTTCTACCTATTTCAAGTAATATTTATAATTGTGTTTATGTAGAAAGCTGATACAAACCAGTCATGTTCATATAGCAATATCCTTTCGGTTCGTAGTCATAAATTAAAAACATCTTCAGCGCAGTGTAATTTATTACCAGCCAGACTATTTTTACCTCCTCGTTGAGATATGACGTCTTCAACTATAGAAACATTGCTTCGTTAGTGATTTTCTAATACATATTCATATATTTTACACTTTATGTGTTGCATTTTCAATTATTCGTGTTTCGTTAGTTGTTGCGACGTTACATTTTTGATTGAAATTAATGTGATAAAGACGTTGAGTGCTTAGTGCAATTAGTTTGAGGAATGTCGCTCTTTCGGGACGTGAATCAGTTTTCAAACGTCTTCTGATGATGGTCGTGATACCGAAACTTACGTACACACAAAAATAGTAATCATATGTATTAATGTGACCTATTTCCCGAGAATTTACATACAATTCATATCTGGGTCAAGAATCGGGACGAATTGTGGAATATCATGTTCCATGGAATTCGGGTAAGACGCGAGCGTACAGGTTTTGCTTGTTAAACTATCCTACATACTTGAAGCTGCGAACAGATTTTCATTTATGGGGAAGTAGTATGCTGATAGACTTTGTTGTAGCTTTAACAGGAATTTCTTGTATTAGTACCATTTTTAATAATATGAATTACATAAAAAATGTTCGACATTATGATATTTCGTATTTGTCACATTATATAACTCATCGTATCCGGATGTCGCTACTGAGGACAGCTTATTATAGTGAGTTCGATCTATAGCGCCATCTTCTTTTCTACTCCTAATAATGGTAGGAACTAGGGCCATTGATTAGTTCCGATCACTACCCGTGAAGAGAAGTAGATGCGCTGTCTGTACTAAATCGATGGAACTTGCAAAAGAATATTATATTAGAGCGAACGAACGATTGAAAAATTCTATATTGAAATGGTCCACTAAGGCCCGTGCAACGTGCAATTATTCATTCAACCCAAAACCTTTGAAAATCTGGAAATAACATAAGTTTATGTTATGTTGATATATAAAAATGATATGTTGGAATATACAATGTATCTTTCTCGGACGTTTAGAAGGACTCAATTTCTTTGGTCTTGTTTTCCCCTCTAACTACATCACATATTATTATCCAAACATCAGCCAATAGACATTTAGGTAGTGAGTTATCGTTAATGTAAAATTCTGGGAATTTCTTATCGTAGACAAAACACATAAATTCATAAGATGCACTAATAATAGAGGTAATACAATACCGTTATCTAGACAAGGAATGGTTTGGTCCATTGAATATTGAATGGTACATGTTGACGAATTTAAAGATAGGGCTATCTTGATTCATAGCAGGGGCCAACTATATAGCCAATGCATTTGTTAGAGGATTGGAAGTGAATAATGTTTTCTGTTTCAATTGGTAATGAACTAAACAAGTGCGAATCATAATTTTATCACATTGTCCATGTAAAATAAAAAAATTCATAAGTACTGAAATTGAATAGCTGGTTTCTTCCATATTATTTTTTTGAAATTGAATTGACACCTCAAAATTAAACGAAACTAAGCCCAGTAATTATAAAAAATTTCATCAGAAAAATTTGAATCTGAGATTTTTCTTCAGGAACTGTTAGTGGAGGTCTCAAACATCAGAAAACCGCAGAAATCATTTCTTGGCATTCCCCCCAAACAACCCCTCTCTGATGAGGAAAAGCTTATTCCGCTAATAATTCGTTAACCGTTGAACTAAAAATAGCTCATCGTAAAAAAATAGCTTGACCAATTTCATGAAAAAAGTTCTCTTCTAATTTTGTTGTATTTGCATTTTTATCATCAAAGGAATCGATTGTAACAATAATTTTTGATTGATCGATTTTATAATTTGTAAATAAATTTGGATCAGAATTACCAAAGACTTTTTTCATTTTTATGATTACAAAATAATGTTATTGAATGAATCTTTCATTTGTTTCTATTCTTTATAATATGTCAACGATTGGCAAAGATCTATTTGAAAATTTGAGAAAATTTAATTTTTACTAACATTATCACAAAATTACTAAATAACTAATTTCCTTCCTGATTTCCTATATGTCAACAATTGGCGTGGAAAAAGAACCTGGCATTCTAAAATATTTTTCATCATCTACGGTTGTACCTGAAGTTGATATCAACTTTGTTCTTTTAAATAGAACCCCCCATTCTTTGCGTTTTTGGTTTCTTCCACTTAATCAAGAATGAGTTTGATTCTCAACAATTTTTGAGTTAAAACAATTTGAAAAAAATATATAAAGCGTTTCTAGGAAGGAACTGACTTCATTGCGATTATTTTTTAAATTGTTGCCAATTTACTAATGTTTCAATAAGCTATGAAACTGCGGAAAAAAATTTGAATAAGTAACCAAAAAATTATGGTCTTGACAGTGGTAAACTTAAAAATCTCAGTAACATTCTTTTATATAGCTCCACATATTTTTTACCATCAAATAGGTCACAATAACGATTTCGTTTAATCGTGTTTCTGTTCGTTTCGGTGACGTGGGCATTTTAATTGAAATTAGGACGCTTTGTGTAATACAATTAGTTTTAAGTAATCAAGTTTTAGACATAATAAGTCTTCTGATGATGGTCGTGAGACCGAAACGTACGTAAAGACAAGAAAAATATAAAGCATAAGTGTTATTGTGACCTATTTCCCGAAAATTTATATATAATAAAATATAAAATAAAGTGGACTGATACCGTGCAAAACACATCTAGACATTGATACGTGTATTTTTCAAATTCAAGATCCGTCAACAAAAGATGTCACAGTTTATCATTTAGCTTGAATGTTAAAACGTTTAAAAATATATCTGGTATTATTTAAAAAATGAAATTATTGAGATTTTAAATTTGCCACTTTTAAACTTTTTTTAAATTTGTCTTTCGCAGTTTCATAACTTATTGGAACATTATTAAGTTGTTAACAAATCTTTAAGTACTATAAACCAGTTTTGAAGATTACAGTTACAATAAACTAAGAACCTACAAATGCAATATATTTGTACTAGCTCAAAAACAGTTGAAGGTAAGGTCGAATCACCAAACTTAATCTTAATTTCGACGAAGAAACTAGTAATCCAAAAAAAGTTCGGTTGTTTGTCCTTAAAATAAAGAAGTTGATATCAACTTCCGAAGTAACCGGAGGAGATTGAGAATATTTTAGAATTGTAGGTCCTTACCAGAAAAACATTCTATCAAAAACTCAAAACGATATTCCTTTCAAGCCTGAAGATACGTGTAGGGATAGGTCGAAAACGAACATTTTGTAAGTATATAGATTTACTGACTCGCTATATAGAGTACTTATCTCTTTGTTGCGCGATGTAAGTTTCGGAGTGAAGAATATATTTATTTGGGAACATAAATACATTACTATTCAATCTTATGTTTCATCTTCTTGCTGTATCCAATATAAGACAGAATTAATATTCCACTTAGTCCTGAAATAACTTCACACAAAATTTTCTACATAATCAAATAAGTTCTGGAAGTTTAAACCGCATAAGAATGTGTTTTAATTTTGAGTCTTTGTAGTTGGTTTAATATTCCCTGAAAATATTTAATAAATTTTAATAATGGAAGTATTCTTGAATCTCCACATCATGCGATTTCAGATAATATTGTTTGAAAACTGACGAAGAATTTTAATATATATTGGGGATTCATTCATATGGTAATATGTTCTTTCAAACGATCAAAACTTCTGCAGCGAGACTTGAAAAGAGAATAGTACTTAATTTTAGCAATTAGAGTTTCACTGTTTCATCAATCAAGTATAGTGGATGTCACATTACCTTTAAGACACTATATTGGAAAGAGGTTGAAACTCATTAACAGAAATGCTTCCGTAAATTAGATCGTTTTATAGACATAAAATTAGACTAATACAGCAATGCAATTCTAAGAGTAATCATCCAGAGTAGCGCGAGATGTGTTAAATGTTAAATTAGAGTTTCAATTTTAAACATCGTATGGCGTTGGCTGCATTAAATGTTAATATGCTCTGCACCTGTCATTTCTCCCTATATTCTTCCAAGTAAACAGCCGTCCTACACATAAGTTCACAATCAACAGTTAGCCGTGTCCAGATGGTTATTTTATCCTAGTCGCAGGTATAAACTAAAGACGACGGATATTTTATTTAACCGTAATTCCTTCTAGTAGTCATTCGGCGGGTCATTCTGGACAAACATTGGGAAGGAATTTATAATGGTTCAAGAGTAGGAAAATGTTGTACCGAAACAAATATAAACCCCAGTTTTGGAAAATATTGTTGATCGGAACCTTGTGTTTCAAACAATTTCGTGAAAAATGGCCGTTTACGGACGAATCGCGACGTTTTTTATTTTTTCTCGACGACGCAATTTATGCAAACTTTTCTAGATATTGATTTTTTTATTGTCTTAATTTAGGTTACTGGCACGAATTTTTTCTGAATTTCCCGTTCACCCCCATGCTGTTATATGTACATATTACATATTACATCTTCAATAGTATAGACTTTCGCAGATAGCTAATCTTGATGCCGACGTTTCGGCAACCATTACAGGTGACATCTGCAGGCTTGAGGCTTGAACTGAAACTAATTCTTCTGGTTTCTGTAGCGATATTTATTGTGGGAGAAAACCTTCACGCTACACAGTTCCCTGCCTTTATTCCGGTGGTTAACTCTGTTCTGACACCTGACCTTACCATTGTGTGATCATAAGCGAACTCGGGTTTTCGACGATGGGTTTCAAATGTGTGAAGGTAATATCCCGAGTCCCGGTTTAAATTATTTGAAAGCTTTAGGATTTCTATAACTTCAAGAATTTTTAGCTGATATAAGTTTGGAGCTCGGGCTACGATTTTAGTACTTTCGTAAAGCATTTGATGATTAGTGTCAAACTTATGTTCCGCAAGTGCAAATATACTGGTGTCACGAAGCCTTTTACATCTAAATGAAAAGGAAGAAGTGGATCTTTGATAGGTTTATAAAACTGAGATAGTTTTGGAAGTGTGGAAAAACGAGTAGATTTATGCTTCTTAAGGATTTTGGAAATTCGATCTCTTATATTTTCAATATATAGAAGTTAGACAATGAATAAAGGAGGTGGGGGTTTGTGGCACAGGTTGATTTGAAATTTTAGGCGAACTGTATTTCTTTATGGCTTTTTGAATGTGAAAATGGGAGAAATTATTTGACGGATGAGAGGGGTTTTAGTTCTGATTTTAAGGATTGGAGACCAAGGAGTTCATGACAGATTGCTTTTGAGCAGGGTGGTGCTGGGAAAGGTCATTGTTGTATCTATCAGTGTGAGTGAGTTTTCGATACACAGAATGTCCCAAAGTACCGTCAGTTCGTCGACTGATACATCTAGGAACGAGAGTGAACCTTTTATGGTGAAACGGATATAGCGATATAATGAATTTGAATGATTGAGGAAGGGAACTAGATTTTCGCGACCATGTTGTCAACAAACGTGTCATCGATATATCTAAACCAACATTTCGGCTTGCGAACCGGAGATAGTGGGACTCCTTAAGACCCCCCTGGACCACCAAACGACCGGAGGCTCCAGATGACCCATTTATTTTACATGGATGATATGAAACTGTATGCCTCTGGGGAGAAAATCTTCATCAAGTTCTACGTGGCTCAGGAATATACACGAGCCGTAGGCATGGAGTTGGAATTGGACAAGTGCGCAGTGTTTCATTCGAGCAGAGGATCAACTCCGGAAGTCCACGAGAATATGCAGCTTGCCGACGGAAGCATCTTTGAACACTTTGATGCTGGAGAGACCTATCAATTCCTGGGAGTTGAACAGCGTTCTAATCATGACGCTTCCCAGGTAAATGGGGTTCTCCGCAGCAAGTACAGAAACCTTGTTCGAAAGATTTGGTCGTCCGAACTTTTGTGTAAGAATAAGGTGCTCCAGTCTTTCTCTACTCTTTTGCAGTGTTGAAATGGAAGGTCGTTGAGCTGCATACACTTGATAAAGACACCCGGAAAATGACAGTTTGCATGCTAGGTTGTTTGTTTCCCGCATTTATCTCCCACGTCACCGGGGAGGTAAGAGACTCCTCAGTCTGCATCGAAGTGTGGTTCTGAGTATAGCTTGTAAAGTTCTTAGGAGTTTCGGCTACCTAAGGTCAGCTGGGCGTACATCTGAGACCGATGATGGGTGTGTAGGTTCTTGATGACAGCTGTAGGACATGTCGAAAGGCGCCTGAGACGCTTTTCCCCCTGCTATCGGCATGTTCAGCAAAAGCGGTCTCGGCGTACACCCATCGCCATAATACGGCCCTACGTGTGCTGTGTTACCATCTAAGGCACTCTTTTGGAATAGACCTTACATGCCAGGAGATATTGAGTCCGTTGTCGGAAACGAATAATGCTAGATCTACTGGAATTACCTGTTTCCGAGCGTCTGGTACATACAAGCAAATAGGCATGACGTTGTCCTCCTCGATTACCTAACCAATACTATGTATGTCCAGTGCCGTGCGGTGTATTTTTTCAGTATGATGCAAGTCTTCGAAATGCCGCCCCCATATTTGTGATTAAAAAAAAAACTACAGAAAAATGTGAAATGTGAAATATATTTCTATAATATATTTTCAAACGTAACAATTTTCTATAAATAAATATAAACTCGTAAAAACTTGAACATAAACATACATAGTCTATAATTTCACTGTTCGAACTTTACATTTGCAAATTCCTGAATAAGGGATGTATAGTCAAGAGAAGCCAGCTAATGTACATTCAATAGAAATCACTGCCTGATTTGTAAGCTTTGACTTTCCGTTAATAGGTTGAAACAAATGTTCACATGTTCCTCAAAAGGCTAAGCATTGTGAAGCCAATAGTCTAATTATTGCAATAAATCTTTTAAGAACTCCTCTCCAGTGCTGAATTTCCAAACCCAAAATTTTTTGATATTCGGCATCAATAGTTTGTTTCTTTTTTAAACGAGTGTCAAATTTTTTCCATTGTCTGAAAGAGTTTCTGTGATTTTCAGACTTTTCGTGCATTGTGAGCGCACGTACAAGATTTCCCCAGTCAGAATAACCTTTTTTAGACCAATCATGGGAAGACGAATTATCAAACAATATGCCGCAAAAGCAAAAAACGGCATCAGTTGTAACAGAGTAAATCAACCAATTTCTGTCAACAATTTCACCATTGCTTAATACTTTGCAATAATGAGGGGGTGGAAATTTGCGCCTTCCTGTGTTGATAGGAAATTTCAGTTCTTTAACTTGATGTGGACCTCTCTCAACTAGTATCTGACGAGTTTTGGATGCCATGCAGAAAATATTCCATAGTGCAGGATCGTCAGAGATCTTGTCTATTTGCTGGCACTCGCTGCCATTGCTACCCTGCTCTTGATAATCTTCTGGGGGTGTGATTTCTTGGTTTTCTTCAACAACTTCTTTAGGAGGTGATTCAGATAGCACTGATGAGTCCACCACATCCGAAGAGGCTGCTGTTGATGTGGATGTAGACGTTTCTGACTGAGGCTTAGGGACCAAGATTTCTTTCATGACATGAGTTAGCTTTCTTCCTTCTTCATCTTTCTTTAAGCGTTTCTTTTTATATTGGCTTACAGACAGTGTTTTCCTTTTCTGATCCACGCTGTTATAAGAATATCAATTACCTTATAATATGTAACGTAAATTAAATTTAAACTTGATGTTGAAATCGATAGGAATTACGCACTTAAAAAGCTAGTATTCAATTCTCTTACCTTTTTAGGCGTTTTAAAACATAGGTATTTAACAACGTACCATAACACGTACTGACACTTGTTGAAGAGTCTGCTGTTGGAGACCAAATAACATGAAAATCAAATATAGCCATCTCAAAGAATAAGTAGAAAACGTAACACGTGCAATTTTTTTTTGTGATACATGCCACCTACCGCCAAGCTCTTATTAAAAGCAGGCGCGCTGTCGCGTGCGGTAGATCACAAACACTTTGCGCCCTCAGATAAAAAATCTGACGGCGCCGAACGCTCGCCTTTGCAAATGGTACCGACGATAAGCGCAGATGAGTAATATTCATAGGAATAAAATCCCTGCATTTCAATTTTTTGTTAAATGTAGTCCAGTGATTTTGCCTTTTGCCGCCCCCTGAAAGTGCCGCCTGATGCGGTCGCCTCTTTGCATCATAGCACCGCACGGCGCTGTGTATGTCATCGAATTCTCTGCTCCGGCAGAGAAGAACATAGTCTTGAAAGAGGAGGAAAAATGAACAAAGTATCAAGATTTCCTGTTCGAGCTCAGCACGTTATTAAAACCAGGCCACAAGGTCGTGGTAGTGTTTCTGATTATTATGGGCGGAATTCAGTCTTCGCTGCGTTCCAACTTCATTCAGCCATTCTGGGTTCAATAAGGCTAGTTAGGGCAAACGATTTGGCAATCTGAAGTTACTTCCCGACCGTTGGAATATATAAACATATGTACAAAAGGAAAAGTATATATCCTGTTTAATGTTATACTCCTACTTAACAGATACGTTTAATTTTGTCAAATATGAATACCTACAAAGAGGAAAACATAGCTCTTGAAAGCTTCGATGCACACAGTTTTGTTCTCGCTTCCTCAAATCATGTGATTTTGTTTCGCTCTCGAAAGATAGCATTATTTCCTTTGATAGGAGCGGAATCCTGTAACTAACTTCACCCAATTCTCACTTATATTTCCCTCATTATATGTAGTGTGAGGGAAGTATAGATGAACCTCGATTATCTGTGTCTCTAATAACCGTCAGGAGCCAGCAGTTATGCAGCACATGCTTGTTTTTCCTCCGTTTCCTTCAGTATTTTTTGCAACTCGATTGTGTTCTGTGGTGTTAAAGAATATTTTCCTCTCGCGAGTGCTAAGAAAATATTGAAAAATTTGTGAAAAACGTAAGCGTGTTCTGTAAAACCCATATGTTCTATTAACCGTCTCATCGCTAATCCGTCAGGTTCCTAATCCCGTGGGTGACGGTTGATGGAGCTCCTACTGTATTGTAATTCGGATTTCAAGAAAAATATTTGTCATGAGACTTTCTAAATCTATCTAGAATTTTTTTGAGATAATGTCCGTGTGTGCGTGCATATGTAAATAAGTAAACCAATGTGGAGACAATTGCCACGTTCCTATTGGCGTACGTATTTGAAATTTTGCAAATCGCTCCAAAGAGATGAAACCAGTATTTCCTTGCAAGTAGTAGTACCTTTAGCATCCTACTTCAGTTTTTAAAATGGAATTTAAGATATTTGTATCATTATGATAACAGTGTTTTTCTGGTTATAAATATATGGAAGAAGTAAAATCACATGTCGGTGAAATAATGAAAGTAAGTACATATTCCTTCATGTCAATGTTTTTTGACAGCTATCTGATAGCAGAATATTATAATAATACTTAGAGGATAAAACATAGTTGTCAATTCAAATGAGTTTCCCATATCATGACATAGAGTATACTTATTTGGCTTTAATTCATTTTAATTAATTCATTATGTTAATTATTAAGAAAGCTAGTGCATGTTACATAACAATCATACATTTAACATATCACCAGCAAAAGTGTCCTAAAAGTCAAAAATTGTGTATAAAATGGTGGGTGGGAGATGCTAGTGATCTACAGATCAGTTGATTTTCTTTCTTTAGAAGTTCTGAGGAGTAACAGAAGCATGAAAATGGGAGGTTTGAGATACATATTCTTATATTGTATTGGAATATCTACTGCAGATTTAGATTCGCTGCTCAATCTTCTAATAAAATGCCAGATATATTAATACCATGCTGTATCAGTTACACTGTTGAGTATTTTCACCACCTGGGGGATGTGGATTATTCTTACCATCGCCATTATTGGAGTTATTCAGAATTATATCAGGCAGATAAGGTCCACCTATTTCTTTGTATGACTTTTGTTATCGATGAATTTAGAAGACACTTTTAAGACAGCACGGCAAGTTAGTTATGTTCGAACATTTGACGGAGTGTAATGTATTAAAATTGGACATTATCTACTATTCTGAAGGTTAGACTGGATCTTTACAAGTAGAATTTCAGCTACAAATGTTTGCAACATTTGTTTTTACTTGTGTACTCTGTACCTCCTACTGGCAGTGGAAGGTTGAATTACTCCACACCCATTAGTATCAGTGTATAGCGATTGAGCGATAGAGCCTAAATACCAGAAATGGCGATGATCTTATTTTCAGTAGAGCATTAGTTGTTTTGAAAGATTATTTAAATTGGAGATTCCTACCTTTTATTGTGCTTTGGTGGTCCATTGCAAGATTTCTGCCGATCATCATTGTCAGGTTCACTAGGTCAAACGAGTTTGTTGTATTATTATGATCTGTACTGCGCGCTGGTCCAGCCCGTTTTTTTAAGAGTAATTTTATGTTCAGTTTAATTATTGGATGTAATTTATAAGGAGCTTTCTTCGTTTTCACAACTATGTTTTCAACGATTTTATTATGATTGATTTATTTGTTAGTTTATAGATTCATAATTAAAAATATTCGTCATGAATAACTAAAGATGATCATGTAGGTACGATGTGTTGAACCCAACACCCATTAGATCGATATCAAAAAAGCGGATAGCTAATTTTCGGTAATTCTTGGTTACCTTCGATTGAAATGTATATTCACTGTATTTCTGAATTGTGCACACCTGAATATATACTAGTTAAGAACTACGTTGTACCGTTTCTGGAATGTTCAATTTCCGAGCAATGACAGCTGAAGCTATTTAAGTCCAAAACAGTCTGATATCTATCAATTTTACTTTCTTGCTATAGTAAAAATGTATTTCTTACATTCTACCGAGCCCTTCCGAGTTCACAAGAAAATGTACATATCCATAATTATGTATAGATATGCTTCACCTACCTATTAAAATTCATAGGAAGTTACTTGTTCAGTCGTAATAATTGAAAATACGGAGTAAAATGGAGGTGTTGGGATCATGGTATATATGATGAAATCAATGTTAGTTTTCCTCATATACACAATTGAAACGTGATTTACTATATGCTCAATAGTTTATAAAAATCCAATTTACAATTTTGACTGTGAAATTCATTCATAAGTTTAAAAAATTATTCCACCAACACTACAGATTAGGAGGGATACCTAATCTGTGCCAACACACAGGCATCGTCAACTAAATTACGTTTAAAGTTCCCCTAAAAGCCTTACCACTATTTATTAGTTATTAGATATTATTATTTTGGTGTAACTTCAAAAGTGTAAATCTAATTTATTAGTGCTACCAAAACTTTATAGGATTCAAAATTTAGTGTATTCAATTCAGCAAGGTGCTGTAAAAGATAAATTGTTCCAAGCAGCCCTCTTTAATTTCTGGTATCCTAGTTTAAAAAAAAATTAATCAGAAGCTGTCTGAATTTTTAATGCTCATATTCATTTCGTTTTTAGTGTATCGATCAAACAAACGTGTTTATACTTTTTTTAAACTACCAAAGTGATGTTTTGTAGACTAAACTATTCCATGGCATTATCATTATCCATAAATTATTTTCCCATTTTTACTCCCCTCACTATACGTATAACGGAAGTATTGTAATTGGTATAAAATGTTTTTTCCAGATTTCGCGTTTTGAATCGATCTAGAGTATTTTTGAGATAATGTATGTTAAAATTGTGGAGACGATTGTGCCGTTCCTATTGGTCGTATGGATTTAAAACTTTGCACATCGCTTAAAAGTCGTGAAAACAAGAACTGTATTGTTAAGCATTTTCCGAAAAAGCACTTCGGAAAATAAATTGTTTATTTTGACCCAAAGAACCTAAATCTACTTTTATCGTTTTTAAACGATTTTGAGGAAGCGAATGAATTATTAGTTTGTTTATTGTTTATAACAAATTGTTCGATAGAGCACACTCTTGTTTTTTTACCCTCAATGGTTTGACCCTATATAATGGATTGACACAACTTTCGGGTCAATTCAAGCTTTTCTACCGCTTATTTTCCTGTGCTGTAAGTATATTATCAAATGGTGTAAAGTAGAATCGTGGTGTTACAGAGCGTTTGGTTTGGACTTTTCAGGCACATTTTTGCTCAATTCAAATTATCCCATCTTTCTATTGCATTTTTGACATTGGTTAGAAATTAAGAGACAATGACGGTAACGGAGTCTCAGGGTGATAGTTTTAGAGATAGCTTGATCCAAGACCGCCTGTATGCGATTAATAATTGCATCCTGCCAAAGGTGGCACTGCTATCGTAGAATACAACGGATCTAGACCGGGAGGTCAATAAACATCTTCAAGCTTACGTGTTAAGATACCGTGCCTTTGGCTGAATGGTCTGGGTGACGGGCCACTTACGGTTGCACAGAGGAACCGTGCAGAATATCGAGTTTACTTAGGCCTTTCATCCGTATGGGGATCTGAGGATGGTGAATTTTATCTCCATAATGCGTCATGTAGGGTCCTTCTGTCTGAGTCCTGTTCCCGTATTGAGTTACTGACCACCCTAAGGAATACGGTGAAAGTAAAGCGGTTCAACAAATGTGAGTCGGAAGAAAAAGCGGCGTAGGAAGGCGCGTCAAAAGCTAGATACTACGGGGACTCTGGACTCTATGGCTTCGACTCCGACGACAACCTCCCCGAAACCGCTAACGGAACAAGTGCCCTCGAGCCTCCTCAAGGGGGTCCCTGGCACTCCTTCAACATATAAGGTCCTGCCGGGTGAATCGAAGGACGCGCGTGTACTGACACGCACTCGGTTCTACCCCGAAGAACAATAAACGGGTGCGCAAACGCCCGAAGCCCTCTGGGACTGAGTCCAGTAGTTATGCGCAAGTGACTTCGACTTTGCAGGTAGACATCTTTCGAGAGGGCAACCTAGAGACAGAGTTTACTCCAGAGAGTTCAATGATACTGTGGGGATGTTATCTTCACCATTCCGGAGGGGATTCCTTCTCCACAATTCCAATCTCCCAGGGTATGGAATAGGTGTCTAGTCGTGACAGCGGCAGATGCCACTCACACAGGGAAGCTATTGAAATTTGTGGCCACTATAAAACCTCGAGAGATCGGTCTCCTAGTGGTAGAATCTTCAGCTCCAGCCAAACGAAAGAAGGCCAAGCTATGGGTAGCCGGAAAAGGCTCCTTCCAAACCAAGCCATTTTAAATGGTTCGAAAAACAAAACCATCCTCCAGATGGGGAGGCATTGAAAGGAAGTAGAAACTAGATGAACTGTCGGTGAACCTTGTGAAGGATGTGGACTAGCAGCCATACATCGAGGCTACAAGGGTTCAGATAACTCTTCTGGGTCCTGGAGAGCCAAAAGAGGATTCACCAAGCGACATTCGAAATGGGGCCACCTAGTGATGTCCCATGAGACTGCCGCTTCCCCGAAATAAATGATTATGCGCAAGTGACTTCGGCTTCAGTAGAGGGGGCTTTGCAGGTAGACATCTTTCGAGAGGGCAACGTAGAGACAGAGTTTACTCCAGAGAGTTCAATGACACTGTGGGGGGTGTTATCTTCACCATTCCAGAGGGGATTCCTCCTCCACGATTCCAATCCACCAGGGTATGGAACAGGTGTCTAGTCGTGACAGCGGCAGATGCCTCTTCCAAAGGGAGGCTACTGAAATTTGTGGCCACTATAAAACCTCGACGGATTGGTCTTCTAGAGGTAGAGTCTTCAGCTCTAGCCAAACGGAAGAAGGCCAAGCTATGGGTAGCCGAAAAAAGGCACCTTCCAAATCAAGTCATTTTAAATGGTTTGAAAAACAAAACCATCCTCCAGATGGGGAGCCATTGAAAGGAACGAGGAGCTAGATGAACTGTCGGTCAACCTTGTAAAGGATGTGGACTAGCAGCCATACATCGAGGCTACAAGGGTTCAGATAACTCTTCTGGGTCCTGGAGGGCCGGAAGAGGATCCACCAAGCGACATTCGAAATGGGGCCACCTAGTGATGTCCCATGAGACTGCCGCTCCCGCGACATAAATGGTTCCAAAAAAATGCCACTCCCACTATGACATTGAAGTTTTTACAAATCAATTTCCAGCACGGTAAGTCTTCAACTGCCGCGCTGGGCAGAAATCTCATTGAGTAGGAAATTAAAGTGTAACTAATTCAAGCACCAATAGTTTTTACCATGACAAGAGGTTCGACCTTAAGTAGTAGTACTTCACAGTATTGAAGAGCGACCTATAGTCTGCATATTCACTAAAGTTGTGAATATGTCATCCCTGTCAGGGTTCTTTAATAGTGATCTGGTAGCAGTCAGAACTAGGTATAACTTTGGGCTCTCTGAAAGGAAAATTGTAGTCTATTCTGCCTATTTCTCTTACAAGCTCCAACAGTTTTCTTCAGTCGATAGGTTCGGATTAGTTCGATATTGTGAGGAACAGGGGATTCCGCTCCTCCTGGGATGTGACGCAATGTGGTGGAGACGGAGGCTGCAGTAATGGGTCTGAGCTCCGCTATCGGCTTTGTGTATGAAGCCAGTTGCGACCTTAAGCAGAGGAGCACTGGAGGTACAATACGAAGGTGGGGGAACAGCGAAAAAATGGTGAGGAAACTCTTTAATAAAGGTGAGAGAACACAAGTCGTCACTGATAAGGAAGGCTATAGAGCTGCCCAGAGTGACTATAAAAAAGTATTGAGAATGTCAAAGTGGGATACTTGAAGAACCTTCTGCGGGAATCAACAAGATGCCCTTTGCAGCAAGGCTCTGTAAAGTTTTTTCCAAGAGTAACAGAGCCAGAATTGATGGAAGTTATTAGTGAAAATCTTGCTATTTTGCATTGCTACCGGCTTCATCCTAAGGTTATGGCGGGCAGTGAATGTCGTGTTTATACCAAAGGCGGGTAAAACTGATTATACCCAAGCTAAGACATTCCGCCCTATCAGTCTTACTTCATGCCTATTAAAGGCAATAGAGAGATTGATTGAAAGACATTTAAGGGACGGTCCACTGAAGCCTTATCCCCTTGTGAAGTCATCAATATGCCTACCAGCAATTCAGAAAAATGTTTTTTTTTCTGGGGGCCACAAACCTGCTAGAATAGAATAGGCCTCTGATCATGGGGTGGACAATGTGCCCAATCAAGCGGCCTATGTGCATCTAGCGCTTAAACCCCTTTTCCTTAACGATGATAACGATGATGATACTTTTAAAGATAATTTAAAATGAAAAAAAAACTTATATGAAATGGGTACTCTAGAGAGGTTTGAAGAGTTTTTAAAAAATAGGTCACAACCTAATAATAGTTCACACCGTCGAATGTACATCACTAAAAAACTAATACAGTTTCAGCCTAATTAATCTAGGAACAGTTCGCCAGCTGTAATATTAGTAGAACAACGACATGATAACGTCACTTACTTTTGTGGTTCATTGGGATCCCTCTTCTTTTTCTTCTTTTGCACTTTTGGTTTTTTTTGGGCCTTTGTCATCGTTTGATCAGCAGGTTCTGGTGAAGGTCGTTTCATAGCAGTAATCTGGAAACAACATCGTATTTTACTACCAAATAACATAAAACAGAAAGTTTGATATTTCTACAACGAATTCCTGGGGCAAGAGTGTTACCCTCAATTGATTTATAGTTATTAGTTTGAATTCGTAGTTACATTCAATTCGGAGAAAGAATGGGAATTATAGCGGAGGTTCAGTAATATATATCATCATACACTTTGAATAACACATTTTTTTCTGTAGGTGAGTAAAATAGATGTAGGTATTTCTAGCACATCACGAGAATAGAATAGAAGATGTTACCGGAAAAGAAAATGTATCATGGAGATATGACTAACTTATGTTACATCTATTAGAGTTGTGAAGAATATATACTGCACGTTTAGAATGTTTCAACAAAAAATTTACCACCTCATTTGGTTTTGGAATCGACTGGTATATGCGATAAATGTCTAAGAATGTCGATATTATATTTGAAAATTTTAGCTTTGTCAGATACACCTCTTACTCTTTAAAACATTATAACCACCAGTAATTGAAAGAGTGTACTCATAAAATGAGAAAATATAAAAATAGATACATTCAAAGATCCAACCCATATGCGGAACGAGCGAACTGAAAATGAGATGAATTACCTGAAATAAATTGATTGTGGGCGAATTTCAATAAATCTGAACTGACAAATTAATAAATACTTTTGTACTTACGTCACATATCTTTCAATGCACATTCATTCGGGTTACTTAGTAACCGACTGTTTTTCAATGACTTTGCTATTACAAAGAGTTTATTAATTTTTCACGAAGCTCTGACCACAGACCTTCTAGTACATGGTCTGAGTTGAGTATTCCCTATTCTCCCGTATAGCGAGCTGTGTGCCAAAATCAGGAGTAATAGTCCAGTGAATGAACATTTTCACTACCAATTATCGCGATGGATTCGGCTTCTGATGAAAGTTGGTGAGTAGGTTTATACGGTGTCCAGGATGTTTGACGCCAAGTTATTTTGCCAAAAACCGTTCGAGGTTAGAAAACAGTAAAAACATGTCAAAATAAAAAACATAGAGAATATTTGCGTTTGTGGGATGATGATACACTTTTTTACTCTTGTCATTTCTTGAAAAAATATATCCCTTCCGAGTTGCAGCCCTTTGAAAAAAGATATCAAAAATAATAAATGGTCAATTTTGAAAAATAATTCAATGAACAGGTTTTTTAAAAATCCATATTTTCCATATTTTTCTAGAAATGGCTAATAGTGATTTTAACGACTTTGGTTCATTTTTAAAGTAAGTCATTGTTGAATTATAATACTTTCCTCTAACCTCAAACGGTTTCGCCAATAGCTCGCCGTCAAATGAAGAGCGCGGTTTCATACTTCTCATATATCATCCTGGACACCATATGAACCTACTCACCAGGTTTCATCAAATTTGGAATCCTCGTCGATTGGAAATCTGGACCATTTTCTCGGCTTCATTGCCTGGACTATAAGTCATTTGGGTCAGCCCGCAGACTAATAAATGAGTCGGAGGGTCAGTCACACTCACGGTCGTACATACAGGTCTGGAAACTCGAGGCTGTTTCCTATGTGAGAAGTGAGTTCGCTAAGCGTCGACTGTTACGTAGTACCAAAAGAGGTCACGTAAGAGTATCATAAAAGGCGTCACGTTAGAGTATCTATGAAGAGTATTCTGTGACAACTGTCAGTTGACTTGTAAACACCACGGTCGTAGTAGTGAACAAGGAATACCTGCGTTTTCAGAAACAAATTACGAAATCGTGCATTGTGCCGAAATGCAAAACGGGGTACAAAAGTGTAAAGCAAGAAACTTCTGTTTTTAAAGTGCCGAAAGATGCGGAAAAGCGAAAAAAGTGGATGCTTGCAATTCCGGATAGAAATCGTTTTAACGAGGTCTTTTATGAAGTTATTTTTAAGGTGTGTTTGATAAGAGTAACAGTTATATTCCTCTCTCAAATCAGAATAGTAAATATTGTGTTACGAGAAAAATTGGCAGTGGTAACATAGCCGAGGTTTCCGAACCCGTCGAGTGTACAGTACCGGAGGTTTTAGTGTATAATGTATATATTGTAAACATTATGAAAGACAACATACTAAACTAGAATACATGTATTTTGATTGTAATCCTAATTTAATTGAAAAAATGTTTATATACGATCCATTATTTTCATACATTTCCTTTTCAAATTACTACCAAAAAAAAGCCTTCGATAATAAGTACATACTCCGGAAAGGATGTGTTTTAACGAGGTCTTTTATGTGTGCGAAAAAGGGGAAGTTATTTTTAAGGTGAGTAATACATTTTGACAAGAGTAACAGTTCTATTCCTCTCTCAAATCAGAATACTTAGTAACACTGCTTGCGATTCCGGGAAGAAATCGTTTTACCACTTCGTGATTCAAGCGCTAGCTAGTGGCTGAGCGAGGGACTACGAGTTTGGCGGCGCGTAAGAGACTCATGTCAACCATAGAGTTTCCAGACCTGTATGTACGACCGTGGTCACACTAAGCCGCACTGAACAAGTCAATCAGTGACGTATAGCCATAGACCTGCTAGAAGGTCATGCGTATATCACTCTAAAGTCGTTCGATTCAATAGTGTCGCTCCCGCCATGATCCAAGCAATTACCTCCAATGTCGGCACACACTCTGATACTCATAAGCGCAGTCTATGCACTAGCGAATCTATGGCTCTAACCCATCCGCGACACTTAGATCACTCAGAAGCATAGAGATCAAGAATAGAGTACTCGAAGCACATAAGAGCATTGTTATTAATTTGACTAGGTCTAAGCGAGCGGCGGTGGTTTTATCCTTTTCTAATAGTCTGTTCTCTCTTACGACAAATTAGAAAGAGGCAGAAACACCGTAGAGTTCTTAGAGCTAGTCACGAAATTCGTCATTCAATTACTCTATTCTTGATCTCTATGCTCAGAAGCCAATGCTATATCACGTAGGATTATCAAGATTAATAAACGTAAAATTTGGACAATCCGTAAGGTTTGAACACATATCTCAGGATATTCAGTCCAGCATTTTTACCAATTACACTACTTTGGTCCCGTCAAAGTCTTATATTTTGTGAATATAAACCTCTGGAAGAATAGTAGATGATTGACAAATATGCGATTCGATGGCACGGCATGGATCAATTGTTCATGTACATTCATCTCAAGTTCAATAGTTTTTTAAATGATGAGTGTAGACGTACATTTCACTATTATGAAATTGCAGCTAAAGTTTGTTTTGAATAAATTTTCGCTGATAGAATATGTAATCCATAATTCAGTTAATATTTTGGCTGATGGAATGCCAGAGATTTTATTTTTATTACCTGTTCCAATTATTTATTGACAGGCAAACTATATGCGAGTAACTTAAAAGTAATAAATTAATTAAAATTTACCATGGCAGGGTGGGGTGTGCTGTCATCGCTATCTTCACTGGTTGTAGGTTCCTGTCCTGGAGCTGCTGGAGGACTGTTCCCCCTTCCTTGAGGATGCTGCGGAGACGTTCCGTATTGCCCCATGTTACCAGGGGGTGGCTGACCGTGGCTCATCATCATCTGCTGATGTTGCTGTTGTTGTTGGATCATCAACAACTGATTGTTATGTTGTTGTTGTTGTTGCTGATTCATAGAGTAATTTGATTGCGGACTGTGATAAGATGGGTTGACCATACCATGATCGGGACCGGAAAGGTATAGTGGTTGTTGATATCCGCCGGTAGGATCGTGCATCCCCATTGAATCCTGCTGCTGGTTCATCTGCTGATTCATTTGTTGCATGCCCTGCATCGGCGGTTGATAATGTTGCTCACTGTGAGCCTGTTGTGGCTGATGTTGCTGCTGTTGTGGGTTAATGGCCGGAATATCAAACTCTTCGTCACCGAAACTTGGAGTATGAAATGTCTGCAACAAACAAAGAAACTAATTTAAAACTTCTGAAATGCAATCTACTAAGTGGAACTGTAAGTTTGGAACTAAATAAAACTTTTCTCTAACTTACATTCCCGATTTGTTTCGAGAAATGAACACACAAAAAAACCATCATTCCAAATTATATCTCGAAACAAAGCACCCAACCTTTACCATCCAAAGTTTCAAAGTAAACTTCATTTCAGTCACGAGAAGAGTAAATTGAAATTTATTCCAGTTTAACCTCCTTCAAACTAATCAAGTAATTATTATAATGGTTGACTCAATCGTTACATATGGAATATTATCGTAATTAACGTGTTATTCGGATAATAACTACCCCAGGTCGTCATTGCACTTCCTCGGGGAATATATGTTAGCCGAGGGCTTCTTATCCTTATAACACTCGTGGTGCCTTTAACGTTTAATGTCCTACTAGTGTGTTATTTGATTTGAAAAATGCAGGAATCTCAAGTGAAAACAAAATTGTAACATTTAAGATTGATTAATGTGAATAAAAATGTGAAAATGTTGGAAGAAAAGAAACTTTCTGAAGAAGTATTGTTGAAAGCTACCAAAGCTGCGTCATAAAACAAGAAAGGTACTTCGAAAAGTATACCTTTAACGTTAGAAATTAGCTGCTATGACATTTGTTTGACATTTAATTTATATTGAGATAATAAACAGATTAGTTCTAATTCTATGTTCAAATTTATTTATTGCTATGGTAATGCGTTATAAATACTGTAATCCATAATACCCTAGGCCCTAGGGTAATATAAATGTTCATAACACCCTTATGTATTATTTCTAATATAATTATTTTATAATAGGTTATTGCAAAATAACAGCAACTAGTAGGACAAGTATAATATTAAGAAGGTTTGGACGCCAAACAATATTTGGGGAACTGCGTAACTATTAGTTTGATACAATATAATTTAATTCACTCTAAGCTTCATGATTTTGGATAAAATAATAAGATACACTTATTAGTCACAGAAAAGTAATATTTAATAATTTCTCTGAATAATTGCCGTTATTGGGAAAATTGTTGAATAATATCATGAATCATGATACTGCAATTTCAAAATGCAGTAACTATCATGTACACTTTTGTACAGAAAATATGTATAGAATTGAGAGAAAGAAGAAGAAATAATATGATCTTTTGTGAGGGTGCAACATTTGTTGGGAATTATCTCATACAAGCAACAAATAACTTCTTATAGATGTTTATATTAGTGTAGGGATAATTTTACTTATTATAACAATAATAATTTGAAAAAAGCTGTATAATTATTAATGGACCAGGTGTTTTTAACTTAATTTTTTTTATTTTTTTTTATCAGCGGCAGTAATCATAATAATTCGTATCTTCATTATAGTGCTGTTCATTCTATCATCTTATTTCTTGTTCTCGCATTAGTTCATACATTTAATTTATACTAGTGCCTATGTCCTAAGATATAGAGTAGTTTATAATATTAGGACTTATTAGTAATATAATATAATAATGATATTGCTTTGTAAGTTAATATTCCTAATATAGATATAGATTTCACTTATTAAAAAGTAATGAAAAGGTAATTCAATGAGTGTTAATATTTTATTTTCTCCAACTGAAGAATTCTTCAAATTGCCCAAATTGTTTTAATTTGACTCAAATTATTCCGAAGTATTTAACAGAAAATGACATTATAAGTAAAATATCACCGAATGATATTTTTTAGATTATACCAATTGTGCTATTGTCTGACACGCGACTACTTTAGTAAATTAATTAACTTTCATTAGTTGTGGGAGTATTTCACTCGTATATTTTCAAAATTCAGAAACGGTTTGCAACAGATTCTCTGCATTATGTAATTTGGAATTATGGTTGTATTTCATAACATGTTATTTATAAATGATTTTATTCAGATGGTGTGTAATTTTGAAATTTTTCCGATTGATTTCTCTCTGAAATTCAGTTTTGAAAGGAACATCGTGGACATTTTTTATAGCACGTAAAATAAGGCAAAATGAGTTATTCGATTTCTAGGATGTGGTCAGAAACGTTGTTACAAAAGCAATACTGTAGCTCTGGAATAATGTAAATATTCTCCTGATAAGGATAATTGAAGATTAACTTAATGAATGAGCATTGAAACCAAAGGAAGGCTGTTATCTTTGCTACACTCCAACAAGCAAATGATACAGAGCGTTAGAGATGGATCTCGAACCAAATTAAAGATAATCACTCATAATGACCAGTACCAAAAATTTTATAAAGATACCAGTGTCGGAGCTAAGTAAAAAATATGTTAAGAGAAAATGAGAATCAATCAAGAAATTAAATATGAAGAACATGAGAAAATCATTTCGAATTCGTCCTTTCTGTAAGTTATTATTTCAGAATAATCTAACACAATGGATGAATAATGACAGCTGCTGAGATTTGATTAATTCTCAGAACTCAGGAACTTCACATTCATCACCTTTTCCCTACAAAAATAATAATGCAAAAAATATTACATTTAAATTCAATTAAAATCGATGAGAATTAATGCAATGACATTGATGGAACTAGGTTACTTAGAACACAGGGGAGAAACCGCTCTATCGAAAATTTACTGAGACTTGATTCTTGCGTAAAGAAAAATATGTTAGTCGTTCGACTGTTGTTTTGTTATGATCTGAAATTAATCTACGACCTGTTACCTATATTCATTTCAATTAGTATTGTCGCCCACTCTTTATCTTTTTATATCATTGAAATGATTAAATTCACAACATGAATCTACCAAATGATATTGTGGTATTAATTTTGAAAAATCCATTTGGACATTTATGTAAATTACAAGTTGAAATAGTTATTTTGTGATACATGTTCGGTTTTCTGGTATACCATTCATTCTTATTATTTATTAGTTGGGTATATGAATGTATTTTCAAACAATTCTTAAGCCCCGATTAGTCCAACACCCGTCACATCAATTCAATTGAATATTAGTTTTATGTTTTTTTTCCAAAATGCTCAATGGTCAATTACATATAAAGCTTACTTCACAGTCGAAACATTTACTCACATTCATCCGAAAATCAAAAATAGATTACAATTTTATTTCATATAACTTTCGGACACATCTGCGGATCAAATGTATGATCGTAGGAACATAATGTATGTTGAACATGATTTAGAAACATCTAATAAAAGTCGCTAAATTATAGCTTATGTTACAATGAAATTGTATTGATTTTAAGACCATTTGGTCTAAATAATGTATTTTACAACTATGTATCATACTGACATCTGCTGCCAGGTTGACTTTCGAAATTATTCACACTTTGATATTATAACATAGAGATCATATATTAAATAGAGGAGTAAAGCGGACCGTAATGCCACGCAGGGTTCGAATGAAATTTTCTCTATTAGCGGTCCCCACTCTTCTCGCTTTTATATAAGAGCACGCCGTCATCAACGTAAGCGGTTGGAGGAGTGTGAGGGGAGGTACCGCTAAGAAATTTGAACATGTCACGAAAATCTCAAAGGGAAAGTTACTTTCCCCTTATTTTGAAGATCAAGTTTGCAAAATTTCAAAAAATTTACACTTTTTGCTTGGAAGACTGATTAAGGGGTTAGGGTTTATTTTCCAAAATTCATGTAGACAGTGACATTCCTCTTGTTTTGAAGGTCGAGTGTGCAAAATTTCATAAAGATGGGTGCTAGTCTGCTTTAAGGGGTGTGATACCTGCTTCACGGGGTATGGAAGATAGTTGAGGTAGTTTATAGAGATCTCATATAGACTGTGGTTTTCCTCTTGTGTTAGAAATCAAGTGCGTAAAATTTTATCAAGATCGCTACTTATCAGCTTCAAGGGGTTGGTAAGATAGAAGGGATAATTTTTGAAATCCCATATTGAAAGTGACTTGTCTCTTGTTTTGAAGATTTCATCAAGATCGGTACTTGGCTGCTTCAAGATGTGAGAAGTGAGATTGTTGTTTTTTGGAAATCTCATTTAGAAAATGACTGTCTTGTTTTGAAGTTCAAGTATACAAAATTTCATCAAGATCGATACTTATCTGCTCTAAGGAGTGAGATATTTAGATGGGGTAGTTTTTTCGAAATCTCATGTAGACAGTGATTTTCCTCTTATGTTAGAGGTCCAGTGTGCAAAATTTCATCAATAACGGTACTTGTCTGATTTAAGGGGAGGAAAAGGGGTTTGGGATAGTTATTCCAAATCTCAAGTGAATAGTGACTTTACTCTCATTTAGAAGGTCACGTGTGCTGAATTTTATCAAGATTGGTACTTGTCTGCTTTAAAGAGTTGGGGTAGTTTTTTAGAAATCTTGTGTAGATAGTGTCTTTCCTCTTGTTTTGAAAGTCGAGTGGACAAATTTCGTCAATATCGATATTTGTCTGTTTTAATGGGTGGGAACGGGGGTCGTGGTTACAAACTATCTATTTCAAGTATAGGAAGATGATACATAGTTAGATGCGCATTTTTTCTCATTTACTGATTTCCTTGAATAAGTATCGTCATGTAAAATGAAATTTCTAATAATATAAATTTTTTTTGAACACATTGATAACGATCTGAATCACTCAATTAATTATATCATTTCAAATGATCAAAAGATAAATAGAAAGTTAACGAGAAAATGACAAAAACAACTGCGTATGTGCCAGGCATAGATCCCGGTACTTCTTGGTCTGTCGCACATAAGGCGAATACTCTACCAACTGCGCTATTATTATAGACCGCGTTCCTCCGAGTTGAAGTGTATTATATATAATAAATTGTATCACATCGATGATGTCATTGTACTTTCAAATAAGGAGTTGGGACAATTCTGCAGGTTAAATATATGCGTGTGATATATATTTATTACTAGAAGAATACGGTTGTCATTATTATTAAATAAAATACTATATTTCCATTTTAAATATCACTCGAAACGGTGCTACGGCACCCAAAAACAATATTGCTCCTATTTTCGCCACATCAAAGCGGTCTGCAAGATTTCAAATCCACACGACCAATAGGTGCGATCGGCTCCACAGTTTTTATACACAGTCGCACACACGCACATACAGACGTCTCAAAAGTAGTCCAGATCAATTCAATACTCCAAACGTTTATATCCGCGAAAATCCGGAATTTTTTTTAGACCGATACAGTACTTTCCTTATACTAATTATAGTGAGGGAAGTAAAAATGACAACATCGGAGTACTGAGGTCATAATTTTTAGAGATAACCTAAAATATATGTGTATAATATGTGGTATAATGAAAGTAAGGTTTACATAGTCCTTCATGTCGATGATACTGACAGTTCACCTGACAGGAAATATTATAATAAAACATTGAGTATAACACATAGAGTTGTAAAATACATACGATGTCAATTCGAATGTACTTTCAATGTCATGACATAGAGTATAATTTGACGTCTGTCCACG
This sequence comes from Endomychus coccineus, assembly GCA_958510875.1. Lineage (NCBI taxonomy): Eukaryota > Metazoa > Arthropoda > Insecta > Coleoptera > Endomychidae > Endomychus > Endomychus coccineus. The sequence goes on from OY294069.1 coordinate 111,700,451, forward strand.
CATTTACCTGTTTTTTAATCATTTGCAATACATATACTAATTAAATATTTCCTGAGGTGTTAGCAAAGCGAAAAATCGAACTAACAAAACGCGAGGAAAGTTAGTGATCTACAAATCAGTTAATTTCTTTCAATTTTCTGAAATTGATATTTGATGACAAAAAAGTTCATTGCATTGGAAATGTAACGTATGTAGTATGATAGCAATAACTTTTTCAAATTTAGACGGAGAGATAATTAGTAAGGATGTGAAATCATATACTTTACATATCAATATTCAAAAGAACTATTTCACAATTCCCAAATATAAAAGACGATACGAAATATTCAAAAATATAATTACATCCACAAATAATGAATAGAATAACTGTATTATAGCGACTAAGATTTATTATAAACAGCAAAGGAGGTAATTTATTTCAAATTGCATTATATTAAAAACAACATGCAATTTATTCTTTAAAATTCCTTAATACAAATGTACCACGTAAAATCTAAATTGTATCCTGATGTTTATTATCCCATCCACCTTGCTCATTTACTCATCTACATCGTATTAAAGTACATCAGAAATAAGTACAGATGCTTCTCTACTCACTCACCACAATTCTGAGTAAGATAGAGTATGGAAGTTATATTCCAAAGCTATTAGAGATGTACGAAAGTCACCTTGATATTGGCCGTTGAACTATAGCTTTCTGTCATATCAATCATAATGTTGCTTCAGCGCGGGAATTACATGAGGCTTCTCTTAATTGAATCCGTCTCTTTCAAGATATAAGTAATTTAATACAAAATATTTGACATGACTACGTTTTAGCATGAACTGTATATATTCATGTGACGCATTGATCCGAAATTCTTATACCGTTAAAAGTAATTATTGTTTTTAGGACACAGATATATACTACGTTAGAAAGTAGCGTGATTGGATTTAACCGTACAGACAATTGTAATTTTGTGATATAATTCCAGTGGGAAATCAATCTTTATCTAGCTCAAATATGTATTAATTCCATTTTTAGCACCAGGAACTGAGTGCGGAGTGGATGTAAAGTTTTCTGTTGTAGAGAATATTTATTTCATATCTCGAAACACGTTTTGTTTCAATTGAAATTATAGGACATTTACTTGGTTACATAACTATTGAAGTGATGATACAAAACTGAAGATTTTAATCAGTATTTTGGTTTGTTGTTATGGAACCTTTTTAGATGTCAAATCTTACAGTTCAGCATTTCAAACATTACACTGGGATTAAAATTTTTAATTTAAAATATCATTAAATGCAAAACGATGAAAATTGTTGATGCCGATGATATTAATTGCATAATTAAATTGAGCCAAATAAACCTCACAATCAACGGATTCAAATTAAACAATAAAATGTTTTGTTACTCAAATTTAGCTCATATGAAGTTGTATATATACAAAGTTTATTTTCTTGGGAGGTCACCTCTTATGTTTCACTCTGAAATATGATTTATCTGGAGAAGCTTATTTCATATTACAATGATTAGTTCGTATATTTCATATTTAATTTTTTCCCCGCTGGCACCGTAGTATAGTCAAATCGAAAACATTTTATAATAATTGGTTGAAAGTAGCCACCTAATGTTCACATGGTTACTATTCCCAAAATATGGTGATTAAATGCAACTTACTTCTATACCAAGTTACACCCCTGAGTAGTTATGGGTTTTCAAATTTCAAATTTTGATGAAATCGGTATCTACAGAGATATTAACTTTGTGATGGTAAGTGAATCTCAATTTTTTAATTCTCTAGATTTCCCATAAAACTATATTCTAATTTTTCAAATCTGCCAAGATACAAAAATAATCTGTAGAATTTTAAATCCCCACGCAGGCAAGACGCTGAGCCTTATCCAGCGCTGTACGGGACAAATCCTTTTCCGCCGCCGGCCACCATACGACAGCTGTTTGCGAAAGCTCTCTTGCATGCCCAAAAAGATTCTCTCATGTACCAGGTGCATTTTCCAGTTTAGCGTCGAGAATTCCAAGGTAATTCACTGATTCTTTGGGATACAAGGTCTACCCTAACAGACGTTGCCCTGATAGAATAGTTCTATTTTCAGTGCCTACTGATTACTCTTAACTGCTCAAACGTGAAAGACATTTTTGTTTAGAATCCACTGCATGACTTGGTGTGCAAAAGATGCAGAACTAGTTCGATCGATTATTTCATAACAGAGCTAAACGATGGAGAAAAATATAATGATATTCTGAAATAGTGGAAACAGTTTTCGCTGTTTGAGGATTCTGTAGTCTTGTTGATACATATAAATAGAGCAGGCAAACTGTGTGATGAAATTGATAGCAATTGAACAAAATTCAATATTATCAATAGTTATATGTGAGTTGACAACCTGTCTTTTCATGAAAAAATTGTTTTTCACTATTATCAAAATTGCATCTAGTGGAAGTTCTTTACAGTGTGACCAAAATTACATTTTTTGCAAAAACATTTGAACATAGTCCCATGATACGTTATTTCGAAAGAATTCAAATGTGCTATCCCGAATACGAAAAGCTATAGTTAAATAAAATAACAATTAAGTTCGATTTTCACTAGTTTAATAAATAAATGCAACTACAGTTATCCTGATACCGTAGCTTCTTCAAAAAAATATTACAAAGTACTAACTTACTACAAAAGAGATACCTAATATATAACTTTAATGATAATCTTAATATAGTTGGTTATTGGAGATTTACCTAATTAACGGATTAAACGATAAACTGGTATCAAACAGAAAAACCTAATTATACAAATTGAATAAGGGAGAATTATTAAGTATTTGTGGATCGTCCAATATGATATCGAACTTCTTATAGTTATTATTCTAGGGATTCCTGCAAATTTAATTTATTACTTTTATTCTGAATGTGTAAAATCTTGAAATTATCATTAAAGCTATGGTTTTCATAATTTAATCAAAAGTTGAATCGGATTTATTATTGATAAAACTACGCCTACGTTCTTTCATCCGTTTTTTAAAGGTCCTTCCTGTCTGACCGATTTATATCATGGGGCAAGACCTACATGTTAGCATGTGAACCTTGTGAATTTGTAAAATTTGTTTGGAGAAGTTATGGTGTTAGCGGAACTATAGTTTCATTTATTTATTAAAGTAGTGTTAAGTCTTATTTTATTTAAGGTTAGAATGGATATTCATCACGTAGTGGCTGATTCTATTCAATTTACGAAAAGCTTTAGTTAATCCTATTTTTCAGGAACTGATAGTTTTCTTGTTTCCATTGCCAGTGATATCGATAATTTCGCATATTCAATTTGCGGAATTGATCGACGTCGTGTCTATTTGAAACAAAATACACAATCAACAAGTTTCACGGAGAAACATAAATGTTTCTGAATTTTAAAATTTTTCAAATGTTAGATTCAGAACTATGAAAGAATCTTTCCAAGTAACAAAACAACCTGATAGGAATATATTCAACTCAGACATGAAATGATCAAAATTGGTTCACTAATGCATAAGTAAAATTTAAACGTAAACTAGTTCAGCCAATTTCTTCAATTATCGAAACATCCAGGTTTTGTTGTAGAGTAGGCAATAGCATTTTCAACATAATTTATCACAGAAGTTGAACCTCATTTGAGTCTTTCCAGAACAAAATATGAAAACATCGAAAAAGTTGAATATAAAAATATCACGAAAGGATTGAATGAGAAACGTATGCCAGCAACCCCTGCCATACAATCATGGAGATATTTAATGCATAAATCCAATTTGTGTCGAGACGTATAAATAATAAATTTATTTACTTGAGAAATAAGGGGGAACTGACAGTAAAGAAAGAAACACTTAACAAGCCTGCATTTTGTAACTAGAAGGAAACATCCCGCCCCGAGATTAGGAAGTCAGCGCTGCCGTGGTGACCTACGGAACTAACTTTAATAGAGTTGAGCTGAATGTACGTTGGATGTAATTTATTTGGCAGGCTGAGAAATATGGACCATAACTTTACATGGAAATAAAGAAGAATTATATGAACATTATAAATCAAATTTTACTATGCTTGCCGAATTTATTGTTTTGTCTAATTAAATTACGAATATCTTTTGGTGTATTACAATCATTTCATATAATTTGGGGAGCTTTCAATTGTAGTGTAAATAATGTGTAAAATAATGGAGAAATCATTGACATGGGCGAATGCCTTTTCTATAACCTGTATATTTGCACTGAATCTCAAATTCACTAAAACGTTACTACAGTTTGAATACGTACCCAAAAAAATGGGTACACTTTCCAATGATCATCATCGGAAAGATATATTTTTTCGAAGAATTAACATTTTATTTGAACAGTTATGCACAGAACCAACTTCATGATATTGGTGAAATGGAAATCCTCCGAATAATGGGAACAACAATGTATGTCAGAACTGTTGTCTTCTCTTGGTAGTTTTCATCATTTCTATCTGTGATTTGAGTACTACTCCATAAATATTTGTGATATTTGTCTCCACTTATGAATATATTCTGTGATTCAATATTTGTGGCATATTTATTGGGTTATTTTTAACAAGAAAGTAAATTATGTTTACCCATATAAATTAGGTAGGTATATTATGTAATATTAGAAATGTAAAGTAAATACTACATAAGTCTTATGTAATATTCTTTAAGCATGTAGCAGCTATTCGAAACTTGAACAACAAACCAAAGGTAGAAAACATAATGACAATACTAAGAGGGTAATAATAAATTGTTACTTCTCAGAATGGAAAAACACCGAAAAAGTCATAAAATGGCATGATATAGAGCATTTACTTGATCGACAAGAAGTTCTATCTTTAATAATAAATACTGAGAATGATAGCACTGATTCAAGAGATTACGATTCTCATTATGATTGGAATGTACATATGGTACATACACAATTGGTGGATTAAATATTCAATTTTTTGCCTTTTTTTATAATTGCATATTATTATTAACTAATCTTTTGAGACAATATTATCGATTTGAATTATTCATCCTTTTCATCTTTAGCCATTCAATTTTATTATGTTGGTGATCTCTTATTCAATATTCAATAATTTCAACAGCACCTAGCAACATTGCCATGTGACTTAATGTCACTTAATTCATAACGTGCATCGATATTCATTTTGTGATCTTTATGCATATCATGAAATTTATAGGGATTGATATAATTTACCCACATTAGTGGTGATCATTAATAGTTAAGTTTGTGTACGAAGGAAGAGAACGAAGGTTTCTTAGAGTTCTGGTGGGACCTAGCAAGTCGAAACAGCTAACAACTCTTAGCAGATTCATAAATTTTAATAGAATCAGCCACTAGAAGATGAAAATGCAATACTTTGTAATATTGGTTTGAAGAAGCAAATGTGTTAGCCAAATACATTTATTTATTAAACTAGTGAAAATTGAACTAATAATATTAATTTTACATAGCAGATAGATAGATTTGCTGTTATTGAGATGATCAAATGGTAGCTATCCTGATATTTGTATTAAGTTCTGTTGGTTTGAATTACAAAATTCTTCATTTTTGCTAGAAATTTGAATTACCTACTCGTTCTACTTAATTCGAAGTCAAAGTACGATGCGAGATATTTCCAAAAATATTCGTGAGAAACAATAACAAGATTTTCATTGTTAAGCAGTAATTTCAGTATGAAACTTTTTAAGGAGATCTACAATCTGTAGAAAAATCGTTTCTCGAATGTTGTAAAGAGCTATCACCTACCTGATCACCCATTTCGTATCCGTTGGCTTGAAAATTGGTTTGTGGAATACTCAGCGACAAATCTACGTTTTCAGATCTCTGGAAATAAAAGAATAAGGCAATTAGTTCATAGTTACATTCTCTAGCATCAAACTTGGTAAAGCGAGAAAAGAATGTTCAAGCAGAATTAGTACATGCAAAATTGAAAGCCTCAAATATATGTTAGAAGTTACCAATTATAAAAGTATTTAAATTTGTGGATCATATTGATTGAAATTTTATAATAGGTACATATTTATTTCGTTATGAAGCGCTTTTTTTTAATTTATTCATTCAAAATCAACCAGATTCTGCTACACTTCCCCCAACCGGAAATTTTTCCGAACCCTGTGGTATTTCAACCAGGGGTAGTTTAGAGTTGGTTGAGGAGCCCCACATCCATGGACTCACGGAACCACTGCCTTAACGTCCCCTCCGAAGGACGGAATATCTATAATATATCTTGTGCTCTTTGATATATTTGCCTGCGAGCTAAGATTTGCTACTTTGCTGCATTTGTTTGGACTCAAGTGGGTTTCCCTGCATGAAGTCACCCATCCAAGTACTAATAGCGCTCGGTATTTCTTAACATCAGGTCAAACCTGATGAGCTATGTCGTGCTCATAAAGTCAACTGCTGTTTGACGCAACCCGTCAGGTAAGGAAAACAATTATTAGTTTCAGTAAAAGTGATGAATTAAAATGAAGTCTTGCAAAAATATGGAAAGTAACAGTCTATAAAAGTATAGTATATAATTCGCATAAAAATGAGTATCATTTCATGTTAATTACATGATATAATACTACTTCTATATACCTACGTCGGAAAATGAGATTCTCCGACATACACTGTACACCAGCAGTATTATCAAATTATTGGAATTAGATTAGTTACTGAGGGTAGTCACGTTCTGTCCATATTACTCAATCTCGTCAAAAATTTTATTCTGAAATTAACTGAAAAATTTAACAGCGGCAAAACGAGATTAACTAAAAAGTCCAATTAAGTTCACTAGAAATGAGCGATTTAATCCAATAGTTGGAATTATCGACAAGATAAAACGGAGGCTGACTAGGTTACAATCTGTTTAGTTGATTAACGCGTACTCTACTCCAGCGCCATGCTAACAAAAATAATTATAGTTTCAATTCCCGTACATGTAACATGAACAGACTCAGACATTTATATTATTCGTAAAATTTAATACAGGCTGAACCAAAAGCTGTGGGTTCCTTTCACGTAATTATTTCCAGCTAATGGAAGGAATAAATAGTAGGTACCACTAAAAGCTGAAGCTTGTAAGCATCTAAGTTTCTAATTCTTCTTTATGTAAACTGATGGCGTGGTCCAAACTGAATTATGAATAGCATAATAATGGAAGCTCTGGGAAATGATTTTTTCTTGAGATTAATAATTTTAGGGGGCAAATAAATATATTTTTGAACACTGCGCGAACACTGTAGAGTGGAAGAGAAGTATTTTTCCCAAAGTACCTATCATCTAAGTCTTCCGATGAAGGTTTTCAGATAAGAACGTAGAACAAATCTTATAATAACTATTCGAGTGTAGCATTGTCTTGGGATTTTGCGAACCTATATTTGCTATTTAGTTCATAGTGGGATAGTGGGATTTATGTATTCTAAGCTCTGGTCAATATTTCAGTCCGTAAAACAAGGATGTTTTACATTTGTTCCTGATAGCCGATTGTATTACAATTTTTATTCCTAGTTTCAAGACGTATCGAAGATAATTTCAACATTGAATCAAATAGTCTCTATATGACGTATGCGAAAACATCATGCAGTGCTATGTAAAATACCACTCTATGAAGAGAAACAGATAGACATATTTTCAAAATCTTTTTGGGAAATTGGTCGAGTATTGTTCAGATATTCATTATAGAGAATTCGAGAGGATTCAAGTAGTAGGAAAAATTATATATCAAAGTTAAAAAATAGATAATCATTCCTTAAGTTTCCCCTAATAGCTTTGGACTAAATCTGAAAACACAATACATAAACTTGGGAACTTGCTGATAAACTTTAGAAGCTCCCTGTTATTATTTCTTGCGAACTTCTATCATATGAGTAAAGTTTTATAAACTAAAAAAACTTTTGATGTTTTCATATATACGTCTATATTTTGCTCCGAAGAAACAATTTTGTTTTAGATAGATTTAGCGTGTTGTCATAAATATAACACAAGAAAATGTTATATAAGTCATATGTAGAGCATTCAACTGATAAAAGCGTTTTAGCAGAAATTATACATTTAGTTTGTAGTTCATGCTGTCATTGTTATTGCACTGAAGTGGTTAAAACATGTACCTTAAAATTGGAAACACAAGCCCGGCATAATGAGAAACGCATAAAAACGTTTGGAATGTATTTCATTTGTATCGCCAAGCTTGCTCGGTACATCATCCATTATTTTTGAAAAAGGAATACACAGTAAAATTGTATAGACCATCACTTGTGCAGATTGAATCGATTCTAATAATTTCAATCACACTGAACTGCAGGATATTACTCAAGAGGAAATTATTGATATATAGATGATTTCACGGTAGCATTTGAAAAAATTAATGCTGAAAAACAAAATTGTGATACATAGATTTTGAAGGAAAGAAGGTCAAAACAATAAACCATGTTTCCTGTTCTATTTGTAAAGTGAGCGTGAATGAGAAATTAAGACCTTGCCGGAGATCTCCGTTTATAAAATGAATATGTTTCGATATTTTTCCTGAAAAGTTTCACTATTATATAATAATACCAAGATTGTTCTAGTATAAATAAACAAATTCATGTTATTATCTAGGATATAAAGTTTTTAAAATATATGTAGAATAACAAATTAAAAAACAAATATAAATTAACACAAACTGTAAATTTTAATTGCTTGTTCCAAATATCATAACGCCGAACAACTGCTATGTTCAACTGAAGACCTTGGTTTCGTCGAGTTGTCCAAGGAATGAATGAAGATTTCCAATTTTCTCATTTTAAACAAAACTAATGGAATCAATCAAGTTGTTCTTTATAGTTTCTGATGTGTCAATGGAACCATACCTAATAAATGAATATCTCGAAAAAAATTACGTGAATGAATCGCTTTTACTAATTAAATTGATGGGTTCTATAAGATTACTTTTATTCGAGGAATATTTATTACTCTCATCGTGTCCCAGAAATGGCATCTACACGAAGGAAAAAATTTATAGCAACAACGATATGATTTGATTGCCGTCAATTTAATATACTTAATTAAGGCATTAACTGATTCAATGAAGCCTTGAACCAAAAAAAATATTTTGGTTTAACTGAATATGTTAACTGAATTAATTGAGTCATATTTAATGTTGTCGATTAAACGTTAATTCATTTAATGAAATTTTAATTGTGGAGGTAATATGATGAAAGTTCAATATTTCCAATTTTTATATCATCCTCATTACAACTAAATTATTCCCAAACATGAATTAAATATTTGTTGTCAGACAACAATCTTGATTAATGTCGAGAACTAAATATAATAATAATCTGAACCTTCATTTTATTTTAAGCAATTAAATTTTATATCTCCTTGTGGTTTTTATTTAATTAATTCCAAAATACGTAAAATTCATCCCAATTATAATTTAATATGAACAAATAATTATGTGTTTGCTGTAGAATTCATTTTTGGGAATTGAAAGAATTAAATGTTAATTTTGGGTATGAATAAAGCTCGTCACGTGTCACGTGATCGGCATGAGGAGTCATCATTCCTTTCTTGTTCAAACTTGGAAACTCGTACTTCGCATCATCAGTTGTATTTATTTTTATATAGCACTGGTTGTTTATGATGTGAACCAGAATGGGCGATTCAATTATGGAAGAATTATTGTTAGGATGGGAGCTAGCAAAGTTAACCAATACATTTAAATGTAAATTTGAAGTATTTTCCTCACATTTCCATATTATGTTTAATATGCCATGTTGGCAGAAATGTAAATTACCCAAATACATGCTTTTTAATATAAAGATTACTTAGCGCAGGTATTATAGTTATAAAGTTGTGGATTGTGTAATAAAATACTATCAGAGAGTATTTTAAATTTCACGAATTATTTGAATTTAAAAAATTTTGTTTTTTAAATTGTTGATACCATTCTTAATCGGCTGTGGTGGCGTTTTTATCAGCAACTAGAGGATAGTGGATGAACAACAAAAAAAAACCCTTCCTTTTGTTTTTCTTATGGCGGCCAATTTGATTTTTTTCATTTTGAATTCAGCAGTATGACACATTCTAAAAATGTATTTATTTTTGTTCGAAACAGCATGTAAAAATGGCTAATTTGGATCTCTGGAAGGATTAAAATAAACAAATTGTCAATTTCTATGGACCCCGACCTTTGGACATTTTAACAAAAATAGAAAAATATTAAATACAAACAATAAGATGTTACCTACAACGTTAAAATATAATGACTATAAGACAATACGGGAATTGGTACCGTCTATTGGACTCCAAGCCATACTGAATAGGGAATTGTCAAAAAAAAATTTAGTTCCATTCAATCAACTTCATCTGCATTATCGTCGCATCAGATCATTCGTACATACCAAGTAGAGGCAGAAAACATCAATGACGCCTTTTCCTCAGTGCATAATAATTCAGTCGAGGCTGGATCATAGAAGGGTCGTTTGATTTGATGCGAATTTAATTCACACAGATGCAACTCAATGCAATATTATAGCACCATAAAATAAATTCTTTCGCAGAGATAAAATAAATGTATTGGAAAATAATTTAGTTTTTAAGTAAAATAATTACCTAAAAATTATAATTACCTACTTATATTTGTATAACCTATCAAATAGTCTACATGGGACCAAATTTTCTAAATTCGTTTATAATAAAAAATATTTTAATATTTATTACTTTATTATAAAGTCTCATCAGATTATTATTTATAGTGATGATTAAAATATTTTGAACTAATCGTTTAATCCGGATATGTTGTTTGATTGATTCTGATGCTGCTCCTTGATTGATAATTCAGTTGAGTTATCATCTTTGTTCATTGGTTTACACAATATTTCAACAGTGAACGATTTCGCCAAAGTTCACATTGATCGAAACGTTGAGTAACTCAATTAACAAAAATAATTAATAGTTCACAACTTTTCTTATTTCAATCACAGAGCTGCATCTAAATCAATTAAACAACATATCCATATAGCAATTAAATCAAAATATTCTAGCCACCAAGTAATTTAATTCTGAAAATAAAGCTTTAATCCAATATGAAACAAAATTTGGTTGCCGCTAAAACATATTGTGGGAAGGCAATACGTAACATGTAAAATCGAATTTATACAAAGCTGAAGTAAATTTGAAAGAATTAATTTCTACACATCGTACTGAAACAAAAATCTTGCCTAAATTAAATTTATTTCTGGTCATACGTTAATTTATTTTAATGAAATATCATGTATAATTCATGTATAATAGATATAATATATAATTTATTTAAAACAATTATTTTCATTTGTTGTTGTTGTTTGCAGTTTTAAGAAATAGATTTTGAAATTCAAACAACTAAACATTTCTGATGATTTATAGATCCATTTCATCCAAATATCGAAATAATATATACGTTTCCTCTTGCTGGAAAACGATTTGCGCTCATCAAAAATAAATAATCATTGAAAATTGAATATTTAATCGTTTCTAGTTTTTATTTTCAATTGAATAATTTAACTGAACGAGTTAAATATTTAATTGGTCTATACCAATTAAATTATTTAATTGGATGAATTAAGCCTGATGTATGACAATTAAACCTTTCTCTCAGTATTATGTACAAAGAAATTGTAATATCGATCAACATTAATTTGTCGTGAGCTATCTATTGCTATGGCAATGTTTTCTTCACCTGACATGACGAACTCACAATTTGGAGTGTACAGAGGGGTCCAAATTGGACACTTTTGATAGGAAACACCAATTTCTAGAGAAGATAGAGAAAAACTAGCCCACATGTAACGAGGTCGATTTTTGAGAGAAAATGAATGCCGAAAACCGCACTCTGATATCTTGACTTGTTCAAAAGATACAAGGTGTTTTTCAATTTTGTGCATTTCTGACCCACCCCCGTAACTTGTTTATTTATGAATATTTTTGGTTTCTGTGAAAACATTTTTGAGACACTTTTTCAAAAGGAATCTAATGGTGTTCCTTGTTTTTCATTGAAAAATATGGTTTTGAAGCTATGACATAAACTTGTGTTTTTTCTTATGGACCATCCTGTATATTTTTTCATATTCGTGTTTGAAATAAAATTTTCTTTTCAAATACATATAATAGTTGCTACTTCTCTTTCAAAACATTTATTTTGTGGCTGTTTTCGACTTATTTTAGATGAATAATGAAAATCTGGGTTGCCATGCCTGAATACGAAACAAAATAGTGCTATATAACTGCTGTTGAAAACAATAATTAGTGCCTATTTTATAATAACTCATTGATTTAATTAAAAAAAAACAGAATAACAAGAACAAAAATATTACATTTTTAAACTATTTACAACATGTGTTCAAATTGAGCACCATTTAAATCGAAACATAATTGACTTCGCTTCCTAACATCATTGACAGCATTAATTAATTCTACCGCAAGTATTGAACGAAAGGCATGTCGCACTGCTGCTCCCAACGCTTCTCGGGAATCAGGATGGCGTTTATATGTGAGGTCCTTTATTCTTCCCCAGAGGCAAAAAGCTGGAGACGTAAGATCGGGGGATCTTGCCGCCCAATGAACAGGACCCCGGTGGCCAAGCCAATTATTGTCCCCAAATATTTCGTTCAAATACGTCGTTATAATGTGTGCGTTATGACACGGTGCCCCGTTTTGTTGGAAGTATACGTGTCCAATTTGTTGTAATGGCAAATCATCCATTATAGGTTCGACAAACTCCCGCAATATTTCCACATATCGGGCTGCTGTAAGGTTACCCTCATAGATATGGGGACCATTGAACCTTCCTCTAAAAATACCGACCCAAACATTAAAACTGTATCGGCCGGATTTTGTGTCTCCACTGTAAAATATGGATTTTCCAAAGTCCAATTGTAGGAATTGTATCTATTAAAAATACCAGCGCTGCTAACGCATGCTTCATCAGTCCATATGATCTTCTGTCCAAAGTTTAAGTTTTCAGCACATTTTGCTAAATACCATTGGCAGAATTCGAGCCGGAATTGTAGGTCATTTGGTAGTAACTTGTGAACCTTTCTTACTCTATACGGTTTGAATTTATTTTCTCTTAGAATTCACATTGGTGTAGTCTTTGGAATACCTGTATTCAACTGCATTTTGCGTAGTGAAATATTGGGTTGATTTTGTATTTCCCCCAAAACTGTTATTTCTTCTAACTCCCTATCTCTATCTTCCTGGCTCCGTAAACTCTTGTCCTTGGTTTTGAAAAAGAACCGTAATTAACTAGGTTTTGCTGCAATCTAGTGAACATATCCCGAAACGGTTGTGTCCTTTCAGGATATCGGTCGAAGTAAAGATTGCTGGCAGCCTGTGCATCTTCATGTGATTCTCAAAAACACTTTAGCATATCATATTTTTCGTAATTTTCATACATTTTGAATTAACAGGAAGATAAAAATATTAATTAATGTTTTCAACAGCAGTTATGTAGAACTATTTTGTTTCGTATTCAGGCATGGCAACCCAAATTTTCATTATTCATCTAAAATAAGTCGAAAACAGCCACAAAATAAATGTTTTGAAAGAGAAGTAGCAACTATTATATATATTTGAAAAGAAAATTTTATTTCAAACACGAATATGAAAAAATATACAGGATGGTCCATAAGAAAAAATACAAGTTTATGTCATAACTTCAAAACCATATTTTTCAATGAAAAACAAGGAAAACCATTAGATTCCTTTTGAAAAAGTGTCTCGAAAATGTTTTCACAGAAACCAAAAATATTCATAAATAAACAAGTTACGAGGGTGGGTCAGAAATGCACAAAATTGAAAAACACCTTGTATCTTTTGAACAAGTCAAGATATCAGAGTGCGGTTTTCGGCATTCATTTTCTCTCAAAAAGTGACCTCGTAACATGTAGGCCAGTTTTTCTCTATCTTCTCTAGAAATTGGTGTTTCCTATCAAAAGTGTCCAATTTGGACCACTCTGTACAGTCCTTGCTCTTGTTGTTTCTCTAAAGAAGGACAAACATTTTTCAAATGTGAATATCCCGTTTCCAATCATGTGTTGTATCGCTTCCTTTCGGAAAAAGAACAAAATAATTTTCACAATAATTTATTTATTTCCCATGAGCCAATCATATTTTTCAGAACACGAATCGTTGAATGCACTACTTGGGGCCTATAAACGTAAAATCTTTAATAAAAAAAATATTGTTGGAAAATCTTGGCTTCCGGATGGATTTCGCGAAACTCAAGTTCAAGTTCAAGCCTCAAGCCCGCCCTGAAGATGCTACCTGTAACTGTTGGCGAAACGTCGGCATCAAGTCGAGCTATTGTGACGCGGAATCCATCCGGAAGCCAAGATTTTTAAAGATTAGCTATCAGCGTAAGTCTACTATTCAAAAAAATATTGTTGTTCATGTTGAACTCAAGTTTGAAACTGAAACTCAAAAATTTTGATTACCCATAATAATCGCTGGAATGTAGGTATTATGTATCAAATAAGTCATGAATGTTGCAAAAACAGTAATATTTCTTGAACATGAAAGCAATACAATTTCGTTGGCGGTAGAACAATATTAGTTTTCATGTTAAAAGTTTATAGCTATATTTTTTGCAGCTTGTAGCCATAAATTTTGAAACAATAGCCAGACGCGATCTCCGATATAATAAAAAACAAAAGGACGTTCGTTCTGTTTTATTTCGATTTTTAATTTTTGCCGAACAAGAGAACTAGATTGGTGCTGTGAATGTAGTCGTGGCTAAATCCACAACGCCGTCCTATATTTAACATCGTTATTAATTGTTCCATGTCCTAGAATGATGTACAATTTTTATTTGAATAGAAACTGCGAATAAATGAAAATGTAAATGCGTTACATAACGAATCGTGGCATCCTTTTCTTTCTTTTTAAGTTCTGAACTACTAGAAAATTGACATTGCTACAGGAAGCGCGCGTGTTTCCACGTTTTTAAAATTCGTGTTTACTCTCCATCTAGCATTGTTTGAACACCCTATCACTATACGATTATTTGTTTTCCCGAAAAAGGTAAAACTGTCTGAATGTTAATTAAAATGATAATTGTTAACAGAGGATGAACGCAAATATTTGAGAAACATGGTACTTGAGCATCATAGTTATCATAGAAATGCTTTGTTTGCAATGAAAAATATTCAAAAGCATAACATTATTTACATTTCTTTAGGTGTTAAGATTAAAAGTTACGTAAAAGTAACATTTCAGAAATTACTACACACTTCAACTCTTTTTCCTTTCTTCACTGTGAGTATTATGGAGTGTAAGTGTATTGTAATCGGGGAAAATTTTTTTTTCCGGATTTTCGCGAATATATACGTTTTGAGCATTTCTGAATCGATCTAGCCTATTTTTGACATTCTCTATCTCTCTATCCAGATACTTGTTATATTTACTGTTTCTACAATAATTTATGTTTGACCCGCAGGAGAGTCGAAAAGCTATTTTACTAACAAAAGTGAGGAAAGTCACGTCATCAATTGATCACAGTTCATTTACTTTATTTGTTCTGTTCACCTGTTTTTATCTGGAAACTGATCTTATTCACTGAATTTGGTAATTCAATAAACGCACATTTCTAAAATATCATGATGTCATTATATTCATAACCAATAGTTTCATATTTCAAGTCAGCGTGAATTCTTCCAAATAATTAATAATGTAATGAGATTCGTTGGAAATATAATGAACAAAATTCATATAGCTAAATGTTACCAGTTCATACGAAAAATTGCTTATTTGAAGTATATACTGATAAGAGCTAAGTAATTCCCGTATCCACTAAAAATATTGAAGTAGTAGGGACCTTTCAGCTCCAAGTATATCATCAGAGTGAACTAAATTTGAAAACAAAATGTACCTCTTCATATAATATTTGGGGTTAATAATGAAAACAAGGGGTTTTAAGTTCAGCAGGAGATAAATCTGAATTTAATAAATTATTTTTTCCGTGTGTATATTTCCATCCCTTCTAAATTATTTAGATATTTGTCGGTACTGTGTTTCAAAAGTGATAAACTTTCTTGAGAAATGCTGTGAGCTGTATTTGAAATATGTTCTGCAAATACTGATTTTTCATTATCTTTCTTCTTTATATGGGCAGAATGTTCTTTCTAGTTTGACTTACGTATCATTGACAACAAGATTTCCAATCAGTTTTGTAAACTACAGATTTGTCGAAATCGGGAACTTTATCGAAGGTATTGTATAAACGCTTATTTAGCTTGTTCTTTCCTCTATAAACCGGTTTTATCTCAAATTTATTGATAAATGAAGGATAAGCGAAAATTTTGAATTTCATTGAATTATTTGAAAGTAATGGCTCTAATTTGGTCTGTTGATTGCGTTCCATTTTCCGTTTTTGGTTAAACTTATTTATCTAAGATTTGTCGTAACTATTTGTCAACGTCGTTGTTATAACTTTTCTGGCTCAAAGGAACATTTAATAATCTATGAACATGACTATTGAATTAAGCTATTTTATGAGTAATCGGTTTACATGAATCCGATGGAATATATCTACTCGTTTGAGGTGGTTTTCTGTATATGTTGAATTCTAAATGGTGACCACTATCTTTGATAATATTAATGTCAAGAAAAGGAAGCTGATTATAAATTTCTAATTATACAGTGAATTTAATCGAATCAAATAAGTTATTAAGCGTGTTCAAAACTTTCATGTTTGAGGTCCAAAAATCAGTCACTATCGAAAAGCTATAGATTGATCTTGTGGTACGGAGAAATCATAAATAATTCAGCATTGTTGAATAAAATTAACAATTATTACTTATTTTTTGATATTTTTTATACATACCATCAGGACGTTAACTGTGAGGCGCCGTTTGTGTCATAATTATTACTTACTTATATCTTGAGCATTTCAAAATATATAGCTGAAAATTGAATATATTTTTGAATTTTGCAATTTATATTTACATTAATTATAATTATATTCTACATATATGGATTATAGAATATTAACATATAGAAGTGGTGAGAAATTAATATAGAACTTCAGGTTCGAATACTTGTCACTAGAGACGCTGAATTATCAATCATGGTTGGTAACATAACGAAAGCTACGGCAGGTTGCTCATTTACTGGACAGTGGCGGACCGTGGGCTAACATCGTTACGTGCCCTGCCTAATAACTCTAATTTTTGGTGGCGTCTCATTCTTCATTTCTCATTCTTCCGACGGAGTGTTTTGTATTCTTCTTTGATAGAAAAAAATATTCAATCAATAGGCATTGTACAAAATTTATATAAAATTTATACAAAGGTACAAAAAATGTTATATGCAGTTATAATAAAAAAATGTAATGTATAGAAACATCAAACATAAATAAAAAAAAATTATGTAATATTTTTAGTGAAACGAAATAACCAATTGTCTCATCGAAAATAAACTAGAACTAGAAATGTGTTGCCGCTTGGAGAATAGATAAATAGTGTGCGTGGAAAACTTTCTCTTTCATACGGATTACTGATAAAAACAACTTCGAACCCGAGTCTATTGAGTGGGAGCTTGATATCTTAGCCCTTGACGACAATCCCGTTATATTATCTAAACTGTTAGTACGGTGTAAATTTAAGTTCAGTTCAATAATTGTTTTTGTTGTTGTTGCTATTAACAACAGTTGAAGATTAAGTTTAAAACTAGATAAAACCTGTTTTAAATTAATTTAAATCCACTGTAGAAGTTTTGAATCGATTCAATGTATGCTTTGAAAGTTGTGATTTTTTTCAACCCTTCAGAAAAGGGTGTGTTTATTACACGATTTTTCTGAAAAACAACAGGGTTTACCACCGAACAGCAAACGATTTTTTGTCAAAATTCGTATACGATAGGACCTTCCATTTTTAGACACATTTCGTGGCGGACATCCAGACAAACACATCAGACGGATTTCAAAGTTGCTTAAAATTCAATATATAATACCGTGGTGAAGGGATTGTGGCTCTAGAACATTTTTTAACGATTTTAGAAATAGCTTGAGTACAAAATATATAAAATGTTCTAGGAGATATATCATAACGCAATAATTATTCTTAATACATTAAAAGTAGATATTCAAAGAGTAGTTTTTCTACATTTTTGGGCCGTGAATTATTTTATTTGATCATCACATTACAATTTTTTGGTCATATCACAGTTTAGGGAAAGAATAGATGAATAATTTATTCTTTCATTAGTCATTGTTGTCCTGAACACCATTAGAAATTTAAACATCTCTCTAAATTCTCCGTAGACCTGCCCTCTTCTCTTCAAATCCATTATCGACTTATACAACACAACGTATCCCGTTTACATTTTTCTGCTCCATTTAGCGAAAGTCACTGTAGATTTATCTGGGGATTTTTGAGTTATACGTCTGTTTTGTAAATCAGTGTATTCTTTTTCCAAACTAGTTCTTAGTATTTTGGCTTTCGCCTCGTATTGCTTTAGTTTCTGATGTGGCTGTTCTAGTATATTGCTCATGAATGATTTTAATGACGTACTTAAATTGTGATCTTCACTTATGACTAAGCCAGGGGGTCTGTTACTAAATGTGATCTCTTCAAAATTTCTACCCAAAAATAAATTGTGTGCTTCTCTTTGAAAATCAAGTTTTCTGTCTATATTGTCACTAAATGTTTTTAATATGTTCATCATAAGCCCGTAAATATTTTATAACGTTCTGATTTCATGATAGTGACAAAACTACCAAGTCTGAATTGAACTTGTTATAGAGAGTTATAGTTTTGCTCCACGATTTAAAAGCATCCATTCTCCGCCAACTGGATTTAGAGAATGGGCGCAACATATAGTACATAATCAACGAATTTATTTTATTTGCAGCGTTATAAAAAGACTGTCCTCATCGCTATCATTACTGAGCGGGGCCCTTTGATTGTACGCGATTGTGCGAGACCATGCCTAAATCTGCCCCTGATACCAAAGTGGAGAAACCTTGTAGATTTGGTTGCATTGATTTGAACAATGTGAATTTGTACTGTAAATTATTAACAATAACTCTTGAAGATCTACCGTTGGTACATTATGTAACAAAACTACTGAGTACGGCATTATTCTCAAGTTTATTCGAATATGTAGACAGAATGCGAATGTCTGATTCAAACTGATGTCTGCGTGTTACTTCATAATCTCGAATCAGTTCAGAGAAAAACTGTTCTAGTCTTTCTCTAATAGACAGGAACAACTTCTTTTGACTACATTTCTATATAAACCTAACCCTTGAAAAATAAAATAAACACATTAACAGGAAATATAAAGAAAATTGATAATATCCGTTGTATCTATTATGTCCTATCAATTAGGTGTTGTCAAACGTAATTCCAGGTACTCATACAACGTGAATTCTAGTGTGCGAATTGTGTAAAAAAAATAATTATTGCCGAATCTGAATAAACCATTGACATTTAGTAAATCAGTATCTGCAGCAGGGGAATATCATAGACGATTTCCAAACCGAAGGCAACCACATTGATAGGTTTTTGTGTCAATCCTTCTTTCCTACTGGAGACAGGTTAAGAGAAATTAACAGACAAGTAAACCAAAATAAAAATCATAATCTACTAAAAAGAAGAATATTACGTTAATTTTGAAGCGATTTCTACGATGAGTATCCAAAGAGTTTCTAGAACTATTTTAGGAACGAAAACTATAATATGGAGGATATTGGAAGCAGACCATAGATATACTTATCATTAAAATAAGTGCAGATCCTTAATCCAGGGGACAATGACCGTCGTTCTATGGTAAGCTGATTCTGAATATACTTGAAGGAGAACCACTTTTCTTGAACACAATATTATGGACTGATGAGGCCTGCTTCACCCAAAGAGGCACACTGAATTAACCAGCGTGTTTGTGTAGTGTAGACGAACGGTTGTTCGTCAGATGAACAACCAAACGCACACAAAGAAATCATCAAGTAAAATTCAATGAGTTGGGCCTAACATCCTACCGATTATTTCTGAATTTTTTTTAACCTCATTGAATGTTAATAGGTGGGAGGATTTGAGAAAGTATTGGGCTTTGTTCCAATTGGGCGTTATCCAGGTCATTGTGTCTTTGGTTGGATGGTTATTTCCCTGGCAGGTCAATTGGTCATGAAGGGACCTCTAACCTGGCAAACCCGTTCTCCCGATTTAACTCTTCTGGATTGTTTACAATATAGTTTTACCAAGGGCATAGTTTATAGCACTACAGTGGATATGAGGTATGAATTAATTCAGCAATTACAAAATACATGCAATGAAATACAATAATATCATGTATTCCAAGCAATAAATTCCATTGCACGGCACTGTATGTTATATGTATCCAACAAAATGGTAGCTACTTGAATATTTAATTTACTTTGAAATTACGTTAAACTAATTCTAATGTTTATTTGTAATGTCAGTTCTGTGGAATTTTTAAAATAAATTTATCAACGGTTTACTGTGTGTTTATCATCCATGAGACGTGTCAATTTTGATGGAGTTTTATTCGAGAACCGAGCATCGCAAAAAAGTAGTAGAATAATTTTTTTCTAATTGTAAAAATATTTCAACAAGAAGAAGATTTTTCTATAGAATATAGTCCATACAAATTATAGGCCACTGCACATGGAGCAGATGCCGTCGTATTCCTATTCACAGAACGATCGCAATACTAATGCAAATTCACTTGCCAAATATGACAATAACAGCTATTACAATTTTTGATAAAATGCGGAAAATGTTTATTTCTTGACAAACTTCAATACTCTTACTCTTTGTATTGAAAACGAATAGCTTTCGATACATGTTATATTGAATTTTTAACTCAAATCGATGTCTTTTATCACTGTTGAAATCCTGAAAATATGAACAGTAGAAATCATAAGAAATTTCTGAACCGAAACAGTTAGTCTCAACAAAACAATTTCAGTTGAACCATCGAGGAAGTACGACCATTTTTGAACACTGCTACAACAAAAGTATATTTTGGCTTCGGCAAAATATGGAGCCTGGTTCTGTAACGATTTTAAATATTCGAGAATAATATCATAGGTTTAGTATATCTAGATGCTTAAGACGTCAACAGCGATGGCCTAATTATTCTAGTTGTAACAATAAGTTTTACTAACAGCGTGAATATCACTGCACCAGTGTCAGTGGAAGTATTGGAAAGGTCAGACAATATTTCATATTATATAAACCGTATCGGAGTTTCATATAACCTTTAATTACTAAGTAATATATTTTTCTTTTTGACTAGCATAATGTACGGAGCGTAAAAATGACATTATTTATAGCAATAACGGTTTTAGAATGTAATGTGACAAATTAATGGGTTCCATCATTCTTAATTTCCCATATGCACAAGATACGTAATAATTTAAGCGTGTTCCCTCGAGTGGTTTCATCGACATAAATCAGAATCATTATAGGGTTGGGCCATTGAGTATCTATAATCTCTGCAGTTAATGTTAGCAAAATTATTAAAAGTTTGATATGAGCAATGAAGAGACCCCAATGTCATGTGCATACCGCCAAGTACATTTCCAAAATTGAACGATGTAAAGGCAATAACTATAAACTATAAATAAAAACAATCACCCTTATCCACTAAATGTACTGTAGACCTTTTAGCTACCAAGTAGTCATCATTAGAATAAAGTATAAAGGTCCTTAGTATTGTAACAGTCTTTTTAGTGGATTAGGGTGATTGTTTCTTATTTATAGTGTTATAGTGTATCCACAGTGTGAACTCTCTTATAGCATAGAATTCTCCCAAAATATCTTTTATCGAAGGTATGAGTTGACGACACAAAACGGCAAAGTTTTTTGTCATGAAATTGTTATACACAGATACATTTATAGATTAACATCATGTAGGACTAGAACTGTCTGTTAATAAACTGTTCGAACATACACTTCCTTCTGCAACGGAAATATTGCATTGCGGCGACAATTTTACAATGGTTGGAATAAAAGGGAATATCCTGGGAAATATTAAATAAGTTAGCTAATTTACTGCACAACTGTACGCTGGCATACAGACTGAAATTTAATTAAAAAGTTGAAATTAGTTTTTGTTGTAATTCAGCATTTTAAAATTCTCCCATTTCGGTTATGATCAAACTTTCTAGCTAATTAAACTGATAAGACGATCCGAATAAAATTTACTTTATTGTATTCCTGATTATATTATATTTCGAGTAAATTGAAAAGGTTGTGTTTTCCATAATGTGTTATGCTACGCAGAGTAATAAATATGCCCCAACAATCTGATAAACGATTTTTTATGCTTTTATTTCGCTTAAGCCACTGAACTTTATTGTTTCGGTTTACCAAATTGTTGTTGTTTCTAAGCCGATTCCAAATTAATTAATTTCAATGAATGATTTAAAGATACAATATATTATTACCAGGACACTGAAGTTCAAGATATTCGACCCCATGAGATATATCGATCCAATTATTTTCATACTTTTTATTTGATAGTTATCAATGCAATTGAACAACTGACATTAGATTAAGGAGAAAAATCGAATTTGAGAGAATTATCCAGAAAATTGTATGACTATCAGTTGTAGCCAATCAGATGCTTGCATTTTGACATATTGCTATGACAATATAATAAGTAGAAAACTCGCTGGCTTGATACCAGTAATAAAAGCACTGGATTTATGTTTGAAATATGGAATAATTTCATGTTGCTCTTAATCTTAAACAGATCTTCTTGTCCAGGATCTAGGTCAGAGTTGTTCACCTAATACATTAAATACTTTAGATTTTTATGATTAACTTGAATATGCTCAGACTCTGTACAAAAGGAACAAAGATTGTACCTATGTATTTCAATTCATTTTATTATTAAATAACTAATTAGCTTTTCTTTTTACGATACCACCCAAATATTCACAAGATGATTAACTTCAAAAAACTTGTCACTTGAACTTGCCACAGGAATTTGAACCACAGCGAACTCT
Source organism: Endomychus coccineus (assembly GCA_958510875.1). Classification (NCBI taxonomy): domain Eukaryota; kingdom Metazoa; phylum Arthropoda; class Insecta; order Coleoptera; family Endomychidae; genus Endomychus; species Endomychus coccineus. The sequence goes on from OY294069.1 coordinate 111,723,447, forward strand.
ATTATAACGCGTAAAATTATCATTTATTTTGTATGCATTGCTATTTAATTCTAATTTCATACTTTTCCCTTGTTTCTAGTGGTATAAAATTATGGAACGTAAAAGAAATAATATTTATTTTAAATTATTATTTAAACCTTCTCTTACTGGAGTACAGGTGAAGTAATAAAAATGCAATTAGAACTGCCTCTGATTTACCAAAATATAGTACCAACTATTATTTACAAAGAAGGTTAGTATTTTTTGTAGTACTATAAAGTTGTGTGACGGAAGTAGAATGTTTTCTACTTTATATAATTATCTAATCCTTATTATACTAGAACATAGAGGAATTAAAATATTTGACATCAAAACCGGAATTAATGAATAAGGTGCGCACTGTACCTTACCTAAATTGTTTTCCCTTTTCCCTATTACTATAAAATTGTGTGATATGGGTGAAATATTATCTACTTTATTTGATTATTTAAACTACATATTTTAAAATTTAAAATTTATCGTCTCACTATTTTCTTTTTCAAAATGTGACATTTTCTTTTTGTGTCTAATATAACAAATAAAACGCGACTATGCTTTTGAAACTTATCAGGCAAAACATAAAAATGCCAATTACTTTACCATTCCTATGCAACACTAATAACAGCAAGATTCTCAGTCACCAATATAATTCTACTTTCAAATAACTTTAGCATACAATTTCACCAAATATTCCACGAACTCAAATTGATATTCCGAAAATTTTCAATAAATTCGCTTCTCGAGAAAATTTCCGGCAATAATTTAAGCACTAGGGAGATTATAAATGAAAATTAAATGAAAATTGTTTTTTTTCCATCGTTTTCGATCAATATCGATAGCTCCGCCAAAATGATTATTAGAGTAAGTAATATATTCAATGAAATACTTATTATACGAAAGTTGATTATTTTTGAAAGAATATCACTATATTATATATTATATATGAAAACTCTAAATCATTCAATATACGCGCTACGCCTAACGTAGCCCCGTTGCCTTCCTAGTACCCACCTAATACCATTCTAGCCGTACCCCGCTTCCACGCATCGAGGGATCCCCCCGGATTGATTGTGGGACTTCCCCGCGCTGTTCCTAATAGTGCCTACTCCTAACATGATTCTCCAGTTTTTTTGGAAGAGTTTGGTTCTAAGTAAAATTTCCAGTTTAATCACATTGAGTTTAGTTGCTTCGTTAGATTCTCATTGAATCAAAAATAAACATCCGCGTATATGTGCGTACAATCTTTTACATTAAATTGTACAGCTTGTTTTTATTGGAAACTGCAATTAGAAAGTATCTTAAGTATTTGAAGTAAAAATGACGGTTGTCAAATATCTTCTTGATTGAATATCATAATTAAATTTGACCGAATCATCTCCTATTTAATGGAGACATTTCTAAGTTGAGTAAATAGATTCAAGCGTTCATAAAAATCTCATTTACTAGAGGAGTCGATAATCAATCTGCAAGAGGAAATTTAAACTAAATGAAAAGTTTCCAGTCATCCCATAAATCACCTAATCGATTTCTACTAATAGCATTTGTTACGTAGTTCGTTCCAATCAAACGTCGTCATTAAAAACGGTTACGCAGTTTAATCCGCTTTCATCAGCAGTTTCGCGACAACAAAACAAGCTCATATTATCAATTAAAATTCCCATTTCAAGCATTCTTGCAGGAATCCACATCCATGTTGGAAAAAAGTAATATATAAGAACGGATATTTATAAGTTAAAACCACTAGAATTCATATTTTAAACTTAAATAAAATAACTATTAAAAGTTCGATTTTTATTAATTTAATAAATAAGTGTGACTGTGGTTTCCCCAACACCGTAGCTTCTTCAAACAAATATTACCAATTACTTTGTAACTAGGGAAAAGCGAACTTTTAACAGTTATTTTATTTGAGTTTAGAATGGATTTTCATCACGTTTTGGCTAATTATATAAATTTTTTTTCATATTTTACTTTTATGAGAATCATAAATTCTGAGGAACTACAAAAAACGACAATGCATTTTTCAAAGTAGTCTCCTCGGAACAAATATTCGTTTGGTGAGCCCTGTGTGATCGAAAATTTAAGAAAGGTTTATTTGATTCATATGCGTTCATAACAAATTGATTGACATTTTTTTAAAGAAATAAATTGATCAGTAGTTCAACAGATATCATTATCACGCAATACGCAATTCATTGAAGACATCAAATATAGAAAAAGTGCATGCCAAACCTAGGAAAAAAGTTTTAGAGTTTTTAATGAAACACTTATAGAACAAAACTTGAATATATTTAAAAGAACTACACGTCTGATGTTATCTTATTATACATGAATTCTCAGAAAATTGTTCATACTTACACATATAATTACTATTTTTGTCTTTACGTACGTTTTAGTCTCACGACCATCATTAGAAAATGTATCAAAAATAATCGATGTCTAAAACCGGACCTGTTAAAATTAATTGTATCAAGCACAAGCGTCCTTATCGCATAAATTTCAGTTAAAAATGCCTACGTCGTCGAAACTAACAAAAACACGAGTAATTGAAATTCTAACACATTAATGTTATTCCATGGCTAGCACGCAATGCCTTGCAAGTCTCAACGCTCTTCCTCGTTGCGGCTCGAGTGATTTCCCCGATCGAGAATGTTCCTTATATCTAATTTATACATTACGCCTAGATCTACCGATGAATTTTCGAAAGATGATTGTTTTTTATTTATTTATGTTATGTGTATACAGTGTGAACTCTTTTCTAGTTTACTCATAAACGTTATTGAAGTATTTTATCTAGTGCATTCGATCAATGTCGATTTGCTAATATTATACATGACATATTTAGCAAATTCCGCTAACTTTGTACAGTTTGAGAAATCATTTTCATGTAGCCCAATAACACATGTCTTTGGCTTTACTTCTCAAAAGTAAACAATAGTAATTATTGTCATTGATAATTTTGCTAGAAGAAACATTTTATTGAATGTGCAATTGAATTTACCTTGTACCTAGATAACGTCGAAAGTTTCAAAATATCAATCATATATGTATTTGTGAAAATTATCACATCATTACATATTGATCTCAATTATACCTAGTTTTTCGCAAATTTGAAAAACAGTTTTTCATGATATTCATGTTTAAACTCAAGTTTCCGTAAGTATAGTTTATCTTTAAGTTTAAACCATCATACAAAACGCCAAGAATGGTATTTACGATATCGCCTATTATAACGGTAGACATTTTCATTATATACGTTCCTCGAGAAACTTTTGTTGTGATGCTGTATCTTGAAAAATATATCATGTGTGATTTTGCATATATTCTATTTCCTCTATCACTTGTCTTTAGATGAAGCCTTTTCACATTTCTGAATTGTATTGATCCTTGACATTAAAACATCCGCTTTAAATATGATTCAACAACAATAGAAAAAAGAGAATCAATAAACGATAGTAGCATCAGCAAGTTAAACAAACAGATAAGTTACAAGCAGAAGAGAGTGGTTGAATAGACAGTAATAAATTCCAAAGTATAATTCAGTATTAAAATCTAATTCTTGCAACTACGGCGTATATAAATTACAGTCGAGGCAGTTACAATAAATATGTTATAGAATGCAATTGACATAAATTAAATTAAACGTAAAATAAAAAAGGATTGTAAAAAGTGGCTGTTGCAGTTGCGCATATATAGCAGGAGGCATGTTTTTGTTACAAGCAATAACTTTCTCAAAGAAGAATAATGTCGACATGTTAAATTAAAAGACATTACATTGGGTTATTTTCGTGTCGTAAATCTTTTTATATGAGTGTTTTCGTTGCTATAAAGTCCCGTAAAGTTGAGGCGGGCTTTCAGTCTCTTTCACACGTGATTCATTTCAACAATAAAATTCTCCTAACCATCTTTTTAAACTTATAATGGCGCGAATGAAGCTATTGAACTTTTTCTTGGGAATCTAGTTGAATAAATGCTATCTTTATTTTATCAGTGATATCATGAGATTTTGTCTCTAAAATCTTCTTCAAATCATAGAACATCAATGATAATTTGTGAGTGAAAGATTTATAGTCTATAATTTAGTATTGTGCCAAAGAATGAAAAAAATGAGGAAGAAATGGTGTTTAATCGGTAACATCTGTAAATATTCCGATGGATTCCTTCTGTTCCCGTACTTTCATTATGTTAATCCTATAATTATTAGCTGTCAGAATGTTTATATATATTTATATAGTTGCTCATTTATGTAAATGTACTATAGGTACTATTAGTGTTTGATAAAATCTCATCGTTGACGAAACGAGTCACACAATTTTGTTTTATAATAAGTATAGTGGAAATTCATTGAAGATTTGTTTCACTTTGTAATTTGACATAGATATTATAGCTTTTCTAAAACTGTATGTATTTGTAAAGAGGCTGAACGTAAACAACGTAGTGAAAAATTCCAAAGTTTTTTCCGATGGAGAATTCAAAAAGTTGTTCGATTTAAAAAAGTAATAAATTCTACGTTACTTTTAGGTTGTTGAATTATTTGCAGCATGTCGGTGTGAAGAAATTTATAACCTGACAATGAAGGATGTCACATATGACAATCAATCACACTAAGAATTACAAAACATGATTGTCTCTGGTGGTGCTATACATTCTGTGCAAATTGTTGATAAGTAAATGAGTTGGCGATCAAAACATACGAAACACGACTCCTTTTTTGTTTTTTACAATCAAGGAGCATGATCGCCGTTGCTTGAGGCAAACTTCTGCTACAATCCTGGCTAATAACACAGGAGGAAACGTCATCGATCTGAAGATGTTGGGCGAATGTAAGAGTTCGAGTATAGCAGAGTTATGAGTAGAGAACAATATTAAGGTAGCAAAAAAAATGTTTTTGGAATGTCGTAACGGTTCGAACATTCCAATTTTCTAACAAAATTTTGTTACAGAAAGTAAATAATATAACTTGAGCTTAAGAATCACCAGACTAGCGACAAACAGAAAACTATTACTTAGAATTTCAAAATTTATATGGCAAATGACTTCTTCGTGAGGAAGTTCAATAAAAAAATAATAAAAATGTGCAACTTCGAACATATTGCAATTGAAAACGGCTACCATATCAAGATGATATTTCATATTTCATAACAAAAACTTGGTAGAAAGCTATCAATCTAGTACTCCTAGTTAGTAACAATATATCAATTATAAATGTTTCATGTTTAACGTACATCAGCTACTACACATAGCCTTAAGCTTGACGACTGCATTCTGAGTATCAAAATGTTGTTGCCACCACAATATTTCGGTCAACGAATATTGTATGCTCGAAGAATAAACGAACGAAATTTTGAAAAGTAAAGAAGACTTATTAGGTACACTATATATCTTTGCAATCCCATTCGACATTGATGACAAATCATAAGATCGATAGATCATTCAATTCACTCGAAAGTTATCTGTAACATTACCGTAAATTAAGATGATTCAAATAATTTTCTTGATTACGACGATGAGAAGATATGTGCAGTGCACCTACAGCTCCCACATAGAATGTTCCAAGCAATAAACTTTAAATATTCAATACAACAATTATTGTGATAAATGATAATGAATACTGTTATAGTCTATAATTTAGTAAAGCACGTCACAATGAACCCTAAGGGAAATATAGATTTTTCTTGTAGTCTTCAAGTACTATGATTAGCCATAATAACAGCCACTTGTTGAGTTACTATACCGAAAGGAATTTAAATAATAATGTTGTCGTTTGGAAAATTAAAGTAACGGGTAGGCAGGTTCCGTACTGGTCGACACTTAAGTGTTTTTAAGTACAAAACTAAATGAGTTTACTACGAATATTCATTCCCTATGACTAATGTACTCCAATACGGAAACATGAATGCACTATATTAACGAATCTACCACTTTTTTCTTTTGAAATATCGAACTGATTTTGATTGAATTTGGTAATGGAAATAAGATTTTATTTGTCAATTGCCATACACAACAAGAAGTTGCAATTTTACGTTTCTTTGACGGACATCTCCGAGATATTTAAGTACCTTCCAGAAGTTCCAGATTAAACTTGATGAAAAATTTGGCCAGTTACGAAACTAGAATATTCAGGATTACCAGGAATAGAGGGAGGAGTTATGGAATTATTAAGTTGAGACAAACTTATTCAGGTTTCATCGATTGGAAGAGAGAATTGAGTTCAGGAATTGCCGCCCATATGGGCAGAAACTTTTCCAGAAATATTCTACAATTTGATGTTAATAATATGTACAATAGTGACGAAAAAATTGTCACATAATTTGCAGTTCTTGTGAATTTAAATTTGTGTTTTGTTCCACATATTTTAAAAAACGAACTATGAGTTGTATGAAAGAAGTATTGTAATCAACCTAAAAAAACGGTGTTTTTTTTACTCCATAGAACTTCTCATATAGACACATCTGATACTAGTTAATTACTATGTGTCCAAATAGTATGATTATTTTTAATTAGTAATGTTCGCCATTCCTTGAGCAAAGGTTCAGTTCGCTGTGACCATTTTACGATCGACCTAGTCGTCCATCCGAACAAATCGAAACGTGGATTGATTTCGCACCTTGCTTGCATTATTGATGTCGCTGTGAGAGGACAATAGCAGATATTAACGGACAATTAAACGTAAAGACATCTTGGTTTAACACCTTACAAGAACTGGGCTCTTACAAAAATTGAAGCCGAATATGCGACGTGTTTGGCGAATACGCTTAAAATCAAGGCAAGTTGACACGCATTGTTTCATAGTAAAATCATGTTCCGCGATAAAGCTCATTTTTGGCTCCATGTCAACAAGAACAATTGACGCATTTAGAGAGAAGATACTCTACAGGAGATTCTTCAAAAGTCATTATAACAACCTAGACATATTTCCATAAATAAGTGGAATGTATGCTGGAATGTTTATCACTTGTACAATGTTTTACAAACTTCAAAAAATCGAATTTAAATAATGCGTCGTGAATAATAAGACAGCTTCATAACACTGTAGGTATTACGAATATTTCAGATTATTCTATTTTGATGTGAGCTTTCACGATTCAAACTTAGTTGATAATAATGTTCGATCCTTATTAGTTCAGCCCAAAAATATATCCATATTTGGTAGCAAATAAACAAATAATTTGAAACTTTTTTATACTTTGACTACACGAGAGGGAAACCTACAATATTCGAGGGAACATCATGTTAGCTACCGGTGGAATGTTGGGTGAGGAGGTACGCATTTCAATTTTTCTTGAAAGTTGGAGGTTAGAGCCATAATGGAAGACCTTTCTAGGCAAAGAGTTTCACATCTACGCCGTTCGATAGAAAAATTAAGCCTGGTAGGAAGAAGTTCGGCAGGTTCCGAGCTTATCAATGGAGGGGTGACGAGCTTAGACTCGTCAGGTCAGGCTTTCTGAAATCCCTCGGGGCGGAATGATATTTGAGATTTATGATGAGCACCAACCATGGAAATATCTATAGAAAAGGGAGATAAGCAAAATGTGCCTAATTGTGCGCTAACGAGAGACAATTTCAGATATCAACTGAAATTTGCATATGTTCACAACAGGTGATTGCATTTAATAAAATTTTGTTGCGGAATTCTTGAATAATAAAGTGCCGAAGTTTTACTGAACTAAACGGATTCGAAGATATGCGTTCAAGATGCATATTACCACCTACACAGTAGTTATCATATTATTCAGGAATCGTATGTTCAAATAAGTATATCACAGGAACAGATACGCATATGATACCTGTCAAAACATGAGCAGAAAAAAGAGGGTATTACATCTTTCGATAGAACGATAAATTGTTTCAGACTGTCCGTAATTTTAGTCAGTTAGCTACAGCTCGCAATTTTCAAAATCTAGTCATCATACAACAAGATAGTAACGATAAATTGTTTCAGACTGTCCGTAATTTTAGTCAGTTAGCTACAGCTCGCAATTTTCAAAATCTAGTCATCATACAAAAAGATAGTAACGATAAATTGTTTCAGACTGTCCGTAATTTTAGTCAGTTAGCTACAGCTCGCAATTTTCAAAATCTAGTCATCATACAACAAGATAGTAGCGATAAATTGTTTCAGACTGTCCGTAATTTTAGTCAGTTAGCTACAGCTCGCAATTTTCAAAATCTAGTCATCATACAACAAGATAGTAACGATAAATTGTTTCAGACTGTCCGTAATTTTAGTCAGTTAGCTACAGTTCGCAATTTTCAAAATCTAGTCATCATACAACAAGATAGTAACGATAAATTGTTTCAGACTGTCCGTAATTTTAGTCAGTTAGCTACAGCTCGCAATTTTCAAAATCTAGTCATCATACAACAAGATAGTAACGATAAATTGTTTCAGACTGTCCGTAATTTTAGTCAGTTAGCTACAGCTCGCAATTTTCAAAATCTAGTCATCATACAACAAGATAGTAACGATAAATTGTTTCAGACTGTCCGTAATTTTAGTCAGTTAGCTACAGCTCGCAATTTTCAAAATCTAGTCATCATACAACAAGATAGTAACGATAAATTGTTTCAGACTGTCCGTAATTTTAGTCAGTTAGCTACAGCTCGCAATTTTCAAAATCTAGTCATCATACAACAAGATAGTAACGATAAATTGTTTCAGACTGTCCGTAATTTTAGTCAGTTAGCTACAGCTCGCAATTTTCAAAATCTAGTCATCATACAACAAGATAGTAACGATAAATTGTTTCAGACTGTCCGTAATTTTAGTCAGTTAGCTACAGCTCGCAATTTTCAAAATCTAGTCATCATACAACAAGATAGTAACGATAAATTGTTTCAGACTGTCCGTAATTTTAGTCAGTTAGCTACAGCTCGCAATTTTCAAAATCTAGTCATCATACAACAAGATAGTAACGATAAATTGTTTCAGACTGTCCGTAATTTTAGTCAGTTAGCTACAGCTCGCAATTTTCAAAATCTAGTCATCATACAACAAGATAGTAACGATAAATTGTTTCAGACTGTCCGTAATTTTAGTCAGTTAGCTACAGCTCGCAATTTTCAAAATCTAGTCATCATACAACAAGATAGTAACGATAAATTGTTTCAGACTGTCCGTAATTTTAGTCAGTTAGCTACAGCTCGCAATTTTCAAAATCTAGTCATCATACAACAAGATAGTAACGATAAATTGTTTCAGACTGTCCGTAATTTTAGTCAGTTAGCTATAGCTCGCAATTTTCAAAATCTAGTCATCATACAAAAAGATAGTAACGATAAATTGTTTCAGACTGTCCGTAATTTTAGTCAGTTAGCTACAGCTCGCAATTTTCAAAATCTAGTCATCATACAACAAGATAGTAACGATAAATTGTTTCAGACTGTCCGTAATTTTAGTCAGTTAGCTACAGCTCGCAATTTTCAAAATCTAGTCATCATACAACAAGATAGTAACGATAAATTGTTTCAGACTGTCCGTAATTTTAGTCAGTTAGCTACAGCTCGCAATTTTCAAAATCTAGTCATCATACAACAAGATAGTAACGATAAATTGTTTCAGACTGTCCGTAATTTTAGTCAGTTAGCTACAGCTCGCAATTTTCAAAATCTAGTCATCATACAACAAGATAGGTACGATAAATTGTTTCAGACTGTCCGTAATTTTAGTCAGTTAGCTACAGCTCGCAATTTTCAAAATCTAGTCATCATACAACAAGATAGTAACGATAAATTGTTTCAGACTGTCCGTAATTTTAGTCAGTTAGCTACAGCTCGCAATTTTCAAAATCTAGTCATCATACAACAAGATAGTAGATCTACTTCATTGATATTTATTACCTTTAATCTAATTCACTTTGTATTTGACCCCTGTATTTTATTCAAAGTGCATAGCATGTTCCAATCAGTTATTACTGAATTTTGTTTTCCGTTATCCATAATAATTGCATTTCGGCTGTACTTTTCCGACTTGGGGACTTACTCGGTTTACAATTATTGTTTACGAAAAGCAAGAAATAATTTTGTTTTGCTAATCGTTATTCCGCCGCAGATTTTTGATATCGGCTTAACATCTGATTTCATAGAAAGCCAGTAAAGTGCGTCTCGAGATAAGTAATGTGTGAAAATGTTTATTTTAAGTACTTGAAATAGCGTCCCAGTACAAATGAAAAAACTTGTTAATTGAAATTTTGATTTTGTCAAGTATAAAAGAAAAGAAGCTAAACTTAACATAGCCTAAACTACCTGCTTATACATATAAACATATATTTATTCACAAACACAAAAGTTCAGGCTTTAATATTCAACATCACAATGGAAATGTTTGTATTGGACTTTTATCTTGACATTATAAATTTTAGCCGTTAACGCACACTCTGTAATTTCGAGTAAGTTTCTGTTTGAATTTATTAAAGCTTTGCCGTAAGACGTTGGTCTCCTCCAGAATTTTAAAAGTATCTTTAACATCTTTCTGCAATGTGGCTTATACCTACGGATTTCTTCTTATTTAAGCTACGTCAAGTGAAGTAACCGTAGATGGTAGATTTTCTTGCAATATGCGCCAAATAATTTTTCCAGGCTCCTCAGATACAACAATTTGACGATGTATATATAGGCTATATTTCCTTTCTGGCAATATTCCTGCACATGTTTTGTAAGAATTATATTGTTGGCCACTTCGCCCAGAGTAAGAAGTAAGCTTTACCAGTTTTCTTTGTGCAAGCCCACTTTTTTCCACCACTTGTTAAACACTTTCCTAAACTTTATTTATACTTATTTGTATACGTTATACCTGTATGTGTTTCCCTCTTTCACTAAATATTATACTGATATCCATCAGATGGTAATATTAGCCGTTTTAATTGAGAAAATTAAGGAATCGGACTGACACAATTAATACTACAAGGGAAAATTTGAGCCACTAGATACAAAGGTTAGGGTTTAGCAGTTTATCCATACGATGATACCAATTATCAAGCACACCCTTCCTCATACTACCATGAGGCAATTTACCAATAACCAGATAGAGATACTTTATTTGGTATTTTGGTTCAGATCCAATGAATTATATTCCATTCGTTTTGATTTTTGATTTGATTCATTAGAATGATATTTCGACGATTCATGTGACAATGGATCAGTCGGTATGGATAAGTATGAACGTCTGGGAACTGTATCTCTCTAGTTCTTAATATTGAAAATAGTGCTAATGAATTTGGTTAAAATCGGATATCAAACCCCCCCCCCATTTCTTTCATTGTCTTAATATTTCCAATATGATAGAAAATTGAACAATAAGGAATTCAGTAAATCTTCTAGGTATGAATTTTCAAGTGATACCAATTCAAAATCTTCCTCGTACACTAATCTACCAAGATAGATGGTATGGGGGTTAGCAGATATTCTAAGATGCTACCTTTCCAGATTCAAGTTTCTGTTATGATCAATGTTGAGTCTGCATGCAAATAAAGGCTTCTTAGACTATATATAGGATTTCAATTATATTAATAATCAATTAAGAACCAAATGTAAGGTATAGGGTATCGCAGTCAAACAACGACTATTCTAATTGTTTAGAGTTAAAAAATGCTATTATAGTGAAGACTAAAAGCTACAAAAATAATCTTCGAATTTCGAAGGTCAATTAAATTTGAGAAATTAAATTTGAAAAATGAGAAAAAAGCATGGTTGACTGAGAAACAGGGTTTTGTGCAGTAGCACTGAATTATTGCTGTTTTCGCTACATGTTATATAACCGACTTTAAAACAAGCAAAGTTTGATTTGTAGTATTTGACGTTTGATTGCCAGAATAGCTGGCACAATATGAATATTGCATGTCACGCGACACGTATGGATGCAGGTGCACCTGAGTCTGATTGTTTATTAATGATGCATATTGCGTTGGCGCCGGTGCATCGGGTATTATTATTTATTATTATTTTAATATAAACCTGTAGTTAAATTAAATATACCTCCTATTAAACTCCCACATAAAGTTATGATCAAATTCCCGTTTTAATAGACTTTGAATTTTCACTTAGTCTTGAGATCCATCAATATGTGCTTAACTACTTAATACCGTGACATACGTTTTTCATGATTTTGCAATTACGATTTTAAACACGTTCACTAATACGTTATTATCCAACTACTACCTTCTGTTTTTCAAATTTATGGAATACATGGCAGAATAATGCATGTTGATTACCCGATTATGCTATTTGTGCAAGATGATGTGCACCTAGAAACTTGCCATAACGAACTAAGGCGATTTTTCCCATTTATACAGTACACTTTTTCAGCATAGTGGTTCAATTTTTAAGAGTACATACTACAGTGGGTGTTGATAAAAGCATGTATGGTTGAGGGCATATAGTATGAATATGTCTGCAAGTGGAGGGAGACTATGCATTTCAAGTTTCAAGGAAACAGAAACAGTAACAACATATTTAATAAAAGGTTTATCGCCAAAATTGAAAAGGAATATTATAAAGTGCTTGAATACCTGTTTGCTCAATTATTGAATCGTTTTGGTAGGTGGGTTCCAATTTTAACAGATTATCTTATTTCTTATACCTACGACTGATTGACGAGCAGCGTCATGGCATGAGTATAGCATTACATCTTTGCGATACCTTAAAGCCACTGGCGGTCTTCATTTATTATATTAATGAACATCTAGAAAATGTATAGTTTCAAAGATATTCAGAATACAAATTCGATGCGCGAGCGTCCATGACAGATCAAAAAAATTAATGACCATCGGTATATAAGAGTCTTGGGAGTTAGAGCGAGCCAGACACATTGTATTGCTTTAGAAGTAAAATTCTACCAAGCAAAGAGTTCTATATATAGAGTAGACAACTAAGCCTTTCACTATGTTAACGGACATTCTGTCCTTCTGCGCTCTCATTCGCACGATGTGCGCGCGTTATACTTATTCTTGTATTCTTATACTCTTTGTGATAGAAGGGGAGACCGTGCGAGTGAGAGCGCACTAACATGTGTGAGAAGGACAGAATGTCCGACTAGTTACCAGCGCGTTCCTATGCTTAACCCACTACTTGTCTACTCTATATATAGAAAGAACTCTTTGCTACCAAGTATGTAGAAGGTGGCGCCTGGTGATGTGCGATGCGCTCACTTCCCTATACAAGATTGGCAGGATGAAGTATACATTTTCAAAGCTAATACATTTCATAATATATAATGGGATGTACATTCAAATCAAGTTTGAATGCTTTCGCCATAAATGTACATTTAAGACAGAAATGTCAGGTTAGTTTTGAATATGAATCGTTGGTAAAATATTCAATACTCATATAGTATCCTCATCTTTGTCGAATCTTTATTACCTATTTGAAAATTTACATTCTTTGACGGTAGAAATCTATTTTCGAAGATGCCCTATGAATAGTTGTCTGTAGAATCCATTAGTTTGAGAATTGATTAATATACATATTAATCAATAGTTTGTGGTGATTCATGATAATAATAATAACAATGTTGCAATAAGACATTTGCAATGTATGGAAAATAATATATATGATTTAAGTTGTATTGCTTACAAAATAACGTTAAAAATAGTACATTGACAGTTTGAATGAGTAATAATAAGAAATATTCTTCAGTAGCTGTGTTCTAATAAGAAATATTTTAATTTGTTTCTGAAGGTTTGTGCCTGAAAATTATTTTCTTTAACTCTAGCTGGTAAATTGTTGAAGATTTTCAATCCTAGGTAACTTGGAGTTTCCTGACCTACACTCAATATTTCCAACGGCAGCCTATAGAGATCAGCTGATCTTTTGTTGAGGTGATGAAAAGCACCACTTTTGCAGAATTCAGTTTTTTTGAAAATACAATAAAACGTGATGTTAACTACGGCAATACACTGAAATGCTCTTTTTCAAGCCAGGAATACTTTTGAGGATGCCGATCACATTCATACTGTGGGTGATCACAAACAAGCAGTAGCAAGTAGATAGGTGATAATAATAATTGTTACTTATTCATTAGAGTCATCTTATTTTGTTAGATTAGTAGATGAATATAACTGATGTATGTACATCAATTTATTACAAGATGCAAATTCTCTATTGGTTCTTCCTGTCGTTTAAACGTTTAATGTAATGATTCTAATTTCAACTTGAGTTATATTTAATTGGTACGATGATTACTAGTTGACCCCGTCAATGAAATTGTTTTTTAACTTTTATAAATGAGTTTGTATTATTAGATGACATATTTTTGAAATGAAGTTATTAATTTTTATTAATGCAAATTGGGCATTGTTGGTTGATCAATTCCATTCTTGAGATTACTGGAGAATATTACCTACTCAAGTACTGACTTGAAAATATCTCAAGAATTGTATTATATAAGAAGTAAAATTATTCCTACTTGAAGTGCAATTGATTTTACTATGCTTCAAGTCAAAGCCTTTGTAGTTTGCAATATTTATGAAGACGGATCCTCATCAATCTGAGTAATAACATTTTTTGAAATTCTATTTGATGCTAAGTTCAAGAAGTCATTTTCATCTAGCAAGAACAGAAATATTAATTGATGTTTGTAGTGTAATCTAAAAGATGGTAATAAAGTAGTGAATGTATACGAATATTCGCAAAAGACAAAATTTACTGGTCTCTCCGTTCCAGATCTACTGAAGGAGGCAATTTAGAATATTCAATATTTTCAAATATCATTATTTAATATATTAGGTTCAAAATATTTTGTAAAATTTATGGGTTTAATATTTCAAATATATATTCAGCAAACTAAGTTATGGCACATAACTTTCAACTATCAGAAGATTATTATGACAGATATTCTAAAATATGTATGGAGAATAATACGCTCCCTCCTGATGTATAATACAGTATAATATTTGGTGGCTACAAAAGAATAATCAAGCTCTCAGATTTGATATCACTTGAAAAATTCGGTGACATTATCAGAAATTAGTCAAAATATATATCCGAGAACGTCTACTCTGTAAGCTGAGAACGTGTAATGGATACCAGTATATTTGTTCCAGTTTCGGCTCAAGCCTCAATCCTGCCCTGAAGATGCCACCTGCAATGGTTGGCGAAACGTCGCCATCAAGTCAACATGTATTTCTCGGGTGACTACGTTTTATTGGCATTGGATCACTTGATTCCACAGATCTTTCAGGAGAAGACCAGGATCTGCTCTACCTCAGCGACTCACGCCGAATTTATTATAAATATTCCGAGAAAATAATCCAGTTATTCGTTTAGTTATACTTTTACGGTTCGAGTAGTTATGAAGATCAATTTGTTGAACAACACATAGAGTTACTAATACCGATATTAAAGAATGTTTGTCTTTTCTTTCATATTAATTTACTTTTACGTCCTTTGGTTATTAGTACCGTGTCAATACCGTAATTAATAGGATTAACTGAATTTAAAGAATTAAATAACATTTTTAATTATTTTAGTTTTAGTATTAATTGTGAATTTTCTGGGAGTCTTCTTGAGTTTTTCGCTAGCAAATAACTAGCTTACATTGTTAAGAAAACTGTATTGCTAAGTCTCCTCAGCACAAAATCATCATCTAAGTATCTGTAGAGCCTATACTGTAATTTTCCAATTACAATATCTCTCGGTGTCTTGATTTTGTTATTGAGCAGAGAACTTTTGATCATATTCTTTATTTATGTTGAATGGTTTGAATTCCACTATTTGTGTTGAATGAAAAGGAAATTGGATTTTCATTAGATTTCACTTCAATTTAAATTTTTCATAGTCTGTTTTTAAATTGAACTCTGTTGTCAACATAGGACTTGCACATTTTCAAGATACATTTTCAACAAAATTGGAGTTAGGCTTAGTGCTGACGTAACTGCTACTAAATAGTGTTGACAATGAAGGTGAACCTTTAATATTTTTCTTCTATACAATCATCGCCAACATCTAATATAATACAATTATACAACAATGCAAGTACATTGATATTGCGCAATAGAGTATTTATTGATGTTGAACCTCCGATGCAGGAAAAAATCTTTAGATCCAAATTTAAAATTATAAATTCAGTCAGATTACAACTCATTGCCGGAGATTATTTACTTATTTAGTGACGCGTTCATTCAATTCAGATATGATACAAACTGGGGAAAACAATAGTGAAGAGTAGGTACATCTCTTTGGCTTTTTGTTTTGCCATCACATTTGCAATATAATATTTAATTTTGGATTATTAGATGTACCCCTCATTTATTTAAGCCCGATTCTTAGATAATTGTATTTAGATTCCAATTCCTTAAAATTCATATTATCAATATTAATACGAATAAATGATGATTATGAATTTCTCAATTCAAACTCATCGCATACTGATTATTATTTAATATTTAATGAGTTCTCATGAAGACTCCAATTTATTTAAAGACAAAATGATATAATGTTTTGTGCCATTATGTTCACATGCATATTTTTCAGTTTATGCATTTTTTTGGCTATAATGTACTAAATATGGATTGGCGAGCTTATTAATTGAAAATTCGAAAGAAACTGACAAGTTGCTACATACTGTTTTCATATTATTGCACTGGCCACATTGTCGAGCTTCTTTAGAGCGGAGTAGCTGGTAGTTCTTGCAGATGATCAGATGTAGATAAGTATAAGATAAAATAGAAATTGCCGGTGCAATTTGATCACAGTTATTTTATAACATACTCGTGTCAAGTTCTTAAGTACCACTGCACCACTGTTTATATATTTCAATATTAAAATTACTTCAACTACAAACAGATCTGTACGTTTTGTTTTAGAGAACAAAAAACTAATTACAGCTTGACAAAGTAGGTTATTGAAACTACTTATAACGGTATTGTCCTGCAAAGTTTGTAAATAACCCGAGGGTTTGTGATAAAGGAAACAAGTACTTACTGCCACTCATTCACATGAACTCAACTTATGCCACTACTGATTTTCTCTTCAACCAGGACAGGGCCCGTAATATATTCTACAAAAGTATGCAAACAGTCAGTTGAATTCATTCCTGTATAAAGGAAACCCGTTTCTTTTCAATGAGAAAAATTCATAATAGCGATTTGATTCTTCTCATTTTAGATCTTTCGGATTTGATCTGATCATTCGAGAAAGAATGTACGTCTGTATGCGGGGTAGTATGTTTGGGTGACCAATTTATGTAGATAATATTATCATGTCCTATTTAGTCGAAAACAAACACAATCTGTCTATTTTTCAAAAAAAATTACTGCTTTTACCTTCTGTGAATTCAATAAAATTGAATGTTATACTGATTTAAGCTAATATGTGTAATATCGTTTCCAATCCAGTTAAAGACAAAAAATTAATGTGATTCTAGTGTTTTGGTGTCGAAGAGCAAATTAAAATTTGGATAAAAAGGTCGGGCAATTACTTTATTCTTATACCACTTTTAATAATAACTTGAAACCATTACTATATTTTCAATACCGAAGTGTCATTGCCAGTTACAAAAGCACTTCCATGTTGAAACTATAGTAATTATTAAAAGTGGCATGAAAACAAAGTAATTATTATTTCATCTAATCATAATAATAAATTAGCATCATCGATTGTTTTTTGACATTTGAATAACTAATATGTGTATTTTTTCAATTGTTCAATCAAGCCATATTGAATTCTATCATATCTATGCACAGGTTCAGTTTGCTTACAATCTACTTTGAAATGAATACATTTTATAAAGTAGACTAGAATGCAATTCAAGCTGGGGATATGAAAGACATTGAACGCTATTAAAACTCAAATAAACTATGTCTGACGTAACAGGCAGATAAAAAGGAAGATTTATATTAAAGTAATCTAATTCAGCTACAGCAGCATTGCAAAGTTATTCAGAAGATTCATTCTGAACCATTTATTTTAAAATTGAAAGCAATATATTCTTTCTTTGGGATCATTTTATTGAATTCTCGTTCTATTGAGATAGGGGTTTTATTGTGAACACATACCACATAAATTCAATGACCTAAAAGAGTAAATTCTTCTCATAGAATTCAAAGTATTCAAATTCTCATATCGATTACATAACTCTCGGTTCGTAGGGTGAAGTAGAGGGGTTGCGAGTTCCCTAAGTTGAACTCCCCACCCTCTAATCCCTCCCGGCCCCAAACAAACCCAACAACTTCATTCTTAATGAGATTTTCCCGGATCCATAAATTTCAGCCTATAGCTCATTCCACAACATTAATTTCATTGCTAAATACTCGCAATAAATTATAATATAATGAACAAGCTAAATTGGGAAATAAATAAATAGTGTAATTAAAATTACAGAAAATATCATATAGCATTTGTTTGTCGTTTATCAGGATAAGACTTCCGAGATGGTCCATTAGACTCTTTCCTATAAAATATGATTGAAACATTCCTATAAATCGACAACAGTTTAGATCTGTATTTCAATTGAACTTTATCCTCAATTCGCACACAATTGTTTCTGTTGTCAAATTATTTTTTATCCCCTATTTGAGATTTAAATGTTTTGTAATCATCCCAACCGAGATATAACATATACATACGTGCTAGACTTTTTCCAAGAATTTCAATTTGAAATTTCCTTCCAGTTTCAGAAAACTTTACTCAGAATATGTTAATATCCTTCGGTCGTGAGATTTTTCTGCAGAGTTCAATATATAGAATTTTTGACAGTAGACAGTTCACAATTTATTATGCCAAAACCATTTGCTATGTTAATATTCTCAGAACAGGTATGGAAATGTCATATTCTCTTTCATTCATTTTGATCTTATTTTAGGATACTTATGGGTAATACATTATGTGTATTACAGTCTATCAATTTCGTGTTGAAGGTGAACACAACATTGCAATGATTTGATCTTCAGATACTTTAGTTCATCACCATCTAAACTATACTTGGAATTGTGTAAGTATATCCAATTTTATCTATAAAGATATCATATAATTAAGGTCAAGTATGAGATTCTGGTGCTTATAAAGTGAGTTATTTATTCTTTGGGCACCTTCTATTTCTTGTACTTATTATTCCTCACGAAAAAGGACCAATTAGAATACTTATGGGAAATACAATATGTGTATCATCGTCTATCAAACTCGTGTTGAGAGTAAACACAACATTGCAATAATTTGATCTTCAAAGACTTTAGGTCCTCAGCATATAAAGTGTACTTGGAATTGTGTGAGTGTATCCAATTTTATCTATAAAGATACCATACAATTGGGGTCAAGTATGAGCTTCTTGTGCTGATCGTTGGTGTAAGCTTATAAAATGAGTTCTTTATTCTTTGAGGCACCTTCTATTTCATGTAGTTATTATTACTCACGAAAAAGGACCAATTAGGATACTTATGGAAAATAAAATATGTGTATTATACTCTATCAAGTTCGTGTTGAGAGTAAACACAACATTGCAATGATTAGATCTTCAGAGACTTTAGTTCATCAGCATATAAACTGTACTTGGGATTGTGTAAGTATATTCAATTTTATCTATAAAGATACCATACAATTAAGGTCAAGAATGAGATTCTTGTTCTTATAAAATGAGTTCTTTATTCTTTTAGGCTCCTTCTATTTCATGTAGTTATTATTCCTCACGAAAGAGGACCAATTAGGTACTAGGTTTTTCATTACAAACTTTTTCAATTGATCACAGTTTTATAAATATGAGAAATCCCACAAGTTTGGCATAAGCGGACCACTATGAATTACATAAATTACTTTCCTTGCACTTTTTTTCCAATGGAAATTGATTATTCACATGTATGTATCCTCTAATTTTAGAATTGTTTAATATTCGATCATGTAAATAATATATGTAGTCACATTTTGAGACCGGTACTTTTGGAATTCAACATGTAGAAATGTTGGTACTAGACAAAACAATGTATTCAAAGAGTCATTCAGGACTGGTTTTGAAATGTCGTAAAAACCAGTTTTGAATTATGTGTTTTGAACCTCTATTGAAGTATATTTGCAAACGCATTAGCAGCATACTGCTCCGCAGTCAACTTGAAATCAATAACTCGCAGCTATGTACTTTTAGAAATTGAATCGCTAATGTGTTTAGCAATAAAACATCTGCTATCGATCATCTTACATATCAATTGCTGCCATAACTTCAGATTTCTCACCCCAATACATCCAGAGAGGAGGGAAATGAATAAATTAAAACAAAAGTAACGAATGATTAAGTACGCCTTGCAGCCTGACTCATCCATGAATAAATAAGAGAAAACTGAGTGATTTATATTGTGCGCTCTCCTAGGCGTTGAAATAGACATTAAATATTTATAGTTTCATTGAGCATAAAAGTTGTATAATATTCCTGTATGAAGTAACGGATCTATATTCCAATTTCATCAAGCCCAATATGGTTCCCAAGTTAATATTTGAATCGCAATTGAAATAGAAAATGTGAGGCTAAGTCATCTACTGAGAATTAACTGTTTTATATTCCGTACCCGCTAGAATTTGAAGACCTATACAATGACTCCAACAATTGCAAAAAGTTAGAGGAAGTTGGCATCCCAGAATTAAATTTACATTATTTGTGTAAAACTCAAAAGGAAGATTATAGAAACTTGGATTTGTGATATTAAAATATAATGATAACAGTAATTTTCTCTATCACCTAATAAGTTTAATCTGCTAAATCAGTGTAGTCCTGCAGGTAAATTAGTTTTAGCAAACACTTAATGTAGCAAAATTTCAATGATTTTAACCATGAATTTTTTGATAAATTTCAAATATGAAACGGTAAAACTTGTAATTGTAAATTATGTAATCATATGATAAGTATGAAATTATCAAACACAAGTTTCCTACCAATTTGGGAGTTATTATTATTTGTCTTTGACGTGTTGAAAATCAGAATTAAGATATTCTTAAGAATTGCCAGGGTATTCGATATAAGAACTACTGTTCTACGTCTTTACTAACAGTTCGTGAATTTATTTTTTGCTTCGTCAGAGCTCATAAAATAGTGAAAAAGCGAATAATATAATATCTAATAGTTTACGGAAACTCTGACAGAATCCACTTCAATTATACGTATGGGCAAACATACCTCATGCGTAATTAACGTTACATAGTACTTGGTCAAATTTGATATGCATTGTGACAATGCATCGTTGAACTTGAATTAAAAATGGATTCATAACTATCAGAATGTCTCAACCCGGGAAAAAGATACACATTTTTTAGTGTTTTGGCACAATAAACTTCAATCTCGTAAATGTGTTTGAACATAACACATAGTTATAATTGCGAAATATTGGATAATGTAATACATAAAGTTGGCTTTCCATCGTGAATATTTTGTCACCTGACTGTTGTTTTCTGCTGCCTCCAAAAATCCGTAAGTATAACAAAGCTAATTGAGGTCAAAGTTTCAAATGTACATAATCATAATCTACGTATACCTTCAGGTTTTCTCATCGGTAATAAATTTTTTAACATATCCATGATAAGCCTATCATTAAAATAACAACTTTTTTGTGACAGTACCTTTGAAGGTGGAATAAAATGCGTTTTTGTCAGGCCGCATTACTCAATTAATTACTTCTGGGTTTCGAGCATACACTATCGTCCATCTTACCTGCTCTAAAATTGTCGTAGCATTCAAGAATAAACTTACAAATAACCTACCGAATTAGAATCACCGTTTGGAGATAATAAATGTTCAGCCTATTGAATTATTAGTGTGATAGAATTAGCTTTTTGGAGTTTTTAATTCCGAGTTCGGAAAAAAATTGCTTTAAGTAGATAATTATGATAAAAATTGAAGGAACTAATATCGAACACTTTTTGATCGTCGCAAATGGTCCAAAAAAATGGTGAAAATGGTCAAAACCGGTTTTCCGCGTCGGACATCATCGGATTAAGTTAAAAAGAAAAAAGCTTTCAATAAGCTTATGTGCCGTAAGAAGACGGAAAAATGAGCTGCGGATGAACCCGATTAGTACAGTGGCAAAGATTAAGAGCAGAAAGTAGCAAATAAAATTTCAGCAACATCGGATGTACACTTTTTGCAAACCGCAGCTTATTGCAAAAAAAAAGTACTTTTGTAAAATGGCCCTAAAAAAGTTGTGGTGCGGTAACGCGCTATTTTTTTTTACGGGATCATCTTCTTCAATAGCTAATGAACAACTTACAAAATTTGCAACCTCTTATATTCCGTAAAAGTTGCTAAAACAATTATTTTAAATAATGGTATTTCGTGCGATTGGCTGTGCGACGTGCCTGGAAGGGAGAGCCGCCGCGCTAGGCTCGTAAAAAACAACAATATCGGGAACCCTTGCTCGAAAATCGATGTTTTTTCTTGTAATCCGTACTACCATTCAATGATATTAAGATTGTGCGTATATCCAAACTTCTAGTAATGTCGGAAGTACTCTAAATAATAAATAGTAATAATGAATAGTTCGAATATCGCAATGTATTTTTTAGAGTACTTCCGACATTACTAGAAGTATGAAAATACGCGAAATGTATATATTATTGAATGATAGTACGGATTTGAAAAAAACATCGATTTTCGAGTTCTCTCCCTTCCACGCGCGCCGCACAGCCAAGCGCACGAAACACCATTGATTAAAATAATTGTTTTAGCAACTTTTACGAAAGATAAGAGGTTGGAAATTTGGTAAGTTGTTCACTAACTATTGAAGAAGATGATCCAGTAAAAAAAATAGCGCGTTAACGCACCACAACAATTTTAGGGCCATTTTACAAAACCGGTTTTGGCCATTTTTACCATTTTTTTTACCATTTGCGACGATTTAAAAGTGTTCGATTTTGTTCAATTTGTATCATAATTATCAACTTAATGCAATTTTTTTTCGAAGTCAGAATTATGCAAAAATTACCGACATTTATTGCTAATTCTATCACACTATATGGCCAAATCCATCATTTCTTTACGCCTCGGACAAGAGAACACATTTGAAAATTTGGCCATCGAGCGAAAATGTATAACGTAATATAGGAGAAAGGTAATACGAACGAAACTTTAATTATCGGTTCTAAGGAATGTCGTTATTTTTATATAGAGATAGGATCAAATAGTTGCACAAAGAATAAAACAATTATCTTACAGAGCAACATTAGACAATGAAAATTTGTATGATGAACCTTATAATAAGAAGTATATATTGATAAGAATATCGCCAAATTATTGATAACTTTAATTATAAAATTTGCAGTTTCGCTATTATATTATATTTTAAGTAGGTGCTGATCGTATTTCTGTGATTTTTCAGTTTGTTTTTGATATGGATTGGGTTTAAATTACATTGTAGTATTGTACTTGAAATTTTACGGCAGGTATCAGAACAGCCGTCCGATTTTAAAGATAATTTTGAGAATGGACAAATTCAAAATAAGAGTTTGAGAATAACGGGAATAGCAAAATGAGTTTTTCATACGGTTTAGTGTGGATATCAAATTGGAGATATTTTAAATTGTTAGATGTAATCTACTAACTTTTTATAAAAATAGAGTTGTCTATTTGGTAACAGTGATATTTGTTGTGGAATGGCGGTATATTAGCTCAACTTTAGAACAGTCAAGTCAATATTTTTTGAGAGTTACGGATGTTATGTTCTGTAAAATGGGAAGCATGGAGAATGTTTTGATATTTTCTTTTATGTCCAGCAGGTAATGTTTTTTCAGGTTTCTGAAACTGTGTTCATCGATTCAAGATCATTAAACCACTAGAGCTCTTATTATTTGATAACATTATGTAAAACATAATGACTAGTTTATTGATATGGTACGACTACATTATCAGAATATAACCATAGCCTACTAGAGAGTTAGGCCCTTAACCAGAATTGTGACGATGTATTCTAATGGAACTCGGCGTTGAATAACATTTAAAATTATATTTAAAGTATTTTATTCTATCAATAAATAAGGAAATTATGGTTTTCATCGAATGGAACATTTTATTATTTGAGTTTAAAAGAAGGCATGAAAAAGAAAGAATTTACCTTTGCACGATGAATAATATTCTCAATGAAATATGAAATATGTCTTGAGTTCAAATGTGGGAGATACAAAAACGCTGATATATGTAGTTCTAGTTACAACCTACCTTCATACCTGATTGTGAAACAGAGCTTAACCTGAACAGTGTTTCAGCGTTATAGAATTGTGATTACTAATTCAAACAACAAGAAAATGAACACGGCAAGATGTAAGACATGTGATGAGGTTTGACGTTTCTGATTAGTTTCAGATTAAAAACTAAATTCTTAGTTCAGACGTATGTATGGATGAATGCTTTCTAACTTACTTGAAGAGTTTTTATGTACCTAGTGTATACTATATTTGCAAGAACTAATTATATCACTGTATAAAAAGATCACTTCTTGACTGTATGGAGCATTTCAAAAAGAGTTTGGAGAACTAATTAATCTATTCAACTTTTCCTTACTTATCATGTCATTCAAGAAACATTAGTGAAAGAACATATATTCTTATTTATTGATTTCATCTAGAGAATAATTAAAATGTCCAGAGAACCTTGAGAGTTTATTACTCGATAAGTTGCTCCGAAACTTTTAATCACGGTAATTGACTGCCAAAGAAACTTCTCGAACTTATCAGAAAATACTGTTGCAATTTTAAGAGAATCAATTCTATTTGGAAGCAATAATGTTGAGAATACAATTTATTTTCATGAAATAATCAAGAGAGTTTCAATTAAAATTAAGCCGCTTTTAAATTCTCCCATGTTTATTTCAATTATATGAATCCCTTCATAACGACTGATTTCTTTCATTCTATTGCTTTCGCAGAAACGTCAGCCAGCATCAAAATGTTTTGAATTTATTTTACGAACTTTGGTAAGTCGCAAATTGGCAACGGATAATATGAGCTAGATGTTAGAAAATAAAATACATGAAAGTGACCATTACAGTTGAGTTGTTTAAACGTACTCAAGTAGACTATTTTTGTCTATACTTTGACTACATGAGAGGAGAATCTATAATATTCGAAGAACGTCATATGAGCCGGCGATGGAATGTTGGCATTCGTATTTTTCTTGAAGGTTTGGAGGTTATAGGCATGAGGAAAGACCTCACTAGACAGAAAGTTCCACAACTCCGCCGTTCGATAGAAAAATGAAGTCTGGTAGGAAGAAGAAGTTCGACAGATCTCGTTCTTGACAATGGGGGTGTCTAGCTTGAGCTCGTCTAGTCCAACTACCTTGACTCTGTATATTTGAGAGAAAATTCTATAGTAAGCGGCAAAGTTGAGGCGGCAAACCATACGTCCATACGACGGAAGTCTCTCAAGAAGGCTTTGGTGCCAGACATGGTCAAATGCTTTGGCGATGCTACAGCTAGAGATTCCCCATATTTTTCAATAGATTTGTATGAACCTACAGAAAACTGATGCTAATTCACGCACACATTCCTTGAGAACGACAGGTGGAATTCCGTCTGGCCCCATAGACTTTTGGAATTGAAATCGAGCATAATGCACCTAATTCTGCCCTGACGAAAGACAATTTCAGGCATATGGCTATCGATGTCAGTAATATTAGAAGAGTCCATCCCTTGTGGATTGAAAGTGAAAATTTCTGCAAACATTCCAGCAAAAAGGTAAGAGACAGGAAAGCAAATACTACTTTCACATAGGGAGTCAGGGAAGCGAAATACGTTTTCCCCTACACGAGTTTTGCTGCGACAATGTACTACGAAACACCACAAACAGAGTAAAACGACGGAACATGGCTACATAAATTTTAAGGGCTCACAATCTAACAAGCAGCAATGTGGAGGTGGCATCTTAGGGTATATTATGTATATATGGGTATGTGGCGTCAAATACTCGTTGCTTATTTCCAATGATAAAAAAGTTTGGATTACCTATGGGTAAAATGGCACCTAGCAGTAATAAGGCAACGTCATTCATAATTAGAAAATTGCTAATTACAGTGTTTTGGAAAAAAGCACAAAATTGGAAAAATGAATTTTTATTTCCAATGAAAAAATCTCAACTTCTTAATACATGTTATATTTCTAACTTCTGAAAATGTGTTATTTTCTTGATAGCTATATAGGATAATGGGTACAGTCTTCGCAAAATCTACTACCATTTGAATAAGGCATATTACCTCGAAGTACAACTAAAATATTCTAAACATACATGATAAATTCCGTGTTAACCTAGTGCGCGGTACATTTGACAGAAGTTAGGTTAGAAGCCCTACTTTGCATTTGCACCAACAATGATATTTTAATCGGATCACTACTAACTAAATTCAATAAAATTTTGCCAAATTGGTTTTGAAAATGTTTCTTAAAGTTTATTTATCGGTTTTATATCAGCATAAACTAAATGGTCGTAATAAAACACAAACTTCAACTAACAGGTATGTGGTGATATGCCCGCGTTAATCTTTGTGAATTAGGGCGGAGTGAGGACTAGTGAGGAGTGAGGCATATTATCCGATGCGGTATCTTCCCCCGTTTTACTCTACCAAGATACAATAATAAACAGTTTATTGAATCAGTGGTATGTTATAAAAAAATATAGGGTTTTTGAACAAAAGTTTACGTCCACGTGGTCCATGCGCAGTAGACGTGATTTTGGTACAGATATCATGCCAGAAGACTGTATAATACCTAGCATGGTGACCGCACGCTTGTGTCCATTTTCTGATCCATCACGCCTGAGCTGGATATGTATGGGAAGTTTGGTCTCTTGTCTAATCTTCTTGGTACTATATCATGTTTTCGAATAAATTACTACCTTGCTACTTTTTGACGATAATTACTTACTACGACTTCAATACTCCTTCAAGTCTACCAGATCTGAATCCGATTGACTTTTATGTTGATCTCTCGAACGCCAGATTTTTCCAAGGTTTACTCCTAGTTAAGGGTTTATGCTAGGGCCCTTACCACAAAGCGTATCACTGTGCCATCTATGGATAGCCTTGTCCCATGGTAATCTCAGTGAAGTAAGTAACCAGGGGTCAATAGGGCAGACTGAATTGTATTAGAATTGCAGACTTTAATTGCTATTAATACTTGGTTACTTCTTGACTGCTTAAATGATGTTGCAGTAAGTTAGCTTAAACAAAAACGGAACTTCCAATAATAAGTTTATTTATAGCTTGAAAATAGATAAATATTCAACTCTGCCTGTATAATAGTAATTTAACCCGCCTCGGGGGAAGCACAAGGAAGCTCAGAAACAATAACTGCTAAGAAAGCGGTCCAAGCAGGCTATTTCCTTATTATAGCCTTGCAAACAAATAGTCATGTGAGTATTATTAAAAACGGCTATTCATGCATCAATTAGAAAAATTACCTAATACTTCAATGGTAACTGGCGGAACACTTACTTTTGATTTCGGCGGTCTGAATGGTTCACTCACACTTCAGTTGGCTCACTAACTATAATCGTAATACTCATTCAACGCTTGCGGGGCGTTCTTTTATACCAATCGAGGTGCTGGTCAAGTAACCTACACCAGCTCCAGCCGAGCCCTTTTTGGCTCATTTCGTGGTCATGATGCTCCATCAGTTCCGCGATTCTGGGCCGTTTCCATGCTTACATCTGTTTTGTTATGTTTTGTTGACACGGTTCTGAATAAAATCAAAATATACACAACTCATGAATTGAAATGTATGTAAATCTGATACTTAAGCTACACGCATGTCTATGCCCGGTACTATCAATAATTCTGTACAGCAATGTAATTATTCAGAATTATGAATTCTAAATACTAATATAAACGAAATCTAAAATTTATTACCAATCTACGTGTTTCCCATTAAATGATAATTTAAGATTTCAGAGCTTCGTTATAACTTCACCATGGTATTTGAACAAAATATAACATAGCCTACTTTTTTTGGCATGATTCAATACCAAAGGTCGTAGGTCATCCGTTTTGCAACACAAGTTAATTTTTATTTCCATTACACTCGAGTGAAACAATTTAACGTATCATGCCAGGAATCACATTTATTTCTTCAGATTTCACATAAGTTAAGTAGTACATAATTCGAATAAATTTACATTTAACGGTACACTTGTATATTTTTTGGTTCAGAGAAACGAATTTAAAACGAGATTAAGAAAAATAATGGAGAATGTAACAGCAATCTAGAAAAAACTCTCTTCTAACTAATTTTGTACTTAAAGATATTTGAACTATATATGAGAAATTCTTTCTTACGAATGATTTTGTTAGTCTCAATCTATATTCAATACCGATGTTTTGCATAATGATGGAGCCGTCACACAAAAAGTTCGGTTGAAAACGGAAAATTTTTGGATTCAGATAATTTGCACCAAAACTTGATGTTACTTAATAATAATTCTATCTAGCTTACTTAGCCACATTGCAATGTCAACTTGGAGCAAATTATATATTACTCCATCCAATAGTTCCTGATGATCTCTAAGACTTAATCAAGATGATAAATTCCCGAAAAGGGAGAGCATTATAATTAAAAAATTGCTAGTCAGTTCTATAAAATTCACATAGCATAAGCAGCCAACTTTCATTTTGATACATCAAACTTATAGCAAATTCTTTCTTCTCCTCTGATGTTCATAGTAAACCCACTCTAGCTGACAGATCGCTGCTGATCTCTTTGAAATAACTCCATTCAATAACTGATCTATCTGAAATAATTTCACTGAATAATTCAATTCACATTATCCTTCAAATACAGAAAATCACCACAAACCAATAAATTCAATGATCTCTTTTCTAAATTTGATATTCATACCTCTTGAAAAATCAACAACAATTCGGAATGTCTTCTAGAAAAGACGTTATAACACCGTTACAGCCTATAGAAAATCTAGAATATATAATATTTTTGTGAAGGTTGAAATGTAAGGAGATTGAACGGAGAATAAAATTTATTCTAGTATTCCAAATCTGCAAAAGCTATTTCAGGCCTCGCATGTCCAAAAAATGTTTTCCTAATATTCATTTCAAAATTGTAATGACCTGATGAAAAATCAACACCCTTTATGGTGATTTGCCTATTCTAAGTTGTAAATAGGGAATACCAAGATGTTCACTTCACCTTTGATAATATAGCTTTGCTGATGAAATGTCATCAAATTATCGAATAATTAACATTGTTCCAATCTTCATTATGGAGAAGCTCGTGCATTAACGATTATACAATTAAACATTAATTTAGATAGTGAGACTATTTGAAGTGTTATTCATCCCTAAAACTCGAATGTGAACTTCTCCTAAACAATTGAACTTTCATATTCGCAATAAAAATATGCATGCTTTTGCATCATGGAAATCAATTGTTTTCCAATAAGATGAAATGTATTTGGTTGGAAGTATTCTCTTGATCACTATTTCATTATTCCATTTAAGACACATATACACATACATTTCAATCGATTGCTTCAATTGTTTAACAACTCGTTAAGAATGTAAATAATAATTCTACAAGCAGAAGGTATTACAAATGGCAAACATTTGAGGACTGCTGAACAAACTGAAATCCATTATTTCGGTTCCCCTTACTGCTAACCCTCTTTCGGAAGCCCATCTCGTATGCAAATTGAATTCGTACTTACATTTAGTTACAAGTCATGATTACAGGCTAAAGTTATAATTTCAAGTTGCATAAATATTGACGTAGAGGTAGGTAATTGGACGAGGCTTCTATTAAATAATATGAAATGTAATTATTTTGCTATAACTTACATATATATGGAGTTTCAAGAAGATAACATTTATTCGGAAATAATATGAACAGAAAAACGAGCGAAAACATAGTCACGTGAACCTTCTTGACAAATGTGAATAGTATTGTTTACAATTCACAAGCGTCATTTCATCAAGGATGTATATGAACAATTATCGAATTAATTTTTCAATTTACCTACAAACAAAATTTGGAGTTATTATTGTAATCGCCAAAACGGATTTTGTTCGTTCTATGACCCTAGCTATCTCCAACAATCATTTAAAGAGAAAATTATGTTTTTCTAAATATTTCCAAAATTAGGAATTGTGAATTTAAATATCTTTCAGATAAGGTGTCAGCTTCTTCCATAGCTAATGTAATAAGTTGAATGAAAAATAGATAGAACTTCTGACAGTATATTATTTCCACTTCATGTTTCCAATAAGTTTGTTCTTTACACTAAAGCAAAAGCTGGTCCCAGACGATTCGTGTGTATTCGGCGTATACCGGAATATTCGGCATTTAGTCCAGGAAATAAAGGTTTTGAAGCGGAAAATTTGAGGTAAAGAACCGATTTTGATGTATGAGGGCTCATTAGATTCGTTTTGGCCTCTTGATCAAAGTCTGCCATAGCCACATAGGGGGAAATGTCTCAGATTGTTAATAAACAATAAATATTGCCCTAAGAATAATGTGTTATAACAATATATAAAAAAAACTAACAACGCTATTTTCTATCAATTTTTAGCGGGTAAAGTACAAAATTGCAGTTATTTGATCAATAAACAATGCAAATTTAAGGTATATAACAATTTGTTAGTTATTCATTTGTTAATAAACAACAAAATGAAAATTGATGTTACTTTTTGAATCGAATGATAATTTAATTAATTAATTAATTCACTTGGCGAATCAACAAAAAATATTCAAAGTTTCAAAATAATCAAGATTACAGTCAATTTCGGATAATTTGAAGTAGTTAAATTTGAATCTAATGTGATTTTTCGATAAATTGTTCATATTATTAGTTGATTGATAGCGTTGCCATGGTAACTGAGAGAAGTGCAGGGACGTATGAGCTGAATTCAGAACCAGTAATTCAACCTCCAGGGCCGTAGCCGTAAAGGGGAAGAGTGGTTTTCCATGTTATTGATAAAAAATAGTTTCCCAGCAATTTATTCAAAAAATAACATCAAATTCGTATTCAGCGACCTTAAATTATACGAAATTGACTCCAATCTTGATTATTTTGAGACTTTGAATTTTTTTGTTAATTCGGTAACTAAGTAATTATTAATTAAATAATTATATTAACATTCAATCAAAAAATAACATCAAGCTACTCAGCGACCTCAAATTACCTGAAAATGACTCTAGTCTTGATTATTTTTTAAATTTCCATTTTTTGGGTTAATTTGTTTATTAACAAATTGTTAATTAACTAATTAGATTAACAGCCAATCAGAAAAATAACATCGAATTTGTATTCAGCGACCTCAAATTACCTGAAAATGAATCTAATCTTGATTATTTAGGAAATTTCCATTTTCTTGTTTATTAACAAATAGATATGTGACAAATTGTTATAGACCTCAAATTCACATTGTTTATTGATCAAATAACTGCAATTTTCTACTTTACCCGCTAAAAATTGATGGAAAATAGCGTTTCCAATTTTTTTTATTATGTCAAAAACATGCCATTTATTGGCCATTATTTATTGTTTATTAACAATAGGACAAACTTCCCCCTATGTAGCTGTGGCAGATTCTGATCTAGAAGTCAAAACGAATCGAATGAGCCCTCACACATCAAAATCGGCCTTTTACCTGAAATTTTTCTAATTTGGGTCGGTTTTGTACTTCATTTCCTGGACTAATTCGCTTATTTTCTCACACGATCTAGATGTTTGGCGAATGTTGGCTTTGGCATTCGTAGTAAAGTTCGCGTTCCATCGACTCGCGCTAGTTTACCTACAATCGACGAGAAGATCACGAGTAATGAATATTGAGCAAAGTTGACGGCCCACACGCTACGCCTATGAGCTCGAGGGGCGAATATTCGCCGAATGCACGAGTCGTCTGGGACAAGCTTAAAAATCAGGCATGTGGAAACCACATTTTTATTTGAACCTTTATGAATTTTGCAATGTGTTGAGTTTTATAAGAATGAATTTGCAATTATGTAATTCATCATAGACCAAATGTTAAAAAGGCTAAATTCAATCAGTTAAATAAAAACTGTAGCCGAAATATGCAATGTGATATAGAATGACAATGAAAAGTTAGGAAATTGTTCCTTCTTTCATGAGACGGATTCCCATTAATATTCATTTTAGTTTTAATTACGTTGACTCTGTGTCCCTGTGTTTAATCCATTTATTTATATTTATGTCTCCGTTGTTTTTAATTAACTTATATTTACTGTGGCTCCTACTGAAATGCAACTTCATTAGTATGAGCTTGAAATAGTTAATTATTTGTACTATTATGTACATCTACACGAAACTGAGATGTTACTTCCTGTTTTGGCCAATAATAGTAGTAGTATATGAGTATGTCCTGATTTTTTCAACATCTGTTTATTCCTGCTTCAGGATTTATCACTACCAGCAAAGTGCGATCTTAACCCATCGTAAAGCTTTTGCGAAATAAGTTCAATAAATTGACATAGTGCACTAATAAAAACATCACCTCTGATGCCGCTCTGATCCAAGTTATAAATAAATCCAAATGTATTCTCAGATTCGTGCTTATATAAATACAAGGAAACCTAAACATTTTTATGTATCTTTATCTATACAGATTTTGGAGAATATTTGTTCTTGGAAGTGCGCGCGATAGAACATGTGGTGATTGACGAAGTCTCCTCAGATACTATGTCTATCAACGCTGGTGTTCCACGGGGGGTCTTGGCACCAACTATGTTTCTGTTCCATATCAACGATCTGTTGAAAGTGACCTCCTGTCCCATCCACATATATGTAGATGCTGGTACACTTCATACGGAATTATTATTTAGAGCCCCTACATCATCTAGAGGTGCAAAACAGATACAGGAAAATGCAATAAATGAAGATCTGCCAAAAATTCAGGAATAGAGATCTGGTAATCTAGTAGAGTTCAACGTAACCAAACCTCAAGATTGTATTCTCTCCAAGAGAACAATCCCCAATATGATGTCAGGTACAACTTTTCCTCCTGATATTCATCACTGTCAACGTCTTCTCATGAGATTATTATTATTTAAGGTCCATTGCGAAAACACCTTCACCGAAACTCTACTGCGTGCCAAGAGCTATTTTATACCCCAGCAAATCCTTCATAATCTACAAAACACGGATTCCACCAGAGTATTACTCACATGGTTGGAATTCGGCTACCAACCTATGCTGAATCCCTTAGACTATATTGAAAAGAGAGCTGTTCAATTTATTGGTGAGGTCACACTTACGAATTCATTAATCTCTCTAGAACAACGTAGGAGAGTGATCCTAAAGATATTTCCATGGTCAGTGCTCACAGAAAATCTCGTCTATTATTCCACCACGAGAGATTCCAGGTAGGCAAACTAGACGAGTTCAAGAGGGACATCCTCTCTTATAGAAAAAAAGTCATAATTCGAACCACACTTCAGTGTCACTCAATTTTTGGACAAACTAGAAAAATATTTAAATCAACGGTTTCATAAAAAAAAATTAAGAAAATAATTTTAGTTCTACTTAAATACTTTTTCAAAATGTCTATCCTGGAAATAGTATACAGGTTGTCCCACGACGTTTTGACAGTCCAATTTCTCGAAAATTGTTAATATGACATATATGAAATTTGGCAGATATAAACAGTCCGAACTGATGCTTATATTTATTATAAAATGGCTTCCGTTTTTCCTGTCATTTCGAGTCACGTGACCCCAACATCATTTTTTTAAATAGGACTACCGGTATAATATTACAATTTTGGATATGTAATTCAAAAACAAATACAACGATACTACACTTGTTATCATTGTATTGTGCAGTAATGATAATAGGGGCAATTAAATGAACATCTGTATAGTTTCAAATAGTAGGTAAATTATTTTATTAAAAAACGTAACATAAAGAATCAAAAAGTACAGGTAATTAGAAGATGTTCAAATTGATGACCATGTACATTGACACAATGTTCAAACCTTGTCAAAAGATTTCTTGTAAGTGCTGCTGCAATCATTTCGGGTGTTGCGGTCTGACATGCCTGTCTTATTTTATCCTTTAAATAATCTAAATCAGTCGGGGATGTGACATAAACTCGATTTTTTAAGTAACTTCCGAGAAAGAAATCTAAGGGTGTAATATCAGGAGAACGGGGTGCCACAGAATCGCACCATTTCGACCAGTCCATTTTTCAGGAAATGTGTTATCAAGATATTCTCTAACTGACCCAAAAAAGTGAGGAGATGCTCCATCTTGCTGCCACCACATTGTTTGACTTTTATGTAAGGGAACATCTTCAAGTAATTCTGGTAGAGCATTTTGAAGAAAATCTAAGTATTTTTGCACCGTTGATGTTCCTCCATAAAAATAAAGACCAATCAACCGACCGTTAAATAAACCGCACCAAACATTGATTCCCCATATTGTTTGAAAATTTGTTTCGCGCATCCACTTTGGATTCTCCTGCTACCAATAATGACAATTATGGCGATTAACAATACCATTGTTATGAAATCTACTTTCATCACTCCATAATATTTTTTCTAAAAAGAATGGTCATCATTACTTTGTACTAACATTTCAGCAATAAAATTTAATCTCCTTCCAGGATCTGCAGGAACTAAACCTTGTGTTAAATGTATTTTATAAGGATGGTATTTGTGATTTCTTAATACTCTTTCTATCGAACTTCTACTTATTTGTAATTCTTGTTCAAGAAATCATATTGAGGTGTGTGGATTTACCTGAAGATAAGCCAAAATATTTATCACATTGTCATCTGTATGAGCGGTCTTTTGACGAGGAACTTGATTTTTACCGCTTGGAAAAGAACCAGTTTTTAACTTTCGTTCGACATAGGCAAGAGTATTTTTGCTTGGAGTTATTCTATGAGGAAAACGATTTCTGTACAAACCTTGATCATGAGTTTTGTTTTTTTCACATTCTCCATAAATAAGTAGCATGTCAACATATTCATCGTAAGTAAAAACTTAAGGCATTATTTACTTATTATTACAGTGTCTTCACAAGATTATGACTAATAATTAATGACAGTTCTTGAATAAACTTCACCTAACAATACTGAATGACAACCTATGTTGTTGCTACAATAGTTATTTGTTTCATAGCCACGTAAATTTTTGAGTGCAAAATATTGCTTTAGTAAATAATAAAATAAATAGCCCTTATTATCATTACTGCACAATACAATGATGCCAAGTGCGGTATCGTTGAATTTGTTTTTGAATGACATATCCAAAATTGTAATTTTATACCGGTTGTCCCATTTAAAAAAATTATGTTGGAGTCACGTGAACCAAAATAACAGGAAAAACGGAAGTCATTTTATAATAAATATAAGCATCAGCTTCGACTGTTTATATCCGCCAAATTTCATATACGTCATATTGACAGTTTTCGAAAAATTGGACTGTCAAAACGTCGTGGGACACCCTGTATAAAGCAATGGATATGTTATTTCCTCAAAGATGTAAATCAAATAACTATTTTGTAACTATGCTTTGTTTTTCTAATATAATGACAAAATCATTTCCAGAGCAATCCTTGCACATAATAACTAATTGTGGATATTCAGTGCGGAAAACTCCAATGAATCAGAAGCAATTGGTTATTTCGATTAAAGACGGTTATTTTATATATTGAAATCAAATCCAATGCAACTCAACTAGCGGTTTGCGTAATTAGTGAGGCTATATTTTCAATTAATGCATCTGATGTTAGTTATGAATCTATACACTCAAGAACTACACAATATATAAGAATCTAATTTTTGATAAACTGATATAGTTCTTGCACTCCCATTTGTTTGGTTGTACAAATATTCTGAAATTGCATTATAGCTGCCCTTACAAATTAGATGAAGGGATGATTCGATTGAACATGTCATACTGATGAAAAGTTACAACAAGAATGCGTATGCGTATATTCGGTAGAATACTCTTGTACTTTTT
This sequence comes from Endomychus coccineus, assembly GCA_958510875.1. Classification (NCBI taxonomy): domain Eukaryota; kingdom Metazoa; phylum Arthropoda; class Insecta; order Coleoptera; family Endomychidae; genus Endomychus; species Endomychus coccineus. The sequence goes on from OY294069.1 coordinate 111,759,350, forward strand.
CTGTTTCCTTGGAATTATGTGAATCTACGAATCAAAATTGAGTGGCACATTGTAATTTAAGAATCATCCTGAAATTGAATCCTTCACATTCTGCTCCGAAGTGTATCGATAAACTATCATAAAGTCTGGATTACCAGCTTATTTCAATGGACATAAATAGCCTGCCCTAATGACCCCACTTCAAATTTATGCCATATAATTACCCATATAATTCATAGTGTTATTCATTATAGTTCACAGATTTGTTGAGCTAAATAAGGAGCTGGCGAATTATTATTTGAATGTCAATCATCTATGATTGGCACTGATATTTGATGCTTTCCGAATAATTTTCGGATTCAACATTATATCATATACTGTATCATCCAATGAGAATTACTTTCGAAATTCGGAATATAATTGGTACGTTCAACTGAATAAACAAATAAACCCCCAGAATATTGCGTCTCAATAGAATTCATGAGTAATAACTTGCACTGATACAGTTGTCAGGAAATAGTCCGATTAGATTAACAAACATAATTGTTTCACAGATGTTAGAAGGAAGTGAATAATAAAAACTGCCTTATGAGCAAGATGCTCTATTAACTGATCTACTACTGATCAAGGGTGACTTTCTAAAATTCAGTAAACTGGTGTACTTTCACTTACACTAGCCGATCAATCGAAATGTCAATTAAGCGCAGTGTTTCGCAATGATTATGCGAACAACAAATAAAACAATATGTACATACTCCAGCTGTAACTGGCTGTGAATGTTTAATAAAGCCAATTCATTGTTTAGCGGAACATTAACAATTATAACGAACCATAAATCAAATTGTTAAATATTCAACATTTATTGCCTTTTCAATACATTACTTTAATACATATCCATTTGCGATATAACATTTTGAATTGTCCAGAATAGTAACGTTGTGGTATATTTAGTGGTTTCACACAAAAACCACATTCCGAAACTAGATGGTATAGGTTATAAAACACATTATATTCTAAATTAGATGAAGCATGAGATAAGCCATAATATACATTGATAATATACTATCTAAATTCTTCAGATAAATTATAATTATAAGTGGAAAAAGTGTAACAGTTTAAGCAAAGTTACATAATCTTCAAGTAATCACAGAAAATACATCAAAACATATGCCTATGAAACTATGGCGGGTATTCGTGGCGCATATTCAAGTAATCAAGCTTCATAACAAAAAGGATAACTCTCAATCACTGATGAATTTATATATTTACATCCTGAATTAGAATTTGTATGAATTGATATGAATAGTGTTTTCAGCACCAATTCATGTAAAAATACTTTGCGGTTCTCAATTTCCAAGATTGATAGCACACACTCACAAACACACACACACACACACACACACACACACACACACACACACACACACACACACACACACACACACACACACACACACACACACACACACACACACACACACACACACACACACACACACACACACACACACACACACACACACACACACACACACACGCACATACACACACAGGTTCATATATTGCATTCTACGGAAAAAAATCTATTAGAATGTTATTTTACCTTTTCGATAAGTTGAAGGATAACGGAGATACGAGGGGGGTCACAAAATGAAACATTTTCAGAAATGCCCTGTATCTTAAAAACTAAAAGGGCTATGAAAATTCTGTTGACGGCATCTTGAGTTTTATGAAAAAGTAGCACAGTGTCGCGAAAACCACAACTCTCTAGCTTTAAAAATAAAGGAGATACCCCGCAAAAGTACCCAAAATGGGACACCCTGTACTGTTGTTATAAAAGAAACCTTTCTATGCCTTACCTACCAAGATATTAGCTCATAATCAATTACGGTGAATCCATTTAAAGTTATACCCTCGAAAATTCTCCAGTCATAACTCACAGAAAATGACCCGTTTAAAATATTTGACATGTGATAAAGTATCTTACTGGCATTTATTACGAACCTATGTTATAAACGCAGGTTAATAAATTACTTGGATCTCCAATTAACATGGCATGATGTAAATATATGTGAACATAAATAATTCTAATACGAACACGAATATTTCAACTGTTTCAAATGATAACAAAAGCTAATGATATATATACATATCGCTAAATGAATGCAATTAGGAATATATCATTACCAACATATTTATCGTTGATACTTGAAATCACAATTTATTTCAGAATTGCTCGATGTTTGAAGTTCAAATTTATCTTCATCACAGTACCATCATCAACGTAAGTTAGATGTATACATTTGACAAAATAATCAACCGCCATGAAAACTGGAATAAGTAATCGCTGGAACTACTACAATATCAATAAAAAAAAATAATACAAAATGAATTTGGAAATGAGATAAATAGAAAACTAGACGGAATACTCTCTTCAAATTATACCCTCGGTTAAGCTTCATTGTAATTTTTCATGTGAAACGTAACCAAATGTTTGATTTCAATCAATATAGTATCTTCCAACATGTTTAACTAAGTACCAAGCATATTTTCCGTCAGTTAATTATATTATTCACTGAGGAAAAACTATATGGGAAATTACCTATGATGATGCTCCTTACAATGAGCACTTTGAAATGTCTCAGAAAAAGAATTATTGATTGTCTGCTTCCATCCTTCCGCTTGTTGAAAATCAATGCTGGAGTGCACAGTTGAAGAGAAAGTTGACATAAGCAGATTACTATAAAAATAATGGGTATGTATTTTACAATCTCGATCCAAATAAAATTTAGGATATTGAAAAAACTTTATGACTGCTCTCAACAGTATATGGAGTATATTGAAGTTTATATTGCATCTGCATTTTTATAGATCGATTTCTATTAGATAAAGTCACCGATAAGTAGAGTGTACACTCTAATTTTCGACTTAAACTTTGTAGCTCTATTTATGAAAATATTTTTCAGAAAAATGTTGTTTCCTGCCATCCATTTTTAATTATTCAATATCGAATATTATTATTTTACATGCCACAACTTAAAGATAATATGAGGCGTTGGGAGCATTAGTCTAGTCGACTTTTGCAGCAATTTATTGACAACGGATCCCAATACTGAAGGTATATTCAACACATCACATTAATTTCATTATTTCCAATGAAAATGTGTACTTCATTCAATAAATAAGAATGGTAAGGTTATGAACAACTTTGTAATTTTGCATCTAGGAATTATTAACTTTATTTTATACTTCATTCCTTAGTAATTGTAAACTTAGTGTAGACCCAATGTTTATTTCATTATATGCATATCAGAACTTAAATGAATTTTTAGAGAATGATTCTGAATACCAGCCATTTGAACATTCATCAGCAAATTTTCCGGGAGAAAAAGACGAACATGAGGACGATAATGTTGATACAGAAGAGGTTCCAGCTGGCGCTGTGATTCAGAAAGTTATTCATAGAAAGAGGATGAGGAGGGAAAAGGATTGATTGAGCACGTAATAAAAGAAAGAAAGGCAAATGGAGTTGTCATAGAACGCTAAAGGGAAGATAGTGCTTGGAAAAAGTGTTCAAAACCCAATTTGTGGTTGTTCCAAGAATTGTCATGAGAAAATTCGTCCCATAAAAAGTAGAAAAAGTGTTGGTGACTTCTACAAGTTAGCGTATTTTGACCTTCAGACTACTTATATTCTTGGTTAGATAAAAGTAACAACAGGAACACCTTTTAATGATAAGAGAGGAAAGCACCCTCCAGCTAATAAATCACCTAGTGTAAAATCAAATTCATTCTTTACCAATTTTCTGTCTGAGTTCCATTATACGAGACACAAAAGTGGTATCAAAAAACATCTGACCCCCAGATTTAAACATCAATATAATGGTTAGTCTTTACAAACAAAACTGTGAAACACCTGTGTCACAGCATATATTTAGAACCATTTTCAATCAACAATTCAACTTACATTTTCATGCTGCAATCAATGATAGCTGTAGGAAATGTGATGGGTTTGAAAATAAAATCAAAAGATACGAAAATAAAGAAGAGGAAAATGCTCCCAAAGCAGTAAAGGATCTGCATCTTAGAAAAGCCGAGTCAACAAGAGCAGACTTGAAAAGGGATGGTGATGAAGCATCAATACCATATTATTCGATCTGATGAAAACACTTCATACTCGGCGTAACATATTACGAGCGTCAGTTATGTATTTATTGTTTGAGTCAGTCAATCGATTCAACAATACTACTTGTTTTTATATTTTTTTTAATTTTGAGGTGTACAGGATTTGGCAAAAAACACAGGCACTATGTAAGTTTGGAATCAGTCAGTAGCGTCACGAGGGCTGCAAGAAATTGACTCTTGTTTACTACGTTATTGTGAACATTTCATTATCACAAAGAAACTCATTTTATATAGTGAATAATGTGGAAGGCAAAACTCAAATATCAGAATGGAAAAGAAACTAAAGTTTCATAAGAATATGATCGTGCCAGATCATTGGATCAGTGTTAGTGAGTCGACACGAAAGACGGTTCCTTTCAAAACGATTAAGATGACAAAAAGTAATTGCTTCTTAATAATGAATTTTGAACATGCTTCAATAAATCGGAAGACTGATGAAGAAAGTGGAAAAGTTTAGTGGATGAAAATGCAGTGAATCCGATGTACATCTGAAACTGAACATCGGCTCCAGTTAAATATTTGAATTCTAGGGACGTGTGATATTAAAGAACTTTTACCCTATGTTCCATCAATTCATCATCCGTTTCATAATAATTTACATACTGTTGCATCAGAATGCTTGCTACTTTGTTTAGGATAAAATTTCCTAATATGATTGTTGATGCTTTTATAAATACATTTTTCCTTTTCAAATGAATATTATTATGCTGTTGTGAGCAAATAGATCCATAGTGTGTAATAGGTCACCACCCAGGATACATACTATGCACGCATCAATATGCCAAAATGGTCTAGCCCACATCAAAACCATGATTTCACATTTTTTGGGACTTCCCAAGTATTCTGATGGAAACCAACCTTATTATACATGCTTTCAACAAAAATATAACCTGGTTTCTAAGAAAACAGTATATTGATAATGGGTCAATTTTCAATCTGTGTTTTCTCCAAACATCCATTTTGGGCTTAGGCCATTATTGCTCTGAATGCTTCATATATTAGTATTGAAAGACATGAACACAATAATCATTAATGATAATGATTATTATCTCATGTTGACATCCCATAAAATATCCAACTCAAATTGGTGTTTATAACTTTCTTCTCTTTGTGTTGTTGAGTGAGTGAGTGAGAAAGAGACCTATGAAGAATTGGTACCTCAGTTGGCTGTGAAAGGATTTTCAAACTATCTCAAAGTTACATTGTTCGTTATTTGTTACTTTCCCATAATCTAAGTACCTAGTAGGTAAAAGGGAAATATTGTGATCTGTTTGAAAAGAAACGCATTTTCGCGGTAATATCCGTTTTGAGCCTTTTTGAATCTATCAAAACTGTTTTTGACATGATATCTGTGCATGCGTGCATGTGTGCGTAAAAACTGTGGAGACGATTGCGTCGTTCCTATTGGTCGTATGGATTTGAAATTTTCATAATAAATTGGTGAAAATAGGAACTGTATTTTTTTGGGCGTGGTGCTCATTTCAAGGAGTGACACCATCAATGTGTTTAATGTGTTCACTCTGGGGCAAATTTTGATAGTCTTTAGTTCATTTGAGAGCAGGTTTTAGTATAAAACAAGGTAATATTAGTGTGGATAACTTCCAAAACAACCTGACAGAAAGTGTCGGTATGAAACATAGAGTTGTTAAATGCATCATGTAGACCATTTGAATAACATTTCAATGTAACATAGAGTATAATTTAACATCTTTCATTAGCTATTTCTAAATCATGTCCGATACATTTTCTGTTCCTACAATCATACAATCGACCGGCATAAGTGTCCAATAAGTGGGAGAATGATAGAAAGATCAAAGTTCTTTATAGTATAGAATCGATATGCTAGCAGATTTGGTTACACTCTAGAAGTGTAACTAATTATTGTATATGTTATTTATTAGATATTATTATTTTGGCCGTCATTGAAATTGTAGTAAGAGTTATTTCGGCTGATGGCAGTTAATTTGGAGTTTAATCATGATCCCAGTTTAATTGAAGACATATTCCAGAAAATACGTTAATCAATGTTCCGAAAGTATGAAAGAAAAACTATTATCAAATGAAGTGAAATAAGATAAAGAGAGTATTCGTACCAGTTGCAATTAGTTTACTTTCACTGCCTTATACGGATACATCATTAAATGAATCTAGCAAACGAATGTACATATTGACAATAATATATGAAGTTGAAAATATGTTCGATGATAACAAGAAATCAAAACAGAAATTACTATTTTCTACCAAAGACGACCTTCTTTTCATAAACATTTTTCGATGGTGGCTACCGTTGAGTGTAAATGATTATCATATTTATAGAATAAAACACTTTTATTTTGCTTTCGTGACTTATATTGTGGAACACTGTTGCGACTATAGTGTCTTTTCGGAAGGTATACAATTATCGACCTGGAATTAATGGACTTTTAATGTTTATTAATATACATAATTATCACTGAATTATTACAAACGAGGATGGAAAGGAGAAATGTGAAAACCTTATTTCCTTATTCCTTAGTGAAATATTGGTGTACGATTTAGCTGAAATCTAACTATAACCAAAACATTCTTCCCTATTTCATTCATACTTTCATTACGCAGCTTACAAGAGTTGACATACACGGATGAAATTTACCATGTAAAGCGACAGGTTAATTTCCCACATAGCTATCTCGCAGAGAAAAATTAAATAGTTAAAAGTACTGGTTAGAGAACTAGTGAACAGAGTATATAAGAAACTCCCATATGAATAGATAAGATAATTTCAGAAGTTTCTTTTGATTAGTACAATCAAACATTTTATATGATCATTTTATCAGTAAATATAGAATCCACCATCGATCTTGAAGTTAGAATCGTGGATTTACAGAAAACAATCCTATGGTTAATCTTATCATTGGAGTTCGAAAAATGTCTATTATATTTCACCTAAACAGTGTACAAACTCTTCAGCAACGAAGATGGCAACTGAATTCTCGAAGTACTTATTAAAATGTATATGTCAGTAGCGACTGGTGGACTCTAAAATATGACGAGGCAACATTTTTAACATGTGTTATTAATAGCAGATTCAAAGGGGTCTGGGGATTTAAGTCTTATATTTTTCACCGATTGAGACTGATTTCCATTCAAATCACTTCCTCTGGGTCAATCATATTTTTCAGTTGACCAATTATTAAATTCACGATTGCCTAATATTGGAATCAATGTTTTAATCAAATGTGGTCTTTTTAATTTCTCCAGGTAAAGCTTAACTTCATAACAAATATTACAGGAGCGACTTCAATAACTGAGTTAACAACATCTATAAAATCTCGAATATGACCCAGCCCTTCATCTTGTTTGGCTATGGCTAGTTGACGCTAATTCCATTACAGTGTCACCATAATTACGAATTAAGTGTATTCGTAAAAATGGCGGTTGAGGGATTCAAAATAAAAATATTGGAAAATATTTGAAGAATTTGTGTCTCAATGAAAGGAGAAGAAATAGTATTTTTTATGCTTTCTCTTGTTAATACCACTTTCGGGAATTCCCTTTCCTGTTTATGTAGAACGTAATGTGGATTATTATTTTTCAGCTTGACATTATTACGTTTCTGAAATAATTCTGCTCGATTGGTTATTTTTTTAGTTTTGTCGCATTAATCGATTCGTTATCTATCTGCTCTAGAATAATGGTATTTCAGGAAGCTCTCAGTGACTATTTCATTGTTAATTAAGTACATATATCAATATAATTCAAATTCGATATCAATTGAACATTTTGAAGAAGGGATATAATGTACTAGTTGAAACTATAAAGTTTTAGAAAGCATTACAGCGATATTACTACAATAAGTAGCATCTTTCATGATTTAATGTAATAGTGTTAGTCAGCGTCCTTGAGATGTAAAGGAATCCGGTTCTACTGGAACAGTGGAGATGCTGTGGTAACGAAAACAAAAGAATATTAGAGGAGGGGATCAGACTTGACTGGGCCCAGTTCAAAAAACTGTATGTCATTAGCACCGAATGCATTAACTTTCTTGGCTTGATAGGAAATTTTGCAAGTAGGATACGTTCCCCGTCCCCAATCTAGTGACCTTGAAATTATTACGGTAGCTCCTCATTTCTTCAGATAAAATCATTTTCACGCGGAAGTTATACTAGTGCATCACGTGCACGGTTTTTGTAGATAATTTGGCAATATATTAATTCACTTTTATATGTATATTTTCAGGAAAATAGGAATAGAATTTGCGGGGTCCTTTCCGAGGAGAAAAAAGAGATTAATGAAGATACATATTAAAATATGAGCTTAAATATCAAAAAATAAGTAGCAATACCCTGATGAACTCATTTATGAATAATGAATTACCCCGTATTTCGATATTATTTTTGCGTACTACAGACATAAACACCGTAAGAATCGAGTGACCTTTTGGCTAAAAATACATCTGTTTGTTCGACTGTCTGCCATTTGTACGACGATCACAGGTCACCACATAGAAGGCGAATTTAAATTTGACATATTTAGGAGGGAGAAATCTGAAATTGATTTCACTAATATTTGATAATGTTTGCCCTATATCCACAACCTTGAAGTGTTGAATAGTTCATATTTGCGAAGCGAATACACAGTGGTCCTGAATCAATGTTGGGTATTATGAAAATTTAGCCAAGTGCAGCTTTCAGGAAGTTATTCCGGATCAAACCCAGATTTCAAATTTTCAAAGTGCGAAACCGTAGCGGCTCTCCTCTTTGATTAACACATATGTCAGGGTTGTATGCTTTAGGGGGGGGGGGGGGGGGCAGCTAGACGAAATATTAAATATTGGATACAATTTTGAAAATAATAAATGCAGCGACATAAAACCTTGTGGAAATTGGTCTCAAAAACTTCTAAATTCTGAATTTTCAAGACGTGGAATCGTAGCTGCTCCCTTTATCGATTAACACATATCTCAGGGTCGTTACTAGAAATTATGTATGAGACAGGGTGCCCAGCTGGAGAAAATATGTTCGATTAATCATTTCTGGTGCATGAAATGATCTTTTCATTATATTTTTACCAATTTCGGCATTACCCAGGACCAACGACGTGGACGAAGTGGTTATTTGCCCCCTCGTTTTTTTTTGCATTTTTTTTTAATTCCTTTTTTGTATTTTTTCATGTATTTGTTTTTTTTTTAATTTCAAATTATTGTATAATTAAATAGAAAGTAAATCTCGTCTGATAGATCGAATAAAAGATAAATGACTCAAAAATCTCTATTATATATTTAAAATTCTACAACAGCCTTCATGATTTTTTTCACATATAATTCATCTTGGATTGTATTCATTTTATGACGCTCCCAAATTTGCATGAATTGGCGATGTAGTGACTCTCCACTTTGGTCTCACCAATAACCTAATTCGTTATTATTTTCTATGAATTGGAGACAATCTTCAACATGACTTTTCAACACATGAATCTTCAATGTTACAGAAATGACTTCAATTACATTTAGATCAACCAAAGCCTTTTGAAATTCATGCAACCTATTGCAATTTTTCGAAACTACAACTATTATTGCGTTGTTCTTTTTTGATTTATTGTTTCATGATTTTGCCACCCTATTGAGATTCTTCAAAACTATAAATACTTTTTGTCTGATATAAACATGTAAAAAAAACGAGGGGCGAAATAACCACTACATCCACGTCGTTGGTCTTGGTTAATGCCGAAAGTGGTAAGAATATACTGAAACTATCATTTCATTCACCAGAAATGATTAATCGAACTTATTTTCTCCAGCTGGGCACCCTGTCTCATACATAATATCTAGTAACGACCCTGAGATATGTGGTAATCGATAAGGGGAGCACTTACGATTCCACGTCTTGGAAATTCAGAATCTAGAAGTGATTGAGAACAATTTCTCGAAGGTTTTATGTGGCTACATTTATTATTCTCAAAAGTGTATCCAATATTTGATATTTTGTCTAGCTGAGCCCCCTCCCTAAATCATACGGCCCTGACATATGTGTTGATCAAAGAGGCGAGCAGCTACGATTTCGCACTTCAAAAATTTGAAATCTGGGATGATCCGGAAGAACTTCCTGAAGGTTGCACTTGACTACGTTTTTATAATACCTAACATTGCTTCAGGACCACTTTGAATAGTTACATAGAAAAATTTCAGGAGACTATATAGTAAAGGATTTTAATTTCATGGATAGTGATACCACGAGACCATCTCGTCTCGATTTCGAGATAAAATTCCTCACTCGGCTCGACGACACAGCTCGAGATTCTGAGTGTGATGGGAGAATGCAGTCGTCAAAAGAAGCTGAATCACGAGAAGAGCACACGTAGCTTATTTTGATTTGATAACTTTTAGCATTGAGAATACCACAGTGTGGTGAAGCAGCTTGTCATAATTAATTATAAATCAAATGTTACAAGTTTTGTCTGAATTTGAGTTTAATCCTCCAACTTCCGAAAGATAAATTACACTCCGAATTTGATGAAAAACTAAATGAAAATAATTCGATATTCCCTCTCATAATTGTATGGTCCGCAATAATTACAAACCCACGTTTTTGTTAATAATGTGAAAACAATTTGTCTCATTTCATATTGTGCAAAATATCGTTCGTGATTACACCCCGATGCCTCGTCATAGACCAACTATACACGTATATTCATCATAACTACAATGGACAGGTCAAAGCAACGAGACAATGGGCATTTCCATTTAGATTATTACACGGCATGAAATTCCAAAAATATGCTGTGTCTACTTTAACGTTTTGTAATTTTAATCATGATTTTGCAAAATGTATGAAAATTTAATTCGTTATTAAATTACAAGATTACTTAGTTTGGTGGAAGAAATAAAAAAAGTATGAATAACAACTAAGGAAAAATATTACGTACCACACACAAAGGCTGCTACTGAGAAGAACAGATTATGCCTCACCTGGAATAAAGAAATCTCATTACAACGAGAAAGCATCATTATGATATAATACAGAATCAGATTCTTGAAGTTATTATGAAATAAGATTATATTTATACAATTATTCAGTAATTCTATGCGTATATTCAGATTTTTGGATATTCATTTAGTGCATTTTAATAGGTATCTGTAACCTTATTGAGTTGCATCATCCAGAAAGTCAGTGCCTCCAAGATGCTATAAGCTCCTTCCACCCTGTTAGATATGAGGATAAACAGAAAATTACGTCGGCTGTCGGAGAGTCTGTCTTAATGGCCTCGCACCGACAACTGAAGAAAAGTCAGATGAGGAAGAAGACACCTTTTTACAAAGTAACATTGTAAATATGACTATTCTTCAGTTGTCGGTGCGAAGCCATTAAGACAAAAGCCATGACATGCGATGTTGCTATTTACCCTAACTTTCCTGCAGCCGCACCTTGCTCCACATCCTTTCGTACATCAACAAATGATGATGGAGTCCGGCGGACATTTTAATTTTAGCACATTCTTGAAACCAATGGCATAGAGCCTCAAGATCTTCTAGTAGTTGTTTGTGGTCAAGAACGGATGATGTTGAAAATGTTCTGCTATTTAATTTAGCAGTAACAATGTATCATTTCTTGGGATATTACCAGGTACAACAATGGTTGGGGAGATTACTTCCACCTGAACTTTGGGGATGGCAAAACACAGGTCCTGTCCCAGACTTCATTCTCAACATGATTTTTTAAGCGACCTTAAAGCCTCCGAAATTAAAATTTGATCAATATGTTTTATATAACAATGTATTTAAATGCAATAAAATCAATATTTTCAACCCCTTTGAAAATGCATTTAAGGGTATCTGCTGTGGGTTTTGCAACTTGCTTCTAGGTCACTTTTATTTATAACAACACAAGGAGGATCTGTATTTTAACTATGAACTTATATACGTCTAAGTAATTTCATCTATCCGACAGTAACAGAACTAAATCAGTAGGTTTGAAAAGAAATGGTAATTTGAAACAGTTTTCTTGTTTGTTTTCGCTTAGTCTGTGGAGTCACTGCGTTTTATACACATTTTTTTAATAGTATATAGATTTTTTATTAAGACCGAATACAGAATTTTCTGGGCTAGTGAGGCCTATAATTCTGATAGGTTTTAATTATCAAAAACTGTGATTCCATGGAAACTAAATTTTATAAATCTAATTAAGACATATTTAATACTTTTGTTTATAAATGCGATAATAAATAAATTAAATATATCGGCCCCTTCCATGTATTTGGGAAATTGCTCCGACATATGATGATTTTTGTATTTTTGGACATCAAACTAATTAATTAATTGCAATATACAATGTTCGCTATTAAATGGATCAGGGTGTTTTATATATTTATGTCCAAGAATGTATTTGTGCAATAGCTTTGTGCAAGTAGTAATATGAACTGATTTAAAACATTTTTTATCTTAAAGAATTCTATCGTTACACCGTTTGCTATGTGATATGAAATTTATTCATATCGTAAAATTAAAACACTATTATGTTAATATAATCTTTATTTGTATTTTCCGTTACAAATAAAAGTGAGATCAACATAGTTGTGTTTAAATTGTACAAAATGGATACATTTTTACTTGTTTAATAACCTAACATCAACTTGTGACTTACTGTAAATTGCCACACTTACGTGCTCTGGAGATTTTTAATAGTGGGATCTGGGTAATGTATTAATCTCAGTAAATGTCCATGACATGTATGAATTCGAGATTATCTCAAACTGTTCTATATGATTTTTCATGTATTTAACACCCTGCAAAATAAAAATAGACGGAACTGTCGAAAGTTTATTTGAAATGTAGTTTGGCTCACAAGAATGTTAATGTTTAACATTAAATATAAATCTTGAGTAGTATATCTTCTGTAAAGCAAAAACTCGGGTATTACCTCCACATCCACATAATAATGTGTTGAAGGAAATATGAGAAGAACCGATTTATAAATCTTTAAGTCTATTAATTGCGAATAAGGTTGAGTTCAGTTTCGACATACTTTCTGAATATGAAAAGTTCAACACAAGTTACTAGAATGGAACAGAATTAGTTTATTGTATTTATAAATAATACAACGTATTACATTTATTAAGACCTAGAATTAAAACATCAAGGAAAATATATTATACCGTGCAGCTTTTCGAATAAACATGGCATATTGATATTATTGGTAAGAAATTAATTTAAAATGAACATATGATAGAAGTGTTGTGTGAACTGGTAAAGTGAGAGAAAAAATGATATAGTAACTTAGTGAACTAGAATAACCCTTATCATTCCACAGGAACGAGCGGAGTTAACATTCAAATACGAAAGACTATTAGTTTAAAGCCTGAAGTTTGTTGATATTATTAAGTGCGAAATTTGAATAATTCTGAATAGACAGAAAGCTAAGAAGTCCATTTCTTAGACCGTTATACATGAAGCGATAAGGTCTCTTTTGTGACCAGGTTGCAACCAGTGCAAAATTGCATTATGTTAATAAGAACATATGTCTTTAATATGAGAGCTAAGAAGAAGATATGGTTGTGTAACATTAGACATATTCAATTTCGCATACCAAAACATGTAAGAGATGATACACTCTTACAATATCATCCTGATATAATTTTGCTTGTAAGGTTTATAGTATGGCAACCTTGTTGTTACTAAGGTTTGTACACAAAGTTCAGGTCCTAGAAGGCATTTGTTAGTCAGGTTTGTCTTTAATTGACTAATTGTCCTGCTACATCATGTAAGATGTCTTTGGAAATAAAGGGATATTAAAATATATTTGTGGATAACGATTAACTGGCATATCAAGTAATGACTTGAGCCAAGAGTAAAACTATTTAATTTTCATTAGATAAGTGCGAGAGCATCCAGTTTCGAGTCGAACTAAATAGTCTGTAATATTTCCATCTAGCAGCAATAACATTTTGACAATTATGAGCTGTGCGCACTCTATTACATTTGAGAAACGCACATCACAAACCGGCCTACATTGAGAAAGGGTATTTAATATTATAGAGTTCCATAGATGCATTCTAGAATTCTACACCGTCAATTAAGATAAGTCATTAACTCCATTGCATCTGTTGCCACTTTTACCTTGCAGACTGTCACTTTAGCCACTTTCATGGAAAGGGCAGATGATTTACTAAATCGATCTAAATAGGTATTCTTGTGAACAAACTAAAAATCATCTTCATTACCAAACCCACCTTTTGAGAAGTACATTACTTTGGTCTTGATAATATTATCAAAAAGTTCATTAGAATCAGCGTAAAGTTCCAATTTTTGAACAAACCGTTAATGAGGGTAGTTTGTTTTGCAATGATAGATTTGATAGTTTGCTTTTTGATTGAATTTTTGTAAGCTGTAAATATTTATTAAATGATGTGTATTCAGTTACATGAAAATATACAAACAAATAGCTTACTTACTAAGTAAATTATCGTTGTCAGTTTCGCATTCTGTTCAACATTGTAAATGAGGGGCTGCGAACTATTTGTTTCCCTTTTTTATTATTATATTACTGTAACGGTACAGGCGTATCTTTACCCTACCGACGGTAAAGTGATGAACAATTCCTTTGTAAATATTCTGCAATACTAACAAATATCAGAATGACAGTGCAAACCAACCCTCCTTTGGGACAACACGCATTAAACTTCTGCTCCATTTCGTTCAATCTGTTGTAATTTTAAGTAATATAGTCAGTGTTAACATCCGAAATTGACTTTTATTTATACGAACTAAAAACATTTCCAAGATTAAAATCAGGAAATAAACATGGTCCTTCGAGCCGGATGTGAACAGTGTATGTAATATTCATTAAGCCATCGTGCCTAATCAGCACAATAACAGAATACAAGGGAGCAGTCAACGAATAAGATTCCACAGTTGCCAAATCCAAGGAAAACATCGGGAACAGCGAATCTAACCACATCGGGGAAGCAGCAAGTTGCATCATAAACTGGTAGGCTTGACATTTCCTCTTAATTATTGTCCTAATTCCTATTATCTCCAAGCTTCTATTTGAGTCAATTTAAGTAAAATATTTTTATTTCTTTGTTCGTCTCATCTATAACGTTGATAAGGTATCATGGATTTTAAACTTCTTAAAACAAAACGTGGTCAAATAAAAGCCAAATTAACCAGATTTGCAGATAATTTGGACAAATTGATTGAAATTGATCAATTTGAATTAGAAACCAGAACTTCTAATGCCACTAATATCTTGGATGAATTCAATGAAATCCAAGATCAAATTGAAACAGAACCTAATGTTGATCTGGCAGTAGAGAGTGAACAGCGCAACTCTTTTGAAACGATCTATTACCAGGCAATATCAGGCGCCAAGAAATTATCTTGGAATCTAATGAGAAATAATAATCATTCTCACGGTCATCAAATGAATGATCGAATACATTCAAATGTAAAATTGCCAACCCTAAGTTTACCTCGTTTTAACGGTGCTTATGATGAATGGTTGCAGTTTTATGACACATTTAATTCATTAATTCATAATGACGTAAATCTGAATCGAATTCAAAAATTCCACTATTTAAAATCATGTTTAAGCGGAGACGCGGCTAAGGTTCTTCAATCGCTTGTAGTTTCTACTTTCAAATTATGATTTAGCATGGGATTTACTGAAAGAAAGATTTGATAATAAACGTTTTATCATAAGAACTCATATCAAAGAATTATTTGAATTAAATATTATACAAAAGGAATCTCACAGTGATTACCATAACTTAACTGATAACCCTCCTTTGGGACAACACGCATTAAACTTCTGCTCCATTTCGTTCAATCTGTTGTACTTTTAAGTAATATAGTTAGTGTTAACATCCGAAATTGACTTTTATTTAAACGAACTAAAATCATTTCCAAGATTAAAATCAGGAAATATACAATGTGTAATACCATGTTGCCTGCAGATCTTAACATTAAACCTTTTTTTTTTACTATCAATAAATGTAGCAAGACATTTTAAGATTGGTTCATTAAAGCCTTTATAGGAATCGAGACTTCTGCCCTTGGGAAAAAGACAACATTGGAGTATTACGCTTACACCATTTACTAGATTGCTCATTTACATTATCAATTATTCTATTTAGTTCCTTAATACTTTCCGCTGAACACACAAATCAACTTCCCCAGTAAGTAGAGTTCAAATATATCATTAATAAATAGGATGATAAAAAAGGTCATAGAATCAATTCTGGTGGAACTCCCATGTCAATATCTGCCTTTTTAGAGAATTTATTATTTACTTTGATATGTATTTCTCTGTTAGTTAGAGAGGACCTTACTAATTTATTCAACATTCCGCGAATACCTAAGCACTTTTTCATCATAAAGTCAATATTTACCGAGGCAAAAGCCCTGCTCAAATCAATGAATAGTCGAACTACAAATCATACTTGATCCATCTAATCTGTAAATAAATTGCAATAGGCAAACAGAAGCAGTTTAGACAAACACTTTGAGTCCAGTAGATTTTGCATGGAATATGTTCCATTTTTTGAAAGTGATATGGAAGAAGATATTTTGTGGCTATCAGGAAATATGTCAGTACCGAAATTTAGATTGATTGTTCGAGATACATGGTCTACATATTAGGTTTATCAGGTGAAAGTTTGAAATATCTAGCAGGAATATCATAAATTTCAACAGAGGGGCTACTGTTTAATAGGTTAATAAATTGGAATACATGTTCCGAAGTAGGTTCTGTAGCTATGCCCTCTGTTACAAATGCACATTTGTCAGACGTTATTGTTTCAAAATGATTTTCAATTCCATTTTTAACATAGATGTAAAAAAATAATGAAAATGATCCAATCATTTGCTTATCTGTACATATAGCATTACCTATTTTTCATGAGTATAGTGTTATTTCGCCATTAGGTACCAATTTATTTTATTATTTGATGAACGTTTTTTGTTTTTATATTCTGTTATCTATTACACATATTTTTTAAGAGTAGGAAAGCAATAATGAATATTTCAGATGTTTGCTTTCATTGATATCGAACAGGCAGTTCATATATTGATCTGGCATGCTCTATATTCATAAATAATTGGATTACACATGAACATAAGCAATTATAGTTCATTGAATGAATATATTTAGTCGGGTGTATAATATAGTTACATGCTATTATTTTACGCAAATTTGAAATGACAATATTTAATTAAATATAAATTATTTGCCAACAACATGTGTTCAACATTTCATCACCAACGATAAATAATTCAAAACACAATCTCTCTGAATTAGATAATTCATCAAGAACTTAGAGCATACATTTGGAAATGTCAGTCGGGTTATTGATTTGTATTACTTTGATCATATCTTTAATTTTTGATTCACATAACTGACAGTGCAGCTTAACATGAAGATGTTTGATTTCTAAAACATGAATGTTTCTAAATTAATCTGAACAATTTGTCGTTCATGTTCTACTATAGATAGTATAGTATTTATATTATGTAAATAATTGAAAATAATACTAATCATTGGTGAATCGTACAAAACCTTGCACAAAGCTATAATAAAATGACTTCGCTTCAAATTCGAATATCGAAACCTAAAACACATATTTATTAAGAAATATGCAGATTGAGAATAAATTAGCTCTGTATAAGAGAGCCTTGTGAGTTAGAACGAGCAAGACGTATTGTATTGTTTTACAAGAGAAACAAGTAAATCTCGATAATGAGTTGTATATGTTACGGCTAATGTGCAAACTTAGATAGTTTTGAAAATTAGCTGGATAGTTTATAAACCAACCAGCCGTTGGCTATTTTGACGGTCATTTCAACTAATTCCGCGGCTGGTTTATAAACTAATTACGGGTCTTGCTAACTTAATTGAAATAATTGAGAAATCTAAAATAACTGGATAGTTTATAAACTGATATGTAAACCTTAATTTATAGTTATAGCAAATAGCCAATACATAGCTAGTTTATGAACTAACCAACCATAATTCTCTATAATTTCATTACCTATTAATGAGGTATAAGTTTAGAATTTGTATTATTAAATAAAAAATAAGTAATATTTTCGAATGATGAGATATTGACAATAACGTAATGGGAAAATAAAAAAATTGATTCTAGGTGTGAAACTAGATTGACATACTTTCTGATAATACCAACAATGGTATTATGAAATATCAGAAAAATTGCACAAATAGGAACAAGAATTGTAAGGAGGGTTTACTCATCGATGTCTTCAATATTATCTGAGATCCGGAATACCTTAGCATTCGTTATGTGTATTATTATTTATTTCAGCATGGTTCGCTGTCATGACACTTGCTATTACATGTCTACCCTATAGAGATACATTTACATTTTTTTTTTACGCAATATTTTCTACATTGACACCTTACATTATCCTTACGTTGATCCCGAAACTGAAAGCTTACCATCATGTAGGGATGAAAAAATTTGTTTGCTTAAATCAAATTGTACCGTACATTCGATAAAATTTAAAAAGATTTTCACCAATGAAGATTCAAAAAAAATAATTACGTTGAACTTTTCACTGTAATACATCAACTATTCGTAGTGTTTGTGTATGTAAATTATGAAGAAACCTGTAAAAATTGAAAAAAAAAGGCATAATCTAATATTATTAATAGATTAGCCAGGAACTAGGATGAATAGAACGCCCATTAATCTTGTCGAACCTCGCTCACACTTATAAATCACTGTACACCACTGATATGAATTCAGTCTGTATACTAATTTAAACAAATTGCATTACAGCAAGATCCCAGCAAACTATGTATAACAAATAATTACATGATGGTCTTGTGAGGAAACTCAGAGAAGGCAATTTCCCAATTTATTGATAATCTATATAATATTATTATAAATTATTTTACCTCACAATAGCATCCTTAGTTTGAGTAACAATAGGATGCTATTTTGTGGTCATATAAATAATATTACTATCAAATTTCGATTTATCAACATTCAAGTATTCAATTTGAATGGATATACACTTGGTAAATAACTAAACAATAGAAACTCTTGTTTAACTTCAATACCCACCACCATAGGCATGTTTATTATCATGCTTCTAATAATATTATAATAACCCAGTTCCAGCTTTCTGGTTATTCAAGATGATACGATGATAAATATTTGGGGAATTTGAGAATAATTGTATCATCCGAATTGAACAGAGAAAGAAATTGATTTGAGTCGTTTGTTGATTTGAACAAAATGATTCCATATAAATTACGACAAAGTAATGTATCTGTTTTATCAAGACTCCACTAATTAAATACAGGGAAATTGAGTAACTAACAAAATTCCATTCTTTTCGAATATTAGAATATTATGTTTTGCGTCGGATATTCGTCGGTTTTGTTGTGGCGGGTAGTCGTTTTTTCTTTAGATTTGGGGTCTATGACCCGCTGCCTGAGGCGATGCATTGTACTACGAACACCACCTATGACCTCGCATACCAACTATACCTGTTCTTGGCTGCTGCTGTTGCTGGAGCTATGTATTCATTCTCCTTCTTGAGCTATCTTCTTCGACTTTTATATCATTTCTCATCGCAGCGTGATGCAACGATAATTCCAATGAAATTATATATAATGATTGATCGTGTTTATATTTCGTTCATTTATTAGTACCGTTGCATTAAATTATGCGTATTTTATCAATTATTATGTTTGGACAGGTGCAAGCTGTACATACAACAGTTTGATTTTCTCATTAATGTCTTGACATTTGGAATTTACTCTGCTCTCAATCTATATATTGAACGGAATATCTATAAAAAAAAAGTATAAATTATCTGCAATTCAATAACATAGGAAGGGAATTTTAAGATGGTCCCATTAAAGCTTTATATTTCTGAGAATATAAATAAGACTCTGAAAGGATTGTGAAATGAAACACAAATACAAATGTACACGAACAGCAAAGTTTACTGCTTCGAAACAATTGTCAACAAGTGTAAATTCAAATTTGTGTTTTATTTCATTATTTCACATATTCTTGAAATGAGATATGTTCTGAAAGGATAGTACATCATTGGCAAACAAATGAGTCCCAATGCCCCGCCATACATCAATTATTCTGATACATAAGCTCAATCTATTTGAGGAGTGTGTAGGTATGATTGTTCTATGGTTGACAATCACTCTAACAGCTCATTATGTGATAACATCCTAGTTCTTTATATTAGAACTTACTGAAAAGTTCTGGCTAAGTATAAACAAATTTGAAGTTTATTTGCTTGATGGGCCACAATTCCGTGTAGGTATATTAAGAGATATAGATAAAATTTCCTAAATCCTGAAGATAACTATTTAACTTAAGAATATTAAGTATAATGAACGTAAAAACTGAACCGTAAGTTCTTCTCGAAGCATTTTATTCCGGAAAATATAAGTCTATCGCTTATTTCACAACATAGTTCTTTCAAAAAGTATCAAAATCCACAGAGTGTCGAGTAGTTTCTTCTGTACTATGAATTATTTCACAGTGATTGATGACAGCTTATTTGAAACCAAATTTACTTGAAATGCTAGTAGTAAATCTGCGTTAAAATCGGTGAACCTTAAAAAATGCGATATTCAGAATTCCACCTCTGTGATTAAAGTTGTCACAATTCAATCCTTTTTTGAAGATTTTTGTTGGAGCTGGCACAGAATATAATATCCTTTCGTGTAGTCAACTTTGCCACAATTTTCCATGTCCACCGATGAAACAACGAAACAAACATGACACTTCTATATACATTGTCAGATTTGTTGACATTGCCGGAGTATATAAGCAGTTAAAATAATATTAATAATGATATGTATTGAAAGACATACATTACTGAGAAAAAGCAAGGGATAATAACAAATTTTAAGTTGTTTAAATTAGAAAATGTCTCAGTAATGACAACAATTTTTGTTCGTAATGCAGACAAATGAAATTAACCGTTATTGATGGATCCAATAAATTCAAAACTGGCAATTACGTGCATAGAATCGATGGGAAAAGATAAGCTCTTATAACATCCTACAAATCAGTATTACAAAGATGATTGATGATGAAAAACAAAAAGTATATAATTATACAAAATAAAACTTGAAAAACTCAACCAGAACTGGTTCCACCCACTAGCATAGTACCACGTCGACACGACTTCAGGTCAACGGTCATAAAAAATATTATTTTCTCATAATACCTTCATCCATACTATCTAGCAATGAAACAAGAATTTGTATGCCAAGCTGTATGCGATCTATAAGTCATGTGTGAAGTTATTTAAAACATATATACTGGATATCAATATTGAATTAACACTTTTTATCACAAATTATATTTTACCTGAATTTGAAATCGAATATACCTAAAATATCACCATAATGTTTAGAAACCTAAATACGTATGTATTTCAGTGGATATGTCCAATGTACATGTCGGATATAAATCTCCTCGTAATTTTTAGGAAATACTTGGGAGAAAGTACGCAATCTATTATTTTCTCGGGTCCTCACAAGGTGGTTACAGAGAAACAATAGCTCCGTTGAATGAACCCAAACATCACCATGAACGTTTAGGAAACGAGATACGCATTTCGTAAACTGAGTTACCACCTTCCGTTCTGTATTCAGATTAATAATAATTACTGTTGATGTTGTGTTGGGTATAATAGTGCAACCATGTACCACATTGATATTTAGAAATTTGAATACGTACTTCATCAAGTTGCTATCGACAGTAGATCAATACAAATAGCTTTATTGGGTTAGAGTACGTTCATTTGGTGATATTTTTGTATTTACCACTTTTCATAAATATTTTTTTCACATTCTCAGAAATTCAAAATGACTCTAGTCGTTGGTATAATTCAGCTAGACTTGTTTACATGTACAAACACAGTGTAATAACGTTTGCACAATATCATATTACTTAAACCAATATTCCCAAATAGTAGGATGTTCAAATATTTCAACAGAAAACTGCTCAAATTATAGTAGAGAAATGTTCTAATCATTTTCAATTTCACTAAATATCAGAATCGTCATATTAGCATACAATTATCGAAATAGCATGAGATCCAAGTGTCCCTGTTTGGAAAGAAAGTTAATCCCGTGTAGTTGAGTTATTTTCTATATCTAACTTTGAGGGCAAGGTGAACGTTTCCTGAAAAATGAAACAAAAAATGACTTGGTTGGTCAAAAGTACTGTAACCCGATACACTTTGCCCAACGTTTTTCTATTTTTTCGATCCCTTCCAAATAATACGATTTCGGCAATCCTTCAAAATAGGCGTTTGTTTCAGCGATGACCTCATCGTTGGAGTCAAATCTCTTTCCGTGAGGCCATTGTTTCAAGTTTGGAAATGAATAAAAATAGCGGGGGGCCAAATATGGAAGATATGGTGGATAACGAACAAATTCGTGGCGCAATTCATGCAATTTTGATAATTGCGGCTGCGGACTTGTGCGCCGGCGCCGGTGCGTTGTCCTGACGGAAGAGCCCTTTTTTTTCGTCGAATGCGGCCGTTTTCGCTTCAAATGGGCGTCGGATGGATGACACCTTGTGCATTCCAAACAACTGTAGCCATGACTTTGTTGGCCGATAAACCCACTCAGACCTGTTTCGACTATTCTTTGGTCTTTGGTTTTCAGGGACTTTTCACCTTACCCGAGTACTTGTAATATAATTGTTCGAAGGAAAAAAATGCATGTAATTATTTAAAAAGAAAAATAAAGTACCGACTTAATTGAAGAAGAACTGTTTCTGTACTTCAGAAGATCAGTTCTATTAGAATTTAGATTCTCAACAAATATATGAAACAGTACGAACTATCAAGTCAAAAACAAAACAAAATCATTTGATTAATCCAGCAATCTGGGAACGTGTAGCCAACTTTGTAGGGAATTTGATCTAATGTTATACTAAATTACCAACTCTGATTTCATTACTTTGTCATCATGAACAGACATATGGTTAGCCACTGTTGATTTTTTCAATCTTCTAGAACTTCAACTCTTAATTATCGATGCGTAGATCGAATTACGTTGAGTACCAACCACTTCCCTTGTTATTTCTCACTAAGGACCACTCGTAACTCCATATTAAATCAGAACAAAATGCCGCAAAGTAACATGTTGGGAGACATTGATAACATAGCTATGTCGCAATTTTAGTTGTACCAGCTCCTCGGAATGGAAATGAAATGGAATGTTATAAGTTTTGGCTGAATTTACTCAATCATAAACAGTATAAATTGGAGAATAATTTTGCATTAGCAGTACATCCCATATAATGGACCCCAAGTTTCAATACTCCTTAAAATGACGATTTTAGAAAGAAGACCCAACATAATTTTCGAAGAAGAATGATTTCGAATGAAATTATACGAAGTAAACACAGTGGCTTTAGTTATAAGAGTATATGCTATCATAAAATAGCTTTAACCGGAGAGAATTCAAATAATTCAACAAGATGTCATTCAAATATATTATAATATGTTCAAGAAGTATAGAACAAATGCAGAAAGTTCAAACATTTATGTAAGCTGTTCTAATGCTTAAAAATTTCATCTTTCAGCTGCTACCTTAAAAGGCAGAACGACTCTGTAGGAATTCATGTTATTTATTGATAAAGATCTTAAATGTAAGTTAAAACAAAAGAGCGCTGGTTAATTTCAGACAACGACTATAAACCTAAGCAATATATTACTTCGTACTTCTCTTTACACCTTTATTTGGATATTACATTTATGCTACAGATACGCTAACAGATAAGAAACTAAGTATCAGAATCCATCTACATTATATTATGTCTCCAGATTTATGAAATACTTTCAACATAACCGTTTATGAGCAATCGTATGTTGAAAAGCTACCATGTTATCACATCCAAGATAAAACACCTCAAAACTTATATATTAACATAGTTAATTATTAGTTTGGTACTTGAATACCACCTACACCTATTTATGAAGAGGAATTTTATATTTTCCGGTGTGATGTCTACTATAAGGGTATATTTCAGGAATATTCAATTCATTAATAATAAATGTCGCCTACTTTTATAGTTTAGATGATACAATACAAAGCATGAGAGCCTTCAGGTGAAGTTACTTTTGAGTACGAAATAATCCAAAATTATCATATATTCTGTAGTTTCGATATTTTCGTTATTTATTATTTTGTTTTCTTTCATATTCATTATTGTATTAATTGTGAAATTCACGATCGGTCAGCTAAACCTGTTATGACATTTCTTTTATGGTTGTTCTTTTATGGGACTATTGCATTATTATTCAAAAATTTACCTATTCAGGAAGGGTTTGGTTTACCATGATGAGGAAATTTTTTTGTTACTTATCAGAATGAGGTAGAAGAAATTAAATTGATTGTGGTTTTCTGATTCTATAGTAAATTGTAGTTTTGAATGTTGGAAGCGTTTAGTAGATTTGTGAATAAATTGTGTTTGTAGTATAGCAATGAAGCAATCAATACCTTTTAATAACATTCATTACTGACGATACAGGTTGTCCCATTCCACAGCCAAATACTTGAGAATAAAAATGTATGTGAAAAAGGCGAATGTCGAAGCGCGTCAAACGAAAACCATGTTTCATCAAGATGCAATTGTATAAATTCATGAAAAACCTAAGAAAACCCACACCTGAAATTATATATGTTTTACGATTTATCTCCTTCAACGATTTTAACATGTATGTTGTATTAGTTCTTGATATTTAGGTTCTATATTTCTACTAGGAGAATACTAAAGCTTTCATTTGACGTTTCCGTAGTTTATCTCTATTTTTATCAAAAATTGTTCTGTTTCAATTGTTGCCATGTAATTTAGAGATATGTTGATTGAAATGTGTCTGCAGTCGTATTAAAATCCAATTAAAACCGCAGAAAACTTTGGATCCAATGTTTTTTGCGTTTTTAATCAAATTATTATCTTCTTTTTCAATTATTTTCAAATTGTTCTGAATTGAATGTATGTCACGTGTTGTCTTGTATACAGTATGTCCAAGATGAAGATGTCTTTTCCCGGTGGTTGCTGCTCTGGAACTTTGCTCCATGTTTGATCGTGTGTGAAGTAAAATGATCAAGGATGGGTATCCAAGTGTTGAGAAGGAAATATCCTGAATAATCCAAACCGAGACTCAGGATATAACCTTTTCAAGATTTGGAAACCCATCCTTGGAAATTCCACTTCGCACATGATTCAACAACGGTGAGACAAGTACCAGAGCAGAGTCAATCAACTAGAGGCATTGAACTAGGTAACGTGGAATTGTGAAACAATGAATATCGCTTCAGAAGCCCGGAGAATCAGTTTCAGTTCAAGATTCCAGCCTGCCCTGAAGATGCCACCTGTAATGCTTGGCGAAACGTCGGCATCGAGTCATGCTACTGTGACGTGGAATTCATCCGGAAGACAAGAATTTTCAAGATTAGCTGTCCGCGGAAGTTTAATTCAAGATAATCTATCATACGCTAATTAATCTTGATCGAACATTCACATGTAATACACAATGAGTGTAAAATTAAAAACACTTCAAAATTTTGTATTTGAATAACAAACAGCCGTATTGATAAAGGTTTATCATGGGTGATTGAAAACGAAACTTGACATTACCGTAGGAAATCAAGAAATTCGATATTTGTCAAAATTACTGGAAATCTGAAATGATATTCGAAATTTTATACTCCCCTATGAATGGTCCTTATGGTTACGCAATTTTTCCTCTTTCAACCAAAACTGTATGTATTATCGTTCCCGATAACCCCATGACAGACATTCTTAACGCACTGTATATGTTGGCTATGTAACGGTAAGTGACTATTTTGGAATAGCTAATTTGTTTTGCTATTCCGCGACGCTTATGACTTCTATAACGATACGCCAATTCTAGTGCATTTCAGAAATTGAAAGTTGGTATTGACAAACAGTCGTTAGTATTATCATTATCTTATGCAAATTAATAAGAGTACGGGGTACAATATTTGGTGGTAACAAGTTACCGACAGAAGTTTCACAAATCCAGTCCAACTATTTTCACGCATGCTGTTGGAGATCAATTCATCAGATGTAATGTTCTGTGATGATTGCATTAAGGTGTATTTGGCATAGCAAACGCATAAATGCTGTGTTCCCCACAAATCATGACCATGGTTATATAGCTGCTATGACTAAAAAGGTGAGTGTGGATTGAATGTCAATCTTACAGATGAGAAACCACCTAGATCAAATTCAACCTCTCAAACTGTATTCGTTTTACTTGGAATGAATGAAATTAAATTGTTATGTATTTTAATTCAATAGTCTTTCCTATTTCATTACTTTTGTTTCTGATGGAAAGAAATTGAATGACAAAACCCTCATTTATAATCAACTTTATTGTAATTTATGCCGATGGAAATATCGATACCGAAGAATATTATTGACTGAAATGACTAGTTTCTAAATAGAACGATGCCGGATAAATTCATAGATCTAATTCACTAAGCATAATGATACTAATATAGCAATTTTCTGGAGCTCATAGACATATTGGGATAGCTATAGAGCAATGTAATTGCCATTGTTAAATTGCTGTAGGTAGACGTGGGCTGAGAATTATCTCCTCGGTTTTGGTAAGTGCACAAATAATAATACTAAAAGTAAGTGTTCGCGTGACGAGACCTAAATCCACTTGTCGACAATCAGCAAAGCAGCGAATCCGTACAAGGCGAAGCAGACATAGCACCAACACGACGGCGAATTGAATCAAGAGACACGAGCCAGATCAGGACACATCCAACACCTGTTATGGGAGAGCTGTCAAGACGCTGGCTCGTATTCGAAGCGGAGGCGGACAGCGGTCGCGTGCCACCCGGACGTGTTACGGAGGCGGCTCCAGACTAATCTTCTGTGGTCGGCTCGTTTACTCGGCCGCTAAACGACTCAATCGATTGCGACACGACAGAACTAAGGACTTATTCACTGGTTTATATTATGGGCTGCGGTGTGATGTGCCCACGATCTAGCAAATTGCTTCCGTCATTGTTACATGGTACTAAAAGGTGCGACAAATCACTAGCAAACATACACACAATTCTGAAGATTATGCTATCAATATACAACCACAATTCATGATCACTACATTACAGCAACATACTTGTGATGTACTATGTGGCCCACTGTTGCTTAACAGTAGTGAAGTGAATGTGATACACATTGAAGTTTGCTGTTACAAGTCACATCGACCAAATTTATTCCAATATGAATACTTGAAGATGGTTCATTCATGACCTTCATGATATTATATAAATGGAAAAATCACATCAATTAATTAACTGGGTAATTATCAATCAAATTGTACCTTCGGATTCATCATGGCATATAATATATAAACGAGCCATAATTATTCTGGAAATACTTTGGACAATACAGTACAATTTTCATGATGGAGGGAAGCCGCAACTGAATAAGTCGAATGAACACAAAATAAAACAATTACGAATTGCATTACCCGGCTCCTCCACCATATACGCTGACACACACGCACACACACACACACAAACACGCGCGCGCACACACTCTCTCTCTCTCTCTCTCCCTCTATCTCTCTATTACACACACACAAAACACGAGCACACTCATATCAATTATGTCCGAAAACGAAGAATTAAAATCAGACAATGTACCTACCCATTATAATGAATGTTCAGAGTTTATTCCAAGCAAGTATAAGAATCAACTGAAGAATAAGAAAATCTCTATTTCCCTATCAGAGAATAAAATAGCATTCTCACTAGATCATGGAAGAGGTCATCTTGAAGAACGGTTATTTAAAATACTTATTTGCGATCGATGAGATAGAGTTGAGAGGTTGAACATAAAATGATCGATTGATGCAATACGCGTATTCATTCAATTCTTGATAAAAGAACATAAGCGATGCCATTTCATTATCTTCTAGGGATAGATCTGGTCAAACAGCTTTGCTTGAGATATGTACATAAATGATATTCACAAAATCTTTAAAATATATTGAGAAAGAAAATAAAGTTTATTAATTATTTTGATGATATACCATAATCGATTCCCCAGTTCAAAAGAGTAACAACTCAAAATATTACTATTTTTAGTTGTTTACGGCATCTTATTCATAATTCAACAAATTTTATCATGATACTCCAAAACAACTAAAGGTTCCCAGTACCAACCAAGAGATGACACTTATTTCACTATGGAATTTTAGAAATCCTCATTTCCATATTGTAACAAGGTAGCTTGTTACGTTTTTGACCTGTGAGATATTTCTAAGTGATTTGTAAGCAATCAGGGTTGTTTCTTCGTACAGAACAAAATAGACGATTTTAACTCTCAAAAGATACCAAAATAAGCCGCCTATATGACACGAATAAATACAAAATGCAGGAGCCATTGAAAGCTGTAAGTACTTCCGAAATAGTATTCTAACCTTAAAAATAGATGTTATGTAGTGTTTCATTTATAAATTCTCGGGAAATAGGTCACACATATGCTTATTATTTTCGTCTTTACGTACGTTTCGGTTTCACGACCATCATCAGAAGTATCATGTCTGAAACGGGATTTCTCAAAACTAATTGTATCAGCACAAAGCGTCCTTATCGCACCAATTTCAATTAAAAATGGCCACGTCGCCAAAACAGAAACATGAATAACCGAAACTGTAATATATTTATGTTTTGAGTAAACGTATATGCATCAAGAATCCACTGCTTACTAATTTTCTTATAATATACATATACTTAAAACATTAATGTGTTACAGTTTCGATTATTCCTGTTTCTGTTCGTTTCGGCGACGTGGGAATTTTAAATAGAAATTGGTGCGATAGGGACGATTTGTGCTAATACAATTAGTTTTAAGAAATCCAGTTTTAGACATAACACGCACGTAAACATGAAAATAATAAGCATATGTGTTAGTGTGACCTATTTCCCGAGAATTTATATATACTTCATATCAGGGTCAAAAATCATAATTGTAATATAGTGTGAAATTCGTTTGAAATGGCACTAATTATAAATATATACAAGATAAGATATTCCTGTTTTCAAATCATAACATTGACTATTGTACTCATCAGTTTCACATTCCAGCCTCAATAATAAGGATTATATGGCCACATTCGTCAATAAGAAAACATAAATAATCATGAAACTGTCAATACTTGCTGCAGCAAAGAGGAAGAAGTTCTAGAATTAACAAAAGAAATTATATCTGGAAACAAGGGAGATGATATTTCTTTGAGGAGTGACCAGTGGCAGAATTTTGATAGTGACGATAGTGTTGAAGACCCCATCCTCATCCTTCGGAAGCAGATATTATGAAGCTGAAATAACAGGAATCAGCAGGGATCTTGATTTCGGCGAGGTCATTGAATGGACAGACCAACTTGGAGAAAAGGTTAGGGCCGAGAGAGTCAAGGAATCTGAGCATATTATTGAGAAGTTTCTGTGAAAAGTAAGTAAAATGGAGAATGAAGAATCCAGAATCTTGAGAAAAAAAAGCAAGAACATAGAAATTCTGGGCAGGAATACAGTGAAAGGAATGAATTTGACAAGGAAAAGAATGGATGTCAACTGTTCTGAAACATATCGGATTAATTGCTCCTCTCAAGTAGGTAAATAATGACCTAAGGCTTTATGATTATTATTGGAAAATAGGAGATATACACTTGCAAAGAAATTTTATTAACACATGCATGTCTGAAATAAATCCCACTTATCGTAATTCTGAAACTACAAGTATTCTTTCCTAATTGATAATGCAAGTATCCAAGCCTGCAAATACCTTCTTTAAGAATACTCTTGGAATCAATAACAATATAATTTTCACAATCATCAAGACGAAGGACCAACAAGGAATAATTGAACATGATAAGAGAGGGAAACATAACTAACACAATAATTTTTTCTTTCCAGAAAAGTGTTATTTCCACTGGCTCTCATTACTGTCAATCACGAACAAATAAGAAATATTTGTGAGGAAGTTTGAAAATTCGTATATAATGTCTTTATGTTCAACGGTATGAAAATGCCGGAAAAGACCTTGGTAAATATGGATACTATGCGCACATACTCAACATAGACT
The DNA here is from genome assembly GCA_958510875.1 of Endomychus coccineus. NCBI lineage: Eukaryota > Metazoa > Arthropoda > Insecta > Coleoptera > Endomychidae > Endomychus > Endomychus coccineus. The sequence continues at coordinate 111,789,637 of OY294069.1, forward strand.
GATATAGCTTCCCATATGCCGAGAAAAGATCAACGCACGCTATGCGAAAACTACAAAAAAGCAACTGTTGAGAGAAAGGCAAATATACAAGGAAAAATAATAGAATCATACAAAGTAGATTGGGGCAAACCCTAATAATTCGGTGTATTGCTATGATTGTTCAGCAGGGATGACATGCGGTTTTGCCTACTACATGTGGCGATGAGAATGCGTTTTATTATAAAAGCAAACTATCAACATTAAATTTCACTATTTTTGAGTTGAAGAACACAAAAGGATATTGCTTCCTATGCGAAACCATAGCAAAAACTGGAGTAAATGATATCTAATTTTTGGTTGACCACAAAGAGAAAGATATAATATTCTACTCTGATAATTGTGTTGGTCTGGACAAAAACAAAATATATTTGGAATGTACCTGTATTGTGTTCAATATTTTGGAAATATCGATTCTATTTCGAATAAGTTTTTAGATATACTCAAAATGATAATACGCTGTGCCAAAAAACGGATGTGATTATGGATTTCAAGAAATTTGTCTCAAATATAGGGAGCAAATTCAACAAAAATATAGGTAATGAGCCAGAACACTCTCATGCAGAGAGTAACTCAAACTGCTTGTGTGAAGAACTCCAACAATTTCTGCCAAGAAGAAAAAACATGTATTAGAAATGTACCGATAACATATCATCCTTGCAGAACAATGGTCTTTTATGAGAGCCTCCAAGAATCGAATGTTAATTCTGAAGTAGAGTCTGGTGAAGAAGAAATATAATGAGCAACAACCTACATCACATAATATTTTCTTATACCATAGGTCTACGATATATCTATGCTTCCACTGAAGTTATGTACATGTTTTTGTGAATTTGCAACAGATGATATAAATACTATGATTGTTGAAATGTTATAGAATAGAACTGGGGTTTCGATATTGTTGCGTGTCAAAAATTAAAAATAAAGGGAATTCATACTTTACACCTATGTTATTTGTATAAATGAAGTGTTAATTTTATTTACTTGCAAATTAAAGATATATTCATGTATCTTGAACGCAAAGGGTTTGTGTGTATTCTGATTTATCTCAAACAGAGTATAAACTAGTTGATGCAGTAAAAACATTAACATAGTAATTCAAGAAGAAAAAGCGAAGCTACCTTAATATGATTTTAGAAAATTGGATTATTTCATATCTTTTTTCATCAATAAAATAATTTCATTATTTCGATATTTGGATGCCTCCCTAATTTGTTTTTGATGGAATTTCATTTATTTCAGATGACATATTCATTTGTGGGTGACAAGTTTATATCGAATTATTTATTAAATCGGCATTTAGTTCGTAATCTGTGTACATCAATACTGAGATGATTTCATAAATCGAATAAATCAACAAATTACGAGCATCGCTCTCGAAATTATTGAATAATTCGTTTAAAGAATTGATATTCGTAAGGATAATTTGAAGGTATTTGCCGATAATTCTTTGAATTCGTCTGCGAAATATGCTGAACTTTTTCATTTGTACTAGAATGAAATTCATGTTCCTCTTTTACTATTTCACAATCTTAGTGAAATAAAGCGAATTCTCAAATTACAAAAAAAGAAAGTCAGGGTGATGTAAGCAATTTGATAAAGGTAATTTTTATGCAAAACCTTATAACATAAAATCAGCGAGATCATGCATAGCGCAGTATGACTATTTATTATCAGAGAAGGTGGGGATGTATCGATGAAAATATAATGACGTCACCAGATCGCCGAATAGGATCGAATGAAGGAGTCAAAAATATTATATTATATTTAATTTTAGTATTGACCTGTTAAAGCAATTTCGATTTGTAAATGAATATCATTGTTATTAAAGTAAAAAAAATAAGCGGGAATAGGACAGCAATAAAAAAGGCGTTATTATTTGTTCAGCGACGTTTCGACTATATATTTTGTTGGTCTTCTTCAGGTTAAAAATATAGTATACACATAAGAATTGGTACTTTACACTACATTAGAGTATAATTCATGATATCATATAATAAAAATATTCAGAAATTTACAATTTGAACATTTGAACACCACTGAAATAACTGAAATAATCTGGAGACACCTTACAAACATAACATCATTGTTAAAATATTGAAATTATATGTATGGCAAATAAAAACATAAAAACATAAAGTTGGAAAATACTTGATGAAATTAATTAAGAATTGCAGTATCAAGTCAAACTCTGTAGACCCCTCGCCACTACCAGAGTGGTTATCACAGTCAAATTAATGTGTTGGTTTGTTTTAGTATAATAAAAATCAAACTCTTATCTTCCTAACTAAATAATTACGATGGTCAATAGAACAGATTTTAATATGTTTAGAGTAATACTGCAATGCAGTTTAATAAATTACTATAAATATCACTAAGGTTGGTAACGTGAGTTCTTAGACTGATATTGTCAGTAATCTGTATATGTGTCATTTCAATTATTCATCGCTTCACATAACCTGCCTCTTTATCAAGAATGTTTGTGTCATTGAAATAATAATGTTGTGCTGCCGCAGTTTTTCAGCTTCAGTTCTATACTCCTTGGCAGTCATATTGGTGCTGATTAAGTCTGTTACTTAGTTTTTGTTTTGTTTGACCTATATACTGTTTGCCACAGTCATACGGTATTGATAATATTCGACTGGTTGAAGATTGGTGTTTTATCTTTAAGCCTAGAAAACAATGTAGATACTGTTGTTATATTACAAAACGCTTATGAAAATTCATCACTTTGAAAAAGTTTTTAAGTTTGTTTGATAAATCAGGAATAAAAATGTTTTTTCCTTGTTTGGTAATATTATAATTCGATGTGAGTTGGTTGAAAGATAATGGCATTTTTGAAGAAAATTATTAACGGACTGGTTCATAAAGAAACTAGGATAGTTACTGTGACGTAAGAAGGAAGATACAATACTCAAGTTTTCAGAGAGGAAAGATTCATGGCCTAATTCAATGGCTCTACGACAAAGATTATGGCTAGTATTGAGCTTGTGTTGGACTGGGTTCTATGGCATCATTATCATTATTTCTCAATCAATGTGATATTTAGTCGAAAAATGTATGTTTCTTATGATCTCCAAAGTCGTATCAACAAAAATGCTAAGTATAACTTAGGAACTCATGAGCAGAGAAATTTTCCTCAAATTAATGACTTTGTATATGACATAATTTTCTGATGAATAATTCAGCCCAAGGACCTCGTGCCCAAGGGTTGAATTTCGACTGAGGGCTATATAATCAAGTAACGCTTGTGGTTCTTACAAGAATACATTATTCACGAAAATTAATATTTTTTCAACGAGATATGTATTATTTGTTATTTATATTTTGACGAATATTTATTATAGTTGTCAGTGTTTAAATATTTCACAAAATGGATGTACAAGAAAATATAAAAGACTATTTTCAGGAGTTGGTATGTTTGTGTGAATTTGACTATATTCAGTTCATAATTATGATTGATTTCATTATTTTAGTCCCAAAAATATTCTTCAATCACCTTGTGGACCAAATATCCCTGAAGAATACGTTCCGAAAAAATTCAGTATTGAGAGCTTCATTAGTAATAAGGCTCCAGATGAGATTTAGCTCTTACATAAAGTAGTTTTGGTGTTTTTGGAAGATTAAATGGGATGAGCTCCTCCCTGGTTGAAATACCAGTAACTACAACTAGTAGGTACTTCTTAAGGATTCATTATTGTGAAGGAAGATGAAATATGTGCTTCGAAACTGGCCAGGTAATATATTTCATGGAGACAAAAAGGAATAAAAGAGCAAACAGGAACAATGTGATGTTCAGTCTGAAACTTACTTTCAATAATTAGATTACTCATTATGTCATAGGAAATATTTACTCTAACCGTATTCAAGACGAAATAATAAAATAATAGAGAAATGATAAAGGATTTACAAGTTTTGCACGTAATGTTTTCGAGTTACAGTCTGTATAAATGTTGGCCGTACCAACATCGTAACCCTTCAAAAATGAAGCAGGTATAAAATAAATTTAATGAGATATTTAAAAGTAAAATCTACAAATAAAGAATGTAAAAAGCTTTCTAGGGGATTTTTATTTTGCGAGAATTCGCGTTAATGCCATCATTAAAATTCATTGTCTGTTTCGATCGACTATATGAAGTGAAAATATATCTCTTGTACGTGTAATGAATAAATGAAAGACCTAAACTTCGTTGATATTCTGCTTCTGAAGCCGTGCGTTCCATAAAAGCTACGACAGAGGGCGTCGTGAAAGGCTCAGGGCGGGTACGATAAGGGGAACAACAATAGTGAAATTCCATCAATAAAGATTAATTTAGACGATTATCCTACAAAGCTATCCCATTAAATGTCATAATTGAAGAGAACAACCAAATTTCGAACAACATTATTGTTAATAATGAAATATCTATATATCTACTTTTAAAGCTTTGATGTTGTACTTGATTATATATTCAATAGTATTTATCATACTGTCAGAAAGCTGGAATTATGTACATTTATTGAAATCCATGGAACATATGAGATTATGAAATATGAGTGAGTTGGATATGAATGTAAAGAAACGAGCCATATAGTTGAGAATTTATATTCATCAATTGAAAAATATTAGTTAAAATAAAATCAAAATGAAGTCTTTGTGAATCTTCACAGTTTGTCTCAATTGGAAGGAGGATACTACCATGTTTAGTAAACACTTAAAATTAATGATATCGTATACAAAAAATGAAATTCAAGACCCCTATTTAGTGAATATGTATATCAAGGTACTAAGACGTGAGCAAAGTAATATTGATCATATTTATTCATCAGAATGAAAACTATAAGTGTATATAAAATTGGAATATTCTGAGATATGAAACGATAACATTTTCATATTTAAAGTTGTTATCCTGGAAACTTGAGAATATATACTATTCCATAGTATTCAATGTGACCTATCATAATATGCTTACAGTTATATAATAATAATGGTTACAATTAAGATACATCATTTACAAATATATATATGTGGAATATTATGTACAACTAAACAAACAATATATGTAGGTAAATCCTGCAGATATAGACGACGGCTGAGTGTCTCAGGGTGATATTAACGAGATTGCAAAATAACAATATTGATTTTCAGACTATCAATTTACTAAAAAGACAATGCGAGTAATAATATTACATCAAATTCAAGATATTACGGAAGATACTAACTAGGCTCACATATCTTACGGGTATATCCTTATCTAATGAAAATTTCTATTAACTTACTGTGAGTTATATACACTTCGCACTAGTATTGAATATTCTTCCGAAACTTACCGCGTTTACGATGCAGATGTGGAGCAAAAATGTTAAACTAATAGTGCTCTGTGATACATGAAGATTTTGCATAAATTAGCATTTCTATAAATGATGATCCAATAAATCAATTTCACCTCATTACTCAATTATAATACAATTTTAATCTCTGATGCTGCTGCATTTTTGGTGCAAAATATGTACTAGCTAGCGATTCTGATTCGAACACCTCATTTATTTGCAATTTGTTACTCTGTTTTAATTTCATCAAATATGGAGAGTGGCTTTGGTGGTTTTGATATTTTTGATACTTCATTGTATACTAATCAGAGGGGGCAACAATATATAAAGAGTCTCATTCTTTCAATGTATTACCGATTATAATAAATTAAGAATTTAAGATTTGGATTTTGATCTGAATGAATAGAAGCAGTTGCGACGAAGTTAATTACGAACGGTGAGTGAATTTCATTGCTTTCGAAGTATGTTCAAACACTTATCGATCATAAATTATAAAATATAGCGGGCCGGAGAAATAATAATGTTTCAAGAAACCAGTAATAATAACGGGCTGCTAGAAAGTGAGAAAATTAATGTTGCTGATCCGGTTTGCAAACAAAAAATCCATATAACCTATTTATCAAGATGTTATCTCTGAATCAAATATAATTTTTACGAGAACTTAGATTAATTCAAAAATAAATTATTACCTTTACTCACGAACAATGATATTTACAATTTGCAACGTCGGCAGTTATTATTCAGTCTCTGCAGTGCCGGTGCAAAATAAATTTTTTACCTATAATAATTATCGGAATACTGATTGGCATCAAATTATCCGCATTTTCGGACAAGTTTACTGAAATATGGAATAATATTGAAGGATTTAGATTCTTGCGGTTCAAGGTCAAGACAGGATATCTACCCATAATTCCGAGGATAGATATTGCTGCTAGGTGAGTTGAGTTATAGATTTCTGTCTAGCAGATATGATTCAAGTCATTGCTAGTTGCTCATACGACTGTTGGAACGAACATTTTTTGGAGAGATGGGTTCGAACAATAGTTACTTACAGTTGAGAAAATTCTACCTAATTGCTGATAATTGTCAGTTTATTGAGAAATAAAACAAGACTATAAGCAAGAAATAATCACACATATCCACTGAAAATACTATTAAAGTACTGAAGACAATTCGGCCACCTAGTAGCCATCATCAGAGTAAACAACAAACTGATCACTCGGTATAACGAACATTTTGCTCATATAAAGCAAAATAATGGTGAAGAATCAGTGTTAGCCGAACATATTTGAAGTAGAGGTCACACCATTTCTCAATAAAGTTTATCACTTTGTAATTTAGAAAGGATGAAAATGAATAAACGAAATGCGATTTATTAAATTGAAATTTTACTCCATCTGGGGGTAACTCCTTGCTTGTATTATTATCCCCAAATATTATTTAAACAATAAAGATTCTTGACCCAGGTATGAATTATATATAAATTCTTGGGAAATAGGTCACATTAACACTTATGCTTTATATTTTCTTGTCTTTACGCACGTTTCAGTCTCACGACCATCATCAGAAGACTTATTATGTCTAAAATTAACATCTGGTTTGAAACTAGTCGATCACTTACTGTGTTGACATGAGCACGCATTTATTAAAAATTCTGCTTAGCAGTGGATTTTGGGTAATTATACTATAATAGCCTTGAGGTTTACAATTTCGTTTATTAGTGTTTCTGTTCGTTTCGGCGACGTGGGCATTTTAATTGAAATTGGTGCGATAAGGACACTTTGCGTAATACAATTAGTTTTAAGTAGTCAAGTTTTAGACATAATAAGTCTTCTGATGATGGTCGTGAAAACGAAACGTACGTAAAGACAAGAAAATATAAAGCATGAGTGTTAATGTGACCTATTTCCCGAGAATTTATATATAATTATTTAAACAGCCACATTTCGATTTTTAATTTAGTTTACTCTGATGATGGCCGACATATCCTCAGTAGTTTAATAGTATTTCTAGTGGGTAAGGGTGATTATTTCTTATTTATAGTATTATAGTATATCCAGTGTGAACTCGTTTATAGTTTATTAAAAAAAACAAAAACAAATTGAATACGCTAATGCTGTAGAGATATAGAGAAATATAATGATGATAATAATGGCAACAATAATTGTAGTAATAATAGTAGATGATAATAATTCATTCAAGATGAAAGATTGCCAAATGCAATTACCATCAAATTAAACCTATGGTAGGTTTATATAGATCAAGTATTCAACCAGAAATTAATCTTACGGCTATAGCGCCGACTTCAATTGAAAACATTATATGAATGGTACATGAAAATAAAATGAGGTACCATGTTAACACGGGATGGATGTTTGGAGTATTCACAATTTTGAGCGTCAATACCAATTTACAATTAATTTCTGAAAGCAGTTGAATAGTGATTTGGTGTTGAGATCGTAAGATATCAAACTAAGATATTCCTTGCTTGAAAGTTGTAAACTTTGTGAAAATACAAAACAAAACTTTGGATTGTGAACTTAGAACACATAATATGGTTTAATCAATGACTACTCATGATCGTGATAGATTATATACGTCAAATATTACAGTCTGAAGTTATTACGTTTAACAAATTCAATTGTTATGAATAAGAAAACAACAATCCTTATCCGCTGAAAATACTGGTAAATTACTGAGGACAGAGAATCTTTTAGCTACCGAGTAGCCATCGTCAGAGAGAAATTAGAAATTAGAAAACAAAATGTGCCTACTAAGTACTCGTATTTGTAATAAGTGGGGTATATAACATATTACCCTCAGCTGAAGTTAAATCTGGATTCATTAAATAGCTTTTTCGCTTATACATTTCAAATCGTTTTAAATTACATAGATATTACTGTATAATGTATAAGCGAAAAAAAAATTTAATGAATTCACATTTAACTCTACCCAAGGGTAATCCCTTGTATACCCTACTAATTATAAATACTTTTCAAAGAGGCACATTTGGTTTTCTAATTTAATTTACTCTGATGATGGCTATTTGGTAGCTGGAAGGTCCTCCGTACTTTAACAGTATTTTTAGTGGATAAGGGTGATTATTTCTTATAATAAAGATTCTTGACCTAGTATGAATTATATATAAACATTCTCGGGAAATAGGTCACATTAACACTTTGTTTTATATTCGTCTTTACGTATGTTTCCGCCTCACGACCATCATCAGAAGACTCACTATGTCAAAAAAGGGGTATATTAAAACTAATTATATGCACAAGCGTCCATATCGCACAAATTTAATTTCAATCTAAAGAGCCCACGCCGTCGAAACGAACAGAACCACGATTAATCGAAATTGTATCGTCAGTAAACGTACGTAAAGACGAATATAAAACAAAGTGAATTTTTGTATATAATTATTTCTTATTTATTATATCCACAGTGTGAATTCTTTTATAAGTTATCAAATTTCATTGTTGTTTGATTTTGGCAAATTGGAAAGGCCAATTCCAAAGATTGAATGTTGTGGTTAGCTGTTTTGCACTTTACACATATCTCTTTAACACGAACCCTCTTTGAAGCTGTTAAACTTCATTCAACATTCAAATCATTATCCGGTATATTTTTAAATGATTCCAAGTCATGAAAGGTTTTTCCTTTCCTTGTCGATTTGGCGAGATTCAACTTGATAATACATTTGATGGATTTGATGTACTAGATATTATTGTGGTTTAACATACATTCAGTGGCAACAGACTAAGACGGACTAGATAAAATGCAAGAACCAGTGAGATGGCATCTCCACTTGCCTTGAGGCGACTACAAAATATTGAACATATCAAACAACTATTGATTATATAATTCCGTAGATGCAGTATTCATTACTAGTAAATTCATGGCGATTGAAATTAGGAATTTAAAACTCCGATTTATTGAATATTTCATGTTTTTCAATTCAATTACTTTCGATGACATCAATGGATGATTTGTTGTTAGTTGGTGTTTGACCAAATCAAAAATTAAGTATTCCTAATATAATGACAGACAAAATTAGTAAATATCTAATGGGAGGTATTTTTGATAACTTCAAGACTGGGCCCGAAGAAAAGTCCTCCGCGAAAAGAGTTTTCATTTCTTATTTCATTTGAGAATACTGTGGCTATTAGGATAATATAGATTTTAATTTACTCATTAACAGCAACAGTTTATAAGGAATCATGATATTCATTACTGTCCGAGTAGACCTGGAAAACAATAATATTCGGGTATCCGAATAGTGGGCTTATTCTCAATTCTTAATTAATTCTTAATTTTCGCTTGCGTCAGTTCTTCGAGCAAACAGGGAAGTTGCTCAGGTTGGCAAACTATACCCCGTTGCACTTGGTAAGTATTTGCACACGTGGACAATTTTTTACAAATACTTTGTTGTACAATGAGACATGTGAATGAAATATTTTCGGGGCACAATTTTTTATCAGAAACTATTTACCTGTAAGTTTTGGTGTAGAGCATTCTCTAACCCATATTTGGTATCTTCCCATGTACAATTGATTGATAACCCGATACATTCTAATCTGACAAGTGGTGCCTTTTTAGCCAGTTCCGCGATCGATTCGATTCTCTTGATATCAAATATTAACTCGAGAAATCATCATAAGCTATAACGACCCGAGAACTTCAAGATGGAATCTACTCCAATTATAATACAATTTGCGACTTGCCTCATCATAACATACATTCGATTGCGGTTATAGAGAGTAATCTGTATTTTCATTTGCTTAATCTTGAAATAATTTTCAACAAACTTTCATAAGACAGGATGATATAAGGTCTACTTCATTATGACTGTTGAATAGAAATTCTCCCAGGTTGCAGTCATATATCTAGATGTCTATGCGGGTTTCGATTTCTGGAGTACGCAGCAACAATATATTCTAGTGGTTACAGAATTGTTCTTCTTATTGGAAGATGATAACAGCGAAAGCTTCCTCGAATCTTGAATAATGTTAATTCGTATGACAATCTCATCAAATATACCAATTTTCAGTGTTGTATCAATCTTAATTCTGCAAAAATCAACAATCTGAGAGAGCATTTCAAATCCAGGGTTGTACAATTTTTCTGCTCATCTATGAAAAACTCACTACTATAAGAACACCTTAAATGGAAAATTCGTGATAGTGTTAATTAAATTATATTATTGTATTACAATCCACAGTGGTACCTCATATAGTATTAAGAACTGATATTGTTATATACTGTACAATGCCATCTTTCTTATGGAAGTTTAATGCTAGTGAATTATAACTACAAAACTGCCCGTATTTTGAATAGTAATTTTTATTACTAGCTTATTCCACTAACTTAGTATAATGTTAGACCAACTTGCCGAATTCGCCCATATATAGAAATAAATAGATTGCCGAGAATATATTCTATTTTGGAATCTGTTTGAGCTGATTCACATATTTCATGGAGTGAGCAATCCATAGCTGCTCAAAAGCCGAATTTGAATATACTAACCTAGTATTCCTGAAAATATAAAAATGTAACAAAGTAACCTGCGATAATTTTACCGCTTGGAGTTTCGAACCAAAGAGATCATTTGCCGGAATTTCTGTAGGTTTGGCATTTGAACAACTCTTGACAAAGTGCGAATTTTACCTTACACAAAATGCCGAAATAGAACGTATTTTCGGCAATCGATTATTCTGACTTTGCTTATAACGCCGACTGAGAATTTATTTCGGGAATATTGCATGTAAGCTGAAACGCAGCTATTATTGTAATGGTGTCCAATATCCTGATTGTCAATAAAATCTACGACTTGACAACGGATAATTCAAACTATAGTATACATCAAATCTTTGTGAAATAACATAATGATGCTTAGTTCAATGAGGAACATCTAAAGTGTGAGCGCACTACAATACAGAATATAAAAAGGGCTCAATATAATAAATAATCTGATTCCCCTCCTTTAATGATGTTCGAAAAGCCTATTTCTGCTACTAATGAAGATAGATACATTTGAGGAATGTCTAAATATTGTCTTGATTTAATGCATTTCTTACTCCCCTCTACATCTGTATTATATATATAGTGTTAAGTAAGTATTGCAATCGCCTCAAAATTTTCGGATTTTCCGGAGACGATTGCGCCGTTCCTATTGGTCGTATGGATTTGAAATTTAGCAGATCGATTTGAAAGTGATACGAATAGGTACTCTTTTTGAGGTCCTTTTCGAGTGGTATTTCCGACGTTCGTCTTGAGTTTTTCAAATCGAATTATGGTATTTTATTGAACCTTAATGACAACAATGTTTTTCTGGTTATAAATATATATCATACGCATAATATATTTAACCTCCAGAAGTGCCCGAAATTTGAAGTGATCGATGTGACCCTAGATTATTTTATGTGTTTATTTTTCAGAAAATAAGTACAAGACTAAATTTTGCATCAACTATAGTCCATCGAGACATCCAAATAAAAATATATCGACTTCTTCCGTAGTAAAAAAATGTTTTGTTTCGGTATCGTACAGAATGCCGTTTCAGAAACGCGTTCAATTTCTAGGGGCATTTATATTTTGCGTTCTAGAGCGCAAAATAGATTATCCTCGGAACACATCAATTTTGCGCGAGAGCTTACTTTGAAAGCGATTGTAGAAAATCATATTTAATGTTCCTACAATCATCCATTTGATCCGCAGAAGTGTCCGAAAAAGAAAAATGCCGCAATCAAAGTGAGGGAAGTCAGTGATCGATTGATCACGGATTTTTTTTGCGATGAAGTATATAATCCAATAAGTATATCTGAAATGTTTAGTGAATATAATTTAAATATAAAATGGATATAATGGAAATAATGAATGTCATAAGTATCTGCAAACGATATTCGTTTAATGCAATACAATAATCAGCAAAAAGCAATCAATGTTGAACTAAATTACGAACTGCATTTGCGAATGACACATACACGGATTCACATTAGTAAATGATGTTCATTACCTAGGCAAAGTCAAATAAGTTGCATACATTTCCACTTAGTGGAGAATTTGTGATAATTCGTTATTAATTTGTGGCATAAATCAAGAATTTGTGAGCTGTCATTTTTCAATCATAATGGCCTAGCTGGTGTTGAATATAGCTAGAAAGCACGACTTATAAAGATACAATTTTGAATGAATAATTAATTAATTGCATGTGCACTAGGAATGCTCACGAATTTGCAAGGATTACACTATTGCATTTTTTAATACCGTAAATGACATATAATTTTACAATTGTATCTTTCAATAATCCAATACGCATTCATCATGATAGATTTTTACAAATAATTTCTTCTTGACCTACTAACGACTTATTATAAATCATTTTATGTGTGCAAAACTTCTGTTTTGTTTTTCCTTCCACATTCAGGAATATTCAGAAGGTAGGCAGGTACAATTAATTCAAATGGTGATTTTAAGTTTCCACTTCAAATGAAACCATTCGAGGTTTATCGACTAATCGACAAGATAAAGCCAGAACATAGTCGTAACAAAGAAACATATTGGACAAACGTGTCGGATGGATGCCAATCGATCTGAAGAGTATCAAGCTTAGTACAAAGAAAATGTGTAGTATTGCCGAACATTTTCGATACAATTCGTAACGCGACGCTATATTACATATTTATGAAATCATTAATTAGTGGTTTTGGAGCAAGCCCCTCGGAAAATAAATTAATCTCAACTACAGAACAATAATTAGTTCATAGAATATCATTCCACATTTTGAAATAATTAACGCTATATAGATTTTCAATACCAATAAAATATAATTAAATAAATTATTTCTTAAAAATAATAAAAATATAAACGTTTCTTTTAAATATAAATCAAGAAACTTTTTGAATTTCATAATTCAATAATAAATAATTAATTTATTTGATTAATAAAATGAAAATTGATAATAATTCCATGCAAATTATTTTAAAATTTATTTCTTAATTATAAATATGAATAAATTTGTTTTATCCAAAAATCATGAAAATTTTGTGAATTCATTATTGAAATTAAAAGTAAGTAATTACAAAAATTTTCTAAAACTTCATATAAAAAACGATAAAGATGAATTTTTATTTAAATAAAACTGGTTACTAATAACAAATGGACAAACGTTTATTTCCTTCATTTTGAAATTTCAATTAAACTGGTGAATAGAAAAAATTTATAAACATAAGTAAAATTTTCTATAAATTTATTTATAAATAAAATTTTAAAGTCAAAAATTTTTTCAAAAAAAGAACTTTCAGAAAATCGGAACGGTTTGAATCCTTTTAATCGTTTTTTCCTTCTTGCTTCCTTGTAACTAATTATTCTTGAATAATTTATTTTGACTTAGTATTGATATTATTTATATTATACAAACAACGAACTACACTAACAGTAATCTGTGGTTACTTTCATTCATCACCGAATCGAAATATTATTCGGGAATGTCATATAAATGATGACGTTATTCCCAAATTATGCAGCAGAAATCTAGTTGTTCTTTTGTTGATTTTTATCTAGTTCTCCTTCTATGTTAGTGTATCCAATATGACTTGAAAGTAACATAAATGAAGAACATGATGTATAATGCAACTCAAAGTTCTTACTATAATGAATCATGTTTATGAAATATCTGTACAGAAATTTTCATGTACGAAACAAATTATGGTAGAACCACCTCTCACTAACCTACTTATTTCTATTTACATAATTATTATTGCCAGTTAACTAACGTTGCCATTATTGATTACTTTGCTAGATCCGCATTCTACTACCGTTTTCCTGTTCAACTTTATTATACTTGATGTTAGGACTAACATAATTACTTCTGGCATACATTGCATCTATTGGTGTGATTTAGTACCACAAAGAGCTTCATCTTATATAAACAGCCAATTGCAAGGAATTGATTTTCAATTTTATCCAAATAAAAATATATTTGTTCTTATTTCGGAATTGGAAGGGGTTTAACATGTCAAATTCTCAATTTGAGAAATTTTCAAGAGCTTTTTAAAAGGGAGCTGATTGAATATATTTTCGATCAAAGATACTAGATCAGTATAAATTATTTAAGTTAAACGTCTCCAATACAGGTCGACCGGGTCGCAATGCAGAAATCCGCGTGTTATATTAACTAAGCGTGTCCACTACAGGCGAGTCGCAGCGGGCTGGGTGGAACGGATTGTAGGATTGCTCCTTGGACGGATTTTTGCGGGTGGTGCGATGCGTTCCGTCTGATTCGTCTCTAGTCACACAGGACAAGCGTAACGTTCCTATTTACTTGATTTTTACGCCTGTTGATTGTATTATGATCATTAAACTAGAAATAACAAAGAGTTACAGTAATCTCTCATCGTCTAATATCACAATATAAAGGATAGTACGATTCTGGAGACGATAGGTATCATGACGAACACCGTCAAAGTAATACGAATATATAGCAAGAAATTGTCTAAGCTATGATATTAATATATTTTCGTTTTTTTTAATTGGTTATTCATCTTCTTCCAGAAATATTTGAAACAAAAACATTCCTCCATCAGAACTATGTATTTTATGTTAAGCTTTACACTAAACAACAAATCCGCCTCGCACTGCTGCAAAATGGACGCAGTTGCAATAAATGCGACCGGGCCCGACTCGTTTCAAGCGTCCATTGAGTAAATAACTCAGTGACGATGAACTTTACGAAAAAAGTGTACAGAACTTGTTTGCTTAGAATCCATCCCTCTATTCAGTTCTGGGGTCATTTTGATATGCAAGATTTTTACCTCCGAGAAGGCAACTCATCCATCCCCCAGGGAAAAAGTGCACCCGGGTCTGAGTCAAAAATTCATTTTGGTCCATTCCTTGAATTTTAAGCAAATATTTCGGATGTGAAAACCGTCTTTGACTGGACTATCGCTCATTACTATAAGGTATTTATATTTTATTGAATTAAGAGAGGGTTTGGCTACCCTACCTACACCTCTACAACTCCATTGGATGACTTTTTAAATTGTTTATTATCGTCGATTCCTTGTATTCAGCTTACGCTCAACTTTATAATTAATTGACTACACATTCCGAACATTTTGTAAAACTGTAGAATTATTTCAAAGTGGAATATATTAAATTAGATTGAAGTCAAAAACTATTGGTATGTCGTTTCTTTAGATTTTTATAATGTAACAGATTGAGTAATAAATATAAAATTTTTTTTAAGCGAAGATGATTGTTATTTTTCCTGAGTTGAACATCTTTTCATGTTTCGTTATATTAAGTTTTTCATTATAATTATAAAAAGGTGAAAAGATTTTTAAAATTATTATAACAATAATCTCTATAGCTATAATTGCAAGGCATCAATGTTTGCTTTGATGATATATAACCACCAATAAGGTAGTAATCTTAAACAGGAGTTTGTTGCGTTCCAAATAAAACAAACTTTTGTAAATCTAGAACATATGGTATAATTGGTTTCATAAATAAATTCTACAAGATAATAATGCCACCGAAAAGAGCCAGGTTTAACTAAAGAGATTCAGTTGATTAAGGTAGATGTGGCGTAGAATTACTTACTATTTACTGTGTAACATTGTACGACTTCCTGGGATATAGTGTTGGATATTATTACCTACTCAACATTTTTGTCTGAAAATTAGAGAGGATAATTATTTCAAAATGGGAGTATCAATTATGAACTTGTATAAAACGTTTATTGAAATAATCAAAATTTGGAAAAAATTCTAATTCAATAAAATCGAAAATTCGAAAAACGCAATTTCTTCAATGTTTTCATCATTGGGAATGTGTCAACTCGGATCAACTTTAGGCTTTGAGCGGGTTACATTCTTATAAAGTAAACTTCAGATTATATACAAGTATTATCATTATTTGAAATAATATATAACAATTTCAATTATTCATTAATAATTATTGGAAAAATTCGACAATCAATTCATTTTTAAGTTCCTAATGGATGGTTGTTTGACCATTCTTGATTAACGATCATGATGAATGGAAAATACAAGCGTTTACTTGTTGAAATATTTGTTATTCTGATATTCTCCATCTGTAGTTTCATTGGAATATAAAAGAAAATAACTACTTATTTGTCATCATGAAAATTACTGAGAGTTGTTTTATAAAATAGAATCAAATAAATTTTATTGACGTATACCTAGGAGGCCTTAATATATGATAATTATTTGGATAATTGAGACAATGAATTTGCTTTATTATATTTATTGGGAATTCTGAATTGGTATGAAGAATAAATAGCGGTACATTTTCCAACTATTGCATAATAACTTTAAAAATTTGAATAAGGCATAATAAACAATTTTGAAGATTATGTATACCATTGAAATTTGTGATTTTGATTTTCTTACAACCAAACTGTTAAATTTCCACTATAGGTACATATTCACTCGCAACAAAACACTGCATCCTGGCTGGCATCCAGTCAATGTGCAGCTAACCCAGAGCATAGAGCTAGAGCCTGACACAGAAGACCACAGATTACAAAACCACAGAGTTTGGAGGTTATAGCATAGATGATGTGTATATACAGGTTGTTTCTAAGAGGTGTTTACGTCTACCATGTGATCATATCGAACTGTCATGTCTGCCTCTCAACGTCAAATATAAACTCATGGTCGGAAGTAGCGATCTTATTACATATTCGGAATTTTATGATGTGCTTACCAATAATATAGTATTTATATAACTATCGACTAGTCCAATTTTCCGCGATGAGGGATTAAAATTTGTATGCTTCGAAATATAGCTTTATGAGTATCTATTGAAAAG
Organism: Endomychus coccineus; assembly: GCA_958510875.1. Classification (NCBI taxonomy): domain Eukaryota; kingdom Metazoa; phylum Arthropoda; class Insecta; order Coleoptera; family Endomychidae; genus Endomychus; species Endomychus coccineus. The sequence continues at coordinate 111,806,818 of OY294069.1, forward strand.
TATCGATCCGTAGAGCGTGAATTTTGTGATTTTCAGTACAAAATTGATACATGCCGATCTATAAACTGTCAACTATCGTTCTTTGAACTGTTTCATGTCATAATTATAAAACCATTTATCTATCATAGTGGTAGCCATCACATGAACTGTAAAGTGGTCAATCAATGAGCTGTCAACCAATCAAAATACAGTAGTGTAGACATTGAAACGAACGCGCGAAACCACGCACGAGTTCAAGAGTGAGGTTATATGAATGTCTCTCAGTTGCACCAGAAGTAATGATTTCTAACGCATGCTCATCAATATTGACTTAGAACTATAGAAATCGAAGGATAGACTGTAGTGATTGATATCCAGAGCTTCCACTCAACGATGCTTCCACTACATAGATTGGCGATCATAGTTCACGAACTATGATCGCTAGCCGATGACGTTACTAACCGTTTCAATATTCAGTCACTTGTCCTTTCCTAATAATGAAACATATATTCAACGCAAGCGCATTTCATAGTTAAATTGACGGACATGTTTAACACGTGCTTCAACATCCAGACATGTGTTTCAATATTCAGACACGTGTTTAACACGTGCTTCAACATTCAGAAACGTGTTTGACACTTGTTTCGAAATTCAGACACGTGTTTCAAATTCAGAAACGTAACTTAACATTTAGACACATGCTTTCGATAGAGTCACATGTTCTGACATTAAGTAACGTGCTAAGACATTCAGAACTTCCTTCGGCATGTGTAAGATGTGTTTCGCCGCGTGCTCCGACATATACACTTTAATATCATCACCTAGTAGTATATAAACAAATGTTTATCAACATACGTTCCAGTTTGATATCGAATCACCTTTAAGCACAATGCAAATTATGAAGCAAAAATACTCGTCGGATATTATGAATTTAGGGTTCGGCATTGAAAATTACGGACAATCACAACGTCACAGCTATTTGTTGCCAAATACTCTACGAGCCATAATCTGTCGATCAAGTAATTTTGGGAAAACAATCTCTATTAGGACTTGGATATTTTCCATTTCCTGGGAGTGATGACGTCATAGATCCCACAGAAGCAAATCATAATTTGGTTATAATATTTGATGATATAATGGATGAGAGCCAGGAGAAAATTCAAGCTTATTTTTCAAGAGGGAGACACAATTCAACTGACAGTTTCTACCTTTGTCAATCTTTTGCTAAATGTTCAAAGCATCGATTGCGCGAAAATGCGAATTGCTTGATTATGTTCAACCAGGATGAATTCAATTTGAAGCACATATTTACTGATCATATGAGTACCGACATGTCACTTGAGAAATTCAAAAGAATATGCTATCTTTTGAATTGAAATAATCAAGCAATTTGCATTTAGCAAAAGACAATGACTGACTGGCGTATGTTGGAAAAATAAATATGGATTCCCCATGACAAACAAAGATTGTGATATGAACAAAGGGCGTTATCGCAAAGGTTTTGATATGTAACATGTATATATACTCTCATTCAAAACAAACAAACCATTCAGCATGGACGTGGACGTATCTAACAAGTTAAAAGCAAAACAACAATTAAAGAAAAGTTAGTAAATGTGAAATTGGGTAAAGTTGAAAATGATGCAATTCTAGATAATATGTCAAGAACGTATCTAAACCTCTGAAGGAAATTTCGAAAATTGCTGAAATAGTCAAACAAAATGCTTTGATTAAATCTAAAAGTGTTGTTTCTACGGTAACACAAATGGAAAAAGTGCTAATTCCAACTATTGTTACTGTAGGAGAAGCATCCTCCAGATACTGAAGAAGATGTGTGTCCCCGAACCTACTATCGATCAGATTCTTGAAGAATACAGAAAATTAAAGCAATATAATGCAGCGGCTACAGAAAAGTTTTTGCAACAATACACCCCACCAGCACGTTATCACTTGGAAGTATTTATATTGGATGGTGTTGAAAGATACGATGATAAAATGGTTTTGCAATATAATCCAATTTTAGATAATAGTTTATGAGTAGTAAACTTACAGAAACTGATAATGAGAGTAATATTATTATAAAGGATACCCCGTTCAAAGGTACTACAGGATTATATAATTTGAACTTTACAGAGATGTTCTACCTGACACTTATACCGTGAAAGATGGAAAGGAATAACTGCCAAATGATGGAAACGGCTAGTGCCCACAGATGTAATAACGATTCAGCCGATCGAAAAAGAAACACCATACTAACATGTACTGAAAAACCTTTGATTAATTCTATAAAAAAACCTAGGTCTGAAACATAAACTGGAAACGCATTCGTCAAACATGAGTTGCTTGAGAGGTCGATCGGAAACGATTATTGCGATGTCATAAAATATATTGTAGATAGTCTAAGACTTCTAGTTGCATCCTCGTATGCTGGTAACGATAATCATCACAACGACATGATGTCTATAATAGAAGAATTGATAGAGGCTAACTTAATTGAACAAGAAACATATGTAAAGACAAATTCATCAAAGTTGAAAAGATGGTAGAACCTCATCTTCCATGTGGCTATATGATATAATAATGATTTAAAACAAGTTCATGGACAAGGATTATCCACATCGAGCAATGGAAGTTATGATATGGAAAATCGTAGATTGTGTAATGTAAAATCACCGAATGATTATGAATATGCTGCAAGTAAAGCAAATGTTGATGAATTAACACACGAACTGAATCTGAAAACAGAAGCTAGACTTAAAGATACCTTCAAAGTTAGGATTGATAATCTGTTCAAGGATGTCAACAAGAATCTGGATGAGCATAAATTGAATAATGAGAAGGTTATTCATCCCATGGTTCGATTATTTACTAAACAGCTGACGGACATACAGAATAAATATAATGGAATGAAGAGTCATATAAAATAAGAGTAGGTATTAAACCATGAGTGATATTCTGAAGGAAACGTATAACACCAAATGGGTGGTGCAGACATCGCTAAGGCGATCAACGATAGCAAAGCAGCTCAAAAACAAAAATCTGGTCTATAATTGAAGAAGTATTTCAAAGGATCAATAATATCCCGAACACGTGACAGACGCGTCTAAGATCTTTACAAACAACCTGTATCTCAATCATAAACCACTCATTGAAAGCAACCTGTATAGTCCATATACGTCACAAAACGATTGACGAATGATTCATGGATGGCGCGCACTTGCGGCTATGACAGTTTATATTTGACGTTGACAGATAGCTATAACAGTTAATTCATAGATGACTGGCACAGGCGGCCATGACAGTTCATATTTGACGTTGACATATAGCTATAACAGTTCACTTATAGATGACGCGCACAGGTGACCATGACAGTTCATATTTGACGTTGTCAGGCAGACATGATAGTTCATTCATAGATGGCGCGCACAAGCGGCTATGACTGTTCATATTTGACGTTGACAGGCAGACATGACAGTTCATAAATTCGCCGTGACGGCTCTCATTTGAGGTTGACAGGCAAATATGACAGTTCATAGACTCGCGATGACAGTTCATATATGACGTTGCTGGTGGTAGACATGATCACATGATAGTTATAACACCTCAACACCTCTTAGAAACAACCTTCGGTTAGCTGCACCTAGACCGGAAACCGGATGCCAGTCAGACACTTTCGGTAGGGAGATCGTCAACTGTATCTACTCACTGCGTACGAACTGAACGCACTGAAAGCAATTCTCTAGTCCACTGAGTTCTGTGGTTAGTCAGTACGCTCCCTAAACAGGACCAATAGCGCCAAACATTTTGCGACGTTATCAGTAAATAAGACTTGCTACTTGCACCTTGCACAATGAGATTTAGTTCTTAGTCGTGCTCTAGATGCTCAGTGGGTACAGGTATTCGTCCAGCTTGTGGCGATTGGCGTTCATTCGAACAAGTATCTCTGTATTGTTGCGTGTGAAAAGAAGGAATGAACCAGGGAAATATGAAAAATTGAACTCATTGATGAGTTCGAAAGATCGCCGCTGTTGCGATAAATTGACACAAAAGCATTAAAGATGCAAACGGTTTATATACTGTGCTCAATTTACAACTTAAATCGGCGGTTGTGGCCTAGGTGATTGAGTAGCTGATTATGAATTTTGTTTCGCGATTTTGAAACTTCAAGTGACAATAGATTTTTTCCTTGTCCTTCAACACACGTATTATTAAAGTGCATGTAATTGATTCCTTATATGTAATTGATTGATGTTCCTTCTTTATATTTTATTGCAGACTGATGGATATTCGATCCAACATGCGCGCATCTTTTATGCTTTGCTTTTATGTTTTTATGTCAATTTATCGCGGTGGCGAGGGTATTTAAGGCAGTATAAATCGTGAACCTTTTCAGTATTTTAAGAAGGAACAGAAGTTTCCCAAATGTTATTCGATGTGTCGATGGCACACATAAACCTGTTGCAGGCGAGGCCGTTCCAGAAAAAGATTTTTCGATTCAAAATCTCATATTTAATTGGTCGTTTTTAGTTTTGTTCATATGGTTCATATAGAGTGGTTATTTTTATTTCAACAAAAATTTTCAAAAAATCAGATATGTCAGGGGCCACATAGATCTGTGCAGGTAAGACAATAACCAGAAAAATATTCCTGGGGGGATTTGTCGATTCAAACGCTCATTCTACTAGGTTTTATTTCCCTTTGGCTATGGCCTTGATTCCAACCGGGACTTCTTGATGAAAATTCGTACTATAGCCACAAGGAGTGCCACTCCTTATTGCAATTCAATTCGAGAGTTGATGATGCAAGGATGTGTCGAAATTCTCCAATTTATAACAAGATAAGTATTGAAATAACATATTATATGCTTATACTTTTTTTATTTACTAGCCATGGCTTGTGCAACAGCTTCTAAGGCACTTATTACACGTTCTTCAAATTCCTTTTTCTGAATCCATCTTTCTTCCTTCTCGTTTTCTGTGTGTCTTCCTCGTGTACAAGTTTTTCTTTTGTACAATGATGAAAGGTTAGTTCCTCTAGTTTTCTCTTCTTATTTGTGGACGTGCTTCTACTGGTAGAGGGTTTGGAACACTGCTTTGTCCTCTATGACTTCTTGAGGGAGGTTTTTTATCTTCATGTTATCCACGTTGCCTAGTGTCTCAGGTGACTCAGCGGTGCATGCTTTTGATCGGAGAGTGTGTCTTGTTTGTTTACTTTGTATACAGCTAAGAGATCTCTGTATTTTGTGTCACACATATAGCATTTCACTTCATACTCAAATTTTTCCATTTCCTTGCAACGCCTGCCCAAATTTTCTTTTTAGTTCGTAAATTTATCGAACGTATCCAGCAGAAGCATATGATCATCGAAAGAATGAAGAGACGTTTTAAAAAATCTTGCCCATATCCGCGAAATTGTGTTCTAACCCGATTACAATAAACAAAATTTAACCTTAATAATGCTTTGAATATTCAGACAATAGATTATTAAGTGAAATTGCATTGAGCATAAGTGACATTTGATGAGATTATTCCTAATTGCATATTCATGTAATTTCATCTTACATATTATAAAACTTCTATTTGAAATACATCAATATTAAAATATTGGGAAGTAGGGTTTTATAATAAAATATTCTACATAAGATGTAAGCGTTATAAGAGCTTCAGACGCTTTTGAATAAATGATTAAATCTGGTAAAATCAGAAGTTGCGGTGAAATTCATTGGTCAGATGGTTGTTGTGCTATTATCATCGTCCGGATATAGCTTAGGCAAAACTGATAGCAGTGAAATGGAGCTTTATATACAATAAGTCATTCTGATATGTAATTAAAATCGTAAATTGCAAAAGGGTTGAATCTGTTGCATATGCATAATACGAATTACTATGCAAATTATGTTCGAAACATAAGACAAAGTTGGAAACCGCTACATAATCTAATTTAATTAATTAAGTACTGAGTTTCAAATCGTGGTGAACTATAACTCACCAGAAAGTGTAATATTCAGTTAAGTTATTTGGGAGTGCACCACTTAACCAAGTTTGTGGTATTGTGACGGTCTGCTGGAATTGAGTTTCATTACTTCGAACGGACGTGCACTCAGTGCATCAGTATGTAATGATTAAAAAGCTCCAAACGGATATCTTATAAATATATCCTCAATATACATTGCCTTGGGACTATAGATGTAGCGATTGCGAAAAAGTTATCGATATGAAATAGCTCAAAGGTCTCCTCAATATTTTTGTAGTTGCATCTCAAAATCTTATTTCAATGATTTTATAATTTTCAAACAGGTTCTGACCATTTTGCTCAACTTATATTTTCTTATAATACTTGAAGATGGGGTGCAACATGTTGATGAAAATGGTAGTAAATATTAAGTATATGGATTGTGAGACTTACATTTTCCAAGTTTATAATTAAAATGAGCTCACACTTGGGTGAAACCAATTTATTATATTTTACAATTTTTTCGATCCATTAGAACCACTTGGGTGGAAATTTGACATTTGGTCTAATTTTGATAGCGACTACTGGAAGATTTCAAAATCAATTTGTATTTTACTTTTTGAATGTAAAAACCTAGCGGTGAATGTTGAAAGATAAGAAAATTGTTAAAGGTAGTGCCACAAAATTCTGAATGAAGCCTCAAAAATTACAATCGGTATGTATATATTTTCTAAAGCAATAAACTAAGCGTAGTAAAGAGACTATCTTCGAAGAATAATTACCATTACATTTGACAACTGGAAGTTAATTGTGTTGGTCGATGATGGTATTCATTCGCCAAGACAGTTCTGGATTATATTGTACAAATTCCTTATAGCAGTAAGTAATATCTCACGTACCTAAATTGAGATCTAGTTTCAGTACATTAATTCTAACATAGCTTATTATACTGATGTATTCTTTGAACAATCAATTCAAACAGTTAATTCAGGACTTCGTTGTTATCAATATAATTTCTTTATTAATCATGAAAGCAGATGTTAACACAATTATGCAAAATACTTAAAGGAAATGAAATCAGAAATAAAACTGTTTTCTGTTTTCCGGGTAAGTCGATGAGAATGCAGATGATGTCTCTCTTACAACCTTATTAGCTACATTGGATGAGAAATGTTCTCTTATATATTTGGCATAAGATGAAACCAACTAGTGACCATTCCACCTTCTTAGTTATCAAGATATCACCATAATGAAATAGAAATAGCGGGAAAAGTCATATACGGAAGAACAACCTACCAAAGACCAATAATATACCTTGTCTTCATTCTGTTTTAGAATGTATCGCCTTCGTGGAAAGTGTTTCAAAATAACGGAGGTTTCAAGATCCAAGAGGAATATAGAATTCGAATAGAAACCACCTACTATATTGCTTGGATGGCTATTACGGCTAGCTGTTCCATGATGATATAGCATGTTATACACTGTTTACTATACGATGATGGTTTTTATTATTTTGTGAGATGTTGTGGGCGTGCTTAAGGGAAAAATTTGTGGTTTCACCAAAAGTTGCATAGTTCTTAATATTTGTTGTTTTCAAATTCAATAGAATGTGAATGAAACTAAAATCTACAATTAAATAACAATATATCGATAGTGGAATTCGTTCCTTGGTGATAATTTATCATATTGATATAACAAAACACTTTCAGAAACTATATCTATTCTATGATTAAAAGTTAGATTGTAACGTATATCATTCTGACTGACTATCGGAATGTATATTCTATCACAGCTTTCGACAAAATCGGAAACGGTTTAGCTCCTTTCTTGAAAAAATTAATTATCTTGGTCCATGCCTTGTTTGACAACAGTGATAATTTGGTGACCTTTTTTCTGATTACTATGGTTGCATATCGATTTTCACCCGCCTCTCATTTATATCCTTCATATGCTTCAAGTGACCGCCATAGACTAGGATTCCTTCACAAGATTCAGCAGTATTTTGTAACGTTATTAGTAAGTTTGCACTGTTTGCGGTAAGTTTAACAAAACTATTATTATTATTGATTGATAAAAGCTTGTTAGCGAGAGTATAGTCTACTAACACATTTGGAATGACATATTCCAAATGAGTAAACATAGGTGATTTTGAGATATTTGTAGTCAATTATGAGCAAATAACAACAAATGTGGTTCCTATTTCAATTGTATTGGCCTAAATTCAAACTGCAATCCCATTTGTTGTTTTTAGATCATTGTTGATTAGAAATATCTTGAGATCACCAATGTTTATTAGTACATTTGAATCATTTTGAAGATGATTATAGTCACGTTAGTGTTACTATAATATGAGTGATAACAAAGTAAAAAGTTTTTATAATAACAATGTATTAGATAATAATGTATTAAATTTGTTTTTCATCCAAATTGTATTATTCTAGATAATTGTATAAATTTGCACTTTGTAAACGATAAAATATTTTCAAATTATGATCATGTTTCATTAATTTTCGTCTACACGCCAACATAATCAAAACGTGTATCGAACCAGCATAGTGAATTCGATTTCTTATGCTGAGTAAATCGATATAATTAAAATAAATTTACGCGATTATTGAATTTAATTGATTATAATATTCTGTAGTCAGTAAATATCAATTTATTCCAATTAGCGAACGGAAATACTAAATTCTAAATTCTGAAACTTTTTGTATAAATTATAGAACAACTAGGCGTTAATTGGCTTAAAATAATATTTCGGATAAGCATTAATTACCATCCTCTATTTGGGTTACAAAATTCAACTATGTAATGGCAAGTTTGTTCAATGTTAAAACATTCGAGCATTAAAATACGAACATTGCCCATTAAAACGATCCTAACCACCCTCGAAGACATAAAACAGTGCTTTTAAAGGTACTGGGGGAATTTAACAGATCGTAAAGTAATCTAAGTTAATAGGTGAGGTGTATTCGTAGACGGGGGGTGGTAGACGAATACACGCCAGATGGGAGCATTTGGTGCAAAGTCCGTTCTGATTATAGAATCCAATGAGGCGAAGTAAGCGCCAGCACATGTACTGCCAGGGTCCAGTCGATGTCGCCGCTATCCAGCTGAGGTTTGGACGGGTGGTCCCGTTTGAGTAGAAGCCGTCGCCCTCTAGAATTACTTACAACCGCATGCATGTAACAAGTGAGCCATTGTGGTAATCATAAACAGATTAATTTGGTTTCTGATTACGTTGCAGGTGCTAAAAGAACACATATGTGCTCGTCAATGTGAAATCAACGATTAAAACTGAGTTTTATGAACTACTTATAAATTGAAAGTATGTTGCAAACAGTATTCGCCTATAATAGCCGAGCCAATCATATAGGAATACTATGTAACATTTATGTTACACACAAAATTAGATTTCTTGAAAATGTCTGCAAAATCTAATGCATTATTCATCGAAGAGATTTATTTCATTGCATAACATAGGTATAAGTTTATTGAAATTCACTATTTTCTAAATTTATAAAATCGTTACAATTATTTTACGGAAAGCGTTGGTCTTATCAGGTGACATCACAATCACTTAGGTGAATGCTATGTAAAATGATTATGATTTGAGAAGTTTTCCAATCATGAAGGTAATGAATTGTCTCAGTGAAAACAAAAATGAAAACAAGTGAAGAGAGCTGACGCGTTGGACGTTCAATTTTCTTCAAATCTACAGATTTTTAATCCTTAATCCTGAACACCTAATAGTATATTATATATGGACGGATAGAAATGCGTGATTTTTCCCAAGATGTAATTTGTCCAGAGGGCTACAACGGATCGAGGGAGATGTACAACATTCATTCCTGAGGTTGTATATACAAATTTTTGCCCTATCGTCATATATTATAAAAAAACGGAATTTTAGTGATGAAAAGTTTTGCCAAATCCGCTTGGAGTAATTAGTAGCGTTTGTGATTCATATAATGACAACCATAGTTAATGACTGAAAATTGTTTTACATGAAACTAACATTTATGATCAGGCTTCTGGGGCGTGAGTGTACCTAACATGGCCAAAGGTTACTATCTCTGTAACTCTAGGCGCTTACTGCATGGTTTTTCAGGCGGAGGTCTACCCAATATTGACTTGTGCCATGAAAAACCTGCAAAGAAACTATGTAAATAGGCGCATATATATTTGCACAGACAGCCGGTAGGCTCTGGGAGCTTTCAAATCACCCAGAGTCGTATCGATGCTTGTCAATGAATGCAGGGATACAATGTCTGAACTACCAGGAGAAATAAAGTTCAATTCATCTGGGTCCCTGGACACAGTGGGGTTGAAGGAAATGAAATGGCCGACTCCCTGGCCAGACGGGGGTTGCCGGCGCCCCTGTCGGACCGGAACCAATGGTCGCTTTATCAAATTGCGTGAGGGGTCTCGCCCTTCTGGGCCAACTGAACAAAGAGTGGTCTGAATTGTGGCAAGAATAACCAAGCATAAGACAGGACAAGCTCTTCATCAAAGAGCCTGTGCCTAGGCTCTCAAGGAAACTCCTTTCTCTGAACAGAAGGGACATCAGAGAGATGACTGGAATCCTAACCGGTCACTGCCTTCTTAACAAACAGCTTCATACTATGGGCATCGCGAATGTATATGTAGGAAATGCAGAGAAGCGGAAAAAGCTGCCTCTCACATCCTGTTGGAATGTCCTGCATTGACATTCCTGACGCACCGTCACTTCGGGGGATCAGAACTGCTCACAGAAAAACTTATGGAAGCCAGGGTTGGCAATATTCTGGGTTTCTGGGTGGCCACAAACCTGCTAGAATAGAATAGGCTTCTGACCACGAGGCGCACAATGTGCCCAACTGAGACTGCATTTGGGGGCTAAAACCTCCCTCCCTCAAATGATGATGATGATGAACATTTTTGATATTGGTGACTTAATGTAATGAGAAATTCCGAAAACAAAGCGCAGACATACACGGATAGCGCTTTTTAATGAAGTTTCTAAACTTGACGTGTTATCACAGTTCAACCCGGAGATTCAAAAAGTCTAATGAATATTATATTTTAGAGGGCTAATGGAATTTCAATCACGGAAATCATCAATTACGGGGGACAATTGGGGATCATATCCATATCATCACGCTCGATTTCCTGTGATAAAAAAATCATCATGATAAAATTCAAATTAGAAAACATTGAACTACAAAATGTGTGGAATGGAATGCCAATGTGAAACATTGGTTAATAAAATTGGAGGCCTGACAAACTGAGGAAATATGAAGAATCTGATAGGAATGTCTTCATCTCATAATAACTTAACAAGTTGTGGAATTATATTGAGTGTTCTGCTTCCACCAGACAACTTAGTCACATATAGCACACAAAAGATAATTGGTTTGAGTGTAGATTTTAATGTTGGGATGTTGAATTCGCTGAACTTAAAATTTGCTTTCTACTTTTGACTGAAAGTGACAAAGAACGAAAAAAATCAAACTGTATCGTTGGTATCATATTGAGGAAACAAAAATAAATAGTAAACCATATGTAGGATCAAATACCGTCTTAAATACGTTCCACATAAGACAAACAATTACTATTATTCCAGATATTTTGAAAATTATATCATTCAATCAATACGTTTCATCGAGACGACTATGGAATTTATGTACGAAACGAAGTTTTATGGAAGAAGTACACATGAAAACTAGCTTAGAATAATTTCTAATTACCTCATCTATTTTCTTCCGATGCTTCTGATTCACCACCGTATAAGACAATGTATTCGTATCTATAGTACATTTGTGACTGCAAGATAAAATACTTATTACTAGGTTTTATTTATCTCCAATGCAATAACAAAAAATTTACTATTCTCAGTATTAATGCACCATTTTGAAACAATCAAACTGTATCTTTGGGAATCGTCTGGTAAAAGATACTGAAAGTATCTTTGTTATTATATACGTGATAAAAACAAAATAATGAGTCTTTTATTTTATCATGATGAATAATTATTACCAAGTAATGGCTACCACTATCGATTTTTTGGAAGTTACTATTGATGTTATCAAACTATTAATGAATTTCCGAGAATGCAATCCAATTATCGCAAATGATTGAGTACTGAAAAATGCAATCAAAAGCTTCTATAAATAAACAATTTTAGAGTGCTATAAAGCGTTAATAATGCTGTATTAAAATCCGGCTTGACGTCTTTATGGCAACCTAGCCGTATTTCATTCTGATGTGAGATCCTCCTTCCCAGGTAATCCTGAGAGAAAGAATCGTAGTTTAATTTATGATAATTGTTCTGTGTTGAACTTTGTAAGCTGTATAATTACAGACTGATTTGAGCTGTAAATAACCACAATGTTACAAGAATCAGATAACGCTCGAAAACAAACACGGAAGGGCAGAAAAGCGCCATACCATTGGGAAAACTAAATATCGAACACAGATATATTCACATTCAACTTACAGACATAAATTCCTGTATTAGGGAGCTGTTGGCAAGTGAATTGATAAAAATATTTGCATAGGAACGGAAAGTACTATGCACAGAACGTAGTGAATACAAAACCTTGTAGGGCTTGTAAGAAAACATTTATACAATATTGGAAAATATTCTGTATGTATATACGCAAATCACATGTATCACAGATACAAATTTCGCGTGCGTGATTTTTTTTCAATTTGAAATTGGATGATGAGAGCAATATTTTCTGATAAAGGTCACACTATACTATCGAAAGGCCAAAACCAGGGTTTATTTTATTCGTAGTAATAAATGTCAGAAATTAGGGCCTAATCTTCGACAGCGATTTACGCGTCAAAATTTGTCAAAGATCACGAAAGGAGATATTCAAGTAAAATAGTACTGACACTTCATTTTTCCTTTAAATACAATGACATATAAATAAGTGAGTCAAACAAACTTAGAAGAAACCATAAACATACCTCCCAAAATAAATATGAACAAGCAATTTCGTAGAAAGAGATAAGTGCCATTAGACATTATATTGAAAAGGAACTAGGTGCCTTTAACATTTCAATTCAAACTGCTCTTCCTGCTTCTATCACCGCTTCTTTTCCATCCACTTATTGGCACAGATGTCTTTTGAATTAGATTTCCATAGAACCCTTAATGTTTCAAGGAAATGTACTGGATCATGTCTTTTAAATTCTGAAGTTTTGCCGCATTTTTTCGGTTCTCACACTGAGGTTCCGAAAAAGTAGAAGTTCGAATGTCCTGAATCTTTTTCCCTATTTTTTAAAACATCAGTTGTCTCCCATTCTGCAACTTCACTGAATTTCTTTACCCTTAAAAATTCCAGATAATTTTTTGTAATCTGTATCCGAGGCTTTCGATATGTTTCGAGTTTGGTTCTCATTATAAAGTGACATTTGTAGATGTTTAAGCTGTGTTCAAACAGGTGCATGACCTTGGATGGATTTTTGTGACGTGCTCTTGTAATAATTTGCTCGATATCATCTGGTTCATGTAACTTACACACTCGATTCATTTTTCTATTTGGGCGGATTTCGTATCACAGGAAAGCTAAGATCGACTGCTCTTCCCCCTCTTATCATTATTAACATCACTGTCCGCCTCAGTCATTCTGATTTTTATCCACTTCGATTCTATACACAACCTAAATTGCACATAGATCCGTTCTACATTAACTGACCCTTGCACATACAGCTAATGCAAATTGATGACGCATAGCCCATTTTTAATGTTATTAAGCATGACTTCAGCGTGCAGAAAAAATGTTTCCGATTTTTGGCACTTACACCCTTCAGAATTTATAGTTTTCAATTCTCAATTAACAACAAATAATAATAAGTAATAATACTGTTTTTAGACAATAATTGATTCAAAACATCTTTTTACAATTAAATAGTGAATAGTAGAAAATTTTATCTTCATTATAATCATATTTCGTCTTGTGTAATGGTGACGGGGGTATATGCGATAAATTTGCCAACTGACCAGGCACAACAAATTTTTGCTACATCATTAAATTAATTGTAACAAAACACACTGATCAATAGAAAAAACAAATAATTTTTTATTACATACCTGTAAGAGCGTATTTCAGTTTAGATTATGGCTCACCTGTAATGAAAATAACTCAATTAGCAAAATAGAATACTTATACATGTTGATGTGATCAGTGTTCATCCATTGAAGTACATTTGCATGTAGTAATGTATCCCCATATTTTGGAGTTATGATGCTGATATTTTTGTATTGTCATGTGATGAACACTATGGCCGGTTAAATAGGATGTTTTGTTCCACCACACGGCGGCTTTCTTAGAATGAGTAATTAGCTGCAACAACTAAGATATAATTCCTCAAATACCATAGTACAGCTAGAGATCTTCTAATCACGTACCTATGTACTACTGAATTCCGTAATTATCTCCGGAATTACTATTTTTCGGTCAGGTTCTATACAGAGCTTTGTCAGTTGCCACATAACCAATTTCTTGCATCGAAGAAAACCTTATTTCTAGTAGACATAGGAAATGCAGATTCGAGTTGACAAACTCATTTTTAATTTAATAAAATATAGTCCGTCTACAAAGTATCCGGAATTTTTTATGCTTGGGGAATTTAAATTTTACTGTTTCTGTAACGTGCTAATATGATAGATGTATCGAGTAGGTTGTAAGGATAGTAGGCCATGGCCACAAATTCATGAACATTGCAAATGTCAAATACTTGATGATTGTAAACATAGGGAATCTATTAAATATGTCGAAAGAAGAGGAAAGAAAACGGGTGGAACATCTGTATAGGAAAAGAGTTCGAAATAAATAGTGGAATGATCTGAACATGTCAAAAGGCAGGAAGGCCTAATAAGATTCATGAAAACAATCTTAATAACTTCAACAAAGTGTTTCTATTAGATGAAAGCGGTTTTCATGTTGGTGGAAATCGCTTACAAATTCTACCGAGAGAAAAAGTTACTGTACAAATTTACAAATTTTCTACTGAAATAATGGAGCAATATCCCAGGGCGGTGCTACACCTCTCTGCATTATTAAAGGCATCGTCGATATAGTGCTATGGCTAAGTGTTGCAACATTTTGAATAGTTCCAAACGGCTCACGTGTTATATCCCGAGGAATGACATTCTCAACAAGACATTTTACGACACCAAGACTGATTAAGATGGAAGCGGTAACCAATAATTGTAACGTTATCCCACACTTTACGAACTGCTTTATGAATGGTAATTTCAAAATGAACCACTACTTTCTCAGGAATAAATCTTAAGTTGTTAAGAGAACAAATAAACTTAATTTTTTCCAAACAGACTATACGTTTCTTCTGATTAGTTTTTCAGTAAACCGAACACTAGCGGTATATAGTATCCCATTTATGTAACCATGTATGGTAAGAGTTGTGTGAAAATTTTTGTGCAGTATTGGAGTGTGCCATTCATGTATATAAAACTCGACTTACATAAGAATTTCAAATTTGTTTGGCAGCTGAAAATTACAATTCTATTTCAAGAACAAAAGTTCCCTCTCTTGTCGTTTTGTACGAATGTTCTTGCAGATAACTGTGAACTTCGTTGACAGAGCGAGCAAAAGTTGGCAATATTTTGTGACGTTCACTGTACATATTTTTTTGCCGCATTTTAAGTCCCGGGAAGTCTGAAGAAAAATCTCAGGGAAAACCATTTGAAGCTAATTCTTTATGCAATATTTTAGTTGGTCTTTCTGTAGGTTCATCTTCCGCTTTTCTTTTGCAAGCAAGACTAAGATCTCATCTAGCAATTTTTTCTTCAGGTTCGTGATTTTTTAATGTTGTTACAACAAAACTACCCGATTCCTCAATGATATACACATAAACCTTACATTTAGGCCGTTAGATGCACCTCTAGACAGTTTCTTTAGTTGAAGATCGATTTTTTGAAAACTTATAATTTTCGTACACTATTTCGGTGTTTCCGCGTTCACTAATGATTTCTTTCACAAGCGACATTTTAAATATTGATAAGAGTGTTAACTATTATTTGTTAGCACGTACAACACGAAAAATATAATGATTATAAGTTTGAAAACAAGCCCCTTTCTAGCCTTCATGAGCAATAAATATTCAATTAGCCGTAATGATCAACATCCGCTCATCCTTTCCAAAGAAAGCTCTGTGTGACGAGTTTCAGGCACCCTTAAAATTTACCTGAGATCTTGACCGGTCCCCGTAATCGAATTGTGACGAATATCATGCCGTCCGGATACTATTACCTACTGATTTATATGCGGTTCACTTGATTTCAGGTTTACCTGGACGTCTAGTGATACGTTTAGAAATAGACAGTCGTTGTATAAGCAAATAATATGAATTCTTCAGAATACCTTCTGCACGGATTATATATACCATACATATTTGATGCTTCTGAAACATGCATGTGTTTTCATGAGGCATGCTCTTGTAGAACCTTTAGGCTAGTACAAATTTCATTTGTTCATTTTCCTCCGTTTTCGCTGAACTTGATATGAAACATTCAGGTCTTGAATGATGTGGCATTTAAAACAATAATCTTTCATGAATTGAAAACATCGAATGGACAGGTAGTCTGATGTACATTCACTCGATAAACGAAGCTCTCGATTAATAAAACATAAAAAGGTAAGTATATTGAAAAAAAAATTGAAAGTATCAGAATTGTTGTTTTTTGTCAACCTTGATTTGACGAATCTTTCAAGATGGATTGTTCAAAAAGGCAGAGAAGATTCAAAAGTTGATGGCTAAATAAATAATTATTCTTACATTCTTATTCGTCCTGGTAAAACTTTTCGAATGATTGTTAAAATTCTGACCTATTGATAGGCTGAAACTCTAATGGAATTCATCTAATCATATCAGTACAAAATAATTCAATTATATTATTGATCGAATCTTATGTGGAAATATTTGCGGATTGTGGCTCCATTCAGGAATTGATCTTGAAGTATAATCATAAGTTACATTGATGATTATATTCGACATAAATATAAACCTTGAATCAATCATAAAATCAGTAACATTAATTAACCCGTAATATATGTAGAATGAAACATAACACTGTAATATACAAAGACTGAAAATGAAATAAGTTCACTAACTTCGAATGAAGTATTACTAGAATGATAACCAAACTGAATCATTTTATCTATATAATAACACCGCTTCCCGAATAAACTACCATGATCATTCTATTATACAGTACTCCTCAATAATCCAAACTTTAAATATATAGAGTGCACTATTCTTGTTTATTAGGTAACATACATTATTTATATCAAAGTCAATGAACCTTCCTTTCAAGGTTAAATATAGAGCATGAGACTGGTTTGAAAAACACAGTAATAAATAGACAATAGACTTTATAAAAGACCTATTAAAGTTACTTAACATTGAATATGGATCTTTCTTAATTCCTATTTGATGTTTGATAACTTTGTTATAATTATAATACTGGTGAACAATCGAAAATCATCCTCTTTTGTCATGGGGAGACAAGTGGCTAGACAGTATTTTTTAAATTAATTAAGGCTACAGTGGAATATAATCAACAATCAAATACAGTAGAATTATTTTGTCCAATATGAAGTTGAAAGAGTTACTCCTAAAGCCCCGGTCAGTGTCTTCCTATGGCAGGTACCCGGGAAATGTAGTCACGACCGTGGCAAAGATGTGCGGTAAGCCAAATGTTGAACAAGCCGACGGTTACTCATCAAACGTAAACTGTAAAGTTAAGCACGGCCATTACCAGGAGCAAAGGCGCCTAAGTAGGAGGAGAACTATATACTAGGTGTCGGGCTATGTCGGGCAATATGATCTCACTGTGGAGTAAAGGGTCTCTCCACCTACGAAATCACTGTTTGCGGACTGTGGGTAAACATTGCATGACGTGTACCTCTAGAATCCCAACGATAGTGGCTACATGTATCATAATTCTAGGCCGTGTCCAATTGGGCCAAGTAGTTCAGTGGTAGAAGCATCAATTTTTTAATCACTGTGGCTGCCGGCCGCGGGTTCGAATCCAGCGACTGCGGAATTTTTCTGATGGCCCGAGAAAGTGGTGAGGGAAGATACAATGGGCCGTGAAGCATAAGTGTCATCGAGAGTGCCCAGGTTGCAGGATCGAGCCTACCACACAACGTGGAGTGTTTAGTGGGAATATCTGTGGTCATTAAATCCATACTCAGGGACTCTCACACTACCTCATGAGATGTTACAGGACCATAACGTACCTATAAAGTGTTTCAACCATAAACCTATTATCCTAAGGAGACGAAACATCTCATTCATAAAACTTCATTTGACTTGTCGCAATGATTACATGAAGTATGACAAAGAAAATCAACGAACCTCTTTGTCACCGAGTCATAATTACTCCTTATTGGCAACGCTGTAACTATGATTGAAAACTTGTTACCACTTGTAAGGCAACACCGCTTCGAAATAGCTACGAGAAATACAAATTGCGTACAACAGAACCAAGTCCCCATTCATAAGAGGTGCGCGACGTTTTCGCTTTCTGAACAAATGATGCAATGGAATGGAATAGTTAAAAATTTTAATATTCTATAATTCGATTGTATATTCCAGGTTACCATAAATTATGGAATATTTTTCATAGAAAACGACATTTCAACAGTATTGCCTCTAATATAACGAATGAATAATGCTATGGACGTTTTTATAATAATTACAAATCTTAATCCGGCACACAGAATAACTAATTCGGCAACAGCACATTCCATACGGCCATAAATAAGTCTGAGTGGCCCGAAATTTGTCAATTTCTGATCGTGTTTAAATGTAAACAATTCTGTCTCCTTAGGATAATAGGTCTATGGTTTCAACCACCTCCCAATAAAAAAAATTGCGGATTGCGGAGCACCAAATATGGCCGACGGGTAATCATCAAAAGTAAACTGTAAAGTTTTACCTGAGGAGGTAGGAAAGGCGCCATTCATCTCCTTCATGAAAGGCGTCATTCATCTCCTTCATGAAAGGCGTCGGCCTCTACAAGGCAATTCGGCTTCAAATGAAGAGTAAGTGGGATTACTATTTAGAAACGACTGCAGAGCGACAAAGGGTACACGCTGCACCACAAGGTGTTTACCTCTAAAACCTCGGTGTCGGTGTCTACCTATATCAGGTTAATGGGGAATGAATACGCGACCTTGGCAGAGATACTTATGCGGTAGGCTAAATCTTGAAGAGGGCTAACTCTTATCATCTGGAAACAGTAAAGAGAGAGATGTCCAGATGGGAGGACACTTCCATCATCACCTCCATAAAATGTGTCGGGCTCTGCAGAGCTGTATGGTCTAATATCATTGCCTGGAACCCTGGGTAAACTTTGCACCACGTGTTTACTCCTAAAGCTACGTTGTCGATGTCTTCCTGTGCCAGGTTTCTGAGGGGGATTTCTGGCGTATCGCGACCGTGTCCGAGATATGCAGTAGACCAAATCTTGAGGCCGACGGTTACTCATCAAACGTCAACTGAGAAGTTTTACATGGAGAGACAGGGAGAGAGGTGCCTAGATGGGGAAACCTTTATTTTCTATCTGCAAGGCGAAGACCATCGTGATTAAACCAAGGTACGGGGACGTTGGGGTAACATTCCATTTGTCATGAACGATGTGAAAGAAAACAATACCTTTTTTTCATACATTTTGAGATACAGTGTATCATTTTTCTTCGTAATTTTCAATTTATCAGGAAGAAATTTAATTTTGAGTATAATAAAATAACCATCAGAATAATATTCACAAATTCAAATGCATATATTAGTAGCCAAGGTTTCGTCTTCAGAAGCTCCCAAATAAACGAGGATAATGTTATTTACTTCGTAGGATCTTCCCAGCCCCGGATCTATCATATTTTCAAGGTGGGGCAAAAACTTAAAACTGCCGTCCACCTCCTTAAGTTATTCTGTTAAGTTATAATATTTTTTTAACTAGGTAACACGAGAGTATTTAAACACTATATTGAATACCATTAATTTTTTTTAACCAACTTTCTTATAAAGGGCGGAATTTGGATGAATATATTTGCTGTTTGTTAGCGCTAGATATGGCTCTAACTTTAGATTTGAATAGAGATAAATGAAACACACCCATTTATGTTCCCAAAAGTTTTACTCCACAATTTGGAACTAATGAAGGGATTTTAAGTAAATAAAAAAGTGGAATCAAAGAACATGATCGAGGGGTAGTTCACAGGCCCAAAAGACCTGATGGGATGGGATTATTCGCTCATCATTCGTTAACTTTGTATCTCCTGAACTTACTATCATCGTTAATACACTGGATTTTATTGAGGATTTCATAGAAACTCCTAAAGTTATTTCTATCACAATAATATGCATACTTATTTTCTACTCATCATGCGAAGACGAGGGCGAAAATACATAATTCACATGGAGCAAGGCATGTTTCATATTTTCTGATGAGATTTGCATTCGGGTTTGTAAACTTTATACTGAGTAGGTGGCTCTGAGGCAAATGAAATAATATTAGCAATCTTTGGAAGTATTTAGAAGTATTTAGAATTTGCATACTCTTAATGTGATAATTAATAAAAATTGTCAAATAGGTATTTGAAAAAAAAAGAATTGTTCAATATTCGAAAATATGTATAAAATTCGGATTAGGTACATACAATTATAAACATACATTATTACGGTGATCGCACAGGTACATTACAGGTATGGAAGGATATATGATGTATTTAAGAGATCAGATACAAAGATAACTGAAATATTCTCCTGTATGGCGTATTGGACAAATCTCGAGGCTTATAAAAAAGATATATTCCAATTTTCTAATTGAAATTGGGAATGTTGAAATCATGAATCCTGAAGCTAATCACAATGACTACCCCTTGTAAAGACACAACTAAGAGAAACGGGTTCACTTAGATATCTAATCAACTGAATGTTAATACAATTATTATCATTTTAATTGTAAAATTTTTCATTTTTTGTTGCATGAAAGTACGTCGTTTTATTTCGAAAGTACCGAACCCTGTGAGTGAAATAGGTCCACCGAAAATAAATTTTGTAATCAACTTCTTGGTACTCCTCAAGTTTTGACCAAATTAATCTGTCTTGGTCCCATTTGAGAAATTTGAATTAAGATAGATTTGTTTGAGCATGTCTGATTGCCTTTCCTATGTGAATGTTGTCCTCATAAAAAATGGCATAATACTTTTTCAATTCGGGTGAAGCCTGCATGAAAGAGAATCTTCATGTTCTGATGGGTTGATAGTGTTTAAGTTGTCTTGACTATCGTTGGTAATTGACACCGATAGGTGACGTCCTTGGTCACAACCCCAACTTTCACTGTCGTAGATTCAAATTCGTATTTGAAACCCTTTCAAATTTGCTTTTATTCATATGAACATAGGGATCAAAATATAATACCGTGAAGTATAGGTACGTTGATTCGTGCGTAACTCTGAGTAGATATTTATTTAAGAACTTTGATTACTGTAATCTTAGATCTGAATACCTTGTTCTTACTACAAACATTGTTTTCATTCAAATTTTTGTAAAATAATGAAACAAATCTATTTCACCACATTCTTACATTTCCAAATGTACCACCTTACTTGGATTAGAAGTTCTCAAATAAATTATGAAGGGAAAAATGAGCTTACTGTAACCCTTATTTGTTATTGGGATAAAGGTCAATATTAGAGTCTTCAAATTTACCGAAATTCTCATAACAGAGGTAGAGGTGATACATCACTATCGGAATCTATTGGCGCAAAATTGAAATGACATTTATCAACAACAATTTTGCCTGAAATATCGAAAGGATTAGAAATATTGGTCATATTGAAATTTGATTGGTGAACTGAGATGGGATTAGTCGGATTGTATAGGGATTGAACGCTGACTTACACACATTGGACCGAGTGAACTACCCTTCGCACATCATAACCTTTAATAGTTCATAGCATAGAATGGTCTGTAGTAACATCTCCATTTCGTGTTGCTGATTTTGTGACAAAGATGTAGAAAGAGATAAATTTTCGGCTAGGCGTCAAAATTTGTTTATGGCAAAGATGTAGAAAGAGATACATTTTCCGCTGGCTGTAAAAATTTGTAGAAATGCACCCGGAAAAAGGGGTATAACTAAGTGCCGAAAGAGTTAAACTGACAGCCATGCGACGACATTTACCACAACATCTATTATACTGTTAAATAAAGAAAATAAAACGTCCCATTTTTACTTATTGTCTCTCTATCTGTGGTACTTCGTTTCAATCGCTCACATGCACAGAGGACACGCGTTTGCTATTATCTAGATATTTTTCTCAATTTTCGTTTTGCGTTATGTGACACCGGACTAAATACGCGACTCTATGTGAAGGTAATATTTATCATGTTTCAACACACATTCCGTGATGAAAAATAATGAAAGCGGATCTTCTATTAACATTTTCAATTTCAAACTGAATATTATTAACAACTGGAAGTTTGCACATTCATGTTTCAGAAATGTTTGGAGGTACTTTCTGCATTAGTCTTTAGGATATTTTGAAGCGTTCATACATCTTCAACCAGGGTTTTGTAATAGAAATAGAAACTGGTGAAAATGAACAAGTATCCAATAAAATACTATAATCTGTATAGCCAATTGGGATAATTCATATGCAATTGGCATGAATGATAGATACAGTTATGAATTATTATATTACATAGATATGAATAAATAAATTCTACAAAAGTCAACATGAGTTGCGTATTGTTTTAATTGTAATGAACCATCAACGAATTAAAACACCATTTATCAGCATCAGTTTGAAAATGTAATTAAATGATTCGAAAATAAAAGATTTATTTCATCCTTGAAGAGTTGATTGGGAATAATATAATTCATTGGGAATCATGTGCGTAATTTAGTACTAATAACAATGCACACAGAATGTTCTCTAAGATCTCGAATGCCGGAAGTTCATTTATTATGAATAAGTAAATGGAATTTTACTAAAAACAGTAAAGAATTAATTCATCATCAGAAGCTGTTCAACGTGTCAGTTTTAAAGGAGAAGCATGACACATGTAGGAGAAATAATATTAGATTAGCTATTAAGAGAATCAAATGCTATGTCTAGAGAGAATATAATGATATAATCTAGACGTACTCGATACTCCACCTACATAGATGTATAAAATCTTATTATGAAAGAGATACACAAATTAGTTTAGATTTATACTTATTGATCTTATTTTACATTTACTTTTAGTTGAGAGAATAACACTGACTATGGGAATAGGATTAACAAACACCCCGCCGATTATTCTCATGAACGTTAAAAATTTCAACACAATAATCTCCAAGATACGCCACAAACTGGAACACGAATATTCCCTCTAGTCTACATTATTACCACGCATTTCATTGTAATATACTTCTCTCTTCTTCTGTTTCATGAAATATACAATAATATTGTGATGCAATGTCCGAATTTATCCATGTTCGAAACATACGTTTGGTAGGTATGTATATTTCCAGTAGCAAGAGATTCATCCCAGTTCTAATTTCGATGCAGCGACACTACTGCACCGGAACTGAGGGGGCCTATTATTTTCTATTTTCTACTTCATGTTCAAGTGATTCATTGTATCGAAACATGATTTTTAGAAAAATATTAATCAAATGAACGTTAGCAGTCAATATGAATAATTTGAATCTACGCGTTTACTTCACAACATAATATGCGTTCGACGTTGTGCTATTCCATATTTACAATTAAACTGACATTCATAGCAAACGCTTTGAAAACAACTGTTTCGGATTTCCATTTATCGCAAAAGCATGAGAACTTGATATGAATTTTTATATCCCAATATATTAAGCAACGAATTAAATTTGATAATATTACTTTATTCTGTCTTTATTCTTGTACAGATGAAGTGTGCGCATCGCACATGGACATGACTGGGTCCAACCTTGTAAATAAATGGTTGAGTTTCACTTGTCTATCTTATAAAGCAATACAAGGTGTCCAACTCCGTCCAACACACAAGACTATTGTATGTGTTACGGCTAATGTGTAAACGTGGCTAGTTTTAAACCAACCAAACCGGTGGCTATTTTGATAAAAAACGCAATTACGACTAAATTAGCGACTAGATTACAAGTAAGGGTTCTGGCAGGTTTATTTGAAATATTTGAGAAATCTAAATCAGTTGGATGATTTATAAACCATCTAAAGCAGTTTGGCTAATATGAACACAATATTTCCTATTAGCACAAAATAACAAATGCTTTAGCTAGCTTATAAACTAGCGTATTGATGGGCCCAACGAGTTTGTATATAATTTACATACACAACCACTACCGAATGGTTAAAATGGATCGTAGAGAAAAGTTTAAGCTGTTCTTTCAAATTTAGATCTTCACAGCTTTCCATTTTTCATCAACCTTAATTGGAGTACGGAAACTATTATTCCCATGGAATCAATTCGATTTATACAAACAAATTTTTTTCTTATTTGTTCTATTTTTCTAATATCTTATATTACCATTTTTGCTATTACCAGTAGAAATTATGATTTTCATATTATTCAGACTTCTTTGGATAGTTTATAAACGTCCCTAAGGTTAGCAGAGCCATTCCAGAAAAATGTAAAAAAAATACCTCATAATTATAGGCTTTTTTCAGACACAACTATGAATTTTTAGGTACAATTAAAAACAAAAAAAATCCGAGGCTCTGATGCCTTAAGATAAGATAGCAGAGTCACCTAAAAATTCACGTTTGAGGAAATTAATTCGGGTGCTAAGATTATAGGCACTTATAGATTCTTCAATTATTACAAGAAAAATTCATTTTTTCCTAGGAAACTGAGTTTTCTTTCTATGGCCTCGGTTGAGATGAACTGTAGGTCGGCATGAGATAATAAAATTTGATGAAAATAGAAAATATTTACATAGGAATTATAGGCTTTTTTTAGACTACAAATTTTCAGGCACAATTTTTTTAAGCTTAGGCTCTGCTGACCTGAGATAAGCTAGCAGAGCCAACTAAAAATTCACGTTTGAGGAGAGTAATTCGAGTGCTATAATTATAGGCAGTTTACAGGCTTTATAAGTCTGCAGAGCCTCGTTTTTTTTTTGTTTTCAACCGAGTCTAGAAATTTATAGTTCTGTCTAAAGAAAGCCTATAATTATGATGTATTTTTGTTTTAATTTTTCTGAAATAGCTCTGCTAGCTTTGGGGACGTAGTTTATAAAGTATCTAACTGTTTCAGATTTCTTAAATATTTCAAGTGAATTAGCCAAGGTCCTTAGAGTTAAGTTAATAAACCAGGCGCAAATTTAGTTATTGAGATTGCGTTTTTCCATCAAAATAGCCAACGATTTGGCTGGTTTACAAACCATCGCTAGTTTCTAAGCTAGTCTTATTTGCACATTAGTCATAACACTATTCAAGATTCCTAAAACTCAAGCTGAAATAAGAAGAACATAAGCATGATGCCTGGATTCGTGAATACATATGTCGATATATCTCAGAATGAATGAATCATACCAAATGATCATCCAATATATTCACTACCAAACAAATTCTAGCCTCTAGATACTAGGTTGTTGCCTGAAAACACTCAATGCAAATTACAAAGGAATTGCAGGAACTTTTCTCGTATAATCAATCATGTCCGTTAGATGGACTAGATCGAAGGGAAAGTTGCGTGAGTCCTATTCATTTCTAACACAATTTTCAAGTAAAAGTGATAATTCCTCGAAGGCATTCCAATATAGATTTTCATTATCGTGAAGTATTTGTGTTCACAGTTTCGACACCCATTTAATTGAGTTGTTGAAGTTTCCTAATTGCTAGGCTTTGTTCCAAATATAACTTCCCAAACTCTATAATGAATGAAGCTAGAACTTAGCAATAGCATTTATTGACGGAATTTTTCAACATTGATGTACCTAATACGGATTCTTGACATTCTATTCTCAACTCGAAGTCTTGTAAATCTTACTTCAGTAATTGTTATCGAAAACAAGTTATAGCTGTCGAAATTATTAGAACATCCGCTCTTTCTGAAAGTTGTGATATGCCTCACTGGATAATTTTTATAAATCTACTGAAGATGATATCTTTGTTGCAGAAATATGCAAGTATTATTAGGGGTATATTTGGGTCCATATTAATTTTATATAATAATGGTGAATAATACTGTTCTAATAGAACTTTGAAAATACGCCTTACGCAGATTCCAAAGTATATTCCTATGATATTATCAAATATATGAGATGTAGTATATGGCAATTGGGTAACCATAATACTACCTATTAATAATAATAATACCTATTAAATATACTAATATAATACGCATGAAATATACTCTTTTTGTTCGTAGAAAATACATGGTAATATATAAGTTGTTCAGTAGGAAATAATGATAAATTATATATTTTCTCAGAGTAACCGGAAATGACATGCCGAGATTTGAACAATAAATTCTGGAACTATACTAATTTCAAAATCGATTCTGAACCCAACGTGTGTTATTAGCAAATTGTCGAAAAACAGGTCCTTAGAATGAATGACTTTTGAAATTAGTATACACTTACATTTCGGCCTTCTTTCCTTATTCATTACACTCACTGATATTTCCTGAACAAAATTGTGTTAAATATATTCTATAGGATATGATATCAAATTATACTGAGCAACGAATATGTTCTTTATATACAGAGTAAGTCAACTACTTATTTATGTTTTCAAAATTATTGTGGTTTCATAGCAGGTACTATATTCCATTTGACATTAAGTTTTCATTATGAATACGGAGTAGTCACTCGCAACGAAACCTTCAACGAAACTTTCAATAGTATATATTGTTTAAAGAGCACGGAATGAACAATCCGTATGATTCATAACACTATACTTTTTCTAAGGTGATTACATAAGATAGAGAAATGGTTTCAAAATAGAAACTTGAACTTCAAATTCAATTGTATTGAAAATATCCATTTACAATTAACATATTAAATATCTGTGAAGGTTTTGTAGACTTTTTTATATTCATCTTCCGTTGATTGTGCAGCCTGATCTGCGACTGCAGTAAAACTGGATGAGTTAGTTCTAAGCAGCTTTCGCTGCTCATCGTGAGTTATAAGGTTGACAAGTTTTTGTTAAATTGCATTGATACAGGTCTTCAGTATTGATTGCTTAAACTTTTAAACTCCATGAGAGACGTGATTTATTGTAACAATGACCAACGACAACACTATCACTTCAATAAAGCTTCAATATACAATGATCTTAATTTTTTAATATAATTATTTATAATGATATAACTGAAGAAAAACTAGCCTGGTACAACCAATAGAATAATGTGGGTAAAGAATTGAAATATTTTCATTTATTTCCCAAATCTAATATGTTCAACCAAAAATCTTAAGACATCTGAGATAAATCTTTTGGTTAATTGAATTTGGAAGGTTTTGCTTCCCATTTAGCGAACATGAGTTGCAAACCTTGAGTGTTCTTAGAATTTTAGCTGTGTATTTAATAGTGAAGAAGAAGATCTTGGAACGAGGACAAGTTGTAGATTCTAACCGTATCTTAAATACATTTTAAATACCTTTTCAAATGGAAAGAGTCAAGTGAAACAATCTTCTGAGTTGAGTGACAATGTCTGCCGACGTCTGGCGACATCTTCTACGTTGATGACTAAAGCTCGGATTATAGGCAAATTTCTTTGTTTTTGCATATTTTGCCTATTCTTGGTGTTTCCTGCACATTTTACCATTTTTCGTAGATACCGCCTTTTTGTGCCTTTTTTTTAATTTCGTGCTACCTATCCATGATATTATTCATATTTCTATTACTAAACCTTTCCGTTATAAAATTTTGGGACAATAATAGAATATCAATTTTTTGTTTATCAATGGTTTCTTAGGAAAATTTACATGATCGAGCCTTGAGGCTTAACTATCGGGAAATTCCTAACCTTTTGTCCTTTTATAATAAACAATTATCAGTTGTACGGACGGTTACTGTATAAGAGTTTAATTTTGTTGCGTATGCCGGAAAGTAAAGAACACACATTTTAAACGGTTTTAGACGATTGATGAATTTGTTTAGAAAGATGACTTCTAAGTTAAGTGCATGGATCCGACCATATCCGGAACTTTCTCTAGAAGGAGATGACGCATTTTGTAAACCGTGCGGAAAATCGGTAAGTTTTATTTTTTCTCCTCCTCACTCACTCCATAACCAAAATAATATTCAAATTCTAATTATTGTTATTTTTTAAATTCTAAGATTACAAGTACTAAAATGTACTTCATTTACCAGCTTTGTGGAACTCCACTTCATAAACAGATTTCAGAAGAATTGAATTACTCCAAATTAGTCGAAACATCTCAGCGGGATAGTTTAAACATTTCAAAAAGAAGGAGAAGAATACATTTGAATTTGATTTATGCCAGATGATGATTGCATCCAACATTTCTTTGTATGAAGTTAATCATCCTAGTTTTAAGTTATTTAAAAAAAAAACATTCCAATATTTTTACCGGAATGTATTTCAAAAAGTAAACCGGTTTTAAAGTGCAATTTCTTGTATATTATCGTGGATGAAACAACAGATGTAGGTGGTAGATATATAGCTAATTTTATGATTGGAATTTTGAATGAGAACTTTTCAAGCAAACCTTATTTAGTTGCCATTAAAGAAATAGAAGACACAAACAATTTAACCATAAAGTAGATTTATACAAGATAGTTCAACAAACCTCCTCTTACCCAATGCTGTACCAGTCAATAAAACAGTTCTAATGCTTTCAGATACTGCAGCATATATGTTAAAAGCTGCTGTTAATTTAAAGATTTTTTTGTCCCAACTTAATTCATTGCACTTGTGTCTCGCCCACGGGTTAAATCGAATTGCAGAAGTTTCCGTTGGTGAATGATTTTATAACAGTTATGAAAAAAGTTTTCTTAAAGGCTCCGTTGAGTGTGCAGATATATAAAGAAAGATTTCCCGATGTCCCTTTGCCACCTTAACCAGTAATTACAAGGTGGGGAACGTGGCTCGAAGCAGTTTTCTTTTACTATGAACACTACAATGAAATAGAATTAGTGATGTCAGAATTTGATGGAAATATTTCCGAACAATTTGAGAAGCAAAAAAAATATTAACAAATCCGAAATTGAAACAGCAACTCGCATATATCAATGGCAATTATAAATTAATAGTTAGCACAATTACCTTATTAGAAAAACAAGAGGTAAATTTAAGAGAGTCAGTTAAATTGAAAGATAATTTAGAAGCAAAAATTAAATCAATACCTGGAAGTAATGGTCAATTAATTTCTAGAAAAATGAAATATGTTTTTGACAAGAATGTAGGTTTCTCGTTTTTATATGACTTATGATCCGCTCTTAAATATGCTTCAACTACATCTGTCGATGTAGAGCGTTCATTTTCCATGTACAAATTAATTTTAAGAGTTTTAAATATAGAAAAGCACTTATTAATTAACAATTATTTAGTTATTATGTTATTAATACTATGTTGTGCAAATATTATTTGTATTAAGTTAATTCACTTTGTATAATAAATAATAACTTATAATTATTAATTAATTAATTATGATGTGAAAGGCATTTTGCCTATATTGCCTATTTGTTAAGATTTCTGTCTTTTTCAATAAAAATCTTTGCCTTTTTCTTCAATTTTTGTTGCCTATAAATCGGAGCTATATAATGACTAACTAAAAACATATACCACGAATAATAAGAAATATGAATGCAATGATTGTTTCATATAAGCTCAATAATTATTTTAAGATGCTGATAGTACACAACAGTCGATGGGAAAATGAGGCGGTAATCTATTTAATTGTTAACCGTAATAATTTGGTAATCTTCCTTGGAACGATTTTAGCTACAAATTTATTTCAAGTTTCCCTCGAGAATGACGATCGTCCACCCCTGTACTATACAGACACAATGTTGCCAAACCTTAGCATCAACGAATTTGTAGGTAGAATAATGAGGGAGAGCAACTGTTAGTTTTTAGAAGACATTCAATTTGTTCTGTTCCGCAATTAAAATTTCAATCTGGATTAGATTACAATTTTTGTTATCTACACACTTAGTTGAATTGAAATTTAATCCAATTCAAATTACACCGGTGTACGATAAATCAATACCACTGAAACTTTGGAATGATGGATATTAAAACTGGGAAAGCAGTCGCTCGCTCGGTTCGAAGTGAATGTATTCCTAATCTACGTGGTTTCTTACATGCATCTATTCGAAAACAAGTTTTGTTGCAGCTGTTTAGTATTATTTCACAGGCTCTCTTTGTTTTAATCCTGAAACTAATTCCATTCTCATTTTATAATAGACTGCGCGTATAAAAGAAATCATTTTCATACTTACGATAATAATAACAATGTATACAAGATTGAAGGGAGTATAATGAACATTTTGTGCAGTCGTGCATATCATGCATCACGGCACAATCTTAATTCATATTAATGATATCAATTTATAGAATTTGACTTACATTTTTTACGTGGAGATATATTTCAAATTTAGACAATAAAATGTTACACACAATCATCATTTATCACTATTCTAATATACAGGATGTGATCAATATATATGAATACGTGGATATGTCTGAGCATATAGGATACATAAAAATTAAAACCATTCGGTAGAGGAGCAATATATACAGATGTTTCAAACTAATGAACTCACTGTGTCACATATCACGGAATAGTCGCCTTATTATGTGATTATGGGTCGTTTGATACCAATTTGGGTATTCTACATTTCTGCAATGGGCTATCCTTTGCATCTCATCAAAAATGTCGCTAATACTATCGGAGACAAGACTGAGGTTTTTTAGTTTTGCTAAATAAAAATGACACATTTGACTCCATTTTTGCGACAACAGACAATGTGGATCCAAAGCTTTGCCTAAGCCAATTTCAGAACTGTTTCTAGAACAATGTTCAGCCTTCATTGTATCTATACTTTGACTACACAAGAGGGAAACATATAATGTCAATGGTCAATAAATTCGTAAGTATGACATCATCAATCAGACAAATAGTTCTTTCTGGATAGAATCCAAGAGCTTTAGCGTATATTTGGGAGTCGAACTCCAACATGTGTACGGTACTCCAGAACAGATCGAATCTGCACTTTGTAGATTATGAGGAGCTGCTTGGATGTAAAGTAGTTCTTGACACGGAATAGAAAATCAAGTTTTTTACAAATTCTTTGATTGTGATATAAATTCACAAGCAGAAAACCATTGTTGTCATAATGATACAAAAAGTATGGATTATATTTAAAAAACTGAAGAACGATACCAAATGTACCACTTGTTATGGGGCTACCTGTTCCAAGAACAATATAGTTCCCATTTCAAGAACCTTATTGCGATTTGCTAAAATTCACAATATCATGACCAAAGGAACGCAATAGTCTCCACTGTGGGTTAGGCACGTACATACGCACAGACATAATGTCAAAAATAGTTAGATAGATTTATAAAGGTTCAAAACGAGAAAATCCGTAAAACATTTTAAGCTCGATGACTACTACGTGAGGGAAGTCAAAACAGGGACCGTACTTTCAAAGATCTATAGCTTAGAAGATGAGAGAGCTGGCTGACTTGGTTCCTACCCTCGTGAGCTAGGGGACTAGCCACTGCGTGTGACCACGGAGATCAAATTTTCGCGAACCAGCTTTTATCATTTCAATTCAGTTGATCGCCAGCAGCCTCAGAGTTTGTGTTAGTGCTTTGCACGAGAGCGAGAATTTAAAATAGAAGTCTCGGTTCAGCACTAGCTCTTGGCTCATAATACGTATTATGAAAAATAAATAATCATATCAGCAACTTACTTTTTGAATTTGGTTAATTTCCCAATTTAGGCCTGGACGATTAACTTGTAGGTCCGAGTATCATGCACACGCATGTACTAAAAAAAAATATTTATTCTTAAAACTTTTTTATAGCTTATTATATACAACGAACACTCGCGCGAAAAATAAATATATTTATTCAAAATGAAAGTCATGTAGCACACAACAAATAAAAAATATACATTTATAATTATTCGCGAGATCAAATACTTATTTCATCTGGGATCATTTATCATGAGCCGAATCTACACTCCAATGGCCGTTTTACAAGAAACATCTTTCTAAAGTTTTTCGTACTATATGTTAATATGCAACAGGTAATTAATAATAAGAATAAGGAATTGTAGATAAATATACAACAAATTAAAGACGTATAATAACTTCATGCAGAAACATACCGTAGGTAACCAGAGATTCGAACTATAGATCATTCTTATTTCCAAATTTTATGGATCACAAAGTTGTTATTAAGCCTGTCTTATATTTTACGTACATCAACCTGCACATAATCCTAGGTACAGCCTTAAACGTTTATTTTTTGTTGGGATGGGCTTGGGAACGCGAATTTACGCGTTTTCCAAATAACTTTTCGAATTATTAGAAATGTTTGAATTGCTGGTGCCTTTCACTCCGAAGTATCACGTTGAATGTCATAATTTTTTCACATTGTTGCTTTTTCACATGATAAACATATTGTCAATGAATCTTCTGATTTGATTTCGTAGTATTTTTCGAATTTATTTTTCTTTTGCTGTGAACCCGGCAACCCTTTTTCTGGGGGTTGCAAATTATTGTGATATGAGGTTTGGCTTAGTGACTGCAATATACCGGATATCATTTTCGACATTCTCAAAACTACAAAACTGTAATGGTTAAGATTACCATTAAATAATGTGAGACATGAATTATTTAAATTTTCAATATTAGGTAGGTACTCTATTCTACTACCAGTCGCACTACTGCTCCTGCTTTTGACTATGATTGACGCTGTCGTTGACCAGAGGTCTAGGCTGTGCCGTGGGCCAATACTTTGTTGCATGCGTGCATGTTTATGTATGACATGTCGAGCACGTCTAAAGAATGAAAATAGAATTTGTAGAGCGAGAACGAGAGTAACGAGAACAAGAGCGAGAACAGGTAACTTCTCGCTCTTGTTCTAGTAGTCGAGAGCTAGTGCAAGAGCGAGATTTGTTTATCCGAACCGATAGCGAGTAGAGTCAACTCTTTCGCGATGCACTAAGGATCATCAGGTCTATTATCAAATTGGTTATCAGAACTGTGGATAGAACCATAGTCAACTAGACTTAACAACAAATGCTGTGAATATCTCAATGATCCATTGTATGAACCTAACTAGAAGGCAGAATCAATTCAGATTGCATCATGGCATGATTGTCAGAGTTCTCAAAATTCACAAAAATTAGAAGTCAAAGAATCATATCAATTGATATTGTATTCGGAATACAGCTTCATGTCTGCGGAAGGAAACATCTTAAATAACCCCTCCCAATACAACGAAGGAAATCTATAAGCTAAAAGGTCAATTCCCAGAAAAATAACTCATATTCATCCGGAATAATGCATTCCGGAAATGCAAATATAGTTGATATGGCTCTACATAAAATATTGAAGATGAGGATGTTATAAGTACTTGTGCGGCAGCCATTATTGATCTACGTGATACGAATTGGAAATATTGAACATACTCGCTAATGTAGCAAAAATTATGGATATTCTGTTATGAGTTAATTTGGAATAATTGTTGAGGAATGCAAATAATTATCATTAATTATAATCAAATACGAGACGAGCCAATGTATAACGGAACTAGACAATCATAGTTAGACTCTCTTCATTCTTATTGTCTTAAGAACATCATATGCTGTCATTTGATATATTTACTCTTTTTTCTCGAAGTACGTTTCCATTATATAATTTATGAGTTTTATTAACATCAATTGTAAGCAATTTGTTCAATTTACAGAGCAGATTGG
The DNA here is from genome assembly GCA_958510875.1 of Endomychus coccineus. Classification (NCBI taxonomy): domain Eukaryota; kingdom Metazoa; phylum Arthropoda; class Insecta; order Coleoptera; family Endomychidae; genus Endomychus; species Endomychus coccineus. The sequence continues at coordinate 111,840,686 of OY294069.1, forward strand.
ATGGATGAGTCGTTGGTGCACTTAAAATTATGAAATTATTAATCTACATTTTCACCGTATATTCCTTCAAAACAAACCGACGAAATCGAATTAGTATTAATAGTAGTGGTTAGAAGACAATAGATATTATTCATAGGTGCCCCTGATTTTACGGTTTATCCTTTTTTCCATCAAGAGTCATAGCATCATAGAGTTTATAGTACAAAGGTTTATGCATAGCATCCAATTTTAGCGGATTGAATCTTCAAATTTTCAAGGATTCAAGAATAATGAACGTTCGTTTCAGAGTTCAAAATAATTTCTAACTTCAATATACTTGACTATAAGGGTTTAGTGATTCAATTTATTTCGTTTAATTACGCTATAATCGACAGTACCTTCCTCGAACTGGTTTCAAATGTTTGAAAGATGCAACAATTGATTGTTTACTTCTAGTTAAAATGTTAGAACGAACATTTTAACTCGGTATAAAGAAATGTAAGGAATGCAAAAAAACAATTTTTTAAATTCCAATTTATCTTCAGCTGAAGATAACCCGTTGTTTGCATCATTATCCCCAAATAGTATTTAAAGAGGCACATTTTGATCTATAATTTAGTTCACTCTGATGATGGCTACTTGGTAGCCGAAAGATCCTCAGTACTTTAATAGTATTTTTAGGGGATAAGTGTGAATATTTTTTAATTATAGTGCATTATGTTTATCAATGATATACTATCTTTTCAGATATTTATATTCACAAAAATATAACTCTGTCGGGAGCAAAGTGCTAGAATTGGTTAAATGATGTCATAGCTGGTTATTTTTACGATCAATCACTTCCACAATTTCTCTAAATAACTGTTAATCTTCGTCAAACCAGGTATATTTCATTATAACAGTTGGCAACACCTTAACAGAGTCGTCGATTTATCCAATTGATTTGGCAGTTCATATATTTGTTGTGAATCTGAATTTTGGTAAAATTAAATATCAAGTAACAGAAACAGTTATTCTCAGGACTGTAATTGTATCTACATTTAGGTCGTGTGATATGTATACTACGGAAATGCCGAAGTTACTATCATCCAGTGTTCAACAAATTGTATTTTCAGCAATAAATTTGTGTAAAGAAGAACATGTAAATGGAGGCAATCACTGCCGTCAGAGACAGAGTTAATCAAAAAGATTGGGGAATTCAAAATTGCTCTAAATTCAGGAAACTTCAACCGGAAGGCTACATCGAATTAATATTTCGTATTAGTAAGTTGCAACTACAACATGAGAGAAGTACCGTTTGAGAGGCTTCAGGTTATATCAAATATGCTGAAATAACTCTAAAACAATATTTAATTAGGATATCATCTGAAATGAGTTATATTGGAAGTAATATATTATAGGATAGCATCTCGTGGCCCACTTGTATGTACAAAAGCTAAGACTTGATTGCATACTTGAACACTTTTATGATCAATTAACAACTTTCAACACAGGCCAAATAAGAAAGTTGTTTATAAACGAGACTACATATCGGTGATTTTCTATATATGAAATAGGCTAAGCAATGACATATATCGATATGTTTTTACATAAATAGAAATGTGATAAAATTTATGTCGACTAGAACCAAATAAGAGGGAACTATCCAGATGAAATTTAACAAAACTGATGACTGTTATTCCACGTACCACTTTTTAGACTGAAGATTTTGTTTTCATGTAGGAATTGCCGGATCTTGCAATGAATAGTAAATTAAATTTTATTACGACCTTATTAATGTAACGTTTATTAACCCTCTGACGCATAGGAATCCGATGATGGATTTAACAGTTTAAATTTTTTTTTCTCTGACCCTAGTTCAGGCACATAAATGTTACACATCAATAAGTGAAATGCAAATCTTCTGTAGGTTGAATATGCGTCTTTTGATAACGTGCTCTGTGTGTGGTCTGTAAGAATAAGTTACAAGTTTATCTTCAAACATCGGCTGGTTATCGGTAAGTAATTGAAGCTTTTAAAATTTATTTAGCATACTTCATACTGCATCTTTATAATCTAAGTAATATTTGTCAATTATGTACTTAGAATTGTAAACAAAAACAATATTTAGATGTCATCCATACATGGCTTCATATGCATTATATATTATATATTATTGATAATTTAACATAAGATTATAAAGATTAATAAACGTAAAACATTGAACCTTAGGCGGTATTTGAACACACATTCCTGGATGCCTAGTCCCGAGTGTTTACCAATTACACCACTTTGGTCTCTTTCTAATATTTTTGTAAATATAAAGCTCTGAAAGGATAGTAGATCATTGATGAAAACAATGCGATTCGATGCTCCACTATAGATCAACCATTCTTGCACATTCATCTAATGTTCATTGAATTGAGGAGTGTAGGTATGAGTATTACTATGATTGGCAATTACTCTGACAGTACTCATTCAATGACAGTATCCCGGTTCTTATATATTTAAATAGAATGACTGAGAAATGTTCTGGGTAAGTATAAACAAGTTTGAGGTTTCTTTGCCTAATTGGTTACAATTTCGTGTAACTACATTAAGAGATATATAACTAAATTTTCTGAATTATGGAGATAACTAAGATGATTTAACATAGGATTATAAAAATGAATAAACGTAAAACATTCAACCATAGGCGGGATTCGAACCCACATTCCTGGATGTCTAGTCCAGCGTATTAACAAATCACACCACTTTGGTCCCGTCAGAGTCTTATATTTTTGTAAATATATGAGAACCGGAATGCTGTCATCTAATGAGTACTGTCAGAGTAATTGCCAATCATAGTAATACCTACACTTCTTACTTCAAAACGATTGAATTTTAGATGAATGTGCGTGAATAGTTGATTTATAGCAGAGCATCGTATCACATTGTGTTCATCAATAATCTATTATCCCTTCAGAGGTTTATCTTTACAAAAATATAAAACTCTGACGAGAACAAAGTTGCTTGCATTCCTGAAATATCTTCCCAAATTTAACTCATCATTGGAAAGACACTTTGTTGTAAATAGTGAAATTTGTGATGTTCACTGTTGTATCAGTAGAGCTAGATACATTCTCGAAAATTTTAAATTCGGAAACCACGTACGTTTCCATGAAAATTTACACCTGCGAATAGCGATGGTAATTTTTGCTATTGCCACTAATCTCGTATTCATCAATCAGTTGAAGTATCTGCTATCATGATTGTATTTATTCAATATTGAACAGTATATATGTGCAAATCACCTCTATCTTTGATAATTGTCCTCGTTTGGTGTATTATACTAGAAATTCCTAGAGCTCTCATATCCATTTAATTCTATTAAAAATTGAATAAATAAATCGGAAATCTGGGAATGTAGGTACAAAATGGAGAAATTAATAATTTCAAAATTACTGTATTCGATTTATTTTTAGGAACAAAAAAGTATAAAGTTTCACACAAACTCCCTAAATTAGACTGCCTCAATATGTGCAACCGGAGACATTACCACATTGTTTGTTTCTTCCATAACATAATTCTACATAAAACACCACCGTATTTGTTTGATAAAATAACATTCAGGACTGATGTTCATAACATAAATAGTAGGTACCTAAGAGGGATTAATTACTCTCATCATCTCCCCATACGGAACTGCTTCTTAATATATATAGAATATACAATTTTCTACATGTTCAAAGCCCTTTAAATAATGTATTGCAGAATTATTTCGTAAAATTTGAACAGCCCATGTAGAATGTAGCCTCCTCATATATTATGTACCAAAATGGTTTTATTGAACTCTTATGTTGGCTAGTAACAATCAAGGGTTAATTGATAGAACACTTCATAGTGAACTTCCCCTTGTGGTTTGCAAACATTTTGTCTATGTTATTAATGTTATATGAAGTGCAATTGTTTCTTTATAATCTAAGTCGTTTTTGTTCGGATAATTATTATTATTAACACATTGGTCTAAAAAAGGAAGATCAGCCTAATAATTGTGCAAAATGAACACTCAAAAATCACTACCAAAAATGTGGTAGATGATCTAACGATGAACTGAATGTTTTTTCAGCGAGCCCCTTGAATTATGAAAATTATGTCCTATAGAATATTCTCATTCTGACTGGTAGGTCAGCACTTAGCGTGGTAACTCATGTCTGGAAACCAGAACAGAATATGTTGAAGCCAGAAATATGTGCAATGAAACAGTAAACGCTTCGAAATAGGCATATAATGCCAAAATAAGTTCAAAGCTTATCGAATGCCCGAATGGATCCTGTTCATTTTGGACTTTCGTCAAAGGAATTGGTAGAAATTTCACTTCCAGTTCATTTCCTCACCTAACCAAAGACGATGGCACACTGACTAATACACTACAAGAAAACGCCAAAATTTTTGCTCGATTGTTTGCAGCAAATTCCACTTTGGATCCACAAGGGAAGAACCCTCCTAATATTGCTGCCATCTATAGCCATATGCCTGAAATTGTCATTCGTCAGCGCACAATCAGGCGCATACCGCTTGATTTCAATATCAAGAAGTCTACGGGGCCAGACGGAATTCCACTTGTCGTTCTCAAGGAATGTGCACCTAGATTGACACCAGTTTTCTGCAGGTTATCATATAAACTATTTCCTCCTAGCTGGAAGACAGATAAAGTTCATCCAATCCCAAAAAAATAAAGGAGGATCGATCTTTCGTAATAATTATAGACCCATTCCACTATTATCTGTGATCTCTAAGGTGATGGAGGAAGCAATTGATATCAAGCTCATTCAGTAGCTAGAGAGCTCCAAAATTCATAAGAACGTTCTCTAGAACATCGTAGAAAGGTGAGCGATCTCTCCCTTTTCTATAGAAATTTCCATGATCGGTGTTTATCAGAAATATCGTCACCCCTTCATTGTCAAGCTCGAGACCTGCCAAACTTCTTCCTCCCAAACTTATTTTTCCATCAAACAGCAAATTTTTTGCCCAATGAGGTCTTTCCCTATGCCCATAACCTCCAAACCTACAAGAAAAATTCGAATGCCTTTCTCCTCTCCTAACACTCCACTGCTAGCTCACACGATGTTCTTCATTTCCCTCTCGTGTAGTCAAAGGATAGAAAAAAAGTTCTTGATCATATCAATTTGAACTGAACTCTTAACCTCCTTGAATCTTCATATAGGGAAAGTATATTTGATATTTCCCTAGAAATGAAATATGCCGGTTCCGGAGGAAACTGAAAAATTATGGATCGTTTTCTCAATTTGATTTTCAAGGATAATGATTTTCTATGGAAGACGCTATATGTATAGGCAACAGGTGAGACTAACATTTATTTGTTTTATTTCAATTGAATTTCAGAACGTTAGTGGTGAACTCCGCGATTGCCGTTCTTCAATCTATCATATTTGTGGAATATTTGGAAACAGTTAAGTTAATATGGCCACTGTATAATTTAAATTCATTCAGGTTAAAATTTCATTTCAGCTATGGATTTGAATAAACAATATGAACAATACGTACTACCTAAAATTATATGATGTTACAGATAGCTATTTACTAAACAGATTTCTGTTCGAAACGACTCAAGATATCGATTAGTGTTATCCGATCTGAATATGGATCCATCTTTTGCATTAATTGAAAGATTCGAATAGAGTTATTCAAATCATATCTCATGTCATTTTGATTGTATACGCCATAACTCCATGATTTTATTTTGTTAAGAATCGACACACAAGTCACATTGTTCAAAAAACTTTCTTCGACTAAATATGATAATCATATATACATTTAATAAAATCGAATGAAATTCCTAGGCTATGAATGGGACATTGTTTACTGTAATTTAGAAGAACCTGATCTGGTGGCCATCTCAGGAAGACGTTCCAAGAAACAAGTATATTACAGGCTGATGGGTAGGTATTATAACATCGTATTGATGAGATTCTAATTGTTCCTATATGAAGTGATGAAATTCATCCCATCTGTTTATCGCATTGAATGAGGAACTATTGATTATAATTACGCGAGGCTTTACGACGCGCGTTCTGGCGAAAGAAATATGGCAGAGGGAATTATTAGTATGGAATTTGAAGGGAGGGTTCTAATTCGAGTTGGTAAAGGCAGGGGCGTACTTGTTATGAAGCAAGAACAAGCTTAGAACATGAAACTATACAGATTTGTATATAATCAAAATATTGATCATTCTAATACGAGTTCTAATACATTTGTTTGATAATATTACTTACTAAGTAATGTCGCTGCAAAATTATTTTTTTTTAGTATGAGTACTATATACAAAATTGTACTGTCAAGGCGATTTCATGTCCGTTCCTTATAGTGTTGATAGTAAGTATACGAAAAACATAATTTTACAACTCCAATTAGATACTACCATTATTCATACGAATTACTTTACAATAAAATTATAACATATCTAAATCACTGTTCAGCTGCAAATGACGGACGGGCAGTTTACGATGTCTTTGATAATGAAGTCCAACTCCAAAAAAGACCCAACACTTGAAAGCCCCTCAAGTGTTTCAAGTACTTAAAACCAAGTTTCACAATAATTATGTTTTCATATTCAGCGCAAGCTCGTATTTTGTAGTCATAAATCTTAGCTGGATATGGTTTGCAATAAAATTCAAGACTGCGCTTTCAAAGGTAAGCCTAGTGTTCATTCAAGACTTTTCATTCAATTGATAATCAATATTTAAACCTTGAATAGTTATGTCTTGAGATGTATACCTTCTTGTGAACTGTTTTACTGGTTTCAGAACGAAGACATTTTGGAAATTGGAAGGTATCATCAAAAATCATCACCAGCAACACATTTTATTGTGATTATAGTCTACTATGTCTATAGTAAGTGTATATCTTGGCAGGTACTGCACTGAATATAGTTCATAGCATTATACTGGGCGTGATATTTCTAATTATTTGAACTAATTTATATACAAATATAGCAGAATTAGGTAATCTCACAGTATATTAATTTTAAACATGAAAAAACATCACAGTTAAATTGAAATTCGAATTTGTATGGAGTAATACGTCATATTGAGAAAAAAGAATTCTTTACCATTGAAATGTAATGTACTTAAATCTCATATTAGAAATAAATAGTGATTAATCATCACGATACTTAATGCGAAGGAATATGAAATCAAATCGCGTGTATCCAAAAGCTTAAATAATTTGAAAACACTCCTGGCAAATCTAATATCATAATTGAATAGTTTGACCTAATAAATATTGATAATAAAATATTTTGTTTGCAGAATTATTTTGGAAATGAGTCTTTTTTATTCTATATTTTCTTAAATACTTTACCATAATATTTTCAATGAATAAAAGAAATGAATAAAATCCAAATTAATCTTGAAATCACTTGAATATTGTTGATATTCATTTATCGTTGGTTTCTGTTTGACTATTATGTTTTACGATGCAGCTTTAATTGTAATCCGTACCACCAACATAAAAGCGGAGATAAAACTGTATCCATAATGAGGAACACAATCTTGCTAGTTTCATATTTTTCAACCATATTGTATAATATTTTTTCTTAAACTATTCATAATAGCTTCAAAAACAATAATGTTTGATTCATCTCTTATTAATCTTTATTTTCCCAAAGTCACAAAATGGGAGCATAATTACTACTATTTATGTGCAGGACTGAGTGTGATGATCTACTTTTTCTACAAATAATGTACATATACAGAGCTATACATACGTTGTTTTAGTTACGACTCTATTCTGAACATCGAAGGAATGACGCTGAAAATTTTTTTAAAATGTTTCGTATTTCCTAACCCCCCAAAAAACCGGTCCCGGGGCGATTCGTACCTTTGGCCCCTTCTCATTGGTTCCGCATATGTGGTCAGCAAACAATCGATGTCTCATACTGAGTGTTCTTATTCTTCAGGTTTCTTCAAAACTCGAATACACAATCAATCTTCAATATTCGATACCCTATTTTAGTAACAAGACGACTCCAAATGATTAACTGAGTTCCAAAGGAAAACGTATCCCTTCTGAATGCCGCATTGCTCGTTGAAGACCTTGTGTCGTACGGAAATCGATTACTAGTAACTATAATCATAATTTCCAGTAACCAAATCAATTTCGTATGAGAACCAATATGTCAAGGGAATGCTTAGAAAATTAGTTGATGATAAATCTTGAACTTTATCTGATATGGTTCAATCCGAAATCGGAAAAAACTATTGAGAAAGTTTCAAGCATAATAAATGAAGAGAGAATAGTTGAGTTTCAAATTTGTCATTTGAATTAAATTCCAACAAGCAATGATGGTTTGTCGGAAGTACTTTTTATACTTAAATAGAAGTTGGTTGAGTATCATGTTCTACAATTTGTTTTTAATTGTGTATCTAACTAATGACTCAGTTGTTAAACAACATGTAAACATTTATCAGAGTTGGAAGTGCACGAGGCGAAGAATATCTGAACAAATTGATGTGATTGTAGTGTAAGTAGTGTATTTCCGTACTTCGACAAGTGCAGTGTATTTTTCACCGTAGTTGCACCCACTCAAACTTGAATGAAAACTAAGAAATAGTGAAAATTCTAGACTGTCTCCCCAAATACATATCTATTAATTACCACTGAATGTGAAGTATCATAAAAAAATATCCGCCCCCAAGATTATTTATGACATGAATTTATTGAGCACTTCCAATTATTGTGATTTTAAGAATAAAAGTCAATTTGATTAAATCGGATTAATAATAACTGATGACGTTTGCCCAAATTACGCAATAATCAAATTAGAAATACCAAATATGAAAATTGCTACTTTTGTAGTGATTCGATAATAATAATTGCATTTTCGTTTCGCGTGTAATGATATGGCGGTCTCCGCCCGCATTATCATAACACGATAGGCCGGGTTGAAATCTATTCAAATCTGTTCAGCAATTATTGATTTTCACGATTCAACACGAAAGAAAGATTGTTTTAACTACCAAAATACTAAGCGTTGATACTACTGACCAGTTTTGGCAGATCTTCCTAGACAGAGAGCAATGTAAAATTAATCTATATCGTCAAAATAACATCGACAAGAAACCTTATGAAAATTAATCACCCACTTCGGATTGACGTTCTTCGAAAATAAGTCGTCTCCGGCTGCGTCAGAAGACATATCCCCCTTTGCATATAGTTTCACTGCATCAGATATAAACTGAAATTATTGACAAATATGGCAATCGCTTCTAATAATAATGATAAAACTGTATGATTAGGAATAAAGGCGTAATTGTTGTTGTCACTATGAGTAGCTATAGATCTACCTTATATTAAAAATGTTATGGAATATTGTTGAACTAAAATTATTCTGTCAGGGAGATATTGTTTTAGAAACATATAATTCTCATTTCGAATTTTAGTTTATTTATGCTAGTAACACTCAGTGGAAACTGAATCCTATAATAACGTTTTTCGATTACGTGAGAGAAATTTACATCAAAATAAAAAGTTATATTTACGACAGTTAAGTTTCTCAATTTGTTAGCTTGTACTATCAATTGATCTACAGATAACGCCAAAGATAAATATAATTCTTGTTTATAAATATTCAATTTAATACATGGGAAGAATACACAAAATTCTATCGATAACTTAAATTAACTATCAACTCTACCACGCAAGTTACTTCTCTTCACATAGAGTAGGAACAGTAGTTGGTACTCTATCTCCATGAAGGAAACTTAACCTGAAAGGTCGATCTTAATTCGTGATAAAAGTGGAAATGTTCAATTTATATTTCGATAAATCAGCGTGACTGTTTTAATTTCAAACCTTGAGATATAAGTAAGTAGGGATATGTCGGTGCATATTTGATCGAGTATCAGGTTTAATCTATAGTACCTTATATAAGTACTGATCGAACATCCTGCAAACATCTACATCATTGCCGACGCAATAAGTGGCCTCCATATTCTCACAGTTTCCAATGAGGGTATTGATAGAAGCCACAATTGGCCTTAAATGTTCCAGCGTTGTGAGCACAGGTAGTCCACGTGTTAAAAGAAAAACAACTTGTCGCAATCCTCACACAGCACAAACGCACACAGTCTCACTAGGAAGATTTCACGTCTTAGAATCCGGGCAAGTCCGGGCGCGTGTAGAATACGTTGAGCATGTTTCCGGATGACAAACGAACGCTAATGCTGCCGTACAAGCGGTAGAACGGCACAGAACCGAATAGAGCGCCGCAGGTCGCGGACCCCTCCCCAAAGCTCTCCCCCTTCACCGGTTGCGCGAACATAACCGGTTCCGTAGAGGCCCGCGTCGATCTAAATCTCAAAAATCCATGAAAAAGGAATAAATAATATTTCTCTCCTTATTCTCATTTGATTTGATTCACATGCGATACAACGATGTTCTCTCTTATTATAACCTTCTCGGAGCATCATAAAGATGATATGTTAAGGGCGGGTCTCGATGTATTTCAATCTTTTTTAGTTACATTATGTTCAATAATAACATCTCAAGTAATGAGCTTATTAAAATGTTGATTGAATTTTGAATTACTTTTCCAACTTATTACAATTTCACAACATTATTTTTAACTGCATTGCCGTAGAGTTATTCATTAACTATATGTTTTGTAAGCAATGAGGATCAAAATTTCAGTTGAATTAGGATTATGTGGCATACTCTACATCTCTAAGATCTCAAATTAATAGTAATCTATTGGGTGTTCAACCAATACCCTCCTCAATTTCACAACTTTATTTATAACTGCATTGCCTTTGGGTTATTCATCAACTATATATGTTTTGTAAACAATGAGGATTAAAATTTCAGTTGAATTAGTATTATGTGGCATACTCTACATCTACATCAATATATTTGAATGATTCGCATGATCAACTTGTATACAATTAGATAACAAAACTATATTTCTGATTCCTACTACTGAGAATGTAATGCTTCAGTCAATGTTCTGCAGATATATTAGCGGTACTTTTACGTTATGTAGTTAATCTGATTTTAGGAATACCTACATCTACAAAACTGAAAGATGCTATCATGAGTTCATATGAAGAACATAAACATATATAAACAATCTATATATTAATAGCAAAGTGTAACAGTCTATACAGTTCGATAGGGAAAAGTGCAGGGATAGGGTGATGGTTGAGGTATCGCTCAAAAGGGCTGGACTGCTGATGTGCCCAAAACTGTAACATTTAAAAAGTTATGTCTTTGGTCAGGATGAGCCACTGAAAATTAGGGAAAAGAGCGCAACTGTCAACACTTCAAAGCTTGACGGGTAGTAGACCGTCAGGTCGCCGTAATACAACTGTCACTGAGACAGTTAGTAGGCCGATGTCGGCCGGGGCATGCCTATTATCAACTAATGCCTCTTCATTTGAACATTTTGAAAGCAAGAATGTAGTTAAAACATCTTAACACTACAGGATAAATAGTTCTCTATAATATCAGTACATATTTTATAACTTCTGAAATGAATTCAGTTGCATTACAAATACGGAATGAAGTCGGAGAAGAACATTTGATGCTTCCAATGATCTATCGAAATATTTCGATTGAAATCAATAAAACATGTTGCATAAATTGAAAGCAAATATGAAATTACAGAAACCTCATATCTTTCAGGTTTTATCTGATCAATATGGGTTAGGAGGTTCTTTAAACTGAGAATCAAGAAATCTATAAACCCTATTCTTCAAATTATATAATATTCCCAAGCCGACTCGGCATCACAGAACTCTTGGCTTGCTGTGATGTGACGACTCACGACGGTAAGGTATAGGAAATTATACTTACAACCTTCCACCATATATTGTTTAAATACAAATGAATTATGATTGTATCAAGCAAATCTTAAGATTATTTTGAATAACGGGTTACATTTTCTATGAATACATAAGACTGTCAATTGAAAAATAAAGTAATTTGTTTTAAATCATGAAGACTTTAGTCGTCTTGTTTTAAATACTTCAAAACCTTAATTTTAGAATTCATTTATATTCACCTTGAGACATGCATTAATTTTGTAGTCAACGTTAGGGTTTTTTGAATGGAACATATTTTCTTTAATCAAAAACAGTTTATGAAAATATAAATTTATGACTATAAGGAAGTCTACATTCTTTAAATGAAAAATCTTTTTAGAGTCAATCCTATATTATTTTAGAGTAAATACGTATTTTCAAAAATACATATTTTCTTGAATTGAAAAATTTATTTCATGTGTGTGCGTGAAATTTAGATTTATCCGCTACTACAGTTTGCAAATCAATGAAAAAACATGAAATTAAACCTTACAAAACCAACTTAGTGCAGCATTTACATGATAATGATTGTTAACGTAGACTAAACATTTGTCATCTTTTTGGAAAGGCAGACACAAGATCCCGAATTCAAAAATAAAATATTGTATCCGGATGAATGTACCTTCGGATATAAGGGCCTATCGAATAGCCTCGATACCATTGGTCAAGAAATAATCCACATATCCTAAGAGACCGAAACTTCCAGGATAGGTTCGAAACGAATTCTGGTGTGGAGTTTTAAAGGACCAAATTATTGGACCTGCCTTTTTGGACGAAAATTTGACCATTCACTCATATAATCGACTATTACGAGAAGATCATAAACCTTTTTTGGAAGATCTGCCAGTTAATGAGTGTGCAAATGTTATATTTCACCAAGATAGTGCGCTACCCCACAGTGCTCGAATCAATACCGATTATTTGAATGTTCGTTTTGAAGAATGGATGGGTACTTACGGACCAATTAGCTTTCCTGTCAGATCACCGGATTTTAATATCTGCGATTTTTTTTCTGTGGGGCTATTTAAAAGTTTTTAATTACTCCTCGAGAGAACTTGAAAGACTTAAAGGACCGAATCCAAAACGAAATCGCTTACATTTCAAGAGAAACCATTCTTAATGTGACCAATACAGTAATCAAAAGATGTGTAGCCTGCATTGAACAAAACGGTGCGCAATTTGAGCCATAATTATATCACATAATTGAAAATAGTTCTTGTTGTTCTATAATTCCAATAATAAGTACCTACTTAATTGTTTAATTTCATATCAGGCATTCTACTGATGGTTACCTAATAAAAAATAATTCTCCTGTGCTGCCATGAAATCGCAATTTTTCATCAATAGAGGGTTTTAAAAAAACACCGTTTTTCAAATAAGAAAATCTATTCGGATATCAAAAAATATACAGGGCGTTTCATTTGGAAAGGGTTTCACTTCCAGAAGTGAGAGCAGCTTCATGACTAATGCTTATATATATAGAAGACACTCAACAATGGAAACTCCTTTAGTTGTTTTATATATCGATGAACTTCTTCAATTATTATGTCAGCACATAAAAATTGTATATGTATGTTCATTAATATGTACTTGAATAACTACTGTAAGTTTAATTTTGACTAATCTAATAAATAAATGTAACAATAGTTCTGCTAATACCGTGGCTTCTTCAAACAAATGTTACAAAGTGCTGATATGTATTGGATTTGTTTGAAGAAGCTACTGTGTTAGCGAAACTGCAGTTACAATTATTTATTGGAAAAGTGAAAACTTTTAGTCGTTATTTTATTTAAGTTCAATATTCTGGTGTTCGAAGATTTAGGTTCATCATGGTCAAGAAAATATCGTATTTATGTAACTAGGAGGTAGGTCAGTATTCCGCGCACATGACCAAAGGGTTAAGACGGAGTGACGGATTGAGCTGAGAAGAGGAATGAATAAAATCTGTGGAATTTAAAATTAATTTTATTAGTTCATTTTACGGTTCGCTACGTTCAATCCGTCTTAAGCGGGAGACTTCTTTCTATACGCTTACTCCGTCTTAATTAAATTAGTGAAAAATCAAACTTTTATATTTATTTTATTGGTTCATTTTACTGTTCACTAGCTCACTCCGTTTTAAATCGAACTCTAAAAAACTTATCTGTTATTATAATTGTATCACTGAATAAAAACTGAGTTTACACAGGCTATGGTTCTTAGTGCTTTAACAGTATTTTTAGTGGATAAGAGTGATTATTTCTAATTTATAGTTCTAGTGTATCAACAGTGTAAACTCTTTTATAGTTTATTATAATTGTATATTCTTTATGATGTCAAAGTGTTAAAGGATATAAAATACAGATTAACTGGATCCATTGATGGGAAATTGAAAGTGTACTCCTCAATCAACGCCGGACCCCAATTATAGGAATTCGCGATTATCAGGACTCAAAGTAGGTTGTGTTAGCGCTAGCCTCTTGTCGGGTGCCGTCGACGGAACGCGCTGGCTCTTTTAGGCCAGTCACCAGAGGAAAAATTGAGAAAAAAAATTTAAGGTATAAATTTACAGTGACTTTATACCTATTTTGGTGTGCTGAAAACGGGAAAAATAAAGAAAAAATTCCTACAAGTTAGCTCCAAAAGTTACGGTCAGTTTTTGGCGCGAAAAAAGACGACTTTCATATTTTTTGCGTTTAAAAAGAAAACGGTGACCCAAATGGAAAAACATGTCGAGAAACAAATTGTACAAAAAGTGAAAACGCATCGTTTGAGCCGGAATATAAGTCATTTTGAGGTTATGGTCTTGAGATATGAGCATAATAGTGTTTTTTTGGGGGAAAACAAATGTTTTTTTTCTCATACGAATATTGACCAAAAAATATTCTATTCAAATTGAGAGATGGTATTTTTTATATACTTTCTCCAATGTTTTTTTTTATCTTTCATTTTGGCTTTACAATCGGCCATTTCCAAAAATCCCTAAAACTGAGATGCCAGCCGAAAAATTGACTTATCGACAAAAAAAAAATCTGCACGTAGATTTCAACAAATGTGATACAATACATCCTTCTATACTGTTTTTGGGGCTTAAAAAAAATGTAGGACAACTTTGAAAATTTCGGATCTCGGAAAATGTGCAAATTTTTCAAGTTAGAAATTTCTTAGGATGATCATATTTCAGGTTCTATTATAGCATTTCACGACGAGTATTCTACGCTAAAAAAAACTTTCCTAGGTTGAGTAGAAGCCGAGATATTGATATAAATGTGTTTTAGCCTCCCCAGAACCCAATTTTGGGCCTATCGAAAAAATTCGGAAATCGTTGGGAAGTAGACAAATTTTCTGATCTCAATCCAAAAATAAGACCTCGTAGTTATCATCATCTCGAATTTAGAGCGCGTTGACATCACGTGTAAAATAATGAAGCGGCTTAAATTTCTATACCGCTTATCTGCCGTAATAGTCCAGTCATTTGAGGAATTTTTCTGTCCGAATTTCCGTGAGGTCTAATTTTGGTCCATTCTTATGTATTTTGACACGCTGAACCCGATGGTGTAGATCAAATTTGGATTAACCCTGTGCTCGAAAAACAAAGTCCATTTTTTGGACCCGAAAATGGCCATTTTTCGATTTGAGACAAAACTATGGATTTTATGAAAAAATGTTCCCAGCAAAAGTTGTTGGAAAAATTAATACGCAACTTTTGATTTTAGTCTTAAGTCGTTCCAAAATTGTTGGCCCAAGATAAGGCCCATTTAGTGTGTTTTTTGGCACATTGAAAATTGAGTATATGTCAAAGAGTTTTTGTTCTCTCATATTCTGTCTTGGTGGAAAGATAGTATTTTCATTCCTCTTTTATTTGATTTTAGGTATTTTGACCTATCTCATTTTCTGGCGTCACAATCGGTCATTTTGAAAAATCCGTATTTTACGAATTTCATACGAAATACTGATGTTATCAATCTAAAGCCAAAATTATTCGGAAGATTGTATCATTTTGCATATAATATCCAAAATTCAAGCATTTTGCTCCGGAGACATAACTTTAGCGCCATTTTGAAAATTTTAGACCAACGAAAAATCCAAAATTTTTGAGGTTAAAAATTTTTCACGGAACCCAAATTCAAGGTTCTATTAGAGGTTTTGATAGCGAGTATTTGAAGTCCAAGCAGATCGATTTGAGTTGAGTAGAAAGAAAGCTATCCTAATAAACGTGTTTGGGCCTCTAAAGGGCCCAATTTTGGGCCTATATACAAAAATCTTAGAGAAAACTACAAAGAAATACATCGGCTATTTAAGTTTGAAACAGCGTACGGAAATTCGTTCACTATTTCAAGTTATAACGAATTTCATCATAAAAAACTAGCGTGGAATTTCATTTAGCAGCAATAAGCGAGGGTCGGTACAATAAGTTCCGCGAGCGAAATCATACTTTTTTAAATGTTTTAAAATGCACCTGAATGCTTATAATCGTTTTGTGTGAATGTGTGACTGTATTTAGACGTGTGAACATGTATATGTGACCGTGAAATGATGTTTTTATAGTGTGTTAATATTTTCATTACCGATCCAAACCTGAACTTGGTAATAATACACCCTAAAAGAATTTTGCTTTGCAGCATTATCTTGTTTTCATATGGTTACCTTGTTGAAATCTTATGTCGAGTATGAAAGATCGAGCAATTGGTATTTGCTAATGAATGTGTTGAATAAAATGCTCCAAATTTTTCGGAAACGGTACGTTTCGCCGGTAACGTTTCGCCTGTAATGTTTCGCCGGGAATGTTTCGCCGGTGGCACGATTCGCCAACCTCACGATTCGCCGGTGGGTTCCTTTAGTTATCTCTTCCACAGATATTGTGTACACAAATTAAGACAACAGAAAGAAACAAGAAAAAAAAACATCAAGCAGAGTTAAGGTGGATAAATAGGTATAATTAAGCTTGTATAACAACGTTAATGTCTTTTTCCCAGTAATCTTACTAGGTAGAACGAATTGCAAGCCAAAATCAGATTAAAGTTGAGAAACTTTCTATTGTACTTTGAAGGGTTGTCGGATTAACCGATAAACAAATGGGGATATCCAACAAATGGTATTAGAGGGCATATAATGTTAAGTCACGCCTACTAAGTCTATCCAGTACCTGCTTTTGAAAAAATTTACCACCACCACCCATTAAGTGCATCAAAACTTGCAGAATTTTTCTAAAGTTATTAGTTACCTTTTGCATCAAGTTTAGTGCAGTGCCAGTCATGGACACTAAAAGAAGTTGCCGAATTTTTAGCGAAGACGGTTTTATGCATATTTTTGATTCTTTGAGTGCAAATGGTGAAAAACAATATTTTCGTTGCCGACGAAGAGATATACAATGTAAAGCGAGAGTGCACTTATAATTAGATAATGAAATAATTAAAAAAGTTGGACATCACTTACATGATGCTTCAGCCGCCAAAGTAGAGGTAAATATAATATGTTTTAATTTATTAGATACTTGTAAAATCCTTCCATTTTTAAATGAGTGATTTATCATGAAATCTTATCTAGATAATTTAATTCATCTTTATTTCATAAATTTAGGTGTCCAAAATGGTTACATCCCTCAAAAAGAGAGCAGTTGAAAGCCAAGAAACTGCTACTGTGATCATAAATAACTGTCAACAAACACTTACTACTTCTGCAACCGGAATTTGCCCATCTGATCGAAGTTTAAAGATGCAAATAAAAAGAGCACGAAAGGTAATCAATCATGCCCCCCCGTTGCACCTAATTCTTTGGAAGAAATAGAAATTCCTCAAGAATATAAAGAGTACTCCACAGACGGTGGCAACACAACAGAACGTTTTTTACTAGCAGACAATTACCCAGAATTACCACGCTTATTAATATTTGGGAGATGCCGAGGAATCGACATTTTAAAAACATCATCTATAGCGTTGCACCGACGTTATTTGCCCAGGTGTTTGTTATAATGGGTGAAAAGTATGGAGGCATCCATCCTTGCGTGTATATACTTTTACCAGATAAAAGACAGAGAACTTATGAAAAAATGCTCCAAATGCTGATCGAGTTAGAGCCTTTATTAAATCCATCAAGAGTGTCAGTCGATTTTGAGCTTGCAATACACAATGCTTTCCGTGCAATATTTCCAGGAATGTCTATTGATGGATGCTTTTTCCACCTTGTGAAAAATTTGAAAAAAGTTATTGGACAAGAACACTTAACAAGGTTTGTAGTAACTTTACAAAAACAAAAAAAATTTAACTTTTTTATTTATATTTATATATATTTTATTTTAGAGAATATCGAAATAATGGAGATTTTGCGTTACAAGCTAGAATGATCACTGCATTGGCTTTTGTGCCTGTTCCAAATCTAAGTGATTCATTCGACTTACTCTATGATCATCTGGAAGAAGCGTTATTGCCTGTTGCAAACTGGTTTGAAACAAATTATTTGGGAGCTCGCAATAGGAGGGGAAATGGCAGACGTATTCCAAATTTTCCACCAGAAACTTGGAACTTGCATAACCGGGTTTTGAATGCAATAGAGGTAAAATAATGTAACCAAAATTATTAAAAATAATTAAAGATGTGCTTTTTAGAAAACTAACAATATATTAGAGGCTGCGCACAGAAGAATTCAAGGACAACTGGGCTCGCAGCACCCCACAATTTGGAAATTCATTTCAGAACTGAAGAAGATTCAAAAAAATAGAGACGTTTTTTACGAAAAGTTAGTTGTTGGAAATGAACCCAATAAAAAAAAGACATTTATATTATGACAGACCGACCGATTCTCACAATTGTAGAAGATTTTAATAACAGAAATATTTTAGATTTTTTGCGAGGGTTAGCTCACAATTTTGAAATTATCTAAAGTACAGTTTTTTATAACACTTTTGTACATAATATATTTTCTGTAAAATATATTTTCTAAGATATTTTCAAATTAAATACTTGTGTAGAAATGAGTTATTTCATAAATGCACTGCTGGCGAAATACCTGTCGGCGAATCGACACCGGCGAAACGTTACCGGCGAAACGTTGCCGGCGAAACGTACCCTATCCAAATTTTTCATGCCAGTGGACATTTACATTATGCCAAGGCAATAAGGTAACCATATGAAAATACGATGATGCTGCAAAGCAACATATTTTTATGGTGTATTACCAAGTTCAAGTTTGGATTGGTAATGAAACCATTAATCCAACGAAATGGGGTTGGAGAAATAGTCCGAATGGACTTACTCCTATATAAACAGTAAAAATGTACGTTCCGATGAGTTGATCGAAATGATCTCTTCTGGTTGTAAAAAAAGGAATACCTTGTAGCTCATTATGTAAGCATTGTGAAGGTAAAGACAGTTCTAATTGCCCGGAGCCAGAAATCAGTATATTAGATGATGATTATTTTGATAAGTGTATGGATGAAAATGAACACGATGATGAAGATGACGATACCGATGATGTTATCAATGACAATCGCGACCATCAAATTTTATCGAACTGAGATGATGAAGCGGATAACGATGATCCGTATAACAATAATGATAAAATTACATCATTAGCAATATATGCTGACAGTAATAACGAAAACTTAGGTTATTTGTGAATAATTAGACATATAGATAATTTTTTAATAAATATGAAATGTAAAAAACAAAAAAATATAAATATGAAAAAAAAATATATATTTATTCATCTTAGTTTTTTTGTTTAAATATTGAAATTTGTTCTGTAACATCCTATAATGACATCTTGTCACGGTCACATATACACGTTCTCACGTCTACATACACTCACACATTCTATAAAACGATTATAAGTATTCAGGTGCATTATGAAACATTTAAAAAAGTATAATTTCGCGGGCGGAATCTGTACCAACCCTCGCTTATTGCCGCTAAATGAAATTCCGCGCTAGTTTTTTATGATGAAATTCTTTATAGCTTGAAATTGTGAACGAATTTCCGTACGCTGTTTCAAACTTAAATAGCCGATGTACTGCTTCGTAGTTTTCTCGAAGATTTTTGTATATAGGCCCAAAATTGGGCCCTTCTGAGGCCCAAACACGTTTATTAGGATAGTTTCATTTCTACTCAACTCAAATCGATCTGCTTGGACTTCAAATACTCGCTATCAAAGCCTCTAATAGGACTTCGAATTTGGGTTCCGTGAAAAATTTCTAACCTCAAAATTTTGGATTTTTCGTTGGTCCGCAATTTTCAAAATGTCTCCGGAGCAAAATGCTTGAATTTTGGATATTATATGCAGAATGATGTAATCTTCTGAATAATTTTGGCTTTAGATTGATAACATCAGTATTTCGTATGAAATTCGTAAAATACGGATTTTTCAAAATGGCCGATTGTGACGCCAGAAAATGAGATAGGTCAAAATACCTAAAATCAAATAAAAGAGGAATAAAAATACTATCTTTCCACCAAGACAGAATATGAGAAAACAAAAACTCTTTGACATATACTCAATTTTTCAATGTGCCAAAAAACACACTAAATGGGCCTTATCTTGGGCCCACAACCTCGGATCGACTCAAGACCAAAATCAAAAGTTGCGTATTAATTTTTCCAACAACTTGTGCTCGGAACATTTTCTCATAAAATCCATAGTTTTGTCTCAAAACGCAAAAAATCGAAAAATGGCCATTTTCGGTTCCAAAAAATGGACATAGTTTTTCGAGCACAGGGTTAATCCAAATTTAATCTACACCATCGTGTTCAGCGTGTAAAAATACATAAGAATGGACCTTAATGACTGGACTATTACGGCAGATAAGCGGTATATAAATTTAAGCCGCTGCATTATTTTACACGTGTTTTTTTGTATGTCAACGCGCTCTAAATTCGAGATGATGATAGCTACGAGGTCTTATTCTTGGATTCAGATCAGAAAATTTGTCTACTTTCCAACGATTTCCGAATTTTTTCGATAGGCCCAAAATTGGGTTCTGGGGAGGCTAAAACACATTTATATCAATATCTCGGCTTCTACTAAACCTAGGAAAGTTTTTTTTAGCGCAGAATACTTGTCGTGAAATACCATTATAGAACCTGAAATTTGATCATCCTAAGAAATTTCTAACCTAAAAAATTTGCACATTTTCCGAGATCCAAAATTTTCAAAGTTGTCCTACAATCTTTTTAAGCCCCAAAAACAGTATTGCAGGATGTATTGTATCACATTTGTTGAAATCTACGTGCGCATTTTTTTTTTGTCGATAAGTTCATTTTTCAACGATGCGTTTTCACTTTTTGTACAATTTGTCTCACGACATGTTTTTCCATTTGGGCCACCGTTATCTTTTTAAACGCAAAAAACATGAAAATTGTCTTTTTTCGCGCCAAAAAATAGCCGTAACTTTTGAAGCTAACTTGTAGGAATTTTTTCTTTATTTTTCCCGTTTTCAGCGCATCAAAATACGTGTAAAAACATACAAAATTTCCACCTTCATTTTTCAAGCGATATGCGCTGGATTTCGTCCCTCTAGCGACTGTACTATTTGTCGGCCTGCTAGTTAGCGTACCGAATGAGGCGTGAAACAGAGCAAATAGTACCAAGTATTTCAATGGACCGCTCAGCTCAATAAGTCAGTAAATTTCGTGTCTATTTTGTGGATTGCAGTTACCATTTGGGCGTTACACGAGAACATACATTCTAACTCGATTCTAAGCCACTCACTCCGTCTTAACTTAATCTAAATATCTAAAGTGAAGCCAGAATATTCATTTAGTCAAAAGTCAAATGTGAAAAATTCATGTTTCTAACTTTGAAAACTATAAATTTGTAACAGGTAGAATGTTTGTCTCTATCGATTGAACACCACAAGTTCATGTTCGCAATTCATCTGAAGCAAAAGTGGTGGTGATCTCCGAACACCAAGTGCTGAATTTTCAATTTTCATAATTTGAAGTTGAATTTTCAGGTCATTATATATAAGCTGCATGAAGCTCTCTCTAGTTTTGTATGCAGATTGGCTAGATAGATACTTTTTATTTGAAATAAGTTTTAGTGATTTGAGTGAAATATGAAATTATTGATCATTCGAAACACGGTTTTATTTATACAATTGAGCCCAGAATCGACTGAACAGTAACTATTGGGCACAATTTTGGATATCAATATGAATGAAGCCTGTGAGCCTGTCGGGTGGGTCCTTGTCTTGTTTTCTTGTCTGACGATAGGATTCCTATTAAGCAATTTGAAATAATGTTTTCAGTTTTGTTCACCGAAGAAATATTCGCAATAGGTAATTGAGAGGGTAAATTGTACAATGCGCCTAAACTGAGATTGACAAAAAATGTTGCTAGCAAATCATTTAATGCCCTTGGAATGATTGAAAAAGTGTATGACTTTTTTCTGATGTCTGAGAGCTTATCATGACCTCATGGCAGTGATGCGCCGTCAGAAATCTGAGGCTCATGGTACCTCAATTTTTGATTTCCGTACCAGCGAGATATATGATCACAATTCCAATTATTTAATAAAAACAAAATGCATAGAATCTTAGAGCTATTCCCGAGCTGTTCAGCGGTATTTCGAATTATTTCGAAGCATCTCAGTGTTTCATAAAATCGAGAAAATTGTAGTTATTAAGAAGAAAACAAAATGTACAATATTTTCAAGCTACTTTCGAGCTATCCAACGATATTTGCGAAGTGTTGGAACCGTCTTGGTTTTCCTGAAAATCGAGAAAATTGCTTTTGAAAAGTTTAAACTTTCATTTCATCGTGCTTTGATGAAGTAAAGGAAAAAAAACCAGGAGCATAAACGTTATCTCCTGTATTGTATTTCAGTTTAGTTAAACTGGAAAACAGCCGACAAATAAAGGAGACCGCACGCATTACGATTAATCTCCAATCTTCAAAAATAAGAGAATAATATGTGACAAAATCGGCAATGGAAAAATGGTCGCAGTAGGGAAATCGGAAGATATTTGAAAATTAGGATAAACAAGCTCAAACTGTCAATATCGGCAATTTAACTGGCTAACTTCACTGTTTTTATTAACTAAGGTCTCGTTGTCCTAATAAAAAAGAATCGACAGTCCTCGAAATTCAGCCTAATATCTCTGCTGATTCGATAACTGATCAATCTTCTAATATTTCTTCCGAAACAATAAATGAATTCATAGTAATTCTTCAATAAATCGAAGAAAACGAACTTCATCGCTTTCATTCATACCAGTGGAAGTGCATTATAAATGACTGGAAGAGAATCCTTATAATAACAGATAGTTGTTGTTAAAAAGTGTGGTATGATGGTCGAAGAAAGAAAAATAAATTAACCATCATCATGAAAGCACTAGAAAGCCGAGAAAACGAAGGAGAAAATTAAAAAACAACAATACATAACGCGAACGTTCTATCTAATGTAAAAAATTAATAACATGTTCATAAAATAATATTCATCCCATTCCGTTCTTTACGATTATTATCTTTGAAATCTTAATGGAAAAATTGTTGTCGACTGAGCTTTTTTCGTGGCATACGTAGTCAACAACAACAAATTGGGAACTGTTAGAGATTCTACTGGATTGCAAGAAATAATGAATCTTCAAATAAGTTGTACAGGTCCCCCTTTTTACTTCCCTTTCACTTTTCACATGGAATTATAGTATTTTATTTAACAATAATTACGTATATTTTTAACCTGCACAAGTGTCCGAAATTCTCAATTTAAGATTCAAGTGACGTTATTGATGTGTCACAGTGTATTTTTTGTAATTTGCCTCCATTTTGATTTTCTAATTGACCCATTAACGAACGCAACGTCATCACTCGCCGTGTCTTAATATCCAAAAAAGCACGGAACTTTTTACGAAAATTTTTAGGTTGGCGAGCTTGATGCGAAATTATCTTGTCATCATTATGTCAGTTTAAATGACAGTGTCGAGCATCAACAACTTATCGTATTGCTTCTTATATTCTATTCGGGATTTATCCGGTAGCAAATTACCCACGGTATTTTGGGCAATTTCACGTATTTCAGGGGGCGTACATGTAAGGCTGTCTTCCATATTCATGGTTTGTGACAGAATTTTGATAAAACAAAAAGCGATCACAGAACCACTAAATCAAATTTTCACTTTCAAAATTAAGATGTTACCAACCACCATAAAAATCCCTAAATGGACTAAATTGAACATTTTTGTTTAAGAACGGCATAAAAAGGGCAAATTACAAAAAATAGTATAAACAACTCGTTTCCTAAGACCTTGAAGCACTCATTCTTTAAAAAAACTCGTGGCTTCGCCACTCGTTTTTTAAACTTGAATTCGTGCTTTAAGACGAGTCTTAGGAAACTCGTTCTTTAATATACTATTATGAGTTTACTCTGTGGAAAATTTTTGTAGTTCATATGACAGCAGGTGTCAGTATGAAACCAGATTATATTATGATGTGGATAATTTCGAAAATCGACTTCGCAGCAGGGGTCAGAATGAAACAGTTATGAAAAGTATTATGTAGACCATTTGGATAAAATTTTAATTTAAGAAAGAATATAACATAACGTCTTTCATTAGCGGTTTCTAAATCATTTCCAATATATTTTCTGTATCTACAATTATTTACATTTGACCCGCAAGAGTGTACGAAAGCTATTTCGCTAACAAAAGTGAGGGAAGTCACATGGTCAATTGATGAAATTTCTTGAAGCCGACGGAGAATCCAATGTATATATATATATATATTTAAATAACTCAAATTGTCGAAGTTTGAGTCAAAAGTTAGTTATTCCCATAATCTACAATAGTAGATTAGATTAGATGAATCCAACTAGTTGGAACTATTAGATAATTTCCTTGTTTTAGCTATACATATTTAGACTCTTCATTTGATGTTTGATATATTTTGTATAGTTTGAAAATAGTACCGAAGTGCTTTATTTCAAAATGATGATTAATTACCACCGAGTTATGACTCTTCCACTATCGATTTTATTTACATATGAATCAAAATAGTATCTTTGAATAGGTACTGTTGTGTCATAACATTGATTCAACCCGCTCCAAGGATTGAAAATAAGCTCGCTGAAATTTACGAGGGCAAGGTGAAAAGTCACTGAAAAATGAAACAAAAAATGATTCATTTGGATAAGACTTATTTCATTTCTCAACATAATCTCCTTGTAGCCCGATACACTTCGTCCAACGTTTTTTCTAATTTTTCGATCCCTTCCAAATAATACGATTTCGGCATTCGTTCAAAATAGGCGTTTGTTTCAGTGATGACCTCATCGTTGGAGTCAAATCTCTTTCCGCTGAGCCATTTCTACAAGTTTGGAAATAGAGAAAAATCGCAGGGGCCAAATCTGAAGAATATGGTGAATGACGAACCTATTAGTAGCGCAATTTATGCAAGTTTTCCATTGCGACTGTAGACCTGTACGCCGGCGCCGGTGCGTTGTCCTGGTAGAATAGCACTTTTTTTCCTTGCCAAATGCTGCCGTTTTCGCTTCAAATCGGCGTCAAGTCGATTCAGCAGCTGTGCATAATATAGGACGATGATCGTTTTGCCCTTTTCAAGGTAATCGATATGGACGATACCGTGTCCATCCCAAAAGCTCGCTATGACTTTGTTGGCCGATAAACCCACTTTGGACTTTTTCGGGTTCGATTCGCCAGGACAAGTTCACTGTTTCGACTGTTCCTTGGTCTCTGGTGTATTGTAATGTATCCATGTTTCGTCCACGGTTACGAAACGGTGCAATAAGTCCTTCTTATTGGGCTTGAAGATCGCCAAGCACTCCTTTGAAGTTGTCACACGATCGCGCTTGTTGTCAACAGAGAACAAATGTGGCACCCATCTGGCAGATAGCTTTCTCATAATCAAAAATGTATGCAAAATGTTCCTTACTCGTTCGGTTGAGATACTTATAGCCTCACCAATCTTGTGCACTTTAACTCGCCGATCATTCAATATCATACCATGGATTTCATCAACGATATCTGGCGCTGTAACCTCAATTGGACGACCAGAACGTTCGACGTTCTTTGTGGTAATACTACCGCAACGTAAATCAGTAAACCTTATGTGAATCGTTCCAATCGATGGTAAAGAGTCCTCATAATGTTCAACAAGCGATGCTTTGGTTTGCGTAATGTTTTTTCCACGCAAGAAATAATGTGTAATCAAGATGCGATATCCACTTTTTTCCATGTTTACAAATATCGTCAAGATTGCTTGCTTCGATGGGTGACTAAACAGAACTGAATGACATATCAGTCTGAAAATGTTAACGCGTTCTAGTTATAGAAGGTATACACAAACACAAATAGGATTTTCGATTGTGGCGCCATCTGTTTTATTTTTCAGGGACTTTTCACCTTGCCCTCGTATGTACTAGTACTCTTTGGATTTTATACTGAAGTTCTCCGAACAGTAGGTAGTTTTAATCGTGGACATGATGCCAATTATATCTAACAAGTACAGGACAGGTTATCAAAATTTGAAGGATTGTAATTGGTGTCACTTCACCTCCAAATTTTCCGTTGGTACATCACGTGCTGATGATTTATCTGGGTACAATGAAAATGGAAACATTTGTTTCTATATGTTATATTTGAAACTGGTGCTCGTTGGCTAAAATTGTTTCGAATCCAAAAAAATATCATTTTTTATCGCAATAGCTGTAAATTTAATTCAGCATGAAAGTCAATATACATATTTGAAAAATCTATCAAGTTGAATAATCATATTTTCCAAAACCGTGAGGTTTGAATCTAGAGAATGTATCATCATCAAATTTGCTAGTTACGGTGTGGGCGACTCCTTGATATCAAGATAACCTGATATCGTTAATAAATCTGACCTGTAGTTAATAAATCCATTCTAGCGTGTGTGCTATGGGCCGAATGTTATGAAGATGTTCATGAGACAGGACCACGTACTGACAAAGTAATCAGCTACATACATGTTTTACCTCGCATGATTTTCTATAACAACTAAGTAGCAATTTCTATTACGAACAGAAATAGCAAAATGTTCACTAGTCTATACAAATAGAATATCATCTGAAGGTTTGATAATCGATCGATGAGGCAATATAAACACTGCAGGCCGCTTTGAAAATGTCAGATTCTGGATTTGCGAAAACGATATTAAGCATGAAATTCATTGTTATTGGTGTAAGGAAGGCATATTGCCTTCATATGATATTCTCTCAGAAGTAGACCGCTTAAGGTGCTTCTGGAAGACGACTGTCAAAATTGTAGAAATTCTGTTATGATATCGTGCTGTATATCTTTATGGATTCGGCATTTACTTG
Source organism: Endomychus coccineus (assembly GCA_958510875.1). Lineage (NCBI taxonomy): Eukaryota > Metazoa > Arthropoda > Insecta > Coleoptera > Endomychidae > Endomychus > Endomychus coccineus. Next base: position 111,867,775 of record OY294069.1, read on the forward strand.
ATGTGAATTTGTTTTTAAAAATGTGTAAATCTAAATTTGTGTCTCGTTTCGTTATTTTACATCTTGCTGTATTATAAAATTCTGTATGAAAATTACCAACTAGTGTTTATGAGACTAAAACTCAAACGGTGAACGAAATATCTGCTAGCTTCATTTATGTGGACAAAGTGGAAATACAATGGTAATTTAATAGGGGAAATTGAAAATATATTGAAAATAAAAAATATAACTATGAAGATTTACATATTTTAATAGATCTTCATTCCCGTAGATTATGTGAATATGTATTCAAATTGGATATTGTTAGATGGCATGATAAATAATTAAGAGAATGATTGCGAAATTGAACAGACATTCACAAACTAACATGATTCTTAACATTATTAAATAATAAAACATTTCATACATTTTGAAGTAATTGATTCCTGTTCCTCGCAAATATCTGTATGGGGAGCATTAATAATCTGAATTCAGTAAATTGCTTTTTCGCTTACACATTTTCACCCCTTCTAAGAGTGAGAGAGAGACTCTCGACGCAATTAATGAAGATCTGGCAAAGATTTTGAAATGGGGATCTGATAATCTAGTTTAATGCAATCAAAACTCACGCTTGTTATTTCTCCAGGAAGTCGGATCTACACGATCCCTTATATGATGATGTCAGAAATAGCTATTCCCATGAACTCCACTATATCCATGCTCGGTATCACCACCAACAGTATCCTCTCATGGGACGATCATGTGAGTCCATTGCAAAAACCGCTTAACAAAAACTTGGATTTCTAATCCTCGTCAAGAGCTACTTTATATCCCAGCAGCTCCTCATAATCCACAACGCACATGTTTGGAGTTCAGCTCCCAAACATACGCTGAAGCTCTAAGATCCTATCCAGAAAAGCTATTCGTCTGATTCTTGGAGTCACACTTACGAATTCATTGAACACTCTAGAACATCGTAGAAAATTGGGCAATTTCGTCTCTTATTCCACTACGAGATTCCAGGTAGGCGGACTAGACGAGCTCAAGCTAGTCACCCCTTCATTGACCAGCTCGAGACTTACCAAACTTCTTCCTGTTAGACTATCTGACCAAATATGGGGAAATTTTGGGATTAACTAATAAGAATTCAATATTATTATCAACTAAGTATTTCCTCTACTTGCAAAATAATCAACAAGATATGCTTTACCTAGACCCAACAGTGGCAAATTATGTGTTCCTGCTACATTACAGCAGGTCATGAATGTTACACGATCTTTAGGTATTTTTCGCCCTTATGCTGTTTTCATCGGATATGACTATGTCTGATCTGGTACAGATTCCTCAGCATTCTAGACATGTTCATTAAAAAATTGTAGTATATGACGTGTCTTTTTTTAATTTTCGAAGCTGGCCAGAACTCGCTAAACAGTCTTCTGTATTTGTTCATGAAATTGTATAAATTTGCTTCAACTTATTCAAGTATTTTTGCCTTTCTAATAACTTGCCTTCTTCCTGTCCCATGAAAATACTTGGAAATGGAATTTCTTATTTTATCCTTTTTTTGTATCAAAAATAGCGAATCTAGGTTGACCGAATTTTTCTACCAGTTGACTTATGATTCCTGATTCATCAAGAATCTTCAATATTTTACATTCCTCAGTCAAAGTTAACGTTTTATGTGGCCATCTGTTTGGCGCCATTTTTGTTAGCGTAGGTTGTGGCCGGATTATAGTAGTGGTTGGATTAATGATGTTTTACCAGATCAGTCGCAACCAAATAATGATATATTTCTGCATTTCAACCCTTGAAATCCAACTCCTGTGCCGGAATTGTGGAAAAAATAAATGTCGGATATGAATATGTTTTACCAGATCAAAGGTAAAAATATAATATTGCGAACAAATTCAGTTGATTTCTATCGCCTTTATTGCATCAGAATTACATTTTCTTAAACAAATAACAAATCTCACCATTAGTCTATATTACTATTTTTTTAACATATCTCATGTGATTTTTGAGTTATCGGGTCGCCCAGAAAAAGATTTGTAGGGAATTTCAAAAGCTATACGGCATGTAGTAAGGTTGAAACTCGTACGAACTATTGTCAAGATATTCAAGCTCAAATACCTTGAACATAGTGGTGCTGGCACTGACCAATTCGCAACGTTGATTTTCATCGTAGAGCGATAAAAAAGCTATATTTTTCAATTTTTTTGTATCTATCACTGCTTTGAAGTTCTTGAAACACATTGATAACACACATTGAGAAATTACGGATGGATTTTACTCCAATTTGAATACTGATGAAAATGTCATCAACTTCATTTTGGGTTTTTCCTAGAGAAGTGCGGGCGACTGATTTCATTCTCGTCGTAACAAACTATTTTTCATGCTAGAGAAGCAAACAAAAACCAATCCTAAACATATTTTCATGTACAAAGTTTAAGAAAATCGTTGAGTTTTCTAATAATGAGCTTCCGGTTTGCAGTTTTTCAACTTTGAATGTTTGTATTTCTTTTTTCGGTGAAGGAGCTACTCGGTCAATGTTGATCCTGCAGAGATAGGTGAAAAATCGTATTCTTCGTTTGTTCATTGCCTTCAATTGTTCTGATACTTTTTCGATAAAATGTAAGGTTGCCGAATGATTTGCGAAAAATCGTTCGAAAACATGCTTTCTTCACCGAAAAATTTACAACTTGCACCGTAAATAACTCAGTGATGGACTCTAGAGATAATTGTAGATGACTTTTTGATCTAACCTATTCAAGGGGTCATTTTAAATTTCAAAATTTTTAACCCCAAAGGAAAAGCGCACCCCGAGATCGGGTCAGAATTTCATTTCGGTTCATCTCTAAATCTTCACAAAGTTTCATAAGAATCGGTTGGTGGTTCAAAAAATTCGAAGGTTAAAACAGTCATTTTAACTGGACTATACTATAAGGGATAAAAACTCATCAGTAGAGAAAGGACAAATGTTAAAGCTATTCAGCTATTTATTTGTTACTTTGGTACATTTGAGACGCTCGGAGCGTTGACAGAATATTCTTCTAACGCTAGAAAACTCTATACGATTCCGCTTTCCCCCTCCCTGTAAAAAAAATTACAGTGGATACATCTCTCGGAATTTTTAACATAAATCATTAGTGCGTATTTTTTGGGAATTATTGAAAATATATTCAGTTGTTTTTCATTTTTCGTAGACTTAGTTGGGACGGAGAAATTAAATTTGTACATCAGCAAAAAATTATAATTTCTAAAAGAATTTTTGAAAGATGGATTTATTTCAAAGCTTCTTTCTATATGATTTGAACACAGGCAATCGTGTTACGCGATTCGGCAATTTTATCACAATTATCCATATGTATATAGTCAATGCTGCTAATTTGAAATGTCAAACTTTAGTTACAATTTATTAGTGGGCATTCTGTTAACTGCTACTTAATTTGTTAACTCATTCCGTACCCTACATATGTGAAGAAATAAAAGTGTAATGTCTCAAACTATCTAAATCAGATTGATATAAATTTTGAACTTGTGAGGAGATTACATCAATAACGAAATACCATATACTGGTAGAATCCTCGGAATTGTCAGGTGACAATGGATTTTTTATATTTAAGAAATCAGAAAATGTAGGCATATTAATCATTGAATTCATTCATACATCTTATAAACTCTCCAAAATAACTAACAATAATCAAAATTAATATGTAAAAATCTGAAATCAACAAACTACATTAGGTACACATTCAATGATGACAACCGACAAAATTCCATCATTATCAACATTGAGAAAAGAATCACAAATCAAAATCATATCATCTACACTGTGATTTTGTATATCACCAGTGCCTTTCGTAATTCAACAATCACAAAAATCAAAATATTATGGCCAATAACCTGAGGTTAATGGCTAATATTAATACAAAAATGCAAAATCTTCTACAGGTTAGTAACAGGTAAAGTTAACGGCTAAAGAAATAACCCATAAAATTTGCAGCTACAAAATTATCATCTTCTCTGTTTAAGCATGTTCCTGCTACGTTCACTTTATATCTAGCATGTTCCTCGTTGGACACAGGGGCTCCATTTAACTTTACTTCCAGCATCGCAGCAGGAATAATTGACGAACTTCTCTAGGTGGAGATATCAATGGAAGTACTTTTGACTTAGATGGGCTTAGGTTTCACGTAATTATTATTTGAGATTGATCTATACAAATAAGTTCTCAACCTCTCCTTGGAAACATTTCTCCAAATTGACCGTAAAACCACGTTTTTACTCGATACTTGACCCAATTTAATCAGTCCTCCTTTCGTTCGAGATGGAATAATCAAACACATAATGTTAGAGTAGACTAAATTATATTTTAAATATCGATAGAAGGAGCCGTTGCTCTATGGTAATTTACCATTACGAATAAATAAAAGAACAATTACTTTTTTTCCACTCCTAATAATAACATGAAAACGTTACTATAGTTTCAACATCAGAGTGCCATAATCAATTTTGTATCTGTTTGATAATGGCACTTCGGTGTTGAAACTATTATAGGAACATTTCATGTTATTATTAAAGCGGTATAAAAACAAAGTAATTGTTCTTTCATATAATCGTAAATTATATTATATTACATTCTAGAGTGATATAGGATACACTAAAACTATACCCTTTCGATTTTTTTTAAATGCATCGTTTATTGCTCTTTGATATATGGAAGGCGCATTAATTAGCTCAAATAGCGTTCGCAAATATTCATATTGGCCATCTGCCGTAATTACAGCTGAGTTCGATACTGAATCTGGATGTACTGGGATCTGATGGAAACCTACAGGTCTATATAGTAGGCGCCCCACTTGCTCCAAATTAAAAAAAAAATAATTGAATATCTTGTACTTTTTATGTGCTAATTTGGTCCCAAACTTAAACATTTCGTGCTACAAAAATATATAAAAAAACACGGGTTTGAAGAGTGGGGGCGCTAGGTAGACGCCTTTTTGGCGCCCCCTTAACTTAAAACATAAACTGAATTTGTTAAAATAATTGAATGTTTTGTACTTTTTATGTGCTAATTTGGTCCCAAACTTAAACATTTCGTGCTACAAAAATATATGAAAAAACACGGGTTTGAAGAGTGGGGGCGCTAGGTAGACGCCTTTTTGACGCCCCCTTAACTAAAAATATAAACTAGATTTGTTAAAATAATTGAATATTTTGTACTTTTTATGTGCTAATTTGGTCCCAAACTTAAACATTTCGTGCTACAAAAATATATAAAAAAACACGGGTTTGAAGAGTGAACTAAAAACATAAACAAAATAATTGACAATATGCGTATAATTTTGTGCTATTTATGTGCTCTATGGAGAGCATAATCAAAAGTGTCCTGGACCATTAAGAAATTGAATTTCGCAGTGTTTAATTGCGGACGCACTTCTCTTAAACTTAATAAACATATCTTTGGTTTTTTAAACAAAAAAAGAAACATGTCATTGAATGCTCATCAATATTTACATGTTAATCATTTTTACATATTTAATATGTACTCAAAAAGTACCCCAGTTAAAATAGATATTGAAAATGTTAAATGCAAGTACAAAAATCTCCTTTTGCATATAAGTCGAGTACATAATAAGCACATAAATATGATGTTATTGTAAAAGTAACTTTGAACAACATCGAATTTATGTGCTAATTATGTACTCGACTTATATGCATAAGGAAAATTTCGTACTTGCAATTAACATTTTCGAAATTCATTTTTACTGGGAGCGCGGTGGTAAGACGTCTTGTCAATGTACTTTTCAGTCGATATGTGTTAAAAGTACTTTTGAATAACACCAGATTTATGTGCTAATTATGTACTCGACTTATATGCATAAGCAGAATTCCGAACTTGCAATTAACATTTTCGACATTAATTTTTACTGGGGGCGCGGTGGTAAGACGTCTAGTCAATGTACTTTTTACTTGATATGTATCAAAAGTACTTTTACATAACACCAGATTTAGGTGCTAATTATGTACTTGACTTACATGCATAAGGATAATTGTATACTTGCAAACATTTTCAGAATTCGTTGTAACGAGGGGGGGGGGGGGGCTTATAAGACGTCTAGTCAATGTACTTTTCCCTCGAGATGTATCAAAAAGTACTTTTACATAGCATTAGATTTATGTGCTAATTATGTACTCGACTTATATGCATGAGGAAAATTTCGTACTTGCAATTAACATTTTCGAAATTCATTTTTACTGGGGGCGCGGTGGTAAGACGTCTAGTCAATGTACTTTTAACTTGATATGTATCAAAAGTAATTTTACATAGCACCAGATTTATGTGCTAATTATGTACTCGACTTATATGCATAAGCAGAATTCCGAACTTGCAATTAACATTTTCGAAAATCGTTTTTATTTGGGGGCGCGGTGGGGGCGCCTACTATATAGACCTGAGACCTACAGTCATAACGAGATTTGTGAAATATTTGCATCCGCTTAGACAGAACTGATGATGGTAAAGGAAAGTCGACCACCAGACGTATTGAAATTTTTTTTATTACGAAGCATGGTCTAACATATGACGAACTAGAAGTAATTATTTTGTTAACAAGGTTCTGTATTAGTTTTTTTATTTTTACTTATCGACGTCATCATTTTGAATTTTCTGTTGTGATTCGAGTCAAATTAATTACATTCCGTTGAAAATGCCACATCTGGGGAGTTATCTAATAGTTGTTGCAACGCATCTTTATTACTATACATATTTATTTAGAGATTTGATGTTTGAAAGGTGAATTATTTTCATATCGTAAATCAACTCCTGGAGGGTCGAATAAAATCATGGCCTATTATTGCGTCGCAGCAAATCATTTATGTCAGGTACTGCATACATTTTGAAAGGAATTTCATTATTATAAATCACAATTTGAACAGAAACATTATCTCTCACTCCTACAATCATAATCGTATGTTTTGTTTCTCCAGACACATTTGTCCAACAACATTTTATTAAATTAGTTCAGTAAATGGGGGGGACTTGATAAAGATTTTTTTCTCATGGACCAAATTTGATCTGTGAGGGCTCATTCGATTCGTCAATGTTTATAACAATGTGTTAATTGACTATTTGTTAATAAACAATTTCGTAGTTAACTAATTAGCAAAAACCAAAATGAGAATTTTCTAAATAACGACATTATAGTCATTTTCGGATAATTAGAACCTGCTAAATATGAATTTGATCTCCATTATTTAATTAATATAATTAGTTAATAAACAATTTCTTAGTTAACAAAAATATTCAAGATTACAGTTATTTTCGGATACTTTGCACTGTTATAATTTCATCGTCATTAAAAAATATTTCAGATGTGCCAAAAAATTTTCGTTCTAATGTTTAACTCTTCAACATTTTCCTAATCCTCAAAAATAACATTAGCTAGAGTCAGCTGAATAAGTGTAAGAGCACGAACACATCTCCGGTAGAGGGGCCTTACAAACATGCGCTGCTATGACAACGTTTCGAAAGTCCCAGGGCCGAAACAATGAATTTGGAGGAAGGGACAATAACAGTCAGGCGCGTACCCAAACGGGGAGGAAATGGGGCAGTTAAAAATTTTGTTCATCAAATTCAAATCATTCGAAAACAACTGTAACCTTGAATATTTTTGTAAACTAAAAAATTGTTTATTAACTAATTATATTAACAACTAATTAAGAAATGTACATAAATTCATGTAAAACAGGTCCTAATTATTCGAAAATAACTGTTATGTCGGAAATTTAGAAAATTTTTATTTTATTTTGTTAATTAGTTAGCTAAGAAATTGTTTATCAACAAATAGTCAATTAACACATCGTTATAAGCATTGAACAAATACTGTTTCTTGGTCAAATAAATAAAAAATACACTTTACCTGCTTAAAATCAATGGAAAATAGCGTTTGAAACTTTTTCCCACTATTTATTGTTTATTAACAAAATAAACAATTTGTCAAAAACCAAAAGTGGTAAGCTCCGATCAGGTATCAAGACGGATCGAATGAGCCCTCACAGATCAAAATCGGTCCATGAGAAAAAATTTTCCCCTAGTCACCTCGATTTTGGGCTTCATTTACTGGACTAAATTAAGGAAATTTGCGGTGTCAATAAGTACTTGATATATGTTATTGTTAATTGTAAGATTTTAATAGTTAATAAGTGGTTCAATTTTATTCCTTTTCCTGAATTGCGGTCACCCTTTTTGCAATATGAGCATTGTTTATTCTGATTGTACCAGGTTCTCCGTTCTCGTTTACGTTTTATTCCAAGATTCTCTGAACATTTATACTGTTTGTCAGCTAATTTCCCGAAATTATTGCATTCCATGTTTTCAGACGTTATTCGTTGAACTACTAAAGGTATATTTGTATAGCGTCTTTGTCTGATTTGGTGTTTGATATTACTTCAAGTATTATTGCGCAGTTATGGATGTATTTGTAATAACTGGATCATGAGATAGTTTGTAAATTTGTGATAAGTCCGCATAATTTGAGATTGCAATTCAAAATCTTTCATCCCAAAACAAATTAAATTTACCAATTGCTCACTGTTCAAAATAAGATAGGTGGAAACTAACTTTCGCAGTTATATACTATCATATGTAGGTACCATAACTACCAGTACTACCATCGAAATTCAAATTAATCACTTCAGAGAGCAATATATCAAAATCAGCAGATCTCGCGAAATTTGAACAAGTATCTTTTCCGTGTTACGCATGTACGTCTATTATTGATAAGTTCGAAAACCGCAGAATCAGCTTGGAACAAAATTTAAATAAATTAAAAAATTTTGTAAATGATTCTGCCTCAGCCTTATCACTCGTACATTGGGCACATTTATACCACTTGCAAAATGGATTCCAATATAATTAATATATTTTATAAAATCTATTACAACATACAGGTATATCCCACTTGAGACCCTATATTATTACTATTATTAATACAATTTAGAGTGGAGGATTAAATTCTATGACTCTCAATATAACTTCACATCGTCCCACGAGAGGATGCTTGCTGTTGCTGTTATGGAAGACTTCATAGTAATAGTTGTACCTGTGATCATCATAAAAGGGATTATGGTATTCTGCGTTCCTGGAGAAGACGCAAGCTTGAGGTTTGGATGCATTAAACTCTACTAGATTATCAAATCCCCATTTCAAAATCTTTGCAAGATCTCCGTTAATTGCGTCAACATGTCTCTGTCTCGCCCCTCTGGCTTCATTGGATGGTATAGGGGCTCTAGATGGGAAAGCGGTATGAAGTGTGCAAAGCTATGGACGGGACAGGTAGTCACTTCCAGCAGGTCATTTATATGGAGCAGAAGCAAAGTTGGTGGTTACTAATTAGTTATTGGATAGTTCCAGATCTACAAGGTTTTTGAAAAGGATGATAGTAAATGATTCAACCTTGCCCGGCCTTAACGCATTCCATGTTTCAAAAATTCGACTGCTTAGAAAGTATTGCCTACAATTGGACTTGAACTGTTCATGCTTATGTTTTAAGGAATAACGGCGTAAAAATATGTCAGAATTGAAGGTCTGAAGAGAAAGTGTTATATAAGAATCTGAATGTTACATATAATAAGTCTCCTCGTTTACGCCTATCCAGTGCCTTGTATACATTGAAAAGATCCAAGCGTGGTTCATAGACACGTTGACGCAATTAATGGAGACCTGGCAACATTTCGTAATGGGGACCTGATAATCTAGTAGAGTTTAGTGCAACGAAAACTCACGCTAGTCTCTTCTCCAGGAAGGCGGATCCTACAATCCTTAATATGATGATGTCAGGTACAACTCCTATGAAGTCTTTCATATCGAAACTCTAGTTCACCACTAACACCATCCTCTCATGGGACGATCATGTTCCTTTGTGAAAAACGCTTCACTAAAACCCAGCTTTCTATTCCGTGTCAAGTGCTACTTTATATTCCAGCTGCTCCTCATAATCTACACATATTCAACCTCTCCTGGAGTACTGTTCACATGTTTCAAGTTCAGCTCCCAAACATACGCTCTTTAATTCTATCCAGAAGAGAGTTATTTGTCTGATTGAGGGTGTCACACTTAGGAATTCATTGACCACTCTAGAACATCGTAGAAAGTGTTCTTCAGAAATCTCGTCTGTTATTCCACCACGATAGATTCCAGGTTGGCGGACTGGAGGAGTTAAAGCTAGTCACCCCTTCATTTTCAAGCTGGCTCACACAATGTTCTTTGAACATTATAGAATTTCCTCTCGTGTAGTCATGGGAAAAAAAAGTTAGGGCGATTTGCTCCATATGGCATTTTAGTAGATCTCCGTTGAGCATATAATCAAATTTTGATCGCGAACAAGCACTGGACATCACACAGTAGAACTGAACTCTATAATTGGGAGAACATATGTTTTATATGTCAGTGCTAGACTCTAACAAGGAATATGGCCATATTCGCTTTTTTTGCGAATATTAGCAATATTAAAATACGTAAATCGTTTTGCAAGATCAAAACAATAAACTGCAAGACGTTAATAAAATGAGGTAGGGCAGAGGGGCACAATGGCTATAAGAGCATATTTTATTACAGAATAATCTGTTATCAGCATCAGGGCGCCATCTACTGCAGAACGTGCCTAACATTTAGATCAACATGTCAATCTATAAAAAATCGATGGTGGAAGCCGTTACTTTATGGTAAATTATCATTTTGATTATATGAAATAATAAATACTTTGTTTTTATACCACTTTTATTAATAATAACGTGAAAACGTAACTATAGTTTCAACACCGAAGCGCCATTATCAATCAATTAGAAAATTATGAAGAAATCAATGAAACAGTTCAAGTATAAATAGAGTAGAGTAAAGTATGGTTGAGATTAAGGGATCAATGGAAATTCCAAAAACAGGTAGATCCTAGGAAAGTACAGTATTAAATAGTAAACATAGCAGCAATTTGTGAATTAGTGTGATTATAATTTAATATTCTAAGAATTATCTAAAGAGCGGATTGAAAGACAGTACAGTATTACATAGTAAACAAGGTAAAATAATCCTCAAAGATCAGTTAGACCTATATCAAAATGATTTTTTCATGTGTCTTTCAAACCTCTCTTTAAATAATTCTCAGAATATTAAATTATAATCACACTAATTCACAAATTGCTGCTATGTTTACTATTTAATACTGTACTTTCCTAGGATCTACCTGTCTTTGGAATTTCCATTGATCCCTTAATCTCAACCCTACTTTACTCTACTCTATTTATACTTGAACTGTTTCATTGATCTCTTCATAATTTTCTAATTGGTTGATAATGGCACTTCGGTGTTGAAACTATAGTTACGTTTTCACGTTATTATTAATAAAAGTGGTATAAAAACAAAGTAGTTATTATTTCATATAATCAAAATGTCAATCTATAGTATTGGCCATTCTATGCATTCTCTTCTACACCAACACTACACCTTAAATGTTGATAGTGCATTGTAAATTATTTAGTTCATCAAAACATTGATAATTAGTTATTATTCAAGAGGTAAGTTATTATTTAAAGTTATAATTCTTATCCTTCGAGTAATAAACATTAATCCGTGAGTGTTTAGAAAAATAAAAAAAACAATATTAGCTGATTATTTTGGCAGTTTTCACGATTGTATCATGGTTTACTACCCACAGAGGCTCGTAAAATTGCATACGCATTTGCTGTAGCAAACAACAAGGCTTTTCCAACAGATAGGGAAGAAAACAAAAGCGCAGGCAGAGATTGCTTCACTTCCTTCATGAAGAGGAATAAGATTTCATCCTTACGGATGCCAGAGGCGACTCCATTGGCAAGATGCATTAGGCTTCAATAGAGTTTTCGTCGAGATATTCTACAACAACCCAGAAGAAATTTCGGAAAAACGCAGCATAGGTCTTGCGTAGATCTGTAATATGGATGAAACCGGTCCAATAACCCATAAAAATTGTAGCGGAAAAGCGTACAAAATAGATTGGACAAATTACATCGTGCGAAAGAGGTTGTCTCGTAAATGTGTGTTGTGCTATCAATGCAGATGGGAATGCTATTCCGCCATTTATGATCTTCCCGAGAGTTAATTAAAAAAAAACATATGATCAAAGGTGCACCCCCAGGAACTAAAGGTCGAGCCACCTCTTCAGGGTGGAGTTAAATGACGTCCATTGAATGGCTTGAACATTTTATCCACTTCAGAAAACCAACTAAAGAATGGCCAATACTCTACTGAAGGATTATCAAGAAGCCCACATATCTTACGCTGCAGTAAGACTAGCTAAAGGACATCATTTTATACTTTTGACTCTGCGTCCATACACCAGTTACCGTCTGCAGCCATTAGATAGATGCTTATATGAACCATTGAAACTGTATTACAATAATAGCTGCAGATCTTGGTTTCTAGCTAATCCAGGTAAAAGGATCACGATTTATGAAATCGCTGAAATATTTGGCATTCCCATCAAAAAACATAATTTCCGGTTCTAAGTAACTGGCATTTTCCCAATTAATCGCCTGTTTTTGGTGACCAGGAGTTTTTAGCCGCTTCCGTCACTGATACTGATAATCCAATAGCAGGGACTAGTCAAGATACTCTACATTCAGGTACACAAGTAGGTGTTCCAAGTACATGTCATGATGTACTAAGCATTCTTGATTGGTGAATCAACCACTTCTCAAGAATCTGACTATGAACGTGAGTGTAAAACTCCTACAGAAGCGATAATGAAGGCACCAACAAAGATTAGGCCTTACCCAAAATCTGCAAGTTCGTCCAGAAGCCCTCAAACAATAGAGAAAAAGACTACGACAATTTTGACAGATACTCCAAATCTCAAACAACCTGAAAAAGATTTTGTTAGAAAAAAAAATCACAAAATGACAAAAAGGGCAATGATTCTGGATGACACAGTCAAAATAATCAAGAGAAAGAGAAGGAAAAACATTGTCAACGACAGTAGCACTGAAAATGCAGACAATAGAATTTATCGACTCAGAAGATGATATAGATCCCGAAGAGGAACACAATGATTTAGATTTAGAGATAGTTGATGAAGTCAGTTTCATTTTAGTGAAGTTTCCAGGAAAAAAGAATGTAACACATTTCGTAGGAGAAGTCTTATCAATCCGAAGCGGTGATGAGTTTGTTATCACCTTTTTTGAGACAGAAACAAAATCATTTTGTTTTTCCACCTCTTGACGATGTAGCAGTTGTTGATAAATCCACATTGTTTGCCACCTATAACAAACCCATGCAATCTGGTGGAACCAGCCGTAGTCAAAATATGTTTGCTTTCGACATTGACTTGTCAAATTTCATCATGGGATAAGGCTTAGTACCTACCTGGAAAACCTGATCTTCTTTTATCAGAAAAGAATTTTTGGAATCTACATTTAGATTAAAATAGCAATACCTTCCATATGGGTTTAATTTATTTTTATTATCTGAACAGTGAACAGTGGTCCCCAACAACGTGACCACTGTACCCCGATTTGGGGGCACACTGGTCATACATTCTAAGAAAATATATTGTCTTATCATATGCAGTAGGTTTGATACAGTGAGGTGGTATTCCAGAAAAGTACCAATGCTTGATACTTTGCGCCTGCAGTTACAAAATTGGGGCACTGTTTATAGTTTATAGTGAAAAATTGAATACGGAAGTGACCACTATGCCCCGCTCTTCTCTACTCTTCCAATACTTGTTCCAATATGGAGCACTGTACACTTGCACGTATTGACTGATATGAGCCATAATTCGCACCATTAATAGGGTATCTAGATGATGTTGAAGAGAGGTAATGAAGGAAAGGTTTTGCATACAATTATGTGCCATGTGTGAAACATATTTGGCGGTAATTTTCGGACAGTAGCTTTACGTGCTTCTTGTGAACAGCAACAAGATCAGATGCAATCCAGTCATTCGGCAATGTATCCATTTTAAGAGACATTTCCATGATGAGAGCAAGCGGTTTACTTAGTGATGTAGCACAGTTTTTTAAATTATTCAAGAAGTTTTTAATTTTAGATTTGTTATTTTCTCATAAGCTTTTCTTGCCGTAAAATCCACTGTTTCGAGCGTGAGGTCATTTCTTCATATATCAATAGTTGGTGGGTTGCCAGGAATTTCGTAGGTATATGTTAAGGGGAAAATTTTGGAGCGGTTTCAGTATCCTGCTCGATCGACCTTGCAAATTCTTAACCACGAGACAGAGACAATTAATGAAGCTCTGGCAACGATTTTGAAATGGGGATCCGATGATCTAATAGAATGCAACCAAAACTCAAGTTTGCATTTTACGCGTTTCACTATCGGTTTTCCAGCATTATACTGTGACGTCACGATTGAGTGTTCTGAACTTGTACTAGAGGGACTTCCAAACCTCCTCTCAGATATCCTGGCGTTAATTTCATTACACTCAAAATATTTCATATTTATTCGGATGTCACTTTTACTGAACAGCTATACAATTCTATGTGGAAGAATCTCAACATTTAAGAGAAATCCAATCACTGCTACAAAATTTGATCTTCAATGATATTTGTAGTGGTAGCGATTGCTAGATCATCAACATTTGTTATTCACGATTCACGTCAATTGGAATTCAACTCAAAGCATTAAACGAATTTCTCATAATACCCACAACAGCTTGCTTCAGCAATTGGTTGCTCCATTTTGAGCTTATACGTTTTAGGCAAGTAAGTAGGTAGGTAGGTAAATTTATTCATCACTGATGTCTTACATACAAAATATATACATGTAAAAACTTAATGGATTAGACAGGAGCAAACATTAAGAAACATAAAAATACATGTAATTGAAGTAAAATACTCTAAGATTAAAAAACCTCTTGAATGGAGTAACTCTAGAGATATATAAGATTATTTATCATCGAAATTTTAAAACAGTTTTGCAGTAATCGTAAAGGGATAATCACAAAGTTTATAAAATACAATAGGATTATGAATTGAGGAATTCATCAATCCCATAAAAAAGTATGCAAGTTCTTCTTGAAAACAGTTATGCAACTTGTGTCGACAGAACTTTCTATTTTATTAAAACACTTAATGCCTACATATTTCGCCGAATTTTGGCTAACCCTAAATCTAGGGAGTGTTAGTGGATAGCTTCGCTATTCCTCGTGAAATATGGATGCACCTCACAATTTTGTTCGTTTTTTTTTTACATAAATTATCAACTGGAGATATATAGACAGGACAATGTTAGGATTTGAAATTGTTTAAATAAGGGTTTACATGTTGAATGTGGCAGGGCTTTGTAAAAAGTCCTTAATACTTTTTTTGCGGAATACTTGAGCAAAATAACAGGAAGAACCCCAGAAAATCATTCCATATTGTAGGGTTGATTGGACTAACCCAAAGTAGAGAATTCACAAAATGTCAAATGATAGGGATTCTCTCAAGTTTCTTATTATGTAGCAAGTAGTGCCCGAATAAGAACATAGTGTATTTATATGTGCTTCTCAGGTCAATTTTCCATTTAAGGTGGAACCTAAGAATTTTATGGTATCTTTGCTATGGATGAGCGGCCGCATACATTGAGGTATAGATTGTAATCGGGTGAGACATTTTTGGCAGAAAGCGCATGTGGTAGGTTTTTGTTATGTTTATCGTGATTACATTATCTGAACAGTATTTGTTCAATTCCCTAGATGCATTATTGATAGTTTCAACAAGACGCTCTATATTTTTGTTTGACATTAGTCATCAGCGTAGACGATCATTTGATTTGATGAGGTGTAGGTATTGTTGACATCATTAATGAATATAATGAAGAACAATGGACCCTACATGGATCCTTGAGGTACGCCCAAATGTATGGCCCTCAAATAAGATCTAACACCATCAACAAGTGTAGTCTGTTTTCTATTTGTCAAGTATGATGTTACCTAGTTATATGCTTACTCCTCGGACACCAATGCCCTCCAATTTCATCAGTAATATCTTATGATTGATGGTTTCAAATGTCCGACTTAGGTTGTAAAACAGACTTACATGATTTTTTTCATTTAGTTCATTATTTAAATTGTTCAAGATAGCTTATGTTATGAGTCTTATAGAGTAGGATGCTTCAAAGCTTTTGGAAATTTGGCTTTGGACACAAATTGATTTGTTATTTTTTATGTCAGATTATGAGCCTCTGTTTTTGAAAACAGGGATGCATTTGGATTCCTTCAGGTCTGGAAATGTTCCGGATATGAAAGACTCCTTAATTAAATGAGAAAGTGGCTCAGCAATAACGTCTCTTGCTATTTACATGATATTTCCATTGATATAGTCCCAACCAGCAGCCGGTTTAGAGGTTAGTTTTGTTCAATATTTCTGGGATTTCATCTGGGATAGTAGGTGATAAAAAGAGCCTCACAGGGGATTTATCGATGTTCATTTCATAACAGGGTTTGGGGATTGTCTGAAAAGAATCTGTAAGAAAGTCATTTATGAAATTGCTTTTCTGCGGTATATCATCAACAATGTCAATAGAGGAATTTCTAACACAGTTAGATTTAGCTTCGTTTATGATTTTCCAACTTTCCTTCATAATATTATTGGATTCCATTATTTGGTCATTGTTTTTTTTTGGTTCTGGTGTTGTATCACAAGTAGTCTATACTTCTTCATGGATTGTTTATAGTATACTGTATAGTCGAAGTTATCGAGTTGCTTTCTAATTTTTATCATTTCACATGGTTAGTGGTGCAGATTTTGTATTTCAAGTGAATCCTATTTTGTTTTCTCTATTTGTTTTTCTTTTGCTCTTCGTGAAAGAAAAAGAACAATTGTAGTGATAAAGCAAATTAGTGTAAAATATGGAAAACTTTTTTTCGAACGTGTCAGTTTCATACATATCACTCCTATTTTATTTGTGTTATTGAAGTTTCTTCTATAAATATATTTAGGATCGTTGTGTACTTGGGGAGCTATTTCATGAGCGTTGTCTTACACGACTCAATAGAAGGCATCAATCAACACAATGATAGTTGAAAAAAATACCATGTTTAGAGCCCTTCGCTCGAGAGTTAATCACGAATTGATCGTTGCTACCGGTAACTTGTTGATCCATTAGAAACGCTGATGTTGCAGTTACCACTTTGGTTAGTTTAACCAAGGAGTTTGCACTGGACGAATATATTCACTTTTATCATTTGCTGCAATTGAAGGTCATAGAAAAAACACGCTTTCATATTGCAAGATCTGTAGTGCATATTAGTCTATTATGTTTGATTATATGAATGGATGTTATTAACGAGCGTATTAGTCTTTTCAAATATTCATAAATGAGTTGGTTGAACAATGAACTCTGTTGATGACTACTTGGTAGCAGAAAGGTACTGTTACAGTATTTTTGTGTGAATAAGGGTGATTGTTTCTTTCTACAGTGGTTGAGATGTTGAGTAATTATCGATACCGAGATATTTTGTCAGGAACGAGAATCTGGCAACAACTTCTACTTCTGTCAAAATGTCGAATTCTAGATAACTACACAAATACACTAATAATATTCAAATGATTATTACATTGAATTCATACGTATTTACGATATTTGTAATTATTTTTAGACACGTGTTTTATTGTACTCACGACAACTTGATGTATGAAAATATCTTGAATCAGATTTTTTTTTGTACAGCAGCGATGCCATTTAGTAGTGTGATTACCGCGATAATTGCCACTCTTGCAGTTGCCATCGCTTCATTAATGATCGAAACGTGACTAGATTGACAATATGTCATTGGATTATTTTAAGGTGACTGTAATGATCATCTTAATCGTAAGATTGTAACAGACGTTCATAGATATGTACGTGAGTGTGATCCAAAAGAATTGTTATATAATATTTTGTTGTTCTCCACAGGTGACACAGACATCCTTGACAAATGAGTCGTCGTCTGTTGAAAGAAATCACTGAATAAAGGATGACATTACTTAGTTGGCGTCAAGACAAATCTCAGGGGTTGCTAAAAAGTGAAGTAGTAAAGTGGGACGTTTTTGTTTCCGGATCAATCGAGAATGCCAAAAGGGAAGCCCCGACGGAGAGAAGCTTGGCTCGGTATCTTTTGATAGAGAAGAGAGAGGTCGTGCGGTAAACAAGCCGTAAGGGATCACGGACAAGTGGCAGGCACTGTGACGAGGCGTGGGCCGCTAGAGAACAAGTGTATCAACACGTAGCGGGCGCGTGGCTTACCAACCTAACCGATGTCTGCCCATTTCCGGCTACGATCCCCACGGCGCCGTTTCCGAACCACGCGAGCCGGGACGTCACGCTCGTTCTCGCCGCGGTGCCTCTGCCTCTTCATGCAGCTACCACGCCACGGGACATCTCTATTCACTTCACACCATGCCCAATTAATACCGGTTAATGCCACAACCGATGCTTTACTTTGTCTTCTAGTTTACTACTGTTAACGGTCGTCTTAACCCTATACCACCCCCTATTAGGACTTGCGAAGAAGCGTTTTCTGGTGTACATTTGTTTCCGATAAATGTACCCAACCGATAGGTCAAAGAAAACATTAACGCACATTTGATGCTTAACAGCTTTGTGATACAGGAACTCAGTGTTTTCTTTATTTATCGGAAGCAACATTTAAGTCAACCGATTCATTGAGATACGGCGATATCTTATATAATTATCCACTGTAAGCGAGCGTCCATGGTTTACAACAGTCGCAGATGCCACAGTCAGGGGAGGCAAACCAAAACATTCGTTCCTAGGTCCTGCAACGATTATGTAGTTTATCTATTGTTACCATACAGCATGAGATAATTAATGATTTTTGAGCCAGGTATGAATTATATTTAAATTCTCGGGAAATAGATCACACTGGCACATATGCTTATCATTTTCGTCTTTACTAAATATAAAACGTAATTTTGTAAGACTAATTAATTGTATCGAGCACAAAGCGGCCTTATCGCACTAATTTCAATTAAAAATACTCACGTCGCCGAAACGAACAGAAACACGAGTACTCGAAATTTTAACAGATTAATGTTTTATATATGAATCAAGAATCCACTGGTTATCAATTTTCTTACAATATTGCAACTCATTTCAAAGCACCCTTTGAAATACGATTAAAATCAAAAAATATAACGCTCAAGTATCCCCTTCCGAACTAGATGCCAGAATAGATCTTTTATAATAATTGGATTCTTTAGTTAAAATATTAACATTAATATGTTAAAATTTCGATTACTCGTGTTTCTGTTCGTTTCGGCGACCTGAGCATTTTTGATTGAAATTAGTGCGATAAGGATGCTTTTTGCTCGATACAATTAGTTTTAAGAAATCTTGTTTTAGACATTGGTAACGTCTTCTGATTATGGTCGTGAGACCGAAACGTACGAAAAGCATGAGATAATTCATATATAACAGATTTCGCAAATATGAAAGTGAGAAAGTACAGTCTATTTCATTTTATTGAGAAATGAAAAGACTGTATTCATCTATTTATGAAAACCTGAAAGTTCCTGTTGTTCGAGGTATCAGCTTGTATGCAAGACTAGAAAATAAAGGGGACAGAAAAATCAATTTTTGCTAGCGGCCAGTCTGAGTATAATGAATAATTATCAGAATTGACTCCGATAGTGATGTCGTCAACACGTCACCACTCACCGTCATAAGAATTTCAGTATATTTGAAAGCTCTAATACTAATCTTTATCGCATTGGGCAAAGCGGATTAGAATATGCAAATTTTTTCTTTCATGAGTTTTATTCCACTTCTTTCAAATAAAAAATTATTAAGATCTTCCAATGCGATAGTGGTATATTTGAAAAATCTGGAAATATGATGAGATAGTTTAAACTATAAAAGAGTTTACACTGTGGATACATTATAACATTATGAATGAGAAAATTCACCCTATCCATTGAAAAACTGTTAAGTACTGATCCTTTCAACCATTGATCATATCGATATTCTGGAGAAATTATTATCGTTATTTAAAAATAACATTCGAATCACTGCCAATTTTTAAATGATAAATCTATCTGATAATCGGAAATATATAATATACTTATGCTGCTGAGATCATATCTCGGAAACAAGAGTAGGTATATCTAAAAGTTGCATACGTTATATTGCTGATATTTTTCGATGGTGTATGAGATATTCACATTGTTTGAAGTGGCCTTATATACAGTTTACAACTGAAATTATTATTTTTGTTTATTAGATAAGCCCATTCTAAATGTGGGATGTTCTTATTAACTTATATTCACTTGGATGGATTTCAAAGTGAACAGAAAATTTTTATATACACTTAATAATTGTGAAACATTATTCTGAATATGGAATCTACGTATCAAATTGCATATATCTACACCAATCTCAAAGTAAAAGAAGAAAAAAAATTAATTTCGCCGATTCCAAAAATTGAAAAATACATCTAAGAACAAAAATATATATGAATAATATAATTTAAATTATCCAAACATCATGAGTTTTAAGTATAGGATTTCGATTGTTTTTTATACTTACGACGTGACTACACGAAAGGGAAACCTATAATGTTCGAAGAACATCGTATGAGCCAGCGGTGAAATGTTGGGAGAGGAGATAGACATTCGAATTATTCTTGAAGGTTTGGAGGTTATATATATATGGAAAGATCTCATTAAGTGGAGAGTTCCCCAACTTGACTGTTCGATAGAAAAATAAAGTCTGGAAGGAAGAAGTTCGACAGGTCTCGAGCTTGGCAATGAAGGGGTTACTAGTTTGAGCTAGTCTAGTCCAAGTCCGCCTATTTGGAATCTCTCGTGGTGGAACAACAGACGATATTTCTAATGAACTACGACCATGGAAAAATCTATAGAAAGGGGAGAGATTCACTATTCTACGACGTTCTAGAGAGGTTAATGAACTCGTAAGTGTGACATTATCAATCAGACGAATAGCTCTGTTTTGGGTTGATTCCAAGAACTCCAGCGTATGTTTGGGAGCCGAACTGCAAACATGCGAAAAGTACTTCAAGACAGGTCGAATCTGTGCTTTGTAGATTATGAGGAGCTGCTGGGATGTAAAGTGGCTCTTGGCACGGAATAATAGAAAATCAAGTTTTCGAGAAGCGGTTTTCGCTATGGACCTCACATTATAGTCCCATCAGAGGGTGCCGATGGTGGTAATCTCGAGCATGTATATGGAAGACTTCTTCATAGGAACTTATTCAACCGACAGAAGCGCAATGGAGCAATTCGCATAGGCAGTTTTTACATTTGCGTGCTCTTTCTCTAATAAATTCTCGGAAATTAAACAGTTAAATTAATTTGTAAAAGAAATTCACAATGAAAGTTCTTCTTAGCATAAAATAATGCAAAAACTGAATTACATATTCGAAAATGTATCTTGAGCGATTTAATTATCACTGATAAATCGAGTTTATTCCGGATAAGTGGAGGAAATTGGCGCCCGTTACTTACGCCCGGGGTCAGGGCCTTTATCTGCCCCTCTTCGCAATGCCTTTGGTAACCGACCAACGTAGTATTCCGGGATTCCTGGTCTGAATGAGCAACCATCCCTGCGTAGAACCGTGAACATAATTTTTATTGCTTTGGTCAAAATAAAAGCTTCAAAGGAGCAAGTCAGGTGACTTAGCGGTCTACACCCATCACATTTGTTTCGAATTGCTCATTTGAAGGCTGGTAAATACATTATTGCAATTGGATTTTGTAGCGAAAAAACTAAAATATTATTATTATTAAGTCGTGATAATACATATATGAACAATTATTTGTCAATAAATCGGATCACAATGAAGATTAACAATTAGTTTTTGTATAACAGAACAAGCCACTAGCCACTGGAGGAAAAAACACAAACTTTACGTTGATATTTTTAATTTGTCATAACGATTTTCAAAGTTTTTCTGACGTAGCACACACAACATCACAAGGGAGATTATTCCACTGAGAAAAAATTCTGTTAGCAAGGAAGCCCTGATGTGACTTCGATTTGAAGTGTTCCTTTTCAAGTTTCCAATCGTGACCTCTCAAACGTTGATCCTGGTTGAGACTGAATAGGTGATGTGAATTGTAATCGAATAAACCATTTAAAATACGATAGGTCAACATCCTAGAATTTATTTATTATGATTGTAGGAACAGAAAATATATATTGGAAATGATTTAGGAACTGCTAATGGAAAACGTCAAATTGAAATTTATACAAATGGTCTACATAATTTATTTTACAACTATTTGTTTCATATTGACACCGCTGTCAGGTTGACTTTCGCAATTATTCACGCTATAATATAACCTTGTAACCTTGTTCTCCCATAAACTATCAAAAATTCCCAGAGCAAAGACATAAAATAGACTGTGATGTCACATCAATGATGTCCTAAGATTTTGAACGGAGAATTTTGAATACTTCTGCAGATCGAATGTATGCGTGGGGATATATATTCAATACCAGAAGAACATGGTTGTCATAATGGTTCAATAAAATACTGTAACACTATTTGGAAAAGTGAAGATGAATTGTCAAATCACTACTTGAAACGGAGCTACCGTTAATATCCGATTGTTTGTTAATTGTATGTTCCTCATGTCCTCCAGTTATTAATACGAATTCCAATGAGACAAAAATTGGATCAAATCTAAATGAAAGAATTTCTTCTGGAGATGACTTACAAACTACAGGAGGAACATAAATTAACAAGGGAACTATAATCAATCGATCAGTGACTTTCCTCACTTTTTTTAGCAAAATAGCTTTCGGACATTTCTGCGAGTAAAAAAAATTATATTAGAAATAATTCAGAAACCGCTAATGGAAGACGTTAACTTGTACTTCATGTTACATTGGAATTTTATTCACGCGGTCTACATAATGCATTTTACCACTCTATATTTCGTTTCTTGTTTCGTTGAATTTCGAAATCATTCACACTATAGACTGTAATATAACCTTGTTTTATACAGACACCTGCTGTCACATGAACTATCAAAGTTTGCGACAGAGTAAATACATAAAATAGACTGTGACTTCACTTGAACCTTAAAATGAGAATTTCGGACCCTTCTACAGTTTGAATATATGTGTATTATATTTATAACCTAAATGGTTCAATAAAATACTATAATTCCACTTGAAAAACTTAGAATAGATGTCAAAAAGACCGCTTAAAACGGGAGGACAGCGCCCAAACACGGCGCAATCGTCTCAACAGTTTTTTCGCACACAGACATCATCTCAAAAATAGACTAAATCTGGGCTTTTTTTTGGACCTATTACAATACTTCCCTTATACTACGTATATAAAGAGAAGTAAAAATGGAAGGTTTTCATAGGGTAGTAGTTTTAATATATGAATTATCTTATTGGCTAGATATTGGGGGCCAGGTAGCTCAGTGGTAGAAGCATCAATCAGTGTCTTCCGATCGCGGGTTCGAATCTCAGCGAATGCAGAATTTTTCCGATGGCCCGAGAAAGTAGTGAGGCAAGATTTAATGGGCCGTTATGCCTAAGTGTCATCGAGACTACCACACGAGGTGGAGTGTTTAGTGGGTATAACTGAGGTGATTAAATTCGGACTAGGGACTCCCACACTACCTTGTGGGATGTTACAGGCCCATAAGGTGCCCATAAAGGGTTTCAACCACCTCTCAACAGAAAAAAAGACTAAGTACGAATAACTTACATTAATTTCAACATATGAGAATGATGGGAAACGAAGACAAAACACGATATTGGTGGGAACAATATGATTTTATAAGGTGTTTCCACTTAAAATTTGAATAGAAAATGAACAAGTATTTGAATGCGTTTATTTTAAGAAATGAAAGAACAATGTTATTGTTCAATGTAGTATAAATTCAGATTCCTTGAGGTCAAGGCTTGCATTAAATATACCTGCAATATCAGATGATAACAGTGTTTACGTCCTTTCGTCGATAAGTTATCGTTAATTTGCAAAAATTGTTAAGATAGAACATGTAATTTATGTCAGTCTATATACGATTATATTAATTTAATACTTTGTGCGATGTGTTTAACATAAATAGATAACAGGACATGTCATAGAAACTTAAGAGGTATTTTATTCTTTCTGTAGAAAGGTTGAATATGCAAATAATTAGAAACTTATAACTGCAATAAGAGCAAACCTTGTGGTTCTCAAAAATGTAGGTGAGAGTAGATAAATCTTCTGAACATTCTCATTGCTTTAATTGAATCAAGTATTAATGTGGTAATTAAAGGTGTATATCGCTATAATTATGATTGAAACGCTTGAATTATACAGGGTGTCCTCGAACTGCGTGGCAACAATAAAACCGAAGATTCTTTGATTCGAAAAAAATTTGATGAGCCTTTTTACTTTTGCCTCAAGTGTCCTGTTTAGCCGGTAGAGGACTTCAAAGTTGCAAAAATAATTTTGTTTTTTCGGTATAACTTGAGAACGTGATGGAGGACTTTTACAATATTTGGCAGGTGAGTTAGTGTCAATAATAGCCGTGTTTGAGAGCGGAGCACAGAGCCTTATAGACCATAGAAATGGCTCAAACTTGAATATGTAACAGGAAAAGTGTCCAGAACTTTTTTATGGTCGATGTAATTCACTCAATATTTTTTACGTATATCGCTTATCTAATTTGAAAACTTTTTTTACTCCTAAAAAATTTTGATAAAATCAACGGATTAGCTTGAAAAAATTAATTTTCGAGTCTCTGCAATTTTGACTTACTAATTTTACTTGATTAAAATACCTTAGTTGCCTTTGCTTTTCTAATTTCATTTTGGCATTTGGAGAATTTATTCTCAAAACTGTCAGATTTTACTTTGCTTTCCGTAAAAATTTTATAAAATTATGGCTCAAAATTTCACTAACACTGAAATGGTTAGTATCTCGGTAAAACACGAATAATAAAAACAATAGAAATGGGGAAACGATGTGTTTATTTAGGAAAAACAAATGCTAAATCAAAAGAAACAACAAAACTTTTTGAGAAATCGCTAAGGCATCAATTGTTCGAAATGTTGCCCATTTTCCTGAATACACAAATTAATTCGTTTCAAGAAATTGAATTGAACTCTAGCTAGTACTTCAGGATCATTCTTCGATAAATCCGCTTCATGATTAATTCGTTGCAACAATTCCTCTCGTGTGTTTACTGGAGCTGCATAAACTTTCGATTTCAAAGCGCCCCATAGAAAGAAGTCGCAGGGCGTCAAATCAGGGGAGCGGGCCGGCCAGTTCACTGGTGCATCGTGTCCTCTACCTATCCAGCGATCTGGATATTCCGCATTCAAATGTCGCCTCACAGCTAATGTGAAATGAGGAGGTACACCATCATGCATAAACCAAAGGTCACGATGAATGTGTAAGGACAAGTCTTCCAACAGTTCAGGTAGCATTTGTTCCAAAAAGTTCAAGTAGTTCTCCCCGTTCAATCGATCGGGTATAACGGTAGGACCAATAATAAAGTTATCCACAATTCCAACCCAAACTGATTTTAGTTTGATTCTGAAAATGTGTAACTTCCGTTTCATGATGATTTTCATCAGCATAAAAATGTATATTATGGAGGTTAAAAAGACCACATCTCGTGAATGTAGCTTGGTCCGTGAACAGAATTCTTCTACAAAAATTGGGGTTTGCGTTTTGTCTTTGGACAATAAGCCGACAGAAATCTAGCCAATAACCTGGATCCATGGGCAATAAGTCTTGAACTGTTTTAATATGATAGGGATACAACAGTTCTTCTTTCAGTACATTATGAACTAATGATTTTGAGGCAGCAATACGAAGTCCCAAACGTCGTGTGCTTATCCTAGGTTCAGTTTCAACCGCTTCCAGTATCTCTTCTTCGAGCTCTAACGTCCTTCTTGTCCGTCTGCGTCCAGTTTCTCTGCGATTTGCTTCAAATCTGCCAGTTTCGCGAAGTTGCCTCTCGATATTAGCAAAGGGTTGCCGATTTGGAATTCTGCGGTGCGGATATTTTTCCCTATAAACTTGTACACTTCTCCGGCCATTGCAACGACAAAGTCCATAAATCAATAACATATCAACCATTTCAGTTTTAGTGAAATTTTGAGCCATAATTTTATGAAATTTTTACGGAAAGCAAAGTAAAAACTGAAAATAAATTCTCCGAATGCCAAAATGACATAAGAAAAGCAAAGGCAACTAAGGTATTTTAATCAAGTAAAATTAGTAAGTCAAAATTGCAGAGACTCGAAAATTTGATTTCATCAAAATTTTTTAAGAGTAAAAAAAGTTTTCAAATTTGATAAGCGATATACGTAAAAAATATTGAGTGCATTACATCGACCATAAAAGAGTTCTGGACACTTTTCCCGTTACACCTTCAAGTTTGAGCCATTTCTATGGTCTCTAAGGTTCTGTGCTCCGCTCTCAAACACGGCTATTATTGACACTAACTCACCTGCCAAATATTGTAAAAGTCCTCCATCACGTTCTCAAGTTATACCGAAAAAACAAAATTATTTTTGCAACTTTGAAGCCCTCTACCGGCTAAACAGGACACTTGAGGCAAAAGTAAAAAGGCTCATCAAATTTTTTTCGAATCAAAGAATCTTCGGTTTCATTTTTGCCACGCAGTTCGAGGACACCCTGTATATACAGCGTGATCAGTTAAGGGCGGCTCTCGGCCATATCTCAGAAACTACTGGGAATAGGAATGTGGAAAACAAAAATGTTAGACTAAAGTGACCATGAGAAAATGCTGGAAATTATCTTCATGTTCCGCATTTTGCCGCAAGGGGGCGCAATTGAAAATTAAATATTAAAATCCCAAATTTCTCCGGAAATTCTCACATTAAGGTATATCTTTATTAACATCATTAGGAAGGTTAGACAATTTTACATCATTTTGACCTGAAGTTCATTGGCGTACCGACCTTGATAAGAGCGGGGGAATCTATTGAAAGTATAATCAATTAAATCAATGTAGTTTCTTAACGGCTCATTCGATTTTAGTAAACTTGAGTTTGTATTGAAGAGAAGGTACATACTTTCAATTGACGTATCTATTGGTACACGATAATTCCTAATAAAATTGCTAGAGGGCATAATTTGTAATGAGAACAGTTTTTTTGATTTTATCTCAAAAACTCAAATCATACGGTATAACTGTGACATGATGATCGAAAATGAGATTGAATTTGCAATAAAAACCTGAAAACCGCACATCGATATCTTTTTTCGTTTCAAAGTTATAGTAAAAAATGTACGTTCGTGACACAGGAACCTATAATCTCTAATTTAATTATATCAGAAGAATTATTGGGAAATTGTTTTGGCCATTGCATTTTCCATATGATATAGGCAAATATCCACAATTTCAACTCTCGAGTGGATTCTTCATTGAGTTCCGAAGTTCATTGGCGTACCGGCCTTTATAAGAGTGGGGGAAGCTATTGAAAGTATAATCAATTAAATCGATGTAGTTTCTAAACGACTCTTTAGATTTTAGTAAACTTGAGCTTGTATAGAATAAAAGATACGTTTTTTCAATTGTCGTATCTATTGGTACACGATAGTTACTAATAAAGTTGCTAGAGGGCGTAGTCTGTAACAATAACATTTTATTTGATTTTACCCCAAAAACTTAAACCGTACGGTATAACTATGACAAGATAATCGGAAATAAGATTAAATTTACAAAAAAAAGTGAAAACCGCACATCCATATCTTCTTTAGTTTCAAAGTTATATTAAAAAATGTACGTTCGTGACATATGAACCTATTACCTCTAATTTAATTTTATCAGAAGGATTATGAGGAAATTGTTTTCGCTATTTCATTTTCCATACGATATAGGCAAATATCTACACTATTAACACACTAGTGGATTCTTGGTTGCGTTAGTAACGTTTTGTGAAATTGGAGTCATGCTAGCCATATTTCATTATTTGACAGGAAGCCATGAAATAAATCAAAAGAACTTGTCAAGTAAGCTCTTGTGTTTATTCTGTTAACAGATAAGTCACAGAAGGTGCCACATCGGTCCACAGAACTTGTGATAAAAGTTGTTCATTTTGGGCAGTTATATTTTTACATTCTTACAAAAATTTAATCGGTTGTCAAAATCTTCAGTATTCAGGGGGCTTGATGAAATTCAATATGTTAGGGATGCACTCGAAATTGGTCTGATACTCAAGTAGGAAGCTCATTATGTACATAAGCTTAGACATATATAACATTCTCCTCAACTCTTACCCTTCGTTTTTTTTGCAATGTTGGAAGTGGTTGAACGCAACTGTGCTGCTGCAGACGTCGAGCTAGACGCAGGAAAACTCTTTTGGAATAATGCCTCGTATTAGGATACTGTATTACCGGGATTCTAATTTTGCATTTTCGAAACACTGTAAAAATACTGCCAACATATCGTAAGCTTCTTCAATTGTGAAAGGCATTTTTAGATAGTTAGGTATAATAAATCATGATAAACAATATTGAATTTTGGTTATTTGAATTTATCTATAAACAGAACAAACCCAAGAGCTTACTTGACAAGTTTTTTAGATTTAATTAATGGCCTCCTGTGTAATAATGACTACAATTTCACAAGGGCCTTACTAACTCAATGAAGAATCCACTCGAGAGTTGAAATTGTGGATATTTGTCTATATCATATGGAAAATGCAATAGCGAAAACAATTTCCCCATAATTCTTCTGATACAATTAAATTTGAGGTTACAGGTTCCTGTGTCACGAACATTTTTTAATATAACTTTGAAACGAAAAAAGATATCAATGTGCGGTTGTCAGGTTTTTGTTGCAAATATTATCTCATTTTCGATTATCATGTCATAGTTATACCGTATGATTTGAGTTTTTGAGATAAAATCAAAAAAACTGTTCTTATTACAAATTACGCCATTTAGCAATTTTATTAGGAACTACCGTGTACCAATAGATACGTAAATTGAAAGTACGTACCTTCTCTGCCATACAAGCTCAAGTTTACTGAAATCGATTGAGCCGTTTAGAAACTACATAGATTTAATTGATTATACTTTCAATAGTTTCCCCCACTCTTATTAAGGTCGGTACGCCAATGAACTTAGGATCAAAATGATGAAGAATTGTCTAACCTTTCTAATGATGTTCATAAAAACTATTCCCAATAGTTTCTGAGATATGGCCGAGAGCCGCCCTTAACTGATCACGCTGTATATACAATATATGACTAAAAATAAAATAAGTCTTCACTTTTGACGTTTCAATAATACATTTTTATCATAATCAAAAATTGTTAAGTTTATTAGTGTTTCCATGTAATTTAGAAAAGAATAGATTACTTTGATAAATGAAATGTGTCTGCAGCCGACTTGTGTTTTGAAATCCAATAAAAACAGCAGAAAGCATTGGCCCGGCTGCGTGTGAAAGAGTAATGTATGATGTAGGTACTTGAAACGCATTACTAACTCTATGATTTTACAAATTTAAATAACTATGATTATTTCATGAATAAGTTATACCATGATTTACATTTCATTCCTATTACTAACAACTAATCTAGTTTAAGATAACTCTATGGCATGTGACATGTCAGATAATACATATCTTCTTAGGTTGAATAAAATAGACAACAGAAAGTGGTAATTCAAAATATCTTAATTCGGTTGAGTTTGAATCATGTTATTATAAAGTTTTGAAGATTAAAATCAGTTTCATCATTAACACAATTGTTTCTTGTAATTTGAATACTTTCTAATATCAAACATTTATCACTATTCATTTCTATACTCAAAATGTATTGTTGTGACTACACCAATGAAATGGTTTAAGTCTTTTACATCTAACTACATATTATGTGCAGATGCTTAGTTTAGTCTCTGATGGAACCACACTGGTCTTGACGTTTCGACAGAAACACATCTGCTATATTCTGATCTTGGTTGACAATAGTTTGCTAAGGCTTCTTGTTTGTTACTCGAACTGAACTAATGTTTTCGAGTTTTTGAAGTGGGTTAGGTACCTGCATAGGTTTATGGTTGATCCCATTCTGTCCAATATATGATTTTTCGCAGTCTTCACAAGGAATGTCATAAACTCCTTGCGATTCTAACGGAATTTTTGTATTCGGATTTCCTAATATTGCGGCTAGTTTTCTATCGGTTTTGAAAGAGGGCCTTATGTTCTGGATTTCCAAGATTCTGCTGATTCTATCGGTTGTTCCTCTTACATAAGGTAAGTTGCAGTAGCTATAAAATGGTACTCCTGTTTTTCGATAGTGTTTTTATTTGATTTCCTCGAGTTCATTATCTGTCGGTTTGAAAAAACTTTTTCCCGTAATGCTTGTTGGAGTGATGCCATTTATTCTTTTATGTTCTCAAAACCAGTAACCCTTTGAAATCTGGTAATTAATGAATTCACCACCGAATAGAGTTGCACAGGATGATGATGAGAGCTACAGTTCAAATATTGGTCCGTGTGAGTGGGTTCCCTATATAGTGTGTCCTAAGGTGCCATCCATTTCACTAGCAACTGTAGCTGATTATATACACTTCCATCGTGAACTTTATTTTGCCATGAACATTGTTCATATTGTGAAAGTATCGTCAGAATTTAGTTCTATATCTTATCACTTCAGCAAAGAAACTTTAAACTTGTTTATACTTACTCAGAACTATTATAGATCAGTTCTATTGAAATATATAAGAACCGGGATGCTATAATTGAATGAATACTATGAGAGTAATTGCCAAACGATTGAACTTAAGATGAATGTGCGAAAATATATTGGAAATGATTTAGAAACGCCTAATGAAAGACCTTAAATTATACTCTGTGATCTATGTTACATTCACATTTTATTCACATATATAATGTACTTCATACTGACACCTGCTGTCAGGCTGACATTCTGAATTATTCACACTGTTTTACACAGGCACTTGCTGTCACATGAACTATCAAAATTTACCATAGAATAGACATAAAATAGATCATGACGTTACATCGATGACGTCACTTGAATTTTGAAATAATAATTTCGGAAACTTCTGCAGTTTAAATATATACGTTTAATACATATTTATTGCTAGAAAAACACGGTTGTCCTTCTGGTTGAATAAAATACCATAATTCCATTTGAAAATGGATATCAGAAATACTACTGGAAACGGGGCTATTGCGCCCAAAAACTACACAGTTCCTATTTAGACTACTTTGAAGTGATCTGTGATTGTCTAGATCAATTCAGAAATGCTCAAAACGGATATATCTGGAAAATCAAGAAAATTTTTTTTGTTCCGATTACATAATTTCCCTTACACTATATACTACATATAGTTAGGGAAGAAGAATGTAAGACCCCGCCCGGACCAAAGTGGTGCAATTGGTTAACACACTGACCTTGACATCCAGAAATGTGCATGTGTTCGAATTCATGCTTTACGTTAAATAATGTTATGTTCATAATTCAGAAAATTTTATTCTATAGCTCTTCATATACATAGTTATATACATATATATTACAAAACATTAACTAATTGAAAGTTTCTTTAAAATCTATGGATAAAAATTCTTCTAAAACAATATAAAACTATATTATTCAACGTTGTTGAATAATTGTGAGTAACTCAAAAAACTAATTACAATTTGACTTATTTTGAAAATATTGTGAAAACACATAATATAAAATTGTGATTTGACACTCACCGTAATTGAAAGAATATTACTTATGGTAGTATCTTTAGTAATTCATTGTGAAGACAATTTACTTCAATGTAGGTTAAAATTAATAACACGTGTGTAGTATGTTATCTTCGGCGGACGGAAATGCAATGATTAGAAACCCCACCTGACCGCTGAATTAAGTCAGATATTATTCTAAAAGCGAATCAATTCCCACAATTCACTATTTCTGTGTTTACATTTGTTAGTCAACATAGTCAAGTTTGAAAGCTGTTACCCTTAAATAAATTACGTATTCACTCTTTATACGTAGTACAAGAGAAGTATCGTAATCAGGCAAAAAAAATTGCGGATTATTTTCGCCGATATGTCCGTTTTGAACATTTCTGAATCGATCTAGACTATTTTTGAGACTCTTTCTGTCTGCGCATGCGTGGTTGCGTGTGTGTGGTGACGACTGCGCCGTTTCTATTGATCGTACGGATTTTCATTTTGTGATGAAAATAGGAACTATATTGTTTTTGTGCGCGGTAGTCCCGCTTCAAGTAGTATTTTTAACATCCATCTTCAGTTTTCCAAATGGTATTATAGTATTTTATTGAACCATAATGACAACAGTGTTTTTCTGGTTATTATTTTTTTAATATCCGATTCTTTGTTAATTGTATGTTCCCCCTGTATTATGTAAGTAGCTTCAAAAAGAGTCTTATGTTTAAATTTTGTTCAATTGTTAATTTCAATGAGATGAAAATATTAGCAATTGAACAAAATTTAAACGAAGGACTTTTTTTTTATGGTTACAAAATACAGGAGGAACATGAATCAGTAAAGAAACTGTGATCAATCGACTTTCCTAACTTTTGTTAGCCAAATGGAATTTTTGCTGGTCAAAGAAATATGTTTGAGAAATCATTCAGAAACCGCTAATGAAAGACTTTAACTTTACTCTATGTTACATTGAAATTTTATTCAAATAGTCTACATCAGGGATGAGCACCCTTTTTTAACGTGTCAGTTACAAATTAAAAAAAGTTGTGTGGGCCGCATAAAAG
Source organism: Endomychus coccineus (assembly GCA_958510875.1). Lineage (NCBI taxonomy): Eukaryota > Metazoa > Arthropoda > Insecta > Coleoptera > Endomychidae > Endomychus > Endomychus coccineus. The sequence continues at coordinate 111,900,496 of OY294069.1, forward strand.
AAACCAATTCAAACACTGGATGATGGAAATTATCTCTTTATCATCAAAATAAAACTAGTATAAAGAATAACAGAAATAAAATACTCATCCCTAGAAATAAAACGGCGGAAGATATATGTGGAAAAAGATCATTTATCGAGAAATTTGGCATTGCTTCTTTGCCACCACTGGTCTATATTAATTTGCAGATATAGACGACACAGCAACTCTAGCCTTAAAATTTCTACGATTTCATTGGGATGAAAAAGAAAGGTGAATATCATTCAATATTCATGAAAACCAAACTGTTTCATCCGGACATCATATTTCCTGCAAAATTTTATATTTCTATCTGCAATCGTGTCCCTTAGAATTTTATTCAACTAATTTGAATTAGTTTTATAATCAGCAAATGAACAGAAATAGTTTTGTGAACTGTTTCGCTCTTGAGCTCAGCAATGGTATGAGGACCAGCATCAGGCTATCGGTCTACTTTTTTTGAGGAGGTATAAATATCCCATTTGCTAAAATGCTAGAGATTAGTGTTACGTGAAAATTCATTTGCAAGAGATTTAGAGTTCATAGCTTTCTCGTTATATAAATCTGTAAATTATTTCAAATTTCAAAGATTGGAAAGGATGGCGGTATGAAATTCATGCAAAAACTTACAGACATAGAGTCGTGAACGAACATACAGCCAACATGATTAATTAGAGTTACATTATTTTGTTAGAAGAACATCGCGAGACCCCAGCAGTTGAGAGTTGAGAGAGATAGACATTGACATTTTTCTTAAAGTTTGGAGGTTATAGGCATCAGGTATTTTTGAGATATTTTGCATCTTATAGTTTCTCCTAATACCTAACTATTTCGGGATGGAGGTGAATATAACCTGATATTCAACAAATGCAGCATCATTCTCCATTTAAATATCTAGCTGTAGGTATCAATTTGGTTCGGCTAGGAATGCTGCGAAAATTTGATAAAAAACCTGACTAAGTTATGAATTATAATGAACTCTAGGGTATAGGTCGTTTAAGAACAACACAATTATTTCATTATTTTTTCTTTACCTACATTCCTACATTCGATAATTTTGTTTGTCGGATACATATGGCATATCACATTTTTATAAGGAATTCTTCCTTCAGAACAACATTGTCTAATGATTATTTTATCTTTACATGTTTCGGTCTTAGAACAGAAAGTTTTAGAAAAAGGTCCTTGTTTAGTTAATTTGTGTGGCTGACTTAATTCTTGGGAATTCAGTTAATTTAGGGATTAGAATACAGGTTGTTTACAGCAAGGGATTGAAATGTAATAATTAGTTTGCTACAGGTTATTTATGTGGGAAGAGATTAAGAAGCGGAGAGTATGGAAAATTTTAATACTTTGCGTATGTATATTTATTAATTTATGAGTATTCTAAGTTACCTAAAAGTCTACCTTCATTTACCACAAGTATAAGATTTCAATATATTGATCAAATTGGTGCCCTATCTCTAACAAATATTTGGCACAATAGGAGTGAAATTTGTCATTTCTATAGCTCCTGAAATGTTCACTCACTTCTCGAGAAAGACTTACCCCTTTGACCTACATGAAAGTTTGAGCAAAATCCACGTAATCCGTAAATTAGTTGTAAACAATCCCAATCCCCAGTCATTAATTGTGCCCCTTGGCCATTTTCTATTTATGTATAAATATTTAGTAATTCCGCTGTAAGGTTAGATACCATTGGACATCAGAAGAAATCACTCTGTGGCGAAACATAATATCGTCTTTTGTTTCATTTTTATAATAACTGTTCAGTTTAGAATCTTCCTACAGTATAGTGTAATAAACATTTTAGTAGACATAGGATATTTCACAACATGTCTTTCATTTTGAACTCAAATGTATTACTTCAAAATCTTTCAATCATGCTAACTGATATCACTGGGATTTGATTTTATTGTAGGAATAAATTTTGTGTTAGATATGGCTTTGTGTGTAGATATTAAATTGGTTAATATTTGAAGTTTAAAGAGCCAGTGGTGAAAGACCAGCTGTTTGAAATAGCCCGTCATCAAAGAGCCGAAAAGGCATACAGGTTGGCTGACTAACATGTCGCTATGGGTCCGTAGTGAGCTTCTTCAGATAGCAATTGGCAATAATACGATGTCACCAAGCATAATGGCTGTATTTGCGTACGGGCCGTTCTCCCACCTCGGATCCGCGGAAACACAACACCAATGAAAATCGTCTTTCCCTTCGCGTCCCTCTCGCGCTGTTTTCTCTTCATTTCGACATGGCGCGCGCAACATCCCGAGCTATTACAGTAAGAAAACAGACATATAAAACTGAGAGCGGGTTAGGGGCTGAGGGACGTAAAAATCAATATCCCCGGGGCTGCTAAATCACGCTTATCAAGAGCACTTTTCCCCCGCACCCAGCCTTCCCGACTCTGAGACCACCGCACCCCCTCTCCCCACTACAAAACATTCAATTTGAACGTCAAGTTAAAACGAAATGGATTTTCCAGCAGGCCGAGGCAATGAGATTTGGATTTTAAATTTTATTTCTATAGACCTGCGAATGTTTCTGGATTCTGGCCGGCCCGTTCCGATGATACAAAAAGTCGCATTCTGTTCTGAAGGTAAGTAATCCGCCGTTGTATCGTCCGGTTTCTTTTCTTCACTCCAAGGCACTACATACTTTCTTAAGTGCTCTCGATTAAAAGTGAACACCACATATTCTCTTACACTCTTATGAAAGTAACGTATGAAACATATTTACACATTTTCTATTTTGCAGGATACAATCTCAGTTATGTGATGAATGAAATGAAGAACAAAATAACACAGGAAAGTAAATTTGTCTTGAATAAATAAAAATGTAGGTACATATGCCTAATATTATTTTATCAAATAAATTCATCACAGCTATTATTTTATCACAACATACAGAAAAACTTCAATCATTATTTTTTGCTTCTGCGCAATTTAACAAATATCTTTGAAATATCTCGAAACAATCGATAATGCTTTCAGAAATTAGTAAGTACAAAAATTAGTAGTAGTTTTAGTCACTCGTTTCATGCGCGAGATTATTCGACATTCGACTGTATTAGATAGTGCTTCCAGAAATTTGTTCAAAAATTAATAGTGGTTTTAGTTATTCGTCTTATGCACGCGATGATTCGAAATTCGACAGTACTACTACCTACTATTAGTACTTCTATTTAAATTATTCTCTCGGTCGTACACGATACAACTAGTGGTGGGAATATCGAGATAGTATGATACATTGAATAATTACTGAAACTGAACTATATTGGTATAGGATAAAACAGATGCATAAATACAACAACAAAAATTCAAAATACGATCATAAATCATAGATTATTTCTGAATCTAATTAATAAACTTAAAGCTTTGACGAGAGGTGGCAGACGTCAATATCAAAATAAGTAGCGGCAAAAGACAAAAACACAAAATGTAGACCTGCAATAAGAATTGAATAAATGTTCCTTACCACATGTTAAGTCAATAAATCACGTGTATTGAAGAAATACTTGACATAATGTTAGAAAATTAGTAGAAATGAGTGAATACGTAAAGTAGTTATACAAATCCTAAAAGTGGGTAGCAAGGAATACAAGGATTACTACTACTAATTTATGACTACTATATTCGTAGATTATTGAAATATGTTTATTATTAATAATCGATTGCTGAAATATCTGAATTATTCCCATCATTCTCCTGAAGAAAGTGAAATTCGAGAACCTTTTTATAAACCAATTTTTATAGCATTTGTGACTTCATTTCCATGGAATTTCCTGAAATTGGGAAAGGTTTTATATCATATCGGAATGTAGTCCAGGCATTTAAGGAATTTTTTTGTCCGAATTTCCGCGAGGTCAGATTTTGGTCTATTCTTATGTATTTTGATTCGCTGAACACGATGGTGTAGTTTAAATTTGGATTAACTCTGTGCTCTAAAAACGATGGTTATTTTTTGGACCCAAAAATGACCATTTTTCAATTTTTTGCGTTTTGAGACAAAACTATAGGTTGCATGAAAAATTGTTTGAGCAAATGTTGTTGGAAAAGTTGATACGCGAGCTTTGGCTACGGTCCCAAGTCGATTCAAGGTCGTGGGCCCACGATAGGGCCCATTTAGTGTGTTTTTCACAGTACATTGAGAAACTGAGTATATGTCAAAGAGTTTTTGTTTCCGTGGAAACACAGTATTTTCATTTCTCTTCTTTCAGTTTCTGGTCTTTTGACCTACCTAATTTTTTGGTTCCAAAATCGGCCATTTTGAAAAATCCGTATTTCACGAATTTGAGACGAAATACTTATGTTATTGATCTAAAATTGAATTCATTCGAAATATTTTATTATTCTACACCTAATATCCAGAATTCAAGCATTTTGGTCGAAAAACATAACTTTGGCACTATGTTGAATATTTTGGACTACCGAAAACTTAAAATTTTTTGAGGTTAGAAATTGTTCACAGAATCCAAATTCTGAGTTCTATTAGAAATTTTCAGTGAGTATTTTGAGTTCAAGCGGGTCGATGTGGGTTCAGTAGAAATGAAGCTATCCTAATAAATGTGTTTGGGCCTCTAGAGGGCCCAATTTTGGGCCTATTGACAAAAATCTTAGAGCAAATTACAAAGAAATACATCGGCTATTTAAGTTCGAAATAGCGTACGGAGATTCGTTCAGAATTCCAAGTTATAACAAATTTCATCATAAAAAGCTAGGGCGAAATTATACTTTTTTAAATGTTCCAAAATGCACCTGAATGCTTATAATCGTTTTGTGTGAATGTGTGAGTGTATGTAGACGTGTGAACGTGTATTTGTGATCGTTAAATGATATTTTTATAGGGTGTTAATATTTTCATTACCTTAACTTAACTTGGTAATACACCTCAAAAATATGTTGCTTTGCAACATTATCGCATTTTCATATGGTTATCTTGTTGAAATCTTATATCGAGTATGAAAGCAATTGGAATTGGAATATGTTAGACACAATACTCCCAATTTTTCATGCCAGTGGAAATTTACATTATGCCAAGGCATCACAAGGTAACCATATGAAAATACGATGATGCTGCAAAGCAGCATATTTTTAGGGTGTATTACCAAGTTCAGGTTTGGATCGGTAAAAAAAATGTCATTTCACGATCACATATACACGTTCACATGTCTACATACACTCACACAGTCACACAAAACGATTATAAGCATTCAGGTGCATCTTAAAACATTTAAAAAAGTATAATTTTGCGCGCGGAATCTATTGTACCTATCCTCGCTTATTGCCGCTAAATGAAATTGCGCGCAAATTTTTTATAATGAAATTCGTTATAACTTGGGATTGTGAAAAAATCTTCGTACGCTGTTTCAAACTTAAATCGCCGATGTATTTCTTTGTAATTTTCTATAAGATTTGTTCGTTAGGCCCAAAATTGGACCCCTAGAGGCTCAAACACATTTTTTAGAATAGCTTCATTTCTACTAAGCCCAGATCAATCTGCTTAGAATTAAAATACTCGTTATGAAAACCTCTAATAGAACCTAGAATTTTTGATTCTGCAAAAAAATTTCTAACCTCAAAAAATTTGAATTTTTCGGTGGTTCAAAATATTCAAAATGGCGCCAAAGTTATGTCTTTCGATCAAAATGTTTGAATTTTGGATATTAGGTGCAGAATAATGAATTCTTTCGAACGAATTTGATTTTAGATCGATAACATGAGTATTTCGTCTGAAATTTGTAAAATACGGATTTTTCAAAATTACCGATTTTGGCCCCAAAAAATGAGGTAGTTCAAAATACCAGAAACCGAGAGAAGAAAAATGAAAATACTATCCTTTCACCGAAACAGAATATGAAAAAACAAAAACTCTCTGATATACTCAATTTTTCAATAGGCATAAAATACACTAAATGGGCCCTATTTTGGGCTCATGATCTCGATTCGACTTGGGACCGGAGCCAAAAATCGCGTATTAATTTTTCCAACAACTTTTACTAAGCATTTTTTCATACAACCCATAGTTTTGTCTCAAAACGCAAAAAAAATCGAAAAAGGCCATTTTTGGGTCCAAAAAGTGACCATAGTTTTTCGAGCACAGGGTTAATTCAAATTTGAACTACACCATCGTGTTCAGCGTGTCAAAATATACATAAGAGTAGATAAAAATTAAACCTCGCGGAAATTCAGACAAAAATCGTCGATTTTCCTCCTTAAATGCCTGGACTAACGTAGAACATAAATACTTCTTAGCTCCTGTCACTAAGACTAAGTCGCGAATAATTTCAAAAGGATTCTTTTCATTACCAAAAGTTGGACAAACGTCACTCATGTTTTCATTAAATATGATGAAAACATCCCTACGTACACGGATGTAGGTACTTTATCACATTTGAGGTTAGTATAAAAACGTGTATATTGCGATAAGGCATGGGAAAGGGAACGTCAATAATGTCAATTCAATATTCTGTGCAAATTATTGAGAATTGGTAATAAATATAATCAGTAATAACTTGTAATCGTGGAAATCGTTAAACGGGAAATATGAACTTATTATAGAATGTTTATCGACTCGGGGATTCTGAAGAAATGGCTTTCAAATATTAATATGCACAAAATACGCGATTCTTATATACTTATGCAAGAAGCAAAATTATTTCACTTTTAACAAAAATTACTATAAACAAACAAGCGAATGTGTAATTGGTAATCCACTCTCTCCGTTTTCGGCCAATATTTTTCTGAGCGAACTTGAAACCTTAAAATCAAAATTGAATCAGTTTCCAAAAGTTTGGTATAGATATGTTGACGCTATTTTCGCGATTACAAATAAAGATTTTGATTTACATGGCTTTTTGAACAAGCTTAATAGCCAATTTGAGCCACTGAAATTCACTGTCGAAATAGAAACAGGTAATCAGCTTCCTTTCCCTGATATTAACATTATGAAACATGGTTATCACTTAGATTTCGATATATACAGAAAACCCACTGAAACAAATAGGTATACCCGGTAGATTTAGCTACACCATTTAGATATAAAATAGCTCCATTTAATAGTCTCGTTCATATATTATTGAATATGCTTTTTAGCCAGCAAAATTATAACAACGAAGTTGAGAGTCAGTTATCACAAATCTTTGATCAATAATTTAATTTCTAAACCAAAAAGGAAATTGGAACGTAGCCAATTAACCTAATTAGCGTCATTACCTTCAAATACTACTACTACTTCAAATTTCACTTGTCATCCTTCAGTAATTAATAAATTCCATAATGTGTTTCCTATATTTGCAATAGGTACAACCAGTTTATACATGTAAGAACAAGCTGAAAAACAGTTTAGGCAACACTTTTGATGAAGTTTCCGACTCACGACAAATCTGCGATTTAAAAAATCGATTGTAAATCGTGTTCCAAATGGTATGTAGGTCAAACTAAAAGTAACATTTCAAATTGGTGTAAGGAACATTTTGCCCGTAGAAAGAATAATAATGGTGAAAAATCTGCTTTAGTCGAACATATTTCGAATACAAGCAATTTATTAAATTCCAATCTATCTCCAGTTGAGCGTACCCCCCTTGTTTACATTATTATCCCCCAAATATTATTCAAACAGGCACATTTTGATTTAAAATTCAGTTCACTCTGATGATGACTATTTAGTAGCCGAAAGGACCTCAGTACTTTAAGAGTATTTTAAGTAGTTAAGGATGAATATTTCTATGTTTCGCGCCATATTGGATTAGTTTTAGACCTCGAGAACCGTCAACACACAGGAATCATTTCCATTTCATCATACGCTATGGCCTATCCAGAAGTTATATGGAGATCGCCTAATGACTTATGGTATAATCTCGAATCATATTACATATCTTTGAGCGGACTGTTTCTCCGTCTCTCGTTCCTACTTTTCTCAGCAATCAATGTTTATTTTGTTGATATACCTCTCAACAGACCTGTACATACTTGAGCTCCTGTTAGCCGAGGGATAAGTTTTCTTTGTCAAAATATCTTTTAGTGCAATAACTTTTTTCTTCCATTTCATGATTTCTGTTGAAATGTCTTATGGAGGTCTCACAAGACGGTTCAGATTGTTTTTCGTACCACCACATAAATGTGACCTTTCCGTCTACACTTTGAGAGACTATAGACATTGTTGAACAAGTTTCATTGAGATTTGGAGTTGATATTATTCGATTTGTGATGAAACTCCATGGATATCTCTTTATTCCTTCAGGCAAATAACGTTTTCGAATAAATGTCCAATTTCTTCCAGACCTTTACAATTGATGTCCTTGAGATTACACACGGTTCTGGGCCAAACGGAATTGAATTTCTGATCATATATTTATGCAAATTCTTCTGAACTTTAATAATGGATTTCGGAAAAAAACTCAGAGTCATATATTTTTGGAGAGGGGCATCCATGCGGGCAATAAACGATTTTGAAAATTTCATATATAATTTTTCTAAGGTGGCAATTATTATGCGAATCAACCGTCTAAAAACGATGATGACATTCTTCTTGGGCCAAACCCTGTGCTACATGCCACAACCTCATTTTTTGTATGAAAAAACGAAATAAGGGTTCCAAAATCGTTGTTTTTGAAGATATCGAAATGAAAATTTTTGGTAGAGATAGACAACACCAGAATACGGAATCGTTCGCGAAAAACCTCCCACCCTTCTCCAGTCACGTGGTACAAGCAAAAGAATTTTTTTTGGGGTAAATTATAGACCAAAATTACTTCTTCAGCACGTCAAGAACTACATTTCAGTTCTAGAATATACCCTAATTTCTTCAATTCCTTAATAGGTGGCGCGCAAATTGCACTTTCATTTTTTGACTTCAGAACCTTCTGCAGTCTCTCTGGTTCATAAGAACAACTTCTAATTGGGCTCATTCTCTTGTGGAGACTTCATTCTATATTACCTATATGGTGTAGGATATTTTTTCCGATAGTTTCGCTCCGAGCGGTCATTATAGATGTCGAAATTTGAACTCGAATATTTCGATTCTCTAAAGTCGAATCGAGTCGCGGTTTGGGCCATTCAAATACATTTATTTTCCCTTTAATTTAAGCCCAAGCAGACCTTTTTACGATAAGTAGGCATATTTTTTTTGCTTTGGCCCCGCATTGGGCCCCTTTTATCTTTTGGACTCAAAACTTGATTCACATGTGAGGAAAGACCCACAGGATCTCAAGTTTCAACGTCAGTATGACTCCTCTCATAAGAAGTGGGTGTTTTTCGAATTTGGCCGAAATATCCACCACAATTTGTAAAGAAATATTGAAAAAAGACTGTGGGTAAGTTGATTGCTAAAATTGAATTTTAATCAAACAAAGTTCAATAACTCCGTTGTTTTTGCTTTTAACGCAAAATTTGATGGAACAAAAAATATTTAAAATATGTTTCTGAGTACGAATTCATATTTCAGTTTTCCATTTTTCATTATTTTACGTGGGAAATTCGGAAAACTCGATGCATCGCATATATAAATAAACGACTTTTGGCAACAAATTGTGTTATAACTTCGTTGTTTTTGCTTTTATCGCAAAACTTCTGAAAACAAAAAGTATTTAAGATATGTTTTTGAGTACAAACACATATTTCAGTTTTCGATTTTCCACTATTTTACCTGGGAAATTCGGAAAACTCGATGCATCAGATATACGAATCAACAGAAGTATATATACATTCTCGGGAAATAGGTCACATTAGCACATATGCTTTATTATAATCAACAGAAGGTAATTAAAATTTTAAAAATGCAAAAAATTAAACGTAATTTGAATTAAATGAAGTAAAATAAGAAGAATATGTAAAAAAACAAACTAAAAAATATTTTTGCAAATTGAAAATGATGAATAAATGGGATGGGGTAGAGTAAATAATACAGTGTTAAAAAGTTCGTGCTAAAAATGTGACAATTGCCTATCCAAAGTATGAAACTTATTTAATGTTCATGTAAAAGTAAGTATACTGGTCGGTGTTCATGTAGAAAAGTGGAAATAAGATGTTCCTTTTTGTGTAAATATTGCGACGGGGAAAATTGTAATAATTGCGATGAACCTCATGACAGTATTGTTGATGATGATGCGACTGGTCAAATTATCAAAGAGTCTGATGATAAGTTACACGAAGAAATATGTAACAAACATATCACAAGCGCGATATCGAATTGTGATAGCGAGGAAGGAGAAAATATTATCAGTGAAGCTGATTGCATTGATAGTGATGACTTGAGAAGCGGAAGTGAAACAGTAGGGCCCGAGGCGGGAAAAAAGAAAAGGTGATACCATTATCATCATTATTATATTATAAATATCTAATTTATCCATCATGTTTAATTTGCAAAAATATTATTCATTTTATTTTTTATATATTCTTTTTATTTTGCTTAATTTAATTTGAATTACCTTTCATTTTCAAAATCTTCAAAAAATTAAAGTGCGATTTGCGCGTCATTTATTGAAGATATCAAATTGAAGAAACTAGGAAATATTCTAGAACTAAAATGTAGTTCTTGACGTGCTGCAGAAGTGATTTCGGTATATAATTTTCGCCGAAAAAATCACGAAAAAATTTTTTTCTTTTGCTTATGTCACGTGGCTGGAGGGAGTGATGTTTTTTTTAGCAACCTATTTCGTTTTTTAGTGTTTTCTACCTCCACCAAAAATTTGCAGTCGATATCCTCAACGGCGTCGGTTTAAGACTCCATAATGCGTTTTTTTAACACAAAAAGTGAGGTTATGGTATGAAGAACAGGGCTGGGCCCAAAAATAATATCACCATCGTTGTTAAACGGGTTTCATACTAATAGTCACCTTAGAAAAACTATATATGAAATTTCCTGACCAAAAGTTAGTGCTACACTATAGACTTCTTGCTTCTCACGTTCGAACAAGATTTCCGCTTCCATTGAAAATACTACATCAATTATTCTGGTCTTCCTGTACTCAATTGTATACAAATATATTTCCATGCCGCTCATTTTCCAATTCGCATGACTAAGAAAATGAGCCTTACAGAATTTACGGTTATCGATCATTTATATTTAGCAAAAGCAAATGAAGTTTTATTTTTTATACAATTAAAAGTAAACTTCATGATTTATTTCAATCATGAACAACTGAGGGAATAAGTGATGAAATAAATTATTTGAGAATCATAGTTTCGTATGATTTAAATACTCATACCCATACATATAAAATTTTAATTCCCTATAATTATCTTCAAGAATCAAGCTTACATAGTTCGATATTAATTTTATAAATTTGTGTTGAACTCATTTGGAACAGATAATATGAACTAAATGAAAATGAGACAAGGAACAGATATCTTAATTATTTGAGATTTATAGGTACTTGGTATATGGTACTTTTCGACATTTTTGTTTAACATACAAAAAATTACCCCTTAATGGAGAGTGTGTGTTTCAGGAAGGGTGTAATGGTAGGACGTCCATTACTCTACGTAACAATAGATTCCACAAAAAATAATCAAGTGTAAGAAAAATATTGAATACCTACTTTATCATATGTACAGAGAATCTGAAAAATAACGGAGAAGAGTTTTTGCACAAAACTATTCATACTATTTGATCGCCTTAGTAAACTTTTCCGAATTGATTACAATACAAGAGTAATTGACTAATATCCTTTCAAATTGAGTTCAGAAACTTGAGACTTAGTTCTGTATGCCACGAAAATTTAATTAAATTACGTATGAAATGAGGTTAGCAAATCAATAGCATCAGAGAGCTTATATTCAATCAATTTAACGTTCCAAAGCCGTAATTCAATGGATTTATGGAATGAAATGATAAACTGTATTAATTTGATAAATACGGATCAGATTTACATAATGAAAAATTTGAACTGAAATCAAGTAATTACGTTCGAAATGTCAAATAACGTATCATAAACAGAGTACTTATTTTGATTTGATTCATAATTATTGGAATCCATTACTGGAGCTACTTCTCGATTCATCACCTTTCCTCGCAATACTGACAATAATAAGCTTACCAGGACAGTGCCCTGCATTCAGATTCCCCATTACATAACATAATGACTTTTCTAATGTTCTATAATTTTCTCAGCAGAAAGATTCCACGGGTGATTGCTTTTAATATTCGAAAGAAGTTGCCCATGACGCCCGGTAACTCAGCTAGTATAGTTAGAGCAAGATACCAATGGCGTAGTTTGCTTTAAGGATTACGGTATCTACCGAGGTTTATTTACTACGGAGCTGCATCAATCCTGTCAATTAGTTCTGAGAATCTTTGAGCATCAATAATTTTTAGTTCAGACAGAATAAAATCAGAAAATCTGAGGACAATTAAGCAAATGTAACAAAAAAATTGCCAAGGTGAACGGAAACCTCATCAGTATCCTACAAAACTCCATTGAGTAATTCATACACATATGCACTTACTGAATGATTAAATATACAAAACATCTGATGAAACAACAATCGTCTAGCGGATATCTTTAAATTACCTGCCTGCAGCTAGATTATGCTTCAATTTAGGTCTCAGTAAACTATAAACTTCTTCTCTCATGTTCTGATGAGCTATAATATTATTTTCTCTCCTTCGTTATAGCCCGTAGCATATTCTTCTAACACATACGCGGTTCTATGTGATAAATCGAACAAATTCGAGTGAACATCAGTGCAATTAGTCACGACTTGGTATTCAATACAGGAATACAAATCTTTGAGCTGGAGCAATACATATAACTGGTGAGCTACAGTGGCTCCCATATAACCAATGAATATGAGTTTGTGTAAAGGTAGAACAGTAATAGAAATATTAATTACCTGGGTTACAGTACCACGTGCATTCCAAGTCAGGCCGAACGAAAGAATCTGTCGGATTGTTATAGTCGAAGGCGACCACTCCACTGATAGTACCATGACTATCCTGTGATATATCCTACACAACTGTCAGGGCGAAAACAAAGAAAGTTCAAGGAGCTGAGACAACCTGAGTCGATGTTAGAGATTGGAACGAACAAATGTCTAGTAAAAAGTGGGGTAATGAAGAGGTTGTTTTGCTCGGCGCCAAAGCCGAATAATGAGAATACCTACAGCCAGGGCTTGTACTGTATAGTCGAGGAAATAAAGCACTAAGATAGGCCAAACCTTCATAACATGGCGCAGTTAGATGGATTGAGATGCGGTTTTCTGCATTCGATTCAGAAAGTGATTTAGAAAATTTGTCGGTATTTTTTTTTGCGAAAAAAAGTTATTGCATTCCTACAGCCAAAAAATGCATTTTTCTGAGTGCACTTTTTGAGGTGAATAAAAAACCGACTCGAATTGCTTTCTCACACGAATATAATAATAATAATTCTCTGAGATCCCCTTGGACCTCCCCCGGGGTATCCGGGCGTCCTGACGCCCTAGATATCCATGAAATTAACTAATACAATATTTTTAATGTTTGTTAACTGTACAAGAGGTGATATAAAGGTTGCTAGTGATGATTATAACGTGAAAAAACTCTTCTGCAATAACTGGTGGTATCCTGAGGCCGGGCAACCCGACATCCTCTAGGAATTTGTTAATTTTTCTTCATAAAATGTAACAAATTCTGGCTTTCGGAGGTTTTCAAACTCGCCGATCATGACTATGACACTCACAATGCTCTGCAAATTACCTGGGGGTGTTTCCGGGTCTCTGTGTATCTACGTCATCTTTTAGGAATTTGCTAATTTTTCTTCGTAAAATGTAACAAATTCTGGCTCTCGGGGGTTTTCAAAGTTGCCGATCACGACTATGACACTAACAATGTTCTGCAAATTACCTGGGGGTGTTTCCGGGTCTCTGTGTATCTACGTCATCTTTTAGGAATTTGCTAATTTTTCTTCGTAAAATGTAACAAATTCTGGCTCTCGGGGGTTTTCAAAGTTGCCGATCACGACTATGACACTAACAATGTTCTGCAAATTACCTGGGGGTGTTTCCGGGTCTCTGTGTATCTACGTCATCTTCTAGGCATGAATTTTCTGAGTATCATAATCGTGATCGGCGACTTCAAAAACCCCCGAGAGCCAAAATTTGTAACCTTTTATGAAGAAAAATTTGCAAATTTCTAGAAGATGACGTATATACAAAGGGCTCCAGAGACCCGAAAACACCTTCAGGTAATTTGCAGAACATTGTGAGTGTCATAGTCATGATCGGCGACTTTGAAAGCCCCCGAAAGCCAGAATTTGTTACATTTTACGAAGAAAAATGAACCAATTCCTAGAAGATGACGTGGTTACTCAGTCTCAGGGTACCACCAGGTATTGCATAAGAGTTTTTTCACGTCGTAATCATAACTAGCAACCTTTGTATCACCTCTTGAACAGTTAACAAACATTAAAAATAATACTTTCATCGATATCTAGGGTGTCAGGACGCCCGGATACCCCGGGGGAGGTCCAATGAGACCACAGGGATAGCTATGGAGCTCTACACGATGTCGGTTTACTCATTTGATACTCAAGCAACAGAGATGATAATAATTGTATGACATGAAGGATATAACGTATTCAGTATAGACAGAGACATCTTTATGATTTACAGGCTGTTACATGTAGATAGAAAAAATGTGTAATAAAACAAAACAACCTTAAGGTTGAATATAAGGTATGCAAATAATAATATGCAATATTGTGGAGAATTTCAAGTTCTGTAAGTTAATCCACCTTCTGGCTACCTCCAATATGAATGTAACTGCTACAAATATTATATTATATTTAACACTGATATTATACAGGATGTAAAGCATGGAAAACAAAATGAAACTATTGAGTTATCCACGTTTGTTAGTATGTACCGTTTTTCATATCGTGGAGACGTTCAACCACCAATCTTAACTTCAACGATATCGATATGACAGACAATTCCTATATTAGGCAGCTTAATGTGTGTAAAGCTCAGTCTAGTCAGTGCAAAAATGTCGAAAACAAAGTGTTCAAATGTCGAAAAATCGAAACGAAGCATTAACGTTGCTGGGACTGATGATGTGAACCTGGCCAACATTGAATATCGATCATGAAGATCATGTCTACATTCCTAATACATATTGTTACGCTGTCACGTCACCGTTTAACATATTACATTTATTGCATCTACATGTTACAACCTGTATATCAAACAGATGTAAGTTATGTGTTTATGTGTTCGGTTGTTACATGCCTGACGCTGATTCCAATCCTGCCGGTAGAACGATTCTCAATAATAAGATTAAATTTCCTCTTGTATATAATGTGCCAGAAGGACATTATATACAGGAGTATTTTCTTCATAGATGGATATGATGTATATGAGTGTACTCGAGAACATGTTTTAAATTTTTCCAGATTCACGCATTTATTATTTTTTTATTTAGTGCTTTCCAACCTCAATATCAGCCAGATGTTCGCAGAAGTGTCGAGATTTGGTATTGGCCTACACAACGTAGAGTGTAAAAATTCGGCGAAATACTATGTGGCACAGTGAATTTCGTCGCTTCAAACACGATGTTTTGTCTGAATCATCGAAATGATGGCTAAGAATAATCTTTAGATTTGTTAATATTAAATGAATTTGTTTCAGTAACTTCTCCAGTTGTTCGAGAAGGCTTACGTTCGGAAATTATAAATCGCAAATATGTGGTTTGATTTTTTCTAGTCTCACCAAAGCTTCAATAAATTTATTTTGGTGATAATGATATTCTTTCACGTCAGCGGTTAACATATGATATTTACTGTATCTACACTTCACAACCTGTATATCCTGCAGATGTTCAAGCTCTGTTTAGTGATTTACTGTACCGTCCCTAATGCTGGTTCGAATATCACCAGAGAAGCTTTTATTAATAATACTAATTTTTCTATTCTATCCCTTGTATATTATGTTCTAGAAGGAAGATATGTAGAGATGTTTTTCCATTCATAGATGGATAATTATGTAGTACGAGTATGGCCAAAAACTTATTCCCGATTTTGCCTGATGCCTGTTGCGTTTTTGAGACAATACTTTTTTTTCTATGCGTAACAATCTGTATGTCAAAACGGATTGTTTGATTGACCGGCTAATACCTTTCGGAAGCTGGTACGAATGGTAGAACGCTTTTATTAGTCATAGCAATTTTACTGCTCACCCTCTTATATTATGTTCAGAAAGACATTGACAGGTAACTGCCACGATAGTTAATAGCTTCAACATGATGACAGATTGACATCATGATAGTTTGATGTTTGACCAATAGATGGCATTCGTTGATACATTGATGACGTTGACTGTCCCTTGGATTGACAGCTACAACTTGACAGGTATCTATGAGACAATTGAAATGAAACCATTGGAAACGTTATCAGTGTACAATTATCCATACCTTACTTAGACCATTTACACTTCAGAACCTGTGTAGTAGCATATATCCAATATCCAATCAGTCATATTAACAGACTCTGTAAGATCAGTCGCTTAGATAGATAGATGTTATCAACATGCATGCGCGACATGTGTATGTCGTTCGAGCGATTTGAAAAGTAGAGGGAAGGAGTGCTCTCACATGTCTCCATACTTCCTAGTGTGAAAACTATATGCTTTTTCAAATAGCTTGGATAACCGTTGTTTCTACAGTTACGTTCATTGAAATACATTGTCACGTTTCCGTTTCTACCAAATTCAGTTATTACCATTCTATATTTTTCTTCAATATTGTAAATAATTTTTATTCCTGTTAGCATCATTGAGCTAACAATTTCTGTTTTTCCAACAATAATGAATCGTGTTGTGAAGTGACAGGGTCTAAAATATGAGCTCATCTTGTTCTGTTGCAGTTTGTGTTATAAGTAATTGTTTGATTATTAATGAAATTTTCTAAATTATAAATATCAGTTTCAGTTTGTTTGATTATTTGTAATGCCTTCCTCATTTTTAAAACGTAGAGAGTATCAACACTGAATAGTGATGTTTCACTTATGTATAACAAAGATGAAAGAAAGTGACAAAATATGTATGAAATAAAAGTAAATGAATGGAAAATTAATTGTAATTATGTATTATACAAATATCACATCCCAGGGATGATTAAATAATAAATAATACAAAAAATTATTATGCATTTTTAAATTAGTGAATTACGTGTATTTAGTAATTTAAATTGAAACTATACAGTGAAAGTTTTCCTAAATAGTATGCTAAAAAAAAACCGGCGCCTCCACCACATGCCATGCGCTGTTTTTTTGGTAGAGCTGAATGTATTTAAGTGAATATTGGTTTGGGGACGAGAGGCAGGGTGTATCCCTGAGACTTCTTGTTTGAGATAGGTTAAATGTAATTTGGAAGGAACAACATTGGTGAAATTAACTTCATAAAATTCATCAAAACAAATTGACAAATAAAATAAAATATGGCACTATTTAAAATGAGTACGGCAAATTTGGTAATAATAAAACACAATGATGATTGATTTCAAAATAAGTTCAGTTAATTAAAAAACATGAAGATGAATAGTTTTGAAATCAGTTCAATTAATTGTGGATGAAAAAAACATTACTTACATTATTCAGATCGATGCGAGAAGAAAGTTCTGATATTCCACTTTTCCTCTGTCGGTGACTTTTATACACTTTATTGATGAAATCCAGCAATTTAGGATTCACACGGTAAATGAACTTGTCCAGCAGAATAGTGAACACTAATGCTGACATCATAGTTTTACTTATTATTTGCAATAAAAAAGTATTCGAGAATGAAATTAACACCGACTGGTAGGAAATGGTTAAAAGAAAGTTTTTAATCAAATAATACATTGAAATGAAATATCCGAACGCTTATAACAGGAATAAAAATGATTTACAATATTGAAAAGAAATATGAATTGGTAATAATTGACTTTGATAAAAATGGACTGCGTATATATGGCAATTTCCGTATACAAGAGGAAATAGAAGCTGATTGAACCCCGCTGCCCCTAAGTGTTTCATCAGTTGTTAGGTACTATGTTTTAAAAGGCCACATTATAATACCAAAATTTTGTTCAATTTTAGATGATCTGACAAATATACTTTATTATAATTTCTCTCTCTAATCTCTAATAATACTGTGTAGTGAGCTTGCTGTGATGATGGCCACTTGGTAGCCGAAAGGTGCTAAGTACTTTAACAGTATTTTTAGTTAGTGGATAGAGTTGATTATTTCTTATTTATAACTGAAAACAGATCAGCTCAAAAATAAAGTATTCAAACTTCTAAGAACCAAATGTATATTACTACAAAATAAACCCAGAAGAAATCATAGTTTATAACGATGCTAAAAACAGTTTTAGACCTGAAGAAATACTTTTTGTTGGAACAAACCTTTATAATGTACTGTGTATATGCACATGGAATGTTATTGTTGATTTTGAATAGGAATGGAATCAAAGGCTATCACGAATTAATTTGAATTTAATTCAGAGGGTTCACTTATTCCACCATCTATAGAAGATGTAGCAACTCGAATATTTTCTGTCAATATTTAAAATATATATATGATAATTGATTATTTAATTTCTACTACCCAGAAATACAACAACTCAAAATTGTGAGTACTGGTAATCAAAAAATGTTAGATTTGATTTGAGCATAAAGAATCACCAACACTTTCTATTAGAAAAAATATTTTTTCTCTGTTCTTTCTTATTCTTAGATTCTCCTTAAATTAATGAGATTTAGGAATGCAGAGAGTCCGAAGTACATTGGAAATGTCTACTATTTCGTGAGCAAGAAGGTTTCTGAAGTAGTTGTTATTTTTTGTAAACATTTTTTTTGTATGTCTAAGAAATTTAATAAGCTGTTTAGTTTTCATAAATTTCATCTTCAATTATTGAGACCCGAACTTCACTTCATTAATCTTTGTGTGACTTTCTTCCATCAATTATCCTGAAACTCGATAGCATGCTGGAGCAGAACAATTTTTTGATGTAATATTAATATTATAGATATAATAATAAGTCAAGATTCGGTGTAAATTTAAGTTTACGTTTTCATAGTTGTTGAACGATTTTGTTGAAACTTAAATTTACTGTGAAAGTTTTGAATCGATTCAATGTATATTTTGGGGGTTTGATTTTTTCTTAATTTTCAACCTGTCAGAAAAGGGCGTGGTTATTGCACGATTTCTCAGAATTTGAATATGATAGGACCTTTTGTTGTAGAGTTATCCTGTAGACAAATAATTCGTGACGGACATCCAGACAGACGGAGTTGCTTAAAATTCTTTGAAAAATACTATGGTAAGGAGTTTTTGCTCTAGGTCTTTTTTAACTAGTTTATAAATAGGTGAGTAAATGCAATATACTCATCGAACTTCGTCTGCGAAGAGTATAATAATATGATGAACGTGAACGAAAATGACTCCTAGCTCTAGTTTGTAGTCCCTCTCGGAGTTAATAACACGAATGAAGGCTGATGAGCTGGTGATACGACGTGAATAGATTTTTCGTTGATCCAAAAAGCATTATACTAGATAAAACTCTAGTATATGATTGAGAACCGGTTTGTAGGAAAGTTGTTATTAAATGATTCAAAACACTATTGTTCTACTTACTAGAATGATGTCATTACTAAAGCTTTATTAAACACATGTATACAAACAACAGAAAGCTAATCAAAAACGTTAATAACGACAATAACATCTAATTTAAAAATGGAAATATAATCTGCAGCAAGGGAATCTCGATTTATTGGAGAATAATACGCTATATTCGTATTCGTAGACGCTAAGTGTAATACAATAATAATTAAATGTAAATTGTTTCTAGGAAACATTTAGCATAATAACGTAATATCGTATCATTTGAAATGCGAGAATGACGCACATGAGGAATGGCGTTTCCAAACATTCTCTTGCCGTAGTAATAGGAGAATAGGACGCTGGCAATATAGAGGAATATTGAATATATGTGATCAGCTTGAGTTCGTCTAGTTCGCCCACCTGGTGGAGTGACTTTTCTGAGGAATACCGACCATGTAAATATCTAAAGGAAGGAAGAGATCGACCGCCTTTCTAAGAGATATATAAATTAGTAAGTGTGACATCACCAACCAGACAAATAGTTCTCTTCTGAATCTAAGAGTTTCAGAGAATGTTTGAGGACTGAATTCCAAATATGTGACTTCATAATATTAGTGAGTGTGGGACCTTATTGGCAAGAATTCAATGAAGATAATATTTTTAAGAAGATCATAAAATTCAGAGAGACCGATTTTGATCTGTGAGGGTTCATTCGATTCGTCTTGACACCTGAATCAAAGCTTACCACTTTTGGTCCTTGACAAAATTTTTTCATTTTGTTAATAAAACATAAATAGTGCCAAAAAAAGTTTTAAACGCTATTTTCCATTGATTTTGAGCAGGTAAAGTGTATTTTTTATTTAGTTGACAGATAAGCAGTGTTTACTCAATGTGTTCATTGACTATTTGTTGCTAAACAATTTGTTAGTCAACTAATCAACAAAAAAATGAAAAAATTTCTAAATATTCGACATTAGAGTCAATTTTTGAATAATTAGAACCTGATGAACATGAATTTGATGCCCATTATTTAATTAGTTGCTGCTAATATAATTATTTAATGAACAATTTCTTAGTTAATCAATGAACAAAAAAATAAAAGTTTTCTAAATATTCGACATTAGAGTCATTTTCGGATAACTAGAACCTGCTAAACATGAATTTGATGCCCATTGTTTAATTAGTTGCTAATATAATTATTTAATAAACAATTTCTTAATTAAACAATGAACAAAAAAATTAAAGTTTTCTAAATATTCGACATTAGAGTCATTTTCGGATGATTAGGACCTGCTAAACATGAATTTGATGTCCATTATTCAATTAGTTGCTAATATAATTAGTTAATAAACAATTTCTTGTGCTGCTTGTTCGTGCTCACACATTTGTTCAGCTGGCTCTAGTTAATATCATTTTTGAGGATCTAGAAACTTCTGAAAATTTAAACATTAGAACGAAAATGGAAAAATTAAAATTTTTTTGGCACACGAATATTTTTGTTAACTAAGAAATCATTTATTACCTGATTATATCAGGAACTAATTAACAAATGGACAATGGAATATTTAGAAAACTTTTATTTTTTTGTTCATTGGTTAACTGAGAAATTGTTTATTAACTAATTATGTTTGCAACTAATTGAATAATAGATATCAAATTTATGTTAAGTAGATCCTAATTATCCGAAAATGACTCTAATGTCTAATGACAATTTTTAATTTGTTTGTTAATTAGTTGACTAAGAGATTGTTTATTAACAAATAGTCAATCACCACATTGTTATAAACATTTAATGAACACTGTTTAACGGTCAAATCAATGAAAATACACTTTACCAGTTTAAAATCAATGGAAAATAGCGTTTAAAACTTGTTTTGCCACTATTTATCGTTTATTAACAAAATAAACGATTTGTCGAAAACCAAAAGTGGTAAGCTTCGATCCAGGTGTGAAGACAAATGGAATGAGTCTTCACAGATCAAAATCGGTTCATGAGAAAAAATTTCCCTCAGTCAGCTCGATTTTGGGCTTCATTTACTGAACGAATTGTGGATGATAAATACAGGGTTTCCCATTTGGATGAAATATTTGGTACATTCTTGAAGCTGCATGCATAATTTCACAAGCGCCATATTAAACTGATACTTCTGGTTTGGAAACTGCGGTATATACGTGCGAGTGTGTGTTGGCGAGTGGGAATCAGATTCAAAACAACAAGAATCACTTCTCTTAGGAATGATTGATGTTAGGTATAAAGAACGAAGGAAGAAAATTAATTGTTTTACAAAAATCGGAATCGGATAATGCTATAAAAGTATAGCAATTCATTCAGAATGAGTAAGTTTTAAGCAAGTTTCGTTATAAATGGAATTGCCTAAGCAAAGTATATCACTTATGAAGATCACTCTACAGAAAAGATTCCATATTTTCAGGAATTAATTATCACGGGAAGTTTTGAAATTCGTGACGAACAGTTTTCGTGAATCACTCTATAGAATTAAGGAGAATTCATTAGATATGAAAGTAATTAAGAGTTGGTTTCTTATGGTAATTCAGATGAAAATAATTTGAATCCTTCCTATACTTATTTTCAAATTCTGAAATTGACTCGCACAGTCCTGGAATTCTCGGCGGAGAACAAAATTAAAATTCTTTGCATATATTTGAGTTATGGGTATTAAAGTTTTAAAAATTCCAATAAAACGTGAAATACTTTATCGTTCAATATTCTTCCAAATGACACTCGTTAAAAATCACTTATCCAAATGCAACAACGTTACATTCGAAACTATAATTTCTGAAATAAGGGCTGCGCAGGAATATTCCCCCAAATACCATAAAAGAATGAGTTACTGCAAATTGAGTCGACAATTGAATTCAATACATAACTTCTGGAGTATAAAACGCTTCTCAAACATGGTTTACATCCTATTTCGAATCATTCTGACATAACAAGCAATATGTGGTAAGATACGGACACGGGGCAATATATATTATAATGTTATTTCTTCCAATTGAACTCTACATTGGAGGTTACTGTTCATCATTGTGAATTAACTTACGATTTTAATAGAAAATTTAAAAAACATTTGCGTGTATTTCTACTAATCCCTTAATATTTATGATTATAATTATCAATTATAAATGATTATGACATTTTAACCACACATGTATTGAAAACATGTGTGAATGAGATATTATAACCTTTTTTCAATATTAATTATTCAATAATGTTTATAATGTAGGTAAGATATTATTAATACCAAATGTTGTTTTTACTTGTCTTTAATTTCTGTATTGTTCTTGATTGATTGTTTTAGCTTTGATAGAGTTCAAATATTGAAGCAAACACGTTAGCTTATGTTGTGATTGTTGTTTTTCTTCCTATCACTGTCCTATAATCGACGAGAAGATTCAACAAATAGTTTCTGAGTTCCACATATGAAGGTGGAAGACATTTTTTTCCACTCATTGCCGTCTTGCCAGATTCTTTGACTTTTGACTTGAAGAGGAGCGGCAAATTCCAAGCTGAGTTGTCGAGAGATGCCTTGAGTCCCGTCTTGTTCAACATCTCACTGCTGCTGCTGCTCTAGTCGAGGCAATATAGCACTTTAACCCAAACATTTTTTCCCATGGACGGATTTTGACGGGCTCATTTTATTCGGAAAGACCTCTAGAAAATTTGTTACAAGTTCGTTTTCGCGGAAAATGCATAGTTGCATAATAACACTGTAGAAATGCATCAAAATGATGCATCCTGAGTTCAATAATTATGAAAAATGTTTTTTTTATCAAAAATGTATCAGGAGTGGCTCAAATTTGTCAGCCAGGGGTTTTTCGGAACTGTGAACTCGAATATGACACTTAAAAACTTCTCCGGGGCACCTGGGGATCTGTATACCCTGGTCGTGTAGGTCACCACGAGGAATTACACCATAATTCAGGATTTACTGCAGCAAAATTAAATTCATGAAGGTTTTTGAGGTTGCTGAACATGAATATGATATCCAGGAATCACTCGGACATACCTGGGTGTCTCTACACCTGGGTCGTTCATCTCATCATGGGGAATAACTTCAAAATTTTTATTTTATTGCAACGAAATTTGACTCCTAGGGTTTTTTGGCTCGCTGAACACGAATATGACACTTAAGAAATTCTCTGGAGTACCTGGGGATCTGTACACCCTGGTCATCCACGTCACCATGAGGAATAACTTTGAAATTTTCCTTTTATTGCAACGAAATTTGACTCTTGGGGGTTTTCGAGGTCACTGAACACGAATATGACACTTAAAGATTTAAAAAGGTTCAACACACATATATTCGTGAGGTACGCGACTGCAATTCAGGCACCAATTTGAAAATAATTACTCCTGGTGACCTGGACGACCAGGGTGCAGAGATGTGCAGGTATTTCAGGCATGTTTTGTATCAACGTACTCGTATTCTGCGACCTCGACAACCTCGACAAACAAATTGTGTCGCATTAAAACAACAATTTAAAAGTAACTCCTCGTGGCGACTTGGATAACCAGGGTCTACGGAACCCCAGGTGCCCCGGAGAACTTTTTAAGTGTCATATTCATGTTCAGCCAGCTCAAAAAAAAACCCTAGAGTCAAATATAGTTTCAATAAAATAAAAATTTCAAAGTTATTCCTCGTGGTGATTCAGAAGACCAGAGTGTATAGATCCCCAGGTACCCCGAAGAAGTTTTTAAGTGTCATATTCGTGCTCAGCGACCTCGAAAACCCCCAAGAGTCAAATTTCGTTGCAATAAAATAAAAATTTCAAAGTTATTCTCGATGGTGACCTGAACGACTCGGGTGTGGAGATACTCAGATATGTCCGAGTGAATCCTGGATATCATATTCATGTTCAGCAACCTCAAAAACCCCCATGAATTTAATTTTTTTGCATTAAATTCTGAATTAGAGTGTAATTCCTCGTGGTGTCCTAGACGACCAGGGTATACAGATTCCCAGGTGCCCCGGAGAAGTTTTTAAGTGTCATGTTAGGGTTCAACGACTCCAAGAAACCCCAAGTGACAAATTTGAGCCACTCCTGATACATTTTTGATAAAAAAAACATACCATACCGTAGCAGTCCTGCTTTACTCTTTTGGAGTGGTGAAATGGATGGTCGATGAGCTGCATAAACTCGTCAACGACACCTGGATAATGCATATCCACACAGTTTGCATCCTAGGTCGTTCGTTCCCCGCATTTATATCCCACGTCAACCTGGTGGTAGAGGACTCCTTAGTCTGGAAGGTTTGCATCGAAGTGTGATTTTGAGTATAGCGTGTAAAGTACTTAAGAGTTCGGACCCCTTCCTGTGCCTTGTCAAAAATCACGGATTTATCGTTAAGGCAGCACAAAAAGCTGCGGAAGAACTTGGTCTAGAATTTCACATCAGTCGAGAAGGCCAACTATTTGGCGACCTCGAGTTGCAACATTCTCGCCGAAAAGCCCAAATAAATGCTGCGGAGCAAGATCTTATACACAGGCGGCATGTTGACAAGCCGATACACGGTAATTCTACAGAAACATTGACAAGCCGAGCGTTTCGATGACTAACCTTCGGCTACTTAACGTCAGCCGGGCTTACATCCGACACCGAGGGATTTACCGCAGTTTGCCAAGATGGCGAATCAACACTCTATCGCCGCAACGTAATGGGTGAGCAGGTTCCTGTTTTCAGCTATAGAGCCTGTCGAAAGGCGCTTGAGACGCTTTTTCACATGCTGTCGGCATGTCGGGCAATAGCGGCCTTGGCATACACTCATCGCCCTAATGGGCCCTACAGGTGCTGTGTTACTATCTAAGGCACTCGTACGGAATAGACCAAGAGCCGGAGCGACCTTACATGTCAGGAGATATTGAACCCGTTGTCGGAAACGAAAAATGCCAGATCTACTGGAATAAACAACGGATTCTTTGCTCCGGCAGAGAAGAACATTGTCTTGAAAAAGAAGGAAAATGGACAAAGTACCAAGATCTCCTGTTCGAGCTCCGCACACTCAAGTTCGTATTAGTGATTCTGATCATCGGTGTGTTGGGCGGAATTCAGTCTTAGCTGCGTTCGAACTTAAAGATCATTCCGGCCTGTAAGAACTCGACGCAGATCTTCATAAACCGGAAGCAGAAGGCCGTCATTCTGGGTTCAATAAGACTACTTAGTGCACACCATTTGGGAACGTGAAGCTACTTACCAAACGGTGGGGACAAGTAGCTTCGGTTATCTGTTCTAATTTTTCTGAATCGGTTGCTGCGATGTCGTGTTAGCGCGCAGCTGTCCCGACCAGATATTGATGTTGAAAAAAGTGTATATATAATTTAATGAAGGTGGGTTTATGTTGAAACGGAGTGAATGCAGCGAACAGTAAAATGAACAAATATAGTAAATTTTAGAGTTTGAGTTTCACTAATTTAATTAAGACGGAGGGAGGCAATCCGAACGCAGTGGCTTTATTATCGACTCAAATGGTACAGTACATACTCTCGTATATTTCGGTTGTACTAACATCTAAAAAACGCGCGATGTTTGGCGGGAAAAATAGTGCTGCGTTTACGAATGTCGTTTGTTTGAACGTTCTGTGAACTGCATTTACTAATTCAGGTGAGGTTTGAATATGTTTTGAAAAAACTTTGAATTTGAATTTTTTACAAATAAATTTATGATCAATAGGAATCCGCTTTTCTCCTTTCGGCTCACTCAGTCACTTCGTCTTAACCCTTTGGGCATAATGCGCAGGTACTGATCGACCTCCTGGTGCATTGCGTTTTGCAATTTTTAAATCAAGATTTTTTAGTATTGTTATTCGTTTCGATAATTCATTTTTATCTTTATCAAAAATTGTTCTGTTAATTAATGTTTCCCTGTAATTTAGAAAAGAATATATGAGTACGATTAATGGAATGCATTTGAAGTCGACATGGTAAAGTTTGCGAGAAAGTATACATTGATCAATCTACCCAATTCATCGATAAAAGATTGAATGGACATTAATATACAAGCAATTCATCCAATGCACTTAATAATAATTTGCAAAGGACACAAATAATCATCCATTTGAATACAAAAATACAGAAATTTTGAATATTAAACAGAATAACGATATAAGTTCGATATTAGAAAGTGTTCAAATTAAGAAAAAAAAATCATCTTAATGATAAAGTTGATTCCAATCTATCAAAGATTATGTGATTCAAACTTAACCAAGTTCAGAAATCTTGAAACATCCCATTCTCATGGGTATTTAATTTAGAAACAATCTGTGTTTCATGAATTATCTGACGAATGTTTCAAAACTATTAACACATTAATAGAATGATATGTAACAATCGGGATACAAATTAATATATGAATAATTTCTAGTTGTTTTTTTGCCAGATAACAATGAAACTATCTGGTCTAAGTGAGTCAGTAACATTACAAACTAATAGTTTCGTTCTTCTCATAGAGATCATCAGTAGAACGATACAATTTGCAACGTCATTGATCGATCCGCTAGTTACATCATCCTAGATGCCGTTCCCATGCGTATTGTGCGGAATCCGACACTCCATGGATCTTCGTCAGCAATTCGCTTATCTTATATGTTTCTTTTTATAACATACATTTTTTAATATGAATTTAATTCAGTCTTGACATATAATTCAATCTGTTGATACCTATTTGGAAATATAATTTGTACCTTTTTTAATAAAATAAATAATTTTATTTTATACTCAACGGAGTTATAAAATTGGCGCAGTCGATGCAGGATTGTTACAAAGAATCTTTCTCAGATAACTTTTCTATTTTAATAGTTAAGTAACAATCGCGAGTAATTCCTACGTTTAAGTGGAGTGGAAAGAAATCAATATTTTTCCAAAGGATTAGCAGTTCCAAGGATTTAGCAGTGCCGAAATCAATGGAGATAATCGTACTGTAAGTTCCTTTCATATGTCAGATTCCTCTAGTTTCTCCTCTTCCTTTTGTGAACGTGAAGACCATCTAGAGTTAGATATTAATTCATTAGTTGATAGTTTAAACACTTTCACCTTATCAGAAAATATTTCTGGTTCACCCGAAACCGATTATTTTAACGAAGTAAATAACATTTTCAAATCAGAAGTAATTATCGAAGAAATCGATTCAAACAACATGTCTCAAGTTCCAAATTTTTTAAAAGTTCATGCAGAAACCATTCCAGATTTCGATGGAAATATGAACGAACTAAACTTCTTTTTAGAAAGTATTGAAAGTATTGTGAAGCATTTTTATGACCAGCAAAATCCAAATAATTATCAAAATGTAATAATATTTCGTACAATCATTAGTAAACTAAAAGGTAATGCAAGAGAAGTCATTAATATTAGTTGTGCAGAAACTATTCAAGAAATACGAGATATCCTTATTAGAAATTTTAGTGACCCCAGAAATGAAAGCTGTTTGTCTCTAGATTTAAATAACCTCAGACAGTTCCCAAACGAAACTCCATACCAATTTCATGATAGAGTTCGAAAAATTTTGAATACAATATCTAATTATTTATCAATTCATGAAAATGACGTAAACGTACGCAAATTCAAACAAAATATGTATAACCAACAGGGACTTGAAGTATTTCTAGCAGGGTTACGAAATCCCTATGGTATAATGGTACGCACGAAAGAGCCTACGTCTATGTTAGATGCAATTAATTTTATAAGAAAGGAAGACAATATCAAATATTTACAAAATTCATATCTTCCTCATCAATCTTCTTCGATGCAAACCGTTAGAAGGAATCCTGTTAAACAGGGCAATTTCAATTTTGCAAATCAAAATTTTTCCGGACCGAATGTTCCACCTCAAAAACAAAACTTCAATCCAAATTTTCATTCACAAAATGCTCACTCATCTCATTCTGCCTATCAAAATCAGAATTTTCAGTCTAAACCCCCATTTCCTACAGGGCCGGTTAATATTCAACAAAGACAAGTCCAAGCACCACAAAAATTTTTAACTAATCAGCAAGTTTTTAGAAAACAAAAAAATGTGTGGAAATCAAACCCAAATTCAAGCTCAAACCAGTTAAAACCTACACCAATGAGCATTAATTCAAGACAACTCACGTCTACTACTAGACCGCAGTTTCAAGCCCCAGTTCAAAATTGGCGCTCTGAAGAACTGTACAATACGGAACAAAATGACATTCCCAACGAATATTACTCAGAGTATCCTCCTGAAAACGAGGCTGAATACGAATATGATACCTCTGAACGCGATATATATGAAGAACCTGAGGATTTTCAGTCGAGCAACCCTTCGATACAGGATACTTGATTGAATTCAATACTTCATTCGACAAAAGACGATTACCTTATCTTGACATCAGCAATCCTCCATTAAAATTATTAATAGACACAGGTGCAACGAAATCTTTCCTCGATCTACAAATAATAAATAAACATTTCGCAAATTTCAAAAAGTACGACCCATTTGTTGTCTCTACATCTTTTGCTTCCTCAAAGCATGATACGTCAGTAACAATACCCGCTTTTAAAGAACTTAATGTAGAAAGAAATCTGAAATTTTATGCTTACAAATTTCATAACATATTTGACGGACTTTTAGGAATAGACCTTATAAATTTACTAAGCGCTCAATTGGACTTTCCCAACCTGCAATTTATTACACCTAATGTCAACATACCTATTAAATATTTTAACGCAAACCCTACCGTGATTCTAGAAAAACTGTTACCAGGCAATACTTTATCACAAATCAAAATTCCAGTAACGACTCCATCAGGTGAAATTTTAGTTCCGCCGCAAATTATTCAAAATTGTACTATCCCAGAAACTTTGACTGTTTCAACAAATGGATGGGCCAACGTCGAAATATATAACAACTCTTCGGACGAAACAAATTTTACTTTACTATACCCGATCAAAACTGACCTAGTTCAACATAACTTTGAGTGTTACCACATGAATATAAATGAAATAAATGGCCTTAACGACCAACAAGACATTGATTATTTGATTAGAACTGACCACATGAATTTAGAAGAAAGAGAGCAAATACTTTCCCTTTGTAGAAAATACTCTGATATTTTTCACTTGAATAAAAATTCGTTAACGTTCACCAATCAAGTAAAACATCAAATAAAGACACACGATGAAATTCCCGTGCATCAAAAAAGCTACCGATACCCTTTTATTCATAAAGCGGAAGTTAATTCACAAATTCAAGATATGCTCCAACAAAACATTATCAGACCAAGCTGTTCACCTTGGTCCTCTCCTATTTGGATAGTTCCCAAAAAGGCAGATGCATCCGGTAAAAAGAAATGGCGCATTGTAGTAGATTATCGTAAAGTAAACGAAAAAACCATTGATGACAGATATCCTTTACCAAATATAACTGACGTTCTCGATAAATTAGGCAAATGCAATTATTTTTCCACCTTAGATTTGGCTAGTCGATTTCACCAAATCGAAATGCACCCTGATGATGTTCAGAAAACAGCATTTAACGTTGAAAACGGGCATTACGAATATTTACGTATGCCTTTTGGCTTAAAGAATGCTCCTGCCACCTTTCAACGGGTCATGGATAACATCCTACAGGGATTGCAAAACATAATTTGTCTAGTATATCTTGATGATATCATAATTTTCTCAACTTCTTTGCAAGAACATATGGTCAACTTAAAGAAGGTATTTCAACGCCTCCGCGAATCCAACTTTAAAATTCAGCTTGATAAATCGGAATTTTTAAAAAAGGAAACAGCCTATTTAGGTCACATAATCACAACGGACGGAGTGAAGCCTAACCCTGACAAAATTAAAGCCATTAGTAAATTTCCTATCCCAAAATCAACTAAAGAGATCAAAGGATTTTTAGGCCTATTGGGATATTATCGAAAATTTATTCCCGATTTTGCCAAAATCACGAAACCTATGACATCTTGCTTGAAAAAAGGATCGAAAATAGATCTGAACTCAGAATACATCCGATGTTTCGAAAATTGTAAAGAACTCTTAACCAATGACCCTATCCTACGATACCCTGACTTTACTCAACCTTTTAACCTCACCACAGATGCTAGTCAATTTGCCATCGGCTCAATTTTATCCCAAGGACCAGTTGGTCGTGACAGACCCATAGCTTATGCCTCAAGAACTCTCAATCAAGCCGAGCAAAATTATAGCACGATAGAAAGGGAACTCCTTTCGATTGTGTGGGCGACGAAATATTTCCGTCCATACTTATATGGAAGAAAGTTTTCCATTTATACGGACCATAAGCCTCTTCATTGGCTCTTTTCAATAAAAGACCCAAATGCAAGACTGACAAGATGGCGACTTAAACTTGACGAATTCGATTATACCATCCTTTATAAGCGAGGCTCTCAGAATAGCAATGCCGATGCATTAAGTAGAATAAAAATTAATGAATTGCACGCCAATGACATTGTTGAATTTAACAATAAATTTACAAACAATAATTTACCTTCGGACAACGTAGATACCGACTCTATAGTAGGAACTATAAACGGAACACCCGACATGAATGACGTTAGTTCCGAAAATGGTGAAAACAATGAAAATGACGATAACGAAACTATACACACCAGCCATGAGAACCCTATACTCGAAATTCCTATTTCTGAAACACCAATTAATAATTTTCAAAACCAATTGTTTCTAAAAATTGTATTACATTCTCCAGGCGTACCAAGAATAACACGATTATTTGAAAATAAAATAAGAACAAGTATTCAAATTTCCGAAAGTAATTTTGATACCGAAATAATAAACACTTTTAAAGAACTAACGGCAACTAACAAAACATTTGCCATTAATATAGATGAAAGAGAACTGATCCCAAGATTTTGTAGAGTACTTAAAGAAACATTTAGAAATTCTGCTCTAAAACTTGTACTTTGTAATAATATATTAGAGGACGTTATAAAAACAAATTCGCGAATCGAAATTATTAAACTGTGTCATGAAGGGAAAACCAATCACCGCGGAATCACCGAAACAAAAACTAGAATTGACACCAACTCCGAGTAAACCTTTCGAGATAGTACATGCAGATACTTTCACAATAAAAAATCAAAAGTTCTTAACCATAATAGATGCATTTTCGAAATATGCCCAGGCCTATCCACTAACAGCAGCAACGGCTATCCATGTTACAAAAGCTTTCATAACTTTCATGACTCATCATGGCTCACCAAAATTATTAACTTTGGATAATGGATCAGAACTTAAGAACAATATTATGAATGATTTTGCGTTACTGCATAAAATCAAAGTTCACTATACCACACCCTTAAACCCTAACTCAAACGGTATCATTGAAAGATTTCACTCAACAATATTAGAACACTTAAGAATAGTTCGAGATACCAGAAAAGACTTGAACATACTGGACCAAATGCCCTATGCGATTCTCGGTTATAATCATGCCATTCACAGCGCAACAAAACAACGCCCTGTAGATATCATAAATGGCCATCTAGATTCAAATAGCCCTTTCGACATCAATTTAAAGGAGAAATTATTTACTAATTACATAAACGAACATAGAGAATGCACTAAAGAACTGTATAAACATCTAAACGAACAAATGTCCAGACAAAAAGAACATACTTTAGAAAAACAAAACAAAGACAGACACGACCCTTTACCTTATGAGACCGGTAAATTAGGTTACCACAAAACAAATGCTAGAGATAAATCAAGCCCTAGATTCAAGTCCCACGTTATAACAGCTGACCAAGGTATACAAATTGGTACCACCGGTAACCATTATAATAAAAATAATTTCAAAAGACCTTTATCTAACCAAGATCATATAACGTTGCAGGGTACTTCTCGCCATGGCGACAACCCAGGTGGCTCAAGAAATTAAAATGACCAAGTTAGACTCCAATCCTGGTATCCTACCTTACAAATTGGGGAACGCGAAATTAAAAGCTACCTGTCATACATTCATTCATTATTTTGATTTAAAACCTATCGAAACGGAATTAATTAAAATCTCCCATCAATACCAAAACATAAAAACCACAATAAATAAAAAACATATTCTCTATTCTATGGAACTGAGAAATGTAGATAATTCAATCTTTTTCGAGCTAGATCTTGCTAAACAAAAATTCAACTCCTTACACTCTAACAAAAGAATAAAGAGAGGACTTGTAAATGGATTAGGTTCAATTTTTAAAAGTATCTCGGGTAATTTAGACGCCGAAGACGGCAAGAGATATGATGAAGCCATTGCCAATCTAAAAGAAAATCAGAATAACATAGCTATCACCTTAAACAAACAGATTTCATTAACTACCAAAATTATTGAAGATTATAATGGGAGCCTGACCCTGATTAAACAAAATGAAAAACAATTAACAGATAAAATCAACGAACTCAATCATGACTTAGATGAAACTATATTTGATCTACAAAGTTATTTATGGGCTAAAAATGCTTACGATCAAATAGGTCGCGTAGTTAATATCATACTTCAATTATTGAACAATCTAGAAAATGCCATTACCTTTGCTAGACTTAAACTTGCTCATAATAGTATTCTGAAAATTGAAGATCTGGACTTTATTATTGAAAAGCTTCTTAAACATCACCATCCGAATAAATTGTTATTTGGAGTTAATTTTTCAAATACATACAAATATTACGAAATTCTAGAAGTCGAATCGTATCACTCCAATGATCGAATAGTTTTTGTAGTCCATTTTCCAATTGTTTATCCAGAAACTTATTCATACTATCATCTCTACTCTATACCTACCAATGATAATACCATCCTTATCCCAATGAAACCTTATCTGGCTGTGGAAGGTGACCACTATCAGTATCAAGACAGCGAATGCAGAAATACACACCCAATGTATTATTGTGCCAATGGACAACCACTCGAACAAGCACAGCAAACAGACTGTACATATCAACTACTTCAATTAAAAATTACGAATGCCACAACATGTGAACCAATTCCAGTTGTAATTAAAAATGAAGTTATCGAAGAAATTTCCACCACCCACTACATCGCTATATTTCCTGAAGACACAAAAATTCAAATGAACTGTTATAAAATCGACTTAACAACACTCAAGGGCACCTACTTAATCGAAGTACCCACCGGTTGTAGCTTCCAGACACCAAACAATATATATACAAACAATGAGGAAACCATCCCAGGACAACCACTGCTACTACCATCCGTTCAAGTACCCAAGGTGGTTGCTAAAGCAAAACAAGAACTAGTTATCCATAACATACCATTGGACCAACTACACCAATTACAAAAAGAACAACAGGGAATTCAACAAGTGACACTAAAGAACATACCAACAAACTCAACCCACATCTGGACTTTACCTCTATACGGAATCGTTTTTATTTTATTAATATATGGAATTGCGCGTTTTTACAAACTCAAACGTTCCAATCAAAACACGATGCCGCCATCAACCAAACAGGCCGCCGAACCACCCAAAAACATCATTCCACTCCAAACATTGAACTATGGAGATGAATGACCGACTCACACCTTGTGTGGTTCCTTCTAGGAAGGGAGGAGTTACATCATCCTAGATGCCGTTCCCATGCGTATTGTGCGGAATCCGACACTCCATGGATCTTCGTCAGCAATTCGCTTATCTTATATGTTTGTTTTTATAACATACAATTTTTTAATATGAATTTAATTCAGTCTTGACATATAATTCAATCTGTTGATACCTATTTGGAAATATAATTTGTACCTTTTTTAATAAAATAAATAATTTTATTTTATACTCAACGGAGTTATAAAATTCGCTATCAAATGAATACATAACCTACTAAAAGAATAGTAGAAAGACAAATTATTAAGCGCCATCTATCAGTAGATGTCCCACTAAGGAATCAATGTTACACAATTACTAATAGATTTCTTGAACTTTCGGACTAGTTTTCCAAACATTAGTGTTGATTTATTGATTGCTTCTATCGATTGATACCTTGAATAATTAAATAGTTCAGAGAACATAACAACAGAATTTTCCTTAACATAAAACTATATAAAAGTGATATACCTTAAAGACCCATTATAAGTAATATTGGAGCGCCTACTCACAATTTATCAAAATTTTTATCAAAATCTATCAACAAATTTGGTCTCAACGTTATCTTCACTTCAATCCCGTTGCACCAACAAGTTATGATAGAAGTGTTATAAACAGCCTTACAGATCGCGCGGTTAAATTGTCGCACCCAGAGGACCGACCCAAAAATTTAATTCTTCGTAATACACTGGAAATGAAGGACTATCCTAAATCGTTTTTCAATCCCATCATTGAAGAGAGAATAAACAAAATCTATGACGGAACGTCTTATATAAATAATGTAACGGTTGTAAGTGTTTGAAGAACACTGTAATGAACAGATTTAGATTTCTTTTCGGTTAGGAAACTTGTCATATGATATCTCAGAGACATCTGTCCGTTCATTAACATCGATCATTGGAATTAGTTCGAGAATCGCGAGGAGGGGAGAGATCAGAACGGAAATGAAAATTCATTGTCGTGAGAACTTCATACTGGGTAAGTCGAGATTCAATAATTCTTTGGTTTTGTAGTCATTTTCTTAAATTCGATATTGAAATATAATTAACATCAGGGACCATATAATTTGATTTATTTCTGTCATTAGAATTCTGGATGTTCAGTCCCTGAATGTGGTTTTACTTCAGTGGAAGTAATGCTCGACTTGCCACAGGGTTCCACGCAATCAATTTGTATTTAGAATAATTCCAAGATAATCTTTTTCATCTCAGCATAAATTCGTGTAATTTTTGTACGTAAACAATCTAACGGGACGTAGGCAGATTACAGTGATAATATTTCTTTGTCCTCTTTGTGTTTAACCCCACAATTAGCACATGGTAGTTTGAGTGATTTTTTTGAATCGCCATTTTGTAGTCCTGGTTCATGAGAATGCAGGGTATGTCTTATTACACTTAAAACGTGCAATAAATATTGTTCGGGTATCATAAAGTAGGTAATTCAATTACTGCTTATTGAATACGTAATAATCACGTCTGCTCCACTCGTTCAGAGTATAGTATAAATTACAAACACCAATCCTTGTATGCAAATCATTTCAAGTAATTCAGATTTTATACTAACTGACAAATTCCAACATTATAATTATTATTCTTTCAGTAACATTTTAATTATTATTCTTACAGTCACTTCTTAATTTTTTTTGCCAATTTAAATATCAATTGTAATAACTTAATTCTTTCAGATTAATTTAGATTGTTGTTTAACTTGATATCTCTTCAAGATTTCAATATTGTAATACAGTGTTTTTACAATTTGGAGAGATAACATAATCAGTTGTGGAATCGCATGGTTATTCCGATTGTTTGTGTTACTCGTCCCTTTGAACAGGTACTGTTCGTTCTTTGAAATTACAGGGTTTGAACGACTGAGGTGCCTCATTCCTCCTTCCCGAGACGGTTTAGTGAATTCCCTGGCCGGACCGACTTCAAGCACCATCAAGTTCCAAGGAGGGTAACATTTTTTAGTTTGAATGATCATATTTTCATTTCTCTGATTTATGTTATTCAACTGAATTTGTATTCCACTAATTTTTGTAGAACCCATTTCGAGGTTCATTTTTAATTCTTTATTTTGATAATTTTTTCAATTAAAATAATTGATTTCAAAACTCTTAACTAAATTTATATATACATTTATTTTTTTGTATTCAAATTCTATACCAAGTATTTAATTTCATATTTGTTATTATTCAAAATTCAATTTTATTTTATGTGATACCAAAATCGTAATTTATTTAAATTATTATTCTTATTCCTTCAGGAATAAAACAAATTGTTATGTTGGACTTGTCTTATTCTTCTGAATATCCATCAACTACCATACACCTCGTAGTGCCTGGATTCTTGACTGTGAAGCAATTTTTTTTGTGGTTTAATATTAAGCAGTTGGCGCTGAGGGCAATTCACAAGTCTAGAATCACAGGGCAGGTTTCACTACAAGCCCTGAGACTAATTACTTCAATTTGAGCTAGTTGGGCAATTAAAAACCGACGCTTAGCGTACCGTTTCAATAACATAAAAGGTAATACAGACAATTTTATAACATTACCATACATTCTGGAGACCTCAGAGAAAATTGAGCAATGTTTAAAAAAGTATGATATAAATTTTGAGCATAAACCTACTAACTGTGTTGAGAAATATTTTTCAAATCTAAAACCTTCAATTCCTAAAGATAAACGAACCCACACAGGAATCTCTAAGCAATATTTCCAAAAAAGAATGTATGGCCATAAGTATAGTACAAGAAACAAAAACTTAGAAAATTCCATCGCCCTTGCTAAACACTGCTTTGATTATAACCAACAATTCGATTACAAAAATGTTAATATTTTAACTAAGAAAACCAATTATTATAAAAGATCTATTGTAGAGATGATTCACAGAAAACGTGACTCCAAGTCTGTAAATCATAAAATAGATATTCAATCATTAAGTCAGATTTATACTAATTTAATAAATAAAAACCCTTGCAAATTTCTACATGCATCTTTATAATGGTAAAAATATATTTTAGGTAGAATGCTTGAACAGCAATATTTCTAATGAGGTCTGACAACCTTTTTCTATTACCCAATAAATCCTCAACATCTGGTTCGGAAGTGGATACTCGAACGTTACATTTTTAGTTCACTCCTTCAGTCGTATTACATACTATGATTCGATATGACTATAGAGTTTATAAGAATATTGCTAAGGAGCGGATTGTTAATTCCTATACTTAAAACATTAGTGTGTTATAATTTCGATTGTTCATGTTTCTGTTCATTTCGACCACGTGGTCATTTTTAATTGAAATTAGTGCGATAAGGACGCCTTGTGGTGATACAATAAGTTTTAAGATATCACGTTTTATACAGTGATATGTTCTGTACGTAAAGACGAAAATAATAAGCATATGTGATAGTGTGACTTATTTCCCGACAATTTTATATATAAAACAGAATTGTCCTGATATTACGTAAGGTCGGTATTTTTTCTTTATATTAGGTATAAAGATATTACTTTTGATATTCCATATAATATAACATACGTAGTTCGCAAGAAGCGTGAAACGTTAAAACCATTCTAGCAGTATTAGAATATAAATATAAAAAATGAAGATCTAAGTATAATAAATATATTATACAATAAAATGAAACCAACGATTTATTATATCAGAAAGTAAATTAGATATTGATTGGTGCTTCACATTTGGTCCGGAACTGTGAGCCCGTTCGATCCTAGACGTCTTATTACCGGAAAGAAGTGATGTAAAGAAATAATATTTTTCCATCTTATGCAGACTCGTTCCGAATACAAAGTGTGTATTATACGGACGAAAATGGAGCTCTATTCCTTCTTCAGCCCCGGCCGGTATTCCACTTATATTTCAATTTTCATACTTTATATGACAATACGGTCATATGTAGAACAAACATTTCAAATTACTTTTCGAACGTTTTTGAAACAAGATAACGTGCATCATTGCAGCTAATGTACTTCGCAGCCAGATGCGATCAAATACTGTCATTCATCAACATATCAGCAGTAACATTAAATAGGGGGCCGATATCAATGTATTGTTCCGCAATGAAAACGAATTTCGACCAAAGCTGTATAATATGATCAACAAAGGTATGTTTCAAATTATTATTATTATTATTCATACTAAATTACTAAGGGGCAGTTATCTTTGTTGAGAAGTTCCGAAATCCGAAAAACATGATTCAAATTAGTTCAAAACGGTCTGATATTGGAATTATTCAGAATTGGTAAAGAATTTTCAATTAGTCAGCATCTCGTTAGCCTATGATAATATCAGTATGAGAGATGTCAGGATGTCACAATGTCTTCATTCGGCTATGTATAGTACGAATCATGAAGTTTATGAGGTAATCTGCCGAACTTTTTTCTACCAGATTCAATTTTCTTATCGAAGAGCGAACTTGTGGAACTCTTTACCTACACTGCGAAAAATGAGTGTAATTTGGTAAAATCAATACGACGTATTGGCTACTATTACCTCATTTTTGAGATAAAGCTTAAAGTCCTTGATAATGATTCTTGACCCAGGTATGAATTTATTTA
Organism: Endomychus coccineus; assembly: GCA_958510875.1. Classification (NCBI taxonomy): domain Eukaryota; kingdom Metazoa; phylum Arthropoda; class Insecta; order Coleoptera; family Endomychidae; genus Endomychus; species Endomychus coccineus. The sequence goes on from OY294069.1 coordinate 111,939,252, forward strand.
AAATTCTCCGGAAATAGGTCACACTAATACATATGCCTGGTATTTTCGTCTTTACGTACGTTTCGGTGCCACGACCATCATCAGAAGACGTATTACTGTATAAAACATGATTTCTTAAAACTAATTGTATCACCACAAGGCGTCCTTATTGCAATAATTTCAATTAAAAATTACCACGTCGCCAAAACGAACAGAAACACGAACAATCGCAATTATAACACATTAATGTTTTGAGCATATGCATTAAGAATCTGCTGCTAAGCAATATTCTTATAAACTCTAGATTCATAACGAATCACAGTACTTAATACGACTGAAGATAAAACTTAAACCCACACGGTATACAAGTTAAATTGTTTAGATTGCGATGGAACTTATACAGGAATCCAAACAATATTTACAAAAAAGAATGTATGGCCATAAGTATAGTACAAGAAACAAAAACTTAGAAAATTCCACCGTCCTTGCTAAACACTGCTTTGATTATAACCATCAATTCGATTACAAAAATGTTAATATTCAACTAAGGAAACCAAATATTATGAGATCTATTTTGAAAATGATCCACATAAAACGTGACTCCAAGACTGTGAATCATAGAACAGATATTCAATCATTAAGTCAGATTTATATTAATTTAAATAATTAGAGCCCTTGCAAATTCCTACATGCGTCGCTATAATGTTAAAAGTATATTTCAGGTAGAATGCTTAAATGGCACAATAAGGTGTGACATACATTTTCAACATCTGGTTCGAAAGTGGATACTCGAACGTTATATTTTCAGTTCAGCCCTTCAGACGTATTACGTACAGTGATTCAATATGAATATTGCTTAGCAGCGGATTCTTAATTCCTCATGGTTTTTTCTTCGTACTCCTTTCCAACATTCTCGAAGAAGTTTTTCTCAATTCATTTTATTTCTTTTGTTCTCTAGTGAAGTATAATTTGGTTCTAGGCCCAGTACGCATCATTTCATATATTTTATCGGCATATATAGGCTTTTTATTTTTTCCTGTTTCTTCCATCCCAATATTTTGGATCCTGTCATCAACCTCAAATTACTCTATTTTTGAATCACTCCTGGTTCTAATATGCATGTGTCCTCATCTCCCTTATTCTAATGATATATTTTCTTAAATTTCAGGTAAAGTCTTGTTACTTTTTTGCAGTCCCAGTATGATGTTTTTTTAAAGGCCCCTATAAGTTCCTAACAACATTAGTTATGTGTTATTTCCTTATAAGCTTTTGTAATCCTGAATATAACACGAACTGGTTAATTCATCTTTCTGGTATGGCGATGATACAACAGAATTTCAATCGATATATAGAATAGTGCTTAAGTAAAGTTTATTTTTAAGTGAATATTTAAGGGCCAAATCATTTCTAGTTATTTCTTTTACAAACAAAATTACAGTTTGGTGTAAATATATCTGTAAAATGTTTGTATCTATACAAATTTACATCAAACTGTAATTTCATCTATACAAATTTACACCAACGTGTAATTTTAACGGTAAAAATTACCCCCCAGTGTTTTTTTCCCAGTAAAATTTACACCGCCGAGGATTTTCACCCAAACAATGAGAAATTTTGTTTTGTTGGGTAAAAATACTCTTAAGTTTCAAATTTACTCCGTGGAATGGTGGTCTCCAAGTGGCCAACATTTTTTACAGGAATTTTACCCAAATATTTTTTACAGTAATAGTGAAGTCTTTCCCTGTGCTTATAACCTCCAAACCTTCAAGAAAAATAAGAATGTCTTTTTCTTCCCCCTACATTCCACTGCTGGCTCACACGATGTTCGTCAAACATCATGGGTTTTTCCTCTCGTGTAGGCAAATATATAAAAAAAATCAGATCCAAGAAAGCGACTATGTTACTTCAGTGTGGTTATCTAACTTGCTTAAATTTCGAAGAATACCCTCATCAAAATTGGCATTGGCATTCTTAGATGAACCTCCAGGTAAGTACCATTGTGTGGGATACTATATGAACATTCTTCAATTAATTATGAAGAACCAGACTATCAGGAATGATAGGTTCAAAATATGAAGGTACTACCTAGAATACAGGATTCTAAATTAGGGGAGTCACTATCTTAGCTGGAACATTCAAAAAATATGCGTACTTTCATCATTAGAATGATTAAAGGCATCCAATAGATAGTTCATTGATTTTTTTTATTCTTTGACTACACGAGAGGAAAACCTATGATGTTCGAAGAACATCGTGTGAACATGCGGTGGAATGTCTGGAGAGGGGACAGGCATTCGAATTTTTCTTGAAGGTTTGGAGGCTATAAATATAGGGAAAGAACTTACTAGGCAAATTCGCCCTTAGATAGAAATATGAAGTCTCGTAGGAAGAAGTTCGGCAGGTCTCGAGCTTGACAATGGAGGGGTGAATAGCTTGAGCTCGTTTTGTCCGGCTATCTGGAATCTCTCGTGGTGGAACAGATGAGGAACCTTACATTAGGTTGTTTCTCTACCCATTGGCAGTATTTTTATCCGCATTTTACTCTTTTTCAAATTTTGGAGGTTATAGGCATAAGGGAAGAAGGGAAGAACCCACAAGGCGAAGTGCCACGACTTCGCCGTTTGATAGAAACACCAAGTCTGCTAGAAGTTCGGCAAGTGTCGGACGTTGAAATGAATTGACAATTTTGGGAACTTCTCTTATATGCAGAAAAGACTTTCAAAGATGTCTTGAAATAGTTTTCGGACATTAGCAAAATTTCACGTTAAAATTGTTCAAATTTGGAAAATTATGAATATTCGAACAATTTCAAAATTATAAGAATATTATATTATAAGCATTAAAATGGGAAAATGATACAATTGTTTATTCAATTTCATCTTCTTTCAACGATTTTTGAGCTTCGACATGGTCGTGCCAATACTATGGATATTACAATTCATTTTCTATGAACCTAGAATACTCTTCCTATTAATAACTTAATTTATGCAGGTAATTAATTTTTTAGAACGCTTGTTGTTCTGCCAGCTACTCAATATAATTACAACGCGTTCTAAAATGCATTCTCCGGTTTATAACGCCAATAAATAAATTACGTGCAAAAAGGAAGAAACTGAAATCATGAAATGACCTGTCCTTAATGGATTCAAGCGTCTCGTCATAATTCGTCACGTGTGAGTGGCGATGATAGAAAAATTCAAATATAAATCATTCGAACTAATGAGTCGGCAATACAATAGAACATTCATCTAGATCAATCAGCTGGCAATGCTGGGTGCTAAAATAAATTTTATCACGATTGAAAATAATTCACAATTTATTTCAATTTTATGTAATTAGCTCTTAGATTGAAGATGAGCTATAGAATGTATTCAATTCCATGGAACGATCCAGTGAGTGAGATGCCAGCATTGCTTGAATAGGTATTATCTTTGCTTGTTCCGTCTGTGACTTGATTTTGTGTAGGATATGTCAATCGTAACTATACGAGCTCTCGAGCGACTTTACTATTTTGTGAATAGGGACTTAAAGCATGCGTTTAGAAATTTTATGTGATATTCCAAAGATAATTATCAAATATGTCCCTAATATTACACAATACTTTCTTTAGGTTATAATTATATATAAAGGTCACACAAACACATATATTTACTATTTTCGTCTTTACGTACGTTTCGGTCTCGCGGCCATCATCATAAATTATCAAAAATAATCACTGTCTAAAACGGAATTTCTTGGAACTGATTGTATCAAACAAGCAGTTTCAGTGATTATTTTTGATACGTTTTCTGATTGATGGTCGTGAGACCGAAACGTATTGTCACCTCAGAGACGAAATATTACAGTCGTCGTAATTAACCTGAAAGTTATGAAAGTCATACAGAATTTAGAAGGTAAGAAGTACCAAATGTCAAAATTAACAAGGAATTAAATGTTAATGTAAGTATAATCAATGATAGAAATATAATTTCATAAACATAATCGAGCAAAATTAAATGAAAAAACTATCAACAACTAAAATGGAAAGTACCCTATAATAAATACTAACCTTGAATGAAAATAAAATGATACAGAAGTCAAATCGATTGAAATAAAACTTTTCGACCATCAAATTTGAATAGAAATTGCCAGTCGTCAAAAGTGAGTTAACCATTTTAAGTAAATATATTCGCGTCTCATCAGAAACAAGTCAACAACAGGTCAAAATAATGCTATTTTTAAAATTACTTTAATCTAATCATAGAGACCAGACAGAATTCTAGGGATTCAAGTAAATTCTAAATAATTGAATGTTGAAATTGCTAGTAGTAGAATTTAAGATATCTATGGAAAGTCATTATATCGAAATATTGTCATCAATTTGAAATCAAATGTAAATGTTATGTGACACCATAGCCTGTGTTTAAGTGATACAATTAAAAAAATCATAATAACCGGTCAAAAATAATATTAATATTAAAAAGGTTGTTTCTTGACTATAATCATACCATCATAAAAATAGGGATCCAGCTATGAGAGAAACAGTAAGGTATGTCCAAAATCCTGAAAGCATGGTGAATGTTATTGAGAAACTTTGATAGCTGTCGATTAATAAACAGGTAATTTAATTACCAAATCAATACAGTTCAAAAATATAAATTGAGCTAAGCGAAAACAGAAAAGGTAAAAGTATAATAATAATCATTCATTAGAATGTACTTTTTTTTTAAGTCATTTGAATATAGAATCAATAAAAACATACAAAATCAAAATAAATTCTAAAAGTTATGGTTTCAATAATTTTTCAGTATGAAAATGTTGTAACCTTGCATTATGAGATGTTTTTGTATGTACCAACAGAATTATGAATACACATGTTACGTTCAATTAATTATTTAACTGTCATACATATTATCTAATTTCCCAAGAAACAGTTAAGGCGTCGGCGCCGCGATGTAATGTCTCAAGTTTCAGGACTCAATGCATATTTCAAAAGACTAAAAAAACAGCTGGAGCTTTGGAAAGACGTAAAATTATACTCTTCGTCATGTCAAAGATTGCAATGATAGGGAAATCTATGTTATGGAGTGGTCTGTCACGGACATTATGCCACTGTTAATGTATCAGCAGTCTGTCATGTAAAAGCTGTTATAGACAGTCTGAACTGTCAAAAGATGTTTTAATCGATGGTGCAGTATGTTATGTAAATTGTACGTGAATATATTGGCTGTCCAAAACGTTAAAATATATCTAATCCTTTTACCCCATTAGGGATTGAGTTTTGAAAACTTACTTCTCAGCGGGTGTAAGGATGTAAGATTTCGAATATTTCATAATGAGTGAGTGGTATTTGCCACTAAAACTAACATTACCTTACATAAATGAATAAGATACTTGATTAAAACATCTCATCCAAAAATCATCGTTGAAAATATGGCGGTTGTCGCTGTTGCTACAGTGGCCTCTTACCCTACACATACGAATTATAATGAATATCGAAATGAAACTTAATACATATAGAAGGCATGTTATTTATTGACTGGTTGATACCTAAATGTTTCTGAATATTTATTTTTATTTAAGTGTTATTGATGAAAAACAATGCACCACGCGATATTAATTCAACTAACCATCATTGATTGGAGTAATAATATCAACTAAAAACAACCACAAGTTATAGTTTTGGGTTAGTACGATAATACCAATTTTGATTTTTTCGATATCTTGTTTCTAACAGGTGGGATGAAGGTTCAAAAGTCCAAATTTGAGTGCGCGACCAATTATAATGAATATTGAAATGAAACCTAATACATAATATCAAAGATATGGTATTTTGTAAAAGTTGCGACAAGTTTTAAATCGATTCATTCTTTAGGTTTGACTTTATATTACCTTTTGAGATTAGAGTAAGACAGAAAAAGATGTGATCAATTGATGACGTGACTTTTTCCTAATTTTGTTAGCAAACTGGATTTTAGGCACTCCTGCGGTTTGAATGTATATTATTGTAGGAACAGAACATTGAAATTAAAAAAAGACAAGCTTTCATTTTGAAGTGTTCTGAAAAAAATACCCTCGCCAATCCAAAAAACCCCATATATTAATTTTGAATAGAATTGGACAGTAATCACAGAACACGTCCGCCATATTAGCCGCCATTTTGAATATTGGAATTTTGACGGAAAAATTATGATCCTCGACCCCAAAAATCCCCACATACCAATTTTGAAAAGAATCTGACAATATTCACAAAACTCGTACGCCATCTAAGCGGCATATTGCATATCCCCCCTATATTTTGAATGGAATCGGATCATAATGGCAAAACTCATGATCTCCGACCCCAAAACGCACCATTTACACATAGAATCGGAACGTAATCACTAAGCCCGTCCACCATTTTCAATTTTTGAATTTTGACTAATAAATCATGATCTCCGTCCTCAAAAAACCCCATATACCAATTTGGGATCATAATCACAAGACTGCCATTCCATCGTCACCTTAAATTTTTCAATGTTGACTTATAAATCATCATCTCCGATTTTGAATTTGGACCAATTTTGAATAGGTTGGAACCATAATCACAAAACTCGTCGCCCCTCTTAGCCGCCATCTTGAATTTCTGAATTTTGAATAAGAAATCATCTCTGACACCATATACTATTTTGAAAAGAATCTGACTCGCCACCTTGTTTTTTGTCTTATAACCATACATAGTCTCCCGAACGATGAACACCTACCAAATTTCGAATTATACTAGAAGTGAATGAAAATTCACTTGAGAAATATCTACAAATAGATAGATCGATAAATAAACAAGACAAGTTTAATTAAAGTTTGATCTATAAATCGCTAATGAAACATGTTACATTAACTTTATATCACATTGAAATTATAATGTATTTCACAACTCTATGTATCATACTGTCACCTGATGTCAGCCTGACTTCCGAAATATAACCTTAATTTATACTGATACTTGCTGTCACATGTACTATCAGAATTTGCCACAGAGTAATGACATGACATAGACGGTGACGTCATATTGATGACATAATAAGAACTTCGAACACTTCTGCGAGTTAAATATGTGTGTATATGATATATATATTTTTGATCGCAAAAATACGGTTGTCCTTATGGTTCGATTAAATATATATTATGGTTCTATTTAAAAAATGGATGTAACTTGAAACGGGGCTACCTCGCCCAAAAACAATACAGTTCCTACTTTCACCACTATAAAGCGATCTGGATTTCAAATCCATATGACCAATAGGAACAGCGCAATCGTCTCCACAGAGAGTCACATATACACACATACACACACACACACACACATACGCACACACACATACACACACACACACACACACACACACACACACACACACACACACACACACACACACACACACACACACACACACACACACACACACACACACACACACACACACACACACACACACACACACACACACACACACACACACACACACACACACACACACACACACACACACACACACACACACACACACACACACACACACACACACACACACACACACACACACACACACACACACACACACACACACACACACACACACACACACACACACACACACACACACACACACACACACACACACACACACACACACACACACAAACGCGCGCACACGCACACGCATCTACGCATCATGTGGGATGCTGGAAAGGATATATCCGCGAAAAAGCAAAAAAATTGTTGGGCCCATTACAATACTCCCCTCAAAATACTACGTACAGTGAGATAAGTAAAAATGATAATAATTCGTTTTTAAACCGGCATCACTCGAACAATAATCAATTTTTTGAACAGTGTATAGTCTTACTTTTGATTCTTGTAGGCGCCATTTTGAGGACGTCATTTTGAAAACCAGTTTGATAAATAAATGTGGCTATAGTTTCTCCAACACAGTAGCTTCTTCAAAAAAGATTACAAAATACTTAGTAATATTTGTTCGAAGAAGCTACTGTGTTATTGAAACTATAGTCACATTTATTTATTAAACTAGTGAAAATCGAACATTTAATAGTTCTTTTATTTAAGTATACAATTGATTTTCATCGCGCAATGGCCGATTCTGAAAAAAAATTTTTCACGAAATATCAAACTGACTAAAACCGTCAGACACTGCCCTCTTCTTTGTAATTGCGATTTTCAAGTGTAATTTCTAATTATGTAGTTAAAAAATGTACAACAAGTTAAGATTATTTTGTTTCCTTTCTTGACTGGAAAATAGTTAGGATACCATCGGAATACCGAACAGGCCATTTAAATTAACTAACTCAAAATATTCAGCTACTTCCCAATACTGGAAATAGTAGTGAATCCAATATGTAACATGCAATCATATTATGAATCCAATAAATACCTACTGAATTTGTGCTAAAACTATTAGTTGATGATTCCGCATTGAAGGTAAACAGTAATTTACTTATTCGACGACCCGTAACATGGAACTCATTTCAGGAACGCCCAACTTATTCTATTTACATTACATTATTTCTTGTGCAAGTTTCATCTAAACTTTCCCAGTATTTTCCATTTTCTTTCTTGCTCAAGCTTCAAGCTCATATGTATTTTTCAATCTTCCGCATACCTTCCGATATTAAACAGTCTATGTTATTTCCCTGCCAAGAAATTTCATTATTTTATATGATGATATATTGTCATACTTTTTACTTTGCTTATTCAGAGCTTCGTTTCTTGTATTTGCAGTTATATGCCTTGACTCGCTTTCGCCGAACACTTTATTATTTCATTTTCATACTGATAGCATATGTATAGATATATACATATCAATTTATTCATTTGGTTCTAATACTAATAATAATATATACATATATATAGAGAGAGAGAGCTTAGTATTAGAACCAAATGAATAAATTGACGATACCTATGATGAAACTCTTGCTATTTTCCAACTATTGTGATTGCTCTATTTATATTTTTATATTGACATAGCTCTAACGGCCAACTGACATTGGCAGAAAGAAATTTTCTCTCAGCACAGTGATAATAAATTCAGAAAGATTTAATATGGCATCGTATACACGACATCTGCACTTTGAGTCTCCAAAATAAATCTTGACGACAAAAACAAGAACGACGCAACGTTCCCAGAAGTCCATTTGCAGATAATAGAATAACAATCATTGTCAATAAAATATAAAAGATGGGTATGAAGATACACAGATAAAATTCTCAGCAATACAATGCTCTGTTTTATCTGATATATCTAAACACAACTATGACACTTTCCGGCTAGTTTATTTTAGATTGATGACAATATTATAAAAGAGTGATAACGTAACTAATACGTTTCTAATCAATTCCAGGACGATTGTTGACTATTGCGAATTGTAGTATTATCTCAAGTACAAGGAATATCATAGATCCTACGAATTGACCGGGTGTAAATCATGGAAGGTACATGCCCTTTCAGTTAAAACTTCCGCACCTTTGTTTAGTGTACTTATTTAATCTTCAACCACTATAATGTAACCTGATGTAACCAGCTGAGGTTTGAGTAGTTGTCCAACTATCTATTCGGGTGTTTTTCCTACAGAGCTGGAAAACTTTCTTTTGAAAACTTGAATAACATCTACTAGGAAATGAGAATATACATTTCACTACTATCCGCTATGATAATGGAGAGAGCAATCAACATCGAGCTCATCCATTGCCTAGAGAGCTCCAAAATCACGAATGATTGACAATATGGCTTTCGTCAGCAGAGATCAACAGGAGACCTGCTAGCTCATGTAACACATATATGGAAGACATTCATTGAAATAAATAGGGACTCCCTAGCTATAGCATGTCTCCGAAGAATTTGACCGAGTCTGGCACCAATGTCTTCTTGGGAAACTCACGTCATATGGTTTGTCCCTAACTTGTTCTCTCATATATTGACGGAGTCTCCTCCGAAACAATGGTAAACAAGCTGGTATGCTCAAGGATCTGTCTTGCCACCACCTTGTTTGGCCTCATATCAACGATCTCAAAGAACTTACCTTTTGTCCCCTCCACTACTTTGCAGACGATAGAACACTTCATATTCATACCGCTTTCTCCTTTAAAGCCAAAGATGCAAGGCAGAGACAACGAAGGCATTGCAAAAATTATGAAATAGGAATCTGATAATTTAGTAGAGTGTAACCAAAACTCAAGATTGTATTTTCTCCAGGAAGGTAGATCTCACAATTTCTAATATGATGATATCAGGTACAACTGTTTCTGTGGAGGCCTCAATATCCACGCTCGGTATCATGAGACGATCATGTAAAATCCATCGAAAAAACTGCTTTATAGAATATTAGTTCCTTTTTTCTTGCCAAAAATTCTTCATACCCCAGCAGTTTCTCATTATCTAGAACGCACAGATTCTACCTATCCGGGAATGTTTTTCACACGTTTGGAGGACAGCTGTCGTACATACGGTAAAGCTCTGAAATTATATTCAGAAGAAAGCTAGTAGTTTTGTTGCGGATGTCGGACTGACGTTTCTAGCTAGAACATCGTAGATATAGTCTAGTAAAGATACGACTTTCACTTCGAACTTTTGTTGCTATTCATGGATTTGGACGTTTTTGGGCTCAAAATGTTCGGGAAAGCGGTACGAGTCAGAAGACCCCATTTTAAACCTGCGCTTTTCATTTTCCGATTTGCTAACTAACAATTAAGCCTTTTTTAATGGTTAATTTGGACCGATAATTAACAAATGTATTTCATGGAACAATATATGAGGAAATTGGCTGAAAATGGTTACTCGGGGGTTTTCAAGGTCGCTGATCACGAATCTAACATCAGAATCGGAAAATTCACCACTCTTGGCCGGAAAACTCGATATTTTCATAGAAATTACAAAAATCTGTAAATGTTGAATTAAGGACGTCAAAAAATTCACTCGGGGGTTTTCGAGGTCGCTGATCATGAATCCGATATCAGAGTAGGAAAATTCTATACTGTTGATCGGAAAACTCGACATTTTCATGGAAATTACCAAAATCTGTAAATGTTGAATCAAGGACGTCAAAAAATTCACTCGGGGGGTTTCGAGGTCGCTGATCATGAATCATGAAGTTAAAAATTTCTTACGAAGCATTTGGGGGCGCATAATATCACTACAAGTGGCAAGTTTAGGGTTGCAAAACAACTTTGTTCGCTTATTGTTTATTTTTAACTTCATGATTCATGATCAGCCCAGGTTTAAAATGGCGTCTTCTGACTCGTACCGCTTTCCCGAACATTTTGAGCCCAAAAACGTCCAAATCCATGAATAGCAACAAAAGTTCTTCATTCTTGATTTTTCTGGCTTAATTTGACTAGACTAATAGGTGAACGATCTCTGTCTATAGATATTTTCATGATCGGTGCTCTTCGGTATTCTCGTTTTTTATTCCACCAGGTGGAATTCCAGGTAGCCAGAGGAGATGTGCTCAGGCTGGTGAACCTTGCAGAAAATTTCCACGAAGCATAATGTTTATGCATGAGAGTCGCTCTACGCTAAAAGAAATGAGACCATAAGTAGAAAGAAACTTATTGTTTGAAAATAAACTTGCTTTCTATTCCTAATAAAATAAGCAATTTTTGCTCAAATCTATGATTTTTAGTTTATGAACCATCTTCTATAACCACAACAATTCTCTTTTAACACATAGCAACCTATCATTAGTGGTACATTGGAAGATATTCGAATTGACAATTCAATGGTAATACATAAATCGAGTTTCATGGTGCTCAGGATGAATTAGATTTATTCTATAGGTAAATATAATATAACGTATTTTAATAAAAACCTTCACAACTGAGTAAAATGAATGAATGATATCATATGATTAGTATATCAATGAACTGATAACACATAACCAGTTAATTATTGTGAAATATTAGTATTCAATTTTATGTTGCACGTTTCACATTGAATGAAGTGAAATTGTTTTTATTTCATCGTTGCTGATAACATCTCGACTAGACTGTTAGAAATTATTTTAGAGCGCAATAACATCTGGAAAATGGTTTGATTAATTAATATTCGCATAATCAACCGTATTCTGCTCGTAACTAAATACATAATTGGTAATTTGCTGCATAACTGAATACCCTTATTTCTCAGTTTATTTTCAATTAAAATATAATTAAACAGATGTGTCGTTTTATTGCTTAGCTTAATATTAAATATACAACGAACTATATTGTCGACTACTATGTAGGTTTGTTGTTATTATGGACTACAAAACGCCAAGAATATGGGAATTAAATAAAGGGTAGTAAATATATAAAAGGGGCATGAAAGCCACTTTACGAGTCTACCCAACAAACTTCGATAGTTATGATGTCGTAATGGCGACATGTTACATACAATTCTCCGTTTTATGTAACGGCAAGCTCCTACCTAGACAATTATTATAGATTCAAATTTTGAAATTGATTAATTGAATTATATTCGATATTTGTATGGTTTATATAACTGATAATAACTAAGATGTCGCTAAAACGGGAGTATTGATTCATTGAGCTCGATTGTAAGCTCTTTTGCCTCGAGTATGTTAAGGTCGAAATTGCGGATATTTTAATTGAATCAATTTTCAAATGAAATTTTTTCATTACAATAATTTGATATATTTAAAATTACAGCTACATGTACATGTTTCATACACTAATGAAACAAGTTGGATTGTTTCTTACTTTTTAATATGTCATTAAATATACCGGAAATGAACTGTGATCCATAGATAACTAACTTTCCTCACTCGTAGGATCAGAAAATATATTCCAAATGACTAGAAAAGATGTGAAAAGACGTCAAATTATTCTGTATGTCATTAGATTGAAAATTCATTAGAATTGACAATATATTTTTTCAACACTGGGATCTTCATTGTATTACTAGCTGATAAGCCCGGGGTTGTCAGAGCTACAGAATTGAAAATATTTTGCCTCCCAGTATTATTTTTTCAGATAGCATGTCATATTATGTATATGTACTACGCGCACAGGTTTGTAAAGTTTACTTGTGAAAGATCATACATCTTCTCAGAATTGTTGAATCTCGTTCGTTCCATTTGTAAGCTTCAACAATTAAAAATATTTGTCCGTGCTTTGCCATGGTACTTATCTGTTTCAACAGTTGGAGATGGAGAATGGGTAGGTAGTATTTTCGGAATCTTATGTTGGCAGTAACTTTCTCTTGATTCGAAGGAATACCGCGCAAATTTTCATCAAGATCGATACTTATGTCTGCTTCAAATAGTGAGAAATGGAGGTGGGGTAGTTTTTTCGAAACATCATGTTGACAGTGACTTGCCTTCTGTTTCAGTAATTCAGTGTGCAAAATGTTATCAGGATCAGTAGGTACTTATCGGCTTATGGGATGGGAAAGGGATATGGGGTAGTTTTCCGGAAATATGATGTGGAAAGTGACTTTTCTCTTGATTTGAAGGTCAAGTGTTAAGAATTTCATTAGGATCGGTACTTAACTCAACAATGGACAAAGGAGGCTGAGGCAGTTGTTTTCAAAATGTCATGTGGAAATTGACTTTCCTCTTTTTGTGTAGGTAAAGTGTACACATTTTATCAAGACCGACATTTGTCCGCTTTAATGGGTTGGGCAGTTTTTTCGAATTCTCATGAACCCTGCCTTTCCTCTCATTTTAAAGCCCCAACGTGTAAAATTTCATAAAGATAGGGCTTCACCCGCGGAAACAGCTAAAATTATAGATCAAAAAATATATTGCGCAAACGATTTAGAAACAGTTATAACTACTTGGAATAGCGAAAACGCATATTGGCAGCATGTGCTTACAACTTAATGTATCATTATATTTACTGTAACGACAATTTCTTGTCAATCATACTTTCGTATCACGGAGTAATTGATTCAATATGAATAAGTGACTTCACTGTTCGATGAGGTAAGTGTGATGTCAAACAAATCTTCAAATAAGAATTATGGAAGCTTATGCGGGTTGAATGTAGGCGCATTTTTTATTATGGTTCAATAAAATACTATGATTCCATTTCATAATACAGTAAACCTCAATTTTCGGCCACCTCTTAAAAGCGGAAACCTCTGACAACGTTCAAGATTCCTAATTCGAGTTATATGGGAATACCCATTATAATGACACTGCTAATTTCGGCACACCATAGAGCGACCACGGTCACCAAAGCCAGTATTTCTTATCAAAAATACTTGCAAATACACCTCCTACTACCGGTTACAGAACAGATTATTGCAGCTTGTAAATAAACAGTATTATTGTCGGGGTCGGAAACTTTTCTCACACAATGGAATTTACTATCTTTATTGCTTTCATCAAGTCGGTACCATTTATCATGAGAAGAACTGTACGTATACATTTCACCTACATATTGTTTAAAAATTGTTTAGTTTCTGTTCCACCGTCGCGTCGTTCGTTGCATTCAGCGGTTAAGAATTGCAGTTATTACTACATAATATAATATTTAAAGTCGGTGAAAAGAAAATTCCGTCTCTAAAATACAAAATTGACATTATTGTTGAAAGTGAAGTGTTCAATATAAATTGCAGAAAATTGACTGGAAATTTTTGTGTTGGAAGGACACAAGTTAACGACATCATAAAAAATAAACACGAATTAAAAAAACTCTTTGAAGAAGGTTCTATTTTAGAACAAAAAGAAAATTTTCAAAGCCGAAAGATTGGAGATAGAAGAAGTTGTTTACAATTGGTTTTGTAAAGTAATAAATAAAAACCTACCCGTATCTGGGCCTTTAAAAAGAAGCAGCTTTGGAAGTAGCCAAATATTCGAAAGCTGCGGATTTTAAAGCTTCAAATGGATGGTTAGAAAAATTTTGTGAACGATATAATATAAATTTCAAACCAGTTTGTGGTGAATCAGCCGATATTGACTTGGACATTGTTGAAGACTGGAAAAGAAAACTGCAGGTGTTATTAAAAGATTATTCTCCAAGCGACGTGTACAATCGTAATGAAACCGGACTGTTTCACCTTGCAATGTCTAACAAGACGTTTTCATTGAGAAATGATCAGTGTACCAAAAAAAACTGCAAAACGACGAGTAAGCATTTTATTTAGCGCCAATATGGAAGGTAGAAAGGAAAATCCCTTAATAGTTAGGAAAGCAAAAATTCTCGCTGCTTTAAAGAAGCTTATATAAGCAACCTGCCACCAGAATGGGTATCAAATGAAAGAACCTGGTTGACGACAGAAATAAACCCCTCACGGTTGAAAATATTTGAAGAAAAAATTAAAAAAGAAATGTAAACATCTTGTTCCTGTCTTCGAATACAACCTGCCAACTAGTAAGTCAAGGGCTTATGCATAGTTTTAAGGTAGCATATAAGAAATATCTGTCAAGAAAATAATGTCAACTTAACTATGCTTTAGAATGAATATCAGCAGCTTGGAAAATGTGTCTCCTACTAGAATTTCTAGACCTTTTGCGAAGGCCGGATTCTTGGTCGCTGATGAACGTGGGGATATTTTCGACTATCACGAATGAAGTAAGTTGAGAGAACTATGCATCTATTGATCGAAGTGTTTAGACTTAAAACGCCAATTTCGGTATTCAAGAAATCATAAATGAATTCCGCACTGGTGAAACAGATTGTAACCTGAAAGCATTAAACATATGGGCGAAATTTGTAAAGAGCTTATCGATAATCAAAACTTTTTATTCAGTAACGATAAAACTGCACTTGCCTTAGAGGTTGTTTACCTTTTATCAAATAGTGAGAGTCCAGCTTTTATAATGAAACTAAAACTGAAGCAATTTTTCGAAGTAGTATAACCATTTGCTTACTTATCTGTAATGAATAACTTACAATAAATAAATGTTGATTTACTCATTAACCCAGAAGTTTTAATTTATATATTAATTCATATATATTCATCAAAGAAACATGTTTTTGTGTTGCCGTGAGTATCTCATCAACTGTAATATGATAATTATATATTATAGCTTACAAAAAAATAAAACCACATTCTTTCCCACCCTATCAATAACAATATCCTTTCTATAGTGGCCACTTTTACAGTTTACATTTAAGGCCGCCATTGACAAGTTTTACTGTACCACCTGAAACGGGGCTACCGCGCCCAAAAATAATGCAGTTTCTATTTTCACCGCTTGGAAGCGATCAAATCCGTATGACCGATAGGAATGACGCAATCGTATACACAGTGGGTTATACACAGACATCTAAAAATAGTCTAGGTCGATTAAAAAATGCTCAAAACGGATATTTTCGCGAAAATTCGAAATACTCCGTATAGTGAGGGAAGTAAATAAAAACACCTTTACACGTATAACGGCAACTGAGTTATTATATTCAGTAGATCGGAAATAAACAAAATTATGATAATTCCCAAGTCTTTTTCAGATATTCTCCACTCGAATATCTCCACTGTTCCTGATGACTAGTCTGGCAAATTTCGAACTACCATTGTAGGAAGAGGCTTACTACACGATTATGAAATAGGAATATATGGGAAGCTCGATTCTTGAGTTTTATCCTGATTAATGATAATACTTCATAAGTTGTTGCATTGTATATATATGTCATCACAGGTTCTTATTATCATATTTTATACAGACTTGCTTCAACATATGTCGGATCTGTGATGGATTCACGGAGGGGGGAGGGTTGGCTATAATCTCCCCCCCTCCCACCCCCATTAAGACTGTTACGGGCTACTTTAATTCTCCCAAAATTAAAATCCTCTAGAAAGATTTTCACATTCTTCATTTGTAGATTTTACTTTTAAGTATCTCATTGAATTTATTTTATACCTGCTTCATTTTTAAAGAGTTACGATGTTGGAACGAATACGGGCCAACATTTATACAGACTGTAACTCGAAAACATCACACGCTACACTTGTGAATCCTTTATCACTTCTCTATTATTTGATTTTTTCTCCTTGAATACGGTTAAAATAAACATTTCCTATGGAATAATGGGCGAGCGTTATCCCCTCTGATCTACAAGCGTCAATTCTAGGTTAGTCGATTATTTTTGGATACAATTGCATCAACTGAACATCTTTTGGATATAATCCCTGTAACAAGAAGCCTAGACAAAGTGTTTTGGCCAAAATACTATCTGAAACCTCTTATTCAATAACAGTAAAAAGCTACTACAGGTATTTCATCCAATATTAGCGTATACGACAAAATGGAAACATCGAGGTCTAGGAAATTTTTGGGTCGGGTGACGTAACGTTTGGTGATGAAACGGGATCTAATCCTTCAACAGCAATTCAATAATATTAAAATTGTGATTTTTTCATAAATATTAACGCAATTTCGATAATTGTCACTAAATGTGCCAAAAAATTATATTAATGGTCATTACTTACATTGAAAAAAATATGTCGAATATCTTTGCGTCGACGCAATTCAAACCACTTCTCATGACACATGAATGAAAGTTTGGTTGGAACTTTTTTTTGATGTATTTTTGAGTAGGTGTATAAAACATAATTTTTGTAACTAATTGTTTTTTAATTTTGCACTACTGTTGAATCACGTAAACTATTCATTTTGATTTATGCCCATTGAGCATATTGTCAAACGGTAAAGCAAAGTGTGGAATCGTAGCGCGTTCAGAATGCTTCGGGTTTTTCCGGTGGGTTCTAGTTATATTCAAATTATCTAATTTTTCTATTATATTTCTTTGTTTTTTAAAATAAATCAGAAAGAAAAAAATGTTGTATGAAGTTGATGGTATCCATAATAGGTTTAAAGTGTTTTTAAAAATGGATCAGAATCTAATTATTGAAAGTAAGTTATCTACTATTTTTTCACCAACACCATATTGTTCCGGTTTGCCAGGGAAAATCTTCGCTCTTTTATTCTTTTGGTCTCCATGAAATATATTACTTGATCAGTTTCAAAGCACTTATTTCATCTTCCTTCACAATAGTGAATCCTTTAGAAGTACCTACTAGTTGTAGTTACTGGTATTTCAACTGGGAACTTGAACAGCTCATCCCATTTAATCTTCCAAAAACACCAAAACTACTTTATGTAAGAGTTAAATCTCATCTAGAGCTTTATTACTAATAAAAGTTAGAACTTGATCCCGTCTCAATACTTTGGATTTCTTCGGAACGTATCCTTTAGAAATATTTGGTACTATTGAATATAAAGACATTATACGAATGTTCAAACTTTCTACCGAATATTCCATATTTGTCTGTGATCGACAGTAATGAGATCTGACCAGTGGGGAAGAGTCAATGTAATATCACTTCGAATATTTTCTGGAAAGTAAAAAAAAATGTGTCGGTTATGTTGTCCTCTCTTATCATGTTCAATTATTCGTTGTTGGTCTTTCTACTTAGCGGTTGTGAGAATTGTTTTGTTATTGTTCTTGAAGAAGGTCTTGCAGGTTTGGATACTTGCATTATCAATTAGGAAAGAATACTTGTAGTTTTGGATTTCGCACGCCTAGGTATTCATAAAATATCTTTGCAAGTTTATATCTCCTATTTTCCAATGATAATCAAAAAGTCATCTACTTGAGAGGAGCAATTAATCCGACATTTTCACAACAGGTGATATCCATTCTTCTTCTCGCTAACCTCTTTCCTTCCACTGTGTATTCCTCCTGCCCAGAATTTACATTTTATGCTTTTGTTTTTCCCAAGACTCTAGACTCCTCTTTCTTACTGATTTTTCACAGAACCTTTTCAATAATATCTTCAGATTCATCGACTCTCTCGGCGCTAACCTTTTCTTGAAGTTGTCTGTCCATGTTCAATGACCTCGGCGAGATCCCTGCTGATTCCCGTTGTTTCAGTTTCATAAGCTCTGCTCTCATCGGAAGGGGAATAATCCCTGTCTTTGACCCTATCGTCACTGCCATTGATCATTCCTCAAAGAAATATCATCTCCCTCGTTCCCAGTTATATATATATTTTTTTTGTTGATTCTAGAACCTCTTCCTCTTTGGTTCAGTAAGTTTTGACAGTTTCATGATTATTTGTGTTTTATATTGAAGAATGAGGCCATATAAACGTTACTATTGAGGCTTGAATGTGAAACTGATGAAAACAGGAATATCTTATGACAAATATTTTGCCGTTTCAAATGAATTTCCCACTACATAACATTGAATTTTAAGGTTAGAATACAATTTCGGAAGTACTTGATATAAAACCTCAGGAACGAGTAGTTAGGGTTATGTATAATATAAGTAAGATGGAAGTCGTCATTTTTTACTACGACTACGAATGACTGATTAGATTTGGTTTCTCAATTTTCTATGATTACCGGTATCATAGGCATTACAAGTATTAGGTTTTAAAGATTTTTTCCAGAAACACGTAGAATACAAATTCAATTCAAATTGAGTACAGGATAAAAATGCTAGCCATAGTTGATATTTGGTTATACTTTTCCACTCTTAACCGAAAATATGAGTCAGCCATATTCAAAGTCTATCACGGTCGTATACTTATTCATACAATGATCCTTCCTGAGGTTTTATACTCAAAGGTATATCCTAATACAAAATCGTACTTCGTTCACTTTTGTGAAATCCGTTGTACCGGAGGGAGGCAATTAGCCATCGAGTTCTTTGGTAATCTAAATAGGTGATTTCAGAATTGATCAAGTTTACACTTTCCGTTATTAAGTCTGGCAAAATATTATATTAAACAGTGTTCCTCTTTCTAATAGTGAGCTAAAATTGACCACGTATATCATCCAATGAAGCCGGAAAAGGAAGAAATAGGTTCGTCGATGCAATCAATGATCTGATAATGAAGAGCTTTGCACCCAAAACTCAAGCTTATATTTTTTCCAGGAAGGGGGATCCCACAATCCCTAATATGATGATTTCAGGTAAAACTATTCCTATGAAGTTCATCATCTTCGGATCACCACCAACAGTACCCTCTCATGGGAAAATCGCTTCACAAGAACTTGGTTTCCTATTCCGTGACAAGGGCTACTTACCCGCCAGCAGCTCCCCAAAATCTACAAAGGACAGATCCGACCGACCTGCCCTGAAGTACTGTTCACATGTTTGGAACTCATGTCACAAACATACGCAGATGCTCTAAGATATTCAGAAAAGAGCTATTCGTTTGATTGTTGATGACACACTTACCAATCCATTGACCTCTCTAGATATTTCCATGGTCGGTGCACCTCGGAATTCTCGCCTGTTACATCACCACGAGAGATTCCAGATAGGTGAACTACACGAATTCAAGCTGCTACGTTGTGAAACTCTTTGCCTAGTGAGGTATATCCTGCTCACAACCTCTGCACTTTCAAGAAAAATTCGAATGCCTATATCCTCTCTTAACATTCCATCGTTATTTCACACGACGTTCTACGAACATCCTCTCGTATAGTCAAAATATGAAGAAACCTTTCTTCACGCATAAATCCGCTTCAGTTTGTGATAAATAATCTCACACATTTTTCTCAAAATTTTTCTCACATCTCTTGAGTTTTGAGCCATCAACGTTTGATTGACGAGGTGATAAAAACTATAATAATAATAATAATAATAATGATAGTATTTATTAGCTAACACCACGAATACAAAATCTGTTGGTGACAAGTCAACAAAATCAAATAGAATACAACATAGTGCAAAGTATCCACATAGTAACATACTAAATATTCAAGGAAATACAATTTAGTATCAATATCTACATTGAA
This sequence comes from Endomychus coccineus, assembly GCA_958510875.1. Lineage (NCBI taxonomy): Eukaryota > Metazoa > Arthropoda > Insecta > Coleoptera > Endomychidae > Endomychus > Endomychus coccineus. The sequence goes on from OY294069.1 coordinate 111,959,958, forward strand.
AAAAAATTTGAAAAATGTATATATATATATATATATATATGTAGAACTGGATTCTCGGGTATTGATCCGCGTTGTGTGGTTTCGGTCCTCAAAAGGACCAATTTCACGACGTTTCGGCAAAGTCGCATTTGCCATCTTCAGGTGATTCGACCGTAGAGTCTGGAAAATCTAGGCGAACTGACGCTTACTTGGAGGGACAGGTATTTATATCCCCCGTTATGTTTGACCTTTGGACTTTCGAACTATTTCACGCTTGGTTGATTTCTACGTGTTTGGCTCCGAGTGACACGTTTGGATGACGTCATTGCGACGCTGGAATCAGCCGGAAAGTTTCCGTGACCTGTTGCACGTGCACTGGATATCACGTTCTCTCTTGTTTTTGGTTTTATCTTCCGACTTTCTAAAGCGGGTTTCCATGTTGCTGGTAATCTTAGTCCGTCATCTCGTTTGTTAAGACTATGTGGACGTTTCTCGATCTCTATTGCCTCCCTGGTTATTCTGGTGTAGAAGTGTTCAATGTTGGCTAGAGTCTTTGTGCCGCTAAAGTTGATCATATGGCCAGTACTTCTTACATGTTCAGCTAGTGAAGACGTGGTTTCGTTTTTCGACACAGCGTTTGCATGTTCAGTCTTTCGCACATCAATGCGTCTGTTGGTCTGCCCGATGTATGTCTTTTCACAATTACCACATGGCACCTCGTACACTCCTTGGCATTCTAGAGGAATTCTGTCTTTTGGATTCCGAAGAACATTTTTGATTTTCCTATCTGTTGTGAAGGTTGTTTTGATATCATGACGGCTCAGTATTTTGCAGATTTTGTCAGTTGTGCCTTTTATGTAAGGTAGAAAAGCGTTTCCCACTGGTTGATCTTCATTGTTGACATCCTTTTCATTTTTGCGTTGAGAGTTATGAATCTGTTTTCTTGAATAGCCATTCATCCTAAGGGCTGGATGGAAACCATCCAAACGTCGTGAAATTGGTCCTTTTGAGGACCGAAACCACACAACGCGGATCAATACCCGAGAATCCAGTTCTACACATTACGTCCGCGAGAACCTAAGAAGAAACATATATATATATATATATATATATATATATATATATATATATATATATATATATATATATATAAACAAGTTTAAAGTTTCTTTGCCTAATTGGCCACTATCGTGTATGTAACTTAAGAGATATAGAATTAAATTTTCTGAATTATGAAGATAACTTAGATAATTTAACATAGGATTATAAAGATGAATAAACGTAAAAGATTGAACCATAGGCGGGATTCGAACCCATATTTCTGGATTTCTAGTCCAGGGTGTTTACCAATTACACCACTTCGGTCCTGTTAGATTTTTATATTTTTGTAAATATAAATCTCTGAAAGGATAGTAGATCATTGATGAACACAATGCGATTCGATGCCCTACCATTGATCAACTATTCACGCACATTCATCTGAAGTTCAGTCGTTTTTTGAAGTAAGGATTGTAGGTTAGTACTGCTATGGTTGGCAGTTACTTGACAGTTCTTATTCAAATGACAGCATCCCGGTTCTTATATATTTCAATAGAACTGACTGATAATTGTTCTGGTTAATTATAAACAAGTTTAAAGTTTCTTTGCCTAATTGGCCACTATCGTGTATGTAACTTAAGAGATATAGAATTAAATTTTCTGAATTATGAAGATAACTTAGATAATTTAACATAGGATTATAAAGATGAATAAACGTAAAAGATTGAACCATAGGCGGGATTCGAATCGCATTGTGTTCATCAATGATCTACTATCCTTTCAGAGATTTATATTTACAAAAATATAAAAATCTAACAGGACCGAACTGGTGTAATTGGTAAACACCCTGAACTAGAAATCCAGAAATGTGGGTTCGAATCCCACCTATGGTTCAATCTTTTACGTTTATTCATCTTTATAATCCTATGTTAAATTATCTAAGTTATCTTCATAATTCAGAAAATTTAATTCTATATCTCTTAAGTTATATATATATATATATATATATATATATATATATATATATATATATATATATATATATATATATATATATATATATAAATACATATATATATTATAATGTTTTACTTATATTGACAATAGAATGTTCATTAAAAAAAATTAACCTCACGTTGCTGCGCCAATTTATTATGTTTTGTATACTTTGAAACGAAAGTTTGTGTGTCAAATATTATAATTTGAAAATATTGGAAGTAGTTTCTATAAAACTTGTTAAATTTATATGTTATAACAAATTACCTATATAATTGTTCACCTCCATAGAATCACTTCAATAGTTATTAATATACCTAGTTTTCAGCAACTCTACCTTCCTTTGATATTAATGATTTTATAAACTATATGAATAAATTACAACGGTTCTTTATATAAATTTGAATTTATTTTTAGGTTAAAATTCTCTGGTCGTTAGACACAGAACACTATCCTTGTCAACATACACTGATGTTACACAAACTGGAAATTTATATTCATTCAATCATGCTGGTCATAGATATCTTATTGAATGTTTGTGATCAATGGATATTATTAATATTGAATCTACAATGAATTGTGCTCTGGTTATTATTAATGACTCATCTCAAACATCTTAATCTTATACAATTACGCAGTTAAAAATCTTTTCTGTTTCATCAAGAATTATTGTTATGGAAATGAATTTTAAATTGTTAAAACTTTTTAAATATTCCAATTACTATTGAACTTTTAACCTACAGTTAGTATATATATAGTGCTTCTTAATTTTTATGTATTGATCTGATTCTGGGATTTCTCCTTATTGATGTATTTCTTTTTTATTCAATTCTGCTTGGTATGTATAATTGGTTTTGAATTTTACTCCTCTCTAATTAACTACACTTGACTTTGAGGTTACTTTTCTCATAAATTATTTGATTAGGAACTTTAGTTAAGCAGATCTTGTATTGAATATTTGTCGTTTACACACCTAACCATAAACTTTGTATCGATAATTCAACAGAACCTTTCTAATACTAGGCTGTAAAGGAAAATGATGAAAAGATACTTTGTTTAACTCTGCATTGGCTTTTACAGTCTTACCCCTTTCCTTCCTAAGTAATGTTTAACCAATCAGAACTTTTAAATCAATTTTATCCTACTAACCCTTGATTACCCCTTAGTTTTTTTTTGAAGACAAACTTTAAAATTTGTCCATTATTGTGTTTCCACCAATCAGAATTGAGAATTTCAAAATTATGATGCTTCTTGAATTATGTCCTTATTTAACTATTTTGATTTCTGACTTTTATAAATTATTATTCTTCTTACTTTCCTCTTCAATTTGATATATGATTCATTATGATTGTTCATATATCTTAGATCTAATTTTGAAATTCAAATTTTCGGTCAAACTTCCTTCAATTTATTATTTTATGAACTTTAATACGATTCATTTGATCTGAATTTTATCACTTCTATTTAATCTTGATTTTCTCTTTAATTTGTTATATTAATTTTGAAAATCTGTTCCCATTTAGCATGTTTAGCTCAATTTCATCAAAATTTTCAATTTTATAATTTAATTTCCATTTCCCTTATTCTAGCTTATTTCTAATTACAAATTATTATATAACTTAACTCTAACTTAGTTTTCTATATCTTCCTTCTTTATGTAGTCCTTTCTATTTTTATATTCTTTTCACTTTACGAATATACTTTCTTACCCGCACTGTAATCCTTATTCTATAATCACTTTTCACTGTTTAAATTTAATTGTGCTTGCTTACTAATACCTATATCTAAATACAAAAAAGAAAATCAAACAAATGTAAACAAAGATTAGGCTTCATTACTGAAATATCTGTACTACTGAAATTTTTCCATCGATATTTCCAATCATATTCTTCGACCGAGTAAAAGGCAGCAGTGACTAAAAAACTCCTTAACTTATATATTTCTATTAGTATTTATAATTGAAAATCATTTGGAATGTCGGCTCTATATATCTGGATTGTGTTATCCTAGTGATTTCGTATAATAATATTTCAGTACAATCCTGAAAAGCTAAAAATAACGATCATCCTAAATCCCAGAGATTCATCAACTGATATCGCAATTTCAATTTGCATTTTTATATTTGAATATAATTGCTTTTGAACGACATCCTCAAAGTATAATCTCATAATAATTTGATGCTTTACTTTATCTATCCTCGTCCTGTGGCCGGTATCGACCCATTGCATATTACAATTTCAAAAATACAATATAATTTATGGAGATAATCTCTTTATTTTCATATCTTTTGTTTCTTCATTTTATTTTAGCGATAAATTTAATAAGTCCCATTCTCTCCTTGTATACGCACCACACAGCCATACGGCCATAAATAAAGGGGACTTGACTGTTCCAGTAATATCTTCAAATTTAATCAAGTTTCAAGTCGTGTATGGAATAAAGAAAAGCTTTTGTCGACTTCAATTGACTTTAATGAAATATTTCGGAGTAATATTTATTACTGGATTGTTACTTTCCGAGATAATGCGATTGAAATTCGTGAAGCAATTCAAATGTTCCAATTCTATCAACTATATAAATTGAATGTGCTTATATGAAAACGTCTCCTTAGAATCTTTATAACATGCGTATCTAATCATTCACACGAATTGAAGAATTAATAACCACCGCCGTAGCTTTATTACAATTTTCAGACCAATCTTTTAACAAATTCAAATCACAACCGCATCAAAATATTTAATATGTTTATTTATAGAATGGAATATAGCAGATTATGCTTTCTTGCCTCACACACCAAATGTGCATATTTTCATTCCAATAATAGTTTCATCAATCACTCTGGCAGACCGAGGAATGTCGTATATTTTCATGTAAGTTGTCATAACATCTTTGATTGCTGGACATGAAATATTTAATCAACTCCACCAATTGAATAAAGAAGCTGGGAAGTACTCTTCAGTGGAAACACATATGAACGGTGTCGATGCAATAGCTCGTATTTCTAATTTTATGATAAATTTGATTTCTACAGTCATTATTACTGATGCTAATGAAACCCGTATTTGCTACGTGACAAACAATTAAATAGTTTCAAGACTCAACGATTCGAATAACGCTCTTAACTAACACAATAAGGGCATATAAAGAAAAATAAAGGTGAAAAATCAGACACTAGCAGAACATATTTTAAATATCTACAGGTCACACCATTTCTCAAGAGAATTAATCACTCTTGAATCACAGTAATGACAAAGACCTAGGTAATTTAGAAGGGTGAAGTGAAGTGAATATGCAATTAAATGAATTCAGATTTATCTCCAGCTGAGGGTAGTCCTTTATATACCGAATAGTATTGAACATGCACGTTTTTTTCACTCTGATGATGGCTACTTGGTAGCTGAAACGTTCTTAGTACTACAACAGCATTTTTAGTGAACTTTGGCGCATAGTGTTTTGGAAACGATCTTCGACTAGTTATAATATCTAAAGTTTCAGGCCAAATTCTCATAAATCTATATTCTATGGACGTTTTATTTGTTCTGATTTATCTCCAGCTGGGGGTACTCCCTTGTATACTCCTCTAATTCCAAATAGCATTTGAACAGTAACGTTTTGATTTGTGATTTAGTTTACTATGATAATGGCTACTTGGTAGTTGAAAGGTCCTCGGTACTTTAACAGTAGTTTTAGTGAATAATGATTATTATTTCTCATTATAGTGTTATGGTATATCCACAGTGTGAACCCTTATCACTTTATCAATTCTCAACTAAGACTAGATAAGTATGTATGAGCAAGATTTATTCTCTATGACATCAGATGCTGAGAGATAAAATATTGCTTTCGGTAATTTGGTTTTTCGTCTTCCATTGATGCTTTGTAATCTCAATAACGCTGCATGCAAAGCATTTTTCATATGATTGAGTGAGCCTAGCGTATTGAAATGGTACGAAGTGAGATTCGATTGAATTGCGTTCAGCTCATCGAACGAAAATCGAATTCTGGCGGCGCTGACAGTGATAGAGGTTATATTACGTGCTACTTTAGCAAATGGACTTTGTTGTACAACTCGAACGATGGGCCCCAAACCTACAACATCACAGGAGGCGTGCCACATGGCTAGGTACTTGAACCCTTATTGTGGAACATCATGTACGATGCGCTGCTGAGCTTATCCATACCCACGGGGACAAAAGCTGTTGGCTTCGCAGCAGACGATGTAGCTATGATTATCATTGCCAAGTATTTGAAAGAAACCACGCAGAAAGCGAACGAGGCGACAGTCACAATTCGCCGGTGGCTCTCGGCGAATGACATGCAATTGGCAGACCATAAAACCAAGGCAATATTGGGGTGATCATCAGGAAAACCGACCTAGGACTGACGCGCACATGTCGCACGGTCTCGTTTTGTCGACATGCCATCAATCCGTCTTTTGAAGGAGGAAAGAGCGGATATCTGCAGGTGTAGGCGCGAAATTGAAGAAGCCGACTGACGCACCATAACCCAGGATGTGAGGATAGCGATGTCAGCGGCACTGGAATGCATCCAACAAGGGGCGGTGGACTCATCGCTTCATCCCAGATGTTGCCGTATGGACCAGGAGGAGGCACGGAGAGGTAGATGACTAACTCGTGTAGCTGCTAACAGGCCATGGGTGCTTTAGGGCGTATCTGCACCGTTTTCGACTGGACGATGACGCTTCGACCTGCCCGACCTGCCAACCAGTGCCTGCGGACGCAGACCACGTTCAGTCCCATTGTCCGCGTTTCAACAGACCGCGCGAGATCCTGCAAGTAAACCTACAGCAGCAGTTGCCCCCGGAGAATCTCGTTGAAGAAATTTTTAAGCCACAGACCCCCTGGAATGCGGTGTCTGACTTTGCGGCCATCATATTAAAGTAGCTCAGGCATACGGACAACGAGAGAAGAGGTCAACCCGTGACGTAGAAGGAGACGGTGAACAATTAGACCAGGGAAGGGCGCATAACATCTATTTTGTCCCCCGCGAAGTAATGCCTGACGGCGGTCCCGCGGTGTGCTGGGACGTAATGGGAGGTGGTTTTAGTAGCTAGAAATCTTACACACTGTAAAACGAGGGCTTCACAGCGTATTTGTAGATTTTCACCTACCCTCGCAAAAAAAAACACACATAAAAATATTGGCAATAATCACATCGTGCACATGTATGTCTAGTATTTCAAGTATTTTCATCCGTATTGCACTGGTTAAGCTGGGCCCTATTTTAGATCGTACAGGACATCTTGGCCAGGTAAATATCACCGGTTGAAATATTTCGTCATAGTCAACATTTTTGCTCACTAAGCGGGTTCTACATCGCCCTTCGGTCTTTGTTTTGAAGATACATTTGTTTGCTAAGTTCTTTCCATCTTCTTCCTACCAATCGATTACCTATCACAATTATTTTTGTGAGCTATTGATTACAAATAATTCATGTTTGTCGTACATGTCCTTGCTTGTCGCGTAATCCAGGAGTTGTGTTAAGCAAATAGTTGTTAATCGTTGAGCTCTTTTCGTTAGCTTGTAATCAACTTTCTTCAGCTAACTTCGTGATTTGGTTGAGTTCTCTTTCGCCATTTTAAGGTTTTTCTCATGTTTTTACTGTATAAACTTGAGCTATTTTTGGGGTCCTCGATTGTGAATGATACCACCGTGTTGTTACTAAAGAAATAAGGAACAAGATGTATTGCAATTTTTGCTAAGCTCGTTGGAACACTAATCTCTGCTTATTCATTGTCTGTCAAAAAAAGCTGATCTACCTATACTTCGCAACTAATTTCTAAAACAGAGACGCCATGATGAGTGAAGATGAATGTCACATACCTAAGTCGTTAAATTGAAAGATAACCAGATTGTATCCACGTACAAGCAATATAATAGATTCGATTTCAATATATATCACAACATAAATAACAAACAATAAATGTAGTTGTTTAAATACTATTAGGAATAAAATGAATAAACAGTCAGTGGAGATGAACCTGTATTAAATAAATTGCTTTTTCCATCTCGTGTAAATTACCTAGAAATTTGTCATCAAGAGTGATCTCTCTTGAGAAATGGTGAGACCTGAATTCAAAACATGTGTAGGTTAAAGCTGATTTTCACCATTATTTCTCTTTATGTGGGCAAAATGTTCTTTAGACCGAGTTAGAATGTTCCTTCTAGTTTGGGTCACATAGTATTTTGAACAAGACTCACAATCGATTTGTTAATCCAGGATTTGTCGAAGTCGAATCTATACACGGAAAACAAATTATGAAATTTAACAACTACTGAAGGATGATAATTGAAACTTTTGATTTTTGTTAAGCAATACGAAGGTAACTGCTCTAATTTGGTTAATTGACTGCGTTCCATTCTCCTTTTTAGTTTAGAAATTGAAATTGTTGATCAAAGCATTGTTGTAACCATTGTCCAACGCTATATGCTGGAGGAACGGTTAATAATCTATGAATTAGACTATTTGTGGATCTTCTGTATATAATGAATTCAAAGTGATGGCAATTTTTGATAATGTCAATATCAAGGAAAAGAAGCTGGTTATCTGTTTGTATTCATTGAATTTGAGTGAATAAAAAGCCATATTAATCAAAATCCTTACATATAATGGCAAAAATATCATCGACACATGTATGCCAAACTTTTGGAAACTGATTTAATTTTGATTTAAGAAAGTTTTCATGTTCGCTCGAAAAAATATTACCCAAAAAAGAAGAGATTGAATTGCCCATTGCACATCCGCTTATTTGGTCATATTTGATTTTGTTGAAAGTGAGAAAGTTTTGGTTCATCGTACATAAAGACGTAAGGAGGTATTGTGTGCAGTTTGTATCGCGGATATTGATATTTGGAACCATTCCTCCAGAAAGTTCATGGACTCAGGGATTGGAGTATTTGTAAGTAGTGAACAACATCAAATGAAACGAGAATATCACTATGTTCAAGTTTGAAATCTTTCAATTTTGCAATTAGTTCCAAAGAATTGTTTACAGACAAACTTAGTGCGACTTGGAAGTTGCTAAGCTCTTTAACTAACCATTTTGATATGTTATTAGTGATACGATTAGTTTGAAATGATTGATTTATGAATTTTAGGTAAGCAATGGAAATTTGTCCCTAGTAAAAATCATTCAACATGGTATTTACAGAATTAATAAAGGAAAATAATGGTGACAAATCAGCATTAGCAGAAGATATTTTAAATACAGGTTACACTAATTCTTTATAAAGTTTATCACTCTTGAAACACAGTAATGACAAATATCTAGGTAATTAAGAAGAGATGGAAATGTAAACGAGAAAGCAATTTAAGCTGAGGGTAATCCCTTGTTTACACTTTCAGTTCAAAATAGTATTTAAACAGGCCCCATTTTGATTTGTAATTTAGTTTACTCGGATGATAGCTACTTCGTAACTGAAACGTTCTTAGTACTTTAAGAGTGTTTTTATAAATGGATAAGGTTGGTTGTTTCTTATTTATAGTGTTACGTTATAATATATCCACAGTGTGAACTCTTTCATAGTTTATCCAATACCTATACCTGCCATTACGACTAAAATATGAGTGATGAGGCCTTTGTTTCATTTTGCTACGATATGTATTTTTACGAGTGCACTGAATTCAGTAAGCGTTTCCCATTATGTGTAGAAAATATTTCATAGCATTCCAATGTATTAATTCACATGTTTGATGAATTCTATGCACCAGTATTGTACCAGAGACATGGATTATATCCTGTATTTTATTATCAATCCGATTTAACTTTTTGGCGAATAACATTATAGAAATGATTATCGGATAGTTATAATACCTAAAGTTTTAGGTCAAATTCTCTTAAAGTTCATATGTAGAAGTTTAAATATTTTGTGGATATTGCAATGGAGCTTGCTTATAACAAGAACCTATTTTCTATATTCACCGAACAGCCAAATTGATTGTTTTTTGTTATTTCAAGTCGTTCAATAGTAAGTTATGGATTGCAAAATTAATTTTTTTCAACACTTCCATTATGAATTCACCAGTTCTCCTAGAAATTAATTTTAATGTAAAACTGATATTTTTTTTGCTCAATAATTATATAATTTCAATTCCTATATTCCAACATCAATTCCAATTCAACATTGATTTTCGTTATAGTTTAAACGTTTTCAAAAGGATAAGTGTTTAAAGATTTTCGAAACTCGAACCGGGAAAATTTACTTGAGTGGTTTATGTTAACCTTTCTCCTTCACATTGTATGAACCATCGCATAATTAATTTGGTCACGTCTATTACTACCGCTTGAATGAACAGTCGAAATTACTTTTCAGTGAATAGATATAAATAAATGGAGATACTGTCCTAATCGAGCAAAATTCAGCTAATGAGATCAAGTTATTAGTCCAAGTTTCAAATTTCCTTCAAACATATCGTTCGGAAATCGGTCTGCTAGAAAACTAATGCACGGTTACAAAAGCAATTACGAATATACAGTTGCAAAAAAGTCACATCTGAAGTAAACAAAGAATCAATACTCTTAATGAAACGAGGTAACTTCCTCTATCCAAATTAGAAATGTTACTCTCCTCAACATACCAACGTCATTCGGGCTTAAGGAGAAATTACCCACGTACTATGTAAACGAATAAATTGCTTGTTAATCAACTACAAATTGGAGAGCAGTACAGATTTACACTTGGGAGTGCTATTAAATAGAATAAAATCAAGTCATTATTATTGCATAATTTCAGATTAATTCGAATATGGAAGATACAGTGTGGAATATGATAAATTACTCTTGTTTGATTTAATTAAGTTAGTTAAATAATTATTCTCTCTCACATTATGTAAATAGTATGTATATAGTATAAAGGGTGTTTAGTAAGCACACGGCAAGATTCAAAGGGTTTTTTAAGAATATTTTGTCCTTTGATGGTTTTCGGAAAGCCACTTTGTTTCGAAGATAAAGAGCGATAACATTTTTCGTTTTAATGTTTATTTTATTAATAGTGTTTATGTTGGTCTAAATAACGTCAAGAAATATCGTATTACATGTAAAGCTTCTCAATCCACAATGACTATCACTAGTTATCATTCACTGTCAAATCTTTTTAAAAACACCAGTTGAATCAGTGGATATTGTTGCTATAGTATTTATCCTATTAATTACATAATAATAATAATATTTTTTCCCGATAAAACTATAGCTATGGTCATCAGAGGAGACATTTCCGTAACCGTTTTTTTAATAATCTCAATAATCTCTTACCGACCGTTCAGGAAGTTCCGGCAATAATTTCCATGATTCTATGAAATATAAGTCCAAGAGCGCGCGGATCAAAAGTCTTTGTGAATGAAAACCCTAGTTTTTTGATACTTAATGGTACACATTAACATATTGCGATCAGTCGAGCCCTTGCTGGCACAGGTTATAGTCCCTATAATACAGATAGTGGAGTCAATCTACGGATTGGTTGGGAAATTTTTGAATGTGACTAGCGACCTAGAGGACAATGTTTGTAATAATGCGAATAACAAAACCCTCAGTGTTCTCCCTCTAAAAATTGGTGCAACTCTGTTTTATTGGCGAAAGAGAGGGTTTTCGACCCCTTTTGGAGTATTTTTTTAATTTGTTTTACCCCTTAGACTGCTAGAAGATACAAAAAATTTTACCATTTTATTGTCAATGTCTGAAGAACCTACATTGAAATTTATGTGGGGTTATGTCCATCCCCCCTTCCGCTATATTTTTTCGTTCAAACGAAAACCAATTCTACAAACTGATTTCAGTCTGAATTTCAAAGCCAAGATAAGTGTGTGCTGACGTAAAATCTACTCAATTCAAATGTAAGCAATAAATAAATAAATAAATTTCTGAAGAATTCAAAAGCCGAAACGCGAGAAGATTGTTTCATCAAGATACAACGTTTAATTTGCCAAAAACCTATGAAAACCGACAATGGGTATTACCCATATGCGAGTTCATTTTAACAATAATTGAAGATTAGTAGTTTTGGATTCTCACAATCCTAATTTTCAGATACGTACTAAATGTTTGGAGGTCTACAACTTACTTCTCATTATCAAGTATTATAAGTGGCTGTAAGGAAGTCTATTTCAGGCTGAATGATAATTTATTATTGTATCATTTATAATTTGAGTTTGATAATAAATTGTATATAACACATTGTTTTTTGTTAAAATTGTTAAAATATCTTTGCTGTTAAAATATTGAAACACGTAAAATTGTAAAAAAAAATAGACAAAAGAGTATAAGTTGTTCCAAAGAGTTCTGTATTTAGATTTACTAGAATGTTCTGTTTTATGTTCATATTTAATGTTTCTAATTGCGAATTCAAGACGATACAAATAAGAATTATTACAGTATATCAAAGCTCAGGATTCATTGAAAACCGAAAAAAGAATTGAAAAACACATTATATTTATGATAGATATATGAATTAAATTTCAAAAAGGGGACATGTGTTGCTCTCTATTCATTTAGTCATGATTTATAGTGAAATTGGTTAGGTAGTGAAATGGTAACATGATTAAGAAGAAATCTATGAAACTTGACAGTTGGACTCTATATTAATAATAATAAATGTTTCAAAACAAGTATTATTATATGATTGCAGTGAAGATTAGATTATAATTTAACGAAATTTGTGTATTGCGAGTGATTATTGATTTTAATTACACTACTAAATGAAATCATTGAAATACGAAATGAATTAAATAAATAAATAAAAATAAATAATAAATATAGAGAGTGAATATTATGATACTATCTGATCGAATAAATTGAATTTTTTGAATTATACTATATGCTCTTGTTATTGTTATTAAGAAAACTATGGTTACTATTTATAAGCCTGATATTTGATATAAATATAAAAATTAAAATTTAAAAATTAATAATCATTGATTAAAATTTATCCCATCTCTATTTCCAAAAAATGTTTGTATCTCAAGCAACTTCAGATTATTTATTTGCGTAATGTAGTATTTTGGAATTATCCATTATGTCAAGTTATGATTGGTTTCGATTAGTTTATTTGCAAAATGGGAAAAACCAGTTTCAGTAAGACAACGTATGTGCTCTTTCAATCTTGTTTTGAAGTTTCTATAGGTTTTGCGAATGTAAATTGCTGGGCAAAAATTAAAACTATGTTGGGGTACAAACCGCTTTGTTCCATTTTGTCAATTTTATCTTTATTGTTTATTAACATACTATTGAGTGAATTTGATGATTTGTAGGATATTTTAACAGTGATTTGTATAATACCATAGGAATATACTACCAAGGAACGTTAAGAATTTGTATAGTTTGATATCTAGATTCAAGTTATTGGTTAGTATGTTCATTTGATTTTGTTTGGTTGAGATTTGGGAACTAGGCTTATGTATATAGATTAGATTTTCAGTATTTCGATTCTAATTTTTGTGTAACATTTTTATAATTATATTATTGTTAAAACCGTCCATTGAAGCTATTTGGCATATAATTTCAAGTTCAAGCTGAAAATTTGTGTGTTTTTGTTAGTCTATTTGAAAAACTATGGAATCTGACTAATTTGTGCTGTATAGGGTGGTGTGAGGTGTTATTTATAACAATACATGTGTGAGTTGATTTTCTGTGAATATTGAAATCAATCATGTTGTTAGTTAGATTCAGTGTTAAGCCTAAGAAGTTTGTAATGTTATTTTCATTTTGTATTTGTAAAGTAAATTTGATTGAGTGATGTAGCGTATTAGTGTAATTGAAAATGTAGTTAATATATCTCTATTTCTATTCCATATTATATGAATGTCATCTACATTACGTACTATAACATTTAATATGTTGTGTGAATTCATGGTTACTAACAATTTTATCTGTTTCAACACTGCATAAAAATATCAGCCAATATGGGTGAAAGAGGGGAAGGATTTATTCCTAGCATATAGTAAGGTTCATGAATTCTGTTGCTTTCATTGTTGAAAAATCACTATTCAAGAAATCGTTTTGTATGATATCTATTAATTCAAGTTGTGGGATATTATTAAATGAATTACAAACATCTGAAGATATGAGAATATCATTCGCTTCAAGAGTGATTTGAGATATTTTCTCAATTAAATGTAAATTAATTTTGATGGTATAGTTGAATTTATTGAAATAGAAATTTTGGATAAACCATAGAGTTCACACTGTGGATATATTATAACACTGTTGATGATAAATAGTCACCCTTAGCCACTAAAAATACTAATATAGTACTGAGGATTTCTCGGCTACCAAGTAGCCATCATTGGAGTAAACTAAATCAAAAACAAAATGTGCCTATTTAAATACTATTTGGGGATAATAATGTAAACAACGGGTTACCCTCAGCTGGAGATAAATCGGAATTTAATAAATTGCTTTTCCTTATATCAATCTAGATAATTTGGAAGCTAGTCACACTAACACATATGCTTATTATTTTCGTTTTCACGTACGTTTCGGTCTCACGACCATAATCAGAAGACGTATCAATGTCTGAAACTAACTAACAATAATAATAGGAAAAATGAATTTCATGTGAAGAACTCATGACGTTTTAATGAGTTTATGAAAAATCAATCCGTACCCATAGATCATCAATTAATTCACTCGGATGTTGTTTGTTTATTTACAAATATACCAGTCGTTAAATTTACTAGATATGAACATTAGACATGATGCAGATGGAAAAATAATCGTGGTTTACTAAAGAAGTTTGTTCTCAACGATATCTTCACTTTAATTCAACCAACAAGTCACAAAAAAGTGTTAAAAACAGCCTTACAGATCGCTCTGTTAAATTGTGCCACCCGGAGGATCATACCAAAAATTTTAAAATTTTTCGTAATACCCTGAAAATGAATGGCTACCCAAAACATTTATCAACCCCATCATTAAAGAAAGAATAAACAGAGTCTATAATGGAACGTCATATATAAATAATAGAAACTGTATACAGATAATGTTATAACATTACTATAGAATCCGAAAACCTCAGAGAAAGTTGATAAATGTTTAAAAAAGTATGATAAAAATGTTGCGCATAAGCCTACTAACTGTGTCGGTGAATATTTTTTGCAAATCTAAAACCTTTAATACCTAAAAATAAACAAACCCACGCAGTATATAAATCAAATTGTTTAGATTGCGATGAGACTTATACAGGAATCTCTAAACAATATTTACAAAAAAGAATATATGATCATAAGTTGAGTACCAGAAACAAAAAAAATGTATGGCCTCAAATATAGTACTAGAAACAAAAACTTAGAAAATTCCACCGCCCTTTCTAAACATTCTTTTGATAATAACCATTAATTCGATTCAAAAATGTCGATATTTTAGCTAAAGAAACCACTTATTATGTAAGATCTATTCTGAAGATTATTCATATAAAACATGACTCCCAGTCTGTGAAACAGACGTGCAATAATTAAGTCAGATTTATACTAACGTAATTAATTAAAATCCTTGAAAATTTCAACATGTGTCTTTATAATGTTGAAGTATATTGTAGGTAGAATGCTGAAATAGCAATATTTCTGATAAGGTCTGACAACCTTTTCCTATTACCTCATAAATTTTAACATCTGGTTCGAAAGTGGATACTTGAGCGATTACTAAAATGTTAATATTTTAACTAAAGAAACCAATTATTATAAAAGATCTATTCATCTCCAAAACGAGAATTATATTGCGAGGGTGATCTTCTTTAGTCTTATTCAAACATTGCATGAGATGACTTCGAATATTAGAAGTAGATTGCTATGCAGTGGCTGATTGATACATATTCATATACTTGAACATTAATGTGTTATAATTTCGAATCTTCGTGTTTCTGTTCGTTTCAGTGACGTAAGTATTATTAATTGAAATTAATCCGATAAGGACGATGTTTGCTTGATACAATTAGTTTCAAGAAATCCCGTTTTAGACATTGATACGTCTTCTGATGATGGTCGTTGGACTGAAACGTACGTAAAGACGAAAATAATAAGCATATGTGTTAGTGTGACCTATTTCCCGAAAATTTATATATAATGTTGATATCTCTAATGATAAATTATATTTACTGTTATTTTTTGTTTAAGCTTCTAGGTTAATTTGTAAGTTTTCATTAATAAGGTCAATGCAAGGTTGGTAATGGGATCGGAATGAAAAAAGCTTGTAGTTACAATTAAATAGAATCATTGAAATGTATCAACTCGTAGTATTTGTAAATGTCTGTCTTTATATAGATAACAGTGCCATCATATTGATTCAAGTTCCCTTCATTGTAGAGAATCTTATAATGCTCGGCAAATTGTATGTGCTAGTGACTGGAATATTTCTGTCTCCGTGAATACAATGCAATCATATTCAAACTCAAATTGCGCGAGGAGGATCTTGAGTTAGTCTCGTTTTTTCCTAATACTTCTAATGTTATTGTGTACTAGTTTGAAATTATACGTATGTGGTTGATTTTCAGAACTTCATTCGTTTGATATATTTTACCTAATGTAAGAGTATCTATTTCCGTTATATCAAAATTTCGAATGTAAGGATAGGATACATTGTACCTGAATTGTCACTATTGGAGAGAAGGAATGATCGGATTAAATGGGAGCTCTTATAGGTTAAAATTAAAATAGACTAAAATGTATTTAGATATAGAATCCCATCGATCATTTGAGAAAATATCTATAGATCTATTTGAATTATTTTCTTGTAGAACTGAGAACTCATTTGTGAGAATATAATGAAAAGTTATGTTTGAAATAAACTATTTACAGAACGGCCCAATAAAGTAATGGTACATAGAGTAACCATAGATTCATGAAGTCATGCATGTAAGAAATCATTTAGATACTTTTGTTATACACAACCGTGGGTCTAGGAGTCAAATGCATTGTCCTGACTTGAATCCATTAGACTTCTTCGTATGGGGATTCATGAGATCTTTAGTGTACGAGGTCAAAATAAACAGACGTGAACAACTAGGGCAGAAAATAGTGCAGGCTCCTAGGACGCTTCAGTATGAAGTCCTTTTATTAAAAGTGTATTTTGGTGAATGGTAACCGTTTTCAACATTTACTACCAGTTAATTATTATTTGTTGGTTGTGTCATTTATTTATTTATGTAATAAATAGCGTTTAACGATGTTTATTCCGTAGCCAATGCTAACTTGTCTACCTATGACTGCTTCTTTAGCCAACGGCACCATAGATTAATATACTGAAAGAGTTCACAACTATGGCTGCACCAAAAATACTATCAAAGTACTAATGATCTTTCAGCTACCGAGCTGAAACGTCCTCAGTACTTTAAACACTATTTCCATTTTCAGTGGATAAGGGTGATTATCTCGTACTTTTTAGCAGTATAAATTATTCAGTTGTTTCTTAATTCATCTGATTTTGAAATGCCATTTTGTTCTTCTAACGTATTAATGTTCCTCCTTCCCTATTTTCTTTGATTGTTTGTGGCTCTCCGAGGTTCGTGCGACGATGCTTACTTGTGTTTAGATCATGGCTCTTCTCTGTATTTGGTAGAATGTTCGTGGCTTTGAAGTAGCACTATTATTTTATGCTTCTTGTTCATCTTCGTATTGTACATTTGAACAACATAAGCAATATTATTCACGTAGAGTTTGTTCAGTTCGATGTAGCTCTGCCCCTCATTGCCATTTTCTCTGGCTTAATTCAGGTGTTCCCTCCACTTTCATTTCACTGTTTTTCAGTATGGTCATGAGTTACATACACTTTCGATCCTTTCATTTTACCATAGTTTTGAAGAATTTTCCTTTTCTTTTAACTGTAATATAGTTAATTACTTATTATAGGTACGCAAAATTTATGTTACTTGGTGGATTTGAAACTTAAACAAAAGTTTTGATTCAAAAGTCTGTCTAATACAAGTCATAATTAGAAAACAATAAACCAATTACGATGGAGTTGAAGATATTAAAATTTAAGAATCAATCAACACTTCATTACCAAAGAAATAATATTGAAAAAGATTAGGATTGGCATGAAGTAAAAGTAAAGTAAGTATAGTTCATATTATACCGTTGACCTACTGCAATAAACCAACTAGCTGATTAAACACCATCGTGTTGGCTCCAACCTCAACCGCAAGAAATGGGCCAGCTTAATAATATATCCACATATAGATTTATTTTTCTTTACGCTGTAGGTATCTCGAAACTGAGAGGTGTGGAAAATTATTTGAGGGCAACTTTTTGAATTATTCAATTTTATTGACTAAAAATAACAAATATTTCAATGACACATCTGAAAATGTGCGCCTTCTATTTTGATTTTTATGAAAAAACGTTTTAACTGTCGTAAATAGGCTCCGCAACTATCGAACAGATCACTCAACCAATGTAATGATTTCAAACATCTCTCGATGATACTGCGTTCCAGTAAGAGACGTAGGGGAAACTGGCCGAAAATGGCATAAATGGGTAAAACGGCATAGTGCTTGTTTTGAAAAACGCGGACAAATTACAAACCGTCTGAACATACAAGAAAGTAGGCAACACTATTGGTAATATCCTTTCTAACCAATGATAGTGTAGCTAGCGTCAACGAACATTTGGAGAGGTTGTCGTGTTTCTGTGTGATGCATAATTTCTTTTCCAACATCCAAAATATTGTATAACTTCACGTGGCACGTTTTAATCAGAAATCCGTAAGGTATGTATTGACTACTATATATTTGTGCATAAATTATTACACTCACTTCAATTCATATCACAAGGATAGTTATTGGAAGTTAGGTTAACTGCAGATTGTCTGGTATGGGTAAAACGACATGTTGCCATGTTGGGTAAAATGGCATATAGTCTGAAAGATATGCCATTTTAGGCTAATACAATTTTAATAAAAACATTAATTCAAACCAATATTTTTCCTCCATATTTAACAATATTCAGAAATATGTATTCTTTTCAGAAATGGTCGGTAATTATGTCAGAAAAACTGACAGGCAAAAATGGGACGAGACTGCGATGAAAAATGCTATACAAGCCGTTAAAAGTCAGGAAATGGGTTGGCTGAAAGCTTCAAAAACATTTAATGTCCTTTTTACCACACTGAGAAGACGAGCTGCAGATGTTAATAAGAGAATTAAACAGTGTGAGAAAGGTCTTGGCAGATTTTCTACAACGTTTACCAAAACGCAAGAACGAATGTTAGTTGATCATATTAAGTTATTAGAACAACGCCTGTTTGGGCTTACCTGTGATGATTTACGACGTTTGGTCTACGATTGGGCGAAAGCTAATAAGATAGACCACAGATTTAACAAAACTACCAAACGCGCTGGGTGGGACTGGGTAAGAGGTTTCCGCAAACGTAATCCAGACCTCACTTTTAGGAAACCAGAAAATACATCCATAGCACGAGCAATGGCCTTCAATAAGCCAGTTATAGCTAATTTCTTCAAAGTATCTGAAGAAGTTATAAGCAAATACAAGATTACGGGAGAAAAGATTTATAACGTGGATGAAACGGGAGTATCAACCGTCCAAAATCCTCCAAAGATATTCGCAGCTAAGGGAAAGAAGCAAGTGGGTACGCTAGCTGGTGCTGAAAGATGACTACACGTAACAGTCGTGTGCTGTGCAAATCCTATAGGCAATTACATTCCTCCAACATTTACTTACCCTAGAAAGAACTGGAAGGAAGGGCTACTAGAAGGAGCTCCGACAGGTTTGTTGGGCCTTCCTCAAGAATCTGGATGGATGACAGGTGAGCTATTCGCCAAGTGGTTGCACCATTTCCAAAAGTTCAGTCATACAACTAAGGAGTCACCTGTACTGCTTGTGTTAGACGGACACGTCAGTCATAAAAACTGGGCAGTTTAGGAATATGCCAAAGAAAATGGGATAGTGTTGTTGTGCTTGGCTGCCCATTGCAGTCATCGCATCCAGCCCCTTCTTCGCACCTTAAAAACCTATTTGAATAAAGAAGTGACTAGAAAAGTTAGATCAAATGACGGAAAACCAATTACTCAGATGCATATGAAAGAGCAGCTACTATCGAGAACGCAAATAGTGGTTTCAGAAATGCTGGTCTCTGGCCCATAAATCCATAAATCCATCAATCTATTGTCCCACATGCTCTCCAATCGGTTACGTCAGCAGTGGGCTCCCACTCAGCTGAAATATTTAACGTAGTCCAAACTCACCCTGCAGAAATTGGTAATAGAATAGAAGAATGTTTTGTTTCACTAACAACGTTGAGTCCAATGCCATCAACATCTAAAGCTCCGACAACGAAGCGCAAGAAAACTCCTACGGTACTAACTAGCAGCCCCTTCATGGCAGAAATAAAACAAAAAGAAGTGGAAAAATTGGAGAAAGTGAAGCGACAGTCGACACGGCAAGTAAAGAAACGCTTACACATAGATCCAAGTGATGCTTTTGAGGAGGAGATCGATTTTTCTGCTGAAATATTCGACAAGGAGGAAGACAATGATGATGCATTGTGTTTGTTTTGTGGAGAAGCCTTTTTGAAATCGAAAGCAGGAGAACCCTGAATAAAGTGCTGCAACTGTAAAGAATGGGCACATGTCCATTGCGCCGGAGTTAGTCCTAAAACTAAAATTTACATTTGTGATGTGTGTCAATACTCAATAGTATATGCCATTTTACCCTGTATCCTTAAGACCTTACATATATGTTTCATTTTTATACTTTAGAGGTTAGTTTTATTTTTTAGAATACATTTTTTTATAGTTCTGCATGTATATTTAGTTCCAATACTGAAATGTTAATTTTCCAAAGTTTATTCTATTTTTTATTCTTGTATGCCATGTTACCCACAATAGTGTGGGTAAAATGGATAACGGATATCTCGCTTGAATGGATATTTGTCGGAAAATATTCTACTTATTGATTTACTTTTTATAATCTAATAAAAACTAATTAAACAGGCTATCTATTCCTCTATTCACTTTTCAAACTGGTCATTTCAGTAATATGATATATTAGTTTCAAAAAGTACTATGCCATTTTAGGCCAGTTTCCCCTACGTTTGCTATTGAGAAATTGATGGAAAATTTGAAAAGAATCCAAACAAATGTTAATTATCTACTTGTAGCTTATGATCTCATAACTGGCAGCATTATATCATAGTACGGTTCTCAAACTTGGGTCAATTTCACTGTCAACTCAAAATTTCCAAGAAAAACATTATAGATACAGATAGCACTTAACTATAGAAGAAGAAATATATTATTGCTATTAAGCCCCGAATTGATTACAAATATTCGTTTTTTCAAAACGTTTCTAAGCTGCGTACTTCTTCTAAATCAGTAATAACATAATAATCATTTACCTGTACTTGTTCCACAGTGAAAATGTACTCGTATGAATTCTTACGTACCTGTAACAAGAAGAAAACACAATTCAGTTCAGTGCATAATAAATTGTTGATTCGAGTGAGTGAGAAAGTCCCAAAAATAAAATTGCTCTGGTAGAAATGGATTTCAAATGTATCATCTATCATATTATAATATATTCTTGTACAGATTGGGCAGGTTGAAGGTTCCTCAAACTCATGTACTATTATATGTGTTATCCATTGTTAACATATAATTTGTTCAGATGGTCTGAAGCAACGTATATACATATTTTGAAGATTTTCAAGACATTTAGAAAATTATAGGTTACATTCGGGCAAATCCTGGGAATATTCGCTTGGATTTCGAACTTTTTAATTTTGTAAACTCAAAATATCAACTATTTCAATGACACATTTCCGTTATGCAATTCTATCCTGAGGCTTCGGGGGGTCAGCTACCAGGCGGGTCGGCAGGTGTCGGATAGCTGAATGTCCAGGAACATACTTGTCTGTACCTGGATAGCCCCGAATATACTGAGTAAGGGGTCCCGGACCGGATGCCCCAAGAGCTCAAGCTAAGGTGTGAGACTACCGTGCGGAGGGCTGAATGGCACAGGGGTACAGTGTTGCGAACGGTTCCACTGGGAAACCTGGTCGAATCCCAGTAGTATGCAAACCTTCCATCCGTATGTGGCTCTGCGGATAGCGACTAACTTCCCCCCAACTCGTGGGAATCTCCTTCCAATCTTCGGAATGCTCCTCGCTGGTGCTTTCCTCCTTCCCGCAGATAGGCTCCTCCTTGTTGCCTACCAGCGACAACCAACCCACTGAACACTCCCCAGGGATCTCGCAAGAGAACGCTGAGGAAATAAATAGCTTGTTCGAGGCGCTGGGCAAGGTCAACGTGAAGCAACCCAACATTTGTGGGGCCGAGAGGAATCGTCGGCGGAGGATGCGTCACCGGCCCCATCAGACGCCCCTGAACTCCAGCGTTCACCCCCCGAGTACACCCGCGTGACCAGACGCCGCAGACCGCAAGGGCCTTCGACGAGCAACTTTGGGGAGGCTCTCACCGGAGAAAGAATCCTGCAGCTTGCCGCCTTTCGAAAGGGCAGGCAGGATGAACTCCTGGAGTTCACGAACGCAGTGGGGGCCCGGTCTCCGCACTGACGGAGGAGGGCCTGCCCCAACCCGCTTCCACCCAACAAGGCTGTGGAAACGTCGTATGATAGTCACAGCGGCGGACTCCGCTTACAAGGAGTGGCTATCACAACTATCATCAAGCCTTGAGACAACGCCAACCTCCTAGCGGTAGAGCCATCAGCTCTTCCCAGAAGGAGGCGGGCGATGTTTTGGCTGCCTGTCAAAAGGCACCCGACAAACCAGGACACCTTAGGTGCACTGGGAGAACAAAACCGGGGGTCAGAGCCAGCTCTTGGAGCATGATCGAATGGGAGGAACAGCCCAATGGGCTGATACTGATTGTCTAGCTGGATCAGGAGTTCATTGATCGCTTAGAGACCATGGACTTCCAGCCTTTCATCAGGACAACGAGTGCCCAGGTAACACTCTAGGGCCCTCTGCGATAGAGAAGGGGTTAGTCCAAAGCACTGACCCCTCATCTCAGTAATAGGGAAAGGCTAAGAAACCGCTTGACCCCTCGGCCCTTACACGTGCCCAGGCTAGGGGCATTTTTCTTTTCCTACCTAACCAGTATTAACGCAAAAATGGCGGGCAAAATAAACTTTTTGCAGGCTAACCTTCAGCACGCCAAATCTTGAACTGCAGTGCTGATGAAAAGGCTCTGAGCTGAAAATAAACGCATGGTTGATAGAAGAGTCCTGGGTGTACAACGGCTGTGTAAAACGTCTACGTCTACGTTTCCTTAGAAATATTATAAAAATATAAATTTATTATAAAATAATAAATAATAAGTTTGAACCATTAATTTTGTCATGAGTCGCTTTGCACAGTGTCATTCTCAGTAGATGGGTATTATACGTTTACAGAGAACTAAACATGGAGATCTGGAAGTTTGGTTACTTCAATAAGTGAGAATAATGTAATTTTGGATGTGCAATGTTGTAGCTCCTATTGAAAATTTCCAATAGAACATCCTGTAACTGTATTTGAATTATCTGATGTGTCTGAATAAATTTACTTGATGAATACCTATGTCTAATGTTGCAGGGTTATTGAGATTTTGATTATTTAATATTTTTTATTGATAAAACATTAGTTTCAAAAAAATCGTTATATTTTATAATTTAAAAAATTCCATTCCTACTCATATTAAACTGAAGCCTAAGGCTGTATATACTCGTACAATTGAATATTAGGTGCAGTGTACAGGTTGGTCCGAACATTATTTTATTTCGGTTGGTTAGAAAAACCACCAAAAGTTCTTTTTTTCCAAATGGAGCACGTACATTATTTCTTATTCTGAAAACCCTTTAAATTTGGTATTTTTTTATGTATAGTGTTATTGACTCATGTGCGTTTATTTAGAAAAATAGTAAGAAGCAACAATTAATTCGATTTTTCGAGTCTGCTTTGGAAACACTGTTTTAAGAGTTAATGACGTTGTGTTTCTTGAAATTTCCTTGGTTTCTCCAGGTTCAGGTGTTCAACTTTCCAAGTAAACTTTTGAAGATATGTATAGGAACACTATAAATAAAGAAGTAGCAAATTTATAGAAGGCCCCAATTGTAATAAGAAATAATATACAGGCCATTTAATTTGAAAAAAGAGTTTTTGGTGATTGATCTAACCAACCGAAATGAAATTATAACAGGAATCTGGCTAATTTCGACCGGAAGTTGAGATTTCGAAAATTATAAAATATGAAGATATGACGACTTCCTCAAAGCGAAGTTTTGTCATTAATAAGCTATAAAAGAGTGGATACACTATAACCACATAAATGAGAAACAATCACACTTAATCACTGAAAATACTATTAAAGTACTGAGGACGTTTCAGCTCCCAAGTAGCCATCATCAGAGCAAACTAAATTAGAAAACAAAATGTGCCTCTTTAAATACTATTTGTAAGTAGTAAGGTATATAAGGTATCACCCTTAGCTGGAGTTAAATCTGAATCCATTGAATTAATTTATCGCTTATACTTTTCCATCGCTTCTAAATTACCTAGATATTTGTTATTACTGTGTTTCAAGAGTGATAAATCCTTGAGAAATGGTGTGACTTGTATTCAAGATACTAACGCTAACGCTGATTTTTCACCATTATTTCGCACCATATGGGCAAAATGTTCTTTATAGCAAGTTAAAATACTCCTTCTAGTTTGGCCCACATAACATTTTGAAAACGACATTCAGGCATTTACCTTTGATAAAGTTTCCGACTTCGACAAATCCGGAATTTACAAATTCGCAAACGTCTAATAGTCCATCCATCGTGAATGACCCTGTATATCATTCCCATATGTTTTATGGAATGATTGTAGGGTAACGAGTTGTTTTTATTGCATCTGAGACTGAATAATTGTTGGTAAGATTTCAAACTTTAAAAAATATGAGAATTTTACTCATTTATGAATGAATTATTCTCATAAAATGAAGTCTACCTACGGCAATGAAAAACGAATACATGCCGAAGTCGCATTAGGGAGTATTATCTCGGTGAGGTTTTTGAAGCGCAATAGTGAATGAAACTCTTATCTAAGTTTTTGTCGAATCTCCGAGCGTGAGAACGAATGTTGGTGGCGGTGGCAGCAATAAGGCAATCCGGATGGCGAGCTCGGTGACTACGACCCGACGGTAAGCGTGTAAATGGCAGGGCAGGATAAGCCGGGAATCCCCTAGGTCAGCGATCAGACCGATCCTGACCCCAGACCCAACTTACTGACCTTATTTCCTTGCTATCAGCCACTACCAAATGTCAAGGACTCTCGCACTCATCTAGGATGTATTTTGCACGCAATTGTTTCATACCTACTATATCGTGTTCCCACAACCTCTTATATTCGAAATTATTTGATGCCTAACTTTTTGGTTTCGTGTATTAAATACAATAATTCTACTATAACCACTAATTACGACGTTGCGGTATATATAACACTTGGTGAAAAGTCATATATCGCAACAACAGTTAATTATCTTCTTCCCTGTATCCTTCTGGGGAGATCTTTGCATTTTTCCATGCCAACGGTACCTCACTCAATGAAATTAGCTAATCTCTAAATGATATAAGATGAAAACTTATTGTATAGTAGATTACTCATAACAGTAGAAACAATATTGTGAATTCTATTAAAGTGATTTTGTTTCATTTGATTTATGACATTATACTTAACAGTTCAAGTATAGCCAGAGTCTTCCATTGAATTAAACTACTCGTATTGGCCTGTAAAAATAATTAAAGCAGTACTATTTCCAATTGATAAGTATGGAATTCGGAGGAAAGTTTGAATAGTAAATATCCTGATTAAGGATTTAATCAAGAAACAAATTCAAATCTGTGTATGGGAAATAGAAGTGGAGAACATTTCAATACCAACAAGTCTTCAATTCTATGAAATTACATCAACTGCTTTTCAAACTATTGCGTTAAGTTCAGATGTATATATACTTCGATTCAAGTTTATGTACCACATTTTACACAAATCACAAGCTTTCTCATTCGTGACTAACTTAGTTCCTTTATAAATTTAATAATTTCTCTTTCGTAATCTTACTATTTACCTTTCTCTGAGCTACAAGCACCTACGTATTAAAACATATTTATGTAGCCTAAATTGGAGCGGAACAAAATGATTTTAAAGCACGTTTCAATTACATGATTCTATAAATTAATGAAAATTGGTCGGAAAATATACAGAAGCTCTCACGAGTTATTCGGAAATGTCTTATTATTTTATGTAAGTCTTCTATCTAATTCAATCATGTGACAAATTCACAATTATGACGGAAATAGTTAGGATACATCGATCAACAAACATTTGCAAAGAAGGGTTCTTCTGGTAACTTCATAGTTTTGACATTTGTTTTCCATAATTTCGATATAATTTTAATAATGAAGGGTATATTATTTGATGTTCGGAATGTCTCCGACGCATAACTATTTCATGAAACCCATGATGCAAAGAGGGAACTTTTAACTATGACTTGGGGAGATTAGTCCACAGAAATTAAAATTAGACAAGAAAGGCCAATTTCCAGAAATCGAAGAAACATTATTCATTTATTGATAAAAATGTAGTATGGGACATCCGAAATCGACTGTCCCTTAAGTGTCCCCAGGTAGGTGGGTGAACAATGTTATATCGATTTACTTGGGACCCCAGCATGAAAAAATGGAAAATCACCTGAAGTTTTCCGAGAATCCTGAAATACCCCAAATATATATATATTTGAATACTTTTATCACTGATAACGGAATATCTCGTTTCCTTTGAGTTTTTGGTGAAAATTACAAGAATAAAAAAGTGTTTAGAATGGCGATTTTAACAATACATAGTTATGGCAGTGAAGAATTTCCCAAGAATTTTCCGGAAAACGAAACTGAACCGTCAAAAATGCATGGTAAAATGTACTTTTTTTCTAAAATGTTGAATATAATGCCTGCATAGGATTTATGAAAAAAATACAGGGATAAAAAAATGTTTAGAATGCCTTTTTACGCGAGACCAAACTCCAAAAACATACAAGTTTTTTCCAAATTTTCCAGAAATCGCGAAAAACATCTTGTAATATCCATGTATATATATTATACTTTTTTTTTGGAATTTTTTTTTTTGATCCTTTGTATAAATGTTCATGATTATCGAACCGCCAAATTTTCCAAATGCATTCTTCTACTATTCATAAAAAAGTAGCAAACAAATTCAAATTTGAAAAATAAAAAAACAGATAGTATAGGTACTACGAATTATACGCGTCCTTCTTTGCACACTTTGAATCAAAATGACGATCGCAATTACGATACTATTTTTCGCATTACAACTTCAAAATTATTCAATAGCAGATCAGATACTATCAGAATTTCTATGCACATGGAAATATGATGTCAAAATTATCGACTATTCGAAACTAAATTCCTTAAAATCAGAAAGAGCATATTTTAAAATTTGAATGTGTTAGTATCGCTTGCATTCTAAAAGGCTTTGTATCATCTCTGAGTTCCTTCATTTAACAAGTTTGTCGGCCTAGACTTGAGACGTTATTTTTTCATGATTCGACCAAATATATGATATAAAATAACAGAATATATGCTTCTTTTATAGGGCATCTGCGAAATAATTATGTAAATAACTCTGGGAACATTGCTATTTTTCATTGTTTATTCGTGATAATTTGGTGTGGTTTTCCTCTGTTTAAAGATATAATTAATTTTGCAAATTATTGATTGCTTAACATTTTTTTCAAGGGTGTTTACGGTGTTTCCTGTGAGTAGTTCGATGGGAAGAATGATCAAAAACTTCCTGATAGAAGAATTGTTTTTAAAACTAATCAAGATGCTTTAGTTTATAAACCCGTAAATAAACAAATTGGATATAACGGCCTTATTTGGGTATTTTGAAAAGTGCATTCGAACATCTGCTTGTACCAAGAATTGGTTGACCTCCAGAATCAAAATCATTTTCCTTTCTAGTGAAAATGTACATCATCTAAATATCTCTTATTCCGCCGATTCAATTTTCGTAAATAGTGGTTAACTAAAATCACTGACATGAATTATAGATATTCATAGCAAAGCAAAACTATCGTCGTTTATGAAGGATATTATTTTTTGTCAGTATTATAGTAGAATAATGTGAAATTTGTAATAGGAAGGGTAAATATTATTAGAAAACACTAAACGTTAGTTGCATTATTTTTTTCGTAATATCTTGATTTCTTAATCGTCAAATAGTCAATATACAAGATAGATAAAAACTGAAAGATCGCCGTAGAAACCATCACAACTTTGTAATTAAAGTAGTTTATTTTGAAAAAACATTTTAAAAGATGACAAGTTTAGAATCTGAAAAACATGTTGTACAAACTAATAATATAGATTTGAAAGAAACAAAACTAGTGTTTTTAAAAGGACGGTAACAGGGTTTAGCTATATGGATCTTAGGATGCGATGCAAGAAATTATGTTAACTATTCTAGCCTTTTCCTAAAATCGCTGCTTTTACCATATTCACGATCGTACAAATAAACTGACAGAGGGTAATTTTGTTTGAAGCGAAACTTATATCAACCAATTAACATGAAGTACTGTATGCTTCTGTGGCTAATACCTAATAATACTATAATGCCAACGCTGCACAAGTCGTTCTCTCATACATTGGTCTCGGGTTCATAGTCGAGATGAAATCCATATGAGACAAGACGAGATAAGGCGAGACGAAACAAGACAAGTCGAGAGGCCAAATTTGTCTAGGTCTTGACGGCATCACTACTAATAGGTTCCGAACGACGGTTATCGATAATATTTTTTCAGTTGAATGTTAGTTTGTCGGAAGCCAACTATCCGTTCGTATTTTTGATCAGAAAGACCACTAAAAATCTAAAATATTAAACGAGACACGAGATAGGAAATTTTCCTCGTAATCGAGACCAGACGAGACAGATCCTTTATATCGTCTTGTCCAATTGCAAAAATTATTCCGTAAGACGATGTGAATATCCTAGGGTCAGATCGCAATATATATATAGCAATTCTACCATGGAAAGTAATGCTTGATTAACACAACCAAAGAAAAACCGATCATGCTCGGCTTTTAAAAAGAATAGACAAAGTATTTTAGTGAAGTATGCCTACAGGGGAACAATCTTACAGAAACATGCCATAAACCTTGAAATATGATGTGTGAAAACAAGCAGAAGCGACGAGAGATGTGAGAATGAAGAGCCAACCAAAATACAATATTTGAGTTAAAGAAGCCTAGCACTCATAATTTATGAAATAAAAGCAGATGCAGTGTGATTTTGGAAATAGGTACATGTGTCTGTAGGATCTTGAGACCTATAACAGACGCAGAAAGACTAGAGAAAAATTAAGAACTTTTCATCGATAATTCCAATAACAGAGGCACTACCACCGACTTCAATTATTAATATTGCAATCCTGTAATTGCAAAAAAAAGTATTTTAGTGTAATATGCCTACAGCGGAACCATCATTTCATAAGTTCTGCTTTATAGCTTATGTAGAAACCAACTAAAATGTCGTGAGAAAAGAAACTTTCCATACTGTGGTGAATCACAGTTTTTTTTTTTTGTATATTCGTTTGTGTCCATGCTCATAATCTCATAGTGTTAGATAGCTGTTTAAAAAAGTTACCAAGGTGATTGTTTGTTGAATTTCTTCTTCTGAAACTTGATTCATCGGAACTATCCAGCAGAAAGTATTATAATGGGGTATTTCAACGTTCACAACTCTGCTTGGCTTAAATTCTCAAACGAGCCGGATGACGCAGGGCGATAGACTGAGGCATTTGCCATTACCTATCGTCTCGAGCAGTTAATTAATGAACCAACTCAAATCCCTGACAACAACTATCATTATGCCAATACTCTTGACGTATTCCTTACTACCATACAGATCCCTATGAAGTGAAGGTCCGTGCAAAAGGCTTCGTGGCTTCCATGGGTTCAACTCGCCCGATATTCAGGGATGTGGCAAAGTACCAGAAGGTTCACAAGGGCGAAAAGACCTTCGAGGAATAAAGTAGCCTTATGACTTATCCTAAGCTCGAGGTCTTCCAAATCAATCTTCACCACAGCAAGGGCGCCTCGACGAGTTTAGTCAGGGTCATGGTTGATGTGAGAACATTGCCAGCAATGGCTCTAATACAAGAACTCACAGATTTGCAACTGATGGTATAGTTCATACCGTTTTCTCATCTAGAGCCCCTATATCATAAAATGAAGCCAGAAGAGCGAGACAGAGACAGGTTGATGTAATCCATGGAGATCTGACAATGATTTTGAAATGGAGATCTGATACTCTAATATAGTTTAATTCAACCAAAACTCAAGCTTGCATCTTCTCCAAGAAGGCGGATTCCACAATCCCTAATATGATGATGTCAGCAATTCCTATGAAGTCTTCCATATCCACGCTCGGGAAACCGCTTCACAGAAACTTGGTTTTCTATTTCGTGCTAAGAGCTACTCTAAATCCCAGCAGCACCTCATAATCTACAAAGCACAAGTTCGACCTGTCCTGGAGTACTGTTGATATATTTGAGGATCGGTTCCCAAACATAAGCTAAAGCTCTTGGATTCTATCCAGCAGAGAGCTATTCGTCCGTCTGATGATGCCACACTTACGAATTCATTGACCTCTCTAGAACATTGTAGACAGGATGGCAATTTCTCTTTTTTCTATAGATATGTCGGTGTTCATCAGAAATCTCGTGTTGTTCCACCACGAGAGAGTCACCCCTTTATTGTAACGCTCGAGACCTTCCGAACTTCTTCCTACCAGATTTCATTTTTCTATTTAACGGCGAAGTTGTGGAACTCTTTGCCTAGTAAGGTCTTTCCCTATGCCTATAACCTCCAAACCTCCGAAAAAATTCGAATGCCTATCTCCTCTCCAAACATCCCACCCCTAGCTCACTCGCTGGTTTTCGAACATTATGCTCGTGTGTCCAGAGTGAAAAAAAAACATAAACAGATTCTAGAAGGCATTATCACTGTAGACACGTTTAATGCATCGCTTCCAATAAAATTATGAAGACTGTCCATAGTAGTTAAACAAGGTTAGAATTTGGAAGCATTATTTATATTTGAATGTTAAATTCAACAATTTGGAGGATAATACTACACACATGGAATAATTTTTGTACTTGAACATTGATCGAAAATGATCCTGATCACCCTGATTCCTGTGCTTCGATTTTGGAAATGTGTATTTGGGATGTAGATGTGATATTCGTGGAAGCGTCTGAGATGATCGAATTTCGCTTAAATATTGTACGTTCAACCTCAACAAAAATTAATGCGACTATGAAACGTAATGTTAAATTTTCATGCGAGCTCAACCACAGCCAACTCCATACTAGCCGGAAACAATGCTGAAGCTGGCAACATTGTTTAGTGCCATAACAATACATTTCTGGCATGGCGAAATTTGAAGTCTCTTAATTGAAAGGCATAATTAACCCATTTGGCACAATATCTCTAAGGAGCCACTAGTTTTGTGAAATTAGAATTTGTGTATTTTATATCAAAAATTAGTGTGTGAATTAGTATGAAACGGTTTTTATGTGATAGTTAGTTGTTTTGTTTTCGTATTTATGGATATATTACAATCAAACTAGGTGTTGTATTTCAAAATGTAAATCAAATTGTCAATATACTTCAAAGAAAGAGGAATCAAAGAGTACTTTTGCTCTTCTCAAGGAAGATGAATCAAAGAGATAATGATTAAGAGCAATTCCTACAACATACTGTGAACCGACCCAATACGAGGGCAAGGTGTAAAGTCCCTGAAAATAAATACAGATGGAGGCACAATCGAAAATCCCATGTGTCATTTTGGATGAACCATCTTCAACTAGAATGCATTAAAGTTTTCAGACTAGTATGTCATTCAGTTCAATTTTGACACCTATCGAAAGCAAGCAAAGCCAGAAATCGTCGATAAAATCCATGGTATGATATTGAACGATCGGCGACTTAAAGTGCACGAGATCTCAACCGAAAAGGGAACGGAACGTTTTGCATAGGTTTTTGGATATGACAAAGCTATCTGCCAGATGGGTGCCGCATTTGCTCTCTGTTGACAACAAGCGCGACCGTGTGACAACTTCAAAGGAGTGCTTGTCGATGCTCAAGCGTGATAAGTGGAAGAAACATGAATCCATCACAACACACCAAAGAACAGTCAAAACAGTGTACTTGTCCTGACGAATCGAAGCCAAAAAAGGCCAAAGTGAGTTTATCGGACAACAAAGTCATGGCGACGGTTTTTTGGGATGCACACGGTATGATCCATATCGACGAACGATCACAGGCGTATATTATACAGAGCTGTTGGATCGATTCGACGCCGATTTGAAACGAAAGCGACCGTATTTGGCAAAGAAAAAAGTGCTCTTCCACCAGGACCACGCACCGGCGCACAGGTCCGCAGTCGCAATGGCAAAATTGCTTGAATTGCGCTACAAATCGGTTCGCCATCCACCATATTCTGCAGATTTTATCTATTTCCAAACTTGAAGAAATGGCTCGGCGGAAAGAGATTTGGGTCCAACGATGAGGTCATCGCTGGAACAAACGCCTATTTTGAGGGACTGCCGAAATTGTATTATTTTGAAGGGATCGATAAATTTGAAAAATGTTGGACAAAGTGTATTGGGCTACAAGAAGGTTATGTTAAAATCAAAATAAGTATTGACCAAATAAATCATTTCTTGTTTAATTTTTAAGGGTATTTTAACCTGGCCCTCGTAGTTACAGTATGCAGTGTTCATTTCGAAAATAATAATATTATTACATCGATGAAAACTATTTCACCAGAAGGTACCTTGAATAATATTTATAGCCAAGCAAAGTTGAGACAAAAGGCTGTCCCATCAATTTTTCCAAATCTACCAACATATTTATCAGTAAGAAATTAGTTATTCATAAGAATCCGGAATTCTGCACTTGGAAATTTCAGTTATTACCAGTTATTGTAGCAGGAAGTAAAATGGACGCTGTAACAAAATCTGCGATAAATATGGTACAAACGAGTGCTTATCAATGTTATGTTTGTGATAACAACGTTTAATTGTATGATATATGAGGGACAAACAAAAATCTTCTGAACTTCCAGGAAAATGAAATCAGGTAATTTTATTCTCGATTTCAACATTTCCAAATTCATTTATCCGGAGGATTCAAAATTACTCTTCTATACTTAATAACTAATACAAAATTCTCGGGAAATAGGTCACACTAACACATATATTTTTACCCTCGTCTTTACGTACGTTTCGGTCTCACGACCATCATCAGATGACTTATTAATACAATAACCTGATTACTTCGAACTACTGTAATAACACAAAGCGCCCTTATCGCACAAATTTCGTTTAAATGCCAACGTCACCGAAACGAACGGAAACATGAAATCGGAACTATAACACAGCAATGTTGCAGCGTAAAAATTAAAAATCCACTATTAAGTAGAATTAACAACAAATACGAACACATTTCATAAATGTCTGCGAGAGACTTCAGTCTTGTGCGATAAGGACACTTTGTGTTATTACAGTAGTTCTAAGTAATCAGGTTATTGTATTAATAAGTCTTCTGATGATGGTCGTGAGACCGAAACGTACGTAAAGACGAGGGTAAAAATATATGTGTTAGTGTGACCTATTTCCCGAGAATTTTGTATTAATTCATACATGGGTCAAGAATCTTTATTATACTTAATAACTATACCAACTTTTTTCTTAGAGGCCTATGTTCATCTTGAGAATGTATGTTTTGTTTATTTATTATCCGGGTTTTGTTATATCCATTTAATATTTTAACCTGACTACCAAAAACGTTTTTCATAAAAAACGTTCATTCCTTTCATCCTGCATTAATTTGATTTCATGGTTACATTTTATTAGTAGGTGCCAAACTATTCAGAAATATAATAAGAAATATATTCTTAGATAGATAGATCAAATGTAGATAAGAAGGTTATTTGATTGACCAAGCAGGGTATCTAGCCGACCATTTGTTAAGTATCTCTATATAATCTATGAATCATATGTTCAAATATGAATACATTTGACAAGTTCACAAGTATGAATACATTATAACACAAATAAATGAAAGCTGATAAAGAAAATTCTATTGTAATTATGCACAAAGAAGATTACAATAATTTGGGAGATACCATGCTCAATAATGTTCCATACGAACAGATTTCCAGAAGCCCTTTATCTAAATGCATCAAATCGGCAAATCAAACATTAAAATAACTCCAGTAATCTCCAATTATTCAAAATACAACATTGAACTTACAAATTTCAATCTTCATAATCTGTATTGTTTACCTAAAATTCATCAGCCGGGTAATTATAATAATAATAATAATAAATTGCCTTTATTTTGTACAAAGTAAAAAGAAAATACAATGTGAAAAGAGAGAGGCGAAGCTTAGCTTATGCTACTCATACTTAAGCTATAAGAAAAATAAAATAAAGAGAAAGACTTAAAAAAAAGTATAAGCTTACTTATCGAATTTTAAGCTTCCAAGAAAAAATGGAAAAAATAATAATCTAGTAATCTTAAGTTTGTTACAGAAAAAAAATAGATTTATGCAATAGTAAATGAAATACTTCAACTGTTCTTTTCGTAAGTCCAGTAGCGTCGATTCCAGTTTTCTCTTGAGAAAACCTTCTGATCCTGTTTTGAACGCAGGAGATATAGAATTATATATTTTAGCTGCATTGTAGGTGAAACATCTATTTGACCAAGCGAGACGAAATTTTGGCAATCTACATGAGACCAATAATTTCTAGTTGCGAAATTGAAACTTAACCTGGTGATACCCTAGTTTCATTTGATGTTCAGAAACATCCCAATCCCTGAGTCGATAAACATTCTAGAGAAATGGTTTTCAAATAATAATATCCCCGAAACGAATTGTTCAGAATATTTGATTATTACCTTCTTTATGTATGGAACAAAATTATATCATTTTCAACAAAAATTTCTATAACCAAACAAGCGGATGTGCAATGGGCAATCCACTCTCTCTTTTCCTGACCAACATTTTTATAAGCTAACTTGAAACCTCCCTAAAATCAAAATTAAATCAATTTCCAAAAGTTGGGATGTCGATAATATTTATGCAATTATGAGAAAAGATTTTGATCTACATGGTCTTTGAACTAATTTGATTCCATTGATCACTGCAGAATTAGAATGCAATAACCAGCTTCCTTTTCTTGACATTAATATTTTCAAAGATGATCACCATTTGGAATTCGACATATACTCTAGCGAGTAGATATATTCCTGCGGATTCACGTACAACAAATAATTATAGAATAATGTAGTCTTGTTCATACATTATTAAACTTCCTTTAAGCCAGAAAAATTTTGACAACGAAGTTGAGAAACTTCAGCAAATAGCGACGGATAGTGGTTACGACTAATCATCGATAAACTTAATTTCTAACCATAAACGGAAAATGGAACGCAATCAACTGATAACCAAAGTAGAGCCATTACTTTCAAATAATTCTATGAAATTTCGAAAGTTTCACTCATCAACTTTCAGTAATCAATAAATTCCATAATTTGTTTTCTAAATTTGCAATAAAAACCGTTTATATATGCAAGAACTTGCTAAAAAAACGTTCAGGCAATACCTTTGATAAAATTCCCGATTTATACAAATCTGGAATCTACAAAATTGATTGTGA
Organism: Endomychus coccineus; assembly: GCA_958510875.1. Lineage (NCBI taxonomy): Eukaryota > Metazoa > Arthropoda > Insecta > Coleoptera > Endomychidae > Endomychus > Endomychus coccineus. The sequence goes on from OY294069.1 coordinate 111,995,714, forward strand.
GTAGTGTTGAAAATGCTATATGGATTAAACTAGAAGGAACATTTCAACTTGTTATGAACAACATTCTGCCAATATGAACAATAATAGTGAAAAATCAACAACAAAAAAAAGCAATACTAATTTTAAATAAAGGTGTCACAACATTTCTCAAGTTTATCACTTTTATAACACAGTAAGAACAAAGATCTAAGTAATTCAGAAGGGACGGAAATGTTTAAGCGAGAAATCAATTTATTATATTCAGATTTATCTCCAGCTGAGGATAACCCATTGTTTGCTAAAACCCCAAATGGTATACAAACAGGCACATTTTGTTTTTTAATATAGCTTACTCTGAAGATGGGCTACTTGGTAACTGAAAGCCACTTGGTCCGTTTGTAGTATTTTTAGTGGATAAGGGTGATTTTTTCGTAATTATCAATGTTCAAATATGAATACTACAAATTGTAAACGATGCGATGTATATATTTAAACATACTAATACAATCTTGAAGATATAAACATCGCTTAACTACTTAACATTTGTGTTTGAGCTTAATAACAACTTGTCAGACATACTATTTCAATACAGTAGATAATATAGAACATATATAATGGGGTGTTGGGTGTTTCTCAGATGAGCCGAGTATAACGTGTCCAACACTGTGGAAACATATGGGATGTTTCCTTTAGCTACACGCATTAACCTTTGAAAGTTAAAAGAGCAATTGGCGCGGAAACAGCTTTTCAGCATAAAATGAACTATAAAGCAGGATGTTCTTTGCCTAGTAAATATGATTACAACCATTCAATGGTTCAAACATTGTTTATTTCCAGCTTCATGTGCTTTATCAAGTTTTAGGTTTTGAACTAATCCTCTATCTCACTTAGGCACAAACTCTGAATAGATGGTTTTTCTTTTTAGTTAGCGTGTGCGTTTGTCGAGTACAATTCTCAATCTCGACGTTAGCAGTCCTTTCATAATTAGATTTAGTAGTCAATTTTACATGTTTGTTTGATCAAAGCCAACCAGAGCTAACTAGATTTCAAACTGTCCTTAGCAGTAAACGAATTTTGCATATACCATTATCAGTTTCATATTGCATTTCCATATGGTGAACATGACTAGGATACATGAGTGTTAAAAATCAATAAATCGTAGCAAGGAAATTATCCAAGTAGATTCATGCTTTAAAGAATCTTGAAGATATGTAATGAAATCACATTACAACTAATTCACGTTTAGGAAAATAAATTGATAAATAATGTTAATTTAGGTGAAAATGTTATTGATTCGTAATTGTTTGCATCTTAATAGAAACGTGATTGTCTCAATAAGATTAATTTTTTTTATCTCATTCCAAGAACTTGTGTATATGACTGATTTTTGTGACTGTAAATGTTGTGATTGTTGTTACCTTCCATTGAATAATTTACCGATAGTATTGTTTAATAGGAACATTTCCTGATTCAATTTCAAGATCCTCAAATGCAAAAATATAGAAATGAATGAATGCCTCATATCCATGATGGTTCTCCTGAAGATTCATCTAACTTTTGGTCACATGCAATACTGATTATATTTCCTATGAACCAATGAGTGACAGTTCGCTTTCAAAAGGAAGATTCCTGCGAGTTCAATGATAACTATACTATTAGTATAAATTATCAATGATAGCTCTGAATATAATTATTATTCAGATTTTATTTAATTACCGCACCCAGGTCTCAGTATGTGTTTGTTCTTCAATAATTGTTGCTCATTGAATTATTCTGGTTTCAATACAATAGAAAACCAGCATCTAATCAAAGACCAGGGAATTGCAAGTAATAAGAAGTGTAGGAATAGGTATTCTTCAAGGACCAATAAACGGAAAATTAGGCGCAATAAATGTCAAGTGACATTACGCCCAGCAATTTATTAATTGTAGGTATATATCTGGTTGTTGGCAAATCAAGTTATTCTAAATTTGGAGAAATTTCATAATATGGAGTCGAATATTAGCAAAATATTTCATCCTATATACCGTTTATTCAGAATACTACAATTTGCAATAGTTTTCCGTGAATTGCAAATCTTGCCCGTCCTCTCGAGTATCCTGTATCTTTTCAGCACCAGATAATATAGATAACTTTGACAAGTAAAAATCACTTCAAGTATTTTCTGATCAAAATTTTCTCAATCAACGAGATCTCATCAAGAGATGATTTCGATATGAGTCATTTGTTACCTTTATACTTCGTATCACTTGAACCGGTTCAGACTAACAGTAACGAACGAAACCAAGGAGCTCCGCGAACAGAGAATTATTACCAAAAGTTTAGAGTTCCTTCAACCGCAAACTCTGTAATTCGACCTGCTCATGAGGTTTGGTTCTGAACGGTTTCAGAATTGCTACCGCGAACAAAGCTAATTAGCTCCAACCCAGTTATCATTACATTTTGTTCTAAGAGTCGGTTATTTCACCAGAGATGGTGAAACATTCTAACATAGAATATAATTTTACGGGAGACCTAATTGCCAGCAACCGTGACACGGAAACGCGTGAGATAAATAAAGAAGATAAATACGCGGAGACCATAATAGATCTGGTCGAAATTCCATGACCACTAATAGGCTCCTTTTTTTCCTCCAATACTAGTTATACATATCGTACCAAAGCCAAGCGAGCGCAGAAACAGTTGAGCGTAGAGATATAAGATATTATGAACTCGACTCACATTCTTTACCTAGGCGATCTCTCAAGTCCCAAACTGTAGTCACTGTGTCCACATAAGACAGTCTACAGAAAAATACATTCTATGTTATCCGTTTTTATATAATAAAAATTGCCAATTTTTTATTTACTCAATCAGTAGCTGAGTTCCCAAAAAAATTTTACTTTATTTTGACATATGCAATGCACCTCAACTACTATGTTCTATGAAAATACAAGAGGAAAAGCTGTTCATCAACTCACATGGACGGTAGTTTCAAGGAAGTAAGTATGCTCTATTTAGATATATTTTTAGCCAACTGATTTATACTAACCGCGTCTGTACGCTTGCCAGTCTAGAATATTTGTGAGTGTATCGGTTTCGTTTCCTTAGATATCATCTATGTCAAATTAGGTATAGAGCTTCATTATCGGCCGAAGATGAGGTGTACTGTATACAGTAAATGTCCGATAACTCCCTCCTTTTCTCAGACCTTTGACACATTGGAAACTTTTTAGCTTCAGAATGGATAAGCTTCCATAATTTTTTTCAATTAAACCTTCGCGTAGAATACCTAATCCATACTAAATCTACAAGTGTTCGATGCATACAGAGATGCAGCAAATTGATCCATTCCAGAGAACTACTACAAGCTCCTCATAATACATTCTGCGTTGAGGTGAAATTATGTTCCCCCTTAATTATTATACAAAAAGAAATATCAACTGTACCACAAAATTTGGCGAACGGAAGCTGATACAATTCGTAGAAAAACATGAATAAACGAATCTTCCATAAGTACTCATCATGGCAAACAGTTGATACTAATGATAATAACCGAACATTATTCAGAACACCAGCTACAAAAATAAATTGCCTTTGCTGTTGAGTAGCAGGTCATCACTTCAATTGGAAAGCCTTTTTCCCATCCAATTCGATAATGATTCGGATGTACGGAAAATGTGGGTGAAGTGGGCACTTGGGGTAAAGTGGTCACAACACCTCAGTTCCATACTTGTACTTGACTTAACGGTCATTTTCAAGATCGCCGACAAACGAACTATCAGACACCAAACAGGCAGTATGTAAACGATTAGAGCTGTTCACAACCTCAATTTTTACAGATTGTTATCGTGTTTGATGACGATGATGATTGGTTTGAAGGTAAGCCACTCATTTTAATGGAGAGCATAATTAAAATATCTCTCATAGTCTACGAGCCGAAGCGATATGACAGGACTGGGTGACAACATGATGTCACTATGGTTTAATGTTAGAGGGTTGTTCAATGATCAATTCATCTCACAGGCCGAATTTCGGGCGTTTTCGAGATACAACCTCCGCAAATTATCGATTTTTTGATTGCATGACACTTTTGAAGTTGCGGTTAGATGAAAAGCATGTTATTCTGATACTCTTCCACCGAATGCCATCATTTTTTATCCAGGCAATTTTTTTGGCCAGATTAAATGGGAGCAAAAATGGATTGCGTGACCACGTGGAATATGTTTATTGGTATTGCCAATTGTCCGAATACGACATGCCTTCAAAAGTTACCTGAGCGTTTCCGAGTAATTGGCTATTATTTGGCCAGAAAATGGACCTGTTCGCCATTTTATTGCTAAAACGGGCGGATTACAAGATATCATGTTGGCACCGTATCAAATACTTCAATTTGAGCTCAAAGTTATATAGGAGTCCAACTTTTTCATTCCAATTCAACCCCTTCCACAACTTCAGAAACCACCCCCAAAAAATCCAGAATTTCGACAATTAAGCTCTTTTGGAGGCTCAATAATTGTATAATTTCTCGAAATATTATCAAAATTCCTGATTTTTTTTGGGGTTGGTATTTGGGGTTGTGGAAAGGGTTGAATTTGAAAAAGATGACACTCCTATATAATATTGTTTGACCTCAAGAATTGCTATCAATTATTATTAGGCTGGCCATTTTATTCACATCTCCTCCAATACATGTCAGACATAATTCTGAGATAGTTGTAAATTATTTTCAGTAGGCCAATATTAATAGCTCATGACAAAATTAACAATACATTCACTTCCAATGATGCGAATATCATTCCGGGGAGAGCGATTTTATTTTACTCTACTCCAAATTACATTGTGTTTTGAAGTTAAAACTCCACTCACTTTTTCCAATTAAGACATTGTTTATTATTATGATCACATCCAAGGATATTTTTATGTTTCACCAATAACTATTGTATAAACTAACTCCTAGCTTTGAGAATGCCACAGTGTGCTGAAACAATTTGTCAGCATTATTTGCTAAATCAAATGTTACAAGTTTTGTGCGTATTTGAGTTTAATTCTCCAACTTCCGAAAGTTGAAATGATTTTTCAGTACGTAAACGCCGTAACCATAGATATATATCTACTCTTCCTTCTTTACTGAAAAATGTTGGAAAGCGCTGATGAATTGTATAAAAACATTAGAAGTCATCATGATATAAACGAGCCATGAACAAAAGATCATTTTTATAAAGATTGCATGGAATGAAGTAATTCGAGAGTCGAGAGAATAGCGAAATTCGCACTGATGACAGAACAGCTGTCTGGGGCACCGGAAAGTCAAGTTGGCGTCAAGGACACCACCTGTTCGTACAGCACTAAACGGCACATCGTCTGACCCCAGGATGCATGCCGCCGGGACGTCTTATCTGTCAACCACAAACTACACCACAGGGGAAACATTAGGAATTAACATTTGACTGCAATTTGCCCAAAATTCGCGAGTTTTCCACATTGTTTCAGTCTCAGATTGATAATATTAATTATCATTTATTGATCTTCCATCAACCATTTAACTACAGAATTACTCTTATTGTCTCTAACAAAGACAAGGTTGTAAAATGGTACATTCAAATTTTAAAGGTCATCAGCTTATTCATCTTCAATTATCATTCCTTCATCATATTCAACAGGCTTCGTTTTATAAACACTAATAGACAAATGTGAGTAGTACCTACAAGTATTATATTATTATATTAACAAATGTTTCACCACATAGTGAAATCTTCAGAACAAGTTAACAACATTGTTTATAAGTATAAATGTGTACTCTATTCACATTCTATTCGCCTTTTAATATTCAATTTGAATGAATTTTCACGTTAAAAGCGGAAACTTCAGAGCTTTGAAACTTTGATTTATAGTAGTCAATATAAATAGTTTTCGAGTCGAATCATGAACGATTTTTGTTGTTAACGGTGGATTCTGAAAACGACGGTGTCATTATTGTCTACCTAAGCCTTGTGCTAAATTCCATAAGCTAACATTGAAAAATTGAAATAATTTTTATCTAATGCAGGCTCGTATTTGCAACATTTTCCAAAGAATCTTGATGTATGCTGAAAGGATATGACGTAATCGAATCATCACATGAGTGTACGATGATAAATATCTCAATTTACATAAAAAAAGAGTCGTATATTAAAACTGACCATAAGGAAGCTCATGAAAAATTGTTACGAAGGAGTGTTTTTATTTTGTTCCATCTCTGACGATAACACTAGAAAAAAAAAGATAGAACATCAAGAAATTTCATTTTATACTTTTATAAAAGTATCTACCGTTTCCAATATCCCCGTGATAGACATCTTAGATAAATTGAATATTATATATATTCTTTTTCATAAACATGTTCTCAATACTTTTTATCTACATTTCCCGAAAAATCAAAAGGTCACCAGCGTTATCGGCATTAAAATTTCATGCGTAATTATTTTGGAAAGCGTTTTACTGAATTTTCATATACCCAGTTTGAAGTAGGAGTACGAACATCAAAAAACAAACCATAAGCATCAAAAACCCGTAGTATTTTGGGCTTGTAGCTTTCCAATTCGGGGTTCTAGGGAGGCTGATGTTTTAATTCCGAAAATTTTCTTGTTGATGTATAACTCTAATATAAATAAACATTCATGCTAATTGTTTATTGAGTTCTCTTCGTTCTCATCGAAATTAAAATTTTTGAATTATTGTGGTTTTCTGTATACCTCTCATTTGAAATGTTATTAATTTGGTCAACCCACTTCCGGTTCTAAATATTACAGGTTGGAATAGATTTGTCAGAATAGTAGCACAAATTCAAGCAGGCACATTATAAATACAGGTACAGGGTGTGAATGCATGGTCTGGCAGATACGCTCAACGCAAACCTTCTATACTAGAGACGACCCAGATATATCAAAATCAGAGTGAGCGTCACCTTTACGGTACCATCAGTAAGGTGAAGGTCAATTTGAATTCTTCAAAAATATCGCCGCTGCTGCAGCTGGCATTTCTATTTCTTCCAGCAAACACTCATGACACGACTCAAACAAAACGCAACGTGACACAACGTGAATCTGTGGAAATCCCGTCACGCGCCCATCCCTATTTTGATTTCTTGACGTTGTATTTGTGAATCTGTTTTACACAGTAAAATTGTTCCTATAGCTTTTTTCAAATGTTTACTCTCGCAATTTAGCTTCTAGATTATTCTCACCACTAGTTGGGTCGTGCTGGTCGTGTCATGTACGACCAAGATGATGATCTGAATCGAAGTTCTAATCTAGTCAAATATCTAATCGTCGTCAGCATGTGACGAATAACGAGTTACTAATTTCACTACCACTATCGAATAAATTGATTTTCATTTCTTGATTATTCACATCCCGGATTTTGTGATATCTGTTTGAAGAACCTACTGATGTGTTAACGGAACTAGTCACATTTAACATTTAATGTTTTAAATTAGTGAAAATAAAACGTTTACGTGTTATTTTAATTGAGTTTATTCATTTATCTTTCCTATTAAATTTCATGCATCAATTTTAACATAACAATTATATTATTTTTCAGTTTTGAAGAAATATGTTTCTCAATTTCCACTCAATATGATGAAATTCCTTTCCATAAAAACAAACATTCAGTGAGTACCTTTTTCTAGGTAAGTAAAGATAATTATTCATAGTTTCGGCGTTTCCTATGTTTAAATTGATTAGTACCTACCTCATTGATTTTCAACATAGTTGTGCATCTTATGCATACCCTGTAACCTAACAATTGCACTATATCTCACACGCATGTATAAATAAATACTTCAGTGAGAATTATTATATTATTCATTGCACTACATAGTCCAGTCATTTAAGGAATTTTTTGTCCGATTTTCCGCGAGGTCTATTTTTAGTCGATTATCATGTATTTTGACACGCTGAACACGGTGGTGTAGTTTAAATTTGAATTAACCCTGTGCTCGAGAAACTATGGCTATTTTTTGGACCCAAAAATGGCCATTTTTCGATTTTTTGCGTTTTGAGACAAAACTATGGGTTGTGTGAAAAATTGCACCTAATATCCAAAATTCAAGCATTTTGGTTCAAAGACATAGCTTTGGCGCTATTTTGAAAATTTTGGACCAGAGAAAAATTCAAATTTTTTGAGGTTAGAAATTTTTTACGGAATCCAAATTCTGGGTACTATAAGAGGTTTTCATAACGAGTATTTTAAGTCCAAGTAGACTGATTTGGGTTGAGTAGAAATGAATGTATTTACAAAATAATTAATAATCGGTGAGTTATGAAGATCAAGTTGGTCATTTAATCTTGAATTACTCTAATAATAGTTTTTGAACTGTCTCATGAAAATGTAGAATGTTCGGTGTAAAAGTAAAATTATGGTTGAATTTTAAATAGGATTAGCGTAACTTGTTCCGAAGGGGATAGCATTCTTGAATGTTCTTGAAAACGAATGCTGCAGTTTTTTCTGTCTCGTGTAAGCAGCACTACAATCATTACATTTAAACTTAAAAACTCGAGATTTCTTTTATTTTGTCTCTTTTTCACTTTGACTTATTTACATAAGATTAAAAGTTATTCAAAGCTTTTATTTTATTTTCAAGAAATTTCGACATGTTCAGAGAATGTACACCAAGATATGTTAAACTAAAAAAAAATAGGTACCGGGTTTTCTTCTATGAAGTCGTAAATGATGATTAGAGATTTTATATCAAGTTTTTGTTTTAATATTTTATCAATAATTATTTTCAGCGATATCTTTATTTCGGATTGGTTCAAGATCGAAATTATCTGTGTTTAATGTGTTAATCTGTGAACCTTGAAGTGATATGCTACTAATTTATGTGATTAGGTGTGAGGATGTGATGTGTATAGTGGTTAGTTTGTAGAAATAACGAATCTATGTTCATTATTTGTACGGGCAATGGTTGAATCTAAAGTTGTTGTCTTCTATATCTAGAGTGAATTCTATATCTTGATGTAATCCATTCATGTGAGAAAGGAATGAATCTACTGGTTTTGTACCGGTGGAACAAGCTATCATATTACTATTGATAAGAAATAATCACCCTTATCCACTAAAATTACTATCAAAGTACTGAGGACGTTTCGGCTACCGAGAAGCCATCATCCGAGTAGACTAAATTGTAAATCAAAATTGCTTTTTGTTTATACATATCCAGCTGAGGGTAACCCATTATTTACATCTTTATCTCCAAATAGTATTTAAACAGGCACATTTTGATACATAATTTAGTTTACTCTGATGATGGCTACTTGGTAGCCGAAAGGTCCTCAGTACTTAAATAGTATTTTTGGTGGATAAGGGGGATTATTTCTTATCAATAGTGTTATAATATATCCACAGTGTGAACTCTTCCATAGTTTATTAGGCTATCATATTATTAACATAACGTAACTTTGATATGAACGATTGATTTAAATGATTCATGAATATTTCGGGGGCGGATGGAATCTCGGCCGGAAAAAGGGCAGGTACTAAAAGCCGGTAGGTAAATTCGGCCGGAGGTTTTAAGTTGCTTCCTTATCTCATAGGTATTTTCGGCCGCAAATATTACTTGAAATAAAATAACAGAATGCTTTGTACTAAAATATTACTTTATTTCAATAAAATTATCTATATAAATTTTAAACAAGGACTACAGCAGACACAAAAAAGTCAAGTTAAAATTAAATCAAAATTAATTACATCAACTTATTTCTATAACGTAGACATCTATAACTTAGGTACACTAAACATTTTTAGAAAACATTTTGATGTGAAACAGAGTCGACAAAATTAATTCTAGAAATATTGCCAGATCGGAGCATATTTACCATGTTTTCGATAAATTTTAGTTTATTTTTTACATGTTTGTCTTTAATTTTTGCTGGAATATGTAAATTTTTTAGTTTTAAATATGCATCGATCTGACAATCTTTTAATTTTTCTATAAAAATAAATATAGAAGGGTGAGTTGAATAAAAACTAGAATTAAAGTTCGAATGGAATGATTCGCAGGCATTTGTGGTTCGTTTAATTGATGGGTTTTCATATGCCCATATATTTGGTGGAAAATGATATTCTGGTGCTATGTAGTTTTCTAATAAATAGTCTGCGTATTTATCTATAAGTTTATGGTCCGGTTTGTATGACATGAGATCAAATATGAAACAATCTTCAACTTCAGAGGGGTCTAAATAAGTTAGCCCAAAAGTATGAGTAAGCCATTTGCGCAGATTTTATCTTTATACATTTGGGTTAGGCCTAATGATTGTATTTTTATATACCACGCCTGATGCAAGTGGAATCGACAACCATTTAGTTTGGTTTTGGGAAAGACAACTTTTAGTGCGTTATGAATTGCGATTTCAAAATTCACAAATACCTCCTTCGGTTCAAAAACAATATCAAACAGTTTAAAAATTTTAGATTTTACCGACAAAAAAAGTCTCATATATGTGTCACTGGTCTTGTGAGGCAACAGACAATACAAAAGGGGAACATAATGCCAATTTTTCAGTCCATGGATGGTAAATAACTGACAAAAATATTTTGTACAATAAGAAAATGTGCCATCCATGTAAAAATCTTTCATTTTACATAAAGTTATAATATTTGTTTGGCAAGAAAAAACAATGATATTATCAGCTGTGCTGTTAATAAATAAAAAATTTTCACATGTTGTAGTTTTCGGTCCATAACTTTCTAGTACAGAATGTACATCGTGAATATCCTTAGGCAGGGCAGGTAGCAGCTTACGGCGGCTGTTGTAAAAATTTCTTCTTATTCGATTGACATATGTCGATGACAAATTATCTGGCAAATGTTTTGAAAGAATGCTTTTAATAATTTTTGAAGGTTTCTCCGATATGTCCTCCTCAGTTTTGCGCTTGCATGAAGTTGTCACTATTTTTCTCTCCAACGTAGTCTCATCTGACTCGTGGTTGTGGATTAATTCACTCCTAGTAACTGTGTATTCAGCACCAATGGTGTACAGTTTGGCTAAACATCTTAAATTTTTCTTTATGCACCTCCAACGTACTTCACCACTTTTTAACACGTCCTGTTTACAAAACTGAAACTTTTCCACAACAAGCAAGTCACAACCACGTGAACTCTTAATTGTTGAAACTGATGCCATCGTACAAATATATTTGATGGTTTCTATGGTCTAGTAGCGTTCAAAATAAGTTAAATTTGTCTAGATATCCCAAGTAATTACCAATTTTTTAATCTCATCATAAACATCAACCCTCGGCCGAAATTACATCTGTCATAAATGGTACCCCTTGATTTATGAAGGTAGGCGACGGGATTACCGGCCGAAATTACGCCCGCCGAATTTCAGCAGTAAAGGTGGCCCCATGGGGAGCATAGTGATCTTTTTGTGGACTTTTTCATTGATCATAAAATACACTGTGAAAGAGTTTACACTAAGGATACTCTATAATAGATAAGAGATAGTTTTGATCTATGCTGAGTGAGATTAGGCTCAATATTTTCATCATATTGCAGGTAAAGTATTATTACTAATTAGAAGTTCTTTAATTATGTTAGGATAGTTGGAAGAAGATTTAGAACTGTATTGTAATTGTGACGTGAAACATTAGTATTATAAAACAATATCTACCAATTTCGTCGCTACTTTCGGCAAGGTCCATTAATATTATGAGTAATTATTAGTTATTATATGTATCTTCTTTATGGATAATTAATAATTCATGCAAGGTCAGATTTTAATTCTATGAATTTAGTTGAGGCCAAAAATTCTCCAATTTTATCTATACAGGGTGACTCACCACGAACGAATTTTTTGAAAATTTGGCAGCTGACCAAAGTCAATGGGTACTATTGCTCTAAAATATGTTCAAGATGCTGCACTTTCTGCTATACCGGAAGTCGATGACAACTTCGTTATTTGAAATGGAACACTATAATTTATTGTATTTTTGGATTCTACGAAAATTCTAGGTCCTTTCATTCATCATGTCCAGACCTAAATTCAACCGTTTTTGAGATATTTTTAATTTCAGTGAACAAATTACAGATGCAGACCAGTACTTAATTGACAGTTTCTTCATAACGGCTGCATATTTCGTAACACGCTTTTGGCATTTTGTAGTCAAAGACTTAGCGCAGAGAAATACCATGGAGAAAGTTTCCCATCTTGTACAGGGTGCTCACAAAAAATGTTTGACATGTTAATTTAAAAAATGCCAAAAACTCTAAATTTTCAAATGGAAAACGTCCCATTTGTTTTATAGTAGCCGTATTCAGCACACAAATTTTGAGCAATTTTGTGTTTGGTTCCCTATACCTAAATAATATCGTTTTCGATTTACTTACAAACTACTAGTTTTCCACTTTTGCCAAGCGGCCGTTTTCAAGTTTGATAAATCTAGTTGGCCATGGTCGATTAAACGACTGTCGGAGAATGAAGAAATGTCATTTAGTTTAAAATTATTATGAACAATACCAGCATGGTTGAATTACACAAACGGAGACTATTTGAATTTATTTATTATTTATGGAGAGTGCAACAGATTTATAACAGGAACATGTGCATTATTTGAGCCAGGAAAAAATATTCTTCATCGTTTCGATCAAACAGTCTGAAAATTCCGGATAATTGCACACGCAAGTTTGATCAATCTCCAAATTTCTATAAATATTAAGATACCAGCCAAGGACAAGAAGGTTGCTCTCAACTTCAACTACTATTATTTGACTCACGTGGGTTAAAAGAGAATGATATATTACAGTGGAGTTGGGAAAGCAAGGTTAAGATAACAGTACGTCATGTAGAAGATGTTTTTCAAACGAAAACAAATTTTTTTCAGAATTGATTCCTTTTAGGTATACTTTGGGGACGATCTCTTTAGAATGTGAGAATACCCAAATAATCAGGAATAATACAAATCCTTTGAATAAGTAAATGATTGCAAGATTATATTAATATTTCCCAAAGGTAACAATAATGACAAATTGCCTCAATTTGTATAATGTCTTTTTGAAGATACTTAATCATTTTAAGTACAAAATGTGAAACAAAAAGCTTTAATACGTGAATGTTTCATAATGGATAAGACCGTTTGATCTATTTAGATCACATTTACAGGTATTAGATAAGAAACTACTTTCACATCAAGCTATTTAAGTCGAATGCAAAGATGGATTTATATAATATAGGATTAAAATTATTTCTTGTAGCATTTGGTCAAAAATACATTTCAGCCAATCGCTGAACATAAAAGTATAATTTCACCGATTGACATTATCTTGAGCTACTATGTTAATTGAATCCATATAGCACAGTTAATAGTTGGTATATTCGAATTACTGCAGGTTATCTTTCTGGATAAAGCTGCAAAAGCTCCATAACCCTATATGAATAGCTTCCAACGTTTTTCAACAATATTTATGTTTATAGGCATGGTGGAATGTTTAACGGCTGTGGTGACTTTACCCTGTTAAATTAGCTAGACTTCGTCTCAGAATCTACTATACCGTCAGTTGCATTCGAGGTGTATACAACATTGTATTTACGAACAATATCCGAATCCATCGTACAAGGCAAGGTAAAGAGTTCCTGAAAAATTAAACAAGAAGCGAGTTATTAGGTCAAACTTATTTTATTTCTTAACATAATCTCCTTGTAGCCAGATACACTTCGTCCAACGTTTTTCTAGTTTTTCGATTCCTTACCAATACTACGATTTCAGCAATTCTTCAAAATAAATGTTTCTTTCAGTGTTGACTTCATCGTTGGAGCCAAATCTCTTTCCGCCGAGCTATTTCTTCAAGTTTGGGAATAGAAAGAAATCGCAGGGGGGCAAATCTGGAGGAAATGGTGGATGACGAACCTATTCTTAGAGCAATTCTGGCAATTTTCTCTTTGCGACTGCGGACCTGTTCGCCGGTGCGTTGACCTGGTGGAAGGGCTTTTTTCTTTGCCGAATGCGATCGCTCTCGCTTCAAATCGGCTTCGACTCGATCCAACAGCTCTGCATAATATACGCCGGTTATCGTTTTGCCCTTTTCAAGGTAATCGATATGGACGATACCGTGTGCATCCCAAGAAACTGTCGCCATGACTTTGTTGTTCGATTAACCCATTTTGACCTTTTTCGGCTTTGATTTGACAGGACAAGTCTACTGTATCGGATGTTCTTTGGTCTGTCGCTTGTAGTTAATATAGAGCAAATGCGGCACCCATCTGGTAGATAGCTTCCTCATATTCAAAAATGTATGCAAAATGTTCCTCGGCAATCTCGTGCGCTTTAACTCGCTGATCGTCCACGATCATACCATGGATTTTATCGACGATTTCTGGTGCTGTATCCTCAATCGGACGACCAAAACGTTCGGCGTCCTTTATGGCCATACTACCACAACGAAAATCGGTGAACCACTTGTGAATCGTTCATATTGATGGTGAAGAGTCCCCATAATGTTTAACAAGCGATGCTTTGGTTTGCTTAATGTTTTTCCACGCAAGAAATAAAGTTTAATCAAGACGCGACATTCACTTTCTTCCATGTTTGCAAAAATCTTCAAGGTTGCTTGCTTTCGATGTGTGTCAAGACAGAACTTTATGACATATCAGCCTGCAAATTTTAATGCGTTCTAGTTAAAGATCGTACATCACAAATGATAAATGGGATTTTCGATTGTGGCGCCACCTGTTTTATTTTTCAGGGACTTTTTACTTTGCCCTCGTATACTCCATATACGTTATTGAATTCAGCAAACCGATTTGAAATAAATGCAAGTAATTGGTTCAATGCGAATCAATCTAGAATTGTCTAGTGTTTCACCAAAAATTAATAAGTACATGTTCTGGTTTACAGATATGTCACAAAATGTCATTGAAGCTGCAGGGCCTGACGTCAGCTTTGCTGCCGGAACTGTGGGAAACTACGAAACAGGAAACCATATTTGCTTCCTTCATTAAATGGTGCTAACATGAATTTTGTAGTTGCGAATTTGTACGTGTTGATTATGAATTAAATAATAAATTGTGAATGAAACAAAATTTAATTAATCAGCAATTACGTGACGAAAATTCACTCATAACCTTATATGAAATAGCTTATTGAAGTTCGATTTCCACTAGTACAATAAAATAACACATACAACAGACGCAGCGACTTAACCAGATAAATTGTAGATAATCTTGTACTCTATAATTTTTGAAGTAAAATTTTTATCTACGACCTTCCGTTCTTGAGGAAAATTAGATCCAAAAACATTTTGATATTCCGAAAACAGTCCAAAGGGGAAGATTACAACTTTTTGGTTTTCAGCTCGGCACATGTCCCGCTAACGATATAAAAAGAATAGCTTCGGTATTTTTTTTTTCACAAAAGCCATTTACTGTACTATACTAGGTGTATACTTGCCATTGTACTAGATTTTACAGATGTTAATTATCTTAAATTGGACATGACTAATAGTATAATCAAACAACTATAAATATGTAAAATTTCGATAACAAATGTCCAGTATAACTACACAGGGCAAGGCTATGAAAAACGCAAAACAATGTTTGTGCAAGAAGAATAACTTACTGTGTCTAGGTTTAGATGTTGAAGCCAGTATTATGTGCAATGAAACAATACACGTTTTGAAATGAGCATATAATGCCAAAACAAGATCGAAGCTTATAGAATGCCCTAATGGCTTACGTTCGTTTTGGATTTCCGCCAAAGCAATTGGTAGGAATTTATCTTTCAGTTCATTCTCTCCACTAACCAAAGAAGAAGCCAACCTTTCTGATGGAATGTTTGCAGCAAATTCAAATTTGGATCCACAAGGGAAGGTCCTCCTAATAGTGCTGCCATCGATAGCCATATGCCTGAAATTGTCTTTCGTCAGCGCACAATTAGGCGCATTCTGCTTCACCTCAATACAAAAAAGTCTATGTGACCAGACGGAATTCCACCTGTCATTCTCGAAGAATGTGCGTCTAAATTTACACCAGTTTTTTGCAGGTTGTATACCCTTTCATACAAACTTGGTGTGTTTCCTTCCAGCTTCAAGCCAGCTAGAGTGCAACCAATTCCAAAATAGGAAAGAAGACCCTTCCTAATAATTATAGGCCCATTATACTATTATTTGTGATCTCTAAAGTGATGGAGAAAGCAATCAACATCGAGCTCATCAAATACCTAGAGAGTACACAATTGTGAATGACCGGCAATATGGCTTTCATCAGCAGAGATCAACAGGATACCTGCTTGCCCACGTAACACATGTATGGCAGAAATCTATTGAAAAACATGCGGAATCTATAGCTGTATCATTAGATATCTCCAAAGCATTTGACCGAGTCTGGCACCAATGCCTCCTTGGGAAACTTCCGTCATATGGTTTGCCGCCTCATCTTTGTTGCTTACTATTTAGTTTTCGCTCAGATAGATCACTATATGTGGTGGTTGACGGAGTATCCTCCGATACAATGACTATGATAACTGATTTTTCACAGGGATCTGTCTTGGTATCAACTTTGTTTCTGCTTCATATCAACGATCTGCTGGAAGTGAACACCTGTCCCGTCCACAGCTTTGCAGATGATGGTACACTTCAAACCGCTTTCTCATCTAGAGCCCCTATACCATCCATTGAAGCCGAAAGAGCGAGAAAGGGACAGGCTGACGCAATTGATGGAGATTTGGAAAAGGTTTTGAAATGGGGATCCGATAATCTAGTAGAGTTTAATGCAACCAAAACTCAAGCTTGCGTCTCCTCCAGGAAGACGAATCCCACAGTCCCTAATATGGTGATGTCAGGTAAAACTATTCCTATGAAGTCTTCCATAACAATGCTCGGGATCACCACCAACAGTACCCTCACAAGGGATGATCATTGCGAAAACCTCTTCCCAAAAACTTAATTTTCTATTCCCTGCCAAGAGCTACTCCACATCCCAGCAGCTCCTCATAATCTACAAAGCACAGATTCAACCTATCCAGACTGTTCACATGTTTAGAGTTCGGATCCCAAACATACGCTGAAGCTCTGATATTGTACTCAGAAGAGAGCTATTAGTTTGATGGATGATGTCACCCTTACGAGTTCATTGACCTCTTTGGAACATCGTAGATATGTGGGAGATCTCTCCCTTTTCTATAGATATATCCATGGTCGGTGTTCATTAGAAATTTCGTCTGTTGTTCCACTACGAGAGATTCCAGATAGGTAGACTATAAGAGCTCAAACTAGTAACCACTTCACTGTCAAACTCGATACCTGCCGAACTTCTATCTACCAGACTTCATTTTTCTATCGAACAGCGAATTTGTGGAGCTCTTTGCCTAGTAAGGTCTTTCCCTATGCCTATAATCTCCAAACCTTCAAGCAAAATACGGATGCTTGTCTCGTCTCCCTACATTCCACTGCTGACTGACACGATGTTCTTCGAACAATATAGGTTTCCCTCTCGGGTAGTCAAACTTTTAAAAAAATGCACAAATGCATAACAATAATATTATTATTGCTATTTCTTATTGACAAAAACTTTATATTGGAATGTATTTGTTTGTTATAAATTGTTTGATTATTTTCTATACTGGAATATTTTATATTGCTACCGTGAATATGTACGTCATGAGATGTGTTAATTCAGGTTTATTGTGAAGGGATAATAATATTTGTGACAATTTATTTTTTTTTAACGCAGCAAATTCCTTCAGAATAATTCTACGTAATATAATGGAATAACTAGATGAAGTAATAAATAACGGAACTATTTTATAATTTAACTCCCATAGTTTTTTTTTTAATTACAATTTTGGTAATTTCTTGGAATACTGGGACTGTACGAACTAACTTGAAGTTCTAATATTCCTCAATACAAACATTACTGGAGAAATGGAAGAGTAGTGTCAATACTATATATTTATAAAACTTGCGGTATAAAGATTGAGTGAAACCATATAAAATTATTCGAATTTGATGAAGTAACAGGATTAATGTTGCGTTCAAAATCATAATATCAAAATATATTTGTATCATTAGATCGCGATTAGAATCGAGTATTACAGTTACATTGCCCAATCATGATGCAAGTTATCATGTAGCAGGACAGGGGTATTTGATAAATGAGCATAAATTTAATAATTTCGTAGTATATCACGAGCGGACAACGTTTATGTTATACTTTTGTGAAAAGTACACATCTGAAAAATTTAATTAACGCATCGACAAGAGGAAAATGCTTTTGCGTGTGTGTGAGAGTGTGTGATTGTGTATGATGGGAAATGAAATTATTAAGCGCCGTCGTTATAAAAGTTATAAAATGAAATTTCCGGGCCACAAAGCATGTCTGGGGGAGATGATATATAGGAACGCATTTTTTGCGTACTATTTATAATGGAAAGAATCAATGTTTGTTGACGAGGTTGCCACGTCGAAGCTGTCGCGGAATGCGCCTCGCCGCGGCAACGCAGCTCCATCAGATCGATGCGGTCCTCGGTAAAGGCAATGGTTTCTTCTCGGAGAAGTTCGAGGGTGCTCGTGAGCACGGGGTGGTTGTCCCCCTAGCCGTACCTCAGCCACCGCGGGGCCGGGGTCGGTCTTTCCGCACATCTATGCGCCCGTCGGCCCGTTCGCTTATGGGACCGTTTCCTCTCTATATATTTACTTATAGTTGTAACATTTCATAGTTTCCATTACATTACAAAAATTGATGAGCAATGATAATAAAAGCCAGGTTCCAAATTACACTCACGACTTTCATTATCATTATAAAATTATGAAGTAGGTAATGAAATCATCGCCATTATCTATAATACATTTATTATGCATTTCTTCCATCAAATAGGTTTACGAGCCGATCAGCTTCATATCGATTAATACTAGTTACTTATATCCATCAATGAAAAGAACTAAGTATCAAAGAAACAATAATATTCTTTATTGTTTCATGAATTTCTTACGAATTCGAGCTGACCTTAGAGAACTCATTTCAAATGATGTTACAGTTATTGAAATTATGTTCATATAATGATATCAATCCATTCATTGTAATAGTAAGATAATTTATTTAGAGCGTCCCTGGTCATTTTCATTACAAAAGCATTAATATTTATGAACAATAACGACTGGAAAATATCAAGGTTCAACGACCTCCCGTTGATACCAACGAATAAATCATTGATATCATATACAAAACAACAAAAACTTGGAGCTTACAAACTAAGGTGCAATGCTTTGTAAAATATAGCTCAGACAAGAACTAGTTTTCAACAACATATGATTATAGTTTTACAAGAATATTCATGATAGATGTACAGGAAAAGGCCATGTTGAATAAATTAGAATATTTGGACAATTGAAAAATTAGAATGATGCAATATCACGACGATATGAAATTATCCTCAATTTTATTAGTACAGATACCGAACTGTATATTGACACTTTTATGTCTTTCGTAGCCTTAAGCATGAATAATTTTACCTTATAAATGTTTACAGGGTAGAAACTATTTCCGATGTTTCCAAAACTATTCATCTACGATCTAAATTTGTGGAACTGAGTTAAACATTGTAATATGATATGATGATGTATAATCGAGATTTCTAGTAAAATGTTTGTGATAACCTCAAATTATTTCTGGTGCTCCATACTAATTGTGTAACTCTGAGACATTACTGAATGAATGGGATTTCAACATTTTTAACATAACAACAAGGTCTCAATATAAAATTATTTCTAATTGTGAATGAATGGATACTGTGTCCTTGATGGCCCGATAAATTGGATGTTCTCATAACACGAAACAATCACAGCATTATAAATACAATAATAATCGCCCTTATCCAATAAAATACTGTTCAAGTACTGAGGTCCTTCCAGATACTAAATAGCCATAATCAGAGTAAACTAAAATGGGAAACAAAATGTGCCTGTTCAAATATTATTTGTAATTCGTAGGGTATATAGGACATTACCCTCAGCTGGAGATGAATCTGAATTCATTGAATTGCTTCTTTTGCTTAAACTTGGACAAATCCGGGATTTACAAAATTGGAAATGTATAAGCAAAGAAGCAATTTAATGAAATCAGATTTATATTCAGCTGAGGGTAATCCCTTATATATCCTACTAATTATAAATAGTATTCAAACAGGCACATTTCGTTTTCTAATTTAGTTTATTCTGGTGATGGCTACTTGGTAGCTGGAAGGTTCTCAGTATATGTACAGTTTTTTCAGATACTGGTGATTGTTTCTTATTTATAGTGTTGTATTGTATCCACAATATGAACTTTGTTATAGTTCGATCACAGTATTGTTCACAAAACCGAAGTGTGATGACGTACGTGAATAACGTAATTTCTGCAAGGGTATTATAAAAACTAAACAATACGTATGTGAAAAGTTGAAAATGACCATTACCTTCAATTGGAAAGTATAAATTTCCCACTGTTCTTGTTGTTCTTTCATTTCGAATTCTAGAATCGTACAAGAATAGTAGATGATATATTTTCATTTAGTTGTTTACAATTGTAGTCGTTGATAATATACTTACCTTTTCATTTTTGGTATACTTGATTTCTGTTGTATTGGCTTCGAACATAGCTCATTCAATAAATGAAGGATTTAAAATAAAGTGAGTGAAGACTGGGAAGAGCTTTTCCCAACGGTTGATATGTTTCTACAATTTTCACATTCGATGGAATAAGTCTATAAAATGGGAATCTACGATTGGAGTCTGCAAGATGTCTGAATTATAATTAATTCTCGGGAGATAGGTCTGTTCAAAACAAAACTGTTCATTAATTGCTCTTTACGTACGTTACAGTCTTGCGACATTCTTCATAAGAGTTCTCATAGGAAAAACCTGAGTTAATTAAACACTAACTTATTCGGTAGAAATATGTAATCAGTGGCGGTTAGTACTAAAGGGCACAAGGGCACGTGTTCGCATGTAATTCAGTGCATTATTTTATTCCGCACGTCTGGCGCATGCAATACTAACGCTCAAAACTATGTTCCCGGAAACGTTCTGAAGTGTACCTATTTCAAGTATGATTCGGCTGACTACGGTTATCTTCGCCACACGCGCATTTACCGTCGGTTAGGAGCACAAAGCGGCGTATCTCCAGTAAAGTCTTGCCTTTATAGTGTACAGTGTGTGAATTCAATTCGAAGACGTTAATTCTGAAGTAACGTCTATTATCGATGATGGAAGTTAATTGTTTGCAAAATCTTTTGAGAAACCCGTCATCATTTGAGGAAAAGCTTTTAATTAAAAAGAAAGGAAAGCCTATTCCTGATCTCCAAATAAACTATACTTCCACCAGTAAAACCCGAACTTACAATAGAGTATTCAACAAGAATATGTATGAAAAATACAAATGAATGTGCGGATGTCCAGTAACGAGTAAACTATTTTGTTTCATGTGCTTATTTTTTGAGATTGAGGTTAGTACGTGGAATAAACAAGGGTTGAATGATTTAAAACACATCGCAGAGAGGGCAAAGAAACAAGAAAATTCCGTTTCTCTCATGAACGCATGCATGGATTTTAGTGTTATAGACAAAGTGGAGATACGTGAACAGGTAGACAGGTGTTTATTTGCGACATAAAACTAACTACAATGAAACTGAGGAAAAAAATTGTCATATTTTGCGCCAGTTAATTATGTGCATGAATTTTTGCGTAATCTTTGAATTGGCTTTACAAGGTCATGATGAGACATTGACTTCGGAAAATCCAGGTATTTATGTAGGCTCAATCAATTTTGCAGCTCAATAGACGCTATGCTTGCAATACATATGAAAGGTTCGCGTTTACAAGTGTTTAAAGACGTCTCAAAGACTATTCAGAACGAATTGCTAGATGCAAGGTTTCAAATTTACAAGCAGGAAATATAAAAAAAATGAACTCTGAAAATTTCATTGTTTTGGAGGTCGATGAAACTGCAGACACCTCTAATCATCAGCAAATGATTGTTATTATTCGATACGTGTTTAATGGACACATTTTTGAACGCTTTCGGTCTTTTTTTAAGCCGGGTGGACTAAATGCTGATGTATAAGCAGAAACATTGCTTAGTGAATTGCAGATTATTTTTAATTCTCCTTCTGCGTCTGATAACAATAAACTAATCGCTCAAAGTTACGATGGGGCGTCCATGATGAAGGGTAAGACAAATGATGTCCAAGCTTATCAAAAGAACATTTCCACATGCACATTATATTCACTGTTTCGCGCATCAATTTAATTTAATTATTGAACGAGCGGCACAGTGCAATAAAAAATTAAAATTTTCTTTGCAAATTTGCTATCATTTTCAAGCTTTTTTTTCGATCGCCAAAACGAACGGTAATTCTTGATGAAATAGTCTCTACACACGCTGGATTTTCAGATGTCGAACTGTGAACACATTATTTGAACACTATGATTCTTTCAAAGAATGTTTAGACCAAATTATTGACAAAGATGGGATGGATTCAGTTACTATTAGTGAAGCAAGTGGTTTATTGAAACATTTGAATTGCCCGGAATTTCTCTACTGGTTGAAAATATTTCATTTGATCATGCCACATGTTGAAATATTATTTAGTCGTTCTCAAATGCACGGGATTGGAAGTTCTCAACTGCAAAAGGCAATTGAACAATTCCTACAGCAAATTATTCGAATTAGTAATTACACTAACAATGGCAATCAATAAAGAACGCAATAATGAAGAACTGATAGGAAAAGACAAAAAACGACAGCTGGAGATTACGGAACTATTATTCAGAAGGAAGTATATGACACTATTTTAAGCCAAATTAGCAACCGGTTTGATTATAGGGATCACTTAAGTGCAGCAAAATTATTTGACGCTCGATATTTTAAAACTTATAGACATGCATATCCACAAAAATATTTTGATGAAACTGTGAAATCTTATCCTATGTTGGACAGTGTAAAATTAAAAAGAGAACTTTCAGAAATTTATGAGCTCGATGACAGGTGTGACGTTGGTGGTATTTTGCCACTTTTAGTATTCATAACAGACAACAATCTAAAAAAAGGTTTTGATTGAAACATACAAACTGTTGGATATCATTTGTACAACGCTCATGTCGACAGCAGAATGTGAACGATGTTTTCCCACCTTCAAACGCATTAAGACTTTTCTCAGAAGCACAATGTCAGAATATCGACTTAACACATTGGCGATCCTATCAAAAGAAAAGGAAGTTCGTCCAGTCTATCCTGGGTTTTGACAACAGAGTCATAGACATGTAGTCTAGCATGAAGAGTAGGAGAATGGATTTTATGTAGAAACAATAAGTAAGTTTTTTCTTGTGCCCACCCTCTTTCATAATTAAAGAGCCGCCACTGATAACAACGATATATAGTCTAATCACAGTTATTTACAACAGTACAATATATATACATACTATGATAGCTATTCCTCTTGTTAAAGAAATAATTTAGATCAAATGATTACATGTTCTTATTCAAATAGCGTTCCCAAATGTAATTATCTTCTAGCACTCGACGTTAGATGCGAAAGATGCGATGTAACGCAACGTAAGAGGAACAAAATTAATGTTGCCATCAGATCAGCCCTTTCAAGAGGAGAAAACGTAACAGCAACAAATACAAGCGGAACACTGATTGAAAATAATAAATTAATTCACTGCATTCAATCAAAGAAATGTGTGAAAGCTAGTTGAATTGTAAAATAAAATTCTTTATGTGATAAACACCAATATCGAACAACATTGAACTGAAATATTAAGAATGAAAGAAGGAATATTATCGGCATGTTTGGAATGAGCGGTATTGCTTATGAAAGTGGGTTCTCATATACATATATACATGCAAAAAGCTAGGGACCAGTCAATATCCACAGTACATGCGCCAGGGGATGGAGAAGAAGCAATATAATGTAAAAAGAAGAGGAAACGAAAGGAAATTTTATACAAAATAAAGTCCTGTATTAAAACTTGACTTCGTTTATGAATGTTAATAATTTACTTTGCATACTCAGAACTTTCTTTGTATAATATACAATAATCGCGAACTAACAAGTACTATGAAATTAATTAAAGATGAAAACAGTGTGTCCCTGCATTTTATATTCGCTAATTTATTAATGGAAGCCAAAATTGCATAATTGACTACAAAGAATGTTTCTTATATGTAATAACTATTCCGCGTCAAAGGCAGTGGCGTTTCATTCCAACGGCCAATGACCAATTGATAAAAAGGTAAATTTATTAACAAAGTCTGTGGTACAGGAGAAATAGATCACAAGTAAAACATAAACAGAACTTCTAACACTATGGTGAATGTATACAAAATGGAAGCGTTATTTCTTGACCCAGGTATGAATTATATATAACTTCTCGGGAAATAGGTCACACTAACACATAAGCTTATTATTTTCTCTTTAACGTACGTTTCAGTCTAACGACCATTATCAGAAGACGTATTCTGTCTGAAACGGGATTTCTTAAAATTAATTGTATCGAGCACATACCGTCCTTTTCGCACTAATATCAATGAAAATACTCACGTCGCTGAAACGAACAGAAAAACGAGTAATCGAAATTGTAACACATTGATGTTTCAAGTATATGAATCAAGAATCCACTACTTAGCAATTTTCTTATAAACCTAGAAGTCATATCAGAGCACAGTTTGTAATACGAATGAAGGACTGAACTAAAAATATAACTCTGGAGTATCCACTTTCGAACAAGATGTTGAAGATTTATGAGGTAACAGAAAAAGGTTGTCAAACCTTATTAGAAATATTGCTATTTTAGCATTCTACCTAAAATATACTTTTAACATTATATAAACGCATCTAGGAATTTGCAAGGGTTTTAATTAATTAAATTAGTATAAGTCTGACATAAAGAATTTCGGATCTACGATTCACCAGACTCGGAGTCACGTTTTATGAGAATTATCTCCCGTAGAGATCTTTTTTAATAATTGGTTTCTTTAGTTGAAATATTAACATTTTTGTAATCAAATTGATGGTTATAATCAAAACAATGTTTAGCAAGGGCGGTGGAAGTTTCTAGTACTATACTTATGGCCATACATTTTTTTTTGTAAATATTGTTTAGAGTTTTCTGTATAAGTCCCAACGCAATCTTAACACTTTATTTTATATAATATGTGGGTCTATTCATCTTCAGGTATGTAAGGTATTAGATTTGAAAAATATTTACCAACACAGTTAGTAGGTTTATGCGCAACATTTATATCATACTTTTTAAAACATTTCGTAATTTTCTCTGAAGTCTCCGGAATATGGTAATGTTATAAAATATGTGTATTACCATTTATGTTATTTATATATGACGTTTCATTAGAGATTTTGTCTATTCTTTTTTTAATGATGGAGTTGAAAAATGTTTTACGATAGCCATTCATTTCCAGTGTATAACGAACGAATGTTAAAAGTATATTTTAGATAGAATGCTCAAATAGCAATATTTCTAATAAGGTCTTACAACATTTTTCTGTTACCTCAAAAATCTTCAACATCTGGTTCGGAAATGGATACTTGAGCGTTATAGTTTTGGTGTCAGTCGTATTTCAAATGGTGCTTTGAAATAACTTTGAATGTTATGAGAAAATTGCTAAGCAGTGGATTCTTGATACATATACATATACTTAAAACATTAATGTGTTACAATTTCGATTACTCGTGTTTCTGTTCGTTTCGGCGACGTGACCATTTTAATTGAAATTAGTGCGACGCTTTGTGCTTGATATAATTAGTTTTGAGAAATCCCGTTTTTAGACATTGATACGTTTTCTAATGACGAGCGAGAGACTGAAACGTACGTAAAGATGAACATAATAAGCATATATGTTATTGTGAGCTATTTTCCGAAAATTTATATGTAATATCAAAATGGAAGCTTTATGAAATACATTGAGCAATTATAAAGTACTCAATAAGACTCGAAATATTTCGGTGATCTCTTAAAAATGAATATCTCAATGTTACACTTTGAATACCGTTTATTTTTATCTTTTAACTAGTGGTAGATATATATGGCAACACGATTCTTTGAGTACGGTTGGGAGATCAGTGACAAGTTTAAGTCTGAAAAGGTGGGATATCACCTCTCGGGACAAGGCCGACATTTTGGTTTAAGGGGTTAATTCGTTTTTTGCCGATTTTTTGTGAATAACATCTTCATTATTAGGGAGAATTTTTGGAGAGTATAAAATTATCTCCAAAATTCTCTTTCTTCATAAGTCGATTATTAAATAATCTTCACCTTTGTACCATCGAAAAAGCTGAAAATATAGAAAACAATATCATTTTTCTTTCAGGGGAATGCACAAAAAAAGTGTTCATAAAAGGTATAACGGACAATAAATTTTGTTTGAACAATATTTTCTTCTGACTCGCAGTTCTCGCGTCATAGGACACCATTCCGGTACAAAACGCATTCTCAGGTCTCGAGATTCAGCGAACTTATTTCGATAATTTTTTTATAAATGTTCGATAAAGTAATTTCAAATATATTCCATTATATAAGTGGAGAAAAAGTAGTAAACACTCTATTTATGTGTTATGTGTGTTTATAATGCCATTAATTCGTGAAAAACATTTTGAGAAATTTATGAATGTTTTTCATGTTGAAAAAAATTTACTTCTGAGTATTTAATATGACTTGTGTAAGTTTCAATGAATTTAATCCGAAAACGCATTTTTAACAATATCATGAGTTTAGTGTTGTACTCAGATGGTTGTTGATCTTATCTTTCGCGAAGGTCCTAGTGACTCGTTATCGCCCACATCGAAAAAAGTGGAGTTGTTCAAAGAAGAAAGAGTCTGGACGAGTAAAATATCGTGGTCTCCATCTTCATCCTCTTCAGTTGGTGGTGGAGGATTTCAGGAGGCTTTGTATCTTAATGTATTTGTGTTCATGTAAAATTCTGAAAACGTTAGATTGGCTAATACCGGAAGCTGCAGGAAGTTATCGTACAGATTGCGCGTTTGACATAAGTTGGACATGTTCCAATAACGCCACAGCTGCTCCTTCATCACTAACAATTCCAATGGGTGCCCTTTTTTTATCCATTACTGAACCCGTCTCCACAAATTTTGAAATCAATTCCATTACGTACTTATGGCGAACGCTACGTTCAGGAAGGTTTTCGTTAAATATCCTTGCAGCCGCTCGGGCTTAATTTTGATTTTGGTAATAAAGGCTAACCAGCTCAACACGTTCTTGCAATGTTTACATCATATTTTTCGAAATTTTAAATAAATCAGCGAACTAGTAACTCAACAGATTGATTAAAATCATGAAATGATCGAAGAAACGTTAAAACCGGATGAACACCTACTAAGAACAAAAAATGAAGGCAACATAAGGAAATGTTTTGCTGTTTTTTTCTTTATTAGTTTGAGAGAATGTATGATTGTATGGAAGCCAATGGAGGACAATTTGAACATTTGATTTAAACACGCAGATTTAATTTTTTCCATTGTAAGCATGACAATTTTTTTACGAATGTAAGTTTTTGAAGATTGTTTAAGTTTGTAAAAAAGGTTTAATAAAAATGAGCTTGTACATTGTACAAATATCCAAAATATTCAAGGTGGCGCATTCGAGCAACAAAATTAATTTTTGGCAAAAACGGTTCATCAAATTTACGTTTTTCATACACCGTTGTAAAGAGGCTTCCAAGACCTTTCAAATGACGTATCACTCAACCCCTCTCCCCTATTCAATTTTGAGGGGTTGGTTAGGGGGTGGTTGCTCGTTCCAGCCTCAAATATACGTCAAAAGATGTCCCCCAAACAAAATCATTCGACGTGTTTCGGGAGATTTTTCCACTCACTATGGGATAAGAAATATACGGGGTGGCTCGTCTGAGATGGAACATCCTGTATACATGCGATTTGCTATTCGGGGCTACAGATAATATGACTAAAGCTAAACATAAACGGTGTATAGTGATCATCAACATATCAATTGATATTGCTGAATATAGAATAAGAAATTCACACGTCGTTACCATTGAATGCAATCAATTCAACACTGAAATCCTTTCAATACAAAAATAACTTTTATTCTCAATCAGCCATGGAAAACCTAGAAATAAATCTTATTATTTCTTCAAAAGGTATGGCGATGATTGTTTCACAGCTATACTACAACAACTGATGATTCAAAACTACAATTTACTATAGAAACAGAAAACAACAACCAAATTAAGTTACCTCGCTCTACAAGTTAAATAACAATTCTTCCGTTCTATTGAGGAGATACTATAGATTCTAAAAATTGAAAAGAGAAAAATACAACGATGTGATTCAAAGATTCAATAATGATGTAACATATTATGTAGGTACTCACAACTCTGATGAGTCAAACAAACAGGATAAACAATCATAAAAAAATATTGTGACAGGTATCTTAACTGATCCTGAATTTCGCGATTTCGTAATATCCAAAAGCTACGCTTACAGTAATTATCTACAAACTTTCATAAACAATTTTTTTCAAACTGAATTCACAAGTACAAAAACGAAAACAATAAAATTATGAACTACGAAAATACGGAAACTGAAAAATATATAAAACTCCCATACGTACAACAACCATCAGAAAAACTCAACATTATTGTAAGAGAATACTACTCAATACAACATATAAATAATAATAGCTAATACATTAATATTCTGAATTCGAAAGCAAAATTCCCAAAAAGAACGACTTCTCAATATATAAACAAAACAAAACATAGACGAATGAATCAAAGGACATAAGTATAGATAAACATCAACAGCTTTGAAAAGACATGGGACAAATACCAAACATAAAAAATATTATAATGGGAAGAGTCGAGCTTAAATGACAAAGCAGTCATGAATGATGTATCAGAAATATACAACATGATTCTTTGAAAAATAACTAAACCAGAAAAGTTCAGTTAAATAGTAACAACAACGCAATAGTCACATGTAAGCAATTACATTTTACTACAAACAGATACTCATTTTTTAACAAGTTTAACAAATGGCCAATCAGCAGGGTACTTTACCCTAACATTTAGAACGAAAACCTACATTATAAATAAGAAATAATCATCCTTATCCACTAGAAATACTGTTAAAGTACTGAGGACCTTTCGGCTACCAAGCAGCCATCATCTGAGTGATGGCTGCTTGACAACAGCTGGCATAAGTCAACAACAAGGTCATGGCAACACGACAGCTATCCAGACGTGCATACCGGAAAACATGGGGCTCTGCTGAAAACCATGATAACTCATGCATCTTTCTTCCCCCCAAGTTTGGTGCAAGGACTGGCCAGTTATTGTGAGAGGAGGAATCTGACGGAAATGCCCATCACACAGAATGAGGTAGTAAGGATATCAACGAAGAATGTGAAAGCTTTTGGTGTAGGAAAAACTTGGGATACTGAATGTAGGGAATACCCACCACTTTTGTGTAAGAAAAGAGGTTTTGGACATAACTGTAAGTAGTCTGGGCCTACTCAATTTCATCAGGAATTGGCGCGTTTCTGAATAACCCTCCACACCTTCAGAAACCTCCTGAACACTGATTGGCGAAGGTTTGATAGGAATACTAAAATGTAATATTGAACAAACAGCTGTGAAAAATACACCGAAAAGGTATATTCAGCTGGATCTTGCAGTAGAAGAACTAACATAGGCAATAACGGATTCATATGAATCCAGCTGCGGTCTAAAAGTGAAAATTTAAGCCCCTTAGACGGATTGAGGAATTGGTCAGTCTTAGGCAAGTGCTCTAACAAGGCAAAGATAACCAATTTGTGGAAGGACTATAAGAGACGTTATACCACCTACAGTCACAGCCTCCGCAGAGCGAAGCATCTAAGCTTGTGGAGAAATATCCTCAACCACGGCAGTGGCACGATTACATAGAATCACTAGAAAGGACAAGATAGAGATAAACTGCCCTAATGAAAAGTGATGGAAGTTATACAGAGGGTAGTGAGCAGAAATCGAAGTTCCTTCTGGAAACACATTATCCAAGTTGTAACTACAACAAAGCATTGGAAATTGAGTCTAGCGAGGAGACCATGTATAAAGGATTGAACTAACGCGACGTAGATTTTCAAGTAGAAAAGATACTAGACAATCAAGTCCTCTAATCCATACAAGTCTCCGGAAGCTCATGGTGATTCCCATGTCCTTCTACAGAGTGGAATATGGGTGATCTCCTCCCCGAAACCGCATTATATCAGCTGACAGGTAAAATAGAAAAGGCGCAGGAACAGAAAGAAATAGCTCTTTGTGCCTCCTTTGACATCGAAGAAACCTTTGATAACGCGTCACACTACGGACCAGAAGAGCTGAAACAAGGACAATGTGCAAGAGAAAACAAAATGAAGGTAGTACATCGAGTCTGGTATGGGAATGCCGGACAACTCAGCGCGGTGGCAGAACACAACAAAATATCTTTGATGTGGGTCTCAGGACACTGGCAATGAAAAAACAGATGTACTAGCCAAACTGGCCCATCAACCCCATATTTTGGCCCAAAACCTGTACTCGAGCAACAAAAACCGTTTTCCGTGAATGCGTATGAGACTGGGTCGAACAGCAACAAAGACAGTGCTGGAATGAAGCTCCTCGTATGTACCACGAGAAAGCATGCTCACCACTCAACATGCCTCCTCTGTGATCACATCCCATCAATATGAGACTGTTCGATGGAGTCACTGGCAGATAAATCATATGAAAAACGGTCACGTTAAATATTTGGAAACAAGAGAAATAACTAGTTTATAGGATACTAGCTGTTGTCCGCAGACTACGCGCACAGAAACAGCTAATAACCATTGATGACGGCATCGGCTTCACCACCGCGATGTAGTACCCGAGTTTCAATATTTAATGCATATTTCAAATGAGTAGAAACAAAAGACGTAGAAAGACGTGAAATTATACTGTCACAGACATAATTTGACTCTTGATGCTGTCTGTCATGAACACGTTACCTGTCTTGTTGAGGGGTTGTGTGTTGTCTGTCATAGATAGCCTGAACTGTCATAATGATCCATTAATCTGTGGAACTGTTCGTCATATAAATTGTACGTGATTATACTAGCTGTCAAAATTTCAAAATATATCGAATCGCTTTTACCCCGTTTGCAATTGAGTTTCCTTCCTTAATTGGTTACGCACGTCGGTTGAAGAACCTAGCTGCCAAATTTCAAGTAGATTGTCTTCATAGTTTCGAAGATTTCGTGATGATTGAGTTAGTTAGTGGTAAATGCACCTTTAATCTAAAGGCAGTTGCTGAGTAGCTGTAACTTCTATAGCCAAGTTGTATTTCGTAATAGTTATTTATGTATTAAGGGCGTAAATTGGATTTTATGGCGTAAGACGTAATTTAGGCCATAAATGCCTGTGCCTGTGGTACATAACACAAATCTATGCCAGGATGAAGATTTATTAATTTAAAAATATTTATAAAATAAATTGAATTTTTCACCTACATCTGACGTTGCTTTGATCAAATTAGAGATTTGAAGCATTACTATGAGATAAGATGGTGACAACAAACCAAACCAATGTAGGAGAATCAGAAACAAATGAATATGAATGAAATATACAGATTTATCTCATGTTGGCTGTTGACAGATAACAATGATAAGGCCTTTCTAGATCTGGACCAGAAAGACCTTACCATGAATATTTTTTTTGTTGCATTGTTAACATAAATTATTCGAAATCAAATTTCAATAAAAAGTAAAATTTACGATTTATAATGAAATCTTCTCATTTTGCAAGTGTGTAAACTGTTTTTATTAGGTATGATATTGTTGTTTGATGATTCATTATAGTACATAGGCAATAAAGAAGTTCATGAGCTTTAAAAAGATGTTTATGACGAAAGATTTCGTGTATAATTATCTATTTATTATATATCCGTGCATAAACAAAATGTGTATGCCTAGTGGCGTCCCATAGTCAGTAAAGAACAACTGAAATGCATTGGTACCAATTATTATAGGCAACAGAAAAGAGAAAAATATATAAAATGGTGCATACTATGCACTTTCAACGCATACAGAAGAGGGGTCAAATTGAAAACTTTCAGAATAAAATTAGATCAATCTTCAAACAATTCAGTAGTAATAATAAGCTCGAAATTATCACCCTCACCATCCACTTTTGGTGGATAAGAGGATTATTTCGTACTTATTAGTTATACACGGTGTTTCAAAAAAAGGTGACCCCGTTGCTAGGATAGGTAGAACACTGAAAGATAAGTGTTTTCCTTAGTAAAAAAAACTCGTAACCACATCCGTATTCAAGATACAGGGTGCTGTAAAAAAATGTTTAAAGACATTTTTTACGATTATGTCAAAACAACTGGCAACATTGTGATGAAATTTGATATGAATATATTTTGGAAGCTGACACATCGCATGAATTTATTTTTATATCGGACTCTCATATAGTCCGATATAAAAATATCATATATAAGGTTCGTACCGAGTAGTTTTATTCATAACTTTTTTGAGGCTGTTTTCTAATTCAAATTTTACGTGGAATTAAATATCACTCAATTTTACACCAAAAAGGTACCCTTGCTAAAACTCGATAATGTGTACAGTTTTCGGAATATTTAGATTTGAAAATGATGAAGTAATAACTGATGCTGGTATAAAGTAAAAAGCAATTATCAATTTACTAAAAACCAAAAACAATAGCATTATTCTAATGCTAAAGTTATTAATTAAACGAAGAATCACAGCAAGAAAATTAAGATAAATTTGAATAAAAACATGAAATATTCAATCAGTTAGAGTAAGTGTTCAAAAACGTCGTCGCAAGCTTCGAAATGGTTTTGTCTGAGTTAGCCATGAAAACCTGACATTTATTGATAGTTAAGGCGTTAATGTCAATAACATTAAATATTGTTGATAAATACGTTAATTAATAATCTAAATATATTCAAAGGTTGATCAAGATCCAACAATTAGCGTGAGGAATATGGCACGACAAAAAAATAGGGTAAGTGATACAGTTATTGGCACTTTAAGCTATAGGCTACCATATAATCGTCAGCAAAATCTATATTATTCTTTTGATAGTGTCAAGAACTGTGACATAGTGTTCAGACATATTGAAATTTTCAAAACTAAAATAAAATTAATGATATCATGAATAGTAATAATAAAAATGTGGTTAATATTGTAAAATAGCAAAAACGACAGACATTGGCACCCAAGCTACAGTTATTGACATGGTAAGGTTCTCTAGGGATTGGCACAGATGACATGGAAAACTTTTTTTTTCAATAGGTATCTAGGTAAATTAAATACAGGATTAATAGAACTCATCCTGGTACCTAGGTAAGTAGAAGACTTTTTGATTAATTGGCAAATCATTTAATTAGTTTCTTTTACAGGTACTACACTCAAAAGTTTCGGCTGCTGTCGCATCGAAAAGATTTAGTTTCTGGATACATTTCTTATCGTAAGATCGAATGCAACTTGAACATTTATAACCAACATAAATTTTAGTTATGTTATTAACACATATATAATACAGTCCACTTTTTATTTGATATACAGGTATTTCGAGTCCTTGAGAAAAATTGTCTAGATTTTATTTTTGTTCCTCAAAATTCTATCAAAGAGGTTTCGCTTTAAACATTCAATTGCACTTTTAACTTGCACATTAGAAATTATACGAATTTTTTCATCACGTTTAACTTCCAAACCTTCAGAAATGTCCTTACTATTTTCAACAAGAACATTCTCGTTGCCATCTTTTGGTATCTCGTATTTTTGGACTTCATCAGTTTTGTGTTCATTTAGAGACTCACATGGAACTTTCTCAATTTTTCAAAAATTCAATTGTGGAAGCCGTTACTTTGTGATAGTTTATCATTTTAACGAAATAATAAATAAAACTACTTTGTTTTACTATCACTGATATTTAATATAGTCGTGACTATAGTTTCAACACTAAACGTGTCATCTTCAGAAAAATCTGAAATCTGAAGATGACACGTTTAGTGTTGAAACTATAGTAACGACTATATTAAATATCAGTGATAGTAAAACAAAGTAGTTTTATTTATTATTTCGTTCTCACTTTTTGTTTATCTTTCAATTTTCGTTTCTCTGTCTCCTCTTTCTTTTCAATTCGTTTACGCTTTCTTTGTTTCTTTTGATTTTCTGCATCCTCCTTTTTATGCCTCTTTTCCAACTGCATCTGATTCCATTTTTCTGAGGTAAGTACAAAAGGCATTCTTTCTACATCTCTCTCCCCTTATCTGATCGAACTTTCTGGCCAAACTAAATAGTCTTTGATTGATTGATTTTGTAATATTTCGGATGTATTATTATTTGTCTCTACAGAAGGTTATGTGAAAACAGTTTCCGATGATCTTCCGTCATTTTCAGGTTTCTGCTCTGATTCTAAATTTTCAAATATTATTGGTATCTCTTCTAGATTAAAAAGTTGTTCTGTGATATTATCAATGCTAATATTTTCGTCAATTTCTAAAATAATAAATAGGTTTTGTAGAAACCTCATCCAAATCAGTATTTTCATTTCGTTTTTTTTTAAGTCATGTGCTACTGATACATCTTTAAATTCTTTCCACGACTTATATACCACCTAGGAGTCTTCAGATTCTTGTTCAGTTATTTCATCTATCCTTTTAAATTTGTTCAGTAAATGATTGCCAACTATCTCTGCGAATCTGTGATAACGGAGATCTGTCAATGAAGAATTTTGTTGATCCTGGTTGTTTTTTGTTTCACCAAGACATTTAGTATAGTCTATTGCATCAGCATTCAAGGACACAAACCAGTAGTTACTAACCCACTTTTTATAACATCAGGCCGTAAGAAGGTTTCAACAACATTTTTTAAAACAAGTGCAAATTTGTCTTGGGTCAGTGCTTCAGTTATTTTCTCTCCTCCAGTCTAATACCTCCCTTTTCTGATAAGATTTTGAGAGATTTGGATGCTGACACGTCAGCCGGTTGTAGTATTCCTGTTGAGTTACCATATAAACAAATTAGGATAGTTTTCAGCTGCAAACACAGGTCACCTAATTGGTATGAAGTATGGATACTTTGGCCGTCCACAAATAGAATAACTGAAAATGTTGTATTTCTTTTAAGCAAATACGAGTGCAGAACATTTGCTAGGTATTCAAAGAACAATTGTCTTCATCCATCCATTTGGGTTTGTACTTAATCCCCATTCGTCTGGAACTGAAGTGGCTATAGACGCTGGTAACCTCTTACACTGATAAATAATAAATGGTGGTGTCTCTTCTCCTTGAGCCGAAAATGTGAACAAAACTGTTAAGTTAGACTTTGCTGGGGCATTATCAATCTCATAAACATTTCTAGCACACTTAGGGGGCTAACACGGTTTTATTCCTGGAACATGAACAAGTTTCATCAGAATTAAAACTCGATGAGAATCTTTAAGAATATCAAAATAATTTTCACCTTTTAATTATGTTTCAATATGAAGAAACCATTTCCGAATATCTGCTTCACTAACTCGCGAACTAGCTGACGTAACTGCTTCTGGTACCCTTCCGCACAATGAAAAATGTCTCTTTATAAATGCTTTATACCATCCATGTCCGGGGAGATTGTCTTTGAAAAGATTATCTCTGGGTTTTTCATCCAAAAATGTCTTTACGCTAATTTGTAAATCCTCCTTTCGCCTTGGAAAGCCCTTCCTATGACTTTCAAGGATCCATTCTACTAATATATGCTCTTCTTCTTGCGAAAGAATTGGTCTTGGCCCTAACGCAGATTTAGTAAATTTCTGACTCAGTCAGAACTGCAGAGTTGAACGTGGTATTCCATATTTCTTCGAGGCTGCTTTTTTTGATATATTATTATTGCAGATATCTTCTAAAGCTTCCAGGATAGTTTGCTCATTGTATTTTTTTGTGTATGTTGCACCTTCTCTCACTTTAGGCATGTTGATTAAGTAGATACCTGACACTTGAATATCTGAATAAAAGATAGAGGACAGTTATTGACACTAGTGCCAACAACAGTTTCTAAAGGTTTTTGCGTCAAAAATATAATCTTTGTGACGAAAGGAGTTACTTTTCTTATAAAATGTTCACTATGTTTTTAATTTTATAAATAGTACGATCATTGGCATCTTCTGTCAATAACTGAAACTTTACTGCTTTTGTTACACAGTGATTGGCACCAGTTTAATTATTTGAAATATACAAATTCCGTTAGATAACCTCAAAAAATATCAAATATAAATATCTAGAAACATAAAAGTGACTAATAACAACGTTTTATTTCAGGTAATGAACAATAAAATTGGCCTCACGAATGAGGGAGACTAACAAATTTACTAAGAACTTGCTAGTTGAAAGAGGCAAAACGCGACCACCATTATTCTAACTCTAATATAGTCACTACACTGGAGCTTTTAATACCAGCCGTACTCGACATATGGCGCTACATGTAGGTTAATAAAGTTTAATTCAATTCTCATGGGTATTCTTATTTTACCGAAATTTATGCAGAGAGTGCCAATAACTGTATGTGCCAACTACTTGATCGTTTATCATACGTCTTCTGCAAGTACTTGGAGGATTCTTAACGAGCATCAGCTACATCCTTATCAGTACAGACAAGTTCAAGAGCTCTTGCCAGACGATTTATCAGTTAGAGTGGATTTTTGTGAAGCCTTACAAGAAAGGACAGCCCCAATCCACATTACCAACACTCGTTTAAAGTTAATGTTTGGGCAGCAACTTTAGGTAACAAATTAATTGGTTATCACATTCTACCTGGAAATTTAAATGGTAACGTGTATCTCGACTTTTTAGAAAACCATTTATACGAGATATTAGATGATTTAACACTAAGCGAGCGGAGATCTCTCTTTTTTATGCATGATGTAGCTCCCCCGCATTTTGATAGATAGTGTCGTAATCGGTTAAGTAACCATTATCCGAAACGATGGATTGGTAGTGCAAAAGCTCCGATTCATTGCTCTCCACGGTCATGCGATTTCAGTCCTTTGGACTACACAGTTTGGTGGTACGTTAAGGAAAAATTCACGTCAGGAAGCGCAAGACAGAATTCAACGTCATGAATGACCTCATAGCTGATCATCAACCGTTTAGAAAATTAATGCATTCTTTAGAAAAAAGGATAGAATTGTGTATTCGTGAAAACGGAGGACATTTTGAACATTTACTCTTACTGACTGAATATTTAATTTTCTTCTTGTGATCCTTTTTTTAATCAATAACTTTAGCATTAGAATAATGTTATTTCTTTTGGTTTTTAATAAATTGGTAATTGTTTATTACTTTATACCAGCATCAGTTATTACTTCATATTTTCAAATCAAAATATTACGAGAACGGTACACAGTATCGAGTTTTACCAGGAGTACCTTTTTGGTGTAAATTTGAATGATGTTTCATTTCACGTAAACTTAAAATTAGAAAACCTAACTTCAAAAAAGTTATGATTAAAACTACTGGGTACGAACCGTGTGATTAGCGCTCTCTATGAGAATTAGATTTTAAAATGAGTTCATGCAATGTGTCAGCTTCCAAAACATATTCATACAAAATTTCATTACAATCTTGCCAGTAGTTTCGACATAATCGTGAAAAATGTGTTTAAGATTGTTTTTTACAACACGCTGTATCTAGAATACGGATGCAGTTACGAATTTTTCTTACTTTTGGAACATCCTGTATATAAATTCTCGGGAAATAGGTCATATTAACATACAAGCTTATAATTTTCGTCTTTACGTAAGTCGCGGTCTCACGTCCATTATCAAAAGACGTATCAATGTCTAAAACGGGATTTGTTAAAACTAATTGTATTATCACAAAGCATCCTAATCGCTCCAAGTTCAATTAGAAATGCCCACGTCGCCGAAACGAAAAACAGAAACACGAGTAATCGAAATTGTAACAAATTAACGTTTTAACTATATGAATCAAGAATCCACTGTAATTTTCTTATAAAATTCGAAGTCATTTCAAAGCACCGTTTGAAATACGACTGGAACCAAAAAATATAACGATCAAGTATCCACTTCCGGATCAGATGTTTTAGATTTATGAGGTAATAGAAAAATGTTGTCAAACCTTATTAGAAATATTGCTATTTGAGCATTCTACCTAAAATATACTTTTAACATTATAAAGACGCATGTAGGAATTTCGAATCGACAGGTACATATAATTCACCAATTTTCAACAATTTTGTAAATAAACTTCCACCTAAACCATTGCCTACCCCCATCCTCTCAATATGCACCACGTTCAGATAATTCCCACTATTTAAGGACATAATTTCAGATTTAGAATTAGTTGATGACTCCTACCTTTGAGAATGCCACAGTGTGGAGAAACAATTTGTTAGCAGTATTTTTTAAAATTAGATGTTAAAATAAAAGTTTTGTGTAAATTCGAGTTTGATTTTCCAACTTTTGAAAGTAAGATAGTTTTACGTAGACGCCGAAATCATGAACATGAAGTCGAAATTTATGAATTATTCACATTTTAATATTCAATTCAGCTTGAAAGGTTCGTAATGTATAGGATCACTGCTTACGTCGCATATCCAATTTCGAGTTGGAGAATCTACCCATCTGTCGACCCATCCAATCATATCTCCACATTGTAGTTCGACATAATTTTTCGGCTATAATCGTCCGGGTCTCATTCTTTTGGAACGAGTTTCTTTATATTCAAAATTGATTTGAATGTCATGATTTCATCAAATAAAGTAATGCTCTATAATAATGTAGTGTATCTTACCTCAATCTCAATACACGGGCAATACATGATTGATAAAGTCCTTATGGAATGGTTATAGCTCATAGTAGAAGTAGAACAGCAATTTAAGGGAAACATAAATATAATAGGACATCGTAAACTCACAAGAACCATTCCATTTCATCAGTTGCAAGTGACCGGGTTAGAAGATGTAATTTTATAATATGATCATAAGCTCGAACATAAAAGGTATTTACTTAATTTGAGATCGGGTTAAACAGCCCAACTGAAGACATTCTAATTTGTGAAATATAAAGGCGAGAATTGTTTCTAGCTCTAATTACGGAAAAGAGTGAAAACGACAATTCATTTTCTTATTCCATTTTATGTTGTGTCACTGGAAAGTTATTTCGCGATTTTATAGAAGTCGAGGGCAAATGCTTCGGGGGTACATTTCAAACTCTCCCTGTTCCTTTCTGAAGCCTCAGGCAGGTCGATATAAAAGTTTGTTCACCCTCAACCACACCCCTCAAATGTTAAATATAAGTTCACTAAAATCTAACTTGTAATTATGTTTTTCATCGTTTTAACTTGATGCAACTTTAATTATAAGCCGCGTTTAAATTTTTGATTAGCTTCATTTTGTAAACGTTCACATTTTTTCGGAATTACCCATTTTAGTTAATGCATATTGATTATTTCACTTTCAATAATCAACTATTTAGATCTAACACGAGATTACATAACCAATTTATTCTAGACATCTTATATTCTCTTAATTATATAAAAAATATATAATTCTCGCTTCACGCATATCAGGTTATAGTTTCTTAGTATGATCGCGTCACTTTGTAGGGATTGGCGTGAAATGTCTCATCTATTACAGTTTTACGTCAACGATGGACAAGAACCAATTTCCAAGGCTCACGAAATATGCATGTTGGTTGGGGCCGTTATAATTGGTACGCGGTTTTTTTTATTATATTTATGCCAAATTTGTAGTTGATAGATATTTATAATGTCATGAATTGCAGACCATATAATAATAAGGCCATAATTAGATTGATTAGATCGATTGGAAGCAATTTGCTAATTTCAAATACATACTACCATTAGGATGAGTGCAATCATCTCCAAAGTGATTTCCTTACTCACGCGCATACAGACATCATCTCAAAAATAGTTGGATATATCCGCGAAAATTCGGGAAAAAATTAAAGTTATTGAGATGTGAAATTTGCCACATTCATGACATGCTCCCACTATTTTTTTTTCCTTACTTCGAATTTTTTTTACAGTTCTAAAATCGATTCAAACATTAGTTCAATTAAGTAATTCCTAACGCAGTATTTTTTCTTCTATATTATGAATACACGAGAGTAAAACGTAATGTTCGGAGAACATCGTGTGAGCCAGCGGAGGAATGTTGAGAGAGGAGATAGGCATTCGAATTTTTCTTCAAGGTTTAGAGGTTATAGCTATAGGGATATACCTCACTAGGCAAAGAGTTGTACAACTTCGCTTAGATAGAAAAATGAAGTCTGGTAGGAAGAAGTTGGGCAGTTCTCGAGCTAGACAAAAGCTTGAGCTCGTCTAGTCCGCCCATCTGGAATATCTCTTGGTGTAATAACAGACGAGATTTCTGATAAACACCGATCATCGAAATATCTATAAAAAAGGGAGAGATCGCCCACCAGTTTATTTTAAAGCGGTCAATGGATTAGTAAATGTGACATCATCAATCAGACGAATAGCTCTCGTCTGGATATAATCCAAGAACTACTACTCTGCTTATTTTTGGAAGTCGAACTTCAATCATGTGGACAGTACTCCAGAACAGGATGAATCTGTGCTTTGTAGATCATGAGGAGCTGCTGTGATGTGAAGTAGATGTTGGCGCGGAATAGAAAACCCAGTTACTGTGAAGTTGTTTTCGCAATAGACCTCACAACATGATCCTCTCATTAGAGGGTGCTGTTGGTGGTAGTCCCGAGCATGGATATGGAAGACTTTATAGGAAAGTTGTACCTGACATCATCCTATTAGAGATTGTGAGATCCATTTTCCTGGAGAAGATATAAGCTTCAGTTTTGATTGCATTAAACCCTACTAGATTATCTGCATAGTACTTAACTCAAAAACAGTTGAGAATCATCATCAAACTCACTCTTAATTTCGATCAACAGATGGACTATACCAAGATGTTAGTTACTAGAATTATTTCCTCTTTTTATTTCCTTCACTATACGTAGTATAAAGGAAGTGAGTATTGTAATCCGTCGAAATTAAAATTTTCAGAGTATCATATGTAATACAACAAGTGTATCGAGTATTATCGAAATACAAATTCCTACGATTTTGAGAAAACAATATGTTGCTTGAAAACCACACGAGCGCGTATCGCGAGTTTGGTTATCTAATGCAACATAATTTGTTTCAAAAGAGAGAAGGAATTTTCGATAATCATCATAAAACGAGTTGTATTTATTAGGATTATTTCACTAATACCTTATTTATTGGTTACCTAAAGTTCCGTGTTGTGTCATATAAAAATATTATGGCAGCCTGTTGCTGATAAATCATTGTTTTATAAAACTACCAATGAAGAAGCGAAATACAAAATAACATGGTGTTTTCGATTATCAACACGAACATTTCTTCAACTAATCAAAAACGTGTATCTTAGCGAAATGATGTTTGTGTGTGCGTGCTCCGTTTTTGACATCCATCTTCAATTTTTCAAAGGGTTATAGCGTTGGCATCGGCTCAATGGTTGTTAGTAAAGGTGAGAATTATATGCACTAATAATTTCCAAAATATGCAGCATATGAAAACCTCCACCATATGCAACAGGCTTTTTAATATACGCAAATTTTTTATGAATAAACCAAAGCGCACATTTCTTCATTTAACAATAAAATAGATTTACATATACAAGATGTTTGAATCAGGAGATTAGGAGAGTATTATTTTGATGCAGGGAATCTAAGGTTAACGGATTGGCTTTCATCCTATAGGAATATTTAACCCAGGACAAGAAAAGTTTCAAAAATAAACATACTTATTCTATAAAATGTAACATATTTATCCTACAAAATGTAAAGCTTAATGATATCTTTTCAATATCAACAAACCTCTTACAGTGACACACAATATACAGGATGTTTCAGTTTTTTCGTTCATAACTTAGGTAAACGATAGAACTCTTAAAAACGATAGGAGTCTTATATACAATTTTCCTTTAAGTCACTTAGTTTCCGAGATACAAAGTGTTGAAATTTTTAAAAATTATTACATTTTCTCCATTATCTTTCAAACAAATGAAGATTTTCGGTTCAAACTTGGTACATTTTTGTTTTACTAGATGAGAAATTTGTTTGGTCACAAAATGTTTTCGAGATAAGTACAGTGGCGTAGTTATGGTGTTTTGTACGGATTTAAACCCCTTAAACTTCTACGCCAATGATCGGAAATTATTATTGTACGCAAATTTAAAAACTGATTTATTTTCTATAAAAAGTTATTCTTGATAAATTTCCCCTAGAGGCTTCCTATTCGAGCTATTTTGATTTTTCTAATCAGGGTTATCTCATGGAATTTCTTTCAAAGGACTATTTAAAAAGTAAAAAAATATTTGAATACCTATTTTTTGGGAACGATAAAAAATAATTCATAATAAATGGTCAAAAAGATCCATTTACTTCCACGCAACGGCTAAATAGATTTCTCAATGACCTTCTTGTTCGATTTAACATTTTATTATTTATTTCACCACAAGCTCTTCGAATACGATTCAGTAGATCTTCTCTATTATGAACCGGCGTGGCATGAACTTTATCTTTCAAATAACCCTAATCAAA
Source organism: Endomychus coccineus (assembly GCA_958510875.1). Taxonomy (NCBI): domain Eukaryota; kingdom Metazoa; phylum Arthropoda; class Insecta; order Coleoptera; family Endomychidae; genus Endomychus; species Endomychus coccineus. The sequence continues at coordinate 112,038,317 of OY294069.1, forward strand.
TAAGTCCAGAGGATTAAGGTCAGCTGATCGAATGGGTTATGCAACTGGATCACCTCTACCAATCCATCTTCCACCGTACTTCCTATTCAGACATTCTCGTACTTGTCTTCCAAAATGGGCACGACAATCATTCATTTGTATCCATGCATTTGTTCCCTCATTGCATTGAATGGGTTCCTCCCACATGTCTTCGTGGTTCATTTCCAAAAATTCGAAAAATGAAGTGGCCGTTAGTCTATCTGGTAAAACGTATGGGCCAAAAATGTTGTTTTTGTAAATGCCAAGCCAGACATTGACTGTTGAAAATTCATACATCTTGTACCATGATGAATTTTGGAAGACAAGTACGAGAATGACTAAATAAGAGGTAAATGGATCATTTTGAGCATTTACCATGGATTATTTTCTTTCGTTACCAATGAATAGGTATTTGAATATTTTTTTACTTTTCAAATTTAAAAAAAGTCCATGAGATAACCCTGATTAGAAAAATCAAAATAGCTCGAATAGGAAGCCTCCAAGAGAAATTTATCAAGAATATTTTTTTACATAAAATAAATCAAAATTTTTAATTTTGTATACAATAATATTTTCCGACCATTGGCGTAGAAGTTTAAGGGGTTTGAATGCGTACAAAACCCCATAACTAAATACTGTATTTGTCTCAAGAACATTTTGTAACAAGAAAAAATTTTAATCCAGTAAAACTGAAGTTTACCAAATTTGAACCAAAAATCTTCATTCGTTGAGAAGATAATGAAGAAAATGTAATAATTTTTCAAAACTTCAACACCCTGATCTCGGAAACGAAGTGACTTCGAGAAAAATTTTATATAAAAGACCCCTTTTATTTTTAGAATTTCTATCGTTTACCGAAGTTATGAACGGAAAAACTGAAACACCCTGTATACACTGGAAAAAGTACGGTTTTGAGACAATCATTTGAACCGCCAATGTTTTCTACACAAAAAAGATACTCTTGGTCACAAGGTCTGAAGTTGACCGTTTTCGAAAAAAATCAACTTTTATGTTGAAAAACATGGTCAATTCTTTGAAATAAAATTTATTTTTTACTAATCAAACAAAATCTATTTAAACGTTAGAACAAGTAGCAGACCTAAAAATTGACAATGTTTTTCAACATAAAAGTTGATTTTTCTAGAAAACGGTCAACTTTAGAGCCTATGACCAAAAGTATCTTTTTTGTGTAGAAAACATTGGCCGTTCAAACGATTGTCTCAAAACCGTACTTTTTCCAGTGGCGTAGAAGTTGGGGAGAAAAACACCCACTACTCCTTCAAAATCTCCACCAATCATGACTTTTGTATCACACACAACATAGCTTACTATGAGTAGCAAATGCTTACAAAAGCTGTTTTCTGTACGATAAACGGTTCCGGAGATATTTGCAAAAAACGAAATTTTTTTTCAATTTCAAAAACTAAGCGTCTGTGCATACATGTTAATAGGAACTTTTTTTCTCAAAATCAAATTTTCTATCGACTGTTGAAGTTCTGCTACTAAAACCTGGGACACCCTGTAATTTTTATTCTAGACATCCAAGAACTTGTTATAAGCATTTTAACCGGATTTGCCAGGCACATGCTGTAAATCATTTTCAATTGAATCCATACAATTCAACGAGTCTGTTAAATGCTCGCCTTGTTTTTCAACCAATATTATTTTGATATTTGGAAATAACAAATGAAACAGTGCTTCTATCTCCGGCTGATCAAAATCCGTTTACATTCCATGAGAGCTGCACTATCAGATTCTGAACTGTTTATCACTTCTTCAAAAGGATTAAAGTGGTCCGCATAATAATCTGCAGCATGCAACCATGTCACGTAATGCTTGAACTCTTGAGGGTAACTTCAAAAATATTTTTTCCATTATTTATTAAACTGTTAACCAATGGAAAACAGAATCGAACAATTTCCGCTGCCAAATTTAGAACATGACAAAAGCAGATGTATCTTATCTGGAAAAAAGACCTTCAGTGGTTCTATCTTTAATCATATATACTTCTGCGTCAGTTACCATCAAGAGAAATCATTTATATTTACAGGGTTCTAGATAAGAATCGAGCTGATTGACAAATCTGGAAACTGTGGCAAAATTAGTTTTTTCGAGCACCTTTGATTGTATTACGTAGGTTCGTTCAATTTTCCTACAACCAAATTTGCTTCTTATTAACCTCGGGCACTTGTGGTTTCATCTCAGAGTCGACTGAGATGAATTTGCTTGGGACGTATATTTTTCAAGACATTGTTTTACCATTTCATTTTCAAGCTTGTAAAGTGTTATATTCGCATATGTTGTAGCTTCACTTAGATCCTTTTTCAAATTATTTCTCATCTGTGTTTCTGTGCTTAGCCCCGGCAGTTGATTCACAAATGTTTGCCTCGTTACTGTTATCCCTTTGAACTTTTGATGTTACATACTGATCTATCTGATTTTCTCTCCATGGAATCTACAAAGATATACCTACTCAACAAAATATGAACTGACACTGCCTACTTGTTAAGAACACACTTGGCAAAAAAACAATCTTTCCGTTCGTATATAATGTGGAGGAGGTGTGGTTTGAATGAAGCAGAGATCTACCAGCTTTAGAATTTGGCATTTTTATAAAATGAACATAAAGACACAAATAATGTTGATCTGCCCTTCGTAACAGGCACTCTGCCACATTGATAAAGACTAAGAAACCGGCTAATAATAAAAAACATTAAGCATAGTAATCAAAGCTTACTAAACAATATATCCTCAGTAAATTTTACTTAAATCATAGGCCATATTCTTGGAACTTGTGGTAAAACTGATCTCTTCCATGTTGCACGTGCGGCCATGGTTTTCCAGAACAGCGAGATCAAAGCTGAATTATGTTTGTTGGAAACTGTGCTTTAAGCAAGTACGTTTTTGTTTCCCAAGATTAGTTAATTATATAGAATAGGTAAATAATAAGTATATGACTTTTTTATGAACTTTTTTTTATTATCCATATGATATGGAACGTATATTATTCTAAAAAATAATCTGACAAATTTGTATTTCAGAATTTACAAGAGTTATAATTATATTTGAAAAATTATAAATACGTATGCATCAATTAGCGATACAAATATGCATTTTTATGCACAATAAAAATCATGCCATGTTGCGTATTTTTAATCATTTTGTGTAGATATATTGACTACAATAAGCTGCATACCCGCACATAAAATATACAAATGCATGTAATTCTCAGACTCAGTTATTAGTTATTGTTGTCAAGTCAGTTTTGAAACTCACGTGAGATTTGATATTCTCTGTTAACTTCTCAAGAATATACTTTGCTTGAAACGAAACTTCTTATCTAGAAAGTTAAAATATGAATGTAGTTATGTGTGTTCCATCACATTATTTGGCGACCGTGACGACACAGCTTGTGTTAGTTCGTCTCTGTTCAGACCACGGTCGTACATAACATACAGGTCGGGGAACTCGTATGTTTGACATGAATCTCTTACGCGTCGCCAAACTCGTAGTCCCTCGATCAGCCACTAGCTAGCGCTTGGATCGAAGTTTGATGTCAGGATTAGACGTCATATCGTTCAAATTTCAAGCCCCACAATACAAAGATTGATTGATAATAACCGCACATTTTAAGTAAAATAATTTTTCTCGTAACGCAATATTTACTATTTTGATTTGAGAGAGGAATAGAACTGTTACCCTTGTCAAAATGTATTACTCACCTTAAAAATAACTTCCCCTTTTTCGTTATACATGCTCGCACACATAAAAGACCTCGTTAAAACGATTTCTATCCGGAATCGCAAGGATCCACTTTTTTCGGATTTCCGCATCTTTCGCCACTTTAAGAACAGAAGTTTTTTCCTTTACACTTTTGTAACCCGTTTTGCATTTCGGCACAATGCACCACGGTTTCGTAATTTGTTTCTAAAAACACCGGTATCCCTTGTGTTTACAAGTCAAGAATGATAGTTGTCAGAGAACACTCTTCGACTACTGCGCCACCCTTTTTGGTACTACGCGACAATTGACGCTTAGCGGAGTCACTTCTCACATAGGAAACAGCCTCGAGTTCCCAGACCTGTATGTACGACCGTGGTTCAGACGTATCCACGTGGCACCGTTTCGTACGTGTGGGAATTATTGCCGAAAAAATGAGAGATTTAATTAACAAACATGGTCAAATCTCGTTCCCCCTTTACTGCAAAATATCAGAAGTTAGAAGATTCTCTTCAAGGCAATGAAGTAGACATGACAAAGCTTAAAGGACGTTTTGAGGTTTTCGAAGACAGAAACGCAGAATTACACAATTTTGACAAAGAAATATCGAAACAACTAAACGTGGCTCAGAAGAACTACAAATGACATTTGAGTACAATTTTGAATATTTCAATGTTTAGAATAGAATGAAAAATTTGAAATTCAACAAGATAATGAAACGAAAAGCTCAGTGTGGAGCCACCAAACCATAAGAAGAGAGCGATCGTTGCGATTGCCTAAGTTGGAATTTAATAAATGGATAGCATGTTGGGTCCAATGCTCTTCTATTGACACTTAAGATGATCTCAAAGGTGAAGAAAAGTTCCAACATTTAATAAATGATGCATTATATGCTTTTATTAGGTACAACGTACAACCTAAGTCACATACTGATGTAATGATAACATAGAACAATGTTACATCTCCCTATCTTAAAGAATATAATACCGGGATCTAGAAGGCAACTTTACACTTTTACTTTTCCTTATTACATTTTTCTTCACAATTATAGAAGTGATCAAGTTAGAATTTCCAATAACACTCTCATTTAAAGAAAATATCAGATCTGAACTATTTCTTCAAATCATTTTGTCATTTTTCATTAATTACTGAATAAGACATTGGTGTATTAGGTACACTTTCCCAAAATCGTTGGCCAATAAACTGAATTTTTTGAGCTATTTATAGTTTTATTATACCACAATGACCTTCATGTAAAATACATAATCTTATGATTTAGACTTTCTGGCACAACCAATCCATCCTTATAAAATATTAAATTTTCTGTTACATGCAATTTGCCTTTAACAGATGCAAACCTTTTAATATCTTCTGTAATTTTACTCTTAGGCCAATATTCAGTTTCATATTATTTAAGAACTTTACTCAAAACTTTATCATGACCTGTTCCCTTTACAAATTTATTTTTCACCTCTTCTGAAATATTTACCAAACTATCTACTTCATGTACAACTTCTAGCATTCCTTTATCGTCTTCTACTTTATCTTTCAAATACGCTCTTGACAATGTATCAGCAACAAATAACAACTTACCAGGTACATAGTTCAATTTAATATCATATTTCAGTAATTTTATTTTTAAACTCTGTAACCTGAGAGATTCTATTTTGCTTATATTTTTGTTCATGATTGCCAAAAGTCGTTATGATCTGTTTGTATATTGACGCTTTTGCCATAAATAAAATTACGAAATTTTTGTGTCGCATAAGCTACACCTAAAAATTCTGTTTCAATTTGTGAGTAATTTTGCTCTGTCTCTGTCAAGGCTCGAAGTGGTTTATGATCTGTTTGTATATCGACACTTTTGCCATGAATAAAATTATGAAATTTTTGAATCGCATAAGCTACACCTAAAAATTCTGTTTCAATTTGTGAATAATTTTGCTCCGTCTCTGATGTCAAGGCTCTTGATAATACAGGTTTCCCTTTTTGAAATAATGCTCACCCAAGGTCCGCTTTCCATGCATCCGATTGTATCTACTCTAAAATTTTCACTGAAATTTATCACCACAGGAGCATTACTTAACTTCTTGATTCCCACTGTATTAATTTTAAAATTTTCATTCTGCACAACTTGCACTTGTTTTTTTACTATTTCATAGTTCTTCGTTGATATTTACTAACCTTATATTAGATGAAATTTAATAAGGTTTCTTGTAGACCCTTATTATTTATGCTAAAAACTATTCTATCCCTAAGCATATCTTCTCCTTCCTTAAATTCACATACATTCACCAACTTCTTTAGTTTTTGTACATAGTGGTCAAGGTTTCCGCTTCTTCCAGAATTTTCCCATAAAATAGAAATCTGTTAAACAATACACTTTTCTTCAGATTAGTATACTTTTCGAATTCATTCATAACTTTTCCATTATCAAGTCTTTCTGTTTCATTCAGCTACAAATTGTTAAAAACATCTAAGGATTCATTCCCCATTACATTCAGTACTATAGCTACTTTGACCTGTGACTCTTTTTTGTCATTACCTGTGGACATCATTACATTTCAAATTGTTCCAGTTTAAAATATTCCATTTTTGTAGGTTAGCTTCGCTGATTTCTTCGGTTTCTTGGTTTCTTTACCATTTTCGCTATGTTCGCAACACCTTGTTATGTTATTCTTATAGTCCAGGCTGTGAAGCGAGATTTTAGCTACAATGAAAAAAAAACATGCAAGTTCGAATCAAAATTTTTTTTTGCATTAGCATCACGAGGTTCTCAGGATCATTCATACACCTTAAAACCTCATGGGAACCCCAACCCCACACATTGGGGGCGAAAATGGCTCGAAATCTCCAAGTCTTGAATTGTATTTTCTACAAAAAAAGGTATTTTGGCATTTCGAGTGCTCCTAGAGGGTTTTTTGGGTCGCTGAACACGAATCCGTAGCCAGATTTACTTGCAATCCATCGTAGGGGTGGTAAAATCGACAGAATTGGCCAATTTTGCAATCCTAATATGTTATTTTGCAATTTACGTGTTTAAGGCATTTCGAATGCACCAAGGAGGTTTTTTAGGTCGCTGAATACGATTATGAAGCCAGATTTACTCGAATATCATCGTAGGGGTGAGAAATTTACAAAAATGGCTAATTTGACACGCTTCTAAATTTTTAAAATTTTTGCATTTTAAAATTACTTCGAAGTAAATCACGCAAATTGCAAAATAACATATAGGGGTGCAAAATTGGCCAATTTCGTCGATTTTACCATCCCTACGATGGATTGCAACTAAATGTGGCTACGAATTCGTGATCAGCGATCCAATAAACCAACTTGGTGCATTCGAATGCCTAAAACACGTAAATTGCAAAATAACATATTAGGGGTGCGAAATTGGCCAATTTTGTCGATTTGACCACCCCTACGATGGATTGCAAGTGAATCTGGCTACGGATTCGTGTTCAGCGACCCTAAAAACCTACTAGGTACACTCGAAATGCCAACATACCTTTTTTTGTATAAAATACAATTCAAGACTTGGAGATTTCGGGCCATTTTCGCCCCCAATGGGTGGAGTTGGGGTTCCCAAGAGGTTTTAAGATGTATGAATGATCCTGAGAATCTCCTGAAACAAATGCAAAAAAAAAATGTTGATTCGAACTTACACGTTTTTTTTTCCGGTTCATAGCCTGGACTATTATGCCATATTCAATAAATGCTGCATTAGATGCTTTTAGTAGATACTAGATACAACGTACAAACCAAGTCACATACTGATGAAAAGCAGGCGCGCACTCTTTTCTGTACTCGTTACCCGCATAGACTCATACCATGATCACGATCACTAGATAAAATCACCGTGACTGAAAATTAGCAATCACTGTTCACGCCGTGATTGCTTATCTCTACATAGAACAATGTTGATGTACATAGAGCAACTCATGTTATGCAAAAAAGCACCGTGTTCAGTTTCTAGAGCTCGTAATTTAGTTGAAAGTTTTCCACTTTCAGGACTAGTTATAAAAACAATAAAGACATTAAAGGACGTTATGAAATCTGTTTTACAACAGGAACTGTTGATCAGTAATCAAAACATGCATAGAGCAACTCATGTTATACAAAAAAGCACCGTGTTCAGTTTCTAGAGCTCGTAATTTAGTTGAAAGTTTTCCACTTTCAGGACTAGTTATAAAAACAATAAAGACATTGAAGGACGTTATGAAATCTGTTTTACAACAGGAACTGTTGATCAGTAATCAAAACATGGAATTGGTTTCGTTTTATGATAAGTTAGAAACTCAAGTTCGGGCGTTAGAAACTCTGGAAATTATGTCCGATAATTATACTGCCTTTAATCGAGTCATGTTTCCCAGAAAACATTAAAAATATGGCAAAGATCAAACGAGAACAAATCAGTATCACTGAAAACACAATTAGATGGTTCGATAGTTTTTTTGAGAAAGGAGGACTGAATGAAGAACTTATTGTTCTGGCATCTGGGAAATTTGTGAAAATTGCAGAAAAACAAGAATATATCCGTTTTGTACAGCACTTGTTTTATCTAATCTGTATGATCAGAATTTTATGCATTTTCTGTGGACGTACTAATCACGATTCTGCAGCATATATATCTTTGAATAGAGGTATTGAGTAGTCTTTTTCTATCAAACGTTTAAAACCAAAAACTCGGTATTACGCTCCGCCCACTCGAAGCGCTGTGCTCCCGTTTCAACAGGTTCGCGTCGCATCGATGATTTTTGCTCGATATTTATTTACGCGAAGGTCATAGAGATCAAGAATAGAGTACTTGAATGACGGTGTTCCAAAAATATTACCGAAACCGTGCGGTATGCATTTCTCCCAGCCCCACCGGTATTCTACCAGTTGAATAAACTGGTTAATGTATGGTGAATTTTGGGAAATGTCCAATGTATTTTCCTACTCTATGTTTTATACTGACACCTGTTGCTAGGTTGACTTTCGAATTATTGAGAAAAACACGGTTGTCACTACGGTTGAATAATATATTATGATTTCGATTGAAAAACTGAAGATGATTGTCAATACAGTTCCCATTTCCACCACTTAAAAAAACTGCAACATAAAGTCTTAAGAAAATAGTGTTTCTTCTTAGGTTCTCGCGGACGTAATGTGTAGAACTGGATTCTCGGGTATTGATCCGCGTTGTGTGGTTTCGGTCCTCAAAAGGACCAATTTCACGACGTTTCGGCAAAGTCGCATTTGCCATCTTCAGGTGATTCGACCGTAGAGTCTGGAAAATCTAGGCGAACTAGTTTCCTAGTTTTCTTGGTATATTGGTTCGTATATATACTGAAAATGAAATGAAAATTCTGTTTGACGTTTCGACAATGTTTATTGTCTTTATCAAAATATGAATTAGTGTTTCCATGTAATTTAGAAAAGAATAGATGATTTCGATTAATGAAATGCGTCTGCAGCCGACTTGTGTTTTAAGATCCAATTAAAACTGCAGAAAACATTGGATCGGTTGTGTGTGAAAGAGTAATGTATGGCTAATTACAATTTGAAATGGATTGAATTTGATTAAATACAAGATTTTTTAATTTTTTCTGAGGTCTCCGGAATGTATGGTAAAGTTATATAATTGTCTGTATTATCTTTTGTGTTATTTTTATATGTAGAACCATTATAGATTTTGTTTATTCTCTCTTTATTGATAGGATTGAGAAAGTTTTTGGGTAGCCATTCATTTCTAGTGGATTGCGAACAATTTTTAAATTTTTGGGACGGTCCTCTGCGTGAGACAATTTTACCGCGCGGTCTGTAAGGCTGTTTATGACACTTTTTTTATAACAAGCTGGTGCAACGGAATTGAAATGAAGATAACGTTGAGACTAAACTTCTTTAGTTAACCAAGAAGTTTTTATTTTTCCATCTGCATCATGCCTAATGTTAATATCTAGGAAAGTTATGTTTTTGTTTATTTCCATTTCACAAGTGAATTGAAGTTTACAGTGGAAATTGTTAAATTTATTAATCACATATTGAATTTTATCGTTGGGAACACACATAAGGCAATCATCTACATACCGTTTAAAGAATACACCTTTTTGACATAATAAGTCTTCTGATGATGGTCGTGAGACCGAAACGTACGTAAAGACGAATATTTAAAACAGAGTGTTGATGTGACCTGATTCCCGAGAATTTTATATATAACTTATTATCTTTAGTTGTTTAGTTAGTAGTATAGTTCTCACCACCATAAAAATTAACTCATCGGTATTGATCTCATTTTCCCCTTGATACCCCCGCTATCTACTCCACTGAATATCACAGTTTATTTTATGTGTACACTCTGTACACTCTGTGACATAAAACTATACTTTATACAGTATAGTTCTATGCTCTGTAACATCATCGGATTAGGGTTATATTGTGTCAATAATTACGAAAGTGAACAAGACAACAGGAGTCAATTGGTCAGTACAGAACATAAGTTGTAAAATACATTATGTAGACCATTTGAATAAGCTTTCAATGTAACATGGAGCATAACTTAACGTGTTTCATCAGCTGTTTCTAATTCATTCACTATATACCTATATTCTATTTGGATATTCATACATCTGAATCGCTCCATAGCAAAAATCAAGCCAACAATCTAGTCATCGATTGATCACAGTTCATTTCATGTTGTTATGGTTTTTATTTCCCTCACTATACGTAGAATAAGGGAAGTATTGTATTAGGTCCAAACACTTTCTCCATATTCTCTATGAAATATCCGATTTGAGCTTTTCACGATTGATCTAGATTAGTTATGAGATGTCTGTGTGTGTATGGGTATGGGCCTAACCCACTGTGGATACGATTGCGCCGTTCTTACTGGTCGTACGGATATTACATTTTGCAAATCCGTGAAGATTGTGAAAATAGCAACTGCATCATTTTCGGGCCTTGTAGCCTCTTTCAAGTGGTATCTGTGAGTTTTTCAAATGGAGTTAAATAGTATTTTATTGAACCATTATGACAACAGTGTTTTTCTGGAAATAAATACATATTAAAATCATTCGTTTAAGATGCAGTCTCCGAAATTATCGTTGTGACGTCAAAGTTTACTTTTTGTGTTTACTCTGTGGTATTGAACTATACTTTACATCAGCTTTACACAGTATAGTTCAATGCTGCTCTGTGGCATCAGGGAAGTAACGTTATATAGTGTTAATAATTTTAAAAAATGCATGTGGCTGTTTCTAAATCATTCCTAGTATATTTTATGTTCCGTCAATCATCCATTTGCCCAGCAGAGGTACCTGAAAGCTAAACATTGTGGTAGCAAAAGTGAGGGAAGTCAGTGATCGTTAAATCACAGTGACATTTCAGTTACATCTATATTACTGTGAAGTGACAACATGTGTGAGCTGTACCTACTCCTTAGTTCCAATTGAAGTTTAAGGCTGCTGATTCCAAAATCATGGCACTTCAAGTACTTGTTTTAGTCAAAAGATGAGAAACATTATGTGAAAGGTCATATTATGCTCAATTTCCCTGACATACTGCGAATCGTTTCCCAACTTGAGAATATTACTCAGGCAATATGTCATGAAATAGGTTGCTAATTGAATGGATTTCCATGACGTTACATCAAGACATCTCGATTTGAAACTCGTTAAATTGAGACAGCCGTTATTTTGAAACCATACTGAATCCCATCAGCCCCATTGATAGATTGGATTAGAAAAAAATACTACTCCTACATCAAGAAACTGAGATGAGAGATTTGTCGTAGTCCACTATTTTCTTCCACACTGTATTTAATATTGATACGTGTTGTTAAAAAAGAGATCGTTATAAATTTAAATAAATCGTTGGAACTGAGTGGGCTATCATAAGGAAAATTAATTTCTCGAACTTATTCCATAATTAAATATAAACAAAGTTTCTAGACAGTTGAAATTTAATAATGAATCATTCCAATTCGAGCAATGTTATTCTTTACTTTCTTGTGAAGTTCTATCGCTAATGAAAGCAACTTTGAGAAGTGATTAAATTTGGTTTTCTGTTCGAATTAGTTTATAACTGCAACTACGTGATCTTGCTCTTCTCGGAATGGTAAACAATTCGCAATTCAGTGGCGGAGCGTTCTCATTTCCAATTTTACTGGTTTATGTCCCTAAATTCCATTTCCATCCAAGTGATTGAATTGTTGGAATCGTGGAATAGCTCGATTTGATCTCAATTCCATCCTATGTTCGATTTGAGCATAAAAAGTACTAGATTATTTCCTGTTCATTCAAAAGGACCTGTAATATCTTGGTTTCTGGATGGATGATGTGTAATACGAGCACAATGACGTGCCATCCAACGTATGTTCCCAATAGGCTGAAGTCTGCAGTGAACACAATTTCTGTTCAATACAGGTATCGATAATTAGATAAGTTTGTGCCGATTCAGTTTACAAGAAATATTTGTTCGTTTCCATGTAACGGATTAGGGTTACTCAAGTCAATCGCATATATTTTAATATTTTCATGGAGAAAAGTGAAAACACTCTAAGTAAGATTTTGTAAATGTACTTGCATTTGAAAGTTCCAATTCGAGTGTTTTTGAGAGAGATGGGTATTGAAATTTGGGGAATTATGTCGTAAACCGTTATATGTATATGTGAATCAACTTTTTATCTTCCGAAAATTCTAAGCTTTCGGATGGATTCCGCGTCACAATAGCACGACTTGATGCCGACGTTTCGCCAATCATTACAGGTGACATCTTCAGGGCAGGATTGAGGCTGGAACTGAAACTGATTCTTCTGGTTTCTGGAGCGGTATTTAATGTAGAAAAAAACCTTCACGCTACACATTCTACTATCTTTATTCCGGTGGTTAACTTCGTTCTGGCATCTGATTCTGCCGTTGTGTGAATATGTGCGAAGTGGAATTTTAGTGCATGGGTTTCCAAATGTTGAGAAGGTAATATACAGTCATGGTGAAGATTATTTAGATTTCTATCACTTCAAGAACTTTTCGCTGATAGAAGTTCGTGACTCAGGCTAGGATTTTAGTATTTTTGAAAAGGATTTGATGATAAGTGTCAAACTTGTGTTCAGTGGTGTCACGAAGCCCTGTACAACGCTCATGTTCTTTCATGTGAGTAGCTATTGTACGACCTGTTTCACCAATGTAGACTTTACCGCAAGAGCAGCTATAAACAACTTTTAAGTAAAAAGGAGGAAGGGAATCTTTGATAAGTTTGTAAAACTGAGTTACTTTTGGAAGTGTGGGAAACCGAGTAGAAATATTGTGTTTTTTAAGAATTTTGGAAATTCGATCTGTTATATTTTCAATATAAGGAAGATAGGCAGTAGATGAAGCCGGCGGTGGGGTGGAGGGCGTTTGTGGTCAGGTTGATTCGAAATTTTAGGCGAAGTGTATTTTTTTTGGGTCATTGACACCAATACTTAGTTCACATGGATTCGGTTAAAGCACCTAAATACAAATATACAATGGGTACAGATATAAAAACTAGAATTAGAGGAAAAATAAAAATAAACAAATTAGATCTGTTTGTATAAATCTGTATCATACACGAGTTTAATTGTTTTTCTCACGCACACACTATTTAACTTCAGAATCGAAGACTGGATTCCAAGTTGAGTTCTATTCGTTTCTGCTGGTAATTTTCACACTCAAGTAGGATATGCTTCACTGAAATCTGGGTACTACATGTTTCACACATTGGTCGATCTTCGGAAGTGTGGCCTATTCTTAGTCTTCTAAGGATTATTTCTAGTGTTCTGGGTAGGTTTGGTAATGGCGTATACTGGATCGTCGGTTCTATTAAACAGGAGTTTGGCTGTTAATCTTGTCCAATGATTTTGTCACATGTTCCTCATTTGGTTTTTGAAGTGTGTGGACAGGTCGTAGTGCGTCTGGACTGATTCAGCGTCTCCCGAAGTTGAGTGAATTTGTGTTGAGGCCGCTTCTTTCGCTGAAGTGTCCGCCATTTCGTTACCTCTGATACCAGCGTGGGATGGAGTCCATATCAACGTGATTGTTCTGTCTGATGTAGAAATGTTGGTGTGGATTCTATGTATGTTTATTACAAGGGGATTGGCGATATACAGTGTGCATATGGAGAGTATTGAGGAGAGTGAGTCCGTACAATTAGTGTATGTTTGTTTGTTGTTTTTTCGGCAGTTTCGAGGGGGCGTAACAATCCATTCAGTTCGGCAGTATATATACTGCTAAGCGAATACTCATATACGCCAGTGTCTGTGATTACTGCGCATCCTACTCCGTCCACTCTTTTACTGGCGTCAGTGTAGAGTATGCTGTCATATTTGTACCTCCGTAGTGTTTCCTGAAACAGTTGCATTAATAAATCATTTGAAGTCTCTGATCTTTTGAATTTCGAGACTGAGAGATCGTAGGCTGGTAACTTCGCTGCCTAAGGTGCATTATCACTCGCGATGATTTTTAGCGTAGCTCTGATGTTGATGCTACCCAAGAATATTCTAATGTGTTGGTCCAGAGGTTCAGGAGTTCTTGGATGAGCCTCATATATGGTATCGAGTGTATTTCTAGTGAGCAGCTTGTAAACCGGGTTGTCAGCGTCTTTCGTAATCCTCGAAACATATGTCAGTGAGAGTTGATTTCTTCTGATCCATAATGGAGGTTCTCCAGCTTCACGGTATAGAGCTTCCACAGGGCTCGATCTAAATGCACCCAAGATTATTCTTAGACCTGAATTGAAAGGACAATGTCAAGCGATTTGAGATCTATTTTGCAAGCCGTAGAGTATACAATGCTTCCATAGTCTAGTTTCGATCGTATGAGTGCCCTGTATATTTTTAATAGTGTTCCCTCTTGTGCTCCTCAGTGATTATGAGTTACGATTTTCAGGAGGTTTAGTTTTTTTTATACAATCTGCCCTCAGTCGTTTTATATGTGGTTTCCAGGTCAATTTTTCGTCGAAAGTCATTCCTAGAAAAGTATGTTGCTTGACTTCATTCAGGTTGGAACCAGTCATAATCAGAGGTGTGATTGACGTAGATTGGTATTTCCTGGAAAATGTCATCACTTTCGTCTTTGTGTTGGAAAACGTTAGACCAGTAGTCATCGACCATGATTCTAGTTCAGTGATGGAAGCTTGTACGTGCGAGTGCACTGAGTGTAAATTTTTGCCCCTGCAAAACAGTAAGAAATCATCGGCATAAAGAACGCTTTTTACAGGTGGTTCGACGTGAGTGGAAATATCGTTAATCGCAATCGCGAATAGAGTGGGGCTCAATAATGAACCTTGTGGTACTCCATTTTGCTGGATGCGTATCTTGGACAATGCTCCGTTAACTCTAATTCTGAATGTTCTTTCATTCAGAAAATTATTGATGAAGTGAAAAAGGTTTCCATCAATATTCCATTCAACCAACCTCTGCGATATATTGGCGATAAGCTCCTGTTTGTTAACAAACGCATCTAATATTTCGGTGTGAAATTCTACTAAATTATCTGTGGTGCCTCGTCCTGGTCTAAAACCTGATTGAGCAGGGTTTAACAGCTTCTCGTATTCTAGATACCAAATGAGTCTTTTATTGACAATTTTTTCCAATAGTTTGCACATTGTGCAAGTTAGAGAGATCGGCCTGTATGATGATAGCTCGTCTTTAGGTTTCCCATGCTTGAGGAAAAGCTGGATGGTCGATTGGTGCCACAGGTGTGGAAAAATTTGTTTTGTCCACACGATGTTATACAACTCCAGTAATCTTTCTAACGCTGGAGCTGGAAGGCTCTTTATAAACACAAACGGGATATTATCCGGTCCAGGAGCGGAATTAGTGCATGATGACAGGGTATATGACAATTCTTCTTCAGTAATGTGTGAGTTCAGAGGTGAGTTACTGTGTCGGTTTACATCTTGAGCACTGAATGTTACGGTATTCTTGTATGTGATGAACTCTTGTGTGAAGTCTGAGTCACTTGAGTTTCGGGACATTGAGTCGGCCAGAACATCAGCGATATCTGCACTTGTTGTAAGAATGGAATTGTTAGCGTCTTTGACGGCTGAGATGTGAAAATTTGGTTTAGCCCCTTCCATACCTTTGACCTTGTCTCATACCTGATTAACGAGAGTATCATTTGTGATTGACGACACATAAGTTTTCCAAGAGTCTAATTTACTTTGTTTCAAAGTTCTTTTAGACATAGCTTTGAGTCGTTTGAAAGTTATCAGATTTACGATATTTCTGTGTTTACGGTACTTATTTAGAGCCTGTTTGCATTTTTTCACTGCCTCTTGACGTTCGCTGTTCCACTAAGGAACGTATCTTCGATGCGGTTGTAAAAGGGTCAGACCGATTGAATTTTCCGCTGCTTGTGTGATAATATGTACAAGTTCGCTTACGGAAGTATTGACGTTCTCGCTAAGTTGATAGTGCTGTATTTTATCTTCAATGATCTTCTTGTACAAATTTTAGTTTGGGTTGGCGGTTGTGCATTACTCTCTGGTGTAGTTATCATGATAGGAAAGTGGTCACTATCGTAAAGGCTCCTTAGTGCTTGCCTAGTTGCGTTTGGATAGGTTCGTGGATCGCTGAGTGTAAGATCTATACTTAAGAAGGTACCCGTGGAAATGTTGAAGTGTGTGCTCTCCCTTGTATTGAGTAGGCATACATCCGTTGAGGTCAATACGTCTTCGAAGATCTTACCGCGGCCAAATGTTTTTTGAGAGCCCCAAATTTCATTGTGCGCATTAAAGTCTCCTGTGAGAATAAAGGGTGCAGGTAGCTGGTTGAGCAGATTGTTGAGTTCGGATTTTGCAAGATAGAAGTTCGGTGGAATGTATACGCTGCAGATCGTTATACGCTGAAGACACCAGATATTGACTGATATAGCCTCTAAGGAAGATGCAATGAGTATGTTACTAGAGTGATAGCGATCACTCACAAAAATAGAAGATCCGCCACTGGCACGCAGATGGTTAGTACGACAGTGATGATTGCCATCATAGGTTTTTAGTTTGGGATTGTCATTGAGTTTGAAATTGGTTTCTTGGAGACATATAATATCTGGAGTTGTTTCTGATATAAGCTGCGTTATACGGGCTAGTCATATGTAAAATCCATCACAATTCCACTGAATCAACTTGAATGTAATATTATATGATTATTGTGTTTGGGAATCTACTAATAAGAGTCTCTAGAACAGTCGGACAGCTTATCTAGTTGTGATATGTGTCTGTCTTCTTCAGTAATATATATGTCTTCCACTGAGATCTGGGAAGAGGTACTGGCCAGACTTCCCAATTCTGCTGCCTCATCTGCGAGTTGCCTCTTCATTTTCTCAGTTATGCGTGTAAATCTACCTTTCAGTGTTCTATCTTGGATGTGAGGGTATACATCGTACTGTCTTCAGTAGTGATACAACGTCGTGTGTGAAGCGCCGGGCTTCAACCAGGGGGTCGCTTTTTCCATATGTGTTTTCTATGAAACTTTTGAATTTCTCAAAAGAGATGTTGTATTGAGAAGTGCCTTCTGTGAATAGTTTCTGTATCGGTTGGAAATGTATATCCGAAGTTGGCCGTTCTTCTGACGTGGATTTTCTAGTTTTTTTTAGCATATTTGGTGTCAGTTACCTGTTTCGACCTCGATGTACGTTCAGAGCTGCTGGGCTCTGGATTGCTAGGTGGAGGCATAACTTTGACTAGTGATATCCAGTGAATCTGGTTCTGTTGTTGGGGTAGTTGGAAAGGGTCTTTTGTTACCCTCGTTGGACTGTGTTTCTTCTAAAGTTGTGTAGATGTGATTGGCGTTTGGGCAGCTGTATGCCCAGGTTTTTTGCATATATAGCATTTCATGTTGTCTGTGGTTAGAAATATCCTGTATTCGGTTTCATCATGTGTTATGACCATCGAGGGTTGTAACTGTAATTCTTCTTCTTGTGTGTTGGAAACGTAAAACTGACGTCGGAAGCTGAGAATATGACTAAACCGTTCGGTGGGTAGGCCACTGCGGAGATATGAGACTGGAGATATCAATTTTAGTCCAGTTTCATTTAGGGCATTTTCGATGACATCATGAGGAATCGAAGGGCTCACGTTCGAAATTACGATTCTCCTTGACGGTGTTATGAATCTGCGAATAGGTACCATTACATCACCTACTAATACAGATTTGTGGATTGTGAGAAGATTATTCACTAGTTTAATGTCCGATAGGTACATGCAAATTCTGAGATGCGGGAGGCTAATAGTATATCTTTCGGATCTATAATATTGCTGAGGGACTGGACATAATCTATTAATTTATAGGGTTCCACCGCATGCATTACGATTGCCTGTTCTTTCTTTGGGAATACCATTGTAGTAGTCTTAGCTGCAGCAACGTACGACCGATTGGTATGTCTGCCTTGTGTTTCAGATTGAATTGGGGTTTGTAACTCTGTCTGATTTTCATTTTGACTGCTCGTGTAGACGCAAGCAGTCGTGGTATTGGTATCCATAATATCACCTTCGTTTATATTCCGAGGATATAAAACAAGCAATACAACATACCGAAATATCTGGTTGCATTCTTGGTCCACCAGTGAGCGTGTACCTGTCGCAGTATGATATATTATCAATCAGAACAAAAAAAGATAAGAACGATACCTTAATGTGTTCTGCGGTATGCAACTGTGGACCTTATGTACCCACTAATAGGGGAAACAACCTCCCCAGCAGGCACAACAGCTACCACGCGGGGCAAATCTACACTAATACTCGTCTTTGGCACTATATTCGCCGCTATGCACAAGCTCAAAATTTATTTTACAATTTTCACTGTGTTGACAACCAAATAACAGCCGATACAAAGTGAAATGAACCACCTAATCCGATACTTCCGAATTACTCGATAGCATAGCGAAGTGTATTCCTTTATGGCTTTTTGAATGTTATGATGGGAGAAATTATTTGATAAGAAGACAGATGAAAGATATTTTAGTTCTGATTTTGAAGATTCGGGTTGGGATAAGATGACAGCTCTGTAGACCAAGTAGTTTCTGACAGATTGCTTTTGGGCCATGGTGGTGGGCATGGCAAAGGCCATTAAGGTATCTATCGGTGTGAAAGGGTTTTCGATACACCACAGAATGTCACAAAGTATCGTCAGTCTATCGACTAACTGATATATATATATATATATATATATACATATATATATATATATATATATATATATATATATATATATATATATATATATATATATATATATGTTTCTTCTTAGGTTCTCGCGGACGTAATGTGTAGAACTGGATTCTCGGGTATTGATCCGCGTTGTGTGGTTTCGGTCCTCAAAAGGACCAATTTCAACTTCGCTATTGCACCGGCACGCATTCCATTGGAAGACATCATTTGCAACGTGGAATCTGCTATAACTTCGCTGCAGGATAAAAGTGAAGCAGAGATTATTCGCCAAGATGTGTCGCGTATTCTACGAACCTCGAAGCCACCTAAAAGGAACATTTCACACGACGAGTTCCTAGCACTGAAAGCTCTTCGAGAGAACGAAAGCATCATCATCCTACCAGCAGATAAAGGAAATGCAACCGTTGTCATGAACACAAATGACTACAGAACCAAGATGGCTGCGCTATTGGACGATCCGACTTACAAGAAGATTAGGTCTGATCCCACTACATATCTAGAGAAAACAACGAAAGCGAAAATCAAGGCATCTCCTATCGACCCTAAGTTACAGTTACATCTCATTCCAAGAGAAAAAAAATCATCCAGATGTCCGAAACTGTATGGTCTCCCAAAAATACACAAGGCAGCAGTACCTCTGAGACCAATAGTAAGCTCTATCGGCTCACCATCACATGCATTAGCAAGATTCCTAGCCAAGAAGTTACAACCGCACGTTGAGACAGCATCATCGTACGTGAGGAACGCGGAACACTTTATCGAACTTCTAGATATGCAAATAGTAGGACCTGACGACATATTAGTAAGCTTCGACGTAGCATCCTTGTTCACACAAGTACCCATAAACGAAGCCCTAGAGATCATCCAACATAAATACAAACCGGAAGGATACATTATTGACTTGGCCAAACACTGTGTAGCCAATACTTACTTTATGTACGAGGGACAGCGATATAGGCAAATCGAAGGAGCACCGATGGGATCACCAATCTCACCAGTGATCGCAAATCTTTTCATGGAGGATTTTGAAATTAAAGCTCTTAACACAGCGCAACTAAAACCCAAACTTTGGCTCAGATATGTAGATGATATTTTTGTTATTTGGCCACATGGAGAAGGACAACTAAGAGGGTTTCGCGATCACCTGAATGGAATCCATGATCGGATAAAATTCACAATAGAAGCCGAAGAGAACAACCAATTACCATTTCTAGATGTTTTGGTAACAAAGAAAACTGACGGCAGTTTGGGACATACAGTATTCAGAAAAAAGACCCACACGAACCGATATTTGAATAGTAACTCGCATCACCATCCATCCCAGCTACAATCAGTCGTAAATACCCTCATGACAAGGTCAAAACGTCTCGCTGATGCGGAGAACTTCGATGGAGAAATGGAAACCATCCGAACAGCCCTTAGGATGAATGGCTATTCAAGAAAACAGATTCATAACTCTCAACGCAAAAATGAAAAGGATGTCAACAATGAAGATCAACCAGTGGGAAACGCTTTTCTACCTTACATAAAAGGCACAACTGACAAAATCTGCAAAATACTGAGCCGTCATGATATCAAAACAACCTTCACAACAGATAGGAAAATCAAAAATGTTCTTCGGAATCCAAAAGACAGAATTCCTCTAGAATGCCAAGGAGTGTACGAGGTGCCATGTGGTAATTGTGAAAAGACATACATCGGGCAGACCAACAGACGCATTGATGTGCGAAAGACTGAACATGCAAACGCTGTGTCGAAAAACGAAACCACGTCTTCACTAGCTGAACATGTAAGAAGTACTGGCCATATGATCAACTTTAGCGGCACAAAGACTCTAGCCAACATTGAACACTTCTACACCAGAATAACCAGGGAGGCAATAGAGATCGAGAAACGTCCACATAGTCTTAACAAACGAGATGACGGACTAAGATTACCAGCAACATGGAAACCCGCTTTAGAAAGTCGGAAGATAAAACCAAAAACAAGAGAGAACGTGATATCCAGTGCACGTGCAACAGGTCACGGAAACTTTCCGGCTGATTCCAGCGTCGCAATGACGTCATCCAAACGTGTCACTCGGAGCCAAACACGTAGAAATCAACCAAGCGTGAAATAGTTCGAAAGTCCAAAGGTCAAACATAACGGGGGATATAAATACCTGTCCCTCCAAGTAAGCGTCAGTTCGCCTAGATTTTCCAGACTCTACGGTCGAATCACCTGAAGATGGCAAATGCGACTTTGCCGAAACGTCGTGAAATTGGTCCTTTTGAGGACCGAAACCACACAACGCGGATCAATACCCGAGAATCCAGTTCTACATATATATATATATATATATATATATGTATGTATATACGGGAACGGGAGTAAACCTGTCGATTCAACTTCCATGGTGAAAAGGATATTGTGATGTAATGAATTTGAATCATTGAGGAAGGGATCAACATTTTCTCGACCATGTTGCCAAATAACGAAAGTGTCGTCGACATATCTAAACCAACATTTCGGCTTGAGAACAGATGAATCAATAGTATAGTATATATATATATATATATATATATATATATATATATATATATATATATATATATATATATATATATATATAAGAAGATATAAAGTTCTTTTCAACCGTGCTGTATATAAATTATTCGATATTATTATCAGGTATGCGGTCAGAGGATGCTGAATTAATACTCAATTATTTTAAAATTCTCAATATTTCGTCATATATTCATGACTTCTTCAGGAGACACTACAATAAACATAAGAAAACAATTTAAAACTTAAGTAAGTCATTAACTAAAAACAAATTAAAATTACTTACAAAATATTAGAGGTCCATGTGATAGTTCAACATTTATGTTGATGTTGCATTATTATAGTCGTCAAAACTGTGGAAACAATCAGTTAGGCACGAAGCAGTCGATGATTCAACAGAAAATGCAGAGCAAATGAAATTAACAGTGATAACACATCTGTGTGTCGTTTGTTATGGAGTTTTTTTTATTTATTCATTCATTTTTTTGTTGATATCAACATAATCGAAACAAACTAATTGCCACAGTTGGGAGAAATTTGAATTGAACTATACAGAGGTTTCAAAAACATACATTTACAAAAACATTACATTTGTTTTAAAATATTACAATAAATATCACTCAGTTTGTTGGTATCTGTCTTTTTATTTATAACGTTTGTTGTTTTGTTTATGTGACACATCTCAAGAAATAACCTATTTTTATAATTGTTAACCTTTTCTAATATTTCAACAGTAGAAAAATCAAAATTATGACCTGTATTTAAGCAATGTTCAACCACAGCACATGTTTTTTTTCCTAAACGACCATCACTTTTGTGTTGAGTTAAGCGTTGTTTTAACCATTGTCCAGTTTGACCCACATAACAACCAACGCAATCATGACAACAAATTTTGTATATTACATTACTTTCAAACAAGAGTTGATTTTTATCCTTCACTTTTGAAAATAATTGACGATTTGTTATAAGATTGTATCTAGCAATTTTTATGTTATTAAAATTTTTGAAAAGACTTATAACACTTTGAGATAAACCATCAATGTATTGTATTTTTTGATAGATTATTCTCTGTTCCACCTTGTCATCTGTAGGGCCATCAAAAAAGTTTGAGTTATATATAAGTTTTTTTAAAATAGATTTGGGGTAGCCGTTGTTAAGAAAAATGTGATACATTTTGTTCAAGTTTGTCTTTAAGAAACTTGGATCACTAATGTGTGTCACTCTATCTTTTATAGCAATTATAGTATTGTATCTTTGTTTAGGTGGATGATTTGAAAAATAATTCAAAAATCTGTCTGATGCAGTAGTCTTTTGATACCAGTCTAATATTATTTTGTTGTCTGCACTTCTTATTAGTTTCGTATCTAGGAAAGGTACACTATTATTTTGTTCTACTTCAATGGTGAATTGTAGATTTATATTGTAGGAATTGAAAATATCTAAAGTAGTATGAATTGAATCACATGGTACTGACGTAATTATGTCATCTACATATTTGAAAATGAAAGGCAGCTTGAAAGGTAATTTTTCTATAACATTATCCAATACATAATCCAAAACAATAGTTGCTAAAATCGGGCTAATAGGTGAACCCATCGGAGTACCGAAAATCTGTCTATAAATTCTATTATTAAAACTGAAGTAAGTATTATCAAAAATAAATTTTATGAGTTTCAAAAAATTATCTTTAGATAATGCTGTGTAATCCTTGATTTCATCCCACTTTAAATTTAATATTTTCATGACCAAATCTAGAACTTTATATCTTCTAATATACATGATGGGTTTTTATCAGAATATCAGCATTACTTATGGTAATCAAACTACAAAACTAATGAAGCAATGGTCAAGCTTAGTACGCAAACTTGCAAGTTATGGTAACAGAAAAATATTTTTGTTACGTTGCAGAAAATCTAATATAGTCCCCAGGCACATCAATGATAGTATGAAGAACATTCAAGGACTACTATATATGGGTAATGATCCAAAGACAACGAAAATAGTCAACAATTTTGTGTCAAAAACTACATCAAAAATGTTAAGTGTAGAAATAAAAATAACATGTGGACACATCTCAAGAATAAAACATAACATAATCAAGGTAAGAGAAAGTTTAACTCCTCTTATTCCCAATTGTTTATTTGTTGAATATAACAATAATTTAGATAAAACCTTCAATTACAATTTTATAAAAATAAAGACCAGGCACCTCAATAAATACGTAAATTTAAGAGATCGTTTTCCACGCAGCGCTCTGTTTTTTGATAATTCAAAATGGTTTAAAAATATTTCTAATGTAGAGATACCTATAGAAATTTCCGACTTCCTCTCACTTGGTCCAAAATTCGCTGTTGAAATTCAAAAAAAGGAACAAAAATTAGATCTTTTTCTTGCTGAAGTTGAGAATATAATCGATTATGTACCGGTTGAACATAAAAATGAACTCAGAGCAAAAACCACTAATATAATCACCAATTACCAACAAAATACAAATTTAAAAAAACCTTCAATTTTAACCTTAACTTACAAAAAAACAAAATCTTTTTTAAAAGCACATCCGGAATTATATATACTACAAGCAGATAAAGGAGGTTGTACAGTAGCAATGAATAAAACAGATTATTTAGAGAAAACTGAACTGCTTTTAATGGATTCTTTTACTTACTCAGAAATAAAAAAAGATCCAACTACATCAGTCCAGAATTCATATAACACTTTAATAAAAACTTTAAAATCAGAAAAACAACTAAATGATATAGAATATAAAAAACTGATTATTCATAATTCTATTTGCCCAAAATTATATTGTTTACCCAAAATTCACAAAGACAATTGTCCATTACGGCCAATTGTCAGTTCAATCAATGCCACCACTTATAATATATCAAAATTTTTAGCTGATATTTTATTATTTTCATTCAGGGACAATACTAATTACAATATAAAAGATACTTTTTGTTTTGTAAATAAAATAAAAGGATTTCAATTGCCTGATAACTATGTATTAATATCATTAGATGTAGTTTCTCTGTTCACAAATATCCCGTTAGATTTGGTCATGAAAATATTAAATTTAAAGTGGGATGAAATCAAGGATTACACAGCATTATCTAAAGATAATTTTTTGAAACTCATAAAATTTATTTTTGATAATACTTACTTCAGTTTTAATAATAGAATTTATAGACAGATTTTCGGTACTCCGATGGGTTCACCTATTAGCCCGATTTTAGCAACTATTGTTTTGGATTATGTATTGGATAATGTTATAGAAAAATTACCTTTCAAGCTGCCTTTCATTTTCAAATATGTAGATGACATAATTACGTCAGTACCATGTGATTCAATTCATACTACTTTAGATATTTTCAATTCCTACAATATAAATCTACAATTCACCATTGAAGTAGAACAAAATAATAGTGTACCTTTCCTAGATACGAAACTAATAAGAAGTGCAGACAACAAAATAATATTAGACTGGTATCAAAAGACTACTGCATCAGACAGATTTTTGAATTATTTTTCAAATCATCCACCTAAACAAAGATACAATACTATAATTGCTATAAAAGATAGAGTGACACACATTAGTGATCCAAGTTTCTTAAAGACAAACTTGAACAAAATGTATCACATTTTTCTTAACAACGGCTACCCCAAATCTATTTTAAAAAAACTTATATATAACTCAAACTTTTTTGATGGCCCTACAGATGACAAGGTGGAACAGAGAATAATCTATCAAAAAATACAATACATTGATGGTTTATCTCAAAGTGTTATAAGTCTTTTCAAAAATTTTAATAACATAAAAATTGCTAGATACAATCTTATAACAAATCGTCAATTATTTTCAAAAGTGAAGGATAAAAATCAACTCTTGTTTGAAAGTAATGTAATATACAAAATTTGTTGTCATGATTGCGTTGGTTGTTATGTGGGTCAAACTGGACAATGGTTAAAACAACGCTTAACTCAACACAAAAGTGATGGTCGTTTAGGAAAAAAAACATGTGCTGTGGTTGAACATTGCTTAAATACAGGTCATAATTTTGATTTTTCTACTGTTGAAATATTAGAAAAGGTTAACAATTATAAAAATAGGTTATTTCTTGAGATGTGTCACATAAACAAAACAACAAACGTTATAAATAAAAAGACAGATACCAACAAACTGAGTGATATTTATTGTAATATTTTAAAACAAATGTAATGTTTTTGTAAATGTATGTTTTTGAAACCTCTGTATAGTTCAATTCAAATTTCTCCCAACTGTGGCAATTAGTTTGTTTCGATTATGTTGATATCAACAAAAAAATGAATGAATAAATAAAAAAACTCCATAACAAACGACACACAGATGTGTTATCACTGTTAATTTCATTTGCTCTGCATTTTCTGTTGAATCATCGACTGCTTCGTGCCTAACTGATTGTTTCCACAGTTTTGACGACTATAATAATGCAACATCAACATAAATGTTGAACTATCACATGGACCTCTAATATTTTGTAAGTAATTTTAATTTGTTTTTAGTTAATGACTTACTTAAGTTTTAAATTGTTTTCTTATGTTTATTGTAGTGTCTCCTGAAGAAGTCATGAATATATGACGAAATATTGAGAATTTTAAAATAATTGAGTATTAATTCAGCATCCTCTGACCGCATACCTGATAATAATATCGAATAATATATATATATATATATATATATATATATTGTTATGATTTCATTTCATAGACAATAAAAATTTAAAAATAATAACTTACCGAACTATGAAAATCAGAAAAGATCAAATAAAAAATATTTTATGGAATTAAAAACAATAATAAAAGCTAAATAATAGTTAGGATATTAATATTAACAATGTAAAACATAATAAACAACGATGTAATAGTATAAGATGTGATAAACAAGAACTTCAGTGAAAGTGAAGAAACGTTCAGTGTAACGAAATCATAAATCATAAGTAAAGTGATTACAAAACTATCATGAGATAGTACAAAACATTGAATAATGTTATAGATGTAAGTTAGGATTAGTAAATTTGAGTTATGTAATGTTAAACGAATGTTATTGATATAATATGGTATGTATTAGATTTAAGAATAAGTAACTGTCAAGAAAACCATAAATATGGGAATAATCATATTAATAATAACCCAATCATAGGTTATATTATACCAAAGTGTGGGGAAAAATGTAGGCAATATTAATTTAAAAAGAAGGAATCACTAACAATTAAAATAAGTTGAAAATCTCAAATAATTCAAAAAGTAAAGAATACTAAATTCTGATTGGTCAATAGGAATTTCCAATGTCAATCTGGTAACAATGAAGACTTGTGTCAGTTTCACAACAATTAGCTTGGCACGCTTGATTTGGAAAGCAATCATCTCATAGGTTGTTTATGACATAAAGTAGCGTCGGTTTTGGAGGCCTATAAAAACGAATCTGAAAGTAAAGAAGTGGAGTTTGCCATTACATCTGTAGACTGAAAGTACTCCTGCAACTCACCAAAATTTCATAACCTATAAAAAACCAGTGAACGAAAGTGTTCCAAACTTCGATAGGTTCAAAGAAACCAAAGTTAATAAATTTTATATAAAGTCAACGATTATCCAAGTATCTGAATCCAGTAAAAAGGCTGTAATAACCTCCAATTAAGAAGAAATTTCCAACGATTGCCATTCATCAATAATTTAAATAAAGCATCGAAAAGTTTCATGTTTTATCTAAAAGGATAAACAAAGTATTATCAACAGTTCCTGAGTCTCAAGAAGAAGTAATCCAAATTAGTTACCTGTGATTATTGTGAAAAAGCATAGTATTGTGTAAAAGTGAATCATCAACGAAATTATAAAAGAATTAAATTGAAAATTGCCAACATAGTTAAACACACTTTTGGATATAAACTAAAAGTAAGTTTGTTTATTATATTTCCATTGTAGTATTATTTGTAAATCTGAAAGAAAGATTGTCGTTTGTAATTTTGTAAACAACTATTAATATTGAATAGTTTTGAGGTTAAAGCTAGTTCTATGCTTAGAACATAAAATAAAATTGTAAATTAGAAACCCGAGATAAATAGAGTCATAGAGATTTAAATATAGAAACTTTTCAACATTCAAAGAATATTGTGTTTAATTCCATAAAATAATATAAAAAGAGAAGGATCATTATTATTCAAAATAAACAAAATAAAAAAAGCTAGCCGGAAGCATTAATAATAATTCATAATCAATAAATTAAAAGAAACTAAAAAAGAAGTTTTTTAGTAATAATTGTCACCACAACGTGGGGCAAAATAAACTCATAAGAGTTTTAGTTAATAATTGTCGCTCAAACGTGAGGCCATTTGAAAAAAGGAATAGAACCGCGTATCAAAATAATTTAAAGAACTAGGTTAATTAAAAAGAAAGTAAAAATGGAAGGAGATAGACAGAGGACTCCAGAATTGATAGGATTTGATCAAGAGGGTGAAATGATTAGTGCAGAAAGACCACCAATAATAGATAGTCAATCACAAATAATGAGATTGCTTGAAAGTTTAAATTTAAAAGCTAATGAAACGAATGAAACGAATGCTAAAATTGAACAACGTATGAGTGAAACTAATGCTAAATTTGAACAAGGTATGAGTGAAATAAGAGATGAACTTAAGAGAGTGAATGATAAATTTGATAAAAGAACTGAGGAAATAATGAGAATAGTTGAAACTGAAAAAAAGGAAATAAGACAACATGTTGAAGAAAGTATAGATAATAAATTAGAAGAATATAATAGCTTTGTAAATAGAAAGTTTAATAATGTAGAGAAAGAAGTAGAAATTATGTGTGATACAGGATCAGAACTATCATTAATAAGGGAAGAGCTATTGTCTGAAATAAAATTAACAAATCAATTGAAAATACCAAAAGTAGAATTAGTAAATATTAGTGGAAAGAAAATTACTGAAGTATCAAAAATGATTACTGAGCATATTATAATAGGGAAGTCAAGTCTAGAGATGCAATTATTTGTAGTGCCGAATATGAAATTGGATATTGTTATGGGAACTGATGAATTAGAAAAGCATGGAATTATTATAGATTACGAGGAAAAGGAAATAAAGTTGTTAGATGAAATTATAAAGATAGGGAAAGGGGAAAATGAAAATATTGACAGACCAAATGAAGGTTGCAATATAATAAATGCGGTCGAAAGAAAAGACTCAAGCAGAAATTTAAATGAAATAATCTCGCAGATGAAAATATCCGAGAAATATAGGGGAATAATATCAGAAATAATTTCACAACATAAAGGTTTAATAATTGATGAAACTCGTATAGCTAGTAATTATATTCATAAATTCCAAGTCAAAGAAATTGAAAATTTTAAATCCAAGAACTATCCAATCCCATACAAGTACATAGAAGATGTTAGGAAAAAAATCGGTGAAATGCTAGAACAAGACATAATAGAAAGAAGTAAAACAAAATATATAAACCCTATTGTTATAGCAAAAAAGTCAAATGGTGATATTAGGTTATGTTTAGATGCTCGAACATTGAATAGATTGTCAGTACCACAATATGAAGCTCCTAAAAATATAGAGTCAATTTTTGGTAGAATAATAAAGGCACAAATTTTTAGTAAAGTTGATTTAAGACATAGTTTCTGGTTGATTCCTTTACATGAAAGTTGTAGAGATTACACTGGTTTTATGATAGATGGAGAAGTGTATCGTTTTAAAGTTACGCCTTTTGGTATTCAAAGTGCATGCAGTGCGTTAGTTAGAAGTATGAATCAAATATTAAATAAATTTGAAATTTTTGTAGTTCATTATATCGATGACATATTAATATTTTCTAGAACAGTAGAAGAACATAAAGATCACATAAAATTAGTTTTGAACGAATTAGATATAGCAGGTTTAAAAATAAATATTGAGAAATGTGAATTCTATAAAACAGAAATTAAATTTTTGGGTTATAAATTAACGAGGGAAGGTTTAGAAATGGATGAAGATAGATTAGATGTAATTAAAAATTTCAAAAGACCCACTAATCTTAAAACTTTGAGGGGATTCTTAGGTCTAATAAATTATTTCAAAAGGCTCATTCCTGATTTAAGTCAGAAGGAGATTCCATTAGTAGAATTACTTAAGAAAGGGGTAAAATGGAAATGGGATAATGAAAGACACGAAGCTTTCCAAAATTTAAAAGATATTTTCATTAAAAAATTAAAAGTCTATCATGCACAATATGATAAACCTTTCATATTAAGAACAGATGCTTCTAAACAAAGATTCAGTGGTGTTTTATTACAAAAACAAAATAATGAAGAAGTGCCCATAAGTTTTGTGTCAAGAATGACAAAAGTTCATGAAAAAAATTACAGCGTTACTGAATTAGAATTAGCAAGTATAGTTTTTTGTGTAAAGAAATTAAGATTTTATTTGTTAGGGAATAAAGTAAGGGTAGAAACTGATCATAGTGCATTAACAAGTATATTTAAAAACAAGTTTGTAAACAGTAGGATTCAAAGATGGATTTTGTTATTGCAGGAATATGATTTTGAAATAAAACATATTCCAGGAAAATTAAATATAATAGCTGATACTTTAACAAGAGAAGAGGGGAATTTAAAAATTGATAAAAGGAAATACAAAGTAGGAGCAAATATTTTATTAGAAGTAAGGGGTTTATTTTCATTAGAGAGCATTAAAAACAATCAAAGTACTTTATCAGAGAAGGATAAAAAGAAATGTAAAATCAAAGAGGGAGTTTATTTACAAGATATAGGTAGGAAAGAATTATACAGAATAAATCAAGACCTAACTTTAAAAATTTTAAATCATTTACATAGTGAATTCAATCACATAGGAGCAAGGAAAATGTGGCTCATATTCAGAGAAAATTATATAGGTAAAGGAGATTACCAAATTGCAAAAGAAATCACAAAGAAATGTGACATATGTCAAAGAGCAAAGCCTAAAAATATAATTAACCACAATTTAGCAAAGAGTATTATAGTAAAGGAATGTTTAGAAATAGTAGCAATAGATTTTTTAAGTGAGTTAATAGTAACAGAAAAAGGAAATAGACATATTTTGGTTGTAGTAGATTTATTTTCTAAATATATAAAATTATATGCTTGCAAAACGACAAAAAGTAGAGAAGTAATGCATAAGTTAGAAAACTATTTTGAAGAAATTGGTAGGCCAAGAAAGTTAATTACAGATAACGCAACATATTTCAAAAACATACGTTTCAAGTATTTTTGCAAAAGGAATTTAATTTTTCATCAATTAACAAGCATCAGACATCCTCAATCCAATCCATCAGAACGTTATATACAGGAAGTAATAAAATATCTGAGAATATCTTGTGAGGATAAACATCGTCAATGGGATGAATCAATATCCAGAGTAGAAAAATGTTTAAATCATTGTCCAAATACTACAACAGAGAAAACACCTGTATTAATAATGAAAGGCGAAGAACCAGATAGAAAATGGTTAGATAAAAATTCAGTAGAGCGAAATGAAATTTTGAAAGATATCAGTAATAGGTTAGAAAGAAATGCAAGAAAGTATATGAATAGGGAAATGAGAAAAAGAGGAAGGTTAATTAAATTTGAAATAGGTGAATTAGTAATAGTAAGAGCAATGAGAGTAACTAATAATAAAAAGAATATATGTGAAAATTATGTTTTGCTTTTGAAGGTCCGTATGTAGTCATGAATGAAAATGCTGAAAATAGTTATGAATTAATGAATCCTGAAAACGGAAAGATAAGGGGAATATTTAATATTGATCAAATATACAAGTATAATTATTAATAAATTTAGTTCATGAAAATAAAATCAAAAGATAAATAAATTTTAAATATTAATGTGATTAATATGTTAAAATTGATTTAGGGGAATTTGTTATGATTTCATTTCATAGACAATAAAAATTTAAAAATAATAACTTACCGAACTATGAAAATCAGAAAAGATCAAATAAAAAATATTTTATGGAATTAAAAACAATAATAAAAGCTAAATAATAGTTAGGATATTAATATTAACAATGTAAAACATAATAAACAACGATGTAATAGTATAAGATGTGATAAACAAGAACTTCAGTGAAAGTGAAGAAACGTTCAGTGTAACGAAATCATAAATCATAAGTAAAGTGATTACAAAACTATCATGAGATAGTACAAAACATTGAATAATGTTATAGATGTAAGTTAGGATTAGTAAATTTGAGTTATGTAATGTTAAACGAATGTTATTGATATAATATGGTATGTATTAGATTTAAGAATAAGTAACTGTCAAGAAAACCATAAATATGGGAATAATCATATTAATAATAACCCAATCATAGGTTATATTATACCAAAGTGTGGGGAAAAATGTAGGCAATATTAATTTAAAAAGAAGGAATCACTAACAATTAAAATAAGTTGAAAATCTCAAATAATTCAAAAAGTAAAGAATACTAAATTCTGATTGGTCAATAGGAATTTCCAATGTCAATCTGGTAACAATGAAGACTTGTGTCAGTTTCACAACAATTAGCTTGGCACGCTTGATTTGGAAAGCAATCATCTCATAGGTTGTTTATGACATAAAGTAGCGTCGGTTTTGGAGGCCTATAAAAACGAATCTGAAAGTAAAGAAGTGGAGTTTGCCATTACATCTGTAGACTGAAAGTACTCCTGCAACTCACCAAAATTTCATAACCTATAAAAAACCAGTGAACGAAAGTGTTCCAAACTTCGATAGGTTCAAAGAAACCAAAGTTAATAAATTTTATATAAAGTCAACGATTATCCAAGTATCTGAATCCAGTAAAAAGGCTGTAATAACCTCCAATTAAGAAGAAATTTCCAACGATTGCCATTCATCAATAATTTAAATAAAGCATCGAAAAGTTTCATGTTTTATCTAAAAGGATAAACAAAGTATTATCAACAGTTCCTGAGTCTCAAGAAGAAGTAATCCAAATTAGTTACCTGTGATTATTGTGAAAAAGCATAGTATTGTGTAAAAGTGAATCATCAACGAAATTATAAAAGAATTAAATTGAAAATTGCCAACATAGTTAAACACACTTTTGGATATAAACTAAAAGTAAGTTTGTTTATTATATTTCCATTGTAGTATTATTTGTAAATCTGAAAGAAAGATTGTCGTTTGTAATTTTGTAAACAACTATTAATATTGAATAGTTTTGAGGTTAAAGCTAGTTCTATGCTTAGAACATAAAATAAAATTGTAAATTAGAAACCCGAGATAAATAGAGTCATAGAGATTTAAATATAGAAACTTTTCAACATTCAAAGAATATTGTGTTTAATTCCATAAAATAATATAAAAAGAGAAGGATCATTATTATTCAAAATAAACAAAATAAAAAAAGCTAGCCGGAAGCATTAATAATAATTCATAATCAATAAATTAAAAGAAACTAAAAAAGAAGTTTTTTAGTAATAATTGTCACCACAACGTGGGGCAAAATAAACTCATAAGAGTTTTAGTTAATAATATATATATATATATATATATATATATATATATATATATATATATATATATATATATATATATATATATATGTATGTATGTATATACGGGAACGGGAGTAAACCTGTCGATTCAACTTCCATGGTGAAAAGGATATTGTGATGTAATGAATTTGAATCATTGAGGAAGGGATCAACATTTTCTCGACCATGTTGCCAAATAACGAAAGTGTCGTCGACATATCTAAACCAACATTTCGGCTTGAGAACAGATGAATCAATAGTATCTTGCTTAAAAGTTTCCATGAAGATAGCTATGACCGAAGAAAATGGGGAACGTATGGCAGCTTGACTGTTCGTAAAACTTGCCATCGTACAGAAAATATGTGGAAGATAGACAATAATCAAAAAACGGTAGTAAGCCCATTGAAATGTTTTTGGCAGGTAACAGTTGAGCAATCATGGAAAGGGTTGTCTGGGATGAAAGCATTGGTAAAAAGTGATTCAACATCGGAATGAAAGGAATTTAGGATAAAACTGTTGGAATTAGCTACAAGGGGTTTGAGAATGGGTGACAGATATCGAGAGAGTTTATAAGAAAGAGATCCGATAGTGCTGACAATTGGTCTCAGGGGAACTGAGGACATATGAATTTTGGGCAAACCATATAATCGGGGGCTTCTTGACCAATGGGGATAATAGATTTCTTATCTGGATCAGGAAGGGAAGAATGACGGATAATTTGTGAGTAGTTTATAGGAATTAGTTTGGAGATTTTTGAGGATTTTATTATCATAATCTGAACGATTCATGACAACAGTGGAGTTTCCTTCATCAGATTTCAAAATAGCTAAATCAGGATTTGATTTGAGTGGATTAAGAGCTTGGACTGGAGGTTTAGGGCAATTTGATCCAGGAATGTTGGAATGCAGAAGAATTGTTGGTGTTTCGAAACGAATTTCATCCGCTGCGAGATGGGGAACTTTATGTAGGGATGGTTCTACAGCAGAAATAATGGATGTCTTAGGAATATTGACGTTTGGAATTGATGGTACGAATTTGATCGGCTTGATCATAAGTAATTCGGTCGAGAACCAACCAATCGGATTCTGAAAGGGTATTTGAAATTCCAAGGTGGAGGCCAAAGAGGGTTTTATTGATGGAATTAATCTCGCCTCTAGTATACTTGAATCGTACCCGAATCAAAGCTAAACTAGCGCGTTTAACGGGAGGAGATATTTTAACGAAAACTGTGTTAGATGTATAATATCAATATAGCAATAATAGCAAATACGTCATTACTGTGTTGTGTCAACTATGGGGTTGCATACGTCGGTTCCTGAGTAAACCATTAATCAGCAAGATGTGCGAAAAGAAAAAAGTTCTACCCTCCCTGTGCAATGCTTACAGACTAAGAATAGTTGCAAAGATCACGAATAGTGGTGAATTTAGAATATCTATCAATTATTCGCACTTTTCGTAAAAAAATCATCAAGAACACATTCGAGAAGAAATTCTTGAGCCGTTGAAATATCTATCACTAATACACACTAATAGAATAGCAGCTAATTATTATTTTCATGGAACAATTCAATCTAATATACGAGAGCAAGGTGAAAAGTCTCTGAAGAATAATATAGATGGTGCTACAATAGAAAATCCCATGTGACATTGTAAAGTCTTGTGTCGCTGATTTAAGTGGACTGTATCTTCTTTATGTTCTTAGATATTATCTAAGCTCTTATTAATCAAAAAGATCTTGTTGTATGTAATTTTTATTGTTATATGAAAGACTGTAAATCATTAATCATATAATATGAAACTATTGCACAATGCAATGAACGTTGTTGTATTAATTAATTATGAAACTATCAAAATTAGACAAGCGTCTCTCTTCCAGAGCCGACCCGCTTTCTCAACATAATTATGTATCATAGAATATGTAACATAGAACTCTATCTAAATTATCGAAGCCACAACATGCTCCCCACCTTGAAAGTACTGACTTTCAATAAAAAAAATAATACATATAAAAGAAATTATGTGACAAAAGAAATAACAATTTAAAAGTATGTGAAAGCAGTAATTAAAGTTCAACATTCTTCATCAGTGGGAAGTACACTAATTTTAACTATTGACCGCTTGACAACACCATTCTTTGTTTTGACTGATACCACACGTACAGCGCCGTCGGTTCCAGGATGAATATTAATGATACGACCTAGTGTCCAAGATATAGGTGGTAGATTGTCTTCGTGCAATACGACTAATGAGCCTATTAATTGTTCAGGTACGTTAGTATATTGCCACTTCGTTCGTTGTTGTAGTGTATGAAGATAGACTCTTGACCATTTTTGCCAAAATTTTTGTATCAATAAACATAAGGATTTGTATCTGGAGACATGAGTACTTCTATCATCTTGTACTTCAGCTTCAGGTAAAGCATTCAAAGATGTGCCGATCAGAAAATGACCTGGTGTCAACGGTTCTGTGTCTTCTGGATCTTCTGTGAGTGGGTAAATGGGACGGGAATTTAAAATACATTCTATCTGCGCTAGGAAAGTATAAAACTCTTCAAACGTTAGAGATACATTATTAATAACACGTTTTATGTGAAATTTCGTAGAACGTACAGCACTTTCCCATAACCCCCCGAAATGAGGTGTACGCGGCGGAATAAAATGCCACTTGATCTTAGAATCGTATAAATAACCTTGAAATTTAGTATCCTTGGTGAATTCTAAAAATTCTTTCAAGTATCGGTCTGCACCAACAAAATTAGTTCCATTGTCAGAATGTATATGACGAGGAATACCTCTGCGAGAAACGAACCGCTTCAAAGCATTGAGAAAACCATCAGTCGTTAGATCACTAACAAGCTCTAAATGAATTGCTTTCGATGAAAAGCATATGAATACACATAAATACGCCTTGATCATCTTTCTGTTTCTGAATTTACTGTCCTTTACAAGATAAGGTCCCGCAAAATCTATACCACACACAGAAAATGGTCGTGATGGAGTAACTCGTGATGAAGGTAATTGTCCCATTAGTTGTTTGAGGTGACGTGATTTTACACGGAAACAAATGACACATGTGCGTAAAACCCTTTTAACTGCCTGTTTACCATTTAATGGCCAAAACTTTGAACGAATAGGTGCTAACACAGTTTGACAACCAGCATGTAAATTTCTAGCATGTTCTTGTCGAACGATCATGGTAGTTAAGTTATGCTTAGATGGAATGATCATTGGATGCTTAGAATCGAACTCTAATGAGGACTTAGCTATACGTCCACCTACACGCAATATTCCGCATTTGTCCAAAAACGGACTAAGATTGTATAATTTGCAACCCTTAGGTAAATTCAGTGAATTTTTCAACGCCTTTATTTCAGAGGGAAACTCTTGTTCTTGGACGATTTTAATTATTGTTTGTATACTAGTTTCTAATTCATCATCAGTAATTTCACCCACCCTTCGATGAATCAATGAAATCCTGGAATTGTATCCAAAACGAAGTAAGTATGCAACTACCTTTGTTAATTTTTTAAATGATGAGAAACGTTCTATTATATCATCCTTATAATATGGATTATTCGAAATTAAAGAAATCTGTTTTGTTTCAGGTAGTTCTATGTTGTTAGTATTAAGATTAGATGGCCAATATTCTGGTTTTTGAGTAAGAAAGGATGGACCGTGCCACCATGACGATAAATTTCCAATTTCATGTGGATAAATTCCTCTCGATATATAATCAGCTGGAATATATGAGGTGGGTATGTAACGCCATTCGTTGTTTTGACTAATTGTTTGAATTTGTGCAATTCTGTTCGAGATGAATGTTTTAAAACGGCTAGGATCAGAAGATATCCAAGCAAGCGTTATGCTAGAATCGCACCAATAAATTATTTTATTTATATTCAGATTTAACGATAAAATTACTCTTTTCGACAATTTAGCTGACAATAAAGCTCCACACAACTCTAGCCTTGGGATACTGATTGTTTTTAGAGGCGCTACGCGTGATTTTGAGCAAATTAGCCTTACTAATATATTTCCGGAATCATTTATTGACCTTGCATAAATACAAGAACCGTAAGCTGATTGTGAAGCGTCACTAAAACAATGTAACTCAATGTATGAACTGTCCTTCAATATTATTTGTCTTTGTACTTGGAGTGTCTCTAATAAACTGAGATTATTGAAGAATTTCAACCATTTTGTATGAATATTTTCTGTGATTGGCTCGTCCCAATCAGACTTAATCTGCCATAAATTTTGTAATATCAATTTTGAAGTTAATATCACTGGACCTATAAGTCCCAAGGGGTCGAAAATTTGTGCAATAGTAGAAAGCATGGAACGTTTAGTTGGAACATCGTTCGTGTTAATAGTTGTTTTATATTTGAAAAAATCTTGTGAAGCATTCCAATGTATGCCTAATGTTTTATCAGATTGATTCTCGTCCTTAATCTTATATTGTAAATCATTTACTCTGAATGATAAATTTTCGAGTACTTTCGGATCATTTGAAATCCATTGTCTAAGTAAAAAACCTGAATTAGCTAATATACACGTGACTTCTTGAATTAGATTCGATGCTGATTCACTATCTGAAGCTCCACTAATCCAATCATCCATGTGAAAATCGCGTTCGATTGCTAAACTAGCTTTGGGATACGAATATTCATTTTCCAATGCAAGTTGTTTTAGGCAGCGTGTTGCTAGAAAAGACGCTGGCGTTGTGCCGTATGTTATTGTGTTTAATTTGTAATGGATTAACTCTTGAGAAGGATCTGAACGCCATACAATTCGTTGTAAATTCCTATCTTTCTCGTCTACGAGAACCTGACGATACATTTTAGCTATATCTGAAGTAAATACTACATTGTGAGTTCTAAAACGCAATAATATAGAAAATATGTCATCTTGGATACATGGTCCTTTTTTAAGAACGTCATTCAAAGAAAGATTCGATTTAGACTTGGAAGAAGCATCAAATACCACTCGTAATTTAGTAGTAATCGAAGTTTCCTTCTTAACACAATGATGAGGTAAATAATATATAATACCTTCAGTATCCTCTTTGTGATTGACTGCAGTCATATGATTCATATCAATATATTCCTGCATGAAATTTGAATAATCTATATAAAGTTCCCTATCTTTAGAAAACCTTCGTTCAAGAGAATGAAATCTCTTGATTGCTTCGAATAAATTATCTGTTAATGAAATGTAATTCTCCTTTACTGGCAATCTTACGATAAATCTGCCTGACTCATCCTTATTAATATTTTGTATAAAATGATTCTCGACTTCTAGTTCTTCCTTGCTATATTTTACTTGTTTTGTATCAACTTCTTCAATAAACCAAAATTTCTCGAGTTGACCTTGTAAATCTGTTTTTGTAAAATTACATATACTTGTTGTTGACTCATGATGATAAGTTATAGGACCTGATATAATCCAACCAAACTTAGAATTCTGCAGAATTGGACCTATTTCATTTAATTTTATTTGTCCATACAATAAAAGATCATAAAATACTGAGGCACCTATTAATAGATCAATATCACCTGGTATATGAAAGTCAGGATCAGCCAAAGTAATATCACTTGGTATTTCGAGTGATGACATGTTTAAATGAAACTGAGGTAATTTGTCTGTGATTTTATCAAGGATTAAAAAATTCAAATCCGTTTGAAAATTAGAAGTTCTAGACTTGATCTTAGCTTTAGTTAATTCATAAATATTCGTGTTCACTGCATTAATTCCTGATATTGGAATTTTAGTCTTTGTTGATTTCAAATGCAAAGAATTGAATAATTTTGTTGTAATAAAACATGATTGACTTCCACTATCAAGCAAAGCCCTGGCACTTACAACTCTACCTCTTTGATCAAAAATATCCAATTGTACCGTAGATAATAATACAAATGAATTATGCATGCAATATGCACTTACTTGTTTGTTATGACTTGATGATCTGCTTGTATTATTGTCAGAACTCTGTGATGCACTTGCATTTTGTGTGTGATCCTGATTTATATGTGCTTGTTGTAAATGTAGTAATGTATTATGTTTTTTATTACAGGTTCGACATGGACCCAAATAACATTGCTGTGGTGTATGGCCTAACTTCAAGCAATTTGTGCAAGCCTTTCTATTCCTAATTTCTGTAATTCTGTTATTGATTGGCAATTTAAGAAAATCTTCGCAATGAAATATTTGATGCTTTCCCTTACAGAATATGCAATGAGGAGGTGCTTTATAATTGTAATCAGTAACTAAATGTGTTTGTGATTTAGATTCATTAGATTTCTTTTAGTTATTCGTATTATATTGCGTTTGATTACCTTTGTTATCTAATGATTCTAATAAGTGACAACGATTTGTTAAAAACAAAATAAATGTATCTATTGTTGGAGATATTTCATTGTTTGAATATATTTCCCATTCTCTTTTGGAATTTATATCAAGCTTTGATGTCAATAAATATATCAATAAGGTATTCCATTGATCAACAGGTTCATTGAAATTTCTCAATGATCTAAAATTCTTTTGAAAGTTGTCCAAAAACTGCCTTAGTGATATATGAGAATCCTTATTTACCGTATGTAGATCGAATAGATTTTTAACATGTGTTTTTATAATAAATTTTTTGTTCTCAAACCTAGCCTTTAAAAGATCCCAAGCAACTGTGTAATTAGCTTCATTCACCTCAAGAGCTTGAATTACTAGAGCAGCTTCACCTTTCAATGATGCTTGTAAATAATAGAACTTTTGTACATCATTTAGAGTGAGATTTTCATGAATTAAAGTTCGGAATGTGTCATAAAACTGAGACCATTTGTCATAAGATCCAGTAAATTCAGGAAGAGCAAGTTGCGGTAATTTTATGTTAAACTGTGGTACTATATTCTGATCTATCATAGACTTTGCAGACGCTACACTTGAAATACTTTTATCTGATTTGGCATCTGCCTCATTTTGCAAAATATATTGTTTTGCTATGACTATAGCGGCATAATATTTGTCTTCCACCTGTATACGCTCATCAGTCTGTTTGTCAATATGCTCCTCATCTAATAATTCTATTTCATCCTGAACCGTTTCAAATTCATTGAATATCTGTTCTACTTTTGTTAGTCTGAATTGAATTTCATTAACCCAAATATCCTGCTTACTCTGAAATTTGTCCACAAAATCGAAAAATCTGGTGATTTGCCTTTTAATTTGACCCCTACGTGCTTTGAGTTCTTTAAGTCTATCATCTGCCATAACTGATAATTATATAAAAATGTTAGTAATATAAAATATGATGAATATAATATCAATTGAATTTAGACACAAACTACTTGCAGTAAGTATCTCGTAACATATACGTTTTGAATAATTTCAACAAACCCACACAGATAGAATGAATTCTTTTGATTTGAACAATATGGAGTTTGGGATGGGAAAATGGAATGGAAAAGGACTCACGTTTTTCTCTTATATCCGGCTCATAAGACCAATCTTTTATGTAAAGTCTTGTGTCGCTGATTTGAGTGGACTGTATCTTCTTTATGTTCTTAGATATTATCTAAGCTCTTATTAATCAAAAAGATCTTGTTGTATGTAATTTTTATTGTTATATGAAAGACTGTAAATCATTAATCATATAATATGAAACTATTGCACAATGCAATGAACGTTGTTGTATTAATTAATTATGAAACTATCAAAATTAGACAAGCGTCTCCCTTCCAGAGCCGACCCGCTTTCTCAACATAATTATGTATCATAGAATATGTAACATAGAACTCTATCTAAATTATCGAAGCCACAACAGACATTTTAAATGTACCATTTTTAACCAGAACGCATTAAAATTTTCAGACTGATATGTCATTCAGTTCTGTTCTGACACTGATCGAAAGCAAGCAACCTTGAAGATTTTTGTAAACATGGGAAAAAGTTAATTTCGCGTCTTGATTAAACATTATTTCTTGAGTATAAAAAAAACATTACGTAAACTAAAGCATCGCTGGTTATGGGAACTCTTCAACATCAATTGGAACGATTCACAAGTGGTTTATTGATTTTCGTTGTGGTAGTATGACCACAAAGAACACCGAACGTTCTGGTCGTTCTGAGGTTACAACGCCAGAAATCGTCGATAAAATCCATGGTACGATATTGGACGATCGGCGAGTTAACGTGCACGAGATTGCTGGAGCTATGAGCATCTCAACAAAACGGATACGGAACATTTTGCATACATTTTTGAATATGAGGAAGCTATCTGCCGCATTTGCTCTCTGTTGACAACTTGAAAGGAGCGTTTGGCGATGTTCAAGAGCGATAAGAAGGACTGTTTGCGCGGTTTCGTAACCGTGGACGGAACATGGATCCATCACAAGATATACCAGATACCAAAGAACAGTCAAAACAAGGGAATTGTCCTGGCGAATCGAAGCCGAAAGAGGCTTTATC
The DNA here is from genome assembly GCA_958510875.1 of Endomychus coccineus. Taxonomy (NCBI): domain Eukaryota; kingdom Metazoa; phylum Arthropoda; class Insecta; order Coleoptera; family Endomychidae; genus Endomychus; species Endomychus coccineus. The sequence continues at coordinate 112,079,758 of OY294069.1, forward strand.
GGCCAACAAAGTCATGACGACAGTTTTTTGGGATGTACACGGTATCGTCCATATCGATTGCTTTGAAAAGGGCAAAACGTCCAAAGGCGTATATTATACAGAGCTGTAGGATCGATTCGACACCGATTCAAAGCGAACTCGGCCGCATTTGGCAAAGAAAAAGTGCCCTTAGACCAGGACAATGCACCGGCGCGTTAGGTCGCAGTCGCAATGACAAAATTGCACGAATTACGCTACGAATTGGTTCGTCATCCACCATACTCTCGAGATTTGGTCCCCTGCGATTTTTATCAATTTCCAAACTTGAAGAAATGACTCGGCGGAAAAAGATGAGGTCATCGCTGAAACCAACGCCTATTTTGAAGGATTGCTGGAATCCTATTATTTGGAAGGGATCGAAAAATTAAGAAAACGTTGGACGAAGTGTATAACAAGAAGATTATGTTGAGAAATTGTGACAACATGAACAAATTATCAGCGTATAATTTTGTGGTAATTAATATGCTTCTTAAATGAAGTTAAAAAATCGTGAAAGTGAATGTTATTCCTTTGTCTGCCATCAATAACTACATATAAACTAGTTGATCCTCCGGGAAAGATAATAATAACTGGAATATTTTCATAACAAATAGTGTTTTTTTTTAATCTCTTGTGCTATTATTTAGGTACCTATCTGGAACGTTATGTAACTTCAAAACTACAGAAATACAAAGAAAATGAAGTACCTCTTTTAACACTACATTTACAAATTCAATCCTCATCATTATGTTCTCGGAAATGGTAAGAGATAACGGGTCGGTAACACCAAACATGAAGCTACACATTTGGTTATCACTGTATGATCATATGAAGATGAAGGAGTAATGAGCACAATTTACGATAATAAAATCTATTTATGGATCCCGTTATAAATTTCCAATTGGGTCTATCCAACGACTAAACCAAAGTTTCAAGTGGAAAATATCAGCTACGGGTGATTAGATCCCGAACCGATAACGATTTATATGTCAATATTGAGGCGGTACGAAAACGGCCAAAATAAGTGTAAAGGCAATAACTCGGAAGGTGCGGCATGTGTTTCCAAATGACGTAGTTAAATTGAAACTGTTGCAAAATTAGAGTGAAAATAAGCATGTATTGATTTCCTTCCGTACCTGTGGTCTCCATGAAAATCCTTGAAAAGTACTAGACACATTTGAACAATTAAAACAGCAACGAGTTTGGAACACCTTAGGTATGTGATTCATATATAAATTTTCGGAAAATTGGTCACACTAACACATATGTTTATTATTTACGTCTTTACGTATTATGTATTTTGTGCTGATATCCTTATCGCACCAATTTCAATTAAAAATGCCCAAATCTCCGTCACAAACAGAAACACGAATAATCGAAGCTGCAACACATCAACGTTTTAAGTATGTGTATATGTATCAAGAATACACTGCTTAGCAATTTTCTCATGACATTCGAAGTCATTTCAAGCAATGTTTGAATACGACTGAAACAAAAAATATAACGCTCAAGTATCCACTTTCGAACGAGATGTCAAAGATTTATGAAGTACTAGAAAAAGGTTGTCAGACCTCATTAGAAATATTGCTATTCCAGCATTCTACCTAAAATATACTTTTAGTATTATAAAGACGCATATAGTAATATACAAGGGTTTTAATTAATTGAAATCAGTATAAATCTGACTTAATGATTAAAGTCTGCTGTATGATTTGCAGGCTTGAATTCACGTTTTATGTCAATCATCTCCAGAATAGATCTTTTATAATAATTGGTTTCTTTAGTTAAAATATCAACATTTTTGTAATCGAATTGACGGTTATAATCAAAACAATGTTTAGCAAGGACGTGGAAGTTTTTGTTTCTAGTACTATACTTATGGCCATATATTCTTTTTTTGCAAATACTGTTCAGAGATTCCTGTATAAATCTGAACAATTTAATTTGTATACTGTGTGGGTTTGTTTATCTTTAGTTATTAAATGTTTTAGATTTGAAAAATATTTCCCAACAGGATTAGTAGGTTCATGCGCAATATTTATATCATATTTTTTTAAACAATTTTCTTGATATTCTCTGAGGTCTCCGGAATGTATGGTAATGTTATAAAATTATCTGTGTTACCGTTTATGTTATTTCTATATGACTTTCCATTATATATTTTGTTTATTCTTTCTTTAATGATGGGTTGGAAAATATTTTTGAGTAGTGTATTAAGAACAATTTTAAAATTTTTGGAATGGTCCTCTGGGTGGGTAAATTCAATACCGCGATCTGTAAGGCTGTTCATAACATTTTTTCAGTAGAGTAAATTGAAGTTTACAGTCGAAATTGATGAATTCATTAATCACGTACTGAATTTAATCATTAATAAAATGTCTGCAAATCATAGAGCACACGTTCAATCAGATTTATAATAATTTAGTTAATTAAAACACTTGCAAAATCCTATATGCGTCTTTATAATATTAAAAGTATATTTTAGGTAGATTGCTCAAATAGCAATATTTCTAATAAGGTCTGACAACCTTTTTCTGTTACCTAATAAATCTTTAACATCTGTGGTTCGAAAGTGGATGCTTGAGCGTGATTTTGGTTACAGTCTTATTCAAACATTATAAGTGCTATGCAGTGGATTCTTGATACATATTCATATACTTAAAACATTAATGTGTTACAATTTCGATTACTCGTGTTTGTGTTCGTTACGAAACATACTTAAAGACGCAAATAATAAGCATATGTGTTAGTGTGACCTATTTCCCGAGAATTTATAAATAATTCATACCTGGTTCAAGAATCATTAATGACATGTGATTCTAGTACTTCGGAAGTCGGAGAATAAAACTCAAATTTTACACAAAACTTTTAACATTTAATTTAAAAATGCTGACAAATTGTGTCACCACACTGTGGCATTTTCAAAGCAAGGACTTATCAACTAAAGCTAAATCTTAAAGGATGTCCTTAAATATCAGGGATCAGAATGTGGTACAAATTGAGGGATGGGGGTGGATAATGGTGAGAGTGTATTTACAAAATTGTTAACAAGTGATGAATTATATGTATCGATTTGATCATTTAATATTACATTATTATCGTTTTTTGAGTGTTTCAATATTTCTATGGATTCTAGTATATTAAGCTTATGTCCTTTTTCCTGAATGTGTAAAATATGGGGATTTTTTCCTTGCTTTGAGAATGCCACAGTGTGGTGAAACAATTTGCCAGCATTATTAAATTAAAAGTTAAACGTTTTGTGTAAAATTTGAGTTTTATTCTCCAACTTCCGAAGTATTATGAATTTACACTACGTAAACGCCGAAACCATAGCTAGCTTTCCAAACAAGTCGAAATAATAATCATACTAAAATAGTACATATTTCGATGATGTAAACTGCTAAATGTAAAATTGTACTTGACTATTGGATTTAGGTGATCAGCAACATGTGGAGGCGTACCAGAGGTATTATGAATTACAACAAATTTCGAATAAAATGATGAATGGTCGATTATATAGCGTTCAAGAATAAATCGCTCTTTGTGATTGATTGTTTAGAGCAAAAGGATGCGATAAAGTCGTCAACAGTTGACGCCAAATTGGAGATGGAAAGTTACCCCTGAATTTACCTAAAAACAATGGTTCTGATCGCATCATCGTCAACTATCGTACTATGGCGTGTTCGACGACAGCCGGATCAGTTCGGAATTTATTATGAAGAATCAGCAGTGTTCTAAATGGTGGGTAATCATGATTTCTAAACCTAATCATTTTATTACAAAAGAGCTCACATTCATCCAAAGAGTTCTATATTCTTTGAGTTAATGGATTCTCATCAAAGAGTTCTATATAGAGTAGACAAGTAGTGTGTTCAGCATAGGAAAGCGCTGGTAACTAGTCGGATATTATATCCTTCTCGCACATGTTAATGCGCTCTCACTCGCAAGATCTCCCCTTCTATCACGAAGAGCATAAGAATACAAGAATAATTATAACGCGCGCACATCATGCCAGTGAGAGCGCAGTACTTGTGCGAGAAGGACAGAATGTCCGTTAAAATGCCAGTGAAAGGCTTAGTTGTCTACTCTTTAATATATAGAACTGTTTGCATTCATCTTTAAAATTTTCTCCATTTTATTTCCTGTTTCTCTGATAATTCTTTAAATTTTACAATTAATTCCCTGTTCTCAGTAGTTATTTTCAATCCGGCAACAGTGGTCAGAGGCTAGATTCTCTATATATCTCAAACGCTGAGTTGTGTTGTTCAACACAGTTGCCGTTTTTCCGACCAGTCAATCGCCAAATAGCGTGAAACGGCGAAAACGGCAACAGGGTAGGGAGGCTAGCTTTTCGTATCCATTCGTCGGTCGAATGAAATACGATTACTTGCGCTCCCGCCTCCCGCTGCTAGAAGAATGCGGTTAGTTGTTATTTTTATTCCATGAGGCGTAGTAAGGTTAAGTAGTTAATTTTTAAGTTATAATTCATCTAGTCGGAATCGGTGAACGTTAAAATTATGAGTGACTTAGTTGCAAAGTTCTTAGAAAATCCATTTAGTGGATTAACATATGATAGAAAAGTGTTCTTCAAAAACAAACGGCCTTTACCGGATTTGAAAGGATTAGTGATGGCAGGGAAGTATCAAAATCGATGGTTTAATACTGATAATTATAAAAAATATGTATGGTTAACGGGATCTGATGTACACAATAAATTATATTGCTGGTATTGCTTGCTATTCACATCAGATACAACTTCATGTTGGGGGTACTTGGGTTATAATGATTTGAAAAATTTAGCTCGTGGCCTAGAAAGACATGAAAAATCGCAGGAACATATTACATCGTGTATTACGTTTAAATTAACCGGTAAACAGAATATTGTTAATGCGATTGATTCTACACGAACACGCGAAATCGAAAATCATAATAATACAGTTAAAGAAAACCGCGAAGTTTTAAAAAAAATCATTGATTTCTTATTGTATTTATCATTTCAAGATTTGGCTTTTAGAGGGCATGATGAAACTGAAAATTCAGTTAATAAATGTAATTGTTAGATTTGTTTTGTGAATACGACAGTAAGCTTCGCGATTTTATGACTAACGCGTCAGTATTTGCAGGCATTTGTTTTGTTTTATGCGGGTATAATGGTTGAGTGACACCACGCGAAATAAGGTTAGATTAGAATTCGTCTGTTCGGTAAATTATTAATTGTAAAAATGGACAACTAGTGGAAAGATTTTTAGGGTTCTACGATGTTAGTTCGGGAAGAACAGCGGTCAATTTATTCAATTTTTCAATGGAAACATTTCAACGATTCGACTTTGCGAATAAATCAGACTTACGACGGCATCTGTAATGGCGGGACATTTAAACGGTCTTCAAACAAACGTAAGTTTTAAATAACATAGTAGGAAACAGAATTCCCTGTAATGCTCGAACTCGATGGAATTTTACATCACATGCAATGTTTAGTTTACCATCCATAAAAATAAAGACAAATTAATTGAAATATTTGATTTTATATTAAACAGTGATGACTTTTCAACAGATCAGGTTTCATTGAATGCTGCTGTTGGTTTAAAATCTTATTCAGAAAATGAAGAATTTTTGTTATTTCTTGATACTTTTAAATTAATATTTGAACAAACTGATCTTATTTTTCGAATTTTACAACATAAATTCACTAATATAATTCATTCAAGAGATCGTTTAACACATCTCATTGATAAAATTCAAGTTTCCGTTATACAGAATTTCATTTTAATATTTTATTTGGAAATTATTCAACTGATGAGGCTTCTCCGGTGAAAAGGAGGAGAACATATAATTTGGTAGACAAGAAACTACATTATAAACAACTTTTTTATGAAATTTTAGATACTATTAAAGGTCAAATATTGAGATTCGATTTTCCGATTTACATGAATTGAAGTTTTTCGATTTGATGAATAGAAGATTTTTCGAATCTTTTTCAAAAGAGTTTCTCAATACACTTTCAGATAACTTAGTTCTAAAATATAATTTTTTTGATAAAATAGCGCTACACAATGAACTATGCGTTGTATACTGGGATAAAGATATTTTAGGCCAGTACGACAGTCACGCCGATATGATAAAATATATGATAGATAATGATTTGCAACAAGTCTTACCTAAGTTTTATAAACTACTTTGTTTGACAGTCACCATTCCTGTCACGTCGGCATCGGTGGAGAGATCATTTTCTACTCTCAAACGAATTAAAACATACATGCGAAATACAATGAGCCAAAATCGTTTATACAATGTTAGTTTAATATCTATTGAAAAAGATTTAGTAAAACACTTAAAACATAATGATACATTTTATGATAATATTATTGATCATTTTTCGTAAATTAAAGACCGTAGAATTTCGTTAATATATAGAGAAGTTGATAAAATTAATAACAAAAAACAAAATATGAAAAATTCCAAAAAAAAAAAAAAAAAATTAAAAATCCAAAAAAAAATAAAAAACAAAAAACGAACGAAAAAAAATTTGTGGGCAAGAAAAACTCTATACCTCCACGTTGGTTCTTGCTGGGTAACAATCAATTTTGTCACTGAAGGTTAAATTAATTGGCTGAATAGAGTATATTTTTACAAAAACGTTTTATGTCCAGCCTCCTCTCTCAAAAAGTTCACGAGCCGCCATTGGAAATAATGGTCTTGGTATACTAATGATGGAGTATTTAATAGTGTTCAATTGATTGATGATATCGTTAATGAGTAGAATGATGACCACATCAACATCAGTAGAATATAAGAATACACAAATTGAAGGAGAGACAGACTACCCAAATCTCTGATTTCTGTTACTCCGGGATGACGTCTTGGACGCAAATACTTGGCTTAACACTTCCATTCAATATCGCTTAGGTTTAGTTAATGGCAATATTGACGATTATGACGATAATGGCTCGTTTTTGGTTCTGTAACTCCTTTATTCCGGGTGAATATTCGAGTGAGGTGGTTGACTTCTATATTAAACGTACTACCCACTAAAAACAATTAATTACTATCCCGCGTCATCACATTTTCTAGAGAAGATATAGTCACAACCAAATCAAGCAAATCATTCTTTATAACAACAAAAACTTGTTTGATTGCCTTGGGTATCCTTCAACGTGGTTCACTATAAATTATGCATAGATTCAAACAATTTTATTAACTCAAACCTGACTCTTCATACAATTATGTTGAAGTAGATGGAAATATATTCGATTCCATGGGGGAACATTATTATTTCTGGTCATAGTGATTTTCCTTGAATGTTTGCTGTTTGTTCGATGCAAGGATTATTAAGGAGAAAATACAAAGATAGGGAGTTTTGCGGAAGCTGTCTACCTAATCGTTACTTTACTAAAACCTTACAACAATAGAAGCTTAGAAAGCTACAGCGCGTACTGTAAGCTATGTTATATGGAATGTTTGCGTTTCGTATTAATACACAAAAAATAGAAATGTATAATATTTTCTACCTGGTTAAGTTCCAAATAATAAAATAATAAGATTCTTGACCGAGAATTTTTTATATAGTTCCAAATAATCTATCATTTCCTGATTTATATACATTGTATACAAATAGGTTATATCTATATCACTCTATATAATTATGTTTTTATAGATAATAACATCAACATCTCATTTTAGTTGAGAATATTGGGGATAAAAGTATGGATGCATGGTCCCATCAGTCTATGACATAATTTAGCGTTATGTTTCGGTATGGATTGGGATACGTACGAGGAATCCTATGCCATTTTGTGAAGAGAATAAGTGATAAGACATAATGAGTTGAGGAATGGGTATGGATTGGAATACGTATGAAGGATCCTATGTTCTTTTTGTGAACATAATTAGTAATAATCCATAATGAGTTGAGGAATGTACAGTTAGTGAATCTAAGTCATTGAAAGTATATGATTAGTACTGTTCTTTTACAGAACAAGATTTTTTGGAATACCAGCTTCGTTTAATACCATATTAATAATTGGAGACGAAGTTTCAGGGTTAAACTGTTGTGCAAATGTTACTTGTTCATAGATATTAGTTTCGATATTAGTATCATAGGAACTTCACCCTACCATCATTGTTTATTTGTTTTCCTTACTCCTTATTGAACTATAGGTAAGAATTTATTGCGATTATACTCTTATTAGAAACGTAACAATAAAACTATTGGAACTAAATTCTTGTATATATGTGGAATCACACTAATATTATATTCATCAAATATTATCCAGACTCTTGGATTGAATTCTCCAGCTAACATAGTGAATAATTGTTAACCCAAATTGTTACGTGGTTACCGAGGTAGTTACTAATAGAATATTATTAATTTCGTAACAAATATGAGCATTTTGATTAATTCCAAAATTAAAGCAATCAGTATCTGGCAAATCAAAGAGCTTCAGAGCATTAAGTTTGAGGACTAATTAGAGAAACAGATGAATATGTAGAAACCGAACTAGAAGACCATCAACTGCAACCAACCTCTTTACTCCTACACACTACATAGTTTTGATATCTAAACTATTCAGACTCTTTGACGTTCGTACCATTAATTTGTGTACTTCACCAAATATTGATGGCTCAATGTTAGTAGTTTTCGATAAAAACGTTCAAATTACCCAAATTATAGAGTGATTCAAACAGAAAATTGGGACAATAATTGAGAAGGCATGAATTGAACAGTACCAGATTATTGAAATTCAAAAATTCAATATCGGGAAAATGCGCAATAATGATTAATTCAAATAGAGCAGTATTAGAATAATATCTTAGAATTATATCGACGATCATGTGAACAAGTTTTAAATAGTTTTGGTTTTGACAAAACCAACTCAATAACATATTCTCTAGTATAGTCAGTTTTAGTTTATTATCGTGAACAAACCAATAATGATTGGTTATTATTAGCAATAGTATCATGATTACAATGCTTCTCAAACTTGTTTCCTGCTATCTATTTTGTCATTATTTTTAATTCATAGGTAAATCGAGCATTGCTCGTATAATTCAACTAGAATAAGGACGCGTAGACAAATTTCCGTTTCTTAAGGTAGTGATTAAATTTTCAAGAAATAATCATTTGATAATGATTCTTGACCCAGATATGAATTACCTCTGAGAAAATTGAGAAACGTTAAAAAAGTATGATATAAATGTCTCACATAAGTCAACTGTGTTGGAAAATATTTTTCAAATCAAAAACCTTAATACCTAAAAATGAACAACTCCAAACAGTATACAAATTAAATTGTTTAGATTGCGATGGGACTTAAACAGGAATTTCTAGACAATATTTGCAAAAAAGAATATATAACCATAAGTATAGTACTGGAAACAAAAATTTTGAAAACTACAATTCGCTGCTGTTTAGAAATTTTCACTGAATAGAGATGAATTACCACACTTCGTAGTTCGGTTTATTTAATGAAGAGTGCTGACATAGTATTTCAAGAATCAAGAAACGTTGATAAGGACAAGTTCTAAGAACTTCTCCCATTCTTTGTATATTAGTGTGAATAAATGTAGGTATGTATTGGTCAAGTGATAGTCAGTCTTGAATAATTAATTCCGATTTCATGTAAATTTGTACTTATTAAATTTAAAACAGTGACTCCAACAATTATAAAATATAATTCATGAAGTGAACAATACTTGTTGTGGAAACAAGTCACTAAATAAATGGAAATGTGTTCACTTGGAGAATAGATAATTAGTGTGTGTGATCTTTGCAAATCATTTGATATGGTTACTGATTTGTTTCACATTCTATAAGATACTTTTCACATTTGGGTGAAGATAATAAAATAAATTATTTATTTCATTATCTTTACACAACTAAATAATATTCAACTTATTGTTTTTAAGAAAATGTACAAAACAGGAGTTTCCGTTTCTACGAGTCGAACCCTAGTCTTCTAACTGACGCCGAGGTCACCTAGCCTCTTGGCCACATCGCCATCTTGTTATAAACTCTTAAAGAACGGTGTAAATTTAGGTTTCCTTTAAAATTTTTTCTTGTTGTTGTTGGTTGAACCACTATTTTTGAATTTGTGTGAAAGCAGTTTTAAATTAATTTCATTTATTGTAAAAGTTTTGAATCGATTCAATGTAAACAATAGGGCCTTTCGTTTCCGAGTTATCGTGTTAACAAACATTTCGTGACGGACATCCAGATAGGCCGACAGATCTTCAGAGCAGGCTTGAGGCTTGAGCTGAATCAGTTTTAGTTCAAACCTTAAGCCTTCCCTGAAGTTGCCACCTGTAATGGCTGGGGAAATGTCGGCATCAAGTCGTGCTACTGTGACGCGGAAACCATCCGGAAGCCAAGAATTTTCCAGATTACCTATCCACGGAAGTCTACTATTCAAAACTTAAGAAGTTGATGACAAAAGTTCGGTATATAGAATTGTTATAGTCAAACTAACTATAGTTAGATCAAAATATCCCGCGAAGTTTCTATAACTCCTGAGAATATTAATGAAGTAAATATAGTCTAACTTTTTCAAAGAAGTATATATAGCATTGTGACTTTTTATCATTTAGAAATAACAAATGTAGTTACCAGCCAGGAGGTTTTCATACTATTGGAAACATGCCTAAGAATATTCTTGAAACTTCCTCATTTAGAAGAATACATAAGCCACTTTTTAATAATAGTTTTTGATGTATATCTTCTCAATCTCAAACGCCATGGTGGCTGGGAACGTAATAATGTTGCTTAAGAATGTATTCAAAAATCCCAAGAAAAAGAATATGCAGCTATTCTTGGCGAAAAGTCATCAGCGATATCCTTCACCACAAGAAACCGAAAATGTTCAAGTTATCATATAATTTTAAAAATTGTGTTATAAATTATAATCGTTAAATTTTGTTATTTATTTCACATACTAATCTGAGATTATGCTCAATTTTATGTTTGTAATATTTCATTATAGTACTCAGTACTATAATGAAATCATTAGAGTACTCAGTTCGACAAAGTATGTCTTTTTGACACTGAAAATTACGTCTATCATGATGTCAGTAGCAGGTAACAGAAGATAAAATAACTTAGCTATACGCATACTGTCGGTAGTAGAGCAACCTATACAGTAGACAACGGATTGGGAAACATTAGTTATTTCATTTTGACAAAGTTATATAGAAGATTCATTTAGAAATAAGAAAAATCGAGACTCGACTGGTTTTGTCTTGTCTCGTCTCGACCTCATAGTCGAGATAAAATCCAGGCGAGACCAGACAAGATAAAACTAGAGGAGAGGATACGAGACACCAAATGTGTCTAGTCTCGACGGCATCACTACACAGAATAATGAATAGGAATACTGTGTTTTATCAGAAGCATGGGACTCAAACAGGTCTCATTTACAATCTAGGAGATAGTGCATGAATTCTTCCCAATTAATTTGTTGGGTTTTCGTTAGTAGATATTCCAAGCTAATACAAGTTTGTTTCCTTCCAGCTGAAAGACAGCTAGAGACCAAGCGATTTCAAAAATAGATAGTCTTCCTAATAACTATAGAATATAATAGAATAGAATAGAATATTTCATTTATCCAGAAGCCAATTTACATAAATGGATAGGACACGTCATATTGAATAATAAAAAGTGGTATTTACAATCATGAAGTTAGATTATAAAGTTACAATGAGGTACAAAACTAGAATATATAAAATATAGACATTATAACAATGATACTACAATTTAGACACACTAAAATTTTGAGGACAATTTAGACAAATTGAAAATTTAATTTTTTTTGGTTCATGTATTCATCTACAGTATAAAACGGATGCTTGAGAAGCATGGTTTTAACTCATGACTTGAACTTTCGCAATTCCAGAGTTCTTATATTTTCGGGCAAATAATTAAATAGTTTGGTGCCTATATAGGAAGTGGTTTTTTCATATTTACAAGTATTATGTATTTTGATGGCTAATGCTGACTTCTGCCTAGTCTCGTAAGAATGATAGTTGACATTTGTTTTGTAGTTGTCCAAATTATTTCTTATTGTTAATAGGCATTTATAGATATAGATGCTGGGGAATGTCATCAATTTGTTTAATACAAAAGTCGGTCGACAGGAATCCCTTCTTCTGATGCTGAACATTAATCTAATCACTCGCTTTTGAGCGATGAGAACTCGCTGGTAGTTTATTGACCCCACAAAGTGACATTGTTAGAGAGATGACAATATACCATTGCATTTATGAGACATTTTTGGTCTAATAATGATTTTAATTGAGATATGGCATAGAAGCTTTTATTAATTTATTTGCAAACATGCTCAACCTGTTCACATCATGAGAGTGTATATCTAAATATAAGCCTATAGAAATTTCGAATACTTTTGTGACTTCAAGATAACATTATTTATAAGAAAATTACAATTCTCATTGTTTGAACAAAAAGAGAAGTTCACAATTTTGGTTCTTTCGTCATTCAATATTAGATTATTCGTCTTACACCAAGTGTGAAACTAAACACAGCAACCGTATTTGCGATAACGCTCAGCTCTTCAAAAGTTCAATAGAATCATTGCAATACTATCTGTGATCTCTAGATAAATTGAGAGAGCACGTGACTCATGAAAAGCATACATCTATTGAAAAATATGAGGAATATCTAGCTGTAGCATTGGATCTCCAAAACACAGACAGAGTCTGGTACCAAGGCCTTCTTACGAACTTACGTTATATGGTGTGCTATCCCAACTTTCTCGTTTACTATATGTTGAAAGTGACTTCTTATCCCGTGTACAGATTTGCAAATGATGGTACACTTCATATCACTTTCTAATCTGGAGCCCTTGTATCATCCAATGAAGTAAGAGGAGCAAAATAGAGACAAGTCGAAGCGATGAATGAAGATCTGGTAAAAATTTTGAAATGGGGATCTGATAATCTATTAGTTTGATGCGAGCAAAACACGAGCTTTCATTTTCTCCAGGGAAGCGGACCCCACAAGCCCTAATGTGATGATAAGATATCAGGTATGAGTTTTCCTATGAAGTCCTCTGAGCCCATGCTCGGTACCATCACCAACAGCACTTTCCCATAGAATGATCATATGAGGTCCATTGTAAAAACCCCTTCAAAAAAAAATTGGTTTTCAATTCCGTGCCAAGAATCAGTTTACATCCATAGCTACAAACACATCCGGTATGATATCTCGTGTTCTACTTATCAGCAGTGGCGGCTCCTCGAAGGAGGCTAAGGAGGCTCAGCCTCCTCACAAATTTATCTTGTTGATCATTCTTCATTTTATTTCCTGTTTCTCTGATAATTTTTTAAATTTTACAATTAATTCCCCGTTCTCGGTAGTTATTTTCAATCCGGCAACAGTGGCCAGAGGCTAGACTCTCTATATATCTCAAACGCTGAGTATGTGTTGTTCAACACAGTTGCCGTTTTTCCGACCAGTCAATTGCCAAATAAGGTGAAACAGCGAAAACGGCAACACCTTCCGGAGGCTAGCCTGCCGCCCGCCTTTAAGTTCAGTACAGTCGGTGTGGTACGGAATACGACACATGCGTGTTGCGTCAGTGCTTGTTTTGTTTTATGCGGGTATAATGGTTGAGTGACGCCACGCGAAATAAGGTTAGATTAGAATTGGTCTGTTCGGTAAATTATTAATTGTAAAAATGGACAACTAGTGGAAAGATTTTTAGGGTTCTACGATGTTAGTTCGGGAAGAACAGCGGTCAATTTATTCAATTTTTTAATGGAAACATTTCAACGATTCGACTTTGTGAATAAATCAGACTTACGACGGCATCTGTAATGGCGAGACATTTAAACGGTCTTCAAACAAACGAACGTAAGTTTTAAATAACATATCCATAAAAATAAAGACAAATTAATTGAAACATTTGATTTTATATTAAACAGTGATGACTTTTCAACAGATCAGGTTTCATTAAATGCTGCTGTTGGTTTAAAATCTTATTTAGAAAATCAAGAATTTTTGTTTTTTCTTGATACTTTTAAATTAATATTTGAACAAACTGTTCTTATTTTTCAAATTTTACAACATAAATTCACTAATATAATTTATTCAAGAGATCGTTTAAAACATTTCATTGATAAAATTTCAAGTTTCCGTTATACAGAATTTCATTTTAATATTTTATTTGGAAATTATTCAACTCTCCCGTGAAAAGGAGGAAAACATAATTTGGTAGACAAGAAACTACATTATAAACAACTTTTTTATGAAATTTTAGATACTATTAAAGGTCAAATATTGAGATTCGATTTTCCGATTTACATGAATTGAAGTTTTTCGATTTGACGAATAGAAGATTTTTCGAATCTTTTTCAAAAGAGTTTCTCAATACACTTTCAGATAACTTAGTTCTAAAATATAATTTTTTTGATAAAATAGCGTTGCACAATGAATTATGCGTTGTATACTGGGATAAAGAAATTTTAGGCCAGTACGACAGTCACGCCGATATGATAAAATATATGATAGATAATGATTTGCAACAAGTCTTACCTCAGTTTTCTAAACTACTTTGTCTGACAGTCACCATTCCCGTCACGTCGGCATCGGTGGAGAGATCATTTTTACTCTCAAACGAATTAAAACATACATGCGAAATACAATGGGCCAAAATCGTTTATACAATGTTAGTTTAATATCTATTGAAAAAGATTTAGTAAAACACTTAAAACATAATGATACATTTTATGATAATATTATTGATCATTTTTCGCAAATTAAAGACCGTAGAATTTCGTTAATATATAAAAAAGTTGATAAAATTAATAAAAAAAAACATAATATGAAAAATTCTAAAAAAAAATAAAAATCCAAAAAAAAAAAAAAAAAAAAACGAACGAAAATAATTTGTGGGCAAGAGAAACTCTATACCTCCACGTTGGTTCTTGCTGGGTAACAATTAATTTTATCACTGAAGTAGCTGGTACGGTCGCTGCGCGAAGGTTAAATTAATTGACTGAATATGGTATATTTTTACAAAAACGTTTTATGTCCAGCCTCCTCTCTCAAAAAGTTCACGAGCCGCCACTGCTTATCAGATATAAGTCTTGAACCAGAATGCGTTTTTGGGAAACCTTTTAAATACTGCAAGCCACGTTCTGATCCGACATTTCCTCGTCGAAATATTCAATTCAACATTGTCTTTGTATTTCTCAGATCATGAAATGACCATATTTATATGAACGTTAACTTGCTCTTCCATATAATAACAAAGTTAGTTATTATTTCTTCATAAGAATTCCAAGCTGCCTCCCCGTGTTGTGTGAGGATGTAAATACCTGATTTTCATACTGGTGAAATAATGAGTGAAATCAATTGAAACCGATTGCAAATTTAAAAAAAATATTTATAACTAAAATACAGCAAAAAAGATACTTTTCAAATGCTCATTTCAAATGTAAATCCAATCTAGATGCCTCACAAACTTATTGGGTGGATGGACCTTAAGAACTTTTCATACGAAAATAATAAATTATTGTTTTCCAATTCGGAAGGACCAAATAGAATGAAAAGTCTCCTATTTTTTGAGAGCATGAACTACAAGGAACAATGAGGAATAAACAAGATACATGACTGCGATAAATATGTTAACTTAATTAATGTCAATCACCTTCTTACAGTATTAATATAAGAGAACAAAGTTATCTGTATGTTTCATTAATTCATTAAATACTTTTGGATTTCCCGCTTCAACATTAAATTACTGCAAAGAAATCTATGCAGAATCAAGGGATTTTTTAGATAAAATATTCGTCTTATGCAAAATTTAACCACCTTCGAAAGAAGTGATGTATGTAATGTACAGAACCGTTCACATCTCTATTGCGATATTATTCAAATACAACATGAGTTACATCTACAATAGGCTTCCTACTGAAATTATTGAACCAACCAACATTATCTCCTTTAAGAAAAATCTCAACAAGTATTTATTGCAGAAATGTTTCTATTCTTTTGAGGAATTTGTTTCACAATAGGCTTCAAATAATATTTATTGTGTTTGCATATTTTACTAACATATGACAACATGTGTTTTTTTAATATTTAGGATTATGTGTATATGCTCGTACGTGTATGTGTGTGTATGTGTGTATATTGTGTATGTGTACATATGTATATATGAGTGTATGTATTATGATCCTTATTTTTTGATTTGATTGATTTTACGGCTTAATTTTATATTACCCTAGGTCTTAATATTTTAATAATGTCTAAAAGGTTTAGTGTGTGTTATATTTTAGTGGCTTAACTTATTAAAACTTAAAATTGTATATCCATGTCTAATTTTTGATGTAATATAATTTTAAGTACCTACATTGTCTGACGAATCCTACTGTAATAGTGTTGCAGGAAAATGAATGACTATCTATATATCTATCTATTTATTCAATTTGCATATTGTCGACGTAATAATATTTGAAAATAGACGGATTGATTATTGCGGTTTTCATTTAGGAATTGATATAAAATTCACTCGTGACCTAATGCATATAATGACCTAATTGAGATACAATAACTGACAGGTTTACTTTAGTTTTAAATATCAATTTTTAATTACAATAATTATATTATTATAACTTAATAAAGATTCTTGACCCAGGTGTAAATTATATATCAATTCTCAGGAAATAGGTCACACTAACACATATGCTTATTATTTTTGCCTTTACGTACGTTTCGGTCTCACGACCATCATCAGAAGACTTTGATAACTCAATAATAATAAGTCTTGTGATGGTCGTGAGACCGAAATGTACGTAAAGACGAAAATAGTAAGCATATGTGTTAGTGTGACCTATTTCCCGAGAATTGTTATATAATTATAACTTATTATTACATAGAATGAACGTTCTACATCACTATCGTATAATATTGAAATGCATTAATATTTTGAGTATATATCTATCTAATAATAAATTCAATGTTTGCAAATGTCTAAAGAGAAAAGTATCAATAGAAAACCTTACAATACGGCAATAAGCCTTGTTTCAAAATTCCTACATAAAATGCATTTTTTCAATAGCTTTTGAGAGTATTTATAATATATTCAATTTACCGATTCCGATAGCGAATTGGAAATTACCTCTCAATGAATGTATTGTACGCATGCATCCCAAGACTCTCAAGGTACAGCGTCCTTAATGTCAGTTCTCCTTGTCTGGATTTACCGCCTTGCTACGTTTGTAGATTTTTTTACCGGTTAACATTTTTCTAGGATAGCAAATGCTGTCTCTTTTAAAGTGACCAACCATCTCTTTACGAACTGTATTCTTAATATATTATAATAGGTCGAATCCATCTACCATTGGGAAGCTAAAGCTAAAACATTATTGCAGGGTTCCACACCCTGGAATATTTTAATTGTATTAAATTAACATTTTCAGTTTTAGTCCCTGTAATACAGGCAGCACATTATAAAATCTCTCCAATTTGGAATTTCGCTGATTTCCACAGGCGGTACCAATCTTATGTATATTAATGAATGCTTTAAAAAAATATTGATTAATATTTCTTTTTCATGAAGGCGATAATTTTTAACATGACATTGATGGTCTGATAATATTAAAACATATATTTGTGCGGAATTGACCACATTGAATTTTCGTCATAGGCGTGTCTAACAGGGAGGGGCATTCTTTTTTCAATAATTTGAATGCGTAATATGACTCCCAGACTGAATTTGCACAAAAATGATACTCCCCTTACGATTTGCCGTAGAGCTGACCGTATGTAGTAAAAAGAGCTCTGAACATTTTTCTGCAAAATTTGATGTGAAAGCGTAATTGGGAACACCTTAAAAAAGTTCTCTCTACCACTCTCGGATTCCTAGTGGAACACAGTCTTCCACAGTCTTTGACCTCTTTCCAAAAGTTCCAGTATCACTGAAACTGTGATGCAAACGTGTGGAGGTTTTTTCGCATTGTATATGACGAAATTAATATAGTCCGACACATGGGGGGGGGGATGGTTCTAATGAGGAGTAAGTAATTCAGATCTAAATAAATTTACATATGGGTTTCCTATTTAGACCTCGAATTGTACCTGCTCATAGACAGGTATTTAGTAAGTAGATGACGCAATGACGGGAAAGTTTGTTATTTTTGTTGGAATCGATGAAATGCGGTCCAAATAGTACTAAAATAAACTTTTAGACAAAATCAAACTATGAGATCATTTGTTTATGTAACTGTTTATGCCTAAAACAGTTTTTTTGCTTTAAAACGAACGAACGTATTCTCGAAAATTAAAATTCGTATGAAAGGTCTAATCAAGGCGCGTCGTAGACCATTAACGACCCTTTTCGTATAAATAGATATAACAATAAAAGGGTTTTTTTAATATTTTTTTTTACGATGACTGTGTTTGCTAAGTTGATTCTAATAATGCATGATGTCAGTGTTTGGGGTACCGAAGCTACAATAATTTGTTGGTTGCCAAATTGTTTATTTGCCGCGAGTAATCGAGGAAATAGAAAATTATTTAATTTCATTATAGGTCTCAAACAACGTGCCTTGATTATACGTTTCATATGAATTTTGATTTTGCTTCTTATAGTAACAAAACGTATGTTTTGGCAATAGATCCCAATCTTTGCTCTTGCCCATAAGTTGATTTTAGTATTGTTTGAATTACAGTAAAAGTATCAAACTTCCCCATCAAAGTTGGATTTCATGACTTTTCTGCTTAAATGACACATACCATTTCATACAAGAAATGTAGATGAACAACTTTCATTCTTCTAAACTATAATGTAATCTGAAATTGCACAATCATTGGAATACCAGGTGCAAGATCTTGCTGAATTACAGTGTTTCCCTCTTTCTTGAAGTGATAGAAATCAAGTTTCCTTACTTCGCATGCAATGACTAGCGTCCTCTCTCTATTATTTGCCTCGATCAATACCTGAGATTATTTGCCATCTGTGCCATCGCAATTTAATTCGCAATTAAAATAACACGAATTCCATCTAAACATTCCCTGAATGGTTACAATGATAATTAAATATATTATCCAGTTAAAATATGGAGAATACAGAATGACTGCAGATAGATGATATTGACAAGATCAAGATTTTAATATGTGACAGGAGAAATTACCAGTGATTTTATTAACTGACCGCATTGAACAGAATAATTAAAAAGGAGCAAGAATATAAGGAGTATAATTAAATCTAGAATAACTATGTACTTTATACTGTTATAATTTAGTTACATTAAAATAGCTTTTATACTTTGGCTAGCTATGCTCGCCTGAAAGATTCATAGAACTACGAAAGAGACTGGGCTATATATAGAGAGGTTGTAGGCCAAAGGTAAAACTCTGCATGAAATGAGGATTATTGGGAACTATACTTGTAAGAGGACCTAGTTCTCTCACCTTTGAGCTCACCTACTCACAGATGCTCTAAAATGGAGGGCAAATATTGAACGTAGGGAACTTTTGCATACAATAACAATTTTGGTCTCAATTGTGATAGGATCACCAAGATTCCTGCTACACCCGGATACGAAATTAGCCCTCACACTACTTTCATATGTATTCGTTATTTCCAGCACTATTAAACTAGACATGAGAGACCCAGATTTTCTTTCCTCAGATATTGTTCATTATCTGATTATATTTTGTAAGAACATCATTCTACGGCCTGTTTAGATTTCGGTTAATTATCGTATGTCTCAAAAGTTTGGTGAAAAAATGATGAACTGAAAGGCCGGTAACTGCCAGATTTAATTTTCACATATTGGACAAGAGGTTATGTACAGAAACAAACATGGAGCAATCGATGAGAAAAAGGAACAAACGTAGTTATGAGACAAGTATTATAATGTAGATTAGAGCATGTCTTGGTCAAACGGTTAAGGATTAAAGAATAAACACAAAATAAGATGCCTTCACAAATCAATACACAGCATGACCTAGACTACTCAAATAATAAATAAAAAATACAAATTCAAGTCGCAGAGTCTAGATTGAATTCCATTATCAATTTAATTCTGTATTGAGCTTGCAAATAGTTTTAAGCAGAGACGGTGGAACAAATCAACATGAGATGACCTTCAGACATCTCATATAATAAATAAAAATACATATTGAAGTCGCAGTGTTCAAATTGAATTTATCAAATTATTTCTGTATTGAGCTTGCAAATAGTTTTAGGCAGTGACGGTGGAACAAATCAAAATAGGATGACCTCCAGAAGTCTCATATAATAAATAAAAATATATATTCAAGTCGCAGTATCCAGATTGAATTCCATTATCAATTTAATTCTGTATTGAGCTTGCTTATAGTTTTAAGCTGTGACGGTGAAACACATCAAAATAGGATGACCTTCAGACATCTCATATAATGAATACATTATATTCATTGTATCATGACGAATACAGATACATATTCATTGTATCATGATGAATACAGATACATATTCAAGTCGTAGAGTGTAGATTGAATTCCATTATCAATTTAATTCTGTATTGAGCTTACAAATAGTTTTAAGCAATGACGGTGGAACAAATCAACATGACCTTCAGACATCTCATATAATAAATCAAAATACATGTTCAAGTCGCAGTATCTAGATCAAATTTCATTACCAATTTAATTCTGTATTGAGCCTTCCAATAATTTTAAGCAGTGACGGTGCAACAAATCAACATAGGATGACCTTCAGACATCTCATATAATGAATAAAAATATATATTCAAGTCGCAGTGTCTAGATTGAATTCTTTCATCAATTTAATTCTGTATTGAGCTTGCAAATAGTTTTATGCAGTGACGGTGGAAAAAATCAACATAGGATGACCTTCAGATATCTCATATAATGAATAAAAATATATATTCAAGTCGCAGTGTCTAGATTGAATTCTTTTATCAATTTAATTCTGTATTGAGCTTGCAAATAGTTTTAAGCAGTGACGGCGGAACAAATCAACTCAGACTTCGCAAATAATGAATAAAAACACATATTCAAGTTGCAGTGGTGTCTGGATTAAATATCATACTCAATTTCATTCTGTTTTGAGCTTCCAAATAATTTTAAGCAGTACTACGTGTTGACGCAGAAATGAGCGGAAAATATTACATTCCAGCAATTTGGAGAAATGTATGTACATGATCAAAATTGCAATTAAGTAAATATAGTATATTGGTCATAGTGGAGTAATAATTGTGATTGGGTTCATTTTATGTATGTGCCCCAATCGTGTGGCAGTTGTAACATCAATAAATGGACCAATTAGTGGATAATTATTATAGATGCAAGTTCTTGGAGGTCCCGGAAATAAGCTAGTCATATATAAACACGCAATATCGGACCCCACCCATAATTTCGAGCGTTTTTCGAGCTGCTCAACAGTTATTTCGAGCTATTCTCAAACTTAAAGGAAAGACGAGAAATCAAAATTAATCAATTCGACTAGTTAAATGTGCAAAAGTTAGCACAGCAAGCCCAAAATTACACATCCTAGAATTCCGAGACTAGGCTCAAAATTTCGAGGTTTTTACGCGTTGAAAAAGAGTGATTTGGAGATTGCCCGGAACCACGTGGTTTTCCGGGAATATGAAAAAACTAATTTTCGATCTGAAGTTAGCACAGCAAAACTAGAAGAACGTAACTTAGAATTTCGAGACAGGTCTCTAGATTTCGAACTTTTTACGAGCTGCTTCGTAGTAATTTCGAGAATGCTCAGTAGCACGTAGTTTTCCCGGAAATCAGGGGTAAAACGTTCTTGGTCCTGTATATCCTTATGCTAGTCTGAGATTAATATATTCTACTGTGGTGACCGCCAGCATATGTACTGTACATCCAGTTCATCCAGTAAGTAATAGAGGACTTCCTAGCTGATCAAAGGGCTCTGAAAAGATAACTCACCTTCAGGAAATGTAGGTAAGTGGGGGAATACGTCTGCCGCTTCACCCAAAGCTGTAACAAAAATTATATTTTACATAATGATATAGCAAACTCTCACAAAACTTTTGCGAAAATTACAGTCACATTGTCTTTCATTTTGAGGTAAATCTATTATTGCGTAAAAGATACTGTACAACAAGTTTTACTAGAATTCTGGTTCAATATGACTAGAAATAAAACAAAACTTTTTTTTGACATTTCGATAATACATTTTTATCTTTATCAATAATTGTTAAGTTAATTAGTGTTTCCATGAAATTTCGAAAAGAATATGAAACTTTTATTGAAGAAATGCGTCTGCAGCCTATTTGTGTTTCGGAATTCGATTAAGACTGCAGAAAACGTTGAATCGGTTGTGTGTGAAAGAGTAATGTATGGCTAATTATCAATTTGAAATGGATTAGTTAATTAAATACATTAGACATTATTTTAAGATTATACAATTCTAAATATCCATGATTATTTTATGAATTATTTATTCTATGATTTACATTTCATTTCTATTACTAACAACTAATCAAGTTTAAGATAAGTCTATGGAATCTGATCTTAAAACTGTCACTCATAAATGTAACGATGTCAGATAATACATTATCTATTGTCTATTTAATTCGGCCTAAAAAAGATGACGACTGACAGTTTTAATGTTAGATACCATAGAATTATCTTGAACATGATAAGTAATAGAAATGAAATGTGAATCATAGAATAGCTAATTCATAAATATTAAGAATTGTACAATCTTAAAATAATGTCTTATGTATTTAGTTAGCTATATTCAATCCATTTGAAGTGGATAATTAGCCATACATTACTCTTTCACACTCAACCGATCCAATATTTTCTGCAGTTTTAATTGGATTTTAATAACACGATTAGGCTGCAGACGAATTTCATCAATCGAAATCATCTGTTCTTTTCTAAATTACATTGAAACACTAATTGACAAAACAATTTTTGATATAAATAATAATATATTTTCGAAACGTCATAAAAGAAAGTTTTTATTTTATTTTCAGTCAGAGCAATAAAGAGAAAGTGGTAAGTAAATCCTTGATGTTATAATTTTTTATTAGGAAAACTTATAAAAATGGTCTACAAAATGAGCAAACAGCCTTATTTGCTATTTCATAAAATAGTAAAAAAAAATGGAAATAAAATAGATCAACATTCCTAATTATGTATTACATACAAAATTTTGGGAGTGTTTGTAAACTATAGGAATGTGATGAGACTTGATATCGGTTATATTAGACTTTTTACGATCTGTGATTTCTAATTTTTTTGCATAGGCTTGTTTCAATTCACATGACGGTTTGCACTGCAACAGCCAAGAGAATAGTTATCTGACGCTTTTAAGGGTGAAGAAGAAACCTCCACAAATTTTATTTTATGGAATATTGGACAATATTGTTACTCAGATAGAAATAGATATGCCCCAATTTTTTGTATCGCTTGGCCATTCACAAACATTTTAAGAATACAGTAAAAATTTTCCAACATATTTAGTAAATGATTTAACCAACTTTTACCAGAACATTTTTAACAAACCTGAATTGATCAATGAATTACAGGTTATCTATCACGACGTTGAATTTGAAAAATTAAACATTCACACAATAATATCATCTTGAAGAAATATTCCCGGAGGTTTTCAAATTGTTTGCTCTGATTGATACAATACCAGTAACAATTAAATATTTCGAAGGAAAGGCTTCATGGCGTGAAAAGAGAGAGAGTACGTTATGTATAATGATTCGTCTTCCTCTACTATTTGCGCTACAGGCCACGGAGGCCATTGTGTCCAGGAACTCAGATGTGTTGAATTTTATTTCTCCTGATTAATTCAGCCATCAGTGTATCCCTGCATTCTTTGAAAAGCCTTGATGTGACTCTAGATGACTTGAGAGCTTCCAGGGCCGACCGGCGGTCTGTGCAGATGTACATGCGCCTATTTAAATAGTTTCTTTACAAGTTTTCCATGGCGCAAGTCATTATTGAGTAGACCTCCGCCTGAAAAAACGTGCGGTAGGTGCCTAGGGTTACTGAGATATTGACCTTTGGCCTTTTTAGGTACACTCCCGCTCCAGAAGTCTGACCTACCTTGGACCCGTCTGTGAACAACATGAGCTCACCTAGTGACAGTAAGGTGAGAGTTTCGTTGCTTCAATCTCCTGCAGGGATGACGATTTCGGGAGAAGTGAGACGTATAGCTGGAATCATGCTATCTTCCCTCATTTCTAGTTTGAGGCATTTAGATATTGCCTCACTCAAAATCTCTGCGTGTCGACGAGAGTAGTGAATTTTGGTACAGTAACCTAGCTCTTCAATCTATACGCCGTTCTCGTGGCTCCAGCTTTTATATGTAAGTGTAGGGGTATCTTGGATAGTAGACTTCCGCGGACAGCTAATCTTGAGCTATTGTGACGCGGAATCCATCCGGAAGACAAGATTTTTCAAGTTGTAACGAAGCTTAAATTTTGAAAGATTATTTAATTTAGATCAGGCAATAAATACGGATGTTACATGTAATTTCAGTTTGAACAGTTCATTATTTCAATAGATATGGATGAATTCTGAATGTGTATTCCGTGATTGTCACTTTTCTAAATCTCCGTAATTTCAAATAAGTATAATTATTCAAATAGATGAATCTAATTCATGCCCGTTCAAAGATTGCATTTCATTCCGATAAAATATGTCGCAAAAACAGGTGTCTGGCCAGTTAAGACACCAAACTTTGTGCAACCTTATGTATAAAAAGGGCGAACAACCAAAAAACTCCGATAACACTTGTTTAGTCCGCCGGGAAGAACTGGTGTGATAATCATGAGCGCGAATTTTAGATCTAAAAAGTAGCGTCACTTTTAACCATTGTTCGGGGCATAAGTAAAAACCATTGGCACAAAAATAAGGATTTGGTGGAGCAGACCTGTCCAGAACCTCGGAAAACATATAAAAGCCGTGACAGACAACAGATCAGTCTCTTTTGTGATTTCGATTTTGATCAGTGAAGTGGCTCTTTTGTGATTTTGCATTTCAATAAGTACAGTTACTCTTTGGTGCTCTTTTTGGTTATTGTGATTTTTCAAGCCGTACAATATCTCTTGTGTTTTTGATTTTCAATGAGTGTAGTAGCTCTCGAGTTTGAGTCAGATTTAAATGCTGTGAAGTAACAATAGTGTTTCGTTTGTGTTTGTGAATTTTACAAAAAGGTAAATGATAGCAAATAGTTTATATTTTTGAGCATTACGATATATTGATTTCCGTAATTTATGATTGTTATTGTAATTGGTAAACGTTTGTACGATACCTGAGTTCCGTAGTATTCAGTAATTTGAATTGGTGAATTTGAGTTTATCCTAGTTCATCATAGGTCGAATCGCGCACGATTTGAACTCGCGCGTGAATTGAAATATTCAAGTAATTGTGTGGTGCGTACAGAGTGTGGTTGTTTGAACGACAGGGGCGTCTTTGGTATATTTGTGCACACTGTGTCACTCCAGAAGTATAAGTATATCCTAAGACGACCAAACCACCAACGGCTTGTGCACACTGTGTCACTCCAGAAGTATAAGCTGGGGGTGGTTGTGTGATTGAGAATCGTAATAATTCCCTTAATACTATGAGAAGTCCTCGGCCGTGGATATAGGGGTTATTGCAGATGTGATAGTTAGGGTTTGTGCACACTGTGTCACCCCGGAAGTATAAACCCTAATTGTCTAGATTCTGAATCTATAAAGTGTTTAAAATCTAACACTGTCACACAATTACCGGGTACTCCGTGAAAGTTAGTACAAGGGTGGGTGTTATGACAGAATAAACTCAATTAGAGTAATTAACCGAAACATAGTAAAATCTGATATCGTACAATCGGAAAACTAGTGCAAACAATATTTTCCGAACAAATCGAATTAATAACCGAATATATCGTAGTGTGATTTGAACATTTCATTTATTAGTGCTGCTATCTAAAATTTACCGAATACCGCTCATTACGCTGAGACCTGTTTGATTCGTTATTTTCCGCAAATTGATCATTCTGAATCATTCATCAACCGATCCCGTACCGCTGAATTGAATTTAGTGACCGAACTTATCGTAGAGTTGATATCTTGAAAGAGTTTTCATTTACCGTTTGAGCTTCATTACATTTTCCGTCTGGGTGTAATTTTGTGAAATAATACCGTTCAATTGCATTTAAATTGATTATTCTGAAAGTGTACTTGTTAAAATCATTATATATTTTAATATTTGGAATTCCCTGTTTTATTAAATTATTTCTGCTCCATCTTTAACGAGCTAAGTTATATCCAGGTATCAATTGTAATTAAAGCCTACAATTTCGATACTGTTTTCTGCCCATTGGACTCTGGTTATACTTCACTGTAGCTACCCTAGGGACAAGGCTATCTTTAGATAGCATAGTGACAAGCCTTGTGGAGAGGACCCTAGCAGAAGTCCTCAAAAAGGAGTAAACTTTTAGGAAAAATCTGGCGCCCGAGGATTAGAAGCTTACGCAGTAAGCAATTTACCGAAAAGCGAAAAAGCCACGTTATAAAGTGTAGGGGTGGTAATCCAACGAGAGCTTAAAGCCCCTCGTTGGACCCATCCCCATACCATTCAATATACCTACGCATGCGAGCTGCTGCAGTCGGCTGGGACCAGTCCTTGTCCCCGTCCACCACACTACCGCAGCATAGGTGACCATATGCCTGAATTTATTGATTTAGTTTTCTTGAGTAAGGGAATCATGTACATGTCGCTTATCTTGCCTCCATGAAAAAGTTTAAAACTTTTAAGGAATATACTTTTAATCCAAAACGTGTATTGGCTGTATAATTTTTTTTCTGTGGCACTGAGGGCTGGATCTTTTAAGACGGCGGTGTCCAGTATAGGTTTTAATTTATTTGATTTCAGTGTAATATCAGATGACGGTTTATTGTTGATGTCATCCTTTAGGGATTTTTCAGGTTTCTTTAGGTACTTTTTTAGGTACGTTTAGCGCATAAGACGTTTTATCGTGGAAAACGCTTTTTACCATTGTCGGTTACTACCGTGGTCCACATTATCTGGTAAGTATCCTCTAAGTTGAATAATAATTATGGATTCCACATGTTATTCCCGTTTTTGAAGATTATCCGTCATGAAACTTAAATATTTCACGGGCAATACATATTGTATTTCATTTTCATTCGTAGCTTCATGGTACTAAAATGTGAATGTGCCCTCATGAGCATGAGTGACATACATTGATATTCACTTCATTTAAAGTTTTTTCCATACGTTGACTACACGAGAGATTGTGTGACCCAGCGGTAGAATGTTCGGGGAGGAGATAGGTATTCGAATTTTTCTTGAATCTTTGGAGGTTATATGCGTAAGAAATGATCTCACTAGGAAAAGAGTTCTACAGCTTCACCGTTCGATAGAGAAATGATGTCTAGTAGGAAGAATATCGGCAGGTCTCGAGCTTGACAGTGAAGAGACGACTAGCTAGAGCTCGTCTAGTTCACCTACTTGGGATCTCTCATGCTGGAATAACAGGCAAAATTTCTGATGAGCACCGACCATGGAAATATCTATAGAAAAGTGAGAGATTGCCCACCTTTCGACGTGTTCTAGAAAGGTCAATGAATTCGTAAGTGTGTCTCTTTTGGATAGAATCCATGAGCTTATGTTTGGCCAAATTTCAAACATGTGAACAGTACTCCTGGACAGTTCGGATCTGTGCTTTTCATGTACTCAGTCAGACACCACATGGAATGATCTATCTGAGAGAAAACTCAATAATAAAGCGACAAAGTTGATGCGACGAACCATATGACGAAAGTTTCCCAAGCCAGACTCGGTCAAATGCTTTGAAGATATCCAATACTACAGCTAGATATAGCCCATATTTTTCAGATTCCTGCCATACATGTGTTACGTAGGCAAGCAGATCTCCTGTTGCTGATGAAAGCCATATTGCCGGTCATTCACGATTTTGGAGCTCTTTAAGTAATAGATGAGCTCCATGTTGATTGCTTTCTCCATCACTTTAGAGACCACAGATAATAGTGCAATGGGTCTATAATTATTAGGAGCGGTCTTCTTTCCTTTTTTGGAACTGGTTGGACTCTAGCTGTCTTCCAGCCGGGAAGAAACACACCAAGTTTGTATGAAAAGGTTAACAACCTCCACATTCTTTGAGAACGACAGGTGGAATTTCGTCTGGCCCCATAACCTTTAGGGTTGATCAAGCAGAATGCGCCTATTTGTGCGCTGGCGAAAGACAATTTCAGGCATATGGCTGTCAATGGCAGCAATATTAAGAGGGTCCTTCCCATGTGGAAGTAATAATATTTTCCCCAGGTCATATCATTCAATCCTTTATATATATATATATATATATATATATATATATATATATATATATATATATATATATATATATATATATATATATATATATCGGTCAAATAAATACTGAACAGAACAAACTGCAGGATTGTTACTTGCAGGGAAGCATAAGCTCCTCTGTATCGATCTCTGTGAACACTATATACTTTTAATAATATCAATGGTAGCATTGATTCATGGAAATTTTTCCTATAATTTTCGTATAGTTTGAGATGGTAAACCGGAAACATGGAATGAAACATTTAACTTGGATGAAGTAATTTTACGAAAGAACTGAATTGTTGACTAGATATTACTTGAATAGTAAAATGTAAATAAGCTCAAATTCACACTTTATGAACAATATATTAAAAACTGTTTCACCAATACATCCTTAGAATTAGTTAGCAATTGCAAAGTTAACAAAGTTATTGATTATTGGTGAATCATAAATATCTAATTGGTGATTCATTGTAACATTACTATTGATTTTGATGTGTTTGAAATTCGTAAAATTGTGTTTTGGAATAAGGTCTATGACTTCTCGAATATTATTGGGCGATACACTAAAACTCCGTCGTTTGTAGCTTATGTATACAGAATGTTCGTTTTCAATCTACCCCAGACGTATCTCCAAACTAAAAAGGAAAATCATTTTAATTCATGCTAGAATGTTTTCTTCCAACAAGGACCTACAATTCTAAAACATTTTCAATCTTTGGGTTATCCGGGATGTTGGTAATCAACTATATTATTTTATTAAGAACTACCCAATTTTTACATTTGTGGTACTTTATATAGCATTTGCAATGTCTTACATTATTGGCATTTCCAAAACTAATTTATACAAGCTCATGATTTTTAAAAACTTACTAATGTTTCAATAACTTATGAAACTGCGAAGGAAAATTTTGAAAAAAGTGTATGTATTAACAAGTCATGAAAGTGGCGAATTAAAAATCTCAATAACTTATTTTCTCAAATAGCACCCTTTATTTCATTTTTCACCATCAAAATGGCCGATTCTATCTTAAAGATATACTATGCGACTAAAATTGATATTTGCTGAGAAAATTACAGGGCAGCGATCAGAGGCGTAACGAGAGTAATGATGGGCAAACTATCATCAAAACATAAGAGCACCAGCACCAGTAGTGGAGTTAATTCAACTAAAGGAGTTAGCAATGGTGGGAATCTGGGCAGAATTAAGACGCACAGGTTAATTTTAGTATATAATTTAAGTACATCACGAATTTTAAAGTAGCGCTGTACAAATTTTCAACCAGAGATGTCTGATGTAGTTATTATCTTCAAGGCCGCAGCTATTCTGTTGCCTTTAATGAAGAGCAAAGGAATAATTATGCAGAGGATAGGGTTGTTGTACAGTTTATAGGATATGTTGTTAGCTAAGTCTGTATATTCGAATAAACAAAGTTTCAAATTCAAACTGAATGGAATAATCGTTCAATTATGTTGAACTAGAAGAATATCAATGTAAATAGTGATCTACACGGAATTTTGCAGATGCAAAATATGAACAATACCGTTCAGATATCACGTTCATGATCCCGTAGAGCCAATATTCAGCATATATTATTTAAACTATGCGAAATGATTTACGTATAAAG
The DNA here is from genome assembly GCA_958510875.1 of Endomychus coccineus. Classification (NCBI taxonomy): domain Eukaryota; kingdom Metazoa; phylum Arthropoda; class Insecta; order Coleoptera; family Endomychidae; genus Endomychus; species Endomychus coccineus. The sequence goes on from OY294069.1 coordinate 112,109,746, forward strand.
AAATTCAAGAAAATCATTCAAGAAACGATACACGGAGAAGGGATTGATCACCCGGGAATCGTGAACTTGTTTCTAGGAATCTGAGAGAGCTACGGAGATAAGATTAGACAGGAATGAAGAAAAGAGTCGTATTTTTTGCTGTCAGCCCACTGACTCATAACTGGAAGAAGTATTAGGGTTAGTTGTGGTGCGAAATAAAGTTCATCAGCAAGACTACTAACAAAATATTTGATAGATTTCCATAGTGTGGAAATAATGATAGATCCCGAGACGAGAAAAAAAAAGTATGAACAACTTACCACCACTTTTACAATTTGTTTAAATTTTATTAAGGGCCTCTATTATTATATAAAAGAGTATATATGAGTATTGATATTGTATTCTGATAGAGGAGCATGATTTTAGACTCTAGTATCATTTGATTCGCCACACAAGTTAAGCTTGAGAAAATAGACAGCCACCTAGTTGTAAAACAGGGGCAAAGCCAGAAAATGCTATCAATCATCCGATCGAATAAATAAATACATATTTTGAACAACCATGAATTATTGATATGTTATAGGTTAATAAAATTTTTCGTCTGAAGATGACACGTTTAGTGTTGAAAATATAGTAACTACTATATTAAATATCAGTGGTAGTAAAACAAAGTAGTTTTATTTATTATTTCTTTAAAATAGTTAAAGCAATATATTTGTGAAATATTATCTAGTTGACAAGAGTGAAAGCTAATAATAGTGACAACTGAAAGATAAAAGCATATAAAGAAGTGTAGATTTAGTGAAATGTTTAACACTTAGTTTAAGATTTAGGTAATTTTAGAGTAAGCCAATTTTGAATGTTGGAAAGAATAATAATGAAGGTTTGATATTATACAATTTCCAAATTAGGAAAAACAATTTGCCTTATTGAAAATATTTAATCCATTTTTTCAAATCTTTATAATAGTCTTATTAAAACATAACCTAATTCAGGTATTTTGCACTATCACTTTCTCTTGTCTATTTAGTTTAACCTCAAAAGATATGTATTTTTGACATTGAGACATATCGGACAATGCTTTCAAATTAACTTCCATAGATTTATATTAACTCGATATTTAGTAATACCAGTAAATATAAAAAACGTTGGAATATAAAACATATAATAATTTCGTGGAATTATGGTACTTAAAGTAGGTAGGTTAGTTAGGTGTTTGATTAGCGAATTTCAATGTGTTTCATGAATATCAATTGTTGACATGCTTCATTGACATTTCCGTATAATTCTCTTTCACACCCAACCGATCTAATATTTTCTGTAGTTTTAATTGGATTTTAATATACAAGTCAGCTGCAGACGTATTTCGCCATCGTGATCATTCCTTTTCTGAATTATTCGAAAACACTGATTACCATAACAATGTTTGATACAGATAGAAATAAACTGTCGAAATGTCAAGAACAAGTCATTATTCATAGGAATAATATAGAACCAAATAATTGATCTAGTCTAATTTATATTCTCTTTCATTTATATTCATGGAGTACGCATTGATTATGCATTCAAGATATCTTCCAAGTTGTTATTGAATATTCGATACTATATCGAAAGTGTTATGTACCAGTTGTTAAGATGTGCCACATTACTCTATAATTGAGTAAACAGCCAATAATGTTGTTACGTGTTACCGGTGCCTAATCATTCCTGCCTTGTGAACGGAACCCATGAGCCTAGTGGCTTACTCTACACTGTAAGTAACCTAAGCTTCTGCGGTCTATTGTGCCAGCAACTGGATGGTGCTGCCGCTCATTGCACCCAGGTGGGTACAATGTTTCTAAGCTATCACTTTGGGGATCGCTGGTTACGGCTCTCAAGACCATGAAATTGGTCGGGTTGATGTCTCGATTTAGCAGCGTTACATTTTTCCTTTGGGGTCCTTCAAACGTGCTATATTTTATAAAAGGCCAGTGCAGGTAACTATGTAATTTTCTCAATAAACATTTTTACATTCATCCCAAATGATAAACTCTGACATTTAATGTTGATGTATCTTGAATTCGAAACCTAAATATGTTTCGAACGGTATCAGTCTAATGTTTTTAAAACATTTTCTATCAATTTATTTTAATTTCGACGAGAAACCAAAGATGAGAAATAAGTTGGGTTGTTCTATTTAAAATATAAAAGTTGATTTCAACTTCCGGTTTAACCGGAAGTGAATGAAAATTGAACATATATAAGAATTGTAGGTGCTTTTTGGAAAATATTCTACCGAAAAATTGAAAACGATATTCCTCATAAGTCTGAAACTCCTAGGGGTAGGTTAAAAACGAATTCCGTATGGCTGGGCAGTCTTCAGAGCTTAGGAATTGACATGTTATGATTACTGTGTCTAAATACATAGACCAGGCCACAGTTTTGGTGTGCGGTTCCAAGAGCCCTTGAGAAGTCTGTAATTGTAATATCTCCAGAATCAAATATATCATCATCATTATTATAATAAGATAGGATTTTGATCTGATCCTACCAATTCGTTCAAATACTTCAAGTGAGTGTAGAGGTTGACGATATAGATACACATTTGTATCCGGTTCGTGCAGGTCTCGTTGCATGTATCCTCGGTCCTAGACTGTACTTGAAGTTTCATGAAGCTCTAATGAATATAATTTCTTGTTCAACATTTTTTTTAACGAACAAGATGAAATCCTATAATGTTCAAGGATATGGTGAGCATTGAAATTTTTCTTAAAAATTTGAAGGTTATAGCATCAGAAAGAGCTCACTATGCAGAGTTCCAAAACTTCTCCGTTCGATAGAAAAATGAAATCTGGAAGAAAGAAGTTTGGCACTTCTCGAGCCGGATAACGAAATGGTGACCAGCCTGGGGTCGTCTAATCTGCCTACTTGGAATCGCTCGCGGTGGAATTACAGACGATATTCCCGAAATCCACCGGCCATCAAAATATCTATAGAGGAGGGAGAGATCGCCCACTTTTCGAAGATGCTCTAGAGAGGCCCGATGAATTCGTAAACGCCTAGGCACCAACTTTGTTTCTACTTCATATAAACGATCTGTTGGAAGTGACCGCCTGTCCTATGCATATGGTGGTAAACTTCATACCACTTTCTCCTCTAGGAGCCTCATATCATCCAATGAAGTCAGAGAAATCTCGTTTGTTATTCCACGGGAGATTCCAGGTAGGCGAACTAGACGAGCGCAAGCTAGTCAGTCACCTCTTCATTGTTATGCTCGAGACCTGACAACTTCTTCCTACCAGTCTTTCTATCGAACGGTGAAGTTGTGCAACTGTTTGCCTAGTGAGGTCTTTTCTTATGCCTATAACCCCCAAACTTTCAAGAATAATGCCAATGCCGTTCTTCTCTAACATCATTCCACCGCTGCTTCATACGATGTTCTTCGGACATTATACGTTCAGGAATCGAAAAAAAAAATCATCACCAAAGCAAATGAATAAATATATTCTGAATATAATTTATGAGCTCCAGCGTTTGTTTGGGAGACGAACTCGAAAGGTGTGCACAGTACTCGTAGGTTGAATATGTGTTTTTTAGTTAATGAGAAGCTGCTGGGGTGTAAAGTAGCTAATGGCTATGAACCAGTTCCTATAATAGGTCTAACATAAGAGCGTGCTGTTGGTGGCGATACCAGGCATAGCTTCATACGAACGTTGTACCTGACAACATCATATTAAGGAATCCGCCTTCCTGGAGAAGAAACAAGCTTGAGTTTTGGTTACAACTCTACTAGATTATCAAATTCTCATGTTGAAATTCTTTGAAGCTTATTGCATCGACCTGTATCCGGTATGAAGTGCATCATCATCCGCAAAGCTTTGGAGGAACAAGAGTACATTTCAAATGGATCGCTGATATGGAGCATATCCTTGAGGAATACAATCTTTGATAATCAATTATATTGAAGGCAATTCCGTCATCCACCACATAGAGTGATCTATCTGAGAGAAAACTTGAAAGTGAACGTCAAAGTCCGGGTCAAATGGTTTGGAGATATCCGAAGCTACAGCTAGATATCCCAAATTCTCCAATGGATGTCTGCCATATATTTGTTACGTAGCCAAGCAGGTCTTCTGTGAGTTTCTGGTGACGAAATCCATATTGTAGATCTTTCATGATTTTGGAGCTCTCTAGATACTTAATGAGGTCGTTGTTGATTGCTTACTCCTAGAGCATTTTTAAAATTTATTTGTTTGATGGGTGAATGCTATTTAGTTTCATTATCTAAATGAAAGCTACATAACAGCCATTTTGTGGATGGGTAGTTTATATCAGATTGAAAAAGAACGAACTTTCAAACTCAATTCCATCGAAATTTCATCATACATGAAAATTTCTAATGTGACACAATTTTTTCAGAATTGCACTCAATAATTTTATAAAATTCGATTTAATGGCTACGATTCCACCAATATTAATTTTCTGCATACCAGTTTAATACTCGAGTCTCTTTTATAGCTGAAATTTGTAGAAATTTATTCCATCTCTAATTTTAGTCAATATATCAACAAATCATCTTTACTTCTCACATTCACTCATATGATTCACCCCACTGGAGCCACGGAAAATGCGGTTCCTTGATCTGGATATTTCACTAATTGTAGTAATTTCCTCAACATTTCGTCCTGCTACGAATTTCAAGTTCAACTGTTTTCGGGAGAAGAGATACATGACAAGCCTTGACTTATACTGTAATCATATAGTGAATGTTATCAAACTGCTAACATTCAATGCATTTGATCAATCACTTGTATATCAAAATTTTCACATGAGAACAAGGAGCAATATCCACGCAATCCTCACTGAAAAGCTTGTGAGATATAATATAGAAAACATCTATATATCTCGAGCCTACTAGTCTGCCCATAAGATAATTACCAGGATTCGAATCTGTGACCGTCACATTTGACTATTGGATTATTTCTTATGACGCAACACGAAAAGTGGAGCTCATATGGATAGAGCGAATTATTCGATGGATTTGAATGAGTATAATATATAATATGAAACATATGACCATGACTTACATCATATACGGGTGTCTCAGATTTTAATCGGGAAAATTTAATAGACGATAGAAAATTTGATTTAGAGAAAAAAATTCCTAATAACATATATGCACAGACGCTTAGTTTTTGAAATACATGGTGTTGAAATGGATAAAAAAATTTCGTTTTTTGCGAATATCTCCGAAACCGTTTATCGTACAGAAAATAGCTTTTGCAAGCAGTTTCTACTCATAGTAAGCTATGTTCTGTATGATAAAAATTTTTTTTTAGTCATAATTGGTGAAGATTTTGAAGGGGTAGTTGGTGTTTTTCTCCCCAACTTCTACGCCACTGGAAAAAGTACGGTTTTGAGACAACCCTTTGAACCGCCAATGTTTTCTACATAAAACAGGTACTTGGTCATAAGCTCTAAAGTTGACCGTTTTCGAGAAAAATCAACTTTTATGTTGAAAAACATGGTCAATGTTTTGGTTTTGTTACTTGTTCTAACGTTTGAATAGATTTTGTTTAATTAGTATCTCAAAAACTAAGCGTATGTTATTAGGATTTTCTTCCTCAAAATCAAATTTTCTATCGTCTATTAAATTTTCCCGATTAAAATCTGAGACACCCTCCCTGTGTTATGGAAATACCCACCTGGAATACACCCACAAAATATGAAATTTTCAATATTCATTGTAACATGTTTATTTCCACGAGGAAATTCTGCGGATTCGAAAAAATTGAGAAAAATTAGCGAATATCGACCGTTTTCAGATCAGAAAAGTTATGGTCCAAATACATCTTCAAGCCATCAGGGAGCACTATAATTATTATCAATGTGCTGCTGTCTCCATGTATGCGTAGTTTGGAATTACCGAATATTAGAGCTTTCGTTAGAAGAATTCTGCTGTTATTTATGAGGTGAGAAAAAACGTATATTGTATATTTTCAGTAGATGTAGAGGGATATTCTGTACATTCTGACTAAAATTTGATATGCATAATTTAATGTTTTAGCACCCGGTAAATTTCTTGGTTATGTTTAACTCGAGTAATATCGATCACAACGGGAGATATTCTTCAGTGATTACAATTCTTTTTACGAGCTCAATTACCTACTTGTCATGAGGCATTATTCTAGTAGCACTTTTTTTTTAAATCGATGATTTTGGAAATTTCATACGTAATTTTTCTAAGGTGGCTATTATTATGCAAATAGACCGTCTAAAAACGATGGCAACATAATTTTTGGGCCAAACATTGTGTTTCATACCGTAACCTCACTTTTTGTGTAAAAAAACGCAATAAGGGGTCCAAAATCGTCGTTGTTGTAGATATTAACTTCAAATTTTTGGTGGTGATAGACAACACCAGAGTACGAAATCGTTTGCAAAAAAAAACACCCACCCCTCTCCAGCCACGTGGTATAAGCAAAAGAAAAAAATTTCATGATTTATTGTGGGAAAATTATAAACCGAAACTACTTCTACAGCACGTCAAGAACTACATTTTAGTTCCAGAATTTACCGTAATTTTTTCAATTTGGTATCGTCAATAAGCAAGTTACACTTTCATTTTTGGAACTCAGAATCTTCTGCAGTCCCTCAGGTTTGTCTGAACAACTTCTAATTGGGATCATTCAATTTAGGAGACTTTATTATATATTACCTAAATAGTGTAGGACATTTTTTTCAATATTTTTGCCCCGAGCGGATGTTATAGGTTAGGATCAAAATTTGAAATCGAATTTCTCGATTCTCTAAAGTCGAATCGATTCGCGGTTAGACCATTCGAATATTTTTATTTTTCCATTTAATTCAAGCTCAAGCAGACCTTTGTACCACAAGGAGATTCAGAGGGGCAGATTTCTTTTCCTTTGGGCCCTACATTGGGCCTCTTCTATTTTTTGGACCCAAAACTTGATTCACATCAGAGGAAAGACCCACAGGACCATAAGTTTCAACGTCAGTATCACTCCTCTCATAAGAAGTGGGTGTTTTTCCGATTTGGCCGAAATATCCACCACAATTTGTAAAGAAATATTAAAAAGAGTATGGGTAAGTTGATTGCTAAAATTGTATATTAATCAAAAAAAGTTCAATAACTCCGTTGTTTTTATCGCAAAACTTGTAAGATCAAAAAGTATTTAAAACATATTTCTGAGTACGAATTCGTATTTTAATTTTCCATTTTTCATTATTTTACCTGAGAAATTCGGAAAACTTGATGCATCTGATCTACAAATCAACAAAAGGTAATTAAAATAAAAAAATGAAATAGAATATATAAAAAACAAAATAAATAATATTTTTACACTTCAAAATGATGGATAAATGAAATGGGGTAGGGTAAATAATAGTTTTACAAAAAATACATCAGACATACATGCTATTACAGCGTATCAAATTTAGTATAAATATTTCTTATCATCGCCATCACAATTCGATATCGCACTTGTGATATGCTCGTTACATATTTCTTCTTCTAACTCATTCATTAGTTTAAAATCACACTCTTTGATTATTTGACCAGTCGCATCATCAACAACAATGCTGCTATGTTTCGTCGCAATTATCACAATTTTTCCCGTCGCAATATTTACATAAAAAGGAACATTTTATTCCTACTTTTCTACGTGAACACCGTAGCTAAAATTGAATTTTAATCAAACAAAGTTCAATAACCCTGCTGTTTTTGCTTGTATTGCAAAACTTGTAAGAACAAAAATATTTAAAATATGTTTTTGAGTACGGGTTCATATTTCAGCTTTCCATTTTTCATTAATTTACCTGGGAAAATTGGAGAATATATAAATAAACGACTTTTGGCAACAAATTGTGTTATAACTCCGTTGTTTTGACTTTTATCGCAAAACTTGTGAGGACAGAAAGTATTTAAACTATGATTCTGGAAAGAATTTCTTATTTCAGTTCTCCATTTTCCATTATTTTAACTGAGAAATTCGGAAAACCCGATACATCTCGTATGTAAATGAACAACTTTTGGCAACAAATTGTGTTATAACTCCGTTGTTTTTGCTTTTATAGAAAAACTTGTTGGAACAAAAAATATTCGAAATATGTTTCTGAGTACGAATTCATAATTCAGTTTTCCATTTTTCATTATTTTACCTGGGAGATTCGGATGCATCGGATATTTAAATCAACGAAAGGTAATATAAAAAAATGAAATTAATTAAAAGGTAATTTGAATTAAATTAAGTGAAATAAAAAGAATATACAAAAAACAAAATAAATAATATTTTTGCAAATTAAAAATGATGGATAAATGGGATGGGTAAATAATACTGGGTACTGTGTTAAATTATTTGAAAGTTCGTGCTAAAAATGTGACAATTGCCTATTCAAATTATAAAAGAACCGGCACCCCAAAAGCTTATGAAACTTATTTCATGTTCATGTAAAAGTAAGTGTACTGATCGGTGTTCTCGTAGAAAAGTAGGAATAAAATGTTCCTTTTTATGTAAATATTGCGACGGGAAAAATTGTGATAATTGCGACGAAACTTAGCAGTATTGTTGTTGATGATGCGACTGGTCAAATAATCAAAGAGTGTGATTTTAAACTAATGAATGAGTTAGAAGAAGAAATATGTAACGAGCATATCACAAGTGCGATATCGAATTGTGATGGCGATGATAAGAAAGAAAATATTTATACTAAATTTGATACGCTGTAATAGCATGTATGTCTGATGTATTTTTTGTAAAACTATTATTTACCCTACCCCATTTCATTTATCCATCATTTTTAATTGTAAAAATATTATTTATTTTGTTTTTTATATATTCTATTTTATTTTTTTATTTTAATTACCTTTTGTTGATTTGTAGATCCGATGCATCAAGTTTTCCGAATTTCTCAGGTAAAATAATGAAAAATGGAAAATTAAAATATGAATTCGTACTCAGAAATATGTTTTAAATACTTTTTGATCTTACAAGTTTTGCGATAAAAACAACGGAGTTATTGAACTTTTTTTGATTAATATACAATTTTAGCAATCAACTTACTCACACTGTTTTTAATATTTCTTCACAAACTGTGGTGAATATTTCGGCCAAATCGGAAAAACACCCACTTCTTATGGGAGAAGAGATACTGACGTTGAAACTTGAGGTCCTGTGGGTATTTCCTCTGATGTGAATAAAGTTTTGGGTCTAATAAATTGAAGGAGCCCAAAGGAAAATACATCTGCTCCTCCAAAAGTACTTATCGTACCAAGGTCTGCTTGAGCGTAAATTAAAGGGAAAAATAAATGTATTCGACTTTAAAGAATCGAGACATTCGAGTTCAAATTTTGATTCTAACCTATAACGTCCGCTCGAAGCGAAAATATCGAAAAAAAAAATTCCTGCACTATATAAAAAATTGAAAAAATTAAGGTATATTTTAGAACTAATATGTAGAGTTCTTGACATGCTGTAGAAATAATTCCGGTCTATAATTTTCCCGGAAAAAAATCATTAAAAAAAATTATGTTGGTTATACCACGTGACTGGAGTAGAGTGGTTTTTTTTATCAACATTCCATCTTGTGTTTAGGTATTGTCTACTACCACCAAAAATTATGAACGTGCTTCGTGGACAGAAGAATCCATGGAAATGGTTTTTAAGAAAATTAAAGTTCGCCATTAGGGCAGTTGTTGCTATATTTGGTTACCTTATGGCAGCTCACACAAATTCCACCAATGTGAGCCGTCTCATTAGTACAATTCTATTAAAAATATCTAGCCAAATGCATCCATTAATGATCTACTTATTGAAATTAACAGAAAATGAATCGACGAAGCGTTATTCCCTAATAATACCCTACAAGCAGCATCCCTTACATCGAAGGTATTCATGGAGAACAGAAATTGATTGAAAGCCAAATGATCAGTAACTACATTCAGTCGAATTACAATCTTAAATCTAGTCTCAGATTAGACAAACCATCGATGACTAATTGTGAAACCAAGGCCTGCAGGTATTCTTCTAGCATCTCTTAGTTCGAGAACGGTTCATAAGGTCAATTTCTCACAAAGACCACTACATTAGCATCACATGAAGTATCTATTCCAGAATTTTGAACTAATTTGATCGAAAGCCAAAAAATATCAATGATCAAACAAATATACAATTTAGCGATAAAGCTTAATGTTGAGGAACAATTCAAATCAGATAAAATGTCGCATTTTTAGTGAATCAATTCGCTATATAAATATCTTGCATTTATATTATTATGTTATGTTATGAATTTCTTCAAATACTCGTATTATTTTATGAGAACCAACTTTCTAATGAATCAACAAGCTAGGGAACCAACTTTCTAATGGATCAACAAGCTAGGCCAGCAATTAATTGTGATTCCTAGTTTGGAATCAAATGTGGATGGTGTAGTGTTCTATTTCATTATGTATTTGGTATCTGGCTCGAGGATTATTGTTTCCACTTACTATAATCAATTGGAATTATGATCAGTCTCTGGCGAATTTATGCTCTTCCTTTCAGTACGTTATAGATAAAATAAGGAGGAAATATGGATTCGTCAGACCTCTAGGTCAGATCCAATCATTATAATCAGTATCCAAGTCATGAATCTTCTAAAACTTCAATGTATAGTAAATGTATAGTGATATTTCCTGTGATGTGCTATTTGAAGAGTACTATTCCTCTGGATTAGGTGGAATGAAGAAACACATATTGACAGCATTTTCCGTTGGTATATGACCATGAATCGTAATTTTTACAACAACATTAAGTCGCACTAAAGAATTTATGTAGAAACATTACAGCATATAAAATAAAAGTTTAGCCGTGAGTTTCAATTTTTATTTTGTTTTTGTTAAAAAGTTTCATGGAAACAGTTCTTACTTATTTCAATTGTTGTGTTCTGCGAGTTCAAACGATGCAGGTGTACATTAGACTCTATTGTTGGTTGGCATTTGCAAATACCAATGACAATTATCCAAGGAACATGTAGTCCATTCAACGCACATGTATAAACACAAGAACTAATAGGAAGTGAATGAAACAATGGCAAATCACTGACTGAGTTAGAATACTTGCAACGCGGATTTGGAAGTGAGAAAGAAGACGGTTAGGGCTCAGGTACATGAGACGAGAGTACAGGGTTGTAGACAGATGCTTGATGAGCCGTCGCCGACGGCCATGCAGCAGCGACAGGTGCGGTGACCAGAGCAAAGGCCACGAGAAGCCTTCACCCCACCTGTTACATTTGCGAGCCCGTAGAGAAGAATATGATACACATTGATTCCTCAACTTAAGATATTTCTCAACAAGTGTATGTCCCAATTCTTAGTGTAATAATTGACATTCCCACAGGACATAGTAATACATTTCTCAATATGTTTTGAGAACTGTGAATGTATAATTTATGTCAACATTCATTGTACCATGAAAGACCAGTTTTTCTGGTTTCTGACACTAATGAATATGATAATCTAGAATAATTATCATATGAATCTCTAAAAAAATAACTTTAATAGGGCCGATACTTTAATTTATTTCATGTTCATATTTGGTTTAGTTAAATATCGAACAACAACCATATAGTTATCTGCATGAAAAAGAAATGTAATATAAGAAACTTTAATGATGTTGACTACTTATTCATCATATGGTAGCGTTTATTTCTCACATTATACTACTAACAAACACTATTTATCTAATTTCCCATGCTGAATAACTCACACTGTCTAAGGTGTTGCAGAATTCTGGTATTAAATAATTTTTATCTTATTTTTGAGCTGCACCCGATGACCATCAGAAAATATACAGTGTGTCCAGAATAATAATGTCTATCATGGGAATATCGGAAACGGTAATATGAGGGCAAGGTGAAAAGTTTCTGTAAAATGAAACAAGAAATGATTTATTTGGTCAAAACTTATTTTATTTCTCAACATAATCTCCTTGTAGCCCGATACAATTCGTACAACGTTTTTCTAATTTTTCGATCCCTTTCAAATAATAAGATTTCGGCAATCCTTCAAAATAGGCGTTTGTTTCAGTGATGACATCACCGTTGAAGCCAAATCACTTTCCGCCGAGCCAATTGGACGACCAGAACGTTCGGCTTCCTTTGTGGTCATACTATCACAACGAAAATCAGTAAACCACTTGTGAATCGTTCCAATTGATTAATGTCCCCATAACGTTCAACAAGCAATGCTTTGGTTTGCTTAATGTTTTTTCCACGGAAGAAATAATGTTTAATCAAGACGTGAAATTCACTTTTTTCCATGTTACAAAAATTTTCATGGTTGTTTGCTTTCGTCGGTTGTCAAAACAGAACTGAATGAAATGTCAGTATGAAGAAACACATGTATTCTAGTTAAAGATGGTACATCACAAATGTTACATGAGATTTTCGATTGTGGCACCATCTGTTTTATGTTTCAGGGACTTTTGACCTTGCCTTCGTAGATAGAGTTTTGGTTAAATGAGGAAAATTTATATGGAAGTATAAATTTTCTAATATCATTTTTGATTTTGGAACAACCGAGTTTTTTGATTCCCTGTTTTATTTTTTTTCTTATGTTACTGTCAGAAATGGAACAAAATTAAAAGCACTTCTTTGAAGTAAATTTTTACAAGCTTCCTTGTGTTGATATCAGATTTGATATTAACGAAACATCATCAATTTTTTTAATACTACTGTTTTTTATATAACATTTCTACACCCATAGTTGTATCACATGTGATTGTTCTATTACGTATCAGATGAAATTCAGCAATCATTAAGATTGTTGGGCAATTTTCAAAAACATTTGAGTAACTCGAAAACAGTACAATTTAGACCCACGTATGATACCACAGGTCGGTCTCAAAATTAAATAGGGATTCCAAAAATATCCAAGTACGTAAGGTGTTTCATTTGAATTTCATATTAAATAAATATGTACGAACCTGAATTCTAGTATTATTTTCATTACCTATTTACTTATTACTGTAAATTTAAATAAATAATGTAAAATATAGATGAATAATTTATCAAGTGAAATATTCAAGGATAATATAACAAGACCTTGATAAATAGTAACATATTTTGATTGCATCTAAATTTGAACTGTATTTTATAATAATTTAACGAGATATAATGTTTGGCATCAATCATCTGATATTTCTGATTATGAATACCAAGATTAGGTCGAGACAAATTAATAAATACAAAAGAAATTTAGCAGCAATCAAAATAGTAGCTAACTAATCAAGGTCCAATAAATTCAATCCAATTAATTAATTATATCAGAGAGACATATTGCCAAACTTGCTGACTAGTCGGTGACTATTGAGCACCATGCAAATAGTCAAATAGTCGCTAATATTGCGTGTTGATGGTTAATATTTGACAGGTGAAAGAAAGAATCACTTTAATTTCCCATACTTAAAATTATGTAATATTGTAAATATATTTTGGAAAATATGCAGCTTTACATTTTATATGTTACCTAATGTTATGTGAAATGATTACATAGTTGAATGGAAGCAATCCCACGACTGTTTGTATAATTACAAAGAAAATCGTGGGTCGTGTACGAACCAACTATTTTCTGTGTAATTTTACAGTAATATTTTTCATAGTGCAGTACAGCATCAAATTCTGTCAAAAAGAGGAGGAAACAAGTTGCCGCTATCTTAGTGGGAATGAAAATATAGAAAAACGAAGAAATGCACATAAAATAAAGAAAACTGAATCTAAAACATTGAAACCCGAATCGAAATAAAAGATGAAACACCTAAGACCAAAAATACTTTTCTTATCCTTATCACATGATCAATCGTCAGTCTTCCATCCACGAGAGTCGACAACAGTGCTGATGAGGAAATGAATATCGAATGCCTAGGATGTGGAAAAAATTACAGAAAAATATCGAAATAAAATGTTTAAAATATGAAAATTGATTTCACGATGGTTGTTCCAAATTTCTAAGTTTGTCGAACATTTTTAGAATACAGGTCATACCATTTCTCGAGATAGTTTTTCACTTTTAAAACACAGTAGGTACGGACAAATATCTAGGTAATTTAAAAGGGATGGAAACGTATAAACGAAAAAGCAATTTCTTAAATGCCGATTTATCTCCAGCTGAGGGTAACCCCTTGTTTACATTATTATCCACAAATAAGTTTTTAAACAGACACACTTTGATTTATAATTAAGTTTACTCTGATGATGACTACTTGGTAGCCGAAAAGTCCTGAGTTATTTAAGAGTATTTTTAGTGGATAAGGGTGATTATTTCTAATTTATACACATAAGCAGCTGAACAAGTTTTCAAATATTTATTTGTAGTAGCCGTTACTTTGTGGTAGGTACTTTAACATATTGATAAGCAGAATGAATGCAAACGAAAATAATGTTTGCAATGTTTTCACACTAATTTAATTGTTATTACACGTAACAGCAGTTTCGCCACTTCAACGCATAATTCTCAAACCTTGACAGTTTTCATACTAAATAGGAAATAACGATTTTCACATATGATGGGAATGTTTCCAGTCGCAGAATTGTAATAGAAAATAGACCAAACAGTGTTCCTGTTTACGTTCATCTACTTTATCAACACATGTTTCCATATTATATTTTTAAAATAACGCAAGAGTTTAAAGTTCCAACAATTTTGATTGACAAGCAAAATATATCATTGTGAATATAAGTGAACGAGCAATGAAATAATTTGAAATCGATGAACTATAAGTCCATTCGGAACTGATGGACATTCTTTTGATTCATCTGACCGCTATCAACAAAATTTCATTTCTCTTGAATGACATCATAAAAGGAACCAACAAAGAAACTCAGCGATTCAGTGGAGAGCATGGGGTCGAAAGAACGATCGCGAGCAAAATAAGGGTATATAGCGAAAACTTTGTAAATGCGATTTGTTAGATTTTGTTTACAGTCGGAACTAAAGTTAGTTTTACATTTAGAAAATGTCGTTCGTTGAATGAAGGTATGGATATATTATCTTGAAAAAATAAAGAAAATCCTCATTCAATTTGAACGCAACTTGGTAACGATCCTTATCTAATTGAAAGTAATTAAAAAGTTTCAAACTATTCCATTCACAGTACTTGAACAACTTTTATTGAATTTAAGGTTGTAATTAAGCCGAGAAGGTACGAGATACAAATAAAGGCAATCTGAAAATAAAACGAAGCTCCACTCGTCAAACCTCTTGTATCATTATAATGGGATGTTGGAATACAGGGTGTGGCATAAATATTATAGAATAGACAACAGGACCTACAAACTTAATGCTTGTTGCCATATAGAATGTACAAGTGAGAACAAGAACTTTGAAATTGTATTATTTCTGAAATAGCCCTAATATTTGTAATATGATGATAATGTAGGGTTTTATTTTGACTTAGATCATCAACTATTGCTTCGACTTCAAATCAATCAAAATAGGAGTGAGGAATTGTAGATTTTGACTCTCGTGTTCATAAATATTAGTAGGATTGCAGATTTCACCTTGTAAATGAGAATGTAATGAGCAATCAAGATCTTGTTAGAGATTTTGACATGCTCTTCCTCTCCACCATCTTGCGTACAGAAACCTATGTTTATTTGCCCCTCTTTATCATTTCATCAACTTTTTATTTGTAGAGCTTTTTGGCGTATATATGTGAATCCATATACAGGATGGGCCAATCAAAACGAAACACGGCCGATATTTCATATACCGTTCGTTAAAAAAAAAATCGCTCGAACCCGGAGGAAAGATTTTGGTCATATCAACAACCTTGTAACTTTCACCTCCTCGCGGTGGTGAACTTTAACCCCAAAATCTTAAATGGAAATAGGGGTCGAGTGGTACCTTATTTTAAAGGTAATCGAATTCTCTGTTCAATGCATCTCTGTTTTACAAATTTGATGCTGCCGTTTTTGAGAAAATGAGGGAAGTACAATGGAAAAAAAAGTATTGCTCGGTGAAAAAATGTTGAGATCCGTTGATTTTTATAGCGAGAAAAATGTTTTTTTTCGCTTATTCTCAACTCTACCTGTCCAACCTCCCGCAGAGGTAAGCTTCAACCCTTAAATTAAAATGGAATCAAAAGTCAAATGATACCACAATTCAAAAGCCATAAAAATGTCTTTTCACGAACTAACAATTTTCAAGAATTAAGTAGGTAGTTAAGTTAGTTGATGAGTAAACACTGATAAAACATTTGTATCGATTTTTGAGTTAATTTTATAATAAAGATAAACAAACCCACACAGTATATAAATTGAATTGTTTAGATTGTGATGGGACTTATACTAGAATCTCTAAACAATATTTACAAAAAAGAATGTATGGCCATAAGTATAACACAAGAAATAATAACTTAGAAAATTCCACCGCACTGATTTGATTATAACCATCAATTTGATTACAAACATGTTAATATTTTAACTAAGGAGATCAATTATTATAAAAGATCTATCCTGGAGATGATTCACATAAAACGTGACTCCAATGCTGTAAATCTTAGGAATGATATTCAGGGATTAAGTCAGATTTATACTAATTTAATCAATTAAAACTCTTGCAAATTCCTACATGCGTCTTTATAATGTTAAAAGTATATTTTAGGAAGAATGCTTATAGTAAAATTCCAATACAGATCTGAAACCTTTTTCAAGTACCTCATAAATCTTACATCTGGTTCGAGAGTGGATACCAACAAATAACTTCGAACTTCAGTTGTTATTAGACTATACCAACATGCGCTTTTATATTATAAGAATATTACTGAATAGTGGATTCTTGTTACAAAAATACTTTAATATTGACGATACAATTTCGATTATTCGTGGTTCTGTTCGTTTCGACGGCGGGGGCCTTTTTTTGATTGAAATTTGTGCGATATGGACGCTTGTGCTATAATTAGTTTTAATAAACTCTTTTTGACATAATAAGTCTTCTGATGATGGTCGTGAGACCGAAACGTACGTAAAGACGAAAATTCAAAACAGAGTGTTAATGTGACCTATTTCCCGAGAATTTTTATATATAGTTAATTTTATTTAATAACATTGTTTTTGTGGAAAAAATTATCCTTTTGAACTAAGCTTTACGGTATCTTTTAGGTTTACAAAGAAAGATGACTCAAAATGTAAATTTAGTTTATTCATTGTTCATGATAATAAGTGCTGAAAGTGTTGGCCTCCTGCTTCCATACAATAATAGAGATTTTGTTCAAAATGATCCTTGACATTATGAAGCATTTCTGGTGTAATGGCCCGACATTCATCAATGATCCGCTGTGTCTTCTAATAATTGCAGATACATTTCTCCATTTAGTTATCCTGAGAGAAAATAAGAACCAACTAAACAATCATAATAAATTCCAACCCGGACATTTAATTTCTCCGAATGTAGAGTGTGAACCACTTGGAATAGATTTGTATTTTCGTCAGACCAATATCGACAATTGTGACGATTAACAGTCCCATTTAGAAAAAACGAACACTCATCGGAAAAACAAATGTTGAACACAAAATTCGGATTATTCATTATTCGTCCAGTCATAATCTCGCAAAATTTCAAACGTCTGTCAAAGTCATCTTCGTTTAATTGTTGTACAAGATGAATTTTGTAGGGGTGAAATTTACGTGTTTTTAAAATTCTGCGAATACTGGTACGAGATATGCCACACACTAGAGTTAATTGCTTGGTGCTTAATGTAGGCTCCATATTGACGAAGCCTAAAACAGCAACTTCCACTGCTTCGTTTCCCACTATCCGTCGATTTGGAGCAATTGGTTCCCAAAATTTTGTTACCAGCTCAATTATACATTTTCGATTAACATTTTTATCTGGATTCATTTCATTGAATACCTGTGCTGCAATATTAGCACATCTATCATTTTCATAATACAGTTCAATCAGCGATACTTTCTGCAGCAGAAAAAAACATTTAAGATCAAAATAAAGTTTAGTCACAGACAAAACCCTGCGTGATACTAAATTGAACTGAATTAGATTTAACTACTCGGAACTTCTAAGGAACTGCAAAATTTATAAATTCTCTACAAAAACAGAATTCCACAGCAGATAAAATGAAGTACTTTTTTCTTCGAACGATAAAATTAGAATTTCCATTACCTTCTGTCTCTGATGAATGGATTGAGGAATGTAGAAAACATTTCCTTATTAAAATAAATAATAAAGAGAAATTAAAGGTAATAAATTATGTTGGATTTGTTGAAAAGAGAATTTAATGACCGTTAAAATATGGTATCACACGAATTTCAATCCCATTGTAATTTAAGGATTGAAGCTCACCCCTGCGGGGGGGTTGGAGTGTCAGAGTTGAAAATTATGCAAAAAAGACTTCTTCTCCGAGATAAAAATCAAGGGGTTTTGACATTTTTTCATCGAGCAATAATTATTGAGAAATCGTTTTGTTCGAGGAGTACCTATTTCCCCGGTGAAGTGGGAGATAAGTGCTGGAAACGGACGACCTAGGATGCAAACTGTGACGGACATGCATCATTTTCTATGCAACTATGGGTCTATACAACTCATAGACCGCCCATTTCACCACTACGAAAGAGTGAAGTAGGACTGGAACAACAAGAATATTTGTTGCGAAAGCCTTGTTCTCACTCGAAAGTTCAGAAGGCCAAATCTTTCGAACAAGGTTTTTGTACTTACGGCGAAGTGGCACCTTTACCTGGGACGCGTCATAATTAGGACGCTGTTCAATTCCCAGGTATCGATAGGTCTCTCCAGCTTCAAGATGTTTGAAGATGCTTCCTTCGGCAAGCTGCATATTCTCGCGTACTTCCGGAGATTGTCTTCTCCTTACTGCGCACGTGTCGTATACCAACTCCATACCTACATCTTCCATACAGGCGTACAGTTTCAGATCATCCATGTAAAATGAATGGGTGATCTGATGCCTTCGGTCGTTCGGTGATCCAGATTAATATCCACGAGTTCGTCTTAACGCAATGAAGAGCGGCAGCATTGAGATGTTGAACAACAGGAGACTCGAAGATCCTCCTTGGAAAACACCCCTCTTGAATGTTACCAATTCTGTCAAGACTTATCGTGTGCCTGATGTGATGGTAACAAGAGTTTTCCAGAGTAGAAACAGATGTTCTATGCATTTCACTAGTGGGGTTGGCACCGCATGGCATTGGAGCAAGTAAAATAATAGTTCATGTGATGTTGAATCAAATGCGCTTGTCGAATATGGAATCCTGATAGTATCTATCACCAGCTTTTCCCAGCAACCCTATATGCCTTTCTATGCCCTACGCTGCTGGCTGATGCTATTAATTACCGGACCGATCGATCTCAAAAAACTTGCATACAAGATAAGTGTATATAACTTGTAGCAAATTTTGAGACAAGTGATCGGTAGTCCTTGGGATTAGACAAACTCCATTTTTGGAAGCAGCACAGCATACCCCTAGACAACTCGGCTCGGAATTTGCCGTTCCTCTCTAAGCCAAGAGTCAAAGATTCTGGCCAGATGGCGACGAGTGGAAAGAAATTTCTTCCACCACCATATGTTAATGCCGTTAGGGCCAGGAGCAGCGAAGTTTTTGATACCGTCAAGAGCTTGTTGAACCTCATCCTCGCTGACTGCCTCGCACACCTCTGTTTGCAGAAGTTGATTTTCAGCGCAAAACATTTCGAACTGTGCTAGGGCTGGGAAGTCTAGGTGAATTGGATGCGGTGACTCGTACACTCCTTTCCAGAACTGCTCGACCTCCTCCACAGTCGGGGGCAGCAATTGTGGGCGGTGGAAATTAAAAAAACCGAGACGGGCTATCGCGAAACAAGGAATTCTCCTTATGCGTCTAACCCGTTTGGCCAGATTTCTCTTCACCACACCCAGGACTCGAATTCTATCCGCCCAATGTTGCTTGATAGTCAGCAACACTATACGGTTTAGTGTGGTGGTGGTGGCGCAGTTTGGCGACTATATGCCAAATTTTTGGGGTAAAAGCCCTGACGCTAGATGTAAAATCCATCACACACTGGATTCGAGTCGCTTGCTGCTTCGCAGACTGGATTTTGGTCTCACTTTGTGTAGGCGCCGTTCGGTTTCCTTATCCGGTCGTGCGATCTTGCACTCCGTCCTTTTGGAACGAGTCGCTTTGCGGCACCATACACGGCCTCGTAGATTTCCTAGAGGTCGGCGAATTCCGAAAGCTCGTCATTAATCAACGTGTCTAATTCTACTAGCTCGTGTGACGTTGATTCGGGTTCTCCTAGTTCTAACATCAACTTCGCTGTTTTGGAGCAGACTTACTCTACCAGATCTGTTGTGCACCATCTGGTGCTGGTGCGACTGGATCTGGTTCTAGTGCTGCAGCCTGCCTATTTGTTTCAATTCTCCATACTTTTCCTCACCTTTCTCATTCATCTCCTTAATTCTTCCCTCATATCTGCCATACATTCTGCTAAACTTTTATCGAAGTTTCATTCATATGACTCATCAACCTTTTTATAGATTCCATCTAAATATCTACTTACATTTTCATTCATTGTCTTAGTATTCCCATTCATACATTTATCTCATTCATTGATTCGTTAAAATTCTCATTCATTTGATTCATCATTTCAAACATACTTGTACTTCTGCTGATGTTTCTACATTTACTTCCTTTATGATTTCATACCCTAATAATTCAGGAGTTTCCTCTATATCCCCTTGATCTTTCTCTTTCCTTGTACTACCCCTTGTATTCAGTTTTAGTTCTCCCTTACTTTATTTTGAAACTAATTCTTGTCTCGGTAACGTAGTTCAATTTTGAAATTAAGCTAAACGTTGTTAATCAAATTTATTCCCTATTTTTCGATTTTGTTGGACTCCATTTACTCTGATTTGACGAATGAGGGTTACCGTTATTGTGTAGCTCCAGATTGAACGACAATTATTATGAATTGATATTTGTGAGGATGAATTTATGGACAATTGCCACAAGTTGTTGGTGCCAGTTAATATCAATTGGTGTTTGAAAGTGAGTTGTCTCACATTATTATGATTTTGATTTTGAATTCTAAATAGGACTTTTGGATTATTATAATTGCAATTGAAAAGTGTACGTATTATCCTTCTTACGTACATACCTTCATAGGGCTTCGAATCTAGGTGTCTCTATTCCAAAATTATGAACACAATTTACACATATAATAACAACAACGTTTCAAATAACAAACACAATAATATTTATTCAATTTTGAAATTCATTTCAATAAAAATCAATAATATAACATGGGTTCAAATACGTAATTACTCCAAACTTTTATTTGAGTCTAGATACTCTTGTGTGTTGAAATTTTATATGATATATGAAATGCAAAAGAAATGAAAAGAAAAGAAACGGTACACCTTGTTGTCTAACTTAACATCTACTTTCATTACCCTAATTCACTAATTTTATTCAAACAACTAACAAAAATTCTGTGATACACTTTCTACGCTTTATTAAAATCCAAAATATTTAATTCATTAGGGTCTTTTATCCACTGATGACTGTGAAACTTTCTTTGTGTCCAAAATAAAACAATCTTCAATTTGAAGGTTCGCTATTCCTTTTTGTGAAATATATCTTTGATAGTATGAAAATACAACTGTTCAGTATCTCACGGTTTATCATTTAATTAACTCCTCAAGTAATAGTTGATGCCGCCTCTCCACTCTCATATGATGATAAGAATGGAAAGAACACCCAACGTTACGTGAGATCTATAACAAAAAAACTGATATATCTAGGGCTTAGAAGTCGATCACAAAATCAGAGGTTATTTCAAGAATGCGGTCAGGTATAAACAAACAGTAATGTTCCGTGGCTCACAAACCATGGAACGTGACCGAAGCCGGAGAAGAGAGCGCAACGTCGCGAAATACAATGGTGTGTTCATGACCTCCCCAGATGTGTCCGATACCGTGATTTGTAGGTCTGGATCAGATCCGAACTTGCAATTAAATGTCATGTAGAACAAGGCCTGCTTTTACAAGTGGCTTTGTGTTCCCTGTTTCTCTTTCAGTCTATTTGTACTACTGAAGATACACTACCGACATCATTATACGCTAAGGATCTAAAGTGATGTTCAATTATATCACTTTAGACACAATCTTTTGCTGAAAATCTTTGCAAATAGGAAAATTGAAATAACAAAAAATACATGAAACTTCTCACAATTTACGCCTAACGATATTGATTCTACCAAAATTCATATTCAAATTGCAACTATTAAGTTTACGCTAAGAAGAAACAATTTGATTTTGTTGTTTTCTGGATAATCAATTTCTCATTGAACCTGATTATATTCAGTTAGAATCTTGGATGAACGATTATAGCTCCATGGTAAGAACAACATTGGAAGCTAAGACGAGACTGCACGAGTTGATGAGCGCACTAATTGCTACTAAATAGGACAATCATCATTACATTCAAATGATTAATATTAACGACTATTACTAATTTTCATTTCTTACCTGACAATATGCTAAATTCAATACTCTGAATGTTGATGATATTCTTATAAATTTTTTAACGAATTGATTACTGACTTTGTCTACACTTTGGCAAACATGTTGCAATTATACAACATAAAAAACAACGTAGGTCAAGGTAAACCGTGTACGTCTCAAATATAATACTGATTAGTCAAATATCAGTTAATAGATAAGCAAAAAAATACACCTAATGAAATGTGTTAAATCCATAGCATTTTTGTTCCCTAACAAA
This sequence comes from Endomychus coccineus, assembly GCA_958510875.1. NCBI lineage: Eukaryota > Metazoa > Arthropoda > Insecta > Coleoptera > Endomychidae > Endomychus > Endomychus coccineus. Next base: position 112,132,489 of record OY294069.1, read on the forward strand.
TTGCGGAATAATTTGAAAATTTGGAATATCCATATTATAATAAGTTTTGAAAGAAGGAATGTGATGATATCCCGAAGAGGTTCATCCTGAATCAGATAACTCACCAGATTCTATTTTCTTATTTCATAATAATGTTTATATATTTGTTATTGTATTATATAGCATAACAAATGATGAGTCGATAAGGTTCAGACCGTGAGTGTATGACATGAGTGACAATGCCGACACGTGGGTCAACCTTCGTCAAACTGTAGCATGGACTATTATTAGAGGAGCAAGACTTCTCCCCTGAAAATAGATATTTAAGTAACTTCAGTATGTTCAGCTAGGGCAGTTAGTTCTTAGGCAGTCTAAGTTAGCATCAGAAAGTACCATATAGTGAACATTAAAAGCCTACATCACATTTCGCACCCAGTGTTGTGATTCCAATCATCTGCCCCTATGACTAAGTTCCATACGAAACTTCTACCATAACCCAGCACCGAATATCTCAACTGATAAGACTAAGAAGGAACCCTTGTTCAGATATTAAAGGGCGACACTGTCAACACTTTCATCAGTTATTATATGGCGATTCTGACCAATACCTTCTTTAAGAAAGGCATATCATATGAATAATTATTATGATAAAGTGGAAAACGCAATGGAAATTGGAAATGGATATGGAATTGGAATTGGAAGAAGGAAACAAACACAAGTAGGTCAAAATACAAATTTTATATGGACTATGTCCTGCACTATGAGACACGAGCTGCCAAATGAAGGGACTCAGCCCGGACGGTCAAATTTCCCCATCAGGAACAACATATATGTTCGTTATTTACTTTAATTATGTATTACTACTATTTCTAGTACTATTTCTTCCTAGTATATAGTAATGATGCAGAGCAATAGATCACGGAAGTATGCACCGCTGTGTATATTATATAGGGTTAAGAGAGAGAAATTATTAATTTATTGATTTATTAATTTAGTAGATTTACCACAATCAGGTAAAATGCTGAATACGGTTTTTTGATATAACATTTAACGATATTGAATAATATTAAATTAATTTAGTTATATATAATTTTAATAGTATAAATTGGATTTGAACTAAGTTATTAACAAATATTATCAGGACGTAACTACGTTATTAAAGATATAAATTGATTTCGTATATAGATAATATCAACTTTTAATTATTTAGAATTAATTAGATAGTAATGAAATTTTGTTGAGAAAAAAAATGTTCAAGGCATAATTGTAATTATTACATTTATGAAGTATTAGTTATTCATATATTAGTTCAAGAATATTATTAAGAATAACATTAATCAATTATCAAATAATTAGAAATACAACCAAAGGCAGTAGTTATAAATAATCAGCTATATAAATTGATTAGAATTGGTTCAAAGAAGGTATATTATTACCAGGGAAAATTTCCCCAGAAAACTATTAAGAAGTGATAAATGTTAGACCAACAATAATATGGTTAACATATGGTTATTCCAGGATGGAAACCAGTTATTATTATGATGTGTATAACATATTGAGTATGTAGAATTGTTTTATAAGATATACATAATTAAAGAGCAATAAAGATTAATCATATTATTGGTAAATGTTCGGATATCTGACGAGGTTCAGAGAATTCATTATTGATTACAATTATGATTGTAATGAATATGATGATGAAAAACAATTTTAAATTAAATTGATATAGGATTAACATAATGGTTACATATTATTTGGAAATGCAATTTGCGAACAATAAAATACCTTTAGTCGAAATAACAATATAAAATTGGCAACAAAGTATATTACATTCATATTATAATAAACATAGTACCAATTAAATCAGCGAAGTAATTGCGAGCGAATACTTCATTCGAAATTTCAATAACAATCCAGTGGCTATAGGAATGATCACCCAGAACGTCATGGGACAATTGAAATAAGTCGAATATATGTCATGGGGAAATTAAAGAAAAAGTAAGGAGATAAATGTAGGCGCAGTAGTAACAGTAGAAGAAGAAATAATCGAGATTTAGTACCAAGTTGTTATAATGGTTATAGTTAAGAGAAGTATAGTATTACGTAAGTCTGCAGCTCTGGTCCACACATATGACTTAGGTACACTGTGAAAAAGTCTGACAGCAGTAATATGAGTTACAAAATATTTTAAATGATCTCATATATGATGGAGGAAGAGAAGATTATTGACGTAAGACTGCAGCTTTCCATATATCCATATATGGCTTAGGTACACTGTGGAAAAGTCTCACAGCAGTAAGGATGACAGATATTGCAAAAGGATGATCTGCGAAGAATATTGCTTAATATCGAGAGAGATATGTTAGCGTTAATTGAGATTGGAGAATTGGGAAGATGAGAGGCCGTGAGAGCCAGAGGTACAGCGCAAAAATTTAGTAAAGAAAGACATAAACAAAGATATTATATGTCTCTATTTATATATAAGTAAATAAATAAATTGGAAAAATTAGATAACTTAATATAAAATAAGTAGATTTTGAATATAAATTGAAAACAATATTATGATGCAATCACGTCATTTAAGAAGCTTTAAATCTAAAAGAGTATCCGCAAATCCCAAAGTATAATAATGATATGTATGACCAATAGTTATGAACAAAGGTTGTCGGTGATATATTGTATCAAATAGGGATTCTAAAGGAAGAACGAATATTAAGAAAGAAGTAACCCGTAAGTTCACATTTTTTTACCTTCGGATAGAGGTGTGATATCCCGAAGAGATTCGACCTAGATAAGATAACTCACAATATTCTATTTTCTTATGGCATAATAATATGTATTGAATATAAACATACAACATATTTGTTATTTGTATTATATAGCATAACAAACGATGAATCGACAAGGTTCCACCTGTGAGTGCATGACATGAGTCTCAATGCCGGCACGTAGGTCAACCTTCACCGAACTATGGTATGGACTAATATTAGAGGAGCAAGGCTTCTCCCTTGAGAATAGATATTTAAGTAAGTTCAGCTAGAGCAGTTAGTTCCAACCATCTGTCCCTATGTCTGAGTTCCATACGAAACTTCTACCATTACCCAGTACCGAACCTGTTAATTGATAAGACATGGCGTTCCTTGCAAGCCAAAGAAGAAAACCTTGTTCAGATATTATAGGGCGACATTGCCAGCTCTTTCATCAGTTATTATAGGAATGAAGATAAAACAATTCGAATTCTTCATTCACTATAATAATTGGAATGTTAAGTACGAACATCCAAAGTTATATGTTACAAAAAGATATTTAACGTGTGAACTTGGTAGTTAGATATGTCATTCTAGAACAACAACATAACATATTTTTATTGCAATTCTGAATTATTAATTAATTTTTCCATGTCTTGGTTCATCAAATAGTTCAATTCAGCAAACTGTGATTACTCTTGGTTGGTAGCAATAAGAGTAAGAAAGAATGGGACGCAAGAACATCGAAAGTACATGGCGCAATTAAGTGATATATCTGGTTCGATTGATTAATTTGCATTGTTGAACTTTTTTCGATAATCGATAATCTTAATCTACTATTGAGAAATTTTGAACATTATGGATTGCGCTTTCTCGAATATACGTTAAAGATCCGGTTTGTTACTTTTTTTAGGAAGGACACTATAGGGTAGATACAGGGAAGCCTGAATATTTTCTTGGAACATGAAATAAAATAGCATGTGTTTTATTGCAAATAACATACATGATTCCAATACTGTGTAGCATTTCCTGAAATTTGAGTGCAGATCGGGAACTTACGAAATTTTTGGTAATATGTTTGCTTTCAATGATAACATCAAAATTTTTGCATATGAGTACACTTTATGAAAAGATTTAAACGACAAGGGCCAATGGCAAACCTTGTTGAAATGAAACGGACTAGACCGTATGCAAAATTATGTACCAATAAAAGCAAGAGAGAATCATGGGAAAAATATGATGAAGCAGTTAGTACAAATACAATATCAGAGGTATGGGGAAAAGTGAAAAACATAGCGGAAAGGAATACCTATAAGGAAATAAAAGAATTGGAAAGAGAAGAGATGACAATCAGTACAACAAGTTGTAGAAGAGCTAGCAGAAGCATTTAGTAAGTACTCTGCTAACCAAAATTTCAGTGAAACATTCTCGGAATATAAAGAAAAAGAAGAAAGTACACCAATCCCAATTGAGCACAGTCCAGATCCGATCAATACTAGCTTAACCATATTTGAGCTAAAGGAAGCACTCGCATCAATGAGATATTATTCTCCAGGACCAAACTACATCCCTGCTGCATTCCTGAAACATCTGCCAAATGAAGCAGACTAGACACTTCTTGAAATCTTTGGCAAAATATGACCACAGCACAAAGTTCCGACATTGTGGATCGAAAGTCATAGTTGTCCTCATGCTAAAACCTGGAAAAGCAATAAACCAGACAGCGTTATAGGCCTATATTACTCTCTTGTTCCATGTGCAAAGTGTTAGAAATAATCATAAACAAACGATTACTCCGGCAGCTAGAAACTAAAACACAACTTATTCCAGAGCAAGCTGGATTTCTCCTAAATAGATCAACAACCGACAATCTTGTAGATCTAGAAACACAAATTGATGGAGCTCTCCGTAAACAAAAAAATTGTATCAGTTTATTTCCACATAAACAAAGGATTCGAAATGACATGGCGACATAAACTTTTTGGGTCACTGTTTACCTGGGGCTACCTAGGGAACATTCTACCTTTCATCTAAACATTTTTGACCCAGAGAAGATTTCAGGTACATAGCAATGGTATCACTTCAAGCTTCAAAAGTCTAGGAAATGACACACCTCAAGGTTCCGTAATCAATCGAACCCTTTTTATAATAGCGATGATAACAGACGTTAAAGGCAAATATATTAATAGGATGAGTGAAATGTTACAGTCACAGCTCAACAAAATCGAAAATTTGTCACATGCGGGAGGATACACTTCCCCTCTACAAAACAAAATATATCGTCTTTGCCAAAAGACCTCAACAGGTAATCAATGCCCCACTGAAATTTGGAATTCACATACTGGACCGGAGCAAAGAGATGAAATATTTGGGACTCGTCTTCGATGAACATTTAAACATAAAGCAAGTATGCTTAAAACTTCAGAAAGGACTGAATTTACTGATAGGCTTGGCAAATAAAAGACTAGGAACAGATGAGAAGATTCTCCTGATGTTATAGAGGTCTTTAATTCGCTCCAAAATAGTCTAAGGTAGTATATCTTATTATTCAACATCCGCCTCAATACTAAAACCTTCAGGGGTTCTACACAACAATACACTCAGAATAATCTCCGGAGCATACAGAACTACTCCAATAGCAAGCCTACATATGGAATTGAATGAACCCAGCATACAACAAAGGAGACAACTCATATCTATATCAAACGCAACAAGAAAACTTCCTCTTTCTCCCTCTCAAACAATAACCTCAAATAAGTTTTCCACATTTAAAGAAAGAGTCCGAAGTATTCTTCAATTAATTCATATACATGTTATTCTCCAAACTTATCATCAACAAATTGAACCATCTCCGTACCATCATTTTATATTCACAGATTCTTCTAAAACTTCTTCTGAAGTAGACTGCGCAATTTTTACAACTGAGCAAACATTAAAATTTAAGCTTCCTCAAATAGCCTCAGTACTATCTCCAGAGCTCTATGCCATATATAAGGCTCTGGGTCATATGCACACGCAACTCTTCATGTTGCGTGTGTATATGTTCATCATAGATTCTGACTCTCTGACGTGCTGCATCATCTGAGCTCTAAAAGTTTATTTTTCGTTGGATTCCATCTCATATTAGCGTAGTCGGAAATGAAACTGCAGATCAAACCGTGAAATAAACCGCAGATAATGAAGATCTGCATATCGAAAACAAAATCCTACCAGCAACTGAACTGATATAATTTTTCAAACAGAGGATGACAGCATCATGGAACGAAACCTGGCTGAATAAGCCATATAAACTGAAGAAATTCAAGCCCAAAGCTGTTTGTGAAATATGACCTATAAATGTCCAATACATATTAATGGAATGTATAATATACTTCGTGGAAAGAGCTGAAAATGAGATATCCGATGATATCGCAGAATTATTACAACCAAACAATAACTTAAAACTCATAAAGTTACTAAGAGATAATTATCTACTGTATAAAATATAACCGCGTTACAAGACATGTATTCAATTACTGCCCGCTAATAGCCCAAATGGCTGTTTATTTGAAAAAAAAGTTGGTATACGAATACACTTTATGCACAGATTAACTCACGGTTATGATCATTTTAGTGTGTAACATACCATAACAGAGCTGAAAATCATTTTACAAGTTAGTAGAAATGAAAAGTCAAACGAAATATAAAATAATCTTAATTATCTTTATGGGTGACGTAGGATGAAATTATGGATTTTCAATAGTCCTAAAACAGTATGATAAGATCTGAAAAATTCAATTATAATTCTTATATGTGGCGCCATAGTTGTAGACGTTGATGTATTTGAAATAACAATGATGACTGGCAGTTGACAGATTTATAATATACATCATCAAGTCAGGTGCACTAAAATGATTTGCTGCAATACATTAAGAAGCATGTGCAGGTACAGCTTCATATCCAGTATTGTGACAAGGCCACCAAGTAGGCCATTTAATTGAAGTTCACAAGCGACCATGAAAGAAGTGAGAAGATTGCTTGTAAAATTCTCATGGCTTCCTTGCGAAGAAGAGTAAAATTCGACCAATCAATCAGATCGTTGTACCGATTTACATGTTTTAATCAAGTGTATGTCAGCTACATCACAAAACTTTCTTCCTAAGTGATAATAACTATCTAAAAAGAACACTTCCAATCCCAGTCGAATATTAATTATATTGGCGACAAAGGCAGATCTGATAATTTAGAATAGAATGTTGGAGCGCATTGAATTATATGATGTTGCCTCAGGAAGAGAGCTCGTAGACTTCTACTTTTTTTATTGAAGGGTTAGCTGACGACGTATGAAAATAGTTTCACATTTTGTTCAAGTAGAATGATAATTTCTGATTAAATTTGCAAGTTTTAATTTGGGTGAATATATATCTTTTAAATTTCCTAAGGGGTTATTGAGGCTAGATCGTACCATGTATCTCCTGATGGTTGGAGATCTACTTTAAATTGTTTTGTGAGTTTTTTCATTTCAGTTTCGAGGCAATTATTCAGTTTGATCAGGTCGCTCGTGATTGTTAAGAGCTGAGTACAGTTAAACTTTCTAACATGAAGAGTATCAAGAGCATTTGATGAAATCCGTATACTCCATTCGATATCCATCAGTGCTAAGAATGATTCTAACTCTTTATTTCTTTATTTCTTTTTATATCACCCTGCCTCAGAGCATTACCTCTTTCAAAGTTGGTACATTTTTTCAAGGAGTAACCAATTTCCAGGGATAATGATGGTATTTCAAATTGTGGCCTATTTGCGACAAAAGAAAATGTCAAGCATAGTGATTTGGTAGCGTTGATCACACTATCAAAATATCTTGGTTGTATGCAGTGGCTCAGGGAATTAATGTGATTATTATTTTTCCGAATTTCGAGCAACAATCTACTGATTCGCCTCATTGACTGTCTGGGTGATATCATATCGTTCATACAGCATATATCCCAATTTCACATGAAACAAAAAGATTCCTGCATACATAGCGTTGCTTACACCTAAAGGTTTGCAAGTTGAATTATCTGGGATTCTTTTCTCAGTACACTTGAACTTCACCTAACAATTGTGCTAAGAATTACAATCTCTAGTGATCTTGGCAAACTCGTTCTCCGACGTTACTTGAGTTTTTTGGTAAAGCTAAGATCTTTACAACTGACGTTTCACTGGCATGAACTAATTTGAGAAGCCTCGAGATATTTATGATGAGTCTCTGACATATGTAGCAAGAGTAGGATTTATTCCTAATGCGGTACCCAGATATATTTTTCCTTTGTGTGTGTGTTATTTTCACCCCCTCCTCGTCAGATGATCCGTCTGATACTAGTTTTCAATTTTTTCCTTACATTCATACATTTTCTTCCTGTCCAATTTCTGTTTTTTGTTGTTGTTCTTTGATTGAGAAAAAGGATTAAAATCTAAGTTTTCTGTGTCGGACATATCAATACCATTGTGTTTATTTCCTGTTTGTTCCTCTTCTTTCAATTTTTGAGGCCTAAGTTTCTTACGTTGGCAATTCGTGGTACTTTGTTTTCCGCAGTTATTTGAAAAAAATGGACCGTTCTGAATTTCATTGTTCATCTCGATGAACTGCTGATGGTGGAACGTAATCATTATCCTCATCATCTGAAACTGCGAACGGATCTTCTTCGGAGGAACTGCTCAACCCCATGTATTAAGGCTATTTCTGATTCTATTATAAGAGTACTATTTTTTTATTATTGATTTTAAGTGAAAATTTGGGACCACAAGACAATACTTTTGTTCCTCCTTTATTAAACTGAATATTACAATAGTTTCTGATTCTTGGACTGAAATTAAAATGTTTTGAATCTAATGCTGGATTATAATTATTTAATATGTTGTGAGTAGTTGATAAGGTTTTTAAATTTTTCCTTCGAATAAGTATTTCTTTGTGGATGAAATTGCTAAATTTATATCTAATTGAATCATCTACTTTCAAATCGAATAAATTGGAGTTTATATGTTAATGGGAATGAATGAATATAATGAAGTATGACGTCCCTTCCTTGGTATAGTGATGCATTTTCATTTTTACTTCCCTCAGTTCCTATCGGTCGTACGGATTTGGAATTTCCGAAATCGCTATAAAGTGGTGAAAATAGAAACTGTATTGTTTTTGAGCGCGGGATCCCCGTTCCGAGTGCTATTTCTGACATCCATTTTCGGTTTTTAAAATGGAATTATAATATTTCATCGAACCATAAGAACAACCGTGTTTTTCCGGTTATAAATATATATATATATATATATATATCACACTTATATATTTAATATAAGTGCCCGAAATTATTATTTTAAGATTCAAGTGACGTGATATCCATATTATAAGCATTATTATTTGTGGTAACAAACACTTAAGATATCCGATTATCAGAATCTTCATATCAATGAACGATTCACAAATCTACTTTCGATACTGTCAGTGACACTATCAATTTTTGAATCTTTTCAAATTGGAATATTATCTTTCATATTAATTATCTTCATCTGGCCGTATATTTCATCTTCTTTCAAATACTTATGTATTGATGAAATTGATATGGGTAAATTTTGTTCGACATACTATGAAATAAAGAACTTACTTACTTTTGTAGCACCTTATAAAAACACATTAATAACGGTGCTGAATTCACTAGTTACTTGAACGAAAACAGAAAAAATATTTTTAAGAAGATTCATTTCGCTTACATGCATATATTTTACAAAAGGTTCATAAACGATATGAAAAATAAAACTATTCTGGTAACAAACTGTTTCAAATCTAGGTATAAAAATGTAACTTCAGAAGAGGAAGCGTACAGCTTTGAATCGATATCATTCGTTTGTATTAAAATTGTAACTTGAAGTTATTGCACAAGCACATCAAAATAATGAATATTACTCCGCTTTTTATACACTTTATAAAACAATAACACAGAATTATTCACTCTATCAGTATATCGAATAGTCTCTCATATTTCTTCTGGTGGTTTTCCTAGTCTCTTTCCACATAGCCACCGATTTTTCAAACGAACTACCATCTGTGCCAACAGGATCCCTGTAGTAGTTAGCTATAACCAAAATTTGTTGAATGGGGTTAAAAACGTAATGGTGAGGGCTAGACGAAGCACTTCGTTGGCCATATTTTTCAGGTAACATAATTATCTGCTACATGGGTTATTCATTTTCACCACGATCAGCTATGTGGTTTAAAGGTGTTATTCAATGGGGGAGGCCATTACTTTGTGATGATTTATAATATTGATATAATAAAATAAAACAAGATTGAAAAATCTTGTCTTCCGGATGGATTCCGCGTCACAATAGCTGGACTTGATGCCGACGTTTCGCCAACCATTACAGGTGGCATCTTCAGGGCAGGCTTGAGGCTTGAACTGAAACTGGTTCTACTGGTTTCTGTAGCCGTATTTATTGTAGAAAAACGGCTACAGAAACCAGTAGAACCAGTTTCAGTTCAAGCCTCAAGCCTGCCCTGAAGATGTCACCTGTAATGGTTGGCGAAACATCGGCATCAAGTCGAGCTATTGTGACGCGGAATCCATCCGGAAGACAAGATTTTTCAAGATTAGCTGTCCGCGGAAGTCTACTATCCAAGATAAAACAAGATTACTTTGCTTTTCATCACATATATTATAGAAACAGATCGAGGCTATAGTTTCGAAACCGTGTCGTCTTCAAACGATAGTAATGTATGAAAATATGAATAATCTTGGCTATTTATGGTACAATATAAGACACACGTAACAAGTGGGGTTCCGGTTGGAGAAATACATTGTTAGAATAGTATAATTGAAATTGGATAATGAGGTAGAGTTAATATTGTGAAAAAGAAATTTTAATGCGGAGGTATACTAGAAAGGCATAAGAGGATTATGGGAAATTTCACGTTATCAATACATCTAACAGAATGCTGTAGTACATCTAATTGATCGTGTAAGATTTTATTGTCATTACATTTAATACCTTTGAAAATTTCTATTGATTCTACTAGTGTGTTTATTTGAAACCTCTGGTTATGTAAAATTTTACCTTCATCTAGATTTGGGAAACAGTGCCTTGTTTCTAAAATATGGTTAGAGAAAGATGAATCTGTTTTATAACGTCTGAAAGTGTTCTTTAGATCTAATTTCTATATTACGACTAGATCTACCGATGTAAAAGTTATCACACTCTGAACAGGTTAATTTATTTACCCCTGCTTCATCAAAGTTATTTGTTTTATCCTTAGCTTAGCTTAGCATTGAACAAAAAATAGGACAATTTATTTCGAGGTTTGAAGCTAACTTTTAGATTATGTTTCGATAAAATGTCTGCAATTCTTCCACTTACGGTACCAAAATATGCGAGGCAAACGTATTTTGATGAAGAATCAGAATTTTTTGTTAAAGAATAGATATCCTCATCATGCAAATTTTGGTGTATTGTTAATTTTTTCAATAATTAGTTATAAGGTACCTGAGTTTAGGATTTGCTTGGTCAAAAGGGGGGTTCTTTACCCCCCCCCCCCATATGCAAGCTTTTTGATAAGCTTTCCAGATGACGCAATATATCGTTGGTTCTCTGACTATCTCCTTAACAGTTTAAAGAGGCCTGTGTTTCAATAGTTGTTCTTGCTGACTTGCCTCCGTATTTTCAGGGCTTCACACGGCATCTACTGTGTCATTCGCAGTGCTTATGTTTACTTCGTCAGGCGAATCTCACTCACAAGGTCTCTTATTTTCTTCCAAACCGTTTACCTCATTTACTTTACTTGCGTACAACTTGTAATTTCAAATTTCATGACTTCGATAACTTGATAAACGATTGACAGTTGTAAGGAAATTATTTGATATCAATTTTTGTTTTTTCCAAGGCTTGGTGCGATACTTGGATTATGTCAGACCGAGAATGTGCTGCCCTCGTATATTGCTAGATTCATCATTGAATTCAGATTACATTATCTAGGACTTCAGGAATGGCATTTTATATGCCATTAATTAAATTCGATTCAATTAAGATGGGTATTGTGGCAACATCAATAATAATAATAATAACAATGTATTTATGTCTAATACACTGGCATAGACACATTTTAGACATGGCATATTTAGTGCATAAGAGTTGAAATTTTACTTGAAAGACATCATCTGTCAATTGATAGTTAGAGCTGCCATCTACTATTAAATGATAGTTGGAATTGATATGTATACTTAATATCATTGTCAGTTGTGGTTACGCAGAAATAAAAAGTTCCATCTATGAATCTACATCAATCATAGGCGAATTACGCTAGGTTGTGGTCTCAAAGAAGTAGTAGTCTAGGCTGTAAGCTGGGGAAAAGGCCTAATAAATAACTTTTGTTAAGAAGGTGGAATCTGGAAAAAAAAAGTTGTATGATGTTTTGTGAACCCCTAAAGTAGTTCGTGATATGTTAACAATATGCCCTCGCCCCCCCCCCTTCACCCCCAGAACGTCAAATTTGGTCCACTTCTCCCCTCCAAAATTAGACGTTATATGATTTATTCAAAAAATTGAAATTAAGCTCCGAAAATGGTATTTAGGTTTTTGTTTGGGTCGCTTATCACAAATCCGAGGTCGGTTACCCGGGAAACTCAAGCGGAGAAATTGGGAAAATTTGAGTTTTCATTTTTCAGCCTGTTGAATTTTCCGCACAACTAACCTCGGATTCGTGATCAGTGACCCGAAAAACCTACTAGAAGACATTCTTGAAGGCAAAAAGTACAAAGTTTGGAGAAATAATGGGAAAATAGCTAAATTTTTCTGATTTTCTGGTCTACGGTTGAGTTTTACGGGTAACCGACCTAGGATTCGTGATCAGCGACCGATAAAACCTTCTAGAAGCAATTTTTGGAGTCGAAAATAAAAAGTTTTATAAATAAGTAAAAAATAGCCAAATTTTCTCGATTTTCTGGTTTCCGGTTGAGCGACCCAAGCGACCCAAAAAATCTCCTGGACACCATTTTCGGAGCTCAATTTTCATTTTTTTGATAAATCATATAACGTATAATATTGGAGGGGTAGAAATGAAGGGGGAGCATATCGTTATCGTATCACGAATAAGTTTTTTTTCAGATTTCACCTTCTAAACAAAAGTTTTTTATTCTCCCAGCTTACAGCCTGGACCAGAGGTTCCCAAACTTATTTGTTTCGTAGACCACTTGCCATGTTTTTCGGTTTTGGAATTCATGCAAATTCATCAAATGCGTTTTTGACAGCCGGTAATAGTGCTACTCACTTTCAAAGATTTACATTTCTGACTGTAGTGAAGTGTTGTGTGAAAAACTAAAAAAAAACACTTGTTAAGTTTTATACACTCATTAATTAAATTCTAATTAAAACGAACCAAATTAAAATTTAGTATTTGATATTAGAAGATAAACAAATTTACTCATAATTATCGTGATAATATGTTAAAATTGAAAGTAATTTTCAACATCATGCTATGCTTGAATGGAATACACGAAATCTTCTAGATTCTTCAAGTCCTCATAACGGTGAGATCATAAAATTCGTTGGAATGGATATATACACAATCAGAATTTGGTTACTCATGTTACCATTTCAGTGAAATTTTCTCATTCCAGTAGAATAGGCAATCTATGTTCTCGAACATTGGAATAATTCTGATTGCTTTGTCGAATTTTCCTGCAATATTTTTATCCATCGAATCTCCTTGAGCATTTTAGTATAGTATAAAGCTGTCGGAACAGAACCGGATAGAATTTTACCAAACTTTGCTGATGATAATGATGAAAATATTTATGAAGTCTAAGAACCATTTCCGATGTAAATAATAAATAATTTGGATAGACTCATTACAAAGTTGCATGAGAAAATCGTTCCTTACGCACAGTAATACATAACGTGATAATAAATTAAAAGACAACATGAATGTTAAAACCGTTAAAGAAAAAGCGACTTCTTCGGGCAATCATGTCCTGCGTTCGTTAGCTAAATAAAGATGTCCCGCCTGAAGAATTTGTAACTTGGTTTTCATGAGCGCTAATCGTGTTTCTAATCACGCGGCTCTCAATCAGCGACTAACCTTTTAATCACGCACTATAAAAGTTAGAGTCGATTGAGAAACTCGCCAATGTCAGTTTACCGCGGTGAATTAGAGATGGCAGTTGGTTTACATTAATCACTGCTTATATTTGGCGTTCATCGGAATTAAATTGTTATTCACGAACTTCCGATAAACGTGTCACGAATTTCATTTGGGATCAATTTCTAGATTAATTGTAAACTTAATATTCCAGTAGTGTATTGTGAAGGGTTCGAAGGATTGAGGACGTCAATGATGCCTATTTGTTTTCAAATTCATAGTATTTCATATAAATAACTGCCTACTCCAATATAGAAATGCACCGTTAAGCTATTGTTTACAATATCTTCATTTTTTAATCATTTCCATTAATACGTCTCAGAATTTAGTATAGGTTGTGAATAACAAGATTTAGAAGAAGACTTATTCTGGAAAAACTTCCGATTCTTCATCTACAAAACGCCACACTAAATTAGTGGTTTATATCTGGAATGGCTACAAGAGTAAAACTTATATAGCGAAACAAGATTCCAAATAAATTATGATTCGTAGATCACTAGCTTCCTCACACCCGTAGGAACCATCAATATATCGATTATAGAAACAGATAAAGACCTAGAAATACGTCTTATTATACTACATTTAAGTCATTGCATTGAAAGTTTATTTGAATTAACAACATATGTGTTTTACTAGGGTCGATACTAGGACCTTTATTGTATTATTATATATACGAATAAATTATTACTATTATAGCTGTTCGCTTTAACACGTTCGCTGCTGCTCTAGAAACAGTAACTTTCGCAGAAGCCAATAAAATTTTTTTATTGTGAAGTATGATATTATTTAATATTTTTACCAAAATTTTTTTTCGCCACGCTCTAGTGCGTGATCGGTATTAAGTGAAAATGTTATAGTGAGATGCCGTTTCATCATGCACTAGAGCGTGATTTAGGAATTGGGACAGAAATACTATATTTGCAATAATATTTATTGAAAAAAATATATATAAATCCACTTCAAATAAAAACTCGTCGTGGTTTATTATCCTTTCTGAAGTCGTGGACTCCTTCAACAGTTCTTTAATTATCGAAAAATGGAAGTCATTCTCTTGCCCCAAATAGGTATTTTGAAGGTAATGGGTATTCATTACCATTATTTGTAATATGTGCAGGAAATTTTACATTGACCATCTTGGTGTTTTTCTTCCACTAGGGTAGTAGGACAGCATCTGGTCCTGTCTGGTGATACAGACATATACTTATTGTGCTCCACTATAGACCTTGGTTCAGTTTTCAGTTGACCTCTTTTGTTTTCGACATCTAACATCTCATTTTTGTATTCTGTATAAATATAAGATAGTAGCCTTCCACTTTCTTTTCATAATTCCATTTCACAGGTGTTTAATTTTGCTGTTTTCACTTGTTTAGGAAATTCTTTTCTATCTATACGTCTAGTCCCTGTACAGTGCATTTTGTTTCCAACTAGATTTCAAGCAAGTGCACAACTATTGTAGAAATTGACCATAAACAAACTGTGACCCACATTCAACTTTCCTTGAAGTAAATGCATAACGACCTTTTCTGCATGTCCTTTTCCGCCAATTTTATCAAGCATTCCTGTATACATGGTAAACTTTGTTACTAAATCAGAAGGATTTGTCAAAATATACAGTTTAATACCATATTTACGTTTTTTATTCTTAATATATTGGCGAAAAGTCAACCTGCCTTGCCATAACAATATGGATTCGTCTAAACTCAATTCAGAGTGAAACATCTGATCTATCCGTTGTTTAAAAATGTTAGCAATGGTATTACTTTATATAACCTATCTGCCGGGAGTGCCTCGTCAACTGCGGGATTTTGAGCAAAATTAATGCAACGCATAATCAGCAAAATTCATATTTCTAAGGAAAACACCAATACGAAACAATTCATACTGTTTCCAGTAGTTTTGAAGACGGTTCATTTAACGTTTCATTTATCACGTAATAATAGAACCATAATATTAAAAATTCTTCGTAATTCACGTACTTCCAATCGATTATTCTTGTGTTATCTTTGGTACCAGCCGACAAAAATATTTCCAAAGTATAATTATTAGTCTGATCAAGAATTTCTTGCACTAAACTATGAGTCAAAATATGTCTGAAATAATCTATGGGCTCATTTCCAGAAACAAGTATCATTAACCCTTACTGCTTAGTGAAAGGAAACACATTGATGGCATTGGAATTATTTTCTCAAACTACATCAGATGGATCAGGGCATAGTCAAAGTATTAAGGTCTGTTGGAACCTCCCTTCTACTCTTTTTAAAACTCGAGTGTAAGCTGATTGGTCGTTTATTTCGTTTATTTAATGTTATTGACGACGACATAATATGATGTTGTTACGTGCCGGCGACGAGCCGATGAGAGCAAGGCTGTGATTGGAGGAGACGGGTGACGTTACCCAGCGCGAGAAACGATGGTAGGGAGGCTCCAACAAACCTTTATACTTTGACTATGGATCAGGGTTACCTCGTATATGTTGTTCGGCAATAGTATTCACGTCTTCGTTGGTTTACTCTCGCTGTCTTCGTAGTCGATGTCTGAATCTTCTATAATTGCCAATAACTCCTCTTCCGACAAAGGCTTTTTACTTTTAGGATCACATAAACTTTTTTGAGGTAGGACCTGCAGCAGGGGAATTCATGTCTGGCTGTCCCCACAAAATACTAAATAAGTTGATCGGAAACTAGATACTGCAAACAGTAAGCCATAACCTCACAAAGATGCCTGCTTAAACAAACGAATTCAACTGCAATGTCAGCCTAAGATCATATATTGATCATACGCATAACGCGCATGAGCGTGACGGGCATGGTAACAAATCCGACTATCTTGCAATGGCGCGTGATCGGCAGCGAACGTTTTGAGGAACAAACGACGTCATAGCTGAAGATGATACAGTATTCTTAGATTGACTAGGTTTTCAATGTTCTTGAATACAACTAACCATTATATCTATCAAACAAAATTGTAAGTTCTTATCATATCAAATAGTACAAATTATTTGTAATCTTAAATGTAATTTACTAAATGTTCGAAAAACAAAATTGGCTGAATGTAATTATTTAAAATAAGAAAATAACTAGCGAATTCTACCCGCAGCCTTCCACAACCGCACAAACACTATAAATGTAGGATGATTATTTTCAATAAATGTTTAAGTCTGACTTCAAATTAAATAGTGAAATTTCTTTGAAATTATCTAAGATTAGGAATTCCTATTTGAATTAAATTAATCTTAGAAAGGTGGGTCATCTCACCCTTTTCGACATACATTTCCATAGTCAGTGTTTATTAGAAATATCGTTTGTTGTTCAACCACGAGATTCCAGGCGGGCGGACTAGACTGCATTGTCAAGCTCGAGACCTACCGAATTTCTTCCTACCCAGACTTAATTTTTCTATCGAACGGCGAACTTGTGGAACTTTTCTTATGCATATAACCTCCAAGCATGCCAGAAAATAATTCAAATGCCTATCTCCTCTTCCAACATTCCACCGCAAACTCAAACGATGTTCTTCGAACATTATAGGTTTCCTCTAGTGTTGTCACGTATAGTAGGTACCAAAACAAAACACATTTTGGTATCAAATTCACTTATTAAATGACTAAAAGCAATTGAATGGCAGAAGGACATACTTTTCAGAAGATTCGCTCCTGTTAGAAAATGCTTGATTTATTTTGGTAGTAAACGTGGTCGATTATTAAAATAAACAGTATCTATTCGTCCAGCAACCGGACTAATAATTTTATCTTTATTCGTCTAGCCGAATTAACAGTTGATATACCGAATTCAATGTTGTTGCTGCAACGGCGATGGTAGCGCAGCCGGACTTATTTCATTGCCTCCTATAGCGCAGTTTCGAAACTCCAAGCGGTCATGTTATAGCAGGTCAATTTGTTGAACTTTTATATATTTTTGGGAATACTAGTTAGTAGGTTATATGAAAGTTTGTTTTTTGTAATTCATGTACATATGTAGATTCACCTTAGTTACTTCACGCGACGTTTTGATTAAAAAGCTAATAAACTATAAAAGAGATCACACTGTGGATACACTATAATATATAAAAGAGTTGATTGAAAGAGTTATGTAACTCTTTCAATCAACGATATTACTTTATAAACAAGGAACAATCTTATTCACTAGATATGCTGGGTCCATTCCATTATGCACGAATTACCGGACGAAGAATTTTGAGCTTGATAGAATCAGTCATTAATTGGCGAACATATAAATTCTAAACATAAATAAAATAACTATTAAAAGTTGGATTTCTCTAGTTTAATGAATAAATGTGACTATAGTTTCGCTAACACAGTAGCTTCTTCAAACAAATATTACAGCAGTATTTTGTAATATTTGTTTGAAGAAGCTACTGTGTGAGCGAATGTAATAATCCGACGGATTATTAGTTTTGGGTCCTAGAATAATTTGGTTTAATTCAAATTGAAAGTTTTATAAATTATTATATCTAGAAATAAACATACGATATGTTAGATAGGTCTAGAGGCGACTGTAATCTGAACCCCCTTTCCTGTAGAATTGACTTCTAGGCCAGCAAGGAATCATGCTTTACAAACGTAAGCACGGCACGTGGTCAATGGTACTTTTTTCCCTGAGTCAGGAGAAGTCCACGTGGAGTTGAGAAGAGCCGTCACTTACGATTCTTTCGCCTAGCTAGATTTCTATTGACTGTTTCTATAACTTATAGGCGGGCCCTGCTCCCGGTATTCTGAGTTAAACATATTTTCTAAGCTTTGCACGTGAGGTTGCCCCGCTTCAATGGTTTCTTAAAAATAATTACTTGGAGAAAAAAAGGGAGTTCTCCACCACATACTCGTTCGGTAAGTCCAGCCAGCTTTATGTCCACAGGGATGTTCCATTGTTGCATTAATTCAAGTCATATATTTTATTCAGATTCCATACTCAAAATAATTACAACATTTCTTTCATTTTGGTTGAGATATTGTCTATAAAGTAATAAAGTAATTTTCCAGTAAAGTCATGTATAAACCTCAATCCAGATTAATTGGTGTTGCAAGATCATATTTTTTGGAATCAATTAGTATTCTGTTTGTCAAGATCGTAACAAAATTTAATTCAAAAAATTTGAATAGATTAAATTAATTTATCAAATTGTGTTCAAATGAGTCAACAAAGAAATTATCTAAATTCAACCTTCGTTAAATTTTGCTTGTAAAAGAAAGAAACCCGGAGCTGTAGGTAGCTTGCGTAGGGGTAGTTTTGAGCATTGAATTGGTTCATAGTTAGAACTCAGTTGTGTAGCAAAATTAAACGTAGGATTTGTGCAACAAGGGGTATGTTTCCTGGGGCTGAAGCAGCACTGGACTTGTGCGTGTCTTTCGCTTTTCGCGGAAAGTCGTTGTTCCCTTAAAATCATTTTGTGACAATTCCATAACATCCATAAAATCCGACGTAGAACTCGAGTGTGTGAATTCTCTTTGCCTCATTTTCACAAGGGACTCGAGAGGGAATTGTGATATTAGATCAACAGGGTGAGTGCATTTTGATTGCCGAAAAACAACTGTTATATTGACTTCAACCTCTGAATCGGCGATAGGATATAATGTGGCTGATTAACCTTCAGATCATGCTCCGCCCGCCAATGTTTAGTTTGTTGATATATGTTTTTTCAGCCATTCAGGCTAGTTTGAGTGGTCAATACAAATTCCGCTTATCGGAGATCACTTAGGGGATATGATCGAGTATCAGGTCGTTAGGCTTACCCCAGGTTTCCAGAAAAAGAGAAATATTTTTTTAATTTCAAATATTATCTATCAATCATCGGCGTGATCGAGTGCGAAATCGATCACTGTTCGGAGTTTGTGATACTTAGTTTTGACTGATTCCAACTCTCTTAAGAGAACCTGAGCAGGAACTCGCTCGCTGGCGAAAGGAGTAGAACTAGCGATATTGATAACGGTCTCCCAGGTTATCACTTAGGGCGAACCTGAATTAGACGCTTTTAAATCCATGCTATCATTCACATAACGAGATCTCGGACTATTTTTATAATCGTTTGTTGTGTTGATATGTACTAAATTTTGTCACTTTTATTCAATACGTATTTATCATTTCATTTGATTAACGAGTTTAACTGGTAATTCCTAATCACTTCTCAGCGAATACGATCTTCAGAATTTACGATTGAATAGATATAAAGATGTAATTGTACGAGGCGGTCCCTGGGAAGGGATCAAGGCATCGTAGTCAAAAAAAGCTTCTAGGTGGGCTGAAATATACACCTAGTGGTAGCAGCTTTAAGGAACCTCGAGGATACACGGATCAACTAAGATCTTTGATACCCGAGCAAGTTCCAACAAACAATTCTGAATTCACATAACACGTCGATGAGGTATTAATGCTACCTCAAATAATACCCAGACGAGCCAGAAGTACAAGTGTTACAAGGAGTGAGATAGGCTTTCAAACCTATTCACTTATCTGGAAATTTTAAATCTGGAGTAATTCCAGATTTATAAAACATACGCACGGCGCACCGTTACACGAAACTATGGTCACATTTATTTATTAAAATTAAAAGTGAACTTTTAAAAGATAATTTTAAGCTTAATCATCCAGTTACCGGACGTCTTGCTCCACCATAAAATAAAACTTGAAATACTTTGATAAATATATAGAAAATCTACTTCAAGCTTTAAGTCGACATCAATCCACTTTTTTTTTCAAATTCGTGATGTTCGTAAGCGTTCTTATTCACTGAAAATACACGATTATCAAAATCTTCAAATAAGTGCTCGATTTGTAAATATTTCGATTTCAGGTAAGCGTTACTTTTTATGGAAACAAACATTCAAAATTCATCAATGGATAATTTCAAAATCTATTTTCGATCTGATTAACACTATTATTAGTACATGTTTTTAGCACCAGTCAAATATTCAATAGCTTATTTATATTTCCCACAAGAACGGAATTCTCTTTGTAGATATGTTTATGATAATTTCATCTGAGAGGATCGCGTTTTCACACTGGAAACCAATGTTACACAAAATTTCCCGTAACGACTGAATACAGCCTTTACATTAATTGGATCCCGTAATTCTTCTCATAAATTATGCAACAATATGTGTTTAACTATAAAACAAGTGAAACATAAATGAAACATCGACAATGATTGGCATAACTCCAGTCGCTGTGTAATTGAGTTAACATGAAAATTCATTTTTTCCACATCTCTATTTTATGATTGATGTCTATGTGTTTTGGGGCGCTGATCACGAATATGTTAGTTAGAAATTCGAAAACCTGATGCGTTCCAGGATATTGACCATTTTAAGTAAAAAAAAAATGGCAACTTTTGGAAATTTTCGCCGTTTTTTGCGTTTTAAACGAGAAGAATGCATTTTATAGAATAAACTGTTGGGAGCAAAGTTGTAGAGGAAGTCAAAACGCATCGAGTGGAGCTAATTAGAAGTCTATAAGTCAAGATGGGAAACGATCGAAGGCCCATTATTTTATGGTAAAATCAAAATTTAATTTCCCATTACAGATTTTGCTTCAGGAACTTTATTTTCTGCTGAAAGGTAGCATTTCGTATTTACTTTGACCCAATTTTTTTCTCTCTATCTCTTTTTTTGCCAAAATTCGCCATCTTGGGAAAATCGTATTTCACGATTGCGGCGCCAAAAATGGGTCATTTGACTCAAACCTAAATGCAACTTCAAGAGTTTAATGCGCGCTATAGCATATCCAAAATCCAACCACTTTACTTGTAAACAAAAGAAACTAGGTCATTTTGGGTCCGAAAAAATTCCAAATTTTCAAGGTTAAGAAACTCGTATAAACTTCAAATTTTGTATTCAAATAGAGGACCATTTCACGCGTATTTTGAGTCCGTGTCGCTTTTTTCATGAGTAGAACTTGAGATAACTATATTTGTTTGTCTGGGCCCGTAGTAGGCCCATTTTTTGCCAAAGGCCTTACTCTATCTAACCCTAGAAAGTCGATCCCTCAACTCCTTTTAAATAAATTCTAGCGCGAGTTGAAGAAAAAGAAAAAAGAAAAAAAGATGCAGCCGTGCTACAAAGTCTAGCGTCAGTAATGTAGATTTCACAAAACAACCTATAAATTTTGAATCTTTGATTTTTTTTTCCGGATAAACCTGTTATTAGGGAAAAATGAAATACAATGTTACAATTGAGGATTTAATTAATTATTTATTTATAATTTACAAAGGAGCTGAGAGGTCGACGTTTAAGGGTATCTTCTTTCGGATGAATCTTTGGTTTTTCAAAACCAATGGCAAACAATGGGCCTACTACGAGTCGAAACATACAATTAGAGATATATTGAGTTCTACTTATCAAAAAAGGACTTCAAGGGCTTGAAATACGCATCAAATGATGCTCTGTTTGAATACAAAATTTGAAGTTTAAACGAGTTTTTTACCCTAAAAATTTTTGAATTATTTTCATACCCAAATTTTTTAAAATGGTCTAGATTATCTGGTTCACAAGCAAATTGATTGGATTTTGGATATGTTATAGAGGGCATCTAACTCTTCAATTTCCATTTTGTTTATAAGATGAGTTCTTTTCGTTTAAAAAGCAAAAAACGGTGAAAATTCCCAAAAATTGCCATTTTTGACTTAAAATCTACATTACTTTGCTTCATTAATATGTGAATTGTCAAAATAATTGACATAAAAGAATATGTATTGACAAGTTTCATGTTACCGTAGAGTTATTAATTTCATTTCATACTGTCTGGAAAATTCAACTTTACGTCGGCTTTTACGCCGAAAAGTGTTACCTAGCAACACTTTCTGGACTCCGTCATCGTTTGTGGTCCATTACCTAAACAATTTTGGATTATCTCTATGACGAGAAACACATAAATGTGACGTCACTAATTCGATGACGTAATTTTTAATATTTTAAAATATTAAGTTCGAACACTTCTGTAGTTTAAATATATGATTGTGATTACATTTACCAGAAAACAGTTGTAAAGTTATATCTTGAATGATATTGACTAGAGTACCTAGTTTTTAACAGATTTAATTATTCTGTAAAAGAATTCAAACAAATAATCAAGCAAATAAAATAGCATAATGAATGTAAAAGAATAATTAAATTACACGTTATCAATATAGGAAAGCTGCTTTGACGTATTATGCTATATTACTGACATATCGCTTAGTTCATGACATTTCTCACTTATCCCCTTAGGTGCCCAGGTACTTCACATATATCACTAGGTGAATATTTTACACAGTCATCATGATGGTTCGATAAAATAATGTAGTTCCATTTGAAAAACTATAGATGATGTGAAAAATAGCAATTGCAATTTAGCTATCGGGTCCCGAAACAAAACAGTCCCTACTTTCACAACTTCAAAGCGATTTCCAATTTGTACGACTCATAGGGATGACGTAATCACACAGTGGTACGTACATACATAAGCACAAATAGACATCATCTCAGAAAGTCTAGATGGATTCAGGCTCAAATCGGATATTTCCGCGAGAATCCGGAACTTTTTTTATAGACCAATTACAATACTCGTCTTATACTAGGTACTGTGAGGCAAGTAAGTGATCTTTTTACCATGTTGTTTGCCGGTTATGACAGAAATCGTTCGGTAACGTTGCAAACTTGCTGGCGGAACAGCTGTTTCGAACTATACGTTTATGACGTTACTGATCGATCTAGACTAGAAATACCTCATCATGGTTATCTGGCAAGAGCAAACATGAAATATATGAGTATATTCATATATTCAATTATTTCTTATTCTCTCACATTGGTAACTTTTCTAAAGTTCGAGAAATCTATCAGTCATTGTGGTACATTGTTTGATTTCTTAGGGGGGCATCTATTCATAGATCGTGTGAGATGCTCTTGGTATGTTCAACATTATGTTGGCCGGTTGACTACCTTCAACAGAGATAATTCAGTAGTTCATTTATTGCTTATTCTCTCTTACATTGGGTTGGTTTAGTGGTACCATCTGGCGCCCTCAAGTAGTCTCACATTCCCCGTAACTTTTGTAAGGTTCGAGGAATCTGTCAGCAACAATTTCCACCAATACACAAACCGCGATAAAACATATTCTGCATGCAGTTTCTATAGCACTTATAAAAACACAAAAACGTAGAATATGTTTAATCTAACGTTGCTTTCATGATGCGCTTACCGGGCACGACTTGTTCACGCTTGCGCAGAGGCACGTGTAGCATAACAATTGCCAACATTTAACACCCCGCGATAAAAAATATTCTATGTTCAGTTTTTTTAGCATAAGCACATAATATCATAAGAATTTCTTCATTTGACGCTGCTTACATGATGCGCTTATCGGCCACGACTTCTTCACGCTGGCGCAGTTGCACGTTTAATGTGACGCAGCATAACGATTTCCACCAATTCACACCCCGCGATAAAACATCTTCTATGTTCACTGTTTATACCATGAAAAAAGAATAGCATAGGATATGTTTTATTTTCCATCGCTAGGTACGTGATGCTAGAAGACATAGGGTTAGAACATGGCATTCGTAGATTGATAGGAAGTTACCTACAAAATAGGAAGATAAGGATTGAATTCGAGGGGACCACCTCGGATAGATCCATAAACAGTGGAGTCCCGCAAGGGTCCATTCTAGGTCCTACACTCTGGAATGTACAATACAATGGAGTTCTAGAAGTTGAACTTCCAGAAGGAGTAACTACGGCGGCATTCGCTGACGACCTGGTGGTCGTAGCGATTGCCAGAAACCACGAAGAACTACAGGTCAAAGTGAATGGAGCGATAAGGAATATTAACCATTGGCTGGAAGGGAGAGGCCTTATACTGGCCGCTAGTAAAACAGAGGCAGTGATAATCTCGACTAAGAGGATAAACCCTTTAGTGACCTTGATGGTAAAAGGGGAGATTATAACTCCGCAAGATTCGATAAAATATCTAGGAGTATGGTTAGATACTAAAAATTCCTATAAAAGCCATTTAAACTACGCGGTAGAAAAAACATCTAAGACAGTTGCGGCGTTAAATAATCTAATGCCAAATGTAGGGGGTCCGTCTAGCAGCAAGAGAAAGCTGATAAATTCAGTAGCCATATCCACGGCCTTATATGCGGCGCCCATATGGTATCCTATTCTGAGGTTTAAATATACCAAGAACAAATTAAACTCGTTAGGAAGAAGGCTAAATTTGAGAACCTGCAGTGCTTACCGTACCACATCTAGTGAAGCGCTAGAGGTATTGGCAGACTCACCCCCATTGCACCTGAAGGCGCTAGAACGAAAGGAAACATACGAAGGAACCTCAAAAACGGAGGCTAATAAGGCAACGATGAGTAGATGGCAAGAAAGGTGGGATACCACCACAAAAGCCGCTCATACACGAGAGCTTATCCCAATCATAGATACATGGTGTAAACGGAAATATGGGCAGGTAGATTATTACCTAACCCAGATACTGACAGGCCATGGATGCTTTAGGAAGTATTTACACAGATTTAAATTATCTGAAGACGACAAATGTGTTTATTGTGGAGAAATAGACACTCCACATCATACAATTATAGAATGTCCTAGATGGACAGCAGAGCGAAGCGAAGTAAAAGACCTTCAAAACGACCTGAAAACCATAGTGAACAACATGATCATGGATAAAGAGGCATGGATCAAGTACGCTAACCTCATAAGAAGGATCATAAAGATCAAGGAAGAGGAAGAACACGAGTACGAATAGAAAAAACATACTATGACGAAGACGTACTAAGAAACTTCTGGGCTAAGTTCCATTCCGACGATGGACAGGTCACCTGTCCTAGGGTGATAAAAAGTCAGAACCAACTATGAGAAGACACATACAAGCCAGTCCATATCCTGAAGCAATGTGATAAACGGTCCCGGGATATGGATGAAGATATGAGAGGTTTTAGCAGGTATGCTCTAACGAACTTGAGTGAGTCCTGCACTACCTGAAGCGATAGATAAAAGCTGACGGTGTGCATCAAGCATTTCCTCTCAACAGAAAAAAAAAAAAAAAAGGTACGTGATGCTCGCTTCGTGCGCTGGTTTCGTGACGCGCTTACCGGAACCCGACTTTCCCAAGCTCGCGCAGTATAACGTCACGTAAGTGCTTCAAAATCCTGGAAATGTTTCTCAAAATTCTAAAATAATACGCTAAAGGTTTATATGACAACTTTTAGGGACTAGGCCAAAAACGTATCATTTTATTGACTCAACTGAATCTGTAAAATAGTAATTTCTAAAACCGTGCACCAAAATAGTAATTTACATTAGAAGGACGAAAAATGAGTTATTGAAGTGAACGTTTGGATGTTTACGGACGAGGCGACGAAGGAGTCGGATCTGGAATTTCTAAACGAATACTTTGATGCCATTTTACGGTCATGTCTCGTAAAGTTTTTTGCTTCAAACTGTTTTACTGAAGTAGCGAATTTCAAAATTTAGTCAAAAAAAGCGGTAATTTACTATCAAATGAATTCGCTAAATTTGAGTAATTTAAATGTCTATTGATCTTAGTCTGCCGGAGTTACCTATATTACACCCAAGGATTACCGTTGTGGGAGTGGGTGGTGCTGGTGGAAATGCTGTGACTAACATGATCCAATCTAATTTGCAAAGAGTGAATTTTGTTGTCGCAAATACCGATGCTCAAGCACTAGAAAAGTCGTTATGTGATACAAAAATTCAGCTTGGCATTAATTTAACTAAGGGTCTAGGTGCTGGTGCTTTGCCTGATGTTGGCAAATGGCAATGCATATGAAAGCAGGCTTCGTTAGTGCAGCAGAAGCTTCTGGGTTTCTTGCTAAGACCGCCAGCTACTTTGTTGGGACAAATCAAGCAATAGCTGCTTCATTACCTGGATTTACCGGAACAGGTGTTGCTGGTCAGATAGTTGCAGGTGCCATAATGGCAATTGCTGCAGCTGCTGTTCTTTATGGAACATATCAAGTTGCCTCAAAATTAAAAGATGTTGTGGTTGAAGCATGGAAAGGAGAAAGAGCAAATGTATTATAACTTCAACAAAACAAAAAGGGATAGGTTTCTGTCCCTCTTTGTAAACATTTTCTATTTTTTTGAAGTAATATCATCCAAAAATCTAGTAATTATAAAATAGCCCTTATTAGTATAAATATTAAGAATAAGTAAATCCCGTTTACTGTTTATGCCTATAGAAGTGAAAAGTATTTGCATATTATTAAAAAAGCGGTAACTTACTATCAAGTGAATCCGCTAAATTTGAGTAATTTAAATGTCTATTAATCTTAGTCTGCCGGAGTTACCTATATTACACCCAAGGATTACCGTTGTGGGAGTGGGTGGTACTGGTGGAAATGCTGTGAATAACATGATCCAATCTAATTTGCAAGGAGTGAATTTTGTTGTCGCAAATACCGACGCTCAAGCACTAGAAAAGTCGTTATGTGATAAAAAAATTCAGCTTGGCATCAATTTAACTAAGGGTCTTGGTGCTGGTGCTTTGCCTGATGTTGGCAAAGGTGCAGCAGAAGAATCAATCGATGAAATTATGGAGCATATAAAAGATAGTCATATGCTTTTCATCACAGCAGGAATGGGCGGTGGTACTGGAACCGGTGCAGCACCGGTAATTGGAAAAGCAGCCAGAGAAGCAAATTGGCCCGTGGCTAAGATGAGGTTGACACTACTATGCTATGTTATCAGGAACGTTCATCATGATTACACATATTCGCCCCTAATCAAATTAATGTGATCATATGCCATAGTAATATAACTAAAAGTGCTCTCTGTTCGTAGGTTCCCTTTTTAGTAATCAAAATATTTCTCTTCTTATAAATAATATTCTACGAGTAATAGATTTACACAAAGAATGTCACGACTAGTTGACTGCAGTTCGAATTAAAATATTTAGTGCACATTTTTCATTCTTCTATGAGAATAAAGTAGCTAAACCGCCGTGAAGACTAATATAGTGGTAATTTTTCAATTTAATAAAACACAACCTTAATTAAAATGAATTGCAATATAGAATATTAACACCTTATTTTCGCTCATTAGAAAAACAGTTGAAAAACTGTTTACAAATCTCAATTTCTCTAAATGTAAACTAGAGATAACAGTAATATAAATGAATAAACATCAAATTCCTGAAAAGGCTTCCCAAAAGCAGTTAATTAGCGAATGCTACATGATTCATGTTTTGATAACTTGCTAGTAATAACGTCCAGCGTTTTAAAAGTGATGTATTAAGTATACCTGTTATCCAACTCAGATTCCAGAGCTACACCAGAGAAACACAATTTTACAACTTCTGTTGTCGTTTATGAAGAATAGATGAGTGCAATTAAAATTAGATCCAAACAACAGGAACCAACACAAACGACAAAATGAGAAACTTCAGAATCGCTGACTACCCTTCATTAAAGCAATGATGTATAATTATGGGTGAAAGAGAACTTGGAAATGTTGCCTTGTGAATTGTTCTTCTCTGAGAGTTCAGGTATTCGAGATGACCAATTTATAGGTACAACTTCAGTGAGTTATTGTACACGATCTGATGCAGAATATTTATTCTGCTTCAGTCGAGCAGAAAAACGAGAAATAACTAAGGTAATTACTTTATTTCCCTTTAAAAAATGATCCAGAATTTAGAGCTTTTCGTTCTTATCCCTATACTTGTGTAAATCTTGATTGAATTTATCTGCACATTTAATAATTCTTGTTGGCATTTTACTGATATTTCTTTGGAGAGTTGTACAGGATCATCAACAGCTCACAAACAAAATTTTGAAATCTGTGTATTTTCTGTGTGAGAAGCGTACTTTGGTGAAAAGTAACGAGAAGCCAGCTTGGTATTAATACAGAACATTGATAACTATATAAGAAAACTTATCTATTTTCTGTATCAATATCGAGTTGGTTTCTCTTTTCTTTCAGCATGAAATCAATTTTTATTATAATAAGGGTAGCAATACTACCATTACGGTGCCATTGGCGGCACCGAAGAGATTGTACAATAGTTCAAAATTTAATTATATAAGTTATCAAAATTGTGGTGTAGTGAGTAGTGAGTATTCGTGTTTTCATTGCTCCACATTTAAGGCAAAATTCTTGGTAAAAACGCTGAATTAAAAAATAAAATTTATATGTATTTGCGTGAAATACTCTCAGCTCTAATCTGACAAATTGTTAACTGATTCTTACTTGAATCTCTGGTGCAACAGTGGAATTAAATTATAATTGGTGCAACTTAATACCTGGTAATTCCTCGAGATACAAAAACAAAAAAGGAATAAAAAAAGTACTACTGATAAGAATAAAGGAGATCGGAATATTTGGCAGATAAAACTACCAAAAAAGTGTCTGATAGCACATAGACACCTGTGAACAATTACAATATAAAGAACCCTACCAGTGGTGTGGTAACTAAAAATGGTAACAGGCATTGAAAATGGAGAAACTGGAATGTGCAAGATGTAAAATAAAGCATACAACAAAGGACCCAAAGAACCCTCTTTTTCCATGCGATTTATGCAGAACTTATATATGTGGGGAGTGTTCGGATTTATCAGCCTCAGAAATAAAATGTATAGTTCTTCAGAGACGTATATTAAAATACCATTGTGAACAATGTAGAAAATGGGATATCAATGAAATCTTTGAAAAAACAATAAAGGATAAAGAGGAAATAATAGAAAATAAAAATACAATTATTCAAATACTACAGGGACAAATGAAAGAGATGAAAGATAAACAAAAACAATCTCAAATGACAGAAACAAGCTGGATTCAAAATAATACCTCGTACTCAGAAATAACGAAGAAGAATACCCAACAGAAAATGAATATGATACAAAATAATATCCCAAAAGTTATTGTTCGACCCAAAAATGTACAAACATTCGTAGATACAAAAATTGATATTGATAAATCTATTAATCCTTCGGAACTGAAAATAAGCATTGAAAATATAAAAACAACAAATAATGGTGAAATGTTCATTAAATTTCAATCAAGGCAACAAGTAGAACTTTTAATGAAATCGGCACAAGAAAAGTTACGAAATAATTATGATATATCCATATCAAAAATGAGAAAACCAAGAATAAAGATTACAAATTTTAATGAAAATGACATTGGAAGAAATCGACAAAGCCCTACATGATCAGAACTACTTCAACGGAGACATCAAAATAACTTATATAAAAAAAAACAAAAAAGGAGACAAAATAATTTACTGTGAATGCTCCTCAGCATCATTCAAGAGCCTAATTGAGAGAGGAAAAGTTAACATTGGATGGGAGCGCTACCCGGTCTACGAGGATTTGGAAGTGCTCCGGTGCTATAAATGCCAAGCATTTCATCGTAGACAACAAGAGTGCCGGAATGAAGTGGTTTGTCCCAATTGTAGTAAAAATCACACCCAAAATAATTGTAACAATCAGCAAAAATGCTGCCAAAATTGTAAAAATGCTAATGATAAATATAAAAAAAATTATAATACGGAACACTCATCAAACGATTCAAACTGTCCATCATTAAAATATTTCATTGATATATTAAAAAGCAAAACAAACTACCAAAATGATGAATGATCCTATTGTTAACATTCTTGACATTTTGGAAAGTGAAGATGGTGATCCATGGGACATTAAAAATGTCGACTTTGTAATGGAAACAATGATAGAAACAAAACACAAAAAAAGTTTAATCAATATCCTACATATTAATATTAGTAGCATTCGAAGAAATTTTGAGGAGATGCAATTATTTTTAGAAACATATCACTTGAAACATATTGACATAATCGTACTTAGTGAATGTTGGAATATTGAATCAGTTGATAATTTCAATATGATAGGCGTCACCACACTATATAATAATAGCAAAAATAACCAAAATGATGGAATCATAATTTATGTAACATCCAACCTAAATTTCTCTTTCGATAACAAAATTCTTCATCAATGTAAAATCTCCATCAGTCAAATTCTTTGCACAATAAAAAATATCAAAATAGCCATACATGCCTGCTACAGAGCACCATCAACTAATCTTTTTGTAAACGAACTTGAAAATTATTTGCAAAATATTCCACAAAGTCAAATAGATATATTTGTTGGAGACATTAATATAGATTTATTGGACAAAAAAGACCTTGTTTCGAACAATTACTTTCCTTTGATATCATCGTTAGGCTACAAATCATATATTAACACTTATACGAGGGTAACACCTACAACAGCAACTTGTATTGACCATATTTTCATGAAAGAAAATCTGCAATATACCAATCTAAAATATAAATCATTCGCCATCAATTCAGATATTACGGATCACTATCCTGTATATCTAGTATTGCATTACGACTGTTTAGCTGCTCCAAACATAAAAAAAAACTAAAATTATTGATACTCTGGATGCTAATAAATTTTTAAATCTAATAAAACTGCAAGACTGGAGTATAATACATGAATATAATAACCCAAATATAGCTTATTCAAAATTTTTGGATACATTTATTGAAATACATAATCAGGCCATGAATAAAAAAGAAGTACCCATTAAATGTTCTAAAAAAATAAAACCTTGGATTTCACAGGCCATTATCAATTCTATAAAACACAGGGACAAAATGAAGTTCAAAGCGATCAAGAGTAAAAATGAGTTACTATTGAATGGATATAAATCGTACCGTAATCAACTCAACAAAATAATGCACGCAGCAAAAACTAACTATTACAAACAATCAGTAAACGAAAATAAAAATGATATTAGAAAATTGTTCAAAGTAGTCTCAGAATTAAGCAACACCGACAGTAACAAAAAATATAGCACAATAGAAATTCATGATGGAAATGATGTAAGATTTAATAATGATGTTGATATGGCTAACTACTGCAACAAATATTTCAATAAAATTGGTTTAAAAATGGCTTGTAAGATCAAAAGATCTGCTAATAAATACAAAAATAAGTACCCAACTATTTCTGAATCTATGTTCCTCTATCCAGCCACTGAAAACGAAATAATCCAATACATTAACTCACTAAAAAATAACTCTTCTCCAGGAATAGATGAGATTACCTCAAAAACATTAAAACTTATACACTCGTATATAATATACCCACTCTTATGTATAATCAACTTAATATTTGAAACGGGCATAGTCCCAGACAAATTCAAAATCTCAATAATAACCCCGATCTACAAAAATAATAAAGAGACAGATATATCTAATTACAGACCCATTAGTGTAATAAATAATTTTTCCAAAATTTTCGAAAGATGCCTAAAGAGTAGACTCATGAATCATCTAAATAGACATCAAATATTACATAAACATCAATTTGGTTTTAGGGAAAGTAAAAGTACCTCTGACGCAATGTATGAAGCTGTTAACTCAATAAAAGACAGCTTAGAAAGAAATAAAAAATGTATTGCGGTCTTCTTAGATCTAGCAAAGGCGTTTGACACGGTCCCACATGATAAACTCCTTGAGGTATTAGAAAATTACGGGATCCGTGGAACCGTGTCAGAAATCTTAAAGAACTACCTCAAAAATAGGAAACATTCTGTAAAAATTAGAGACACAGTAAGTGAACCTTTAAATACACAATTAGGCATCCCTCTTTATTACATACATAAATTCACTACTAAACCTTAATATAAGTAAATCCACAATCTCATATGCAGATGACACTGTATTGATCTTCGAGGACGACTCTTGGGATGGGGTAAAAGTAAATGCGGCAGGATTACAAAAGGTTAAAGAGTGGCTGGATTTTAATAAACTCTCGCTTAACACAAAAAAAACAAAATATATAGCTTTTTCAATCACAAATTACAATAGACCTAATTACAATAACCTCAAAACTGAAAACTCCAATGATCTCATAACAGAATGTGAAAATATCAAGTATTTAGGTGTTACCATCGATAAACATCTTAAATGGGATCTACATATCGTAGAATTAGTAAAACAAGTTCGTAGATTCATTTATAAAATATACCTAATTCGAAAAATCCTAAATAAAGAACAGCTACTTATTATATACAGATCACTGGTAGAATCCATTATAAGATATGGTATATTAGTATGGGGCGGATCATATGAAAATACCGTTCATTCACTAAATGTAGTTCAAAATTATATACTAAAAGTTATGTTCCAAAGAGGTAAGCTCTTTTCAATCAGTTTATTATATAACGACAACATTTTGAATGTCAGATGTCTTTATTTCATAACAATTTCAACTTTCTACTACAAAAATAGTCAATATCTACAACAAATATCTCATTCTAAAAATAGCAATACCAATGTTCAAAAAAGACTCTTCACAAAGATTTGTGAATTATTTGGCACCAAAAGTTTTTAATATACTGCCTCTAGAAATAAGAACATCCAACACTGTAAAACTTTTCAATAAAAATTGCAAAAAATATATTTATACAAACTATAATAAGTTTGGAGCTTTGTTATGAAAGCCATTATAAACTTAAAAGATACTCAACAAATATCAAAGTAATTAATTATGTTACCGATTATCACTTACACATTACAATATATTATAATATAAACAAACACTTATAACTAGATACTTGTCATATGTCTCATATTACTATATTCTTGTTAACCGATACTTGCACATATAAGTACGAAGTTGCCCTATATAGTTATCTATTCATGTATCAATACAGAGCTGGCTTCTTCAGGCTTGGTTGTTTGTTTAAGGTGACGTAGCATAACGATTTCATTTGTGTGAAGTTATCCACGCTTTTCCAGCCACACTTTTGCCGACTCGGCTACTAGTCTCTATTGAAACATTGTACGTGCAGTCCAACCACCGCGCTACAAACCTCTCCCTCATCTCGCTCCCTACGTTCATATTTAGATGGCATACATATACGTACGTCCGATATTCATTTTATACCAATTCTAATAATATGTACTGGTTTATTTAGTTATTTCTTCTTTCTAATCGAACATATAATGATATTATTGGAATATAATGCATTGCCTATTGTCGTACTGTGTTGTTCGTTTGAAATTTAAACTATATACAGGATAATCCCACGTATAGGTTCAAAAGAGTACAAAATTTCCTAACAGAAATTTCATACACTTAACTATTTAAATGAAGTATGGATGGTTCGTCACTGCCAGGCAATCAATTCTCCTACACCAATGTCTTCCCTATAAAAAGGTATATTAGCCCACAAACTATAATGAGCAAAAATTACAGTGGGAAAAAGTTGCAGCGATACAAACAAAAAATTTCATAACAGAAATTTCATACATTCAACTATTCAAATGGAGTGTGGACGGTATGCTACGGCCAGGCAATCAACCTCTCTCACACCAATGTCTTCCCCATATAAGGTTGCATTAGCTGACAAATTCTTATGAGCAAGAATTATAGTGGAAAAAAGTTGCAGCGATAGAAACTAAAAATTTCATAACAGAAATTTCATACATTCAACTATTCAAATGAAGTGTGGACGGTATGCTACGGCCAGGCAATCAACCTCTCTCACACCAATGTCTTCTCCATATAAGGTTGCATTAGCTGACAAATTCTTATGAGCAAGAATTATAGTGGAAGAAAGTTGCAGCGATACAAACAAAAAATTTCATAACAGAAATTTCATACATTCAACTATTCAGATGGAGTGTGGATGATTCGCTACGGCCAGGCAATCAACTTTTCCTACACCAATGTCTTCCTTATGAAAAGGTGCAAATTCTTATGAGCAAGAATTATAGCGGAGAAAAGTTGCAGCGATACAAACAAAAAATTTGATAACAGAAATTTCATACATTCAACTATTCAAATGGAGTGTGGACGGTATGCTACGGCCAGGCAATCAACCTCTCTCACACCAATGTCTTCCCCATATAAGGTTGCATTAGCTGACAAATTCTTATGAGCAAGAATTATAGTGGAAAAAAGTTGCAGCGATACAAGCAAAAAATGTCATAATAGAAATTTCATACATTCAACTATTCAGATGGAGTGTGGATTATTCGCTACGGCCAGGCAATCAACTTTTCCTACACCAATGTCTTCCTTATGAAAAGGTGCATCAGCCTTGAAATTCTAATGAGCAAGAATTATAGTGGGAAAAAGTTGCAGTGAAACAAACAAAAACAGAAATTTTTCACATTTAATTATTCAAATGGAGTGTGGATAGTAGGCTACAGCAAGGCAATCAACTTCTCTCACACCAATGTCTTACTTATAAAAAGGTGCATTAGCCGAAAAATTCTAATGAACCTTATTTTCAATTCTAAATAAAATGAAATTATAACACTTAGGGGTTTCCATTTGAAAAAATAAATTTTTGGCAGTTTTCTCAATTTCATTTTCATTATTATGTTTTGAACACGCTGTATTAATAATTATGAAAATGTTGTAAAAGATCTAATAATGTAGGTTCTTTTCAACAAGGAATCCAATTTAGTTGTCAATTTAATGGAACAAATGTATAAGTTTTTTAATATCAAGAAATTATATAAAATGTAACAGCGAATAGGAATATGTTAAAATATATGGAGTCCTCATGTAAAAAATTGACCGCAGTCCGGTCCTGTAAAAATGGTCCATATCGTACTTCAAAATAATTCTAGTCATGAACATTTTGGCTCAAACAAAATTTTAATACCTTCAAGGACAAAAACACAAGCAACAGATTACAGCAGGTTGACTCACCCTTAATATAGGATGCGCTATTTAAAAAATATACTTTCAGTGAGGGTACTATCATAAGAATCAGCCTGTAGATTCCAAAATAGTTTTTAAATGTTCATTATAAATATATTCACAACTTTTGTATCTAAATTTGTCAACTTACTTTGCCAGAACTTTGGGACACCTATATATGTGTCTTTCTTGTTAATTACAACATAATTTTAAAAACTCTGCCTTGAGGTATGCGTATTAGGTTCTTCTTATTTCTGAAAACCACTTCATGTGACTGTGGATAATGGTTTTCCGATTATTTAGGAGTATCATTTGCGAACATCTTATAGATAGATAGCTCTGGCAAAGAAATTTTTACTAATAGATAAATTATATATAAAAATTCTCGGGAAATAGGTCACAATAACACTCTGTTTTAAATTTTCGTCTTTACGTACGTTTCGGTCTCACGACCTTCATCAGAAGACCTATTATGTAAAAAGGGGGTTAATTAAAACTAATTAGCACAAGCGTCCATATAGCATAATTTTCATTCAAGCGTGGGCTTTTTGATTGAAAATTATGCGATATGGACGTTTGTGCTAATTAGTTTTAATTAACCCCCTTTTTACATAAGTCTTCTGATGAAGGTCGTGAGACCGAAACGTACGTAAAGACGGAAATTTAAAACCGAGTGTTATTGTGACCTATTTCCCGAGATATATAGGTGTCCCAAAGTTCTGGTAAAGTAAGTTGACAAATTTAGATACAAAAGTTGTGAATATATTTATAATGAACATTTAAAAATTATTTTGGAATCTACAGGCTGATTCTTATGATAGTACCCTCACTGAAAGTATATTTTTTAAATAGCGCATCCTATATTAAGGGTGACTCAAGCTGCTGTAATCTGTTGCTTGTGTTTTTGTCCTTAAAGGTATTAAAATTTTGTTTGAGCCAAAATGTTCATGACTAGAATTATTTTGAAGTACGATATGGACTATTTTTACAGGACCGGACTGCGGTCAATTTTTTACATGAGGACTCCATATATTTTAACATATTCCTATTCGCTGTTACATTTTATATAATTTCTTGATATTAAAAAACTTATACATTTGTTCTATTAAATTGACAACTAAATTCGATTCCTTGTTGAAAAGAACCTACATTATTAGATCTTTTACAACATTTTCATAATTATTAATAAAGCGTGTTCAAAACATAATAATGAAAATGGAATTGAGAAAACTGCCAAAAATTAATTTTTTCAAATGGAAACCCCTAAGTGTTATAATTTTATTTTATTTGGAATTGAAAATAAGGTTCATTAGAATTTGTCGGCTAATGCACCTTCTTATAAGTAAGACATTGGTGTGAGAGAAGTTGATTGCCTGGCCGTGGCCTACTATCCACACTCCATTTGAATAATTAAATGTGAAAAATTTCTGTTATGAAATTTTTTGTTTGTTTCACTGCAACTTTTTCCCACTATAAATCTTGCTCATTAGAATTTTTCGGCTGATGCACCTTTTCATAAGGAAGACATTCGTGTAGGAAAAGTTGATTGCCTGGCCGTAGCGAATCATCCACACTCCATCTGAATAGTTGAATGTATGAAATTTCTATTATGACATTTTTTGTTTGTATCGCTGCAACTTTTACCCACTATAATTCTTGCTCATTAGAATTTTTCGGCTGATGCACCTTTTTATAAGTAAGACATTGGTGTGAGAGAAGTTGATTGCCTGGCCGTTGCCTTTTATCCACACTCCATTTGAATAATTAAATGTGAAAAATTTCTGTTATGAAATTTTTTGTTTGTTTCCCTGTAACTTTTTCCCACTATAATTCTTGCTCATTAGAAATTTTCGACTGATGCACCTTTTCATAAGGAAGACATTGGTGTAGGAAAAGTTGATTGCCTGGCCGTAGCGAATCATCCACACTCCATCTGAATAGTTGAATGTATGAAATTTCTATTATGACATTTTTTGTTTGTATCGCTTCAACTTCTTCCCACTATAATTGTTGCTCATAAGAACTTGTCTGCTAATGCACCCTTATATGGGGAAGACAATAATGTGGGAGAAGTTGATTGCCTGGCCGTAGAATACTATCCACACTCCATTTGAATAGTTAAATGTAAGAAATTGCTGGTATGAAATTTTTGATTTGTTTCCCTGCAACTTTTTCCCACTATAATTCTTGTTCATTAGAATTTTTTGGCTGATGCACCTTTCCATAAGGAAGACATTGGTGTAGGAAAAGTTGATTGCCTGGCCGTAGCGAATCATCCACACTCCATCTGAATAGTTGAATGTATGAAATTGCTGTTATGAAATTTTTTGTTTGTATCGCTGCAACTTTTTTCCACTATAATTCTTGCTCATAAGAATTTGTCAGCTAATGCACCTTTATATTGGGAAGAAATTGGTGTGAGAGAGGTTGATTGCCTGGCCGTAGCATACCGTCCACACTCCATTTGAATTGTTGAATGTATGAAATTTCTGTTATGAAATTTTTTGTTTGTATCGCTGCAACTTTTTCCCACTATAATTCTTGCTCATAAGAATTTGTCTGCTAATGCACCCTTATATGGGGAAGACAATAATGTGGGAGAAGTTGATTGCCTGGCCGTAAAATACTATCCACACTCCATTTGAATAGTTAAATGTAGGAAATTGCTGGTATGAAATTTTTGATTTGTTTCGCTGCAACTTTTGCCCACTAGAATTCTTGCTCATTAGAATTTTTCGGCTAATACACCTTTTCATAAGGAAGACATTGGTGTAGGAAAAGTTGATTGCCTGGCCTTAGCGAATCATCCACACTCCATCTGAATAGTTGAATGTATGAAATTTCCGTTATGAAATTTTTTGTTTGTATCGCTGCAACTTTTTTCCACTATAATAATTGCTTACAAAAATTTGTCAGCTAATGTAACCTTATATGGAGAAGACATTGGTGTGAGAGAGGTTGATTGCCTGTCCGTAGCATACCGTCCACACTCCATTTGAATAGTTGAATGTATGAAATTCCTATTATGAAATTTTTTGTTTGTATCGCTGCAACTTTTTCCCAATATAATTCTTGCTCATAAGAATTTGTCTGCTAATGCACCCTCATATGGGGAAGACAATAATGTGGGAGAGGTTGATTGCCTGGCCGTAGAATACTATCCACACTCCATTTGAATAGTTAAATGTAAGAAATTGCTGGTATGAAATTTTTGATTTGTTCCCTGCAACTTTTTCCCACTATAATTCTTGCTCATTAGAATTTTTTCGGCTGATGCACCTTTTCATAAGGAAGACATTGGTGTAGGAAAAGTTGATTGCCTGGCCGTAGCGAATCATCCACACTCCATCTGAATAGTTGAATGTATGAAATTTCTGTTATGAAATTTTTTGTTTGTATCGCTGCAACTTTTTTCCACTATAATTCTTGCTCATAAGAATTTGTCAGCTAAAGCACCCTTATATGTGGAAGACATTGGTATGAGAGAGGTTGATAGCCTGGCCGTAGCATACCGTCCACACTCCATTTGAATAGTTGAATGTATGAAATTTCTGTTATGAAATTTTTGATTTGTTTCGCTGCAACTTTATCCCACTATAATTCTTGCTCATAAGAATTTGTCTGCTAATGCACCCTTATATGGGGGAGACAATGATGTGGGAGAAGTTGATTGCCTGGCCGTAGAATACTATCCACACTCCATTTGAATAGTTAAATGTAAGAAATTGCTGGTATGAAATTTTTGATTTGTTTCCCTGCAACTTTTTCCCACTATAATTCTTGCACATTAGAATTTTCCGGCTGATGCACCTCTTCATAAGGAAGACATTGGTGTAAGAAAAGTTGATTGCCTGGCCGTAGCGAGTCATCCACACTCCATCTGAATAGTTGAATGTATGAAATTTCTGTTATTAAATTTTTTGTTTGTATCGCTGCAACTTTTTTCCACTATAATTCTTGCTCATAAGAATTTGTCAGCTAATGCACCTTTATATGGGGAAGAAATTGGTGTGAGAGAGGTTGATTGCCTGGCCGTAGCATACCGTCCACACTCCATTTGAATAGTTGAATGTATGAAATTTCTGTTATGAAATTTCTTGTTTGTATCGCTGCAACTTTTTCCCACTATAATTCTTGCTCATAAGAATTTGTCTGCTAATGCACCCTTATATGGGGAAGACAATGATGTGGGAGAAGTTGATTGTCTGGCCGTAGAATACTATCCACACTCCATTCGAATAGTTAAATGTAAAAAATTGCTGGTATGAAATTTTTGATTTGTTTCGCTGCAACTTTCTCCCACTATAATTCTTGCTCATTAGAATTTTTTGGCTGATGCACCTTTTCATAAGGAAGACATTTGTGCAGGAAAAGTTGATTGCTTGGCCGTATCGAATCATCCACACTCCATCTGAATAGTAGAACGTATGAAATTTCTGTTATGAAATTTTTTGTTTGTATCGCTGTAACTTTTTTCCACCATAATTCTTGCTCATAAGAATTTGTCAGCTAAAGCACAATTATATGGGGAAGACACTGGTGTGAAAGAGGTTGATTGGCTGGCCGTAGCATACCGTCCACACTCTATCTGAATAGTTGAACGTATGAAATTTCTGTTATGAAATTTTTGATTTGTTTCGCTGCAACTTTATCCCTCTATAATTCTTGCTCATAAGAATTTGTCTGCTAATGCACCCTTATATGGGGAAGACAATGATGTGGGAGAAGTTGATTGCCTGGCCGTAGAATACTATCCACACTCCATTTGAATAGTTAAATGTAAGAAATTGCTGGTATGAAATTTTTGATTTGTTTCCCTGCAACTTTTTTCCACTATAATTCTTGCACATTAGAATTTTCCGGCTGATGCACCTTTTCATAAGGAAGACATTGGTGTAAGAAAAGTTGATTGCCTGGCCGTAGCGAATCATCCACACTCCATCTGAATAGTTGAATGTATGAAATTTCTGTTATTAAATTTTTTGTTTGTATCGCTGCAACTTTTTTCCACTATAATTCTTGCTCAAAAGAATTTGTCAGCTAATGCACCTTTATATGGGGAAGAAATTGGTGTGAGAGAGGTTGATTGCCTGGCCGTAGCATACCGTCCACACTCCATTTGAATAGTTGAATGTATGAAATTTCTGTTATGAAATTTCTTGTTTGTATCGCTGCAACTTTTTCCCACTATAATTCTTGCTCATAAGAATTCGTCTGCTAATGCACCCTTATATGGGGAAGACAATGATGTGGGAGAAGTTGATTGCCTGGCCGTAGAATACTATCCACACTCCATTCGAATAGTTAAATGTAAGAAATTGCTGGTATGAAATTTTTGATTTGTTTCGCTGCAACTTTTTCCCACTATAATTCTTGCTCATTAGAATTTTTTGGCTGATGCACCTTTTCATAAGGAAGACATTGGTGCAGGAAAAGTTGATTGCTTGGCCGTAGCGAATCATCCACACTCCATCTGAATAGTAGAACGTATGAAATTTCTGTTATGAAACTTTTGTTTGTATCGCTGTAACTTTTTTCCACCATAATTCTTGCTCATAAGAATTTGTCAGCTAAAGCACAATCATATGGGGAAGACATTGGTGTGAGAGAGGTTGATTGCCTGGCCGTAGCATACCGTCCACACTCCATTTGAATAGTTGAATGTATGAAATTTCTGTTATGAAATTTTTTGTTTGTACCGCTGCAACTTTTTCCCAATGTAATTTTTGCTCATTATAGTTTGTGGGCTAATGTACCTTTTTATAGGGAAGACATGGGTGTAGGAGAATTGATTGCCTGGCAGTGACGAACCATCCATACTTCATTTAAATAGTTAAGTGTATGAAATTTCTGTTAGGAAATTTTGTACTCTTTTGAACCTATACGTTTGATTATCCTGTATATGGTTTAAATTTCAAACGAACAACACAGTACGACAATAGGCAATGCATTATATTCCAATAATATCATTATGTGTTCGATTAGAAACAAGAAATAACTAAATAAACCAGTACATATTATTAGAATTGGTATAAAATGAATATCGGACGTACGTATATGTATGCCATCTAAATATGAACGTAGTGAGCGAGATGAGTGAGAGGTTAGTAGCGCGGTGGTTGGACTGCACGTACAATGTTTCAATAGAGACTAGTAGCCGAATCGGCAAGAGTGTGGCTGGAAAAGCGTGGATAACTTCACAAAAATAACGATTTCCACCAATTGACAATCCGCTATAAAACATATTCTATGTTCATTTTTTATACCATAAAAAAATAATTGCATAGAATTGTTTTATTTTCCATCACTCATCCATAGTAATAATTGAATTGAAACGGATTCAATTCAATTCAATTATTACTATAGTTTAATTATATACCTATGGATAAATAAGCTATTACTAATGTAAAAGAGAATATTATGAATATTGTACAGTTTTTTATTAAAATATGTATTTAATAAAATATATTGATTATACCCGACTATGAGTTTGTCGTCTCCTTTATCAGG
Organism: Endomychus coccineus; assembly: GCA_958510875.1. Taxonomy (NCBI): domain Eukaryota; kingdom Metazoa; phylum Arthropoda; class Insecta; order Coleoptera; family Endomychidae; genus Endomychus; species Endomychus coccineus. The sequence goes on from OY294069.1 coordinate 112,174,579, forward strand.
ATGAATACGTACATGTTCAATTCTACACAAAATAGTTGCAATTAAAATGAAAAATGTTTTAATGTTAATTCATTGAACTTAAAATGTTTACGTTGATTAGTTGAAGAATATTATATACCTAATTGCGTTCCTTTAATACAAATTGATCTTTTAATAGAGCACAGTTGTTTTGTTTTATGACTTGATTGAATTTGAATTCAATAAAATCATTAATTTCATCCACTTGATACAATGTGGTATTATACTAATAAGAACATTGTTTTATTTTATGAACATTTCGAGTGAAATTAACTTGCATTTAATAATAAGCAAAGGCCAGTATGTTAAACAATTTGAATAAACTGCGGTTACCCCCGCGCTTCCAATCGCGGAAAGATTGGCCCCGTCATTTATTGGTACGACTTGTTCTCCAGGTTCGTTAACAACCAGTCGTGACCATACTTTCTATATATCATACATATACATTATCGAACGCCTGCAGAATGGGATGATACCCGTAGGAAAAGGCGTCGGTTCCGCCGCCGCGATGTATGTCCCAAGTTTCACGACAGTATGCATATTTCAAATTAATAGAAACAGCTAAAAGCATGGAAAGACGTGGAATTATACTCTATGTCATGTGAACGTTTATTTAAATTGAGAGGAATATCTATATGTATAGTTTCGGCGCTCCCGTAGTGTAAAATTATTCTAACTTTCGGAAGTTGGAGAATTGGACTCAAATTTACACAAAACAAGTAATATTTAAGTAATGCTGACAAATTGTCCACCGCACTGTGCCATTCTCAAAGTTAGCTGATAACTCCTAGCTTTGAGAATGCCACATTGTGGTGAAACAATTTGTCAACATTGATTCTAAATCAAACGTTACAAGTTTTGTGTAAATTTGAGTTAAATTCTCCAACTTTCGAATTTTGGTCACAGCTATTTGGAGGCACTCTGAATCCAGAGGCGTAGTAATTTTTTAATGAAAAAATCGCTAATAAAAATTCTCCATTTTCGCCTACGAAAAAGTATCGTAGTATGCCCCGAAAATTGGAATAAGGAACAAGTGAACTGATTTTTGATTTGTTAAATAAAAACGTTTACGATTGGGTATCCAATACATATGATAGTTTTATAGTTGACAAAACATGGAACCTTGGTTTCATTATCAAGACGAACGATGATATGCTTGAAGCTGAAATATCAAACATGGACCAAATAGGTAAAAATAAATACGTGTACTCCGATAGAAATTTGAAGATTGATTATAATATCATACTGTCAAATGTCACAGTGAAAACTGTGAAGAATTATGTTAAAATAAAATTATACGGACAAACAAAAGTCAATTTGAACAGTTTTTCAAAATATAAATTATGTGACCAATATGATGATTATATTTTACTGTACTTGAGTTGGGTATTACTACTCTCACAACTGTTTCTCACTTGTCTTAGGATATTGTTAATTTAAAAAATGTTCATTTGATTATTTTTTATCACAAAAATTGATAATGAATTTTTAAATGTATTCATAATATCAAACAACATTGTTAAATAAATTTTCCTGTGGGAAATTAAATCCAATAAAAAAAATACGAAAATTATTTAGAAAAGTTTAAAAACGTCAAATCTATAGAGCTGTGACTGCAACATTTTTTGAATTACAATATTTTTTTCACGTTCTGCTAAATTGAATTATTTAAATAAAATTAATTTCAAATATTATTAACCTATTTTTTTAATTCTATTGAATTATGATTGAATTCTACAATGCTCATCGTACTTAAATATAACGATAATAATAAAAAATATTAAATTTCCGTATTTTCGGGCTTTTGACGAAAATTTTCATATCAAGAGCATGGATCCGCAGATTTTACATGAAAGTACATGGTTTCAGCTACCTTCCCTGAAAATTTTGAGACAATCGAAGTGACAGCAGCTGAGTTATGTATTTTTAAGGAAAAAGTGAAATTTTTGAGTTTTTCGAGTTTTTTGCATATGCGTCAGCTAAATACACTAGATATTCTGATTTAATCGAATTCCTGGGAAAATTTCCTATCAATTTGGGCTTTTCCAAATATTTGTTGGTCCTAAAAGTTAATTTTTACCGAAGAAATTTCATTTTCAATTTTTTGACGTTAAAATTAGCCAAATTTTTTTATTAGCCGATATATTCAAAATTTTATTCCCTATCGACCTGAAATTTTCAGGATCTTATTTTTTTGGTAATGAGAACCTATCCCCAAAATTTGAACGAAATCGGAGATGTTGACCCATTGAGCGTTGCTGTTGTGACGTGGAATGACTCAAAATTAGTAGAGAGATATTTTTAAATTGATAATCAAATACCATAGGATTATGTATTCAGCAAAAGCTTATCACGGAACATTTATCCAAATGAAATTCAATTATATTTTCGCTGCAGCATCTCTCGACATTCAACAGATCCTTTTGAAGTACGTCAGGTCACGTATACAAGTAATTTTAAATAGCAATTTCAAATCGTCCACAAAGAGCAGAGCATAAACAAATTCTAATACTTCCACAATGTGATTCATAAAAATAATAAAAATTGTTGGACGCAAGTGAACACTCATTTATATCAAACATGCAGAAAAACATTGTTAATTTTTATCCGCTCTTCCCTATGAAATAAATAATGTGTGATCCATAAACTTCTTACGGTTTAGTTTATATTTTAACATTTTTATCAAGTAGTGAGTGGTTAACAAGATAATTATAATAATAATAATCGTCTTTATTATCTCGATAATTTAACAAAAAGAATACATCAGAGTTTACACAAATGTCGTCAGCAGTGATGGTTCAGGAGGAGTTTAGCCTATGGCTACTTCAACACTAAAAAAATTACTCATAAGCAAACTGCAATTAATTACAGGGTTTGACGAAAGATAAGCCTTGAGATTCTTACAAAAATGAATTCATGTCATGTTTTTTAGTGTAGAATCTACTGCGTTATATGAAGTTACCGCATTAAAAGTAAAAGATCTTTGAAACAACGAGGTGCGGTGAAGTGGCATAGTTGAAGTATTTTATTTTGAAATCTGATGGTACGGATGTGAACACTTGAACGATACAGTTTTTCCTCTAGGTAAGAGGGAGTTCCCAATTTGAAGATACTAAGAAATGGAGCTTTACCAAATTTTCTACGTTCAGCCAGTTGAATATTTATTGTGAGTTTTGTTGACACACGATCATATTTCATTAATTCAAAAATTAAATTCACACCACAGTTCTGCATTTTCTGTAGTCTATTTCTCATCTGTTGATGTAAACAAGGAAAATACAAAATATTACCGTAAAACAAAATTGTCAATTCAATGCTTTCACAAAGCTTCTTTTTGAGTTGAAAAGTTAGCAAGGTTTTATTAACATATAACATTTTTAATCGCATATACATTTTTTTGCATGTTCTATAAACCTTAACTTATCGTTCAACATGATGCCAAGATTACGAGCTACTGTCTAGAAAATTAAAAGTTGGTTGTCGATCTTGCACTCAATTGCAATTTGAGCCAAAAACTCTTTTTTCTGCACAGAACAGCATAACTACTGATTTATTAGAATGTATATGCAAATTATGGTCCTTTGAAAATCGTTCAATAACGACAAATCCCAATAAACATTTTGAGCCACATCTTTAATATTATCAGGATCAAACTAGTGAATAAGCTGAGAGTCGTCAGCGTAACCTTGAAAATCAGAGAATTAAGGAACGTTGAGAATATTTGCTGTGTAGATGAAGAACAAAGTGGGCCCGAATATGTATTCCTGGGGTACACCAGAAATAATATCCTTAGATGTTGATAACTGATTTCCAACCCTCACTTGCTTGCACTTAAGTATTGTATGAGGAAATTTAATGACTGATCATCAAATCCAAGATATTCGAGTTTGCTTAGTAGTAAATTGTGACTATATTATCAAAAGATTTCGAATAGTCGAGAGATACTAGCACTACGGCTAAGTTCTTATCTAGTGCTCTGTAAACGTTATTAGTCAAATTTAGTAACGCAAAGGTAGTGCGACTTTCTGAATCCCGACTGGTTAGTAGGTAATATCTTATTTGCTTCTAAACATCGGCTTTACCGATCAAAGACTACTTTTCCTACAAGTTTAGACAATATCAGGAGAAGGCTTATTGGACGCAAGTCAGTTATTTCTACAGAGGTACTGATCTTAGGAATTGGACACACAGCAGCATGTTTCCAGCTGATTGGGATATAGCCTGTTCCAAGACAGCAGTTAATTACGTGAGTGATATGTTTGATTGTAATTAGTAAACACACTTTGAACATAATAATAGTTATGCTAGCACTGCCGGATGCGTTTAATTTAAGTATATATATATAATTGAGTATAATACGTTGCACTGAAATAGAATCAACAAAATCAAATTCGAAACATGGAACTGCCGGTTTGACATGCGAATTGATATTAAAATTTCTCAAACCACCCCACAGTTTTTCTTGCGATTCATGCTTCTCCAAGTGGGTGAGATATGCTGCTTTTTTCGTCGAACGGATGCAAGTCCAAAATTGCGCATATGCTTATAGCGTTCCCAATTCTCAGTCGTTTTGTGAGCTTTATAAGCACGCAGTGCTTTAGCTCTCTCCTTCGTGATTAGTTTCACCGGAAAAGTAAGCCTTGGAGCATGAGGTTTGATTGCACGGACAGTTATTGCAGGAGCATGTTTATTCATCAAGTTCAGAATGTTTCATCTTATAGTATCAACTTTCAAATCAATAGATTGCATGTAGAAAATGCTGTCCCAATTAAATAAGATAATGTCTTCATTGAGAGAGGTAATATTAATATTTTTAACATCTCGGAAAGGTTATTAGTTTCGATGATTTCTTGTAGAACGGTAGTCTGAAAACACAAAAAACCAGTTTGTGATCTGATAGTGCCAACATCAAAAGTACTTACTTCGACAACGTCACGGTACGATTTAAGAAAAACTGGGTCTAGTAACGTTGCAGTAGTTAACCTAATACGTGTGCTTCTTCTATTAATTGAGTGAATCATCAAAATAAAAACATTCAGATAAGCAATTGTTTCAATAAATAGGTTAATATTGAAATCTCCTAATATAACCAAATGGTCATATGAGCTAATTAAACTTGAAAGAATGGTATCTAATAACGTAATAACATAATTCGCATTATTATTTGGAGGTCGGTAGACCATATCTAAAGCAAAAGTATTATTTCTAACTTTTACAGCGATCCATGAATACTCAAGCCCAGTATAATATTAATCATGTTCAAGGCCATTTAACGTAGAATCCTATATCTCCCCGACGACTTCGTCCATCTTTACGAACAAAATTTTAATCGTTTATAGGTACATAATCAGATGGTGTCAAATTTGTAAGCCAAGTTTCAGAGGCCGCGAGAACATCATAATCATTTTCAATAATCAAATCTTTCAATTCATTAAAACCAGTCAAGATTGACCGAACGTTTAAATATCCAATTTTTAAATTACTCATAATTTGTTTTCGATATCAAAGACTCCACCCTATTTCTGTAACAATGACAGTAATGATCCTTAACCAAATGGTTTGTCGACACAGAGGCATTGTGTTTTTGTTATATACAATTTATGTAACTCATCTCTAAGGACTGGCCATTTCCTTGTTCGTGTTCCCCTCCACATCTAGGAAAGACAGGTCAGAGAATTTTTGCATTCATCTTCAAGTGCAAGTATATTTGAAACAACAACGGACAACACAATAGTCAGCGAACTTGCATCTACGCCAGCCCCATTGAGAACACATAAATGAAATTGCTACCGGTATCCAAAAGGTTCCTATGGACTTCACCGGAAATTATAATATCATATTTAATGAATTTGGATCTATACTTGACATCCGTCGATTTACATTTGAAATTTTCTCAGCTTCAGTGACTAGAATCTTCCGTGGGATTCCAATATTTGTCTACGTCGTATATTATTATTCTTGAATTTAGTTTATTAGGTAATTTAATGTTATACTTTGGACTCAACTTATACATCAAGTTAATTTTCAATTTGTTGAAGGAATCATCATTTCCACCGTTGATTAGTATACCATCTTTAACTGTTGTGAAAAATGTAAATGTTAGGGTTGAGAGGGAGAGAGTGAGAGAGCGAGAGAGAGAGGGAGAGAGAGAGAGATTTTGCATTGAAAACAACCAATTCATCGATTCCACGAGTTTCTTCATCATCGAATCAATTGATGGCTAAATTAAATGAGAAAGGAATTCAGCTTGCGGATGTGGGGTTTGGAAGCCCGCATATAGAAGTGTTGATAGGAGACATATATGCTAGACTACTCACTGGGACCTGTCTCAGCTTCCATGTGGACTGACAGTACAAAAAACAAAGTTAGGATGGACTATATCCGGTGTTACGAATGAATTAGAAAAAGAGACTCTATCGATGAGTGTACTATCGATGACATTACAAGATTTCTCCATTAGTCAATTATGGGACCTTGATGTGATTGACAGTCATGATGAAACGGATCCAAAGAATGTCAAAGAGCTAGAAGAAGAAGATAAACAGATGTTGTTCCAAGGACTCAGTAGGAATGATGATAGTGAGTATGTAGTGTCTCTTCCATAGAAGGAAGATCACCCGCTTTAACTTAGGAATAGAGAGGTAGCCATCAAGAGACTACAGTCAGTGAAGTTGTTCCTGATCTATTACTTCAATTACGAGGAGAGAGGATTGGTTTTATCTCGAATATTAAAGAGGATCGGGATTGTATATTTCCTTTGGTGGAAGGATATTCGAAAGAAAGAAATCATCGAGTATCGTCATGTTCGAGTCATGTTTGGACAACTTGTAGTCCTTTTATTTTAGGAGCTGTGTTGGAACATCATTTGAAGAATGTCCAAACATCAGACAAGAAAATTTCGGTTAGAGACTTTGTATGTAGTTTGCTCATTAGATACCATGGAAGATTATCAGCAGTTCAGAGAAAAGTCTACGGGGCTATCATTGGAAGCAAAAATGAACCTTAGACTATGAATGGTGGGCCAGATGAATGATCAAAACATACACACAGTATCAGTTCTAGGAATGACATGAGACAGAGTGAATGATGAATTTTATGTGAACACAGAGGGGATATCAGTTCCAGCAGTCATAACCAGGAGAGTTCTATTGTCTGCAGCTTAAAAAGTGTACGATCCATTGGGGATAGTGTGTCCAGCCGTTATTTCAGTGAAACTTATGCTTCAAAAAGCTCACATAAATAAATTGGAATGGGATCAGTCACTAACAGATGAAGATGAGGAGATTTTTTTGAAATAAGTGTCTCAAACTACCCTCTTAAATCAAATTAGAATTCCTTGTAGTCTCTCTGGAGCAAATAGTGACCGTAAACGTTGGACTTTGCATGTTTTTACGGATGCCAGTAAGGTTGCTTATGCTCTAACAGTATTTTTGTAATTTGCCTCCATTTTGATTTTCTAATAGACCCATTAACGAACGCAACGTCATCACTTGCCGTGTCTTAATATCCAAAAAAAGCACGGAACTTTTTACATTTTTAGGATGGCGAGCTTGATGCGGAATTATCTTGTCATCATTATGTCAGTTTAAATGACAGTGTCGAGCATCAACAACTCAAGAAGAGAAAGTCATCGACGTGTCCAGTGGAAGAATTGATTTCAGCTAATACACAATATGGTTTAGATATTTGTACTAATAGTCGTTTTCTAGTGTTATTGCTCTTTCCAGTAGAGACGAAACTAAAATTACGGAAACAAAAGCGATCACAGAACCACTGAATCAAATTTTGACTTTCAAAATTAAGATGTTACCAACCACCATAAAAATCCCTAAATGGACTAAATTAAACATTTTTGTTTGAAAACGGCATAAAAAGGGCAAATTACAAAAAATAGTATAAACAACTCGTTTCCTAAGACCTTGAAGCACTCATTCTTTAAAAGAACTCGTGGCTTCGCCACTCGTTTTTTAAACTTGAATTCGTGCTTTAAGACGAGTCTTAGGAAACTCGTTCTTTAATATACTATTCTGAGTGAAATTACCTGGGTACACATCACTACAACTTTTGGGAGGAATGTCTGGAATTGCTCCAAAAAAGAAAATTACGATTCCAAGATTGGAACTGACTGGATTAGCAAAAGCGATCTTGTAAGTGTTGAATTTATAAAGAATATGAGGTAAAAGAGGAATTGATTTCTGCTGAGCAGAAAGTCGGCAAAACAGTTGTCTCGATGTTTCTTGTGGGTAAACTGAGATCGAGACTGACTTTTTATCAATATATTCGTTATATATACAATTTGAAGAATTCAAATCATTGAAGTGAAACATTCAGTTTTGAGGAGATCGAATTCCCCGAGGAGAGTTTAATTAAAAACATTCAGAAGACAGCTTTTGAAGATAAAGGAGTTCTAAAAGGATTGAATAAATTTGAGGATGAAACAGGAATTATTCGAATCAAGACCAAAATCTTATATCGATATCATCATCACTATTTCAGATGTTCACCTATACTTCCACATAAATATGACTTGGTGAAACAGTTGATTTTGGATAAACAAACTAAATTGTCATGCTCGAGTGGGATTCATGATGACCAAGTTACGTGAAAAGTATTGGATCCTCAAGTCGAGGAAAACTATCAAATCTATAATAGATAACTGTATACGATGTCGGAGGTATGCGGGCAAACATGTTGATCGGGTTCGAGATGCGGAACTCTTTGAAGTTTTTGGAGTAGACTTTTGCATTTAAAGAATAAGAAATAAGTGTGGGTGATAATATTCACATTTGCAGTACGTAGAGCTGTTCGGTTCTAACTTCGCCGATTACAACTTCCTTTATTGATGCTCTAAGGAAGTCCATTAAGATGAATGGTCGTCCGGGGAGTTATCTTCAGAGATAATGGAACTGATTTCCACAGAGCAGACAATCTGTGCAGATCATTAAATTGGAATGCCATCCAGAAAGTGGAACATTTGGAACAATGGAAGTTCAATGTGACTGTAGCCTGGTGGTGAGGAGGTTATTATGAACGTCTCATTCGTGTGGAAAAAAACCTCATGGAAAGGACTCTAGAAAGCTCAACATTGAGTCAAAGGGTACTTGAGAATACCATTTTGATTATAGAGGAAGTAATGAATGGAAGACCGCTTACTTATGTCTCCAAAGTTGGAGGTGAATTGGAACCATTGACTCAATCTCTATATTTATGATGAATCCAGGAGTATTAAAATTTCCTGAAAGATGCGATACAGATGGAGATAAAATAAGATTCCGTTGGAAATGTCTTAGAACATTGAAGAAAGAACTCCGTCAACGCTTCCGGACTGATTATTTGGCCCCCAACTAGTCAATCGAGTTCATGATAAGCCGAGTCGCCCATTAAGAGTAGAAGAGCTAGTTATTGTTGGAGTGGATAACAAGAAAAGAGTATGTTGGTCACTTGGACGAGTTATGGAGCTAATACCGGGAAATGATGAAATAGTTCGAGTTGTGGAAGTTAAAATGGAAGAAAAAGTTGGAAAGAAGTCTGTACAACGTTTATACCCATTAGAACTTGATTTGGAAAATGAACCTGCTTTGGAGCAGAAGAGAAAATCGAATGGAAATGTGTTATGTTCATGCTTCATTTGTGGGGGATGTGAAAAGTCAATGTTATGATGTCAAAGGTTTATTTGATTATAATTAAAATAATAAAAAGTCAAGAATCTGTCACCATTTTTGAGTTAAATTGAACTATGTCTCAATATTTTACGAGGAGAAACATTTCATACGGTTAGTTTGATTTGATTTCGAACAGTTGTTTTTGTGTTTTTAACACAGATGTCTAATTGAGCTGGTTTAACTTTGTTTTTAATATCATGTTCGATTTCGTCGCTGTTTTAAGCCGTTGGATCAAATGCTTTACTGAAATCGGTATATATTACATCCAACTGCTGCCGAGACATGAAGCAATCGATTACTTTGTTCGCTAAAATTGCCAGATTTATGATAATAGATCGAACCGTAATGAAACCGTGTTGATAGGGATATGTTTTATATTTAAGATATTCAAACACTAATTCCCTTACAATTATATCTGAGATTTTAAAGTGGAATATATTATTGAGACTGGCCGATAATTTTTTATCTCCGCCATTTTTGAAATAGGCGTCATAGTGCAAGTTTTACATATAGGGTGAACAATACCTTCTTTTAAAGATATGTTTGAAATCGACAGAAGCGATAAGGACATTATTTGAGTCGAGTTCTTTAAAAAAGTAATTGGTATACCATCATTACTTTTGGGTTATCATTGCTCCTGCCACCCTATATACTACATAAATTAGCCAGTTTCCATAGTTATTTAAATAGATCAAAACATCCTTAACTGAAACAAATTTTCAACTTGAACTTGGAATTATATGCCAAATAGCTTCAATGAATGGGTTCAAAATAATACAATAATGAAAATGTTACATAAAAAACAAAATCGAAATACGGAAACCATATACATAACCACAATTCCCAAAATTTAACTCGGCAAAATCAAATAAACATACCTATCAATATCTTGAATTCAGACATCAAACCATATAGATGCTTAACATACATAGCTAAAATATCTTATTAATCATCAAATTTACTTAATATGTTGATAAACAATGAATATAGAATTGACAAAATGGAAAAAAGTGGTATAAACCAGCAATTTACATTGTCAGAACCTATAGGAAATAAGTTTGGAAGAACACATACATTGTCTTACTGAAATTGTTTTTTCCCAATTTGCAACTCATCTTACCGAAACCAATAATAACTTTGACATAATACATACTTTCAAAATACTACATTACGCAAATAAACGTTTATACTTAAATAATCTCGAGTTGCTTGAGATACAAAAAGCATTGAAAAATACAGATGAAATTACTCTGAATACGCAAATTTCGTTAAATTATTTATTTATTAACGGGACGAACCCTTTTACAGTATAACAAATTCAGTAAGATATAATGCATCGTAGAAACAATAAAAAGAATCTAAAATAAGGAGTTTACATTGCAAATAAACACAGACATATACATACATTAGAAATTACATATTTAACGAAATAATAAATAAAACTACTTTTTCTACGGATGCTATACAATGTGCCACTTCTCTCATCGCTTTCATACGTTCAAAACGAAAGATTTCTCACGCAGTGAGAAATATCCGCCAATACAGTGAGATATAATTTCTCACAGTGAGATATAATTTCTCACAGTGAGAAATTTTTTCTCACTGTTATCACGATAACCCAAGTCAGTCATGAATTGTTACATGTCAGATTGATATGACACGTTCTCCACGTTGACAACGCTACGCCGACGATTCGCGTGCAATATCCAAGTAGCCCATTGTTGGCGTTTCTATAACAACAAAACCGAAGCACTGCATAATTATTGCTGTCAACTTACCCAACGAAAATAGTTTTATTGTTATTTGTTATAATATAAACAGTTCAGATTCATTAAATATTGAATATAATGGAATACGAAGATTTAGAGTCGGAAAATACACCTCCAGAAATTATTCAGAAAGCAATAGATGTTTGCAATAATTTGCTACCAAGCACATCAAGAGAAAAATATGAAATCGCTTACAGAAACTTTATGGACTGGGAAATGAAAGCCAAGATAAATTCTTGTTCCGAAAATACCTTGTTAGTTTATTTTGAAGAGTTGTCAAGAAGATTGAAATCATCAACATTATGGTCTTAGTACTCGATGCTAAGGAGTACCTTAATGATTAAAAACTGTGTTGATATATCAAAATACGTAAAACTACGTGCATTTTTAAAACGCAAATCTGAAAAATATGTTCCAAAACAGTCAAAAACATTAACTTCTGAAGAAATTCAACAATTTTTAAAAGACCTGATGAAACGTATTTGCTGATGAAGGTATGAATTGAAAATTTTTAAATTGTTATCGGAAAATGAATGTTTGGTTTTGATTTCAGGCTGCTTTAGCTATTGGCCTTACAGGGGCATGCCGTTGTGATGAACTTCGAAAATTGAAAATTGATGACATGGAAGATCTTAATTCGGCCCTTTTAATAAAATTACCCGATACTAAAACCAAGGTTCCTAGAAATTTTACAGTCACAGGAGAATTCTACCAAATTTACAAAAAATATGCGAAGCTTCGACCATGCACAAATGAAACACGTTTTTTTTTAAATTACAAAAATAGCAAATGTACGAAACAGCCTGTGGGGATAAATAAATTTGGCACCATGGCGAAAGAAATAGCGAAATTTTTGCAATTACCGAACCCTGAATTATATACTGGCCACTGTTTTCGAATGTCATCAGCGACTATTTTAGTTAATGCAGGGGCAGATCTTTTAACTTTAAAACGCCATGGGGGTTGGAAATCCAGCAATGTTGCTGAATCTTATATCGACAACTCCATAGCTAACAAAATGAAAATTTCAAAAAGTATAGTAGAATCCATTCGGCCTCCAGTGCCATTAGAACCTGAACACAACAATGCTGTGGAAGTGGAAGCTCAGTACGTTCCCCCATCAACTTCAACTTCGACCGCAGCTAATATTTCAATTACCGAAAACATGTTGAAACAAAACAACCTACCAGGAATTACTCTACAAAATAGTTCAAATATAACTGTTAATTACTATTTTAAATAAAATATAAAAATGAGTTAATGACATACAACTATTATTGTATATGTATTTTAATTTTCAATACTTGAAAACAACGCATCCGTAGAAAAAGTACAATGTACAATTCGTGAGAAAACGACATATTTCTCACTTGTTGTACAATATACTATTGTTTCACTATCACTGATATTTAGTATAGTCGTTACTATAGTTTCAACACTAAACGTGTCATCTTCAGACGAAAAATGAATTTAACAAATATTAATTACTATATATAGGTTAAAGAAGGATTTCAAACAAATTTTATGGCTATAGGAAATAGTTCTAGGAAAAACCAGAGAGGGGTAAGATGATTAGGTAATTCCGTGAGGACATTAGTGGTGGGGGTATATTTTCAACAGACTTTGAATACTAAAATCAGGTTATTAATTAATTGAAGAGATTACTGTAATATAAATCTAGTTGATCGTTTAGGATCTTATTAACATACATCTTCATTCCTTTAAAAATTTCCATTGGCTCTGATATATTTAGTTTTGAAGTTTTATCTTGACTATGTAAAATTTGGACATTATTCAAATTAGGAAAGGTATGGCCTGTTTCTAAAACATGATTTGCAAATGAAGAATAGGTTTTATTATTTTTAAAGGAACGAAAATGTTCTTTATATCTAACTGCTATGTTACGGCAAGATCTACCTATATGTAAAAACTATCACACTCTGAACAAGTTAGTTTATAAACTCCGGGTCTTTTTAATTTGTCAGTTTTATCTTTCGCATTGAACAGAATATGAGATAATTTGTTTGGGGGTTTGAAGCTGATGGTCAGGTTATGATGGGATAAGATGTTTGCAATTTTTTCGCTTATAGGACCAAAATAAGTTGAAGAAACATATTTTAATGAGTTATCTTTGTATTTTATAAAGGGATAAATGCTATTGTAAATTAATTTTTGTCTTTTTCTATTTATCATACATAGAGCCTTTTCCCTTCCCTTATCTCAAGAAAATCTTAGTAAAGAACTAGATACAATTAAAGTCATTGCTACATATAACGGTTTCGACCCTCAAGTAGTTTCTAAATTAATAAATAGAAAAAGACAAAAATTAATTTACAATAGCATTTATCCCTTTATAAAATACAAAGATAACTCATTAAAATATGTTTCTTCAACTTATTTTGGTCCTATAAGCGAAAAAATTGCAAACATCTTATCCCATCATAACCTGACCATCAGCTTCAAACCCCCAAACAAATTATCTCATATTCTGTTCAATGCAAAAGATAAAACTGACAAATAGAAAAAACCCGGAGTTTATAAACTAACTTGTTCAGAGTGTGATAGTTTTTACATAGGTAGATCTTGCCGTAACATAGCAGTTAGATATAAAGAACATTTTCGTTCCTGTAAAAATAATAAAACCGATTCTTCATTTGCAAATCATATTTTAGAAACAGGCCATACCTTTCCTAATTTGAATAATGTCAAAATTTTACATAGTCAAGATAAAACTTCAAAACTAAATATATTAGTCAATGGAAATTTTCAAAGATATGAAGATGTATGATAATAAGATCCTAAACGATCAACTAGATTTATATTACAGTAATGTCTTCAATGTATTAATAACCTAATTTCAGTATTCAAAGTCTGTTAGTAAATATACCCGCACCACTAATGTCCTCGCGGAATTACCTAATCACCTTACCCCTCTCTGGTTTTTCCTAGAACTATTTCCTATAGCCATAAAATTTGTTTGAAATCCTTCTTTAACCTATGTATAGTAGATTTAATATTTGTTAAATTCATTTTTCGTGTGAAGATGACACGTTTAGTGTTGAAACTATAGTAACGACTATATTAAATATCAGTGATAGTAAAACAAAGTAGTTTTATTTATTATTTCGTTAAAATGATAAACTATCACAAAGTAACGGCTTCCACAATTGAATTTTAGAAATTACACAGTTTGTCTATGTTGAGCCAGTTAAAGCCCTTTGAAAAGCAACCAAAGAAATGTTCCAAAAATTAAGATTTGAATAATGACTTGCGGTAGTTAAAATACGACAAAATGGAGAATGCATTAGGTAGTTCGTTCTGCTAATGGTGTAATGAAGCTCTAAAATATCGAATAATTATTTAATGGGAAACACGTAGATTGATTGTAAATTTTAGATTTCTTTTTCATTAGTATTTCAAATTGATAATTCCAAATAATTATATTGTTGTATAGGAAGATAGATAGTACCGGGCATTGACATCCGTGTAGTTTAAGTGTCAAGATTTGCATATGGTTTCATTCATATATCGCGTATATTTTGATTTCATTCAGAAACGTGCATAGTTCGGGTCAACAAAAGATATCGGAACAGATGTAACCATAAAAACGGCACAAAATCAAGGAGCTGGTGGACGATCATGAGCGCGAAATCAGCAAAAAAGGGCTCGGCTGGGGCTGGTGTAGGTGACTTGACCAGAACCTCGATTGGTATAAAAGAACGTCTCGCAAGCGTTGAATAGAATTATTGTCAGTGAGACAGTGCGAAAAGACAGCCAGAGCGATCATTCCAGAAACAACCAGTTGTGCCGCCAAAAGTAAGTTTTCCGCCAGTTACCATTGGAGTATTACGTAATTTTGCTAATTGATGGATGGATAGCCGTTTTAATAATACTCACATGAATATTTGTTGGTAAAGCTATAATAAGGGGGAATAGCCTGTTTGGACCGCGTTTTTAACAATTACTGTTTCTGAACTTCCTTGTGCTTCCCCCGGGTCGGGATAAATTATTATTATACAGAGAAAGTGAAATATCAATGTATGTTCAAGCTATAAATAAATTATTGGGTATAGTTCCGTGTTTATCTGAAAAGACTTTCTGCAACAGCAATTAAGTAGTCAAGAAGTAACCAAGTATTAATTGCAATTAAAGCCGGCAATTGTAATACTACTCAGTCTGTTCTATTGACTCCTGGTTACTTACTTCACTGAGACTACCCTGGGACAAGGCTATCCGTAGATAGCACAGTGATACGCTTTGTGGTAAGGGCCCTAGCAGGAGCCTTTAACGAGGAGTAAGCCTTGGCATAAATCTGGCGCCCGAGACACCAGCATAAGGGCAATCGGATTCAGATCTGGTAGACTTTAAGGAGTATTGAAGCCGTAGAAAGTAATTATCGCCAAAAGTAGCAAGCTACGTCACGGTATGTGAAATATATTAGTATTAGACGAGCGGGTATTCCTTTGGGGAATGCGAAAATTAATTTGTGATAGTAAATCAAGACAGTTAACTCACCCATTAATGAGTTTGAATAAAAATTTTAGATCATTGTGATTTCTACGTAATGTTAATTTTTCAATATTTAGAATAGATTCAACCAAGTCGTAATTGAAATTATAGTCACGAAATCTAATATTCATTTTATAGGCGGCAAATCTTAAGAACTTATGTTGAACCCTTTCAATCCTCATGCGATGAACATTATAAGAAGGATACCATATAGAAGAGCGAAACTCAAGGTGCGGACGCACCAATGCTGTGTAAAGATATCTTATAGAAACAATGTTATGAAAATCGCTAGTAACTCTTTTTATAAAACCTAAGGACTTAAGTTCTTTATCAACTATATAATCACAATTTGCATTAAAAGTAAGCTTTCTGCCCATAATAACATCAAGATCCTTTATTTCTGTTTTACTAGCTAAGATATTGTTATAGATATGATAATCGAAATCCACAAAATTATTGGTTTCATAAAACCTCATTACAAAGTATTTATCAACATTAAGCTCCATCCCATTTTAGTTGCACCATATAAAAAGTTCTGTTAGGTCTTTTTGAACTGTTAGAGGATCTAAAACAGATTCACTGACATAGAAAAGTTGAAAACATACTTTATATCGTTGATGAAAAGAAGAAACAGCAATGGCCCTAAATGTGACCCCTGAGGCACACCCCGTTGGAATATTAATTTCTTCAGGAAAAAAAGTTTCTAGCTTTACTATTTGTTTCCTGTTGGTAATGTAGCTTTTCAACCACTCCAATTATAATCCAATTTTTACGGCAATCATATAACTATACTTACTTTCAAACATTTATCATAATTGTCCACCTGTCATGTTTCATATATTTCTACTTATCATAATTACCATTCCATTACCCAATTTTGAATAAAACTTGAATAAATCAATAGAGAACGTCACTTAGCCTCTTTTTGAAATTTAATTGACGACATCATTATTAACATAAATTTTTTATGAAAATATTTTCATTAAATGTTGATTTCTTATCTCGGTTTTCAATCAATCCTAAGGTATGATATACTGTAATAATTAACTTTTGTAGCGTCTTGAATTCCGAACTAGAAACACATATAAAATAGAAGTAAAGAATAGTAAATCTTAATACAAATCTAAATGTAATTAAAAATTATTTCTTATAATGTGAATGTATGTACTATATAATTTATAACTCCTGTAACTATCAAAACTATATTGTCCAATATTCTTTTATAAATTTTAAAATGTCACAACTTAACATATTCCAATATTCTTAAAAAATACATATTTTAACAATTTTACTTAATGAAATAATATATCATACAATTTTATTACCAAATTCATATTATTTGGTATAATAATAAGTCTATTATAAACTTGCATTCATTCATTAATTTTCCATTGGTATATTCAATTTTTATTTCAAAATTTTGGCACATGCCCACCTATAATTTTTCTCTTACTTACACAATACACAAGAGGTCTAGTGCTTCCTCTGTAGAGAGGAACATGTCACGTTTCCGTTTTTACCAAATTGAATTATTAACAATCTATATTTTTCTTCATTATTTTAAATCTCTTTTATTCCCATTATAACCTTTCATATTTTTATCTAAATGTATTATCTGATTATAAAACTTACTTTAAACCATTTTCTGTAAGTCGGTGTTGATTTCATTTTGAGAAGCTTTTATATTGCAAGTTATAAGTAATACTGTCATGTCAGCATTATTCTGCCGAACAACTTCACTCTTCGTGTGAATCCTACATTGTAAGATTTCGTCAATAAATATTGTAAGTTATGATTTTCATTCACATTTAATTGAGAATTAATAAATCAATTGAACTGATTTCCAAATTAGGTATCATTATATTTCATTAATTAACCTAACTAATTTTCAAATTATTTGTTTATCATGTTTTATTTTATGTGTTAATTTGATTTAATAAATATTATTAAGTTAGTTGTACCAATGTCGTTTCTCTTACATTTCAATTGAATTATCTCAACCAAGAATTCTCAGGGATACGCCATGCCTCTCACCCCCAAACCAATAGTAACTTAAAGACATTCAGCTCTACTAAAAAACTGGCGGGTAGCAGGGGCGGGCGAATAACGGTTTGCTCACTAGTGAGTAACGCCACCACATATTCAAGCGTAGAATAACCTCGAGAAAAAGTCGGGGTAGAATCGGCTCCGTAACTCCACTTAATACTGATGCCGTCCCGATGTTGGGCTAACCACCCGGGAGAGTCTTCCGGGAAGCAAAAGATTGGCCTTCCACATCAGCTCCTCGTCGGATGAGGAGCAGGGACAGGTGGGTGGGGCCCAACACGACGCTCCCGACGATGACGACCGCGATGTAGATGGACGCTATGAGTGGACAAATAAACTTCGGGATGACTTACTGGACTGCTTCGAGCCAGCCCGTAGTGGATATATGGCGCAGCTGTATGGACTTTGGTGCATCATACATACAGAATGCCGTGGTTTCTCCCACAAACCTTGCGGAATCAATTTTTCTACCAACGGAGAACCAGCTATATAGGAACGTATTTCCGAAAGGCTGCAGCACCAGAACCAGATCTAGCCGCACCAGCACCACCTATGCTCCAAAATACAGCAGTTGATGTTAGAACTAGGAGAACGTCACACGAATTCGCCGACCTCTGGAAAATCTGCCCGTGTATTGTGCCACAAAGCGACTCGTTCCGGAAGGACAGAGTGAGAGACCGAACAAATGAATCGAGAAGACCGAACGACGCCAGAAGATTTCGAAGCCAAAATCCAGTAGGCGAGGCAGCACGCAACTCGTATCCCGTGTGTTGATTTCTAACGGTAGGGCTGTCACGTCAAAAATTAGGCGTATAGCCGCCAACTTACGCCGCCACCATCACATACTAAAACGTATAGTGTGGGAATAGGTTTCGAGCCCTGAGCGTGATAAGGGGAAATCTAGCCAGACGGGTTAGACGCATGAGGGAAAATTCCTTGTTTAGCGATAGTCCATCTCGGCTTTTTGTATCTCCACCATCCAGAATTGCTGCAGGTCGGGTAGTTCTGGAAAGGAGTGTACGAGTCATAGCGTACAATTCACCTAGAAACTCCAACTCTAGCACACTTCGAAGCGAAGGATGAGGTCTAACAAGCTCTTGTCGGTACCAAAATCTTTGCTGCTCCCGACCCTGACCGCATAAACATATGGTGGTGGAAGAAATTTCCTTCCACTCATCGCCGTCTGACCAGAGTTTTTGATTCTTGGCTTAAAGAAGAGGTATATTCCAAGCTGGGCTGTCGAGGGGTTCACTGTGCTGCTTTCAGTTCCTAAGAACTACCAGGCGATAGCTTGTGTCACCACCTGCTACAAGATATTTACATGTATCTTGTATGCTAGGTTGTTGAGATGGATCGGTCCGGTAATCAATAATATCAGCGAACAGCATGGGCCCTAAGAACTACCAGACGATAGCTTGTGTCACCACCTGCTACAAGATATTTACATGTATCTTGCATGCTAGGTTGTTGAGATGGATCGGTCCGGTAATCAATAACATCAGCGAACAGCATGGGCAAACAAAGGCATGAAGGGTTGCTGGAAGAACCTGGTGAAAGATAGATCTATCACACAGGACTCTATATTCTATCAGCACAACCATTTCATGGCCTTGACAGAATACCGCGAGGCATTTGATTCAACATCACATGAGCTATTATTATACTTGCTCCAATACCTTGACACTGAAGAGACATATCGCTACCTGGGAATTGGAAAGCGTCCTAATTATGACGCTTCCCAGGTACAGGTGGCTCCCGCAGCAAGAACAGAAACCTTGTTTGAAAGGAACGTCCGAACTTTCGAGTGAGAAAAAGGTGTCTGCAACAAACATGCTTGCCGTTCCAGTCCCGCTCTACTCTTTTGGAATGGTAAAATGGACGGTCGATGAGCTGCATAGACTCGACAAAAACACCCGGAAAATGATGCATATCCATCACAGCTTGCATCCTAGATCGTCCGTTTCCCTAATTTATCTTCCACATCATCAGGGAGGTAGGGGACTCCTCAAGAAGTGTGGTTCTGGACTATAGAGTGTATAGTTCTTAGGAGTTCCAATCCCCTCCCGTGCCTTATCAAAAGTCTCCAATTGGTCAGAGTGCGGGTATCGTTAAGGCATCACAATGAACTGCGAAAGAACTTGGTCTCGAATTTCACATCAGTCAACAAGAAGGCCACCTCGAGTTTCAACCTTCTCGCCTGAAAGCTCAGATAAATGCAGCGGAGCAAACTCTTTTGCTCAGTGGCATGCTGACAAGACAATACACGGTGTTTTCCACAGAAACATCGAAACACTCGACTTGTCAACCAGGCTGACCTTCGGCTTGCTAAGATAATGTAATCAAAACATAGGTTTATCGTCGCAACGTGATGGGTGTGCAGGTTCCTGATGACAGGGCCGTCGAAAGGCGCCTGAGACGCTTGTCCGGCAAAAGCGGTCTCTGAGTACACCCAATGCCATAATACGACCATACGGGTGCTGTATTACCATCTAAGGCAATCGTACGGAATAGACCAAGACCCCGTAGTAATCTTACACGACAGGAGATATTGAGTGCGTTTTTGGAAACGAAACATGCCAGATGTACTGGGATTACCCGTTTCCGACCGTCAGGGTCATACAAGCAAATATGCCTGACGTTGTCCATCTCGATAAACAAACCAAGACTATGTATGCCATCAAATTCTCTGCTCCGGTAGAGATTAACATAGTCTTGAAAGAGGAGGAAATTTGGACAAAGTATCAAGATCTGTTCGAGCACAGCACGCCATACCCAGGGCACAAGGCTGTATTAGTGGTTCTGATTATCGGTGTTTTGGGCGGAATTCGGTATTCGCTGCAAGAATTCTGAACGATCTTGATAGACCGGATGCAGAAGGCAGTCATTCTGGGTTCAATAGTGTTACTTAGGGCACATGATCTGGGAACCTGAAGCCATTTACGGACCCGTGGGGAGGAGTAGCTTAAGTTAACGGATTAGGTTTTCTGGCGCGATTGATGCGATATCGCCGGAGCGCAACAATTTTGATGATAATAATATTTTCAATTGCCTTTGAAATACTACCAACAAAATTCGTAAAGTATACGTCTGAATATACATGTAAATTTAAGATAATAAGTCTGTCTTAAATTAAATTTTTAGGCCAACTACAAACTAATTTGGTTTTTCTTTGATACGACTAGGAAGATCGACATGTAGAAATCATATATACAATGTGTTCTTCTTGTGAGCAAATGATATTTGGAATATTAGAATCACTTAAGTTTTGACCACAGATTTATTTCGGATACGATACATAATCAATGTAATAAGAGATACATCTTATTTTGATGTAATGTATGTTGTAGATATTATAAATTTACACCTTTTTATATTTATTCCCAAAAATCACTTTTTATAATCGACTTCTCCCTCTTCTACGAAACTGCTTTTGTATATGTTTTGAACGACGATTAGTCACATCCTCGTCTTTCTATATCGGGTTTACATCTGTTCTCAAAATATACTCCCCTCTTGTAACCAAGTTTCAATAAGAACAAAAATGTCGTAGTCATTCGATATCAAAAGAAATCCTTCTAAATCAATAATCTTATCTCTTATATCCAGTATTTTAGTAGCGGATTTTTAGCTTATCCTGTAGCAATAATTATTGATCAGCTGATTATGAATTTGAAACGTATGTGCAGGGTCTGTATGTATATGTTCATTGACATCGTTGGATTTCCATTAATGTAATCGATTTTGCTTTTGCTATTTTTTTTTGTTCGAGTCATCAATCGTTTCTTAAAGGAAGTCACACTAGCCCTGTTTATCAGTATATAGGAACACCTGAAGCTTTTTAGATTGATTGCCAACAATATTGGAGATTTTGTCTCTTTGATTCATAGCCGATATAATCAAATCGGCATTTTCAGCAATAAAAAGCGATCTATCTTTTGTCTTATCAAAGTTTCCCAATCTAAACATAGGTTCATAGTATTTTAAATACTTTTTGTTTTTAGAGTTACTTCTATCCTTTTTCCCCTTCATATATTCCAGCTATAAAATATTTCGTTTTTCTTTATAACAGGTTATTTACTGTTGCAGTGCAACAATTTCATGTTTTTTTACTAAAAAAAAAATCAAGGTTTTGTATGTATTCTTATCACCAATTTTTAGAACCTACAGTTCACTACTTACTTAAGGTAACATGAGAGGAGAGTGGTTTGGAATAACTTGATTGAGCATTGAATGAAAGGGATTTATTTAAGCTATTTGCTCGAGTTCGTCTTGTAAAGATAACATGAAAAAGGACCATTTGCAATCCTTGCAGAAAATAACGGTATCAAAATCAACAATATAACGATCCTCAACGTTTCTCTTCCCTCTCACTAGAAACAATAATGTTGTTTCCTCACTTGGATCGCCAATCTCACTGTCATTCATTTGTAGGTTGATTTTTAATATCACTTTGAATCCAAATTGAATAAGGAAGTTATCAACTACATTCTACTAAAAAATTTCGTTGATCGATATTCTATATTTAGTTTTAAGATTTGTTTCTTATTTCTATAAAAATATAAATATCCAGCACAAATGCATATGCGCACATCGCATATACGTATAATGTTAATTCAATGAGATACTTTCATTTTACATCATTATTGTGATAGTTAAAATCAAATGATAGACCAAACATACACTAGTCTAGATAAAAAAAGTTCATTTTTGAATGAACTCTATTACCCGGTATATATCTGATACTGTGAACCTGGAGTTACGGAATAATATAATAATAGATTAATTGTTGAGAAAAGTTAATCTCTAGTTGCAGTGGAAGAACATAAATATTTTATTCAGAAGGGCCGCGCACTTAGCAAATGCACAATTTCAGTATTATTGATCTGACGTGAGCCCACGGGAGCAATACAAGACGTTTTAGTGAGGAATATATGACTGCAATGCGTGTTTTTCTTGCACATATACTTTGTAATATCCATAAAATACATATTGCTATAAAGTTACCCTTTGTCATGTTTCCTCTTTCTCTGCCTGTCGTCCTGGAACATATTCAATTTTATCTCATTCTGTTTTTATTAAACCAAACTAAATTTCCTAAAGTTTGTTTGAATTCATGTATTTAAATATTCATTTTCAGACGCATTTACATACATATGGGACAAAATGATATTCTGCATTCACTTTGAATTTTAAATTTCGATGTAATCATATTCGAAATTAAATCAGTTCATTTTGAAACTCTGCAAAAGTTGATTCACTACTAACTTTGATGATAAGATTGAAAAGTTCCGCGCCCGTTTTTGTTGGGAATGATTTTATATAAACTTCATTCGTAGCAAGTTCCTTCGATAAATAAACCTTTTATTATGCACATCTAGTTTTATTCAATAGCCGATTATTATATCTGAAGAACATGACAGGGACAAAATAACTAGACAACGGAATTTCATAATATGACACTATACTGAAGAATTCGCCCTTGAAATAGGGTTCAGCTTAGTTGGTTAATCTTACATGTGACGCGAAAATTCCTAAACCAATTTTGAAAGAAACCTTCCTGTATTATAACGATTAACCTCTTTCATGCATGCGAAATCTGAATCAAATAAATGATTTTCTGTCAATGAATGATTTGAATAGTTTGATTTTGGATTTGGTATTTGCAATTCCTGTAAGTTCTTCCTATGTAAGATTTTAATTAAATTCATTATACCAAATCCAAATATTTAAGCTTTGCACCATTCCCAAATCTGAATCAAATAAATGTTTTCTGTCGATGAATGATTTGATTAGTTTGATTTTGGTTTCGGTTTTTGCAATTCCTGTAGGTTCTCCCTATGAAAGATTTTAATTCAATTCATTATACCAAATCCAAATATTCAACCTTCGCACCATTCCGAAATCTGAATCAAATAAATGTTTTCTGTCAATGAATGATTTGAATAGTTTGATTTTGGTTTCGGTATTTGCAATTCCTGTAGGTTCTCCCTATGGAAGATTCTAATTCAATTCATTATACTGCTTTAGCTTACAAACATAAATGTCAGAGAAGTTGCAACACACGTAAGCAGATTTTTCTTTTCGTGTCGCATACGAAACCAAATAAACAACGAAACAGTTTGAATTAAAAACTTTTAAAAAATGAACTTTATTTTCACATAAGCACACAACAACATTTATTCTCTAGAATAGCTTTGAGAATAATAATGCAAAAAGTACTAACGTGTTCTGCTAAATCAGTTTCTGGCCAGGGTTCACCGCAGACTTGTTGAAATTTGGCTCCTACCAAAGAAAATTAGTAAGTTACTATGAATATTGTATTATTATTATCATCACTCCTCAATGGATGAACTGCTTCCGTAATTTAGGTTCTGATATTAAAGGTAATAATAATGACGATGTTATGAGCTTGACAATATTCGTAAAGAATTACCAAGCCATTCGTGTGCGACATTGAGTTATAAATCTGGGAGCACACAACCTCTTACATTTGATTGAAAATTCCTACATACTTTCCGAGTTCCCGATATAAATATCTGGTTTCCAAACAGTTTTTTCAGTTATCAATATTATCATATTGAGCCTGTCTTCCGTTCCTAACCTTATAAAATGGTGAAAAACGTATGTATGAAAAATCTGCTAGAGCTCGATTCTATCTTTCGACTTATTCACAGCTTGAAATTCAAAGAACATCTTATTACCTTCATAAAAATCCATCTATAGATGAGAAAAAAACTTGCTATGAATATTTGTGTTAAATTCATGGAACACAATTGGTTTTCCATTCGGAATTTTTAATTATACGGAATACAGAATTTTTGAGCAAAAACTAGTCGCCTCTTGAAACAACTAATTGAATTTGAAATTGCTTGTTGCACTTAAAAAACAAGAGTGTGATTCTTGAAATAATGGCCCAGAACGGAAGGAATGCATTTTAATGACATTTAATCAAGAAACCATCCGCTCGATGTCAACGAAACGTACTGTTAGTTATGTAGTATTTATTAATTTATAATAATATTTTGTCAGACCATTCATGTTCCATTTACTGGTCGTATATCTGCCAGGTACTAGTAATTATTTAATTACAATTTCCTGCGGTATATATCTACGAGATAATATTTGTTGATATTCAAGTCCAAGCGCGCAATATCAATCGAAAACTGAGCTTTTGCAACACATTCATACATTTACAGGAATAATTCCTTGCTGGTTGACCTCTTACATTTACCATAACTAGGTAGTGAAATCATTAACAATTCAATAACGGATCGTACTTCGGGAGGGACTATGACGAACGTTCACTTCAACAGAAAAAGGAGAAATTAATAAATTGTATCTCAACTAAATGTTGCGAAATTTCGGAGCTGAATTCATACCAGTAGGTATCACAAAACATTCACATTCCTTATCGAAGATACAAGTCATTGAACATGATGAGGTAGTACGCAACTCTTGTGAAATTTCGATGATACAAATTGGTTTGAAACAGTTAAATAATTATTTTACCAACAAGAAATATTTACAAAAAGTATGACCGTTTATAGTAAGTGAGGGTAATTCCTCGGTCAAGAAGACTGTAACTATAGAATACTAGCAGTGTGCTTTACCATCATCCATATCATAGTAGTGAACTACCTCCAACGACGTCATATTCAGCAAGGATTCTCTACCTAAGAATAAGCGGCCGATTCAACCATTTTCAAGATTTGTGGCGGTCTAATGCGATCTAATTCAGAGAACCCACTAAATTCAGAGAGCTCACAAGACAAAAATAGTCCTTTTCAACAGAAAAGGGAAATGGGCGAGCGTATGCTACTTAAGCCACTTCATGTCATGAAAATTTCAGTGAATTTTAAGTCTTCCATATTGACATTTATCGCACTAGGAAATATGGGTTCGAATACGCTCATTTTTTTCCTTTATAAGTCTTATTTAATTGCTCCCTTGTAAGAACTTCCAATGCGAAGTTGGTATACTTGGAACATCTGGGAATACAATGAGACTTTTAATTTCATTATTTAGTAAAACTGAAAGATAAATAAGGGCAGATTACAGTAATCAAAGTTATTGAATACTACTTGGAATTACGTACGAATCAATGAAATTACATTTTACAGTATTATATGATGTTCCTTATGTACATATGAATAAAGACCAATTTGATAAAGGTTTAAAATATCTACGACACCGGAAGGTAGAGTTGTGAGGTCATACTATCGGAGTCAGCTGTCGGAGGTTGAATACCTGGGTATAATCATCAAAAGCAAGGAAACATGGAGATCTCATCTCACAGGGAGATGTAAAATAGTAATTATGGTACCAAGGTATTAGAATAATAACAACCCGAGGGCCACATTGTTCTTCCCAGGAGTATCCGAATGTATGTCGGCCGAGGGTTTATTATCCTCATAACACCCGTGGTGCTTTGAGCGTACAATGCTCTAATAGTTTGTTATATAATTTGAGACGTTTGGGATTTTAAAAACAAAATTTTGACATTGATGATTGATTAATTTGCCATCTACGAATTCTATAACAGTACAGAGGATTATTTGATATGAAAAGAGGAATAGTCTTTGGCAATGACAGCAATAACCAAGTAATATAATATCTTGTGCATTGTCAATAACGCTAGACCATTCATCTGTTTTGGGTTGAGAATCTTTCAAAGGAGTGTAGTTGAAGGTTTTAAAAGCTCCCAAGAACTTAGCTCAAAATAGATGGTATTGACCATTAATATGTATCGCGATATTAATAAAGGTTAATTGAATTATGTTAAAATGTTGCTATCGTAATGCGTTATTAATCCATAATGCCCTAGGGCAGTATGAAAGTTTATAACGACCTAGAGCATTATTTCAAATGTAATGTCTCAAAATAGAGTAGGACGCTAAGGTAAGTTCCGATCTTTGGTGGTGTTGGAGAGAGATCGGAAAAACCTTAGCAGTATCTCCAAAGATAGCTCTATGCGTCTCAAGTTACAAGCAACCGTGTCCCTCATGCGAACAACAACTACAGCAGCGACAGAAGCAATTCTCTGCCTCCCACTTCTCGACTTTCAAGTAGATGTAGTCGCCACAGCATCTGTAATATAGCTGAATACAATCGGACTGTATACAAGGGAAGTACAAAAGGCAAACACTGCCACTTAATGAACGAAGCGGAAAAGAAGTCTTCTCTTGGTAGGTAAACAGACAACGTGCCACCACACTACTTCTTCAAAACCCTATGAAGAAAAAGAAACCCAGGATAATCCAAGGAAGCGATTTATGCACTTTGTCCCAAAACAGCCGAATATGAATTAGGACTGCATCGGGAATATTTACAAAAATCACTATGAAACAAGCACACTATGGGTCTAGTGGATTTCCTGCTCTGTATGGAATACGAAGAAAAGGACGAGGCAGCGGAGCACCTGTCCAGCCGTGAGGAACATTATAGTGCCTGTTGTGGACCTTTGGCCGAACATGGCCTCTGAGTGCTATGCTCTTGTTTGACCGAAATCTAGGGTAACGATAGCTAGAAACATTCTGGAGGCTTCTCATTTGCACTATCCATAATGATACTAATGAAGACTAAGTTATATGACCAATAGGTCTTAACCCAATTCTGTATCCAGAAATGTATACACAAATATGTCGTTGCATGGTGCTTGGATATCGTGCATGCTAATACGGATATGTTTGAATTAATTTATTCGTGGAATTGATATGGTCAGATTTAGCCTCATTGTATTTGAATCGCCACTGTCCAGTTTTTGATTTTGTTACCTTTTATTTACACTCAGCTGGGTCAGGGGGCTGTCGTGTCATGTTCTAATTGATGTCTTGTATAATAGCTTTTTCGAGTTTGGGAATTATTGTCACTCCTGCTATTCCTATATCTCAGGTACATACTTCAATCATGCTTTAATCATAAGTTTTACGATTACTTTACGAGGGATTTGTTTCCGAATTCCAATCAAGAATTTATTCACTCTCATTTGGTTGGAAAGTCTTTCCAAGATTTCAAGATTTTCTGCAAATCTGATCGCCTTTTGTGAGTTGCGAATTGAGAATTTTTAATATTTTAATCCCTCTCCTGAGTTGTTGTGTCTTATTGTTTAATCTAGTTTGATATGCTTGAGGATCTAGATTGATACATAATTCTCCTGGGTATTCTTTTTTTCTTAAATAAGGGTTCTAATTTTTCTAGGGGTAATTATTACTTTTGATATCTGAAGTAATATTGGGTGGAGGTACTATCCCAAGGAGCTTGTTGGATGTTCTTCACAAGTATTTCTAGCACATCTTCGTTTCTTAATAAGAAAAAAATATCTTCAAGTTTGAAGCTCTGACAATTAGTTAGACTAATAGTTAATCACGGAGCCATGTCTTTCCGTATGACACTATCGCTCGGGGTGAGAAGAATGGGAGAATAGTCATAGTTCAAATACATACCTCCTCCATTTGCATAGGTATAGTTTACAGAAACATTTCGATTCATGATGGAATTAATTAGATCAGAAATTGTCTTGAGATCAGTTGACCAATAAGTCGGCTTGTCAAGTGACAATGTTCCGCATAAATGTTGGGTGACTGCTGTTGATTCTATAGAACAAAAAAGTACTTGAGAAACTATATATCTCCCATATATTCTCCAGTATTCATTAGTGAGTAAATATCTGAAAAATTGTTAATTTTCCCTGGTGAGTTCTGGAGAATATCTGAAAGATACAAAGCTATTCATTTCATACTCTTGAATAACTTTCTGGAAATATTAGAAAGATCAAATCTGCTAGCTTATCCACTGATACAGATCTAATATATGGCACTTAATGCCAGTTTCCTGAATAATATTTTAGATTTTGAGAACTTTCAAATTCGCATTCTTGGCCCTGAATATTAACTTCGTACTAACTGTTAGTTGTAGTTACGGAAATTAATTTTTCATTATTATCAGAGTACTTCAATATGTCATCCAATTAATCATTCATATTCTATAGTTCAGGCTATACCACTGGAAGGAAATGGAATGATAGGTAACCTGTATATAAGTTGAGAAAATTCGAGTACGATTCATCAAATAATATAGATTGCCAGGATTGCATGAATACAGTCGATATTCAGCTCTGTTGTATTCTAATAAAAAATAAAACAAAACGTTCTCATACAATTGGGGAAATATGTCAGAAAGAGAGGATAAATTTCATTTTATGAAGCAAGTATGAAAATAAAAATGAAACAAGAAGAGGAAAATAAAAATCTAGCACACATATAAATTACTTTTTAATATCACAGCATCATGAATCATTGCAGAAAAGCGCTGAATTTTCCAGGACGGATATTTACAAATTTAATACATTACTCATTTTTAATTTTAATTGCAAATTTTATGAAATAATATTTCTTTGGAATTATTACTTAGTTTCATTCTCCCATTAAAATCTAATTTCGCATTGTGTAGAGAAATTAACACAATGCATATGATCCTCTTATATTTTAACTGAATGGAATATACTTTGATATCAAACATCAAGAAATTAAAACAAATTAATATGTTACAATTTCAATTATTCGCATAATGTACAATTAGTTGAAGAAAGTTCGCACTTTAGTTGATGTCTTCTGACGATGGTCGCGATACCGGAACATACGTAAATATAATAGGTATAAGTGTTATATCGTTACCTATGTTTTAATTGGATTTCAAAACACAAGTCGGCTGCAGACGCATTTGAAGTCATGCATTCTTTCCTAAATTACATTAATGACGGTAAATCAATCCTTGATTGGGAATCTTATCTTATCAACAGGGATTGGAGAAAACATTAAACCAAAGATAGCTCCAGGGTTTTGCTTAATTATTGGGGAAATTCGGAAACAAATCCCTCGTAAAATAATCGTAACTTATGATTCATGCATGATTGAAGTATGTACCTGAGATATAGAAAGCAACAGAAGTGACAATAATTCCTAGACCCGGAAAAGCACGGAATGAAGTCTTGTCTCACATCCAAATCTACTCACTCTCTGAAATTTCTAAACAATTCTGAACCAACAGTTAGACACCTCTCTCCAACAACAAGTCCATAGGATCTAAGAAATAATTGAACAGTAAGTTCTTCAATGTGGGCGTTTGACAAAGTGTGGCATGAAGGCTTGTAAAATAAGCATGCTTTTCACCAAATAGTCCTTACATTTATTTAGGGCCCTTATATTCCAGATAGAACTTACTTTGCACTGAGAGGAACTATTACATTATTCAATGTATTGGTTGCTATTATACAAAAATGATATGCATCAATTAGAACATGACACGGTAGCCACCTTTGCTGAGTGTGAATCAGAGTTAACAAAATCAAAAACTGGACAATGGCGAATCAAATACAATGAGGCTAAATCTGACCATGTCTATTAAATAAATTAAATAAACATATCCCTATCAGAGTGAACGATATCCGAGTACCATGCAGCAAAATATTTGTATATACATTTTTGGATACAAGAATGGGTCTGGACGATGACCTTAGACTTCATTATGATCATTGTGGAGGGGGTAAGCGAGACAGGCTTCCAGTATTTTTCTATCGTCAAACTATGTTTTGCCCAAGAGCACAGCACTGAGAGAGTTATCACTAATCTTCATCAGGTATGGGCGGAGCTCCTCCTTTTCTTCACATGCCCTACAGAGCGGAACATCCACTAGACCCATAATATGCATGTTTCGTAGTGATCCCTGAAAATATTCCCGAGATTTAAATTCGGCTGTTTTGTGCATTCATCGCTTACTTGGCTTGTCTGCAACCTGAGATATCATCCCATCGTTCTTGAGCGCTTTGAGTGTTCACTTTGAGAATGTTCACTTTAAGAATGGCATTATTGTTGCATTGTAGTCTGTTAGGCCATTTCCTTTGAAGAAACTATGAATGTAGTTAGCGTTTCCCGCTTGGCTCATGGTGCTGTTTCTTTCTAATAGTAGTCTGGAAGTCATAATTCAGAAAATTTAATTCTATATCTCTTAATGTACTTACACGAAATATTGGCCAATAGGCAAAGACACGTTAAATCTTGTTTATACTTACCCAGAACATTTCTCAGTCACTTCTATTGAAATACATAACAACCAGGATGCTGTCATTGAACGAGTACTGTGATACTCTAACTTACACTCATCACGAATCGCATCGTGTTCATCAACGATCCTATCCTTTCAGAGGTTTATATTTATAAAAATATAAGAATCTGACGGGACTAAAGTGGTGTAATTGATGAACACCCTACATACATACATATGTATATATATATATATATATATATATATATATATATATATATATATATATATATATATATATATATATATATATATTTTACATTAGTGCCGGGTCAGCCTGGTTGACAAGCAGAGCGTTTCGATGTTTCAGTAGAAAACACCGTGTATCGGCTTGTCAACATGCCGCCTGAGCATACGCATCTTGCTCCATGGCATTTATCTGGGCGTTCAGGCGAGAAGATTGAGACTCGAGATTGCCTTCTAGTTTGCCTTCTGGACTGATTCGAGACCAAGTTCTTCCGCAGCTTATTGTGCTGTCTTAACAATAAATGCTTGTTTACGATGTCAGATAATACATTATCTTTTTAGGTTGAATTAAAAAGACAACAGAAAGTGGTAATTTTCTGAATTTGGTTAAGTTTAAATAAGATTATCACAAAGTTTTGAAAGATCAAGATCAATTTTGTTGTTAACACAACTGTTTCTTTTAATTTGGATACTTTCCAATATTAAACGTATATCATTATTTTTCTCAACATTCAAAATGTGTGTATTAATGTAGTCAAATGAAAGGTTTGTGCCTTTTATATGTTTACTAAGTGCAGTGGATGAATTTTCCGTATATTTATGCACGCTCAATCTTTTATCAAGGTATTGGGAAGATTGGCCGATGTATATGCGTGTATTCGGCTTCTCTATTATTATGATTGAAATGAGACTTGCTCTTGACGTTTCGCCAGTTTATTTCTATCTTTATAAAAATTGTTATGTCAATTAGTGTTTCCATGTAATTTATAAAAAAATAGATGACTATGATTAATGACATTCCATCAATCATGTCTTTAGCAGATTTGTGTATTGAAATTCAATTAAAACCGCAGAAAACATTGCATGGGTAGTGTGTGAAGAGTATTACAAGAAAATGAAATGAAAAGCATACGACCGATTATCAAATTGATGTGCGTCCAATAGATTGAAATTTGCTAATCCAATACCTAAGATGAATTTCTATTATTTTTACATGTCGGAATAACTACGATAATCTCACGGAATTAGCTATTCGATGTTTTACATTTCAATGTTTTCTATGTAATACATCTAGTACTAAATATCGAGTTAAGATTGTTCTATTGGAGTTAATTTGGAAGCTTTGTTAGAACTGTCACAATGTCAGATAATACATATCTTTTGAGATTGAATTAAATAGACGGGAATAGAAGAGATAGTAAAAATTAAAAATATCTGAATTTGATTGTTTGAATCAGAATATTATAAAGTTTTGAGAGATGGGAATCAATTTTTATCATCAACACAACTGGGTTGATCAATTAAGACACTTTCTATTATTAAATGTCATTTTTGTCAATATTCAAAAATTTTTATTATCGTAATCAAATGAATGGTTTGTATTCTTCATATGTTCATTAAGTGAAGTCGATGAATTCTTTGTATATGTATGTCCCTTCGATCTTTCATCGATGTATTGGGAAGATGGGCCGATGTATACTTTCTCGCAATATACAAGAGATGGAATATACAAAGTGCGCTATTTTTTTAAAGGTATGCCGCTTTTCAATTTTGCAAAGACATTTATTTTTCTGGTTTGAAAACTCTTTTGGCATAGATGTAGATCATGAGGATTTACTATATCACCATCAATATATGGTAATGATATGTATTCCTCATTATACTTACTGGTTTTCATTGTAGTAGAGGAGGAGTTATTAAATTTATGAATTTTATCCTTGGTTATCAATAGCTCAGAAGAACTTAGTTTAATAGATCTATTTATCTAATTCAAGATAAAGTTCTTTTGTATCTTTAGGTACATCCAAA
Organism: Endomychus coccineus; assembly: GCA_958510875.1. NCBI lineage: Eukaryota > Metazoa > Arthropoda > Insecta > Coleoptera > Endomychidae > Endomychus > Endomychus coccineus. The sequence continues at coordinate 112,207,676 of OY294069.1, forward strand.
TTGAAATTCGAATATCTTCCGGACCAAGTGGGTTTGGTGTACCATTTAGTTAGTCATCATTTAGTTTTCGTAAGTTGAATCTAAAAAATTAATTTCATTATTATTTTCAGCTTCAATTATGAATTGTAATTCGGGTGAAAAGAATTGAAATAACTCAAACATTCATCACATTTATCTATTGGGATGGCAGCGATACAATCATCAACATATCTGTTGAAGAAGGTTACATTATAATCTAATTGAGGTATTACATTTTCTTCAATGAATTTTTCGAAAAAAATTTAATAATATTTATTATGAGGAGCTGCTGGGTTGTAAAGTAACTCTTGGCATGGAATGGAAAACCAAGATTTTGTGAAGCGGTTTTCACAATGGACATCCCATGGGAGTGTGCTGTTGGTATTAATACCAAGCATGTATACCATCATCTGCAAAGCTGTGGACGGGACAAGTGGTCACTTCCAACAGATGGTTGAAATCAAGCAGAAACAAAGTTGGTGCTAAGACAGATTCCTCCTTTTGTTCCATTAACTACAATATGGTGTGATCCGAAAGTCCGAAATTCCTAACCTGACTCATCATGTTAAGAACAATGAAATTTCTTCAATCACATTCAATAACATCCGCATCTAAATGCAAATCTAAAACCACACGTAGCATAATTACGTCTTTAGTTTAATAAGTGAACGATTTTCTGCCAAAGTAATTGGGTTACATGAGACTTAGTAGTACATTAATTTTGTTAGTTTTTGTAGTCATTAATGGACTGATGACGTTGATATTATAAGTGAGGCTCAGTTTTCACAGCATTCAGCAATGGGCGATTAAATTAAAAATAAAATTTCTTCTCTTCTGAATTTGTACACTATGCTAATTCTATTTCACTATTAACGTTATTGAATGATTTTTCCGGTAATTACTATCTTCTATGGATGACATTCAGCTTTTATTGGGAATATTTATGTATTCAAAAAATCGATGGTGCGTCCTCTTCGAGAAAACGTTCGAACCAAAAATGCAAAACAATATTGTCTGGACATAAATATAGGGGGGTAGGTTGAAAACGAAGATCCTATATATGTTTATCGAAGATAAAAAATATAAATACTGAATATACTGAGTCGCTGAGAGATTTCAAAAAATCAATAATTCAACCCATTTTATGTTTATCTCATAGCGATCAGATGAAAACCAAGTAACGAATTAAACTATTCCATGAAGGGAAATAAATGAATTCTGCCAGGTAATTTAGGAAAGATCTGCTTTCCTTCATACCAATTGAAACTGATTACCATTCGATTTGTCGGTGTCATTCAGGAACGGCATACAGGTGTGAACAATCAGAAGACGAAGAAGAATATACAGAGATATAATAAAACACTATTACTTTGTTTTATATCACTTATAATATAGAACACTATTGATGTGACTATAGTGTCGACAGCTAGCGTATCTTTGGAATGATACAAAAGTATAAATTAAAACAAAGCTACCATTCTAGAATTTTTTCACTTTTGGTTACACCGGAAATTGATATCAACTTGTTATTCGAAATTTCTTCGAAAGTAAGAGTGAGTTTAAAATATATATATATTGTATACTTTGACTACACGAGAAGGAAACCTATAATGTTCGAATAACAGCAGTGAAATGTAGGGAGAAGAGATAGGCATTCGAATTTTTCTTGAAGGTTTGAAGATTATAGATATAGGGAACGACCTGACTAGGTAAAGAGTTCCACAACTTCGCTGTTCGATAGAACAACCCTACCGTAATTCTCAACTGTTTGAGTTATTACATTTATTCAAAAACCTATAGCGTTTGCAGAGTATTATCATGAGCATAATGTAGGTTAATGATCTTAAGGAAACATTCAATGAGTTATGAAACTACGAAAAAAGTTAGAAAAAAATAGTGTAAGCATGTCATGAAAGTAGCAACTTAAAAATCTCAATAACATAATTTTTTAAATAGCACAACATATTTTTCCCACAATCAAATTGGCCAATTGATTCTTATTAAAAAAATATAAGGTACTGTGCGACTATATCAATTTTTAGAGGAAATCTGAAAAAAAGTGATGACTAAGGAACTTTGTTACCGCCTGGGTGCAATAAGCGAGAATACAATCCAATTGCAAGCACAATAAACCACAGGTGCTCTAGGTATTAACGGAAGCACCTCAATAATAAACAATAATAATTCAATTGGTACCAGCCTATTGCAAGTTGGTTCCATGTTCAATGATAAAATAAATCCATAATCACTTCATTTGAATATATTTCTCAATAAAATGCTGATGACATTAACTGTTATTCATGGCAACCTGAATGAGTTTTGCGTATCAGTCTATTGTTTCTTAGAACTTTGTATTAAATTATTTTTAATTCAAAGTCGCACAAGTTTGAAGTAAAAATTCATGAGATAATAATTTTGTAGATTCACATTCAAATAATTTTGTTGAACTTGAAGAGCGTTTAAATGATTTTAGATCGTCAATTCATCAATATCGCGATTTAGAAACAAATATTTCTGATTTAGATTTATCAAAGGCCAATCCAGACAAAGCCGACTTATTTCAAATTAACAAGTGATATTAATATAATATTATCATCATCTGCAGATATTTCGAATAATAGCATCAACACAAATAATCAAAATAATAAGGTTAGTTTACCCGAAGTCAATTTATCATTTCAGGCAACTTTAGTGGGATAGTACCTTATATATTTTTAATGAGATTCAATCGGCTAATCTGATGGGAATAAATATGGGGTGTTAGGTATTTAAATAAAGGAAGTTTTAAAGATATTTCTAAATTTTTTCGAAATTATCCTCCGCAGAATTAGTTTTGAAGATAATCGCGTTGAAGTAAGACGCTGCAAACGCTACTTTTTTCAAATTATAATAACTGAAAAACTGAGCTGAGAATCCAGGTAAGATTGTATCAACAGGCTCAGTCTTTATTTCGACGAAGAAACCGAAGATGTAAGAAAAGTTGGGGTGATCTATTCAATATAGAGTTGATTTCAACTTCCGGTGTGACCGAAAGTGAAGGAAGATTGGAAATATTTTAGAACTATGAGTCCTTTTTGAAAAAATATTGTACAAACAATTGAAAACTATATTTCTTTCAAATTTGGAGATACGTCCAGGGGTACGTTGAAAACGAACGTCCAGTATAGTGCATAGTATAAAGAGTACATGTACTAATCCATTATGCACAGCCTGTAGAACTATCCCCTTAAGTGTTTTACAATTTTCTATCTAAATTAAAATGTTTAACGACGCCACTCCTACAATTTGTTATCTTTCAAAATACGTAGTTCAAACAACAATGAATTTATTACAATTCCAATAGAGTTCTGATAATTACAGCCTCGAACTGTAATAAATTAGTCGAGTGTAAATTGTGAAGAATTTAATGTTGATATCATTTTAATAGTTATTATTAACGGTTGGATTGCGCAAGTTTACTTTCTAGCTTATGAAATCCAAGTTAGCTTTCTATGCAGCCAGATAATATCTCTACGTTGTAGTTGGTATTGTTTTCAGTACTTCTCAAGAATTTCCTGGAAACGTAGGTTTACATTTATTTATGACTATCGAAGAATTTATTTCATTTGTCTTCGGAATTCGCGTAAGTAAAATTATGCGGATACTGTTTGACTGCCGTTGATATTACAACTAATGGCGGACATGAGAGAATATATTATAATAATTGTGTGATCAATCTGTATGCATCTTTATTTATGGCGATGAATTAAATATTTATTCATGTGCAAACTTCGGAATTTTATAGATAATAGTTCCAAATTTGACTTATAATTTATTATCCAGATGGAGAATTTCTTGGTGAATGTGAAATAATATAACGTTCCATATAAGCCTATTGAAAATTTGAATAATTGTTAGCTCCCAAATAACAGCTTCAACATATTAAAAATATTTTGGGAACCATATTTCGTGATACTGAATAGAATCTGCCTGCTCCTCTGTAAATGTTGTGTCGATCGCAGTTCAGTTCGTAATTTGGTTGATTGCGATGCCGATGTCTGTTCAGTGTTGTCAGGTTAACCAGATTTTCAATGTTTTTGCTTAATGCACAACCGCATTAAATGATAAATATGATTTCACTGCTGAACGCACTATGGTTTCATTAAATATTGCACATTAACTAATAACACAAGATTATCACTATATCAAACTGTAACTATAACATTCTCTCAACTAAAGCACCAGAAGACAGTAACACATTTCTACTAATCACTTATACTTAATTTTGTTATTTCTGACGAAATGTTATATTTAGACCAAACCATCAACACTTCTACAGTTGTTCCGGAAATACATGTACAGGATTTTAGCACAATGTCGTTTTCTTCTTCTACACTGCACCTCTGTTTCGTTTACCTGCGATTTTACTGACTGTTGAGATACTCAGTTATACAGCTGCAGCAACTCTGTCTATAATGGCAGTGTCAGGAAGATTTGGCCTCATTTCAGGTTCCTCTCCAAAGTAATTTATTTTTGAGCAGAAGAACGATGTCTGTACTTCTGAAGGTTAATTCAATTAAAATTTACATTCACAACGAACAAGTGTGAAGTCAATTGAATGAAATTCACTGATTTATCTGGCAACTTTGGAAAGTGTTGCCAATGTTGAAATGGTCCTGGTTTGACTAAGACAGCGCGGCACTTTTTATTCAAATGAATTGGATTACGACTTATGGTGAAAATGATTTAAAATTACTTTACAGCATGCTATCCGCGAATGCGAATGTTATTCCTAATATTGTGTTACATGCAATTCTTAAATGATATCTGCTCTAAATTTGTAAATCGAACATGGTCTGTGTGGAGAAGAGGATGTCAGTTGTTACTCGAAAACACTTACGTGTCCACGCACGGAAATTTTGGAAAAATTTCGTTTCATTTGAACATAAAAGCAGAAACGTATGTTCAAAGTCTATCAAAACTGAAATAATTCTTCAGAATTTCATTAGAATTGATTTCATTTATTTAAGAATTTTGTCTCGAATTATTGAATAAGATCTATTTTTGAGCAAAAAATTGCAATAGCGCAACTAATAAAATTCAGCTAAAAATGAAAATAGAATGACTGGATTAATATGAATTATAGGTTCATCGGGAAAACTAAATGATCGACAAAATGGTCGTTTTCAAAAGGGGCTGATGTATTTTGTCACAGAATTCAAAGTTTATTGCCTTGTCAAGGTGAGGTTTTACACCATCTGCACTCAAAATTATTATCCAGATAGTGGGCTGTGAAACTCAACGACCGCGTTGATTATCCCGGGTTTCTATGAATGGCGCCACCTGTTTAGAGCGGTGAAACATCAGTATGTAGTAGTTCTTTTTTGAACTGGAATCCATCCGAAAACAACATAGTTTGAATGAAGATAAAAATTTGGGGATAATTACAAAATAGAGCTGGTACAGAATAGCTCACCGAAAATTAAAAATTGAACATATTTGGAGTGCGAAAGAATGCCACTGAAAATTTACCATTTTCCACCCAAATTAGGTAATTTTATAAGTAATATCTTTATGGACTCGGTGTTACTTTGAAGCAAACTAATTTATTTAAAATACGTATAATAACAAAAGAAGATACAATTTCAAATTTACATAAGCTCCAAAGTTTAGTTGCTCAAATAGAACGATGCTACAATAGTATAAGGTTATCTACAAAATTATTAAAAATCAAATATGAAGTTGGTCATTTAATAACATCAATTCGGAAGAATGAGTAAATAATATTTCTATAAAATGTTTTTACCATGTTGATAATTCAAATGAGTGAATGTCCAGAATTGATTTCTTCAATAAATAATAGTGGCGAAACAATTTATGAATTTTGGTTAAAAACAGAACACTATGATTTTTTAAGTAAATTTTTGCCGTCAAAACGTCAAAAAATTTGAACATGTTATACGCCAATTTTGTTAGAATACAAAGAGGATTCTAAATGAAGAATACAAAATTCCAGGTCCGTATTTAAAAAAATAAAGTAGATGATTTTCAAAAAACGAAACATCGAATTTTATATTTGGCAACGTCATCTTGTAGAGGGGATTCATTTTGAGACATTATTCTTATATCTTCTGAAACATTCGCAATCTCTAAAAGTTTCCGAGATTTTGATGATTTAGCTCGAATATGAATCACCCTGTACATTTTATCTACCACAGTAGTTTAGTAAATCTATCTGAATCATAGTTCACACAGTCGTAATTCAATCTATTGAACAAAGGATTTCATCCAAGCTCATTATAAAAATATTGACAATCTAACAGTAGGAACAGAAGTAGCACTTAGACTGAGTATGATATGAGTGATGTGCCAGCAACCCAATAACCCCAAATAAATCACTAAATGAAAACCTCCTGCATGTATAGAAAACAGAGTTTTTAGACCGAAATAAATTCATAGAATTGAAATATGAGCCGACATTCCAATTTCAGAAAACATACAATTGCAAATTTGTTGATAAATATGAATCCCCAAGCTCATTCGCCATAAGATTTATTGAATATTTAGAAAGAAGAGGTAGGTTTATGTTTCTTATGAGTGTGTCGAGCAACGATCCCTCCACAGCGACCATGTGGTCTATTATGGCTCACTTCTGATAATTAAGATGGAGTGAGCATAGCGAAAATTCTCTCCTCCTTTCACCTCATAGTTCTTGGTTTCTACATAAAGGTCGAACGGGGACTCCGATTCACTTAGTTTTCATGGAATATAGATAAGATGATTAAATTTACTTGTTCTAAATTCGATGTCATACCTTAAGCCGTGTTTGAGTTATACATTTTAAACACTCATCCATATCATTGGCAGTGCTAAAGAATCCAGCTTGTGCAACTAGATAGACTGCGGCTTTCGCTCTTGATCGGCTTATGCGAAAGACGGAGTGAGTATAGCCGAATCGAACTCGCGATAATATACAGACTGTGGCTCGCGATCTTAATCGGCTTATGCGAAAGAAGTGAGTGTAGGGAACGAAGTCGCTTTCATTTCACTCAAACAGCACGTTATTGCTTTCTACATAGCGGTCTAAATTTCACTGTTGAAGGTGTGTAGTACGGAAAATTAATAAGTATTTTTACGGTGGTTTTTAGATTTGATATTCAGTAGGTACCTACTTCACCTATAAAGTAGATAATATGAAGTATATAGCATTGGTTGGTTTTCTTAATGGTGGTGGTTTATTTACAGAATGCCACCGTCAGTATGGATTTGCGCAACTAGACCTGCTGCGGTCCGCCGACGTGAGACTCCAGTAGAGACAGCACAAAGGAATGCAACATGCGAAAAAGTTACTTCATCTTAACCCTCCCGGAATGAGTACTGATCGCCCCCTAGAATTTCATCCAGCAGGTTCTCTATAAATAAGGCCTATAAGTTTGCTGGTTGGAGTTTTGTTCTTCTGGTATAGAAGATGTGTCTTACCGAAAATCTAAGATCTGATCCTTTTCCCATCTGGGCATTCACAAAGAACGTGTTTCGCTGTTTCATCATTCTCGAGACATAGTCGACATTGAGCCTCCTGTACCTACCTATGAGGTACGTAGATTTAACCTGCTTTACTCTAGGAGTATTTGAGCTATTGTTCTAGAAAGATTTCTAATGAATGCTGGGGTTAAACCTGTTGAGGTTTGCCAGTACTGAAGTATTCTAATTTCAGTCGAGGATTATATGATAAAGCGATTGTAGCTGTGCTTGCTGATATTCCAAGCATTGATTCTGGTACACCTATAAGACATGTTTGCTCATACATAAATACCCCTTAAAAAATAGGAAAAGAATATTGTTTCAAAATATTCAAATTTCAGAATCAACGCATATGTAAATAGCATGTATCCCCAAACTGGAACAGAATGGGCGTAGATTTATGATACGCATGTCAGTACCCCTTATCTGCCTCAACTCGCGGTATTAAAAATTCCCAAATTGGTCAAATCGATATACTTTCCACCGATTTACTGTTCTACGTCTACCTTCTACTCTAGAGATAGAGCCACCGACTTCCCTTTTCCTTTCGCACAAGTTCTTCTCCTTGTCTATCTTATTACAGCTCTAGCATTCTCACAAGACTCTCCTATGACACCGCTCTATCTGACTTAATTTAATGTTGAAAATATTCTTATCGCAACATAATTCACTGTCAAATTAATTGAAGAACTTCTGGATTGGAAAAATACTCCACCAGCAATAAAACAGGTAACATCAAGCCTTTGTATAGATCAAAACTGCTTTATGTTTAATAATAAATTCTACAAGCATAATACCACTCGGCTCCCAATGGGATCAACGTTATCCTCATTAATATTCGAAATATTCATGAATCATGTGGGAAATCAAATATTCCTTTCAAGGATTCATCCCTTTCCCAGAATAACTCATTAAACTTTTTAGATCTGAACATTTTCCATACAGGTGATTGAACTAAACCATGTTCACTAATTTTGTTTGTATGTTCAACGTTATCTACTTACACACTCGCAAAAAGTATCTACATTTCTAAATAACCAAAAAAAAAACTTCGGATAACTCATATTCCTTGATCGTAAATAACTCAAACTCCAAGGCCATTTTGTAGTATAAGAAAATAAGCTATAGAAAAACAGCTTATCGCGAAATCTGAGAAGAAGCTTGAATTAACCCAAAAGTTGGACCAATCTATCCTTCAAACTACAACTGGTAAAAGGAAATTAGAGTGTGCTCCATTAACCAGTTTCTCATAAACAACAAACTAATATTTGTTAATTTTCTTAAATAAAAAAGAAAACAAAATGCAGATTTAGGTTTTTGGGGTCAAACTGAATAATTTATTTCCGAGTTATAGCCGGCTGAAATTTTCCACGAGTCGAGAAACATTTCAGAACCGGGTATCCGATCGATTTGAGAATAGTATAAACATACAAGACTTTTTAGTGAGAAAACGTTTTTTCCAAAACACATATTTTGCAAACTCAAAAAATGATGGATTGTTTGAAACGGAAAATGATTGTCTGAAAATAAATCTTTGATAAATTAGAAAAACTTCTAGTGAGTAGTCGAAAGTAATATAAAAATTATGTACGCTTCAGTATTTTCGGAAACTCATATTTTCACAAATATCGACGTTGTTGAAAAATCATCAGTTTGAATCTTTGAGATCATATCAACTTCCGGAATTTTTTTTTTGTTAGTTCGACCTATCAATTTGTTGTAAACAATAAATTGACAATTTGTTTATTGTCAGAAAATTATTCAAACATCAAATCAAACGATATATTCGGAATTTTTGGACCAAAATAAACATTTTTTACATTTACGACTTTTTAGAAAAATGCTTATCTCCACATTTCGCGATTTAAACTCTTATTTTCCCGTACTAATAAAGTAATCTGCAATTTATGAGTTGAAATGTGACGATTGTAGTGTTGCTGCTCACATAGGACAGACAGGAGGAGACTTCAGCATATTTTCAAGAATATTTGAGAAGGTACCGTTTTAGAAAACATGATTCAAACTACGCAAAATCTTCTAGAATACAATGTAAATAGTTTTGTAAACAACCTCTCCTTCCCCAATCCATAGTCCAGCTCCAGTCCTATTTGCACTATACGATTGTGGCATTCTTAATTTGGTTTATTACTTAATAATCTCACTGTGACGAAACAATTGGCTGCAATTAAATTTGCAGGTGGTGTAAATTTTAATTTGTGTTTTATTTCGTTATTCTACATATTTTTATAAAGTAATATTTCTTCCCCCAATGACTACTTGAATTATATATTTTCCACCATGATTATATAGTAAACGCATTTTACATAATGTGAAACAATACACATCTTCTATAATGAGTTTCTGTTTTAGCTTCATAGTAATATAGCTTCTCAAATACATTTATAGACGATGCATGTCGTTGAATTTCACAGTGCCTACGTTAATGTTTGCTTGATATTAAAATTTTTAAAAATGTATGGTCAAAATTACTGGAACCTTGAGATTGAAAACAAACTGTTTTAACAACAGGATACGGGTTCCACAAATTTTAGAATATTGCTGTTAATTATCTCAATAAGAAAATAAAATTAATATTTTACCTTTGCGATTCTCGAAGTTGAAATCTTCAATCGGAAAGAACTGTCACCTGTAAAATAAACAATTATTTATGAACCTAATATAGCATTTCCTACTTAGGATCTTATTTACATTTATTTTGATCATTAATCTGACTTTAGGAAAGTCCCGTTCACGCAGCTTAATTTATAAAGTTGTGGATTTATAGGAGAAGTTTGATAACTTGTTTTATCTCAGAGACGCTTTATTTAGAGCTTAATAAGTTTTATTACATATTCATAAGTATTACAACCGGGACTGAAATAGAAAAGATAAAAAGTAGCCTTTATAATTAAGGAACAATATTTCCTTCTGAGATTTAGTTAATATAAAAATGTATTTAAATAGTTGCTACATACTTGGATGTACGAATGTATCCATGTTTTCTTATGATAATATATTTTCCGTCTCTCTGAATCGGACTTTCATTTTATTTTCATTTCAATCTCATTTTTCTCGTATTTCTTTTATATCCAGACAAAGATTTATACGCACTGTCAGAATGAACCTTTTATATTAGGATATAATATTTTTCATTTTTATCGTGCACACCTTAGCTTTATTAAGATTTAGTAATCTGTTTGTTATACTGAAAGCTTTTATTACACCTTACATTTTTTACCATAGTTTATTCAAGGGTATCATATAATTTTCTTATTATTGCTGATATTCACCTGAAACGACAGAATGGTTTACGAATCTGAATAAAAGCTACGTCACTTTCAAATAATCTTGATGAGGGTTCCCTTCAGAGATTTTATATGAGAACATGTTCGAAATTTAATGCTAGTCTCCTGAAACTGTTACTTTTTCTTGGTGCTAGCCATTTTATTTCTGCGAATAGTGAAAGTCAAAGAAAGTATCCACTATGGTAATTTTATAAGTAAATGAAAGAGACAGAAAAAGATCTGAAAAGTTTGTCGCATACTTTAGCTTAATTAAACGTTGAGCTTTGCATCTTATAAAGGTATCGTATAAGATGCAAACTTATAAAGGTATCGTATACTATGATACGATAGGTATTTGCAAGTTCAGCAATGACTGCAATGACCTATACTTGCAAAAATCTTATTTAGAGAACCGTTCATAAAAGAAGAAAAAGAAGCAGAAGGGATTGTTTTGTAGTTTTCCTTTTTATTATTTCATACGTTCATCAAATATAATTACGTATTAACATTTTGTTTTTTACATATTCCACTAATGAAAAAGATATTGTCATCTTCATAAAACAATTCTTTTACTTCCACCTATTCAACTCATAATTATTAAAATTTTAATTCAATTTCATCTAGTGTGGTAAAATTGTGGTTGTTCAAATGATATATTCTGATAATCTATCTATATATAAATGGCAAATACCACTCACTGACTCACTCATCTCGAAATATTCGGAACTATGAAGCGAACCAACTTGAAACTTGGTAGATATGTTCCTTATACGACGTAGGCACCAGCTAAGAACGGATTTTTCGAAACGTACAATTTACATGACAGATAGATCTGTAGACTAATGGTATATGCTTTGGAAGACGACACAACCCATCAAGAAGGCAGGTAACGTTTACATGACAGACATACAAAACTAAAGACAAAACTAGTGAACTTGGAATGTGAAGTCATGTAACTGGTTAAATAGACTATAGCTGGTAAGGCACCTCACGAACCACCAGGTTGGTGTCAATCTATGACAAATGCCTTGACATTTTGACCAGTTTTTGGCAGAACCACACCCTAATTTCGAATATGTGTCATCTTTCATGACAATCTTGTCATTATATGAGCCCAGAAGTAAGGTTAAATAGTCTGGCAGTACGATAACCTGAGTTCTATGTGTAGTAGTGTGAATAGCAAGAAATTATATGAGACTCTTTCACTACATTGACTGGAGGTCATATTTCACGAACTGTGATCACCAACCTACGTAATGTTCTGAACAATAATATAGTGATTGGCCTGGCCGATTTTCCGCGATAAGGGTTTGAAATTTTAATTTGTCAAAGTGAGTATAGTTCTAGGGATATCAAAAGAAAGGTCTCGACACGTAGAATATGAATTTTCAACTTTTTCAGGAAAAATCTAATACGGCGCCTTCAAATGAGGAAACAACTATAGCTTTATGGGTATCAAATGAAAGGGCTCGACTCGTAGAATATAAAATCAGTTGTCAAATAGTACATGAACGACGATCGCTGGTCAATGACGTCACGTTACAATATATTTCGTTGAAACGACGTCCGTAGTTCACAAACTATCATCTTCGAATGATAATATCACCACCGGCCATTAGAGATATGAAATATTATAAATAATAGTAAAATTTAATTATTTAAAACCGTACATATTCATTTTCTTAGTATAACATCTAGGGCAAAAATAATAATATTTATTTAATAAATAATATATGTCATGCAGCTCATCAAATGGTTCTTCACACAAAATTCCGAACAGATCCGGTAATAGAGGGAAAACTGTTTGATACGATCGTTAATAATGATGCCATAAGCACGAGTGTTTTGAGGGAAATTCAGGATACTTTCCATTTTCAGTTTGACGTCAACTGTTGATGACGTTATAGCATTGTTTTGTTTAAAACAATCAATCACAAAAATTGCTTTTTTCTTGGAAGCTATATAATCTAGCATCGGGCTTACCATTTTATTCGAGAGCGATTTCTGGAATTCATAGTACATCTAGTAGTAGACTTTCACATATTGTTGTTCGTTGAAATTCAATTTCATTGCTTCATGTGGACATCATTCTGAATTCAAGTTGCAACAGTTTATATATTGTCTAAATATGTGTTTTGCTTAACAGGATTATTTTTTCGATCCGTTTGGAAAGCTAGAATCTGGGGCGTTCCAAATTCATTGATGTTTTAACTGCCAAAATGTCTCGAGTGCTCTCCATCAACAGATTTTCATGTAGATCCCAGGCTATGAAAAGGCGTCAATATAGACTTTTCAGGAATCAAATTCCAGAATGTTTGAAATTTAACTTGATCATTTGGAAACACATGTTGCACTTTCGTCAGTGCTATCGTCTTCACATTTAATTTCGCCGGTTTCGTTCCTCCTGCAAGATAGCAATCGATATCGGTTTGAGATCTCATCAATCGTAGCTTATGTTTATCACTCAAAATTTTGTCAATAAGTAGGCCCAGTAGGATCCATAAATAGCAAATGTTCTATGACTGTTCTCCAACAAAACCGATCTTTTTCGCACATAAGCTCTTATATGGAAGTCGTAGAAAGGTGGCCAAATTTTTCCTTTTCTATAGATATTTCCATAGTCTGTTCATCAGAAATCTCGTACATTATACCATCATGAGAGATTCCAGGTATACGGACGAGCTGTAGCTAATCACCCCTTCATTGACAATATCGAGACCTGCCGAACTTCTTCCTATCGCACTTCATATTTCTATCGAACGGGGAAGTTGTGGAACTCTCTTCTTTTTCTTATGCCTATAACCTCCAAGCCTTCAAGAAAAATTCGAATGCCTGTCTCTCCCCCAACATTCCATCGGCTCAAACGATGTCCTTCGGTCATTATACGTTTTCCACTCGTGTAGTCAAAGTATAGAAAAAAATTAATAAAAATTATTCATATTTTTATACATTGTTTTTCTAATCTCATCGACACCCCGAAAGAGTGTTCGAATTTTGTAACTGCAAATTGTTGCATTGTTCAATATATTTTTTATTGTTTTATAAGCTTGTTCCTTTTCCTTATTGTTTTATTGCCAACAACTGTTGCTTATTTCTCTTCAATTAACAGAGTGAAATATACTTTTTCGGCTTGTGATAGAGTCCTAAGATGTGTTAATAAAAAGGAAATCGGATATGTTTCAGTATTGGTAGAATAAAGTTGAACTAGATTGGGAAAAATAAGGAGTTTTTATATATTCAAACTACTACTATTGTTTGCTTAACTACCGTAAACGTAAATTACTTTTCAAGTTCATACAAGCACCTACGACATATGCTAATTACAACGGCAGACATGGGAGTTCATTCAGACGCCATGACAGTTCATCGTTTGACATACATCCTCATGCTCTACGACCTAGGTAAGATCTATTCTATAACCTCACATTCTATGCTCCATAGTTCTATGATATATCTAGAGCGTTTCGATCTTTTCCACCATTGACCTGGAGTAATACTACGCCCTCTAGACCAGTTACCAGCTGGTATACAGTGACTTCTAGGTCGGCAATGCAGTGACATCTTAGTAGATAATACAGTGACCTGTGACCCCTCGGCCGATAATACAATGACAATGCTCACCAACATCTGAAGTGAATGTCTGGCCCAATCGTTCGAATACCTATTCCTATCAACAGTGCAGGTCATTCCATTTCATAGATATCCCGATCAATTCAAATAAGGTTTCACAAGACATAGAGTATAATTTTATGTCTATCCACGCCTTTAGCTGTTTCTACTCATGAGAAATAGTTTTATTAAGTATTGAAACTTAGGGAATGACATCGAGGCAGCGCAGTCGACGCTTTCTGCTATGGGTGTTAGCCCGCAGACAACGCTAGCACAAGTAGATGAACATGTCGCGTTCGGGACCAGGATATCCGGTCTCCACTTCCGGTCTAGCTGTCGATGTGCATCTGGTGCATGAGCTCGTCCTTATCAGTTTTGAAAGGATGTAGGTGATAAGGATTTTATTTTATTTGTAAAGAGTATACAGGGTGTGTATAAAAAGTGTTTCACATGTACAGAGTCACGTGACTAACACATGACAGCATGGCGGCCCTAAGGTACAACTGTCATGGTGACCATAAGGTACAGCTGTCATGGCGACCATAAGGTCCAGCTGTCATGGCGACCATAAGGTCCAGCTGTCATGGCGACCATAAGGACCAGCTGTCATGGCGACCATAAGGACCAGCTGTGATGGTGGTCATAAGGACCAGCTGTCATGGCGACCATAAGGTCCAACTGTCATGGCTGACCTAAGGTACAGATTGCTTCGTAGAGATGTCGCCATCAAGTGACAGCTGTCATGGCGGACCTAAGATACAGATTGCTTTGTAGAGATGTCGTCACCAAGTGACAGCTGTCATGGCGGACCTAAGGTACAGACTGCTTCCTGGAGGGGGCTCCGCCACCTCTAGGAAGCAATCTGTACCTTTGGTCCAAAGGTACAGGCTGCTTCATGGAGATGTCACCACCACGTGACAGCTGTCATGGCGACCCTTGGGTACAGGCTGCTTCATGGAGATGTCGCCACCACATGACAGCTGTCATGGCGGACCAAAGGTACAGGTTGCTCCGTGTAGGTGTCACCACCACGTGACAGCTGTCATGGTGAGCTAAAGGTACAGGCTGCTTCATGGAGATGTCGCCACCACATGACAGCTGTCATGGCGAACCAAAGGTACAGGTTGCTTCGTGTAGGTGTCACCACCACGTGACAGCTGTCATGGTGAGCTAAAGGTACAGGCTGCTTCGTGTAGGTGTCACGTGACAGATGTCATGGCGGACCGAAGGTACAGGCTGCTTCGTGGAGGTGTCGCCACCAGTTCAACTCGTCCGACTCATGCGACTCGTACGGTTTTGAAATCACATGATCTGTCACGCGGTGAGATATGGTGTCTGTCACTTCGACGGAGAGTGTCTGTCACAAGGTGTCATGGTGGCTATCACGTACCATAGAGCTGAAGGTTACAGAGCTAACCCAACTCAAAACCATAGAGCATCATGGTGGTGGAAAGAGTTGTCATGATGTCTGTCACGTGAGGTCTTCATCGAGGTGTCATGTCGCGTCTTGGAGGGTGTGACGTGGTGGATCCATGAAGCATCTGTCACGCGAACTGTCAAGACGGATCTATGAATGTCAACCATAGCTTTATAGGTATCAAATGAAAAGTCTTGATATGCAGAATGTTAATTTTATTGAATTGAAGATCCTACGATCATAGTTTACCAACGGTGATGACGTCACGGGAGGCATTCATTGTTTCAATCCGGCGACCATAGTTTACGAACGATGATGACGTCACTGCTTCAAACCGATGACAGTAACTGATTCAACCCGGCGACCATAGTTTACGAACGATGATGACGTCACTGCTTCAAGCCAATGACAGTAACTGATTCAACCCGGCGACCATAGTTTACGAACGATGATGACGTCATCATCGTTCACGAACTATGATGGTCAGATGAGGAATAAATGCGAGTAATAATAATGATACTCTATGTGTAAATGTGAATAGTTGGAGGTTATGATAAAGATATCCAGTAGGTTTGTAAATGTGTCATTATGCATATATCTTTTGAAGAATACACACGTATACTTTGAAAATTTGTGGAGAAAGTTCATGAACTAAGAAGAGACTTGAATTTTTACGAAGATAAAATAAAAGTTATAAGACTGTTGAATACATTTACAAGTGCAAAAAGTGAAGATAATGATGGGAGCGGGGATGTTAAAAACAAATTTCGTGCCACAATTCTGAATGGTATTCTATACGCGAACGTTCCCCAACACGTTGAGCGCATTTATATTTGTCTGAAGGATGTTGCAACCGATGGTGGTGGGGGGTGTAACCGTACCGAATGGATTCCGATGAATTTTAGAAAAATCAACGATAATCAATTAGAGGTATTCGCATTCAACATTCCTCAAGATAATCGTACCACCATACATTATAAACTTAAACTTTTATTCTTTGATCGGAGTGAGGGAGATATGGCTGAATGGCAATTGCTCCAACAATCATCATGTTTACCACATGTCATACAAAAGACAATATCAACACCATCCACACGTACATCATCCTCACTAGACGAAGAAATTTCTAAAATTTTCGCAATTTTGTATGCAATTTTATCTTCTTTATCAGTACTAATGTTGAAAATGTTTGTTTAATATGTAAAGAAGGCTATTTACCATGTAAATAAATGATTGTATGAAGATATAAGTGTTTTAATAAAACAAAAGGAATGATAATTATAATAATATATTGACATTATCATTTGCTAGTTCATAAGCTTTATTTTTGTGATTGATAACACATTCTATCAATGACTCGATGTTGATATCACTAATCAATTGTTCACCCCCCTCTTCTTCTGCGGCATGAATAATATTTCCTCTTGCATACCATTTCAAATCGCGGCGGAAATTCTGTTTCACTTCGTTACCAATATCGATAGCATGAGATATGTTAGACCATTTACGTATTAATCGCATTCCTCGATTTTGTAATTTTCTGTCGGCATCACGCCAACCATCCTCCTGTCGACGCATTAGGTACCATTCTGGTCTCATATCATTCGATGTTCGATATAATCCTAAATAATATATATTATATAAATTATAAAATTATAAAAAACAAAAGTAATTACCTATATTTCGTCTCTTTCCGAAATTTATAGGAGGTGGAACAATATTTGGTGCAATGTTATTCCGTAAGGTGATAACATTCATTTGAATTTGTTGAGATAAGCGTTGAGATCGTTCTTTCGCAAGACATTCACGTTCCTCAGCTCTTTGACGTTCTTGTTGTTCATAGAATTTCTCGTACTCACAATATTTCATCATGATAAATTTCATTAACGAAAACAGTTCACGTAACTCGATGACTTTAGGAGTTCGCATTTGCATCAATAATGATTCGAAATCAATAGCATCTAGAACATAATATTTCTTTCGTGCATCAGTCTTATCACAAATTTCTAAATGGTGTATATGCGAGTTTTTCCTCAACAATCTTGTTATAACACCCTTTTTAGCATGATATTTTTTTGCCGCGATAACCTAACCAATCCAATAGATCTTCATTCATCAGAACGCGTTGGTTTAGTTGAATATTCCAAAATAAATAGTTTCTTTTATCGTTTCTTATATCGATCCCAAATTTTAGACACACTTCATTAACTGTTAACTTAATAAGATTGTTGGTGGACCATGTAGCCACATTTGAATCACGAACGCACGCTGCTAAGTTCATTTTTATAACTGAACATTTTCTGAAATGATTCTCTCTTACATACGTGAGAACGTGAACGTGAATAGTGAGGGTGGGGGGTAACTCTCCGTTTCGATGTCATTGCGAACGTTGATAACTGACTGATAACGTCACTAGTTGTTTCAATTTGTTTAATTTCCAGCAACCGACTACCATAGTTTACAAACTATGATCGTCGGATGTTTACATCACCACCTACCGTTTGAGAAATAAAATATCAAATATAATAATAATAACATTTATTGGGAAAGATACATTTTGATAGTACATCATTTAGAACTAAAATTATAACATTATGATTCATCACCTGGTTCTTCACACCAAATTCCGAACTGATCCTGTAATCGGAGAATACTCCATTATACGATCGTTAATGATGATGCAATAAGCCCTGGTGTTTTTGGGGAAATTCAGGAAACTTTCCATCTCTAGTTTGACGTCAACTGTTGATGACTTTATAGCATCGTTTTGTTTTGAACAGTCAATCACAAAAATTGCTCTATTCTTGAATGCTATATAATCTAACATGGGTTCGCTTATTATTTTATTTGAAAATGATTTCTGGAAATCATAGTACATCTGGTATGCTTCCACGTATTGCTGTTCGGTGAAATTCAATTTCATTGCTTCATATGGATAACACTCTGAATTCAAGTATAATTTTACATTTAGCAAGTTTATATTATCGAAATATGCACTGTGCTTAACAGGATTATTTTTTCGATCAGTTTGGAAAGCTAGAATCACATATCTAGGACGTTCCAAATTCATTGATGTTTTAACAGCCCAAATGTCACGAGTGCTCTCCTTCACCAACGGATTTTCATGCAGATCCCAACTACGGAATGGAATCAAAATAGGCTTCTCAGCACTCAAATTCCCCAACATTTGAAATTTAACTTGATCACTTGGAAACACATGTCGCACTTTTAATGCTATCGTCTTCACATTTATTTTAGCTGTTTTCGTGCCTGTGCTATTAGTATAGCAATCGTTATCGGTTCGAGACCTTATCAAGCGCAGCTTATGTTTTCCACTCAAAACTTTGTTATAGTCAATGAATAGGCCTAGTAGAAAATTCAACGGTATCCATAAATTGATTTTATTATTGTAGGCTGAACTCAATACATCCTTAAATGACCATCCAGAAATAGCTAGAGGTATAGATTCATGTTTGGCATATGTTAGATAAGCTCTGATGGTGCTGACAATACCAGGATCACGTACTTTGTCTATCTCTTTTCCATTCAATTCATAACTGATATATTCGAAGAGAAACGCTCCGAAATTATTCGTTAGTTTACATTCACCATCACCACTTGCTTCTGGCTGGAATTCTGCCTCGATGAATAAAGCAGACGAGGCCAAATCTACCAACACATCTTGTTGATTGATTAATATCTCAATTTCATCGCTGTTGCCAAAAGATGTTGTGTGGGGATAGTAGGTATGAGTTTCTTCTCGGATGATGTCTTCATTGAAGTTTGGCTCGTTGAATATTTGAAGTTTTTCCGACATTGTAACCAAGGGACTTCAAAAAATTGATATTTTCCAATGATAGTGATGCAGAAGCAACCTTCTCCTTTGAACTCGTTGTAGATAATGACTGATGACCACTATGAGTATGTCTTTTATTGCTGAAATCCAAACCCATGTTCTCAAGTGATGGCTACTGCAACAACAACCTTCTCAGATGAATTCTTTCCATATAATGAGTGGTGGTGAGTATTGGATTATTATTTATTGTTGGAAGCCATAATCCCTAGCGGTCTTTTTCAACTCCAACCGTATAATAATTTCTTCTCCACGAAAATTTACCCGTTTCCAATTCTGATCTAAAATATTCAGTGTGATGTTATCGAAGGACGTCTTGCTGATGACCGGTAGATAAATAAGATTCTTCGGCTCTATATCAATGGAAAACCCAGGTGGTACAAGAGGTGAGAACTCATATATCGTATGAGCTATCTTATTGTTATAATATGCTCCTGCGGTTAAGTTACACTCTACTCGTATTGTTTGAACTTTGATTATGTTTATAGGTCGATCAGATACGTGTAGTTCGCGAGATGTCAATTTCTTTTTGCTGAATCCCAACAGTTCGCTTATACTATCTTTAGGAATAAAATTCACTTCAAAATCACTCTTCAGCTCTGTGTGTAGAGTGTTGTTGTTAGATTTTATTGATAATTTCCGGTCACGTTCTTCTTGCTTCACTCCTATCCCACAAACTGCACTTTGTATGAAATCCTCGATGTCTGTCAACTCGTAGGACCCCGTAGGTATAGTTACTACTTCTTCCTCACCCTTCACATTTTTATAATAAAATTTATTAAAACCTTCTTCAATGTTCGGAATGCTATTGTACGTATGCAAGCCAACAAGTGCGATAGAATAATATGAATGAGGATCTAGTTCTATAGGTGGGTGGAAATCTACAGATAAGCGGGAGCTCTTACCCGTGATAGTGAACGTCTGAGACATGATTGATGAAAACTTTACCAACAATCTGTTTATATACTAATAAATGCAGGGTTAGTCGAGCACAACTGAAGAGTTAGAGAGGAAATCTAAACATAACTGACCACAATTATAAGTGTTATATTGTTGAAAATTATCGTGATTGAATGATATCTTACACTTTTTGAAATAATCCACTAGTTCGCGAGGGGGGCGTAAATTGCCAAAACTATCATAATATAAAACTGTATCACCGACTTTATTAAACCCAACCCAGTGAGTGCCTCCATTGTCCGAGCTATCTAAATTAACTATTCCACGCTCGTTTTTCCATGGTCCGTTGGATGGCAGTTCATCACGCATAAATACTCCTCTAAAATGGGGAATTTTCAGAGCTTTTGCTAGTTTTCGTAGATCGAGATCGGTCAGAGGTCTTCTGGGTAGGTTTACTGACAGTTTTTTGGATGTTTATTTAAATATAGACCAAGACCTTTGCGATACTTTTTCAAATATAGACCAGATCCTTGTTTTCCCAAAGCTATAGCTTCCATTGTTTTATTATGTCTTTCCGTTTCCTCCAAGGTTTTCCGAGCTGCTTTGCTGTCGTTGACGGCCTTAGCGATGCCTGCACCACCTCCCGCCAATGCTCCAGCAGCTGATAAGCCGGCAAACAGAGGTATTAAAAATGGTAGAAATCCTCCAGTCTTTGGAATAGGAATTACTCTTGGTAACCGAACATTTTTCCGACCACCTGCTTTTTTGAATTGTTTTCGTGCAACTTTCAACGCTGTTTGGGATGTTTTCTTCAGATTGGATGAGTCAAACTTATTCTTCATAAATTTTCTCACCCCATCGACAATTGCACTTCCGAACCCAACCTTCTTTCTCATACCCATCCCCAATTTCCTCTTCACCTTCATAATTTTATTTACACCGAAAGCGGCAATCCTTTCTCCAAATTTTGTGTCTTTAGATTTGACACGTTGCCAAGCAGCGTTCTCTAATATTTTATCCGCCTCGTGACGTCCTTCCAAACTAGCGTTTCGCAGATATGAAATATCGTGTTGGCGGCAAGCTTTATCGAGTGGATTGATACCTGAATCTCCTCTTCTCAACCGTTCTTCTAATTTTGTACCGGGACCACAGAATTGATAACCAGGAATATGAAGTTCAAACGGGAGCTTGTTTATAAGCGTATTGAGAACACCTTCTCCTACGTACGCTTCCATACAGACTGATGAGAATTCAAGATTGCACCGTTATTTAACGAGGGGAGGGAGAAAGACCAAAGATCTCAAAATAATATTTTTTATTAATTTCAAAATTTTCTCAATACAAAAGACTTAAGTATAATCTTAACAATATATGTTTCAAATATTATAATCTTCACTCTTGATTCACCCTCATATTCACGGAATTTTGTTCTATTATAATAATAACCATACCCTCGAGTCAATAATATTCCAGCTATTTGTTTGTTCCTAATAATCTCCAAATGGTTAATGATGGATTCATTGAACGAGATCCGAATTATTGATCCAACTGTTGTGATTATTATCTAGACCCAACCATTTCACATACTGTTGACCCCTCCTCTTTCGTAATATTTTTTCGACTAAATACACATCGAGTTGTTTTGTTTTCTGTAATTCTTCCTCGTAGAAACAGCCGCTGATTGGTGCGTTGGTCATATCTTCTAGTAGATATGTGACCGGGTTGGTAATTTTTACTTTGATGATTTTAAATAATTCCGTACTCCAATTGGGCGTAAATCCCTTCTCAAAAATATGTTTAGCGTTACTTATTCGTACCACATCTCCAACGTTGTATTTGTGAGGCAGAGCTAACTTGATGTGTGAGTAGGATCGCTTCAATATCTCGCTCTCAATCTGTTTCGTCACTTTTATTGGAGCCATATTTATAGTACTATGTTTACGTTTATTATATTTTTCTGTAGTTTCTTCAAGTATATCAAGCCATTTGTATTTCCCGCTAAGACTGAAATGTTTGTAGAGCGATTCCTTTAATGTTCGAATGACACGTTTAGCAATGGCTGCTTTTTTCACACTATACGTATTATAATGATTGATATTATGTTTCTTCATTAGATCGTTGAAGTGTTTATTGAAGAATTCTTTTCCCTGATCGCTTTGCAGATTCCTAGGCTTACGATGTCCTTCTAGCAATATAGAACTGACCGCTTTCCGAACCTCTTCGGCTGATTTCGTTTTCAGCGGGCGTGTCCATAGAAATTTCGAGAAACAATCGATCATAATCAAAATGTATTTGAATCCTCTATTTTCACGAGCGTAATTACCCATTTCAGCCAGATCCATTTGCCACAAATCATCTAAACCTTTTATGATTGTTCTGCGTCGTTTGAAATTCTTCCTACTCGGCTTATGAAGCTCATGCACAACTTGTTCTCTACTCATCTTATCAATGTGGAAATCTAGTGTAGAATTAATTTTTTGGGTATATTCACAGGATTTGGAGATATACGTTTCACAGAGCCCTGCTTTGTTATTGTGGATGATGAGGGTCTCTTCTTAGAAGGTTCCACAGATGTCATCCGTCGTTCTAACGCCTCCACTTTACTAGTAATGTCATTTAGACGCATGTTCACACTGTTAAATGTGTTATTGATCTCTTTCAATTCATTTCTGTTTTCCCTCACACTATCACTGATTGTTTTATACTCTGATTTTATATAGATCCCCATTCCATTATATTTATTCTGAAGGTTCATCATATGTTTATCAATGTTGAGAATAACCTTCTCATTCGTTAATTTATGTTCATCCAGATCCTTGTTGATATCTTTGATCAAATTATCAACCCTAACATTGAAGGTATCTTTAAGACTGGTTTCCGTTTTCAGATTCAGTTTGTGTGTTAATTTATCAACATATACTTTATTTGCAACATCTCCATCATCATTCGGTGATTTCACGTTGCACAATCTACGATTTTCCATATCATAACTTCCATCGCTCGTTAGGAATAATCCTTGTCCGTGAACTTGTTTGAAATTATTATTAAATACATTTGTATCATATATCCACATGGAAGAGGAGGCTCTGCCGAACTTATCCATTGAAACCATCTTTATAACTGTGATGAATTTGTCTTACACCTGGTTTTTGTTCAATTACCCCTGCCTCTATCAATTCTTCTATTATAGAGATTATCTCGTTGTGATGATTATGGTTACCTGCATGCGAGGATGCAACAAGAAGTCTCAGTCTATCCACAATTTCGTTAACGTCATCCCAATAAACATATTCGATAGGTTTCTCGTTATATTCAAGCATATCATTTTTGATATATGCACTTCCAGTGTATGTTTTGGCTCTGGGTTTTTTCATGGAATTAATCAAAGGTTTCAGTACATTTTTGTATTTTACAATGTTTCTTATTCGATCAGCTGGATCGTTATTACGTCTATGGGCACTAGTCATTTCCATCATTTGACTGTAATTTTTCCCATCTTCCACAGTGTAAGTATCAGGTAGAACATCTCTGTAAAATATCAAATTATACAGTCCTGTGGTACCTTTGAACGGAGTACCCTTGATAATTATATTACTCTCACTATCAATTTCTATAGGTTGATTACCCATGAACCATTTGTCTAAAGTTGAATTATATTGCAATCCCATTCTATCATCGTATTTCTTGACATCATCATCCAATAGGAATCCTTCCAAGTAATAACGTGCTAATGTGGGGTATTGTTGCAGAAACTCCTCTGTAGCCTCTGCATTATCTTTCTTATGTTTTCTGAATTCTTCACGAATCTGATCGATAGTAGGTTCGAGGGTAAACACATCCTCCTCAGTATTTTGAGGGTTATATACGAATTCTTCCCCTTCAGTTACAATATTTGGGATTGGTATGTTCTCCATTTGTGTTGCTGTAGAAACAATACTTTTAGGTTTAACCAACGAATTTTGTTTGATTATTTCAGCATTTCTCGCAATTTCCTCCAGAGGTTTAGATACATTCCTGAACATATTATCTAGAATCTCATCATTTTCAGCTTTACCCAATTTCACAGCCATATATTTTTTCCTCACAACGTTTGCTAACTCCCAAATTTTTTTCTTCAATTGTTTTTTTTTCTTTAGCATGTTACTCACACCCACGTCCACGCTGAGCGGGTTGTCTATTTCAAATGAAAGTATATATACATGTTCGATGTATATATAACTATCAAAACCTTTGCGATAACGTCCTTTGTTCATATCACAGTCTTTGTTTATCATAAGGAATCCATATTTATCTTTCCAACATACACTACATATCTCTTTGAATTTTCCGAGTGACATGTCGGTACTTACATGATCGGTGAATATATGTTTCAAATTGAGCTCATCCTGTTTGAAAATAATCAAGCAATTGGCATTGTCGCGCAATCCATGTTTTGGACATTTAGCAAAAGACTGACGAAGATAGTGTAACCTCCTTCCGCTTGAATGGTTAATTACAAGTGGGGAGGTTGTCACTTACTGTCCTCTTATGACAGTAACTGACCTGCTCGGGTTTCTTGAGGGTCCAGGTTCCCTTTTTATATAGGTTTTAAACTTGCTGTTTCTCTTTCGTGTGGATTGCCAAATAAAACAGATATTTCTTGCTTAACTAAGTTTATTAATTATCTCTATTTACATTTACACCAGCTATGTACAATCTATTTACAAAATGTTGCTAGGAACAGGCCGTTTTAATGTGTTCGTTTTCCGTGTATAAAATAACGCGCTAATTAGATGTTTTCCTATCGTCGGGAGTCTCCACCATCTGCGTGAGATGGTAGACAAGTTAGACAAGTCTAGAAATGAAATGAATCGCGACAATCTAAATATTTAGTACACTGTTAACTTCGACGGAGCGTGGGTCGTGTATTCGCTCTGACCTGTATTTCAGACGTAATTTCTTACGGAACGGGGTATAACGGACTAGGTTGATTTGTCAGCTATCGGCTATGACTGACTTAATAATTTCACACGTCGGTCTCGGAGAGAATCACAACGTAGCCCCTGAAATCAATTCGCAGACGCTGGATCGTATTCGTCCAAGCGATAAGGATTGATTTTTCCAGCGGTTTCGGCTGTGACTTTATTAACAATTCTACAAATCGGTCTCGGACAATATCCTAACTTAGTCTCTAGAAAAACAATTCGCAGAAGCTGAATCGTATTGGTCCAAGCTATCAGGATTGTTTTGTAGACTATTGAATTTATAAACAAAGTTCGAATTTGAAATCGGACTTATATCCTGGAATGTTAATTCAATGACTTGAATGGATTTTAAACGGCAATTAATACTCACTCTCTATTTCTCGGATTTGCACAATAGCAACGGCTTCGGGTTGTTTAGATTACGGCAGGTCAATCTCGGTGCTGGTCTGGCAAGTCAGTCCCCTTTCGCTATGAAATGGGCTTGCTTTTATACAGATCGCGGCGTGTGACGTAACGTGAACAGGTGACCGGCTGGCGAATTCTGTTCATCAGTTTTTATACATAGATGTGCACGAAGTTTGATCTCTTAACTTTGCCTATGTAATTCGATTCTACTGAGATATTCAAATTTATTTGTAAGTAATGAAGAATGCTTCATTACACACCCCCCTTTCTTTCTTAGAAAATTTTCTCCCGAAAATTTTCGAACGTACGATACTACCGACCCCTGTAATATCTTCCTCTACTAATGACATTTTATTTGGCAATCAAAGAGAGCAACTTCTATCTAGTTTCCGTTACTTTAAATCTCGGGCGCCATTTTGTAACCTCCTTCCGCTTGAATGGTTAATTACAAGTGGGGAGGTTGTCACTTACTGTCCTCTTATGACAGTAACTGACCTGCTCGGGTTTCTTGAGGGTCCAGGTTCCCTTTTTATATAGGTTTTAAAATTGCTGTTTCTCTTTCGTGTGGATTGCCAAATAAAACAGATATTTCTTGCTTAACTAAGTTTATTAATTATCTCTATTTACATTTACACCAGCTATGTACAATCTATTTACAAAATGTTGCTAGGAACAGGCCGTTTTAATGTGTTCGTTTTCCGTGTATAAAATAACGCGCTAATTAGATGTTTTCCTATCGTCGGGAGTCTCCACCATCTGCGTGAGATGGTAGACAAGTTTTTGTCCCTAGGTCTAGAAATGAAATGAATCGCGACAATCTAAATATTTAGTACACTGTTAACTTCGACGGAGCGTGGGTCGTGTATTCGCTCTGACCTGTATTTCAGACGTAATTTCTTACGGAACGGGGTATAACGGACTAGGTTGATTTGTCAGCTATCGGCTATGACTGACTTAATAATTTCACACGTCGGTCTCGGAGAGAATCACAACGTAGCCCCTGAAATCAATTCGCAGACGCTGGATCGTATTCGTCCAAGCGATAAGGATTGATTTTTCCAGCGGTTTCGGCTGTGACTTTATTAACAATTCTACAAATCGGTCTCGGACAATATCCTAACTTAGTCTCTAGAAAAACAATTCGCAGAAGCTGGATCGTATTCGTCCAAGCTATCAGGATTGTTTTGTAGACTATTGAATTTATAAACAAAGTTCGAATTTGAAATCGGACTTATATACTGGAATGTTAATTCTCTAGAAAAACAATTGGCAGAAGCTGGATCGTATTCGTCCAAGCTATAAGGATTGATTTTCCCAGCGGTTTCGGCTGTGTGTTTATTCACAATTCTACAAATCGGTCTCGGACAAAATCCTAACTTAGTCTCTAGAAAAACAATTCGCAGAAGCTGAATCGTATTCGTCCAAGCTATCAGGATTGTTTTGTAGACTATTGAATTTATAAACAAAGTTCGAATTTGAAATCGGACTTATATCCTGGAATGTTAATTCAATGACTTGAATGGATTTTAAACGGCAATTAATACTCACTCTCTATTTCTCGGATTTGCACAATAGCAACGGCTTCGGGTTGTTTAGATTACGGCAGGTCAATCTCGGTGCTGCTCTGGCAAGTCAGTCCCCTTTCGCTATGAAATGGGCTTGCTTTTATACAGATCGCGGCGTGTGACGTAACGTGAACAGGTGACCGGCTGGCGAATTCTGTTCACCAGTTTTTATACATAGATGTGCACGAAGTTTGATCTCTTAACTTTGCCTATGTAATTCGATTCTACTGAGATATTCAAATTTATTCGTAAGTAATGAAGAATGCTTCATTACAATAGAAACTATCAATTGAGTTGTGTCTCCCTCTTGAAAAATAAGCACGAATTTTCTCCTGTTTCTCAAACATCACGTCATCGAATATTATTATCGAATTAGGCCTCGCTTCTGTGGGGTCTATGACCTCATCACTTTCGGTACAAGGAAAATATCCAAGCCCCTCAATTTTCTTCAATGTCTCCTTTAGTAACTGGTATTTTGGTTGATGTAAAGACTTTGAATATATGTACACGTTTTCAAATTTCAGACCGTTTGCATCTAACAATAGAGATAACATCACATTTGTTTTCCCACAATTACTTGGACCACAGATTATTGTTCGTAGAGTATTAGGCAGCAAAGAGCTGTGAAGTTGTGGTTGTTCAACATTCTCATTGCTTGACCCTAAGTTCATAATACTCAACGAGTCTTTTTGCTTAACAATCTTCATCATGCCTGAAGGCGAATTGAAATCATACTGGAACATATGTTAATAAGCATTTGTTTATATACTAGATGATGATGTTATATTGTGTATGTCTGATCACGCGGTTAGGTGCTTCTACGCTTCTGTCAAAATCAGGTATCAAATACATGTTAAATAGGTATGAATGCTGAAACACGTGTCTCAATGCTGAAACACGTGTCTGAATGTTGAAACACGTGTCTGAAACACGTGTCTGAAACACGTGTTTGAATGCTGAAACACGTGTCTGAATGCTGAAACACGTGTCTGGATGCTGGAACACGTGTCTGAAACACGTGTCTGAATGCTGAAACACGTGTCTGAATGTTGAAGCACGTGTCTGAAACACGTGTCTGAATGTTGAAACACGTGTTGAATCATGCGAAAAACATGTGCATGAATGTATTACAATCATTATGATTATTCACATTTTATTCCTCATTGGCCCATCATAGTTCGTGAACGATGATGACGTCATCATCGTTCGTAAACTATGGTCGCCGGGTTGAATCAGTTACTGTCATTGGCTTGAGGCAGTGACGTCATCATCGTTCGTAAACTATGGTCGCCGGGTTGAATCAGTTACTGTCATTGGCTTGAAGCAGTGACGTCATCATCGTTCGTAAACTATGGTCGCCGGGTTGAATCAGTTACTGTCATCGGTTCGAAGCAGTGACGTCATCATCGTTCGTAAACTATGGTCGCCGGATTGAAACAATGAATGCCTCCCGTGACGTCATCACCGTTGGTAAACTATGATCGTAGGATCTTCAATTCAATAAAATTAACATTCTGCATATCAAGACTTTTCATTTGATACCTATAAAGCTATGGTTGACATTCATAGATCCGTCTTGACAGTTCGCGTGACAGATGCTTCATGGGTCCACCACGTCACACCCTCCAAGACGCGACATGACACCTCGATGAAGACCTCACGTGACAGACATCATGACAACTCTTTCCACCACCATGATGCTCTATGGTTTTGAGTTGGGTTAGCTCTGTAACCTTCGGCTCTATGGTACGTGATAGCCACCATGACACCTTGGGACAGACACTCTCCGTCGAAGTGACAGACACCATATCTCACCGCGTGACAGATCATGTGATTTCAAAACCGTACGAGTCGCATGAGTCGGACGAGTTGAACTGGTGGCGACACCTCCACGAAGCAGACTGTACCTTCGGTCCGCCATGACATCTGTCACGTGACACCTACACGAAGCAGCCTGTACCTTTAGCTCACCATGACAGCTGTCACGTGGTGGTGACACCTACACGAAGCAACCTGTACCTTTGGTTCGCCATGACAGCTGTCATGTGGTGGCGACATCTCCATGAAGCAGCCTGTACCTTTAGCTCACCATGACAGCTGTCACGTGGTGGTGACACCTACACGGAGCAACCTGTACCTTTGGTCCGCCATGACAGCTGTCATGTGGTGGCGACATCTCCATGAAGCAGCCTGTACCCAAGGGTCGCCATGACAGCTGTCACGTGGTGGTGACATCTCCATGAAGCAGCCTGTACCTTTGGACCAAAGGTACAGATTGCTTCCTAGAGGTGGCGGAGCCCCCTCCAGGAAGCAGTCTGTACCTTAGGTCCGCCATGACAGCTGTCACTTGGTGACGACATCTCTACAAAGCAATCTGTATCTTAGGTCCGCCATGACAGCTGTCACTTGATGGCGACATCTCTACGAAGCAATCTGTACCTTAGGTCAGCCATGACAGTTGGACCTTATGGTCGCCATGACAGCTGGTCCTTATGACCACCATGACAGCTGGTCCTTATGGTCGCCATGACAGCTGGTTCTTATGGTCGCCATGACAGCTGGACCTTATGGTCGCCATGACAGCTGGACCTTATGGTCGCCATGACAGCTGTACCTTATGGTCACCATGACAGTTGTACCTTAGGGCCGCCATGCTGTCATGTGTTAGTCACGTGACTCTGTACATGTGACACACTTTTTATACACACCTGTATACTCTTTACAAATAAAATAAAATCTTTATCACCTACATCCTTTCAAAACTGATAAGGACGAGCTCATGCACCAGATGCACATCGACAGCTAGACCGGAAGTGGAGACCGGATATCCTGGTCCCGAACGCGACATGTTCATCTACTACACTATATCAGCTTTGGGTTGAGATTAGTGTCCATTAATTAGAGTTCATAAATTACTAAGTTGAGTTAACTCATTTTCAATAAATCGAATTCTGCTTGATTATGATGAATAGTAGTCAAAGTGTATGAGCGTATCGATCATTCTAGGACAATGCTCATCTTTTTCGAGATTTGTTTATTAAAATATGAATTACACGTTCTATTATAAAATTCTCCACGAATATCTCACTCTTTGCTGAATTATTCGTTTAATGTTTTCTACTACTCTTCGAATCAAGTACAACATTGTTTCAGTTTAATCGAGTTGATACGATAACATCAATCAGTTGTTGACATAGGTAATGACTGACAAAACGTCATT
Source organism: Endomychus coccineus (assembly GCA_958510875.1). NCBI lineage: Eukaryota > Metazoa > Arthropoda > Insecta > Coleoptera > Endomychidae > Endomychus > Endomychus coccineus. The sequence goes on from OY294069.1 coordinate 112,238,411, forward strand.
ATTAAAGTGGCGATGATAAAATCCTGAAAATTATTTTTATATTCCGCATTTTGCCGCAAGGGGGCGCAATTGAAAATTAAATATTAAAATTCCAAATTTCTCCGGAAATTCTCACATCAAGTATACCTTTGTTAACATCATTAGAAAGGTGGACAATTTTGCATCATTATGGTTCCAAGTTCATTGGTGTACCGATCTTGATAAGGGCGGGAGAAGCTATTGAATGTGTAATCACTTAAATCGATGTAGTTTCTAAACGACTCATTCGATTTTAGTAAACTAGAACTTGTATAGAAGAGAAGGTACGTACTTTCAATTGTCGTATCTATTGGTACACGATAGTTCCTAATAAAATTGCTAGAGGGCGTATTTTATAATAATAACAGTTTTTTTTGATTTTATCCCAAATACTTAAATCATACGGTAAACTATGACGTGACAATCGGAAATTGAATTGAATTTTCGAAAAAAAGCTGAAAAACGCACATCGATATCTTTTTCAGTTTCAAAAATATAGTAAAAAATGTACGTACGTGACACATGAACCTATTACCTCTAATTTAATTTCATGAAAAGGATTATGAGGAAATGGTTTTCGTTATTGCATTTTCCATACGATATAAGCAAATATCCACAATTTCAACTTTCGAATGGATTTTTCGTTGGGTTAGTAAGGCACTTGTGAAATTAGAGTCTGTTGAACTAGACATACTTCATAATTACATAGAAGGCGATGAATTAAATCAAAAGAACATGTCCAGTAAGCTCTCGTGTTTTTTCTGTTGAAAGATAATTCCGATAAACAAAATCTAATATTGTTTATCATAATTTATTATACTCAACTCTCTGAAAATGCTTTTTACGAACGAAGAAGCTTACGATATGTTGGCAGTATTTTTCAAGTGCTTTGAAAATGCAACTTTAGCATCCCTGCAATATGTGCTACAGTATCCTAAAGGGAGGCAGTATTCCAAAAGAGTTTTCCTGCGTTGCGTTCAACCACTTCCAACATTGCAAAGATATCGAAGAGTAAGAGTTGAGGAAAATATTATAATTAGAAAAATTTGGAGTTCATCCATTGAACTTCATCAAACCATAACTGCTGAAGATTTCGACAACCGATTAAATTTTTGTAATTGACTCAAAAATATGACGGCCAAGAATGAACAAATTTTATCACAAATTCTGTGAACTGATGAAGCACTTCTTGTGACTTATCTGTCAACAGAACATACACGAGAGCTTACATGACAATTTCTTTTGATTTAATTCATGGTCTCCTGTGCACTAATGAAGTATGGCTAATTCAATAGACTCCAATTTCACAAATGCGTTACTAAAGCGATGAAAAATCCACTAGTGAGATAATAGATATTTGCCTATATAGTATGGAAAATAAAATAGCGGAAATAATTTCCTTATAATTCTTAACATGATGAAATTAAATTAGAGGTAATAGGTTCATGTGTCACGAACGTACACTTTTTACTATAACTTTCAAACTAAAAAGATCTGCGGTTTCAGGTATTTTTCGCAAATTTAATTTAATTTCCGATTATCGTGTCGAATTTACACCGTATGATTCAAGTTTTTGGGATGAAATCAATAAAATTGTTATCATTACAAATTACGCCCTCTAGCAATTTTATTAGGAACTATCGTGTACCAATAGATATGACAATTCAAAGTTCGTACCTTCCCTTCTATGCATGCTCAAGTTTACTAAAATCGAATGAGTCGTTTAGAAATTACATCGATTTGAATGATTACACTTTCAATAGTTCCCCCCACTATTATCAAGGTCGATACGCCAATCAGTTTTGAACCAAAATGATGCAAAATTGTCTAACCTCTCTAATGATGTTAACAAAATCTTAATGTGAGAATTTCCGGAGAAATTTGGAATTTTAATATTTATTTTTCAATTGCGACCGCCCCCTTGCGGGGAAATTTGGAACATAAGAATATTTTCCAGGATTTTCTTATGGTCACTTCAATAACGAACTTTTCTCCCACATTTCTATTCCCAGTAGTTTCTGAGATATGGCCGAGAAAGACACTTAACTGATGACGCTGTATAATATCACGAGGTTCGAAATTTAATTTGAATCACAAGAATATTCACAACGTAAGATGCAAAATTTGTTCAATTTCGTCTATCGTTAAGTATGATACACTAGACTAGAGATATTAAAAATTTTAAAACACCAAGAATGTGATTTCGTTTGATTGGATCAAGAGAATCACTGAGATATTGAAGTAATAATGTATGTTGCAAGATAATATCTGAAAATCAAAATTAATAAGGTAATATAAACTTTGCATCATAAAGCATATACACTTGAGGATGACACGTACAAGTTTAAACAACGAAACGCTTGAATCACGTATCCAACTATAACGAATTAAATGAATTGTTTTGCTCATGTATTGATAATGTCCTATAGTGAAAATTGATAAACTACAGAATTAGTGAATATTAAACAATATGGCAGTGTTGACATTGATTCTATCTATACTTAGATACTAGAAGTCCACATTCTAATGCAGCATTGTCCTAAATTGAAAGTTTCGTAATATTACAGATGACAGTATGACAGGTTAGAAAACTACTTATCTAACAGCAGTATTCAGTCACTCAATACCATACAGATTGCGGAAACAATGGAGAAAGCATTGACGGCGCTTGCAGAAGGCTTCGTCGCCACTATGCAACAGATAGGGTATAGTCGGCCGTTCCATGAATATGGCAACTATTAAGCATCCTTCCAGCAATCGCTCAATAATATTTAGATAAAGAGGTGAAGCATAAAAGTGTTTATCAACAACTTCTGATTGATATCGGGTATAAAACAATTTCAATGAAATTGTACAGAAGGAATATCTTACTTTAAAGTATATGAAACTATAAACGCATATCTACCTTTATATTCAATTCAATTGATGTCATTCCAACTATATAGATTGGTCGAAAAATTAAAAAGTTCATTGTCTATGGCACATTCGATATCAGAAAGTGGCTACTGTCTACATTTTTGCTGTGGCAAAAGTTCAACCTATCAAATTTACTTCATAATTAGTAGTAAAAAGTTTTCGGAATATACAAATGTAATTCCAGATGAAACTTACTATATTTCAATTTTCCTTCAATAGGTAGTTTGAAGTAAACTAAACACACAAATTTGGTCTCCTAGTGATATATAATTTACATATCTTGAAGATATTGAATCTAATTTGTTGGATAGTTGATGTTGGAGAATTAATATCGTTATCATCAGGTGAAGACTTTGTTAGTCGATTGATACGATGGCTAAATACCACCAGAGCAACAATAATGTGAACAGCTTTTAAAATCGTAATAAGTTTCTGGATTAATATAACGTTTTCCGTGTATTTAAGAAACTTAAAGAACTAATCTAACTCTGGAATATTGAACTAAACTTTCCTGAATGCGTCCGATGTAGTAATTTTGTCATACTGACATAGTTGATACATATTATACAATTGAGAATGAAGTCTATTGTTTCCATTCAACAGGGAAGGGAAATAAACTTTGAAACAATGCCCATTGTCGGTGAGATGTGTTAGTAGGAAATTCACTTAAAAATTTACAAGAAAAACTTTACTTTATCACTCTCAGCTCCAGCAAAATAGCAACTTGAAAAAGAAATGTTTAAACTTCTGGACAATGTAACTTGATTCAAAATTTGAATTGTAAATTATCTCTTGGTGTGGATGTAAATATAGCATGTTCCAAATAATGATAACATTTTCGGATTAGGGATACAAAGTTTGAAAAGTTATGATATTTCATGAATATGCATGAGTATCTTAACAATCCCTTTGAAAACTCAGCTGATATTAAGAATTACTACAATCAATAATAACTGAATAGAATCTAAGAGCTTTAGCGTATGTTCCGTGAGAAAGTACTGTTGGAGGTGATATTGAACATGAATGTGGAGGACTTCATATGAATAGTTGAACCTGACATCATCATGTTAGAGATTGTGGGATCAGCTTTCCTGGAGAAAATAGAAGCTTTAGGTTTGGTTGTACTAAACTCTACTAGTTCATCAAATCCCCATTTCAAAATCGTTGCCAGATTTTCATTACTTGCGTCGACCTGTCTTTGGCACGCTTCTTTGTCTTCATTGGATAATATAGTGGCTCTAGATGAGAAAGTATTGAATGTACCAAATCTGTAAACGTGACACGAGGTCACTTCCAACAGATCGTCAAGCAGAAACAAAGTTGGTGCCAAGACAGACCCCTATAGCACATAAGGGTTAATATCCATTGTATCCGTAGAGACTTCGTCAACCACCATAGGAAGTGATCTATCTACAACTAAAATTTCCCCTGAATGTGTTACATAGACAAGCTGGTCTACTGTTGGTCCCTGCTCACGAATGCGATATTGAACGTCATTCACGATTTTGGAGCTCTCTAGGAATTGGGTGAGCTCGACGTTGATTGCTTTCTCCATTACTTCAGAGATCTCAGATAGTATTGCAATGTGCAATGGATCTATAATTATTACCAAGTGTCTTTTTTCCTTTTATTGAAATTGATTGAATTGGTTCCTTGAGAACAACGGGCGGAACTGACGGAAGACTATTTCGGGCATATGACTGATCATAGCAGCAATATTAGGCGGGCCCTTCCCTTGTCGATTCAAAGTGATATTTTGTTTGAATATTTCAGTAAAAAGTTGGCTTTCTCTTGTGGTGTAGGAGCCAGTGAGCCATCCTCTTTGATTAGGGGAACGGATGAGCTGGAAGCAAAATTTCTCCCAATTACCTTAGCGAAAGTCCACAATGAACGGGAAACATATGGGCATTCAATAAGATTTGATCTTATTTTGACGTAATATACCTCTTGCGATGTGTCTATTTTGTAATTGCAGATATTCCTGGCCTTAACATATTCTGTTCTGAGGTCTAGGCATCGGTTCCAGCGCCAACGATGGTATGCTGTTTGTTTTGAAGCAACGGCCAAGATGGTTCACCAGATGATTGTGAGTTGTTGGTATGGGATATGTACGATTCCATTCTCAGTAAGATAATCTCCGAAATCTCTTTGACACATTGCGTTGGTCATCTACAATTTTTTTAGATATAGCCATGAAAATTAGAGTAGGGCTATTTTCTGTAACGGCAAACAAGATGTACCTTCAACTCATAGATGTCGCCACATTCGCCATATCTAATAGAAGCAGTCGGATATAAATAACTTGTAATTCGTTAATTTAAATTTATTTGGAGAACCTTATCATTTCGTATGAAAAAGTTATACTCTTTTTTATTATCCAAAATAATAACAGTTTTCGAGATATTAGTATACCATATAGTATTGTCAAATATTTAGTAAAAATTTGACGTATGTGAAACAATTTGTGAATTTTTATTGTTACTGATTGATTCTTGTTGAATTATTACATTAGTAAATACGCCGAGGCCCAATCACTTTTCAAATGAAGCAATGAGAGATATAATTTGCCTTTATGCAAGAGACAAATTTTCTGAGCATGCAGCATCTAGACCTAGAGAATATCGTAAATTAAATACCAACTGAAGGCAACCATACCGTAAGGTATTTCAAAGCTTGAGCTCGTCTAGTCGGCCTAGCTGGAATCTCTCATGACGGAATAACACACGAGGTTTCTGATACACATACAATGGATATATCCACAGAAAAGAGAGAGAGAGATCGCTCAAATTTCTGCAATATTCTCAAGAGGTCTAAAATCATAAGTGTGGCATCACCAATTAGACGAATAACTTTCTTCTGAATATAGAGCTTCAGCGTAAGTTTGGAACCTGAAGTCCAAACATGTAAAAATCCAGGGATTTTTGTGTTTTTTATGAAATAGTAGTAGCTGAGGCTATATGGTATACACTGTTGTATAAACTGTAATTATTTAATCTATAACATAATTTTAAACACCCGATTTGTGTCGGATGGCAACTAAGGTTTCATTAATAGGTAATAATGAATCCACTATATTTTAAACATTTATTTATTTTTCACTAAATTCAACATACACTTCATCTTTAAATTATTACATATAATACAAATTCCAATTCTACAATCTATCGTTCTTTTTGAAAGGTGTTGTGCAATAAATGGTATGAGAAAGATGAACACAGTGTACCTTCGTTGTTGACGGTTAGTTGATCTATATTTTTATTAGTCAACATGAGGTGCAACGTTTCTCTTTCCCTTGGTTCATAATTGTCGGGTTAGGTTGTAACGTGCTTTGTTCCTTTTCGGACTCAGATAATTACAAGGTTTAAAACGGTCCTTCAACTTTTGTGAATCTATATCCAATTGATTTAATTTTGATTTCTGGCGCCAGATTTTATCATAGGTTTACTCCTCGTCAAGAACTTCTGCTAGGATCCTCAATATAAGGCTGTCACAATGCTGTCTATGAACATATTTTCACAGGTAATATCGCCTAGTGGAGAAGATAACCAGAGCCCTGATGGCGGGGCAGATTTTTCAGCACCAAATTACAGGTTTTGAGTGCATTTAATGCTTGCCAGTTAGCTCTCGCACTAGTTTTAGAGATAGAGCAAAATTATTGAGGAAACTCAATACTAAGCGGAGGAACTGCAGGTGAGCAGGGGAAACCTAGTATGTGATGATGAAATCAAACCCTTAATATTTACTAACGAAGCGGATACGTACAGTTAGGTTCTACTCATTACGCAGGTATGCAAACTCTTACGGATAATCTAAATACAGGGAAACGGAAGGATATCTTTACCTTGAACCAGTTACAGACAGTAAGTACACAATCAAAGCAGTATGTGCATATGGAACTCACAAGCAAAGCAGGTGAAAAAAAGGATTAGTGTGGTACTCCCTCAGTTCAAGCACTTGGGTTCGTTTCGTTCACCATCAGAAGTATCCTAATACGTTCTATGTTAACTACGATACAATCAATAACTATTTATTCCGCTTTATCCTGGTTGGTAATTAATTCAAACGCTTAAGACGTACTGAACACTATCACCTTAATTTCAGGTATTCGAAAGTGAAGTAGCTTGTTACTACAGTTACAACCATACAAGCTCTACAATGCAAACGGCCAATACGAAACTCTCCCTGGCGCGCCGTGATGCGGCTTACATACTCTTACAGGTACTGGTCAAGTCACTTCAGTAGTTCCAGCACACCATTTTTTCATTTTTCGCGCTCATAATAGTTCACTAATTTCTCAATGCTGTGCCCAAGTTTTTCATGTATGCCAGCTGTTCCACTATCTTACAGTCACAAGATATATTCCTGGTTTTAACTGAAATTAAATATACACGATTATGAATCTGGAACGAATGCAACTTTGACACTTATACTACAAGGATGTCTACACCCATCTATTTTCCTTTACAATTGTCCGGAATTATCATGCGTGCTTTGGAATGATAGTATATGATTATTTATCCTGAATTTATGATCAAAATGTACGTACTATAAAATACGTATCCGCGAATAATGAGCTTTATTACAATATCTAAAATATACACTAGTGTAACATTTTTTAATGTATCAGGGTTAGCGTAAACGAAAGACACTTCATAATTTGATATACAAAATATTGTTTTCAAATCCATCGACAGCTACATCTATATGTCTTAAAATATTCTCGTATTGTTCAATCGATAACCGCTTGAATACTGGCAAGTACATCTGTCGCCATTGTAGAATAAGCTAATTTTCCGAGATATATCACTAATTCTGCAGGAAGATTTGAGTAACCGTATGAATCGCAATAATATTTGAGAATTCCTTCCTTGAACGAAGACGTTCCTGATCAGAGTTCTGTCGTGCCTTTACAATATAATGCTAGATGATGTCTTTAACTAGGCAAGTTATCTATCTCTACTATTCTTATTCAGTAGTGTTTGAAATTCATTTTTGTTTAGGGGAGGGAATGAGCTGGAAATGAAATTTCTTCATATGCTTTGGCGAAACTCGAAAATAAACTGGAACGATTTGGGCATTCGGTAAGCTGTGATTTTATTTTGGCAGCGACTACTCAAAACAGATTTTATTGAGTCATGGTTCACCAGATGATGTGATTTGTTGATTTCGATTATGTAACTTTCCAGTTCCAGTATGATAATCTCAGAAATTTCATTGGCACATTGTGTCGGATCTTCTAATCTACGGCAATGTAATTATTCTCCATGAATCAGTATCAATTGAAATATACCCAAACACCACATCAATTGTTAGCAATATGGATACTTATTTCAAAAAATAAATAGCCCCTTCAGGTATATTTGTACAATAGGGCTTATTTTAGGATTTGATGTATTTTCCCTCCTTCAAGAATGAAAACAACATAAAAATTGTAGGAATGTTGATAGATCGTATTCCAACGATAAGTACCTAAGTACTGTTTAATCTGTCCAACTATATAAATATCTACAAACATAAGGGTATCTCTTTATGGCAATGGAAAAGGGTATGCGGTAGCAGAATTACAATTTTCAAGATAAAGCAATTTTTTGGAGAAATTATAGAATAATTATAAATATAGCGTAACGTACTTTTGGAATCTACCTTATTTCTCAAAACATAAATCTGAAGGTGCAAGTTAGTGGTATTCTTATTATTATGATGAAAGTGCGAGAATTCAAATATCCCTGTGTGTGACTTGAGAGGGAAAAAGTAACTTTCATAAGGAATATCCTTTAATAAACTCTTAGCAAATGAATTACAATGTATGTTACGAGTGCTAACAAATACTTGTTCACAGTTTTGATATCGCGTGCATTATAAATAATCGTGTTGCCTTGTAGCAGACAGAGTAAACATAAATTAGTGTTTGAGAATGATTCGAAACTGTACTGTTTACTATTTGCTCTTCCCCTTTCCTACAAAATCTCAACACTCGACTAGATTATGCATGAAACAAGCGAAAAATAAACAAAACTTAAATCTTAATAAAGATTTCCCAAAGCAAACTTCAGATGGGCTCATGAAAGTTACATGTTTTCCGGTCTTTATTATTTTGTTCCGAGTTATTTTTTTTTTATCATTTCAATCAACTCTTGATTTGAATTTCAAATTAGCTATTTACTACATTTGCACATTTCTTAACTGATTGCAGTATATAAGATATTACTCAGTAATTTTTGGTACCATAAATAAATCTTCAGTTTGACGATGATAATTCTACTAAAATATAATGTAACAATGGAAAAGATTATTAGGTATCTATTTTATAGAAAACATAGCAAATTCACAGGATTATTTAACTTAGAAGAAACGTAAAAAATAAAATAGCGTATTAGGTATTCAGGGATGTGGGTTCGAATCCTACCTATGGTTAAATTTTTAGATCCTTTTGTACAATTGGTTTGGAATCGCCACCTTGAGAACAGGGTATATAACAATGTCCAGTCGCTTCATCGTAGTGCGAGAAATCTGTAGTCAATGCGTTGTATTGCAAAGATTTCTTATAGTCCAGTTAATGACGATCAAAATGGTGTATTACCGCCGAACTTTGAGAACCGTCATCGATTTTTATGAAAATTTGGAATTCAATAACTGTTAATAATTGTTTTATTCACAATATTGACACATACATCAAAACAAAATTTTAATAAACTCTCAATTTAATAACCTATTTCCTAACTCTATAGTAATGGTTGCCATGCTGAAAAACTGCATCATTTGACTCTTCTCAACATTACACCCTTTATAACAAATTTGACCCTGTCCAGGTGTGCGCTTTCAGTTTTTTTAATATGAAAAGCACTCCTTGATATGAAGATCATGAAAAAAAAATAGAATACGTATCACCAGATCACTCACAACCAAATCATGATGTATTTCTGGATTTCAACCCTTGAAAACCACCCCTTGTGCCTGAAATTGTGGGCAAAATGTGAGTCGGATGAAATGTTTCAAACAGTAGGATCGTATTGTTATATCCAGAATATTTGATACCAGATCAAAAATAACCATAATATTGGGATCGAATTTAGTTTATTTATAACTGGTTTATTGCATCATTATTCCATTTTTATTAAGCAAGTAACAAATTATGTAATTTGAGAGTTATATCGGGTGACCCAGAAATCCAATCTGTAGAGAATTTCAATGTCATGCGGTGAGATTAATCTTCGGGGGGAGGTTATTTTTCAAGATATTCAAGCTCAAAGATTTCGAAAATAGTGGTTGTCGCACCCTATCACCAACTTTAACGTCTATATCTTGGTTGATTTCCATAGTAAAGCGATGAAAAGAAGAGAAAATGTTTGCTAAAACCTAGGCTATTTTCAATCTTTTCAATTTTTTCATATCTAACACTGTTTGGAAGTTACTCAAAAAAACTAAATTATGGATTCCATATAGGCAAACTTTTTTGAGAATATTCATAATACCTCAATGAGATAAATCACAAATGTATTTTTCTTAACTTGAATACTGATGAATTTGAAAATTTTATTTTGATTTTTTGCTTGGAATGTGCGCGTACTTTCTTTTTATTCTAACGGAAGTTGGAGAATGAAGCTCGAATATACAAAAAACTTATAACATATAATTTTGAAACAATGTTGAAAAATTGTTTCACTGTAGGTACTGTTGCATTCTCAGAGCTACGAGTTACTAACTAATCTTGAATCATGTCCTTAAATATTAGGTATCAATCTAAATAAGGTACAAATTGATGCGGGTGGACAATGGTTTGAGTGGGAGTTTAATTACCAAATTGTTGATAAGTCATGAATTATAGGTATCGATTTAATTTTATGTTACTATTGTTTTTTGAATGTTTTAAAATTTCTATTGATTCCAGAGTAATGCGTTTATGCTCTTTTTCTTGAATATGTGATTGAAAGTGAAATTGTGTTTATGTTCCATTAGTTGATTCGCGTAATTAGTCCTGAGTTCAAGGCCTTACAGTCATCACATCTCAGACTGAAAACTCCCGATTTGAAGATTTTCAATTCAAGTATATGAGTATATTATTTGTTGTTTTGAAGGATACATTTTTATTTTCGTTTTAAGAAATTGAGATATATTTGCCATGCAAATTTGGATTTCGTATTAATATCAATCTGCAGTTAAATTGGGTCTAGGATTTTTTCAATAGGTTTACTTTGAAGAATTGAATTTATTCTCTGGACATCATAGCCGTTATTTTTCGCAACATCTATGATTCTGTTTAATTTTAAATTTAAGTTAATTTCTCTTAAAAGGGATATTAACTAATCTATATATCATGCTGCAAACTTGTGTGATTCGGAGTGTAAAGAAGTGAGTGTGCGTGTATCTTGTTTTGTTTATCGAGGAGGACAACGTCAGACCTATTTGCTTGTAAGGATCAGACGGTTACAAACGGGAAATTCCAGTAGATTTGGCAACGGACGCAGTATATCCTGGCATGTAACGTAGTACAGGCTCTTGGGCTATTCCATACGAGTCCCTGAGATGAAATACAGATGAATACTCAAGCGCCTTTCGACAGACTCTGCAGCTGATATTAGGAACCTGCACACCCATCACGTTGCGGTGATAAACCAAGGCAGTGATTACGCCATCTTAGCAAACTGCGGTAAATCCCTCGACCTCGATTGAAAGCCCAGATCACCTTAGGTAGCAGAAGGTCAGCCTCGTTGACAAGTCGAGCGTTGCGATGTTTCTGTAGAAAACATTGTATATCGGTTTGTCAACATGCCGTTTGAGTATAAGATCGTGCTCCGCGGAATTTATCTGGGCTTTCAAGAGAAAAGGTTATAACTCGAGGTCGCCCTCTAGTTGGCCATCGCGATACTCAGAACCACAATTTGATGCAGACCTTCCAGACTGAGGAGTCCCCTACCTCCCCAGTGACGTGGAGCTAAATGCGGGAAACGGACGACCTATGATGCAAGCTGTGACGGATATGCAGCATTTTCCGGGTATTTGTCGATTCTATGCTGCTCATCGACTCATCCCCACTCCAAAAGAGCAGAGCAGGACTCGAACGGCAAGCATATTTGTTACAGACAACTTGTTCTCATTCGAAAGTTCGAACTACCAAATGTTTCGAACAAGGATTCTGTGCAGTACTATAATCCTATTTGAAGAACTGAAGATTTATGTCTAAAATATCACTTGAAACGGGGCTACCCCATTCAAAAAAACACATAAATCATCTCTAAAATGGTCGAGATCAATCGATTGAAAGGACAAAAAGGACATTTCGAAGGAAATTTTACATGGCCCGGTCTGTTATTTTACTATGGTTTGCAACTTACTTACAAATTACAGTGAAAATTTCACTTTCGGTTTTTGCTACGTCTCATCGGGAATTGAAAAAATTAATACTGCAAGCAGCTAGGTTGTGATAAGTTATAGTTTTGATGAAAACACAGTTTCACATTTGTATTGTTTTGAATATGGAAGCTAGTTGACGAAACTAGTCACGTTAGGGTATCCAAATATACCAACGGTATTTCAAGCTGTTTCGACCCTCTTGGTTTTCTGAAAAATCTGAAATTGATTATTACAAAAAAAAAATGGATAGAAATTATTGGTTTGCTTAGCAAACGCAAATTTTACAATTTTCCGGAAAACCGATACGATTTGAACCAGCTCAAAAATACCGTTGAAAAGCTCGGAAATCTTATGAATTTTGTTGTTTGAAATAATTAAGAATGTTCGAAATTGTGGTCAAAAGTTCGATTTTCAAACCGATACCGTTGGGAAGCTCGAAAATCCTATGCATTTTCTTTCAAATAGTTTTTCGGAGCTTGGGTCAAACGTTAGGTTGTCAAGAATAAATTTCTCGATTTTCCGAAAAACCGGGAGGGATCGAAACAACTCGAAAATAACTAGAAAATGCCATGCATTTTGTTTCCTATATTTTCTCGTATTTCAAAAATTGACAAGTTCAAATATGGCACCTTTATTATAGGATAATCATCTTCAGCAGCTGTCACTAATATAGTTCATAATTAATAATAATGGTCTTTATTCAGTATTTAGTTACATTATAAATAAATTTAAAAAAAATAAATTCAATTCTATGTGAACAGTTATATACTGAATCTCAGGGCGAAGTTCAGTTAAATGGCAAGCCATTTACTGTTCTTCCACTTAACCCTGCACAATATATTGAGACTATTATAATACACTACAAAAAATTAAACAAAATAATAAAAATAATAATAATAATAATAATAACAATAATAATAATAATAACAATAATAATAATAATAATAATAATATATTTATTCTTTCCGAATAATTTTGTCTCAATTAAATTTTAATTGTTGAGAATTAAATTAGATATAAAAATAATAAGAATTTTTAGAAAAGATAAAGTATATTAAACGTTATTTTCCTGTAAACTTCTTAAGAAACGAATCATAGCACATTTGAATGTTTTTTTTGTTTTAGCCTTTATTTTTGACGGAATGCTATTATAGATGTGTACAACTTGATATGAGAAAGATCTTTCATACAATTTAAGCCTGTGTCTTGGTATAACCAGCATATCTCGTTTACGAACGTTCAAGTTATAAAGATCTGTTCTAAATCTTATTTTTTTGTAAAGATAAGGTGGTGATTTATCATGCAAAATTTTGTAATATAACGTAGCTGCCTGTAGTTTAAACCTATTATTCATGTTCAACCATTTAGCATCTTTCAGCCTGTGAGATATATGTTGATATTTACGGATCCCATAGGCAAACCTTAAACACGAATTTTGCAATTTTTGTATTTTATATTGGTGAATGGAGTCTATGCAAGCTGAAAACACCTGTGAGCAATAGTTCAGATGAGATAATACTAAAGAATCACAGAGTAATAATTTAGTTTTTGTAGGTAGATTAGTTCTGTGTGGATATAGCAACTTTAAATTTGCATAACCTTTTTGTATACATTTAGAAACATGTGTTTTATATCTGAAACCATTCTCCATATATAAGCCGAGATTCTTTACTACATCAACTAAAGGAATTGGCTCAGAGTTTATTGTTATTAGTACCTGATCCTTTAATTGTGCACACACATTTTTATTGCCCAATAATATAGCTACAGATTTCGTTGGATTAAGAAACAGAGAATGACTCTCAGACATTTTGAATATAGCATCCAGATCTGCATTTACTCTACGGAGTGCATCATTAAGTTCAGTGGGTTTAAAGATATAATATAGCTGCGTATCATCCGCATACATATGGATAATGCAAAATTTTAAAAATTTTGGAAAGTTATGGGTATATAATGTAAATAACAGAGGACCTAGTATGGACCCTTGAGGTACTCCACATGTTTGACCTGTTGTACTCTATCTGTTAAATATGATGCCACTAGAGCTCTTTGAGACCAGCAAATTTCATAATTGTCAGTAACAACTTATGAGATATGGTATCAAATGCTTTAGAGAAATCAAGTAGAATCAATATAGCAACTAATCCATCATCACTTGCCTTTAGTATGTCATCATTGACATTGAGTAAAGCTGTAGTACAGCTATACCCGGAGCGAAACCCTGATTGGCAGTCTGGTAGAATATCAAGAGTTGATAATTGTTGATGCATAACCTTCTCTAAGACTTTCGACAGCACAGGCAAAATGCTGATTGGACGCAGTTGAGAGTAGTCAGATGGATTATCAACTTTAGCTACAGGAATTACTATGGCTTCTTTAAATGACTTGGGAAAATAATTTCCTAGAATACAGGAGTTGATTATGTTTGTTATAAATGGGACAATATATGTTCCACAAGTTCTAATCATGTTTATATTAATATTATCAGTTCCTGAAGCATCGATGTCATTAAGAATTCGTATAATATGCTGATTGTTTATTGTAGTGAAGTTAAATTGTGACTTGCCATTAGTTCTATTTTCATTGTAATAATTGTAAGTAGTATTAGTTACATTACCTTGAGGTATTTTATTTAGAAAAAAGTTATTTATTTCATTTGCATCATTAAATGAGTCCGGAATTTCAGTTCTTTTTTTCTTGTTGTGAATACTAAGCTTATGTAATTCCTTATATAGATTAGCTGTGTTATTCGTGAGTGAACGTAATTTATGCTGCAGATATGCTTTTTTTTCATTGCGAATACTGATAGTAACCAGATTTCGGATTGTTTTATAATCATCCCAATCAGACTTAAGTCTAGTTTTTCGATACTTAATATTAGCTTTATCTCTCAAAGACATCATGAGCTTGATGTTATCCGTTAACCATGGGCAATATGCTTCCGTTATCTTAACTACTCTATATGGTGCATGTTTGTCAAATAGGTTGATTAGGGTATTATTAAACATTTGAATTTTAGCATCAATATCATTTGTGTAGTATATATTTTCTAAACCGGCTGATTCAAGGTCTTGTTGAAAATTTTTAACGTCAAAATTGCTGAAACATCTACTTCTGCGATATATAGGAATTGTTTTAGGCTTCTTAATATTTAATATGCAATAAATCATTTCATGGTCGGCTATGTGAGGACTACTTATTCCAGAGCTTGATACAATAGCCTTATTTGTAATGTATATATGATCGATTAAAGTTTTTGTATGCCCAGTTATTCTAGTTGGGCCAGTGATTAATTGCTCTAAACCAAGTTCGTTCATGTCCTTTGTAAAGATTTTAGTAGTTGGGTTATCATCAAAAAGATTGATATTAAAATCACCTAGCATAATGATGTTTTCGCTCTCTAGAAAATAATTACCCAAAGTATTCTCAATTTCATTTATAAAAGTCGTATATTGTAAGCTGTGATTTTTATAAATAAAACATAAGAAGAATTTGATACTATTGATATTTAGGAATATACATAATTGTTCTATGTTTTCAGATGTAGTTACAGTATTATACTTATACTTATATTCTTGACCAAATGCCAGTAAATCAAATTTCTCTGTATATTCTCGCAAAGATTCAAAGGAATTCATAATAACTATAAGTAAATAAATCATAATAATGGCACCGATGTGCTTCTCTATTGAGTGTATTTAAATAAATGAATGTGAAGTGAAGAAAAAGATAATGGTATAAAATGGTATAAACCATGCCGAGATTCATCACCGTGGAAAACAAGCATTTGGATATTAATACATGTCTCTAAACAAATTGCAATATTGGAAGAAATATGATACAAAGTGTAGATATTGTAGGCAATGTAATAGCAGGATAGTTAATTTTAATTACAGCTGTAAATGTGCAATACGTTATTATGCAAGTATATAAAATACATTAACAACTTTCGCTAATGCGTTTGTTTCTGGGGACAGAGATTTATTATTGCTCTGATATATTTAATATGAACCTGCATTATGCAACCAACATCTATGTTAATGTTTATTTAATTCAATTTCAAAATTTATGCTGATATCGTGAATTATGTGACTAAAATGGTAAATTGATTTCTGCTTTATGTTATTTAATTTGACGCCATCGGATAAATGAATATCTAATATATAATATGTATAAATGTTTGCCATGTATTCCACCGTTTTGTAGATTATCATTTCGTCAAATATTGAATTTAAAATTCATAACGTGTAATCGACTCGTACTATAATGCTAACGCATCTCTCGAAAATGCATCGAATTATTGGAATTGATAGAATAACATGAATTTCAGACGTGAAATTCGTTTCAGTAATATTATTCTCTTGATGTCAAAATTTTAAAAGTAGAATTACAGCGCGTTCGCTATGCTTTGGGCTTCAAATTATAATGTTTTCTATTGCATTTTTTGCACTATTTTTAAAGCTAAATTAAAAAGAAGAAAAACGTAGTATTATCAAAAGGTTTAAAGTAAGAGAGTCAGAACACAATTAAAAACTAAATGAAAAAGTTTAATATAGTGGTTTGAATGCAGGCAAACCAACTACGGTACGTGCACTTGGTCGCTCTCATGATGAGATAATAATAATAAAGTAATTCAACCCTGACTGAAAACCCAAGAGATTCAATTCAAAGTTGTGCCCAGTAACTTTGATTCAACGACTTCTTCACAGCTAATATTAAAAACATATGTGCTTATCCACATAAGTATAAAATACTGTTCACAATAGACAGAGATACCGACTGGATGCTAGAAGGTATACATTTTTTCCACGAAGCGAGGCTAAATTCCATTTCGATCATTTTCTTGATGAGTAAAACTGCAGGATTTGGGAAGATCAAAATTCCATGTGGTTCACGAAAAATAAATGCAGTCTGAAAAGGTAACAGTTTAATATGCATTGTGGGCCGGCCATGTTTTCGTACCGTATTTTTTCAAAATAGGAGGAAATTGTGATAGATGATGATAACAAATTATACCTTGAATTGAACGAAATGAGACAACATGTGATTTGAGCCACTTGCCACACAGCGAAAGAAAATAAGAAACACGGAAATTATTCGAAACTGTTTTCTATTCGCGTAATTATCCATTTTAACGACAAAACAGGTCTCCAAGACAGCGCGGTTCAAGATATACGGACTGCTATTTTGGAGATTCATTAAACGTCACGCCTACGCTGAAAAGCCTATAACAATTTCTGCAGTAAACTTCTTCAGGAGAAGTTGTTAACAACATCAATAACACTATCAAATTATTTTTTTTGATTAATAAAATGTTTGGCAGTGCGTAGGTTCTCCAAGACAACGCGGTTCAAGATATATGGACTGCTATTTTGGAGATTCATCAAACGTCACGCCTACGCTGAAAAGTCTATAACCATTTCTGCAGTTAACTTCTTCAGGAGAAGTTGTTAACAACATCAATGACACTATCAAATTATTTTTTCCGATTAATAAAATGTTTGGCAGTATGTAGGTTCTCAACCTATATTGCCAAAATCAATTTTATTTCTGATCAGTCGCCTCAACCGCTGCTGATGATGAATTCGATAAATCTACCGTTGAATAGAGTTCGCATTCACATTTCATGCATAAATCACTTCGAACAGTAGCTGTGGAAGATTATGGAATATAACGTAGTCATAAGAATATAATATTGAGTATATTATTTGAGATACAATGAAGGATGTTAGGAGTAATATTTCTTAACGTTTTCCGAGAAAACCGCGAAAACTGCAGCATCGTACATTGGTTTTTGGGGATCAAGTTACCACTTGTCGCTTTGCAAACTTTTCTATTTTGAAAGTGAAGTAAAATCTCCAAATTGCAAAACTTTATGACCTTTTCATATTTGGGTAGATATCAAGTTAATATTTTTATCTACACCTTTGAGAACTTATTCCACTCATTTTGCGTGAGATGAAGAGTTTATTACCGTACTCGTTTTTCTTGTCTCACTGCTTTTCAATCAACCAAAATAGATCAATGGAAAGAGCAGTATTGTGGTTACCAAGGAAACGAAGCGTTTCCACCCAATTTCTAAAACCGCCGTCTCAATTATTAATTTCAATGTTCTGGTTTTCCCAATAAATCGGGAGAAATTAAAATAATTACCATTTATTGTATCTTCTTACAAGCGTAGATGAAAATTGGAACAACAATCGTCTGATAACGTATTATCGTAACTTATACTCATATTCCACTCATATCGTAACTAACTTTTTAGTTTAACTGCGACAAGTAAAAAAATACAAGGTTGGCTTCATTCACTATTGCTTTAATTAGCTTTATTTTAACTCAGAATCCACAATTGGCTCAACCAAAAACAGCTCACTCACATCAACTAATAACAGAAATTGAAAAAAATTTTAGTAATCAAAATTCTGACGATTTTTCTACCGATTAAAGAGATGGATGGGGTTTTTTGCCGCCATCTGATTATCGATATTTAAATTTTTTCTAGTAGTAATTACGCACTTGTTTCTTTGTCCGTCAGTATGTCATTCGTAAATGTTATACCTAATACTTTTGATAGATCCCTTTGTCTACTTGGAATCTATCGGCTTGTCTAATCTCGATTTCCAAAATCAAGTAGATTTTTAGTTTGAATACTGCTCATATATTGTCTGAAAAGTAACGAAGTCACTCTCTTCACTTATGAATACTGAAATACCATCTGCATATGCTGGTGTTACTAATCTGCAGGTTTCGTGATATGCAAGGGGACACCTTTCATTGTTTCTTCGCAAAATGAAAGTAGGGGTTCGATGTCTAGCGAGTAAAGCGGTTCAAATAGAGGACATCCTTGTCTTATTCCTCACCTAAAATGTATCTCGACAGATAACAGTTAACCCACTCGAACGTGACTTTTTGCATTATTATATAGTTTTTATTGCATTTGTGAAGAATTCGCCGCATCGGATTTGTAGAATTTTGAATACATATTCCTGGTTCATTTTGTCAAACGCAGCTTTTTAATATAAATTAAAAATTGCTGACGGTGAATTATTCCCATTGGCATTATTGATTATTCCCTATGCTAGTGCAGAGAGTCATATATCGTTCTGTTGGGAACTGAGTAGCTTTGACTGGGCCCAATCACTTTTTTTATGATACTACTTAATCTAATTGAAAGAGCTTTGACAAATATTTTATAGTCAGTTGTCAGCAACGATATTGGTCGTCAGTTTTCAAATTCAAGAAGAGCCCTTTTCTTATTTAATGCCATTCTCCTATCGTGAATGGTTGGTTCAATGTTATTTGATCTGTTAGGGATACTTTTATCAAATTATTGTATATTGAGCTGTTTTCATTTAACCTAACTGTGGTATTATGGGAATATATGGATTTGAAGTGTTCTGTCACCAATGTATATATAACATAACTCTATTGGTTTTGTTATGATTCTATCACCTTGTTTTATTTTATTCAACGGTTTAAAAGTATTGAAAGCCCCCTGTTAATGTTGGGTCGGTCAGTTGTCAGACGGTTTTCAAGGATCCAATAGACAGATAGATCAGTTTATAAACTTCCTAAATAACCACCACAACCAAATCCATTGCTGAAATCGAGAACGACAGTTCCATTACCTTTCTGGATTTGACAATTCTAAACAAAATAATAAACTTTCATACGATATTTTTTATAGAAAAGACAAATTCACTGATGCGACCATTCCTATGGAATCTTTCAGACATATTAGTCATAAATTAGCAGCTTATAATTCAATGATCCACCGAGTCGAGATTTCAAGACAATCAGTACAATTGAACAGATAGCTTTCAAAAACAATATTCCTGTTCACTGCATTAACCAAATCATTAATCGTAAAGAAGAAAAACAAATTTCGCAGTTATTATATTCCATAAGAGAAACACTAGAAAAGAAATAGGCATGTTTTAGTTATATACTTCTTTTTCTTGCGGCTTGAATCTGAGCATATTACTATCTAATGCCAAACCAAAAACAGACCAATATCTACAGGATTGAATGTGGTGAGTGCCCAATGGCCTATGTTGGGCAGGCGGGTCGCAATTTCGAGCCAATATTTCAAATCATAAAGAAACAATAAATAATCTTAAAATCTTTCATACTTGCAATAAAGGGAATTTGTTGGAAAGTTTTGAGATTAACAAATTGTGTAAAAACCCCGGATTCAACAACACTTAATAGAAATTGGACTTTAATCCCTCCCCATTACCGAATCTGTGAATCTCATGTATAAATGAATCTACCTGTTGTTTCTATATTCACTTCATAATGATGTAAAATTCGAAACCAGTTAACCAGTCGTGTTTATTAAAAACTTTTTTATAAAAAAAATGTTTTATTTCATCTTATTAAACTGGATTTCCGTAAAATAAATAGTTCATCACTACCACTGATTAAAAAAAGAGAGTGAAGTCAATTAATCACAGTTTTCTATTTTTACAATCGGTTCTTTGGTTAAGAAATATAATTGATAGTTGATCTATTAGTTATGTGTTTTCTTTACAATTAACATTTGCTGTTGCTGTGTAAGTTATCAGTTGAAATTAAATCTTTGCAAGCGATAAAGTAGACACCCTTTTATAAATAATGCACAAAGCGAAGCAACTGTTAAACCACGTCACATAAAATGTATGGCGGAAAATATAAACATTTTCGAATATGAATGATTGCTGATGACGCGCTTAATTTATTTTAAAATGTTGATAATATGAATATAAGGACAGACAGGAAATAAAAGTTGATGAATATGCATGAAATTTTAGGTGGTGGTGATGTTAAATATAAATCAATTATTTGTATTATGATTGATACTTTGACACACTGTGATGTATGGCCGTTGTGAGTAACTAGCGTATTTGGCAGCGATTCTAAAATACTCCAGTTTCACCATGCCATAGAAATTATGGTTTTTTATTGCAAAGTTGGATGACTAGCTTCAAACTGTCCAGAGGAACAATAAGTTTGTTGTAACTCAAAATGTACTATTACCGTCATTCATAGTTCTGAAACCTAAATTTAAGAATATTTCATTTCAAACAATCCATTTAAATTCAACTTACGTTCGAATATTCAAATCTTATTTAGGTAAAAACATTAACATACAGAATACAACATACTTAATGTACATAATATTTCATTACATCCGAATCTTAATTTATAGAACCATAAAACGAACCAAAGAGTAGTCTGGTTGCAGATTGTTACTAAGTTTCCACTTTACAGATACCAGCATATACTTTCTCACAATACCGTGAAGTTTATTCGGAAATTTGAAGAGAACAAAACCTATACATTCAGAGGCGGTAACAATGAATAACATCATTACATGAAATTTTCAAGAACACATACTCATAGTGCAAGTGTTAATTTGGCAAATTTTGGAAATAATAACACCTATAAATCGTGAGTAATAAGTAAATAAGTATTTCCTAAATCAATTTACTTATATTTTATGAATAACTGCTATCTGCACTTTTTATGAATATCGATAACAGTCCCAAACAGCTGCACGTACAAGAAATTCGCATCAGCCACTGGACAGGTGCCGCACATTTTAGTGGACCCTAATAACTGTATACTTTTCAACGCAACTTCATCGAGTGCTTGTTCCTTACACGTCAACAGTTAAAATGGCGGATGAAACTAGTGAAAAAATTGCGGACATAAACAATCAACGTGACGTGGATGTTCTAAATGTTCTAAATACTATATCGAGACCATGTACAGTTTGCAACAATGTTGCAAAAAGTGGTCGTAAATGCATAAACTGTTCTACGGTGTACCACAAAAGTTGCTCCAAAGGACTGAGAAACGTTGTGATAATAGATGATCAACATCTAAAATGTTGTGAACAAGAGCAAAAACCAGCTGAAATTCCTGTCAATTTAGCCAACTCAGACGAATCTGAAAGCGACTTAGATTTATCATTCTGCAGTGATTCCAATAACTCTGATCCTAGAATGGTAGAAATTGCTCACATAAAATATATAATTGAACAAAAGGATCTTTTCATCAATTCCTTGCAAGATATCATCAAACTGTATAAAAAATTGAACGAAATTAGGTTCTTCAAGTCCCGCCATCTAGCGCGAGCACCCAGATCTCAGCAATTCCAGAAATCACCCATGTCGCATCGACATCTAGCGGCAACATCTGTACCCCTAAAGTACCCATCGCAAAACAGTTTGCGACATTAAGTAGTAACCAACAAGTGAACTGCAATAAACCGAAGCAAACAAATAAAGTAAATAAACCGTCAAATGAGGTTAGATCATCTGAACAATCGATTTATATGAGAAAATCAATCGATGAAGTCCCAAAATCGAACCAAATTAATATAATTAAAAGAGATGATGTAGCTCAAGCCATTAAAATGGCTCAGGAAAACATCGAAGAGGACTGGCGGCCAGCAGGACGTAAACAAAGAAATTTCACAAAAAGAAAGAGTGCGGTTGTTGAAACCATGTCGTGTGAAGCCGGAGTAAATGGACCAAAAACCGTTCCAAAAAAAGCCTTTCTGAGGATAATAGCCTTGTTACAAGTACAACAGTAGCTACACTGACCCAATTTCTTAAGCCACTGTTTAAAGAAGTTATATGTGAGGAAATTGACACAAAATATCCTAGTATTATAAGGCATTTAAAGTAAATATTGACTTGCATAATGTTGAGAGAGCCATGGATGCAAAAATTTGGCCTGAGGGTGCATATGTATCCCGTTTTTTCCACCGCAGAATCCCGAATGTAGTAGTGAAGTAGCTGAAACGCATTTAGACTCTTTTAGATTAGACTCCTGTATCAATATTACTGTTTGTAATTCGATGTTTCGTGTTTTACATTGGAATTTGCAATCACTTCGTAACAAATCTTTAGAGGTCGAACACTTTATTAAAGATTTAAATATTAAAGTTTTACTTTTTAGTGAACATTTTCTCAAAGAAAATGATTTTCATACTTTTAATTTGAGTAATTTCGAACAGAGTGAAATATTTTATAGAACTGAACACACGCATGGTGGTGTGTGCATTTATACTCATAAAAGCATTAAAGCAGTACCGCTGCTAAATATTAAAAATCTTTCAAAGGAACGGATATGCGAAATATGTGCAGTTCACATTCCTTCTCAAAACTTAATTGTAATGTGTCTGTATCGATTTCCACAAGAAAAATCTTTAAAGGAATACTTTGAAATATTTGAAAATTCTTTAAAATTATTAGAAGATTTTAAAAATTGTAATCTTCTATTGGGGGGGTGACTACAATTTCAAATTTTTAGAACCCAACGATAATAACACTTTTAATATAAAAAGACGAATATGGATTTAAACAGACTGTATTCCAACCAACCAGGGTGACTTCCAATACCCGCACTTGTCCGGATAATATTTTTGTAAATTTTAAAAGCATGAATGCGGAAGTTTTAAATGCACCTGTATCAGATCATAGCCCTCAAATTTTAAGTATAAAAAATATAACTTCCAACAAAACTGAAACCAAAAGAGTTAGGAGTTTTAATGCTCAAAATAGGATTATGTTCTCAAACTTTTTAAGAAATGAGCAATGGGAATCCGTTGACTCAGCGCTATCGTCAAATGACAAGATGAATAATCTTCTAAATATATTTAATCATCACTATGAATATTGATTTCCGTTCGTCGAAAAAAAATACCCTAATAAAAAAGTTAATAAGTTTAAAAATACACCTGAGTTAGTTAAATTAAAAAACACTATTTTATTGCTAAAAGAATGTTATCGACAAAATCCAACTGTGGATAAAAAAATTAAATAAAAAAATATCAACAAAAATATAATTGTTTACTTCATAACACTGAGGTACATTTCATCTGGCTTTCACTGGTAATGCTAATAAAATTGTAAGCTCTTTAAACAAACAAGTTTCTCAAACTTTTCTTATTAACAACTGTAACTCAACTTTTTTCTTGAACCCAATAACTAGTTTTGATGTCATAAAAATAATTAAATCATTTAAAAATAAAAAATCCTGCGATATTTATGATTTGAATATTAAACTTATTAAAGATTGTTGTGAGCACATTGCGGAACCCCTAGCCGATTATTAATTAATACTTGTATTTTACAGGGTGAGTTTCCAAGCGCCTTAAAAAAAGCCAAAGTTGTTGCAATTTTTAAAAAGGGTGATGGAAATGACCCAGATAATTACCGACCAATATCCATTCTGCCTATATTCTCAAAAATATTGGAAAAATATATTTTTGATAATTTACAACTTTTCTTGATTAAGCATCAATTATTATCAAACAATCAATATGGCTTTAGGAAGGGATGCAGAACCACCGATGCAATACTGCGCCTTATGAGCTTTGTTGCTGAGGCTTTTGAAGAGGGGGAGTGTTGCGTTGGTGTTTTTGCGAACCTGACTTAAGCATTCGATTGTGTTTCACACGCCATTTTGATAAACAAGTTTGATTATTTTGAAATACGGGGCATTGTTTCTCAACTTTTATCATCTTACCTAAGAGACCGAACACAAACGGTATATCACTTAGGTAAACTGAGAACTGAAATGCCGATACTACGGGGTGTGCCCCAAGGTTCCATTTTGGGGCCACTTCTTTTTTTACTATATATTAACGACTTATCAAACATCATTTCTTCACATAAATGTCTTTCTTTGCTTTTTGCAGATGACTCAAACTTTTTAATTAAGGGTAAATCATTTAATGACATTGATCATAACAGTGTTGTCACCTCGGCATCCAACTGGTTTACTTCAAACGAACTTTTTTTTAATGAAGCAAAAACTCAAATACTTAATTTTCAGTGTCGGCCTAACTCTTTTGGTTCTGTTAAGTTTCTTGGTGTTGTGATAGTTCTTTAAACTGGTCACACCACATTACCTATCTTAGTAAGAAATTAGCTCGGGCGGTTTACGCAACTGAAAGAATGTACAGAATTGCTGGCGAGGAGGTGGCCCTTGTAACTTACTATAGTCTGTTTCACTCCATAATGTCGTATGGTCTCATAACATGGAGCAACGCTGCTAATACTCATTTAGAAAAAAATTTCATATTACAAAAAGCGGCCGTAAGAGCTATTAAAGGCTTAAAACAAGAAACTCGTTGCGCGTCTGTTTTTAAAGAATTAAAAATAATGTCATTATTTTCACTAATTGTTTATGAACACCTTATGGATGTAAAACTCCACTTAACTCAACTCATTCAGATTATCACTCTTACTCAACGAGAGGTTGTGACAAACTCGTACACCCAAAAACTAAATTAAAAGTAAGCAATAAACTTGGTCTTGCCCTCTTTGATGAATTGCCTAGTGATATTCGATCAATTAATAAAATTTCAGTATTCAAAACAAAAATTACAAAATTCCTTTTGGAAAATTGCTTGTACTCTGTTAAAGATTTTAACATGTTCATGTGTTCAGTGTTTTAACATGTGATAGTACTTATTTAGTAATTTATTAGCTTAATCTTTTAATGTATATGCATTTATCTTGACCTGTCCACAAAATGTATATTTTAACGGATAAATAAATTTCTTATTCTTATTCTTATTAATGTATAAAATGACATTGAACAAGAAGCCGATAAAGACATATATCCAAAACCAATATTAGCAGATGTAGTAGTTAAAATAGTAACAAAACATAAAATTTTAAATCAAAAAATAAAATCGAAGTCAACTTGAAGACAACATATGCAATACAAAAATATGTAAGAAATTAACTAACGATATTGATAACCAATATGATGGAGAAAACGAGTTCGCCGAAGTCAAAAGAAGAAGACAAGATAGAAAAGAGAAAGTTATCAGAGGAAGCATAAAATCTGCCAACAAAAGAATATGGCCATATGTAGAAAAATTACATCCATCAACAAAAAACATGATGATTTCGAAATGAAAGAAATTGAAAAATACATTACCAATACCAGTAACGATAAATTGTTTGAGGTAGGCTTCTTATTAAGATGTTAGGAACGGCGACCTTTGGCCTAAATCGAAACTCAACGTCAGCAACGCCGAGAATAGAGAAAAAATTCCATAAACTATCAAATATCGGACGAAACGCCATCTGTAATTGGGATAATTAAATGGAATGTACAATGCATTATTAGAAATCATGTTTTCTGAACACTGACTATAAGAAAATTACTTTAATAAATGTAATTTTCCTAACTTCTGCTTAAGTGAACTTTTTTGCCAAAAAAAATAAGGGGGCACTATTATCTCAAATTCATTGCTCATTAGTAAAGTGAGGCATTTATGAAATTTTCATATCTGGCATATTTTTCATATTATATGAAATTTTTCCGAATTTTTCATATTTTTAACTATTCTTTAATTTTTAGCATATCTGTAACGATTTTACAAACAATTCCTTCCTACACAATTTAACCAAAACATTTCATTATTCTTGCGAGTAAAGTAAATTTAAAAGCTCACAATTTGTGTTGCTTGACTGGTTTTGCATGTAGCAGGTATAATTTTGAGAAAAGGACAAAGGTTATTCCCAATAATATTGTTAATGTTTAAAATATTCATTTAATCCGGAAGTAGGTACTAAGAATTAATTATCCGACACCGTTGGGGTTCATTTATTTGTTGCCAAACTAAGGGCACGAGGAGGGGCATAATTATTAAAAGTTTTCTTCAAAGTTGTGTCGACAAATTTAGAGTTAATTTAAATTTAGATTTTGAAGTGTGCCAGTGTGTCTATTTAAAATGGCAAGTGGTATCAAAGTGTCTATGTGGATTAAACCATTTCCAGAGTTGTCTATGGACATGGGAAAAGTATTCTGCTCAGTTTGCAGCAAAATTGTAAGTACAAATTTATTATTTTCAAAGCAATACACTTTTCAACATAAAAAATGTTTCTAAAAAACAAGCTATACAAGGTGTGTCATGAAGAGGGTTTATTAAATATGCTCAAGGTGTATTTTACGTAACTTTCTTTCAAATATTAGGATTTTTCGGTATAAAGAGTGTTCCTTGCCTCTGGCATACAGGGTGGGGCGAACTTTGATTGTAGTCCCATAACTCCTTTGAAACAAAACTAAACAATTTTTTTGAATGAAACCGGTCAATGATGGACAAGCACATATTCAGAAATTATTTTTTTCTTAGAATTCGGCTGGATAATTAAAAGCGTATTCCAGGGTTACGTAGCGGTAATTATAACGGCTCCAAAAAAATAAAAAAAGTTGGTCAATTAATAATTTATGAAAAAGTAAGTTATATTTGCATAATTTATTATTGGGTTATCCTGTATACATTAAAATAATTAAAGAATACGTGTTTTCGTCCATCATTGACCAGTTTTGTTTTAAAAAATTGTTAAGTTTTATTCCAAGGAGTTATAGAACTACGACCAAGGTTAACCCCACCCTGTAGTCCAATATGATTTGAGAAGTTACAAACAAATTAAATTAAATCTCCATGTTTCAAAATATATAGGGGCTCGTATAATGTGGAATAAAACTCAAGTTTTTTTACACCCTGTGGCAAATAGGTGATACCCACTATATGAATTGGTTTGTCAAACTTGTCAGGTACCTATTTGAAAAATTTGCTCTACATATGATATTTCGTCTTTGTAGATTACATCTTAGAAAAGGTTTCTAATAGAACATGTGGCTAAACGAAACAAAGTGACATCTGAAGGAAAAAAGCAACCGTCGATATCAAAGTGCTTTCAATGTAATGTTGCCAAAACTTCAAGTGAGTAAGAATTCAGGCAAGATTTATGTCGAGCATTGGTGACGTCAAATATACCCTTATCAAAACTGTCAAACGATAATTTTCAATCTTTTCTTCAAAAGTATTGTAAATTTAATATACCAAGCGAAAGAACTCTAAGAAGCACAGAAATTGACAATTTATATTCCTCGTTACTTAATAGCATCAGATTAGAGATAGTGAATAATTATTTTTTTATAAGTGTAGATGAAACGATAGATGCCTCAGGACGTTAAATTGCCCATTCAATGATTGGGGCTCTTAAGAATGAAAATTTTACAAAATCATACTTAATTGCTTGCAAAGAACTGCCTTAACTGTTACTAGATTCATACAAGACAACAACAACAAACTTTTTTCTTCCTGGGGCCATTCCTAACGAAAAGTTTATACTTCTCCTATCAGATGCAGCCCCTTATATGATCAAGACAGGCCGAAACTTGAAAAAATTTTATCCGCAATTAATTCATACTACTTGTTTGGCCATGCATTAAATAGGGTGGCAGAAGAAGTTGGAAAAAAACTTTCCCCTTGTAAATGATTTGATATCTTGCGTAAAAAAAATATTTTTAAGAGCTCCACTTAGAATTCGATTTTATAGAGAGAATTTACCTAATCTTCCTCTTCCACCTCAAGCCCATTTAACACGTTTGGGAACGTGGTTAGAGACTGCTTCTTTTTATGCCGAAATCTTTACGCAAATAAAAACTGTTATACAAGAATGTGAAGATGATCCTTCTCAGCCTCTCTTACAAGCCAAAAAATTGCTGACCAATGACATTTTATGTCAACAAGTTTCATTTATAAAAACCAATTATAATTTTATTTCAAACACTATTATCCAATTAGAGTCATCTAAATTATCTTTGATAGAGGCGGTAAATTTAATAAAAGAATTTGAGCAAAAATGCAAAAATGTTCCGGGACCAAATATATGAAAAATTCAAAGCAGTAATTGATAAGAACCATGACTACAAATTCCTTTTACAAGCAGCCAATGATTTAATTGGAGATTTTGATGAAACATTTACATTGGAACCAGAAATTTTGTCACATTTAAAAAACGCCCCTATTACGTCTGTTGACGTAGAGAGAAGCTTTTCTGCATTTAAACATATGTATACTGATAGGAGGCGAAACTTTTTGTTAGAGAATTCCGAGAAATACTTAATTGTTTATTGTTTTAATAATTAAATTAATTGTTTTGTTAGATATATTTTTAAATAACAAAATATTGAACTATGTTTTGTTTTATTTCAAACTACCCCATTAAAAAGCAATTGATTGTGAAAATTAAAATATTAATTTTTAAATAATTTCATATTAAAATTCTTTTTTCATATTTCAACTAAATTTCATTGATCATATTTCCTACTTTTTTTTCTTCATATTTGCCTCACTTTACTCATTAGGTTGTAAAGTTATTCCACAACTTAAACAGTTATCTTAGCAACATATTTGTGAGATTCGCCCTGCGTTTTTACCAAGTTTAAATCTAGTCGTAATCTCATTATATCGATCGCCAAATGAAGAAAAGCTGTGATCAATTGATCGCGTGACTTCCCTCACTTTTGTCAGCAAACTATATTTTGGACACTCTTACGGGTCAAATGTAAATGATTGTAGGAACAGAAAATATATTGGAAATTATTTAGAAACCGCTAATGGAAGACGTTAAATTATACTCTATGTTAAATTGATATTTTATCCAAATAATCTAAAATCTACATAATATATTTCACAACTGTGACTTTTTTACAATATTCAACCTACTGTCAGATAACCAATTAACGACTTGAGTCGTTCAAGAAGATGTAACTGCATTGACGTGTTCATGGATCTGTCTAAGACTTTCGTTTTTGTATCCCATAGTGAACTTATAAAGAAATTTTAATATTTTGGTGAACTTGGTAATTGTGCTGCACTTCTAAAGTCTAATCTTTCTGAGACAATGCAATCAATTTCATTTCCTCATGTCTCATATCTGGGGCCACTTCTCTTTTTAATGTTTTTCAATGACTTACCGAACAACATACATTTATATTACTATTGTTATTTGCAGATGACTTCATTTTTTTACAGAAGTTGAATCCTAAAGGTAACATACACGCGCAAATAAATTTCATCGGAATTGGCATAAAAGGTGGTAATGCAAATGAATTCTATTTAAATGATGATGAATTTGAATGGATTCAATTTTGATCCAAAGATCAGTCGAAAATAGTGTCGAATTTCTCAAGATTTCTGTAGGGAATACATTGAACAAGTGGTCTCATTATATCGCACCTTAGTTCAAAACTGTCTAAGGCAATATACGCAATAAAACGTTTACATAATACCGGTTCAGAATCTGCCTAAATCGCGTATAACTTATGAAATATGAAGTAAAGCTTGTCACGGAAATGTATAAGAAGTATTCATTCTAAAAAACACCGTAATTCGTATTATGTGCTGTTCTAAACACGATACGTACTACAAACCACTATTCAAAAAATTGAGGTTAATGCCTCTTTTCTCCCAAGCTGCATATGATTGATTGATACATACTAAAAAAAATTCAGTAATTTCGCGATATCCATTCGTATAATACAAGAGCACGAAACTAGTTAAAATTACCGAAATCGCGAATTACCTTTTGGTATCAGACAGTTGGCGAAGCAAAATTTATAAGCAAAATAAAAAATATATTAATAGAAAGGCCCTTCAATTCAATAAGAGTTCAATGGAGTAGTTATGAGTATTAGTTGATAAAGTCATTTCAAAAAACCAAGATATTATGGAAAATTGATGAATATTCACAATATGTTCTTCTTATTAAAGTTATGTGAATTTTGATATGATCATGCGTTATACAGGGTGTTTCAGTTTTTTCCTTCATAGCTTCGGTACACGATAGAACTTCTAAAAATAATAGGGGTCTTTCATATAAAATTTTTCTCTAAATCACTTCGTTTCCAAGATTTGAAGTTTTGAAAAATTATTACATTTTCTTCATTATCTTCTGAACAACTGAAGATTTTTAGTTCAAACTTGATAAACTTTGGTTTTACTGAATGAGTAATTAGTGACAAAATGTTCTTGAAACAAATACAGTAGCGTAGTTATGGGGTTTTGTACGCATTTAAACCCCTTAAACTTCTATGCCAATGGTCGGAAATTATCATTGTATAAAAATTTAAGAACTTTGAATTATTTTCTATAAAAGAGTATTCTTGATAAACACTTAGAGACTTCCTGTTCGAGCTATTTTGATTTTTCGAATCAGGGTTATCTTATGGAATTTCTTTTGATAGGTTATTTAAAAAGTAAAAAATATTTAAAAACTTATTTATTGGTAACGATAAAAAATAATTCATAATAAATGCTGAAATGAACCATTCACTTCAACACAACGGCGACATATATTTCTCAACGACCTTCTTGTTCGAATCAACATTTTATTATTTATTTCACCAAAACCTCTTCGAATATGATTCAGTAGCTCTTCTCTATTTTGGACCGGGGTGGCATAAACTTTATCTTTCAAATAACCCGAAGCCGGAGATTATACAACTGGACCACCTCTACCAATTCATCTTTCACCGTACTTCCTATTTAGCCATTCTCGTACTTGTCTTCCAAAATAGGCAGGGCAGCTATCCAGTTGTGTCCATTTATTTCTTCTTCCATTGAATGGTGTTTCCTCCCTCATGTCTTCGTGATTAGTTTCCAAGAATTCGAAATTGCAGGTGCCGTTAGTATATCTGATAAATGGTATGGGACAAAATTATTTTGTTGTGAATGCCAAGCCAGACATTGACACTGAATTTTTCTTGAACATTCCTAGATCTTGTACAAAGAGTGTTTTCATTTGCCCATAAACGTAAATTGTGCTTCATCTGCCCACAATATTTGCTGAAGAAAATTTTCGTTGTTGTTTCTTATGGGCAAATGAAAACCCATCATGGTACAAGATGTATGAATTTTCAAGAAGAATTCAATGTCAATGTCTGGCTTGGCAGTTACAAAAACAACATTTTCGCCCCATACGTTTTACCAGACAGACTAAGGGTCACTCCATTTTTCGAATTTTTGGAAACTAATCACGAAGACATGTGGGAGGAAACACCACTCAATAAGGGAACAGATGCATGGAAACAATTATATTACTGTCCTGCCCATTTTGGGAGACAAGTACGAGAATGACTAAATAGGAAGTACGGTGAAAGATGGATTGGTAGAGGTGGCCCAGTTGCATAATCTCCTCGATCACCTGACCTTAATCCTCTGAACTTTTTTGCTTGGGGTTATTCAGAAGATAAAGTTTATGCCACGTCGGTTCATAATAGAGAAGATCTGATGAATCGTATTCGAAGAGCTTGTGGTGAAATGAATAGTAAAATGTTAATTCGAACAAGAAGGTCGTTGGGAAATCTAAGTCGCCGTTGCGTTGAAGTAAATGAATCATTTTGAGCATATATTATGGATTATTTTTATCGTTACCAATAAATAGGTATTTAATATTATTTTTACATTTTCAATAGCCTTTCAAAAAAAAATTCAAAGAAATAACACTGATTAGAAAAATTGAAATAACTCGAACAGAAAGCTTTTTTAAAGAAAATGAATCAAAGTTTAAAATTTGTATAGAATAATAATTTCAGGCCATTGGCATAGAAGTTTAAGGAGTTTAAATGCGTACAGAACCCCATAACTATGCTACTGTATATGTCTCAAGAACATTTTGTCACTAAAGAAATTTGTCATCCAGTAAAACTAAAGTTTAACAAGTTTGAACTGAAAATCTTCATTTGTTCAGGAGATAATGAAGAAAATGCAATAATTTTTCAAAACTTCAACACCCTGTATCTTGTAAACGAAGTGATTTAAAAAAAAATTTATATGAAAGACCCCTATTATTTTTAGAAGTTCTATCGTTTACCAATGTTATGAACGAAAAAATGAAACACCCTATATGAGCGTATATGGTACCATCTCGTCGTTGATATGAAGCAGAAACAAAGTTGAGGCCAAGACATATACCTGCGGGACAGCATCATTTAGTAATTGTATCGGAAGAAAGTTCGTCAACTACCACATGCAGCGATGTATCAGAAAGCAAGCTCGATATTACAGGATATTTGTAGAGAAGTGGGAGGCAAACCATGAGATGTAAGTTTCCCGAAAAGATTTTGGTGTCTAACTCGGACAAATGCTTCGGAGATATTCAATGCTACAGCTTGACATTCCCCACCTGTTTCAAACAGTATAACACACATCACACAGGATGTGAACAAAGCTGCAGGGTCATGTCAGAACTCAACAATCTTGTATTGAATATCATAAAATGAATGTGATTGTCGACCTATGAATTCAAATGCAAATGTTTGAACAATGGAGGGTTGAACGTGACTAGACAGGTCCAGACAGTTGTCCACTGTTAGCAGCCTTGTTAAAATCCTTTTATATTTGAGATTGTACCTATGTACTTGTTATTAATTGTAATGTTTTCTCCATCCATGGATTTATTATTTGTTATCCCTTATCCGCCATTTATGAATATCAGTTGTTCATCAATTATTCAAGGTTCTTATGTTAGGACAATTTAGTAACTCACCAATGTATCTCGATATGGTTATTGAAATTGTGAATTGAGTACTAATGTGGGTTCGAAAATGCTGGTATTGAAATAATCACTTTGAAGAATCTTTTAATGCACATTGCAATTTCCTTTTTGCCAGCATTACTCATGTTCAAAGATGAAAACATGGACAGTTACTAAAATACATAATTCTGGAATAGTTTTAGAAAAAATTATAAATACAAAAATACGGAAACTTGCCAATCGTAAATAGACCCATTTAAACAACTTCCCCCGCAGCCAAGGTAGAGGCTATTATAAAATAACATGGTGGAATATTCGGCTAGATGCAACTAAAGGGAGAGTGGAGACACTGACCAAACACCTCTCAGTACTGGCCGAAAATAATACTGGACAGTCAGGAAGGGAATACAAAGAAACTGCAGCTATAAAAGAATGCTGGCGAACATTCTGTAGTGAAACTGAAACAGTTAAGGAGGTAGTTGGACTCAACAAAATAATAGATCGCAACCCAGAAGCATTACTATGAGTCATAAAGCTTCTGGTGGATATTCTACATCTGACGTGGAGTCACTGGCTCAACTGATGAGAACCAGCTTCCCTGGCTTTATGGAACACGAGAAACTTTAAATGAGAGTTATGAAAAGTACTCCCAAAGCTGCAGTCAAGCTGAGGGTTGAACCATTCCACCTGACTATACAAAGAGAGGCAAAAAAGAGCTGCTTACAGACTAATGTCACTAAGGCTGGGAGAAAAACCTAGTCACACATTACTACCGATTAGGGAAAATGGATGAGTTGTCACCACGATACATTTCCGATAAAAAATATCGTACAAGTACAAGCTCCAACGAAGATTGGTTCAACAATAGTAACCGATCAACCCCACCAACTAATTGCGAAATCTTGTTCACTGATGGAGCCAGAAGCTATGGTCAGGCGGGAGCAGGGATATACCGCAAACACACAGGCAAAGGTTTTATTATACCTCTGGGCAAACACGGCAGCCACTAATCTCAAACAGGAAATATTGGCGTCTTTTTCTATACTTTGACTACATAAGATGGAAACCTATAATGTTCGAAGACCATCGTGTGAGCCAGCGGTGAAATGTTTGGAGAAGAGGAAGGCATTCGAATATTTCTTATAGACTTGGATGTTATAGGCATCAAAGAAAGAAAGAACTCAATAGACAGAATTGTACAACTTCGCCGATAGGAAAATTAAGTCAGATAAGAAGAAGTTCGACAGGTCTCGAGCTTGACAATGAAGAAGTGACCAGCTTGAGCTCGTCTAGTCCGCCTACCTGGAAACTCTTGTGGTGAAACCACAGACTAGATTCCTGATGAACACTGAACATGTTATTATCTATCGAAAGGGGCGAGATGGCCTACCTTTCTACAATGTTCTAGAGAGGTCAATGAATTCGTAAGTGTGACAACACAATCAAACGAATAGCTCTCTTCTGGATAGAATCCAAGAGCTTCAGCGTATGTTTGGGAGCCGAAATCCAAACATGTGGATAGTACACTAGGACAGGTCGAATCTGTGTCCTTTAGATTATGAGGAGCTGCTGGGATGTAAAGTAGCTCTTGACACGGGATACAAAACCCAGTTTTTGTGAAGTAGTTTTCAAAATGGACCTCTCATGATTATCCCCTGAGAGGGTGCTGTTGATGGTGGTCCCAAGCATGAATATGGAAGAATTCATAGGAATAGTGGTACACGACATCAGCATATTAGAAATAATGTGATCCTCCTTCCTGGAGATGACAAGCTTGAGTTTTCGTTGCATTAAACTCTACTAGATTATCAGATCCACATTTGAAAATCATTTCCTGATCTCCATAAAGTGCACCATCATCTGCTTAGCTGTAGACGGGACAGGTGGTCACTTCCAGCAGATCGTTGATATGGAGCAGAAGAGCAAAGTTGGTGCCAACACCCTGTGGGGAACACCAGCGTTGCTAGCCATTGTATCGGAGGATACTTCATCAACCACAACATGGAGTGATCTATCTGAGGGAAAAATCGATAGTAAGCCACAAAGTTGAAGGGGCAAACCATATGACAGAAGTTTCCCAAGAAGGATTTGGTGCCAAGACTCGGTCAAATGCCTTGGAGATATCCAACGCTGAAGCTAGAGATTTCCCATGTTCAAATAATTTCTGCCATACATGTGTTACGTATGCAAGCAGGTGTAGTATAGGAATCATCCATTCCTATACGAGATTACCTAAAAACCCTAAGTTATAGAATTCGACCTTATTCTTATTAATTAATGTTATTAAGCATATATTGATAACTCATAACTGACCCACTAACAACATGTTGACTATTACACATTGTTTAGCCCAAGATAACCTTGACACACAGAACAGGGTATCTCGAGGTAGTTATTGAGGAATCGATGTATATGCTGAAGACTAGAGTATGTAGAACGATAACATAAACATCACAGTTTAGATTATAATATATATAGTTATGTAGGACATTCATATTCAGTTACATATAGTTACATATAGTTACATATAGTTACATATAGTTACATAAAGTAAGATATAGTATATTCATACATCATTGATGCGGATGGATGGTATGGTGAATAATCCATACTTGTAATTATTGTAATGAGTATAGAGTAAGACATTGAGCTATAATGGCGTCGAACTCTAAGTTGAAGTAAAGTGTAACCCTTTTGTAAAGTGATGTGTTTCTATTCCCTATACCCACACCAGGACCACGGGTCAGCTTAGGGCTAACCGCCCAACTTAAGATCTGATCCCCACATGGCGACCTTTGCCAGTCTTTTCTGAGGGAAGAAAAAAAAGAGACGAACCGCTTCCTGCCCATATCGCCATAGTTGATCCCCACATGGCGATCTCTACCAGTCTTTTCTGAAAATGGGAAAAACAGAGACGTATGTGATCTTCCCCACATGGCGATCTCTTCCAGTTTTCTTCTACCAGAAATAAGAAACGGACCATAATGGATTTGGAAATTGGAAATGGATTGGAAAGGAAACATGGAAATTTCGAG
Source organism: Endomychus coccineus (assembly GCA_958510875.1). Taxonomy (NCBI): domain Eukaryota; kingdom Metazoa; phylum Arthropoda; class Insecta; order Coleoptera; family Endomychidae; genus Endomychus; species Endomychus coccineus. The sequence goes on from OY294069.1 coordinate 112,275,078, forward strand.
GATGGAATGGTGATAAATTTTTTTTTCTTTTTTAATGTCCACATCACCATATGTGATTCCCACAAGGAGACAAATGGATTGGAATGGATTTGGACTATGGATTTGGAACTAGGAGAATGGAAATTGGAACGCAGGCATCGAGGCAGCGATGGGTTGGGAAAAAGAAGAAGAAGTCAACCCTGTAGTGTAGTGCTTCGAAATGTGAGTAATGACTGTTTCCAGACAATTTAGTTCATATATATTTTTTTTAGAAAAACAGCACGCAAATAGGCGCCGCTGTGTATATATATATGCATATTATAATTTATTGATTTATTAATTTTAGTAGATTCATCATAATCAGATAAATTGCTGAACATATTTTTTTAATGTTGAATAATATTGAAGTAATTAAGTCATACCTAACTTTTAATAGTGAATTGAATATATCGAATATATTATATTATATTGATAAAATATTTGAAGTAACTTTAGGGATATATAACTTCTAATGCTCAAATTTAATTGAAATCGAATAGGAAATTACGTTTAGTAAATATATTAAGATATTGGAATAGTAAGACTAAAATAATTAACAAATAACTACTTTATTAAAGAAGATAAGTATTTTAAGTACATAAATATTATCAATTTTTTTAATTAATTGAAATTAATGGGAGATTTACATTTAAAAGTAGTAAATATTAATATATTGGAATAAGTAAGAATAAAATAAGTTATTTATCAAATAATAAAGTTATGTATATAATCATATACATATTGTTTAAAAATCAGTTTAAACAGATTATATTGCCAGGGAAAATTATCCCACAAAAACCATTAGGTAAGTGTTAGACCAACAATGATGTGGCTAACATATGGTTATTCCAGGATGGAAACCATAGATGATATAATAGCATTGATTATGCAGAATTTTTTTTAAATGGTTATAAGTAGAAGGCAATGAAATAAATTAGGTTATTATCAATGTTTGGATATCTGACGAGGTTTAAGAACTTTTTTTTTAACAAGTATCATTAAAATATTATAGTCATAAAGATGACGACAAATAATTTTAAAATTGAATTAATGTAGGTTTAGAATAATGGTTACATATTATTTAGAAATGTGATTTGCGTACAATGAAATAACTTCATTTAATCATAATCATAATATAAATATTGCAACAAAGCATATTTCATTCATGTTATATAGTAAACATAGTACCAGAAATTTGAATCAGCAAAATAATTGCGAGCGAATAGTTCATTCGATATTTCAAGGGCAATCTAGTGACTATACCCAAGACATCACGGATCAAATTGAAATATATTATTAGGCTGAATCAATTACATAGATATGTCACAAGAGAAGTAAACGGAAAGTAAGAAGATGAATTGTAGGCGCAGTATTGGAGTAAATGGAGATGAATTGTAACATACGTAAGTCTGCAGCTTTGATCCGCATATGACTTAGGTACGTTGTGGAAAAGTATGGCAGCAGTAATATGAGTTACAGATGATATATTTTTTTTGATTTGCATAAAACTACACTTTCGATCGGCATTGTACCTAAGGGCATTGTTGAGAAATGTAGTCAATTTGTGTAAAATTTCATTATTGCTGAAACAGGCATAATGATGAATTCCAAGGATGAGGAATTTATGAGCGCTTGAAGAGAAGAAGAAGAAAATGGAAATAAAATCCGCCGGTAAATAAAATAGGATTGAGGATAAATGTTATACCAGACGTATAAACATAATATATAATATATAATAAAGAATGTAATAAATAAAAGAAGACATGAAGATGGTACAAAAATAACATATGTTTCTATATATATAAATAAGTAAATAAAATCATTCCAGGCAAAAAGCCGTAAAACTAAAAAGTATGTGCAAATCCCACAGTATAATAATAATATGTATGACCATTAATTAAGAACAATGTTTGTAAAATAAAAATAAGGTACGTTAAAAGGAAAAAAAATGTTAATCTGTCAATTCAACATTTTTTTAAACCGCGTTGGGAGGTGTAGTATAGGAATCATCCATTCCTATACGAGATTACCTAAAAACCCTAAGTTATAGAATTCGACCTTATTCTTATTAATTAATGTTATTAAGCATATATTGATAACTCATAACTGACCCACTAACAACATGTTGACTATTACACATTGTTTAGCCCAAGATAACCTTGACACACAGAACAGGGTATCTCGAGGTAGTTATTGAGGAATCGATGTATATGCTGAAGACTAGAGTATGTAGAACGATAACATAAACATCACAGTTTAGATTATAATATATATAGTTATGTAGGACATTCATATTCAGTTACATATAGTTACATATAGTTACATATAGTTACATATAGTTACATAAAGTAAGATATAGTATATTCATACATCATTGATGCGGATGGATGGTATGGTGAATAATCCATACTTGTAATTATTGTAATGAGTATAGAGTAAGACATTGAGCTATAATGGCGTCGAACTCTAAGTTGAAGTAAAGTGTAACCCTTTTGTAAAGTGATGTGTTTCTATTCCCTATACCCACACCAGGACCACGGGTCAGCTTAGGGCTAACCGCCCAACTTAAGATCTGATCCCCACATCTCCTGTTGATCTCTGCTGACGGAAGTCATATTGTCAGTGATTAACGATTTCGGAGCTCTAGGTATTAGATGAGCTCGATGTTGATTGCTTTCTTCTTCACTTTATAGATCACAGATAATAATGCAATTCATCTATAATTATTAGGAAGGGTCTTCTTTCATTATTTTGTATTTGGTTGGATTCTAGCTGTTTTCCAGCAGGAAGGAAAGACATCAAGTTTGTATGAAAGAGTAAACAACCTGCAGGAAACTGGTGTCAATTCAGGGCAAAATTTTTTGAGAACAACACGTGGAATCACGTCTGGCCCCATAGACTTTTTGGTACTGACATCAAGCAGAATGCGCCTAATTGTGCGCTGACGAAATACACTTTCAGGAAAATGGCCATCGATGGCAGCAATATAAGGAGGGTTCTTCCCTTGTGAATCAAAAGTGTATAATGCGCTGTGCCTCGCATGGAAAAAGAACGGAGAACACATCAGCATATGCACAGACAGTAGAGCAGCTTCTACTGTACTGGGTAGAATGAAAATAACAGCAAAGCTTGAGATTCCATTAATACGCCAAACAACCTCAGCCGAGATGATAGCAGACTCATCTTATTCTGGGTCATCAGCCACTTTGGAAGAAGTGGAAACGAAATAGCGGATGAGTTGGCAAAACTAGGGCTAAAAGGAGCCCTAATAGGCCCTGAAACTGAGATGGGTATCTCGAAGAACTTGCAAATGCCCGATCCACTGCTTGGTCAGATCACAACACTCGAACGAGTGACACGAAGTGAACGGCTGCAGACAGTCTAAGTCATTGACTGAAGATGGTTAAAACCGATGCCACACTTCTGACACAGATACTAACGGGATATGGACCGTTTAACTACTACATCCACAAAATGGATCTGTGCGATGTGTAACACTGATTCCCTAAGCCGTTGCACTCCTTAGAGCTATGTGACACTAAGGAGATCCTCAGATACTGGATATGAGGACCTCTTCAGGCCATTAACCACCTATCCTACTAAATGTTCGCATCCGAATTGACTATGTCCGATAAAATACCCAGGCACTATATTGATATTTATAAATTACCATTTTCCATTTCATTTCCGTTATAAAAAGAAGTGCGGTGATATTGTAACATTTATTACATTCCTGGATCTGGTTCAATTAGAAATTTGTATTATTTCCATCTATCATTCCACTAATGGAGAATCTAATTCAATTCCGTTGTATATTGATACATCTATGAACAGTTTTTTAATTCGATTTAAACATTTCGTCAGCTCTATGATCTATGCATAATTACTATTGTTTTGTTTGTTGAGGCGGGAATATTGTTTACACACTATTTTGCTCGAAGTTAATGAAACTCGAAATTTTTTAGTTTGATTGTTTATTGGACCTAATTATTTACACTGACTAAAAATGCTAAAGTGAAACTACTGAATCTTCAAATTATGAATTGATGATTGAGTTGTCGTAATACAATGATTTATAAAAAATTCTATTGTGGAAGCCGTTACTTTGTGATAGTTTATCATTTTAACGAAATAATAAATAAAACTACTTTGTTATACTATCACTGATATTTATTATAATCGTTGCTATAGTTTCAACACTAAATGTGACGAAAACGAAGGTATGAATTTAACAAATATTTATTTACTCGTACTATATATAGGTTAAAGAAGGAATACAAACAAATTTTATGACTATAGGGAATAGTTCTAGGAAAAACCAGAGAGGGGTAACGTGATTAGGTAATTCAGTGAGGAACTTAGTGGTGCTGGTATATTTACTAACGGAAATCAGATTATTAATACATTGAAGAGATTACTGTAGTATAAATCTAGTTGATCGTTTAGGATCTTATTATCATACATCTTCATTCCATTTCCATTGACTCTAATATATTTAGTTTTGAAATTATATCTTGACTATGTAAAATTAGGAAAGGTATGGCCTGTTTCCAAAATATGATTTGCAAATGAAGAATCGGTGTTATTATTTTTAAAGGAACGAAAATGTTGTTTATATCTAACTGCTATGTTACGGCAAGATCTACCTATGTAAAAACTATCACACTCTGAACAAGTTAGTTTATAAACTCCGGGTCTTTTAAATTCGTCAGTTTTATCTTTCGCATTGAACAGAATATGAGATAATTTGTTTGGGGGTTTAAAGCTGATGGTCAGGTTATGATGGGATAACATGTTTTTTTTCGCTTATAGGACCAAAATAAGTTAAAGAAGCATATTTTAATGGGTTTTCTTCGTCTTTTATAAAGGGATAAATGCTATTGTAAATTAATTTTTGTCTTTTTCTATTTATTAATTTAGAAATTACTTGAGGACCGAAACCGTTATTTGTAGCAATGACTTTGATTGTATCTAATTCTTTACTAAGATTTTCTTAAGATAAGGGAAGGGAAAAGGCTCTATGATTGAATGAAAAACAGCTAGTTTATGACTATAGGGGCTATGTCAAGAGGTACAAATTACTGTATCTGTAAAAGTGTTTTCTGTAAATGTCGAATGAGATGCTATTATGGTGATGTAATAATGTCTAAGTCTAAGAAATTTATTTTGTGGTCCTTTTCTGCCTCTAATGTGAATTTTATGTTGGGATGACTATTATTGATGAATGATAAGAAGACATCTAATTGTCTAGATCTAGCTTTAAAGAGGGCTAAAATATCGTCTACGTATCTGTATCAAAATTGAATGTGTTTTTTAGTTATTTGTATTATTATTTTCGTATTTAAAGTCCGTTAGTAAATATACCCGCACCACTAAGTTCCTCACTGAATTACCTAATCACCTTACCCCTCTCTGGTTTTTCTTAGAACTATTTCCTATAGTCATAAAATTTGTTTGTATTCGTTCTTCAACCTATATGTAGTAGATATAATATTTGTTAGATTCATGCCTTCGTTTTCGTCTGAAGATGACACGTTTAGTGTTGAAACTATAGTAACGACTATATTAAATATCAGTGATAGTATAACAAAGTAGTTTTATTCATTATTTCGTTACAATGATTGATGTATTAAAATACTGAGATATACTTGATTGTGATACTCTGAAAAATACTGATATATTACTTTACTTTAAAATTTAAATAGATAAACTTGAGGGGTGGAAACCTTATGTGGAATCAACCAATAGAAATAATAATAATAATAAATTTAAGTATGGGGGATAGATGCCACACTAACATTTTGAGACCATCTGTATTGAAATTACTATAATTGTGCTAAGGGTTGTTGACTGCGTTTTTCTGATTATGGTAGGTAAAGAAATGTACTAACATATTAAGTAAAAAACTAAATAACAATCCTGTAAATAACCATTACGACCACTGTGCATATTAGGTATTAGGCAAATATCGTAAATATTAATTCTGAAAATACAAGTTCTTGGTAATTCATTTATTATCCTTTATACCTAATTAAATTTGAATATTAATGCATTTATGCTCTTCTGTTAGTCTAATTATGTCCTCAACAACTATATTATTATACTTGACGCCAGATAGTATCAACAGCTGACTGTTGCTCTTAGTAGGAAATCTGGTAGAAGTAAGTTATTGATTTTTCTTCTACTAAACAAAGACAATAATAAAATCTACAAGGTTTATAGAAACTAACCCTTTTCAATAGGAATATGAATAAATAAAGTTGGTCTGAGGGGAAAAAATTCTACACAATACCTACATGACATCACTCTTCCAACATATCATTGATAAAATTGAATAATAATTGAAGTATACAATTTACGACGGAAACATTGTATTTTTCATACCTACCAATATAGGATACTGATACTAAAACGTTTTCATTACAGCATCGAATAAATTATGTGCATTGTATTGATAGTAAACATTCTTACAAAACTATACGTATTTGGAAGTATCTCAATTCGCAATAGAGATTGGCTGTAATAAAGCACACATTTGCAGAACAGTGTTACTGTGTATAAGGACTGCAACTTACTGTCTATCGTCCTTCATGTGCGTGTTCATTGCAACGCACAGAAAGTTTTGTTCGGTCAACTGTTTGTTATATTGATTCATTGAGATTGAAAGTAATTGGTTATTATGATTGAATCATGAAATTGATATCTTATTTATTATTAGGTAATATTTCATTAAACGCACTTCAAAGAATATCGAGGGCAAGTGATCACGTTGAACATTTGTTGTCCTCAAGATATTTTTTTTAATTAAACGTTATTCACTATGTGCCCGTTCTTAGTTTTTGTTACTTTTGTTCGATTATTTTCTTAATAAATCATGTGTCCCACATTTCACAGTTGTATTTAATCACGTTATTCATGAATTCATGTATGAAAGCAAATAAAATGTAACTTAATTTATTCCGAATGAGCCTTGACTAATATTATTAATTTAAAAAAAACTACTACCAAATTAAAAGAAATGTTATTAATATTTTATTGCACCCTAAATGGCAAATATCTCGAAAACAGTTAACTTCAGCGTCATTTACAAAATATATTTCTTTTTATTAAGAAAAGCTGGTGAATTATAATAATTAAATTAAAAAAGCAAAGAAACTTGCTTCTGACGTTTCAATGATAAATTGATCCCAATCTTTCAAAAGTGTACAACTATTTAATGAAATAGTCAAAAGAGTCAAACATAACCAAATTCAGATATCATATAATGTTGAATCTATAGTCATCTTAGTTGTACCCAATACAACTATGATGATCGCGCAACGCAATTCAAATACTTACTCATGAAAGAATCTAATTCGCATAAAGATAGATGAACATTTTCCAGAACAGATTTACAGTTTTCTTTTCTATCCTTCAAAATAAGTTTTGATATGTAATATTAATTGAGGAGGAATCAAACAATAAGTATTTGGGTTGAAATATAAAAAAATATTGATTTTAAACAAAATAGATCAAATAAAAAGAGAGCAGCTGCAAATGACGAAAAGTAGTGTTTTCATATAATACGACTTAGAAGGATTCTTGGTTGATTCAACTTTTATGTAGAAGCACACAAAGACTTGAATCTGGTAAAAATCGCGAACAATCTAACCGCGCCATCTCAATACAGCACTACAATCGTAAATCACTCGAACATCCCAGAGTATCATGTTTAATTACTAATCAGGGTTAGCCAATTAATGTACCCGATCGTGGACTCCTCTCCCAGATATCATCTCAAGAAGTCTGCTATAGAATTTAAACACTATAACTCGGGGTCTCTCTCAGTATCAGCTTGATCCTACACAAGGATGTGCATCAGAGAAGGATGCAGACCATACTTCTGGTCCTGTGCGAGTATCAAACTGGGAACAAAACTGCTAAATTGTACTGTATTGTATTCATTAGTTTCAGCAAATAGTCAACATTTAGTTAAATTATGGTAAGATTCTATTGCTGAATTCGATTGTCTGTTCGGATCGCTGTAGATTCTAGTTAACTGGAATGTAACGTTAATTTTGTCTGCTCTCGATAGATAGGGAAGACAAAGATGGAAAAGAAGTGATTAATTGATCACGTGACTTCCCTCACTTTTATTAACAAAACAGCTTTCGGACACTATTGTGAGTCAAATGTAAATGATTGCAGGAACAGAAAATATATTAGAAACCGCTAATGTAAGACGTTAAATTGAACTATATGTTACATTGAAATGGTTTTCGTGATACATTTCACAACTTTATGTTTCATACTGACAAATGCTACCAGGTTGACTTTTACAATTGAAGGGGTAAGTGTATAAAGGAGTTATGTGACAAAAAGTTGTATCCGAGTTATTTCACCTCAAAGTTTTTTATTGGCACTTTTTTGTTTATTATTATTTTATTATCACTAATTTTTATGAAAGGTGAACTTAGTATAAAATATATATCTTTTCAGGCAAATTTATGTATTTGTATACTTCTTCAGCAACAGAATAGACTAATTTGGTTACGTCCAATAAAAATATGCCTAAAGTAGGAAGACAAAAAGTATTGAGTCTATAACAGATTGCAACAAGCACAATAGAATGCAATAGCTTATACTAATAGCTTAAAATAACTTATAATGGTGAGTTACAATAATATCAGAATAGCTTATGGTAATACGGTGAAATAGCTTGTACGAACCACATTATGAGGCACCTAGTATTCAAAAGTTGTTACTATCATTTGTTTATGCTGTACCAAAATTACTGATTTGTATCAGCTTTCTACATGTACACAATTCTAAACATTATGAAAAAGTATATAAAAATTAGCAATTATTTTATTAACTAAATTTGTATACATTTGACTCAATGATTGTACATCGGTTCTACTACTTACCGCTAAAATATTAACATTTTTATAATCGAACTAATGGTTATAATCAAAACAATGTTAAGCAAGGACGCTGGAACTTCCTAAGTTTGTATTTGTAGTGCTATACTTATGGTCGTGTTTTTGTAAATATTGTAAGAGATTCCTGTCTAAGTCCCATCGCAACCTGAACAATTGTTTGGGCTCATTTATCTTCAGGTATTAACGGTTTCAGATTTTAAAAATATTTACCAATACTATAATTATGCGCATTATTATGTCATCCTTGTTTTATAAACATTTCTTAATTTGATTGCATAGTAATGTTGAATTGTCTTCATTACCGTTTACTTTATTTATATATGATGTACCGTTATAGATTTAATTTGATCCTTATTTAATGATAGGGTTGAAAATAATTTTTTTCCTATTGTGGTCATAAATTTTCAGCAAATCTGTTAAAATTATAGGTACTTTAGCCTGAAAGAATTTGGTATACTGGTTAGTACAATTAGTTTAAAGCTTTAGTTGTCCTGAATAAGTTTTCAAACGTATTCTGATGATGGTCGTGAGACCGAAACGTAAAGACGAAAATATAGTAGACATAAGTGTTAAAGTAACCTATTACACAATAATTTTCATATAATGCACCATTTAAGTACAGTTACACCTCAACATAGTTGCAATCTGGTTTTCTGCAATTGAAATGTGCAAGAAGGAGGTATATGACACATATGATTCTTTATGTTTGTAGATGAATAAATGAACGTTACCTGCTTCATCACACTGCTATCCCAGTTATTTGGGCTTGTAGAGAGCTGGAAGTAAGTGCAGAAGAAAAGTTAGCTCATAAATTCTTCATCCTCTATAATAACTCATTTCTTTTTCAAAAATGTGACGTACCTACTTTATACACATACCCCTTCAGTTATTCACACGATTATTATAGTGTGATGTCACCCGATTCTTAAATGAGAATTTCGGAAACTCCTGCACGATAAGTGTGATTTATATTTATAACCAGAAAAACACGGCTGCCTTTATGGTTCAATAAAATACCATGATCCTATTTGGAAAAATGCAGACGGATGTCAGAAATACCACTGGAAACGGGGCTACTGCGCCCAAGAGCATTACATCTTCGATTTATACTAATTTGAAGCGATCTAGAAAATTTCGAATCCTTACCACCAATAGGAATGGCGCAATTTTCTCCACAATGGGTTACGCGTGCCCCCACACGAAGATACCGACCGACGCACCATAACCCAGGAGGAGAGGATAGCGATGTCAGCGCAATGGAAGCGGCTCTGGAATGCATCCACCAAGGGCCGGTGGACCCATCGCCTCATCCCAGGTGTTGCCGCATGGACCAGTCCCAGGTGTTGCCGCATGGACCAGTAGAAGGCACGGAGAGGTAGGTCACTACCTCGCTCAGCTGCTAGCAGGACATGGGTACTTTTGGGCGTATCTGCACCCTTGTCGACTAGACGATGACGCGTCGTGCCCGACCTGCCAACAAGTGTTCGAGGACGCAGAGCATGTTCTGTGCCATTATCCGCGTAACAACGGACCGCGCGAGATCCTGCAAAGAAATCTACAACAGCAGTTGTCCCAGGAGAATATCGTTGAGGAGATGCTTGAGTCACAGACCACCTGGAATGCGGTAAATTATTTACTAAACTTAACAAAGAGCACGATATATAGATCAATCACGCAGATCATGAAAGGAGAAATAACCAATTCAGAGTCTATTCTAGAGAACTTCATAAGAAAACTGAAATATAGATCCTGAACGAGTTTTCTTTCCACATGGGTAAAGCAGAGTTAGACCAATTTCAGAGAAGGTGATGTATCAAACATATTTTATGCTCCATAAACGGACAAATTTTGAAGTTTTCTGGAAGTATAGCGTAAATGAAATTATGATTATAAGTAATTGACATAATTTTTATGTTTATATTTCTATATTATAACACATATACATATTGTACATGATATAAGTAACACTAATCTGTGATGTAGAATGACATGTAAATACTTATTGGTTTAATAAATAATAATAATAATAATAATAATAATAATAATAATAACATACACTCACACACACGACACACAGACACACAAACACCCACACGCACGCTCGCGCACTCACGCCTTCGATTCCGAAATCCGAAAAACCGGAAAAAAAATTTGATCCGATCAAAATACTTCCCTTACACTATACCACGTATATTGAGGGTAGTAAAAAAAGTTGCTAGGTGCATATAATAAAACACCAGTAGTAGGAATGACGCATTTATTTCCATAGTTGATTGATTTAGGAACTCTTAAAAATCGAACATTCGAAAGGCAATGATCATTGCGGCTGCCTACGTCCAACATCCAGTGCACTCAGATGTATCCTGTTCCTGATATTGATGAAATGCAACCCAAAACTACAACTTGGATCAGTTTTAAATCGCGGTACGTTTGGATAGTCATGAAGGGGAAACTATGCGCTCTCCATTGCATATGGTTTCAACTAGTTATCACGTCACGGATATGTTTGGAATAAGAGCTGCAAAAAAATTTGCCCAAGATTTTCACAACTAACTGTTTTAAGTTATTCCTGTTTGGAAATCGCGAATTATCTAGAGTCTTCTTCGCACAATACCCATAATACTGGCACTATAATATTCACAGTTGCTAACATATGTCTTATACAATTTAATGCTAGCACCTTCCTGCAGATGTCAGAAGCTATTTACAATTATAACACAAAACATGGTCATTGAACAATTATATAATTCTCGAATTCTCATCTCGTTATTAAATCGAGCAATTTCGCGCAAATACTGCACCGGAAGAGCCAATTTTGTTTGTTTCGGTAAAGTACAATGTTTTCTCACCCTTCGGGGCATTTGTCATTGCGTTATCTGATGACGGTCAAAATTTTCAGTCCACTCTCCTATTAATCCTTATATTCCCTTCTGAATGCGGTTGCAACTAATGGACTATAGACCTACTAGTATCAATATAGAGGTGTTCAAAGAATATGAAACGTAAATTTAGAGGCAACATAGTTATTGTGGATAAATGACTACGTTCAAAAAGCAATGCCCTCTAGGTTGCCATATTATAAATGTGCGATATTGAAAAGCTAGTAAAATCATCATGTTGGTTAGCATATGACAATGTGTAACGGTTTAATTTCAGTATTGTTTTAATTGGTAATTAATTTGAATAAATAAGTCAGGATGAGTCAGACCCTAACCTCTACGAGTATGTTATAACAGCGGCAGCTGTATATTCATCGCGGTACGTTATTGTGCTTTATAAATTCACGGGAGGTGTCGTACCTGCGGAATTGATTATTTTCAGGTAGGGAGATCGATTCGGCATTGTGTGTGGGAACGTTGAAGCAGGTATGTCGTATTTAATAATTTTCTGCCCTTTTGGGCATAGGACTTATCTCAGGTATCGGCCGAAATTTAGTCAACGACAAATTTATAGTCTTTTAAATATTATTATAATTACGTCTGGTATGATATAGAGTTGCCGATTGACTGGAAATTTTGGAAATTATTGTTTGTTAAGGGACGACATCCTTGCGGATAGCCCCACCGCAATCATTCATCTCATTTTCATTGTCACCTTGCTTATAACTTAACGTCATAATTTAGTTCCATTAATTTACTTTAATCAGATATCAGACCAGTTTCGTGATTTCGTAATATCTTTTACAACCAGGGGTTTGTGCTCCTCCTGGTCGAGGAAGGATATTCTTTGTAGCCAGAGATACGGGTTGAGGAAGCAAGTTGTTCAAGGTGAACTGGTAAATCTTGACTTCGAACCCGGACAATCGTCGAGTTACAGAATAAGTATCGTTTTTTTTTAATCTCGTTGGAATTGTAAAATTGTTCAAATCCTTTTTACAACTTAGGATTGAGGTTCTTATTTTTAGATTAAACGAGTAATTTATCTTATCATGCATTTACCTTTCTTTATCGAATTTCATTTGTTCCATATAACTTCTAAATATTTGATTTGTAACTAGTAATATTTGTTAATATCTGATGTTCATTTACCGATTATCATCTGAACTTGGATAGTTATTTCCTAGTTAAAAAATGCAATTGTGTCTGATTATTAATGTTGTCGTCTGCTTTTATTAATATGTTCAATTGTTATCTGATTTTAATGCCTTTATCAATCAATTTAGTTGTTTAACTGAACTGAACTAAATTTAAAGTTATCTAATAATTTTTTGTGTAATCGAATGGTTCAAAAGAATTTTTCGTAATTGTTCAATTCTATTGTCTGAATTTGAATTATCTATTTCGTAATTGTCAATATTTGATCGGAATTTATGTTATCTATTCAATTCTCTGATTATCTGACTTTATAAGTATTTTAACCATAACGAATTGATGTATTATTTTTCACATGCAGCGAGTCGGGATTCGATTGGTTGTTTCGAATTCTACTTCCTGATGTTTTCTGAATAGAATTAGTAACTTCTTGTCGTTCTTTATGGTCGATTTTTCTCAGTGAACTTGTTGAAGGTAACGCATAAAGTGACAATGTTAATTTGTTGTTTTGCTGTGTGTTTCCCTCACTTTGAATTTATATCATTTCTGTTTCATATTGTATGTTTACAGGGTTAAATGGCTCAGACATTTCTTCCCTTTTTCCCATACGAGTGTACAGCATTATCTGGCCGAGCTATATAGTATGCAGTTCACAAGCTACAACAAATACAAAGGAGGGTAACATTTCTGGAAGAATTATTTACATTTTCGGAGTTATCGGTTTTGCTGATCCTCACAAATTTTTGCATTCATTTCAATTATTAATTTATCTAAATCCAATTTCCTAAGTCAAATTATCATTAATTATTGTTCATCTCAACTTCAAATTTTATTTGTAAACTAGTTAATTTTGTTAATTAACTATTCGATTGGTGAATAGAACCATGTTTTCGCTAAGTTGAACTATTTCTTTCATTTTCTCTATTTAACAACATCTATCTAACACCATCGTAATGCCGGAGATTCTTAATTGATGTTGTTTTTCTTATCTTATGAATAAAGCTGTTGGCGCCTGGGGTACGACTCTCAATCTGGAATCGAAGAGTACATTTCGTTACGATAGACCTTGAGATATTTCCACAATGAGCTAGTTGGTCAATTAAAGGGTTAAAACTGACTAGTTATTGTCTTTTTAACTAGAAACCTTACAGTTACAACCCGAATCTACGCCGTTTTTTGTTGAGAACACTTATTTCAGATTTGTTTCAAGCTGTTCAAATTTGGTAAAACAACGATTATTTATTTTATAGTGAAATAATTTCTTCCTCAAGAATTTCAAAATGTTCATCATATTATACAATATCGTAGTTTGGTGACAATTTCTCAGATATACAAAAAAAAATCGGACTCTCATTCTTTTAGATTGATTCCTATGTCGATAGGTCTACAATTTGTAGTATCCAACGAATGAATAACCCCAAAAGAACATATTTGCGAAGAATATATGTTCGTTCTCTGATAATAGAAAATTCAACAATATGGAATTATAATCCTAATTGTGGGTTGTGGGTCTATTTCATTTTATCATATTTCGTTGTAAGACACCAAGTATGAATTTCAATATAAATTGATACCAACGAATCCTTGATGTTTATTTGTGTATATAAACTTATGATAAAGTAGTAGGTATATTAAATTCACTCACTTCAAAGCTTTGCAAGAATCACGCTGAAAGCACGGAAAAGCGTCTCTGGTTTGAATCATGAGCTACAAGCGCGAGCTTCATAATTACATGTAAATTCTTCTGATGCTTATCAAGAGAGAATAGAGATTTTAATAAATTATATATTTTAATACATCCCCATCCCTTAACTTTCAGTATTTTGAAATTTGAATACAATTTGAATTCAGTCCACCGGATTGCACCACTACAGAACCAAAATACGTTAATCAACTATTTAACTAATATTAGCTGGATTCAATAACAGAACATCTATAAAAGGAATAACAAAAGTGAACGATTCTAAGAAGAGATAAAGCAGTAGAAATTTCATCACAAACCATGAACGAGAGATTCAATTCAAGTGATCAAACATTTTGGCCGATCGATTGTACATCTCCCAGAATTATATACAAAATTCTCGGAAAATAGGTCACACTAACACATATGCTTATTATTTTCGTCTTTACGTACGTTTCGATCTCACGACCATCATCAGAAGACGTATTATGTATAAAACGGAATTCCTTAAGACTAATTGTATCAGCACAAAGCGTCCTTATCGCACCAATTTCAATTAAAACTGTCCGCGTCGACCAAACGAACATAAACACGAATAAACGAAATTGTAGCAGATTAATGTTTCAAGTATATGAATATGTATCAAGAACTTATGTCAAGCAAAGTCTGTATACGACTGAAACCAAAAAATATAACGCTCAAGTATCCACTTTCGAACCAGATGTTGAAGATCCCGTTTTAGACATAATACGTCTTCCGATGATGGTCGTGAGACCGAAACGTACGTAAGGACGAAAATAATAAACATATGTGTTAGTGTGACCTATTTCCCTAGAATTTATATACTATACAGGGTGTCTCAGATTTTAACCGGGAAAATTTAATAGACGATAGAAAATTTGATTTTGAGCAGAAAATTCCTAATAACATATATGCAGAGACGCTTAGTTTTTGAGATACAGGGTGTTGAAATTGATAAAAAAATTTCGTTTTTTGCGAATATCTCCGGAACCGTTTATCGTACAGAAAACAGCTTTTGCAAGCATTTTCTACTCATGGTAAGCTATGTTCTGTGTGATAAAAAATTTTTTTTAGTCATAATTGGTGAAGATTTTGAAGAGGTAGTTGGTGTTTTTCTCCCCAACTTCTACGCCACTGGAAAAAGTACAGTTTTGAGACAACCATTTGAACCGCCAATGTTTTCTACACAAAAAAGGTATTCCGGGTCATGAGCTCTAAAGTTGACCGTTTTCGAGAAAAATTAACTTTTATGTTGAAAAACATGGTCAATTTTTCGTTTTTGTTACTTGTTCTAACGTTTGAATAAATTTTGATTAATTAGTATGAATTGACCATGTTTTCCAACATAAAAGTTGATTTTTCTCGAAAACGGTCATTTTTAGAGCTTATGACCAAGAGTACCTTTTTTGTGAAGAAGACATTGGCGGTTCAAATGGTTGTCTCAAAACCGTACTTTTTCCAGTGGCGTAGAAGTTGGGGAGAAAAACACCAACTCCCCTTCAAAATCTTCACCAATTATGACTAAAAAAAAAAAAAATACCTACAAAAGCTGTTTTCTGTACGATAAACGGTTCCGGAGATATTCGCAGAAAATGAAATTGTTTTATCAATTTCAACACCCTGTATCTCATAAACTAAGCGTCTCTGCATATATGTTATTAGGAATTTTATGCTTAAAATCAAATTTTCTATCGTCTATTAAATTTTCCCGGTTAAAATCTGAGACACGCTGTATAATTCATACCTCAGTCAAGAATCATTATTAATCTCCCAGAATGTCAAATTTTATTTCACATCTTAAAGATTTATCTCTGACCTCTGTGTTCATACTGACTTAGATGACATACATTTTGCCTTCCTCCATGACCATGCAATGCGCAGGATAGTCGTCATTGAGTCAACACAGTGATAAATAATAAAATGTAAGTATGCGTGCGTGTAGGTGTATGTTTTTCATTTTCAACCATACTAGAAGAAAACCTAAATGTTCTTAGACCATCGTGTGACGCATAGGAATTTTTCTTGAAGCTTTGGAACGTTTCCGAAGAAAACGAGACCCCCACCCCATCATACAAATGAGTGATAACGTAGTTGAAAATAATCGCTACGCTAATTTTATTCTAATTGAAATTAAACACTTACTTTTCTTTACCTAAATTTATTTATAACATCTTGAGCGAATCTGAAATTACTTTTCGAAACTGAACTAAATTTACAATTTGATCAATATCATAGAAGTTTCCTATGCCGACGAACCATCGTTCCGATTCTCGAAGCTAATAGAAGGTTGAGAATAGAAGTGATAATATAGATAAAGTAATTTGAATCGTTTCGGGAACTAAAGATGAATGTAGCGGGACGACACATAATTTATAATTAGATTAATTCGGGAAACTTTCAAATAATAAATGAGATGTCTAAGCCTGAGAAACTTTCTTAAACGAATTACCAACACTGAAAGTTTGAAAATAATAAGTATTCACGAATAAAAACGATCAATTACGAAATTTATTTGAAGTAAGTTTCAGTTATACTGAGTTAATAGGTTTCCTAATCAAATTACTCCAGCTTAATGAAATCCATTGAATTGATACGACGTTAATTATAAATAAACAAACGGTGCCAACTTAAACTGATTATACTGAACAGAGATACAAAATTGACTGGCCCGTTTCCATTTCGTACAGTTATTGAGTTAACTAACTAACACAGAAGAAATAATTAGAAGTTTGTTTCGATCAACCCGAGTAAATCATCGAATCAACTAGTAAACACTTTAACAGATATCTTCTATGCATGATATACGCAAATATGGAATCAGTAAATATAAGATATTATAAGATACAACTGTACTCATATTCGCCATAGGAACCATTACAACTTTGTAATTATAGCTTTTTAAAAGATCAAATATGAAAGATAACTATAAAATCGCATCTGGAAAACATTTTAGGCAGATACCACTAAAAAAAAATGATCCAGAAAATCTAGGGAATATCGACCAATCGGTCTGCTTTCTCCATTCTCCAAATTGTATGAGAAGCTACTATCCAATAGATTGATGATTTTTTTTTACAAAATACAAGATTTTGAATGACAGTCAACATGGTTTTCTGAAGGACCATAATTCGGAAACAGCAGTTTTTAAATTCATTGAATCAATTATAACATCCTTGGAGAATAAAGAAATCCCATGCGGATTGTTTCTTGATCTCTCTAAGGCTTTTGACACGGTTGATCATAAAATCCTTCTTGCAAAACTGGAGAAATGCAGAATCAGAGATAAACGAATTAGCCTTGATGGAAAGCTATTTGGAATGTAGAACACAGAGAGTGAAAATTTCGGAGGGTGGACAAAATTTGGTATCTGGGGAATTGTCACTACTAATAGGAGTTCCTCAATGTAGCGTAATTGGCACACTTTTGTTCTACATCTATATTAATGATCTACCACAAGTTATTGCTGATGCTAGAAAGTTACTTATCAAATATGCAGATGGTAGTAACATTAAAGTATCTGCAAATCACCTTTCCCTTCTCGAAACTGAAATTGCCTCTACACTCTCAAATATTGTGCATTGGTGTATGAATAACAAACTGACATTGAACAGAAGTAAGACAAGCTGCATAATCTTTACGTCAAGCCATAGTTGACTGAAAATTTCAGAAACATTAAATTTGAATAATTACATTTTGGAAATGAAGGATTATTCGAAATGTCTTACAGATAAAAACATCAACTGGTGTTAGGAAATCGAACAACGATGTGAATGGCTTAGTTCTATCATTTATAGTTTACGTGTCATGAAACCACAACTTGAGGAAAATACATTAAAAGTTTCCTATTAGGCCAATTTTCAAGCCCTGTTTAGTTTTGGGGAATTTTTCGGGGTAAAAGCTACCAGGTTGATATGATATTCAGGCAGCAAAAAAGAGCAATACGAATAATCTTCGGATAAGGGTATAAACAAAGTGGCAGAGGTTTTTTCAAGAAAAACTGTTATTGGAATATACATTTATCAATCCCTTCTTTTTATTTTCAAACATAGAAGATTCTTCACACATTTCAAAATATCTTAAAATTGTTATTATTTTGCAACAATTATTATTGAGAAAATAAATTTACTTTCACTTTTACATTTTACTTTACAAACCAATAATATAGATTTGAAGTTTGAACTTACTCCCTTTAAAAGACGGTAGAGGTATCTGTGAGTGATGTAGATTCTAGGCTAATGGTTGCGTTGTGGGAAATTACGTCTCCAATTCTAATATTTCCCCCAAACCGTTACTTTTATCATATACCCGACCGTACTGACAGAAAGTAATATTATTTGGAGCGTAACTTATGCCCATCATCATCTATGATTATGTGGCTAATACCCAAGAATACTATAATACCTACGCTGCGCAAGTCGTTCTCTCATACCTTGGTTAACACTAGAACATGAACATGAATTTATCTTTATACTCACTCAAATAATTTTCTTATTCTGCATTGAATTAGAAATAACTAATTTTGAAGCTTTCTTCATTTCAAATCGTTCGATATTTTTTCTATTCCATACTAAGAGCTACTTCTCAGCTACTTCTCATAATCTACAATACACAGATTTGACTAGTCCTGGAGTACTGTTCACATGTTTAGAGTTCAGCTCCCAATAATATGCTGAAGCTCTTAGATTGTATTCTGAAGAGCTATTCGTCTGATTGGCGACGTCACCCTTACGTTGACTTCTCTAGAGTACCGTAGAAAGGTAGAAGATCTCCCGCTTTTCTATAGATATTTCCATGGTAGGTGTTGAAAGGTAGCTGAAATCTCGTTTGTTATTCCACCACGAGAGCTTCCAGGTAGGAGGACTAGACGAGCTCAAGATGGTCACTTCTTCATTGTCAAGCTCGAGACCTCTTTCGTAACCGACTTAATTTTTCTACCGAACGGCGAAGTTGTACAACTCTATCTAGTGGGTTCTTTCTTTACGCCTATAACCTCCAAACATTCAAAAAAAAATTCTACCTACCTCCTTTGCCTATATACCACCGCTGACTCACACGATGTTCTACGAACATTAGAGGTTTTCCTCTCGTGTAACCATAATATAAAGCAATAAAAGTTGAAGATTGATTCAATCTAGACCAGAAGAGGAATAATTCTTATTAGGTATAGCATACGTTTCTTTATCCATTTTCATATGATTAAACCAATCTTCTCTTTCAACTATTTGATTCAGCAAGAATATTGAAGTGTTTTCCTTTTTATTAACTACTGTTTGATACATTCCGTTATACTATTAGCTGTTTCTTTTCTCAGTGGCGGCTGGTATTAATGGGCACAAGGGCACGTGCCCACCACCACCAAAATGCCCATCGAATCACCAAGATAAATACAGAAAGGAACATACTGCTGATGTATTATTAATAACATTGCTGAATGAATTACAAACTATTTTAATTTCTCCTTCTGGGTCTGATAACAATAAACTAATCGCTCAAAGTTACGATGAGGCGTCCGTGATGAGTGGTAAGACAAATGGAGTCCAAGCCATTATCAAAAGAACATTTCCACATGCACATTATACTCACTGTTACGCGCATCAATTTAATTTAATTATTGAACGAGTGGCACAGTGAAATAAAAAAGTAAAAATTTTCTTTGCAAATTTGCAGTCATTTTCAAGTTTTTTTCTCGATCGCCAAAACGAACGGTAATTCTCGATGGAATAGTTAAACGTAGAATAACACGCGCAGTTCCTACACGCTGGATTTTCAAAAGTCGAACTGTGAACACATTATTTGAGCACCAGGATTCTTTCAAAGGATGTTTAGACAAAATCATTGATGAAGATGGGTTGGATTCAGTTACAATTAGTGTGCAAAGTGGTTTATTGGAATATTTGAACTGCCCGGAATTTCTCTACCGGCTGAAAATATTCCATTTCATCATGCCACATGTTGAAATATTATTTAATCAGATTCAAATGCGCGGGATTGCCAATGTTTAACTGCAAAAAGCAATTGAATAATTCCAACAGCAAATTATTCGAATTAAAAATTCTACTGACAATGACAATCAAGAACGCAATAATGAGGAACCTGCTAGGAAAAGACAAAAAACGACAGCTGGAGATAAGAGAGACATTGCAAAGGAAGTATGTGACACTATTTTAAGGCTGATTAGCGACCAATTTGATTTTATGGATCACTCAAGTGCAGCAAACTTATTTGATTCTCAAAATTTTAAAACTTATAGACATGCATTTCCAAGAAAACTTTTTTTGATTTGATTAAACTGTGAAATCTTATCCCATGTTGGACAATGTAAAATTAAAAAGTGAACTTTCAGCAATTTATGAGCGCGATGATATGTGTGACGCAGGTGGTATTTTGCCACTTTTAGTGTTCATAACAGACAACAACCTAAAAAGGTTTTGACGGAAACATACAAACTGTTTTTTCTACGGCCATGACACAATACTGCTCTTTCCTAACTGTTTTTGATTAAACAATGAGGTACATTGTATGCCTTCAATTTCATTTCCTCACCTGATAACACAATGAAGTCATTGTGTTTCATTGTGTTTTTATTTTACAATTTATCACGTCTCCCATGGAATGTCAAAATTCAAACAACGAATACTGACAGCTCTGTTTAGTTAGATTTTTGAACTTGAATCAAACGATGAGCAGCGAAAGTGACGTAGAACTGACTCCCCCAGAAATTATTGAAGCCGCAAAACAGGCATGTGTCAATTTAATTCCAGAAATATCAAAAGAAAAATATGTGAAAGCATACAAATCCTTCACAGACTGGCAAAGAGAAAAGGGTACCGCGTCAAATACAGAAACTGTATTTCTTGCATACTTCAATGAACTATCTCAAAAATTGAAATCCTCAACTTTATGGGCGCAATATTCCATGTTAAGGACCATGCTGAATATCAACACAACTGTAGACATTGGAAAATATTCGAAACTCAAAGCATTTCTTAAAAGAAAATCAGATGGCTACAGGCCGAAGAAATCTAAAATTTTCTCCACAGATGAAGTCGACAATTTCATAAAAAACGCTCCGGATGACATTTATTTACTTGATAAGGTAAATTATTATCCTTTCCGATAAAATTGTTTAGTATTTTTTTTTAATAATTATTTGAGAAAAAATTGTTACTCCAGACGTTATTACTAATACCATTTGTACAAGTATATTATTGTGAAGATGAGTTAGCTCAGTGGTTAGGTGCTAGCTTCATAATCCGAAGGTCAATGGTTCGATTCGCGCATCAAGCTTTATTTTTTTTTTATATTTTTTTTTTCATTTTTTAGGTTCTATTAATCATGGGGATTATGGGTGCTTCTAGAAGAGACGAACTTTATAGAATGAAAACAACAGATTGTAGAGACTTGGGTTCAGCAGCAGTTCTTATACAAATACCCACTACAAAAACAAAAGTGCCTAGAAAATTCACAATAACCGGTGTATTTTATGATATTTATAAAAAATACAAAGACCTTCGTCCTGAACACGTTGCACAAAATTATTTTTTCGTAAATTATCAAAAAGGAAAATGCACAGTACAAAGGGTTGGTCTTAATAAAATTGGTTATACAGGAACAAGAATAGCTAAATTCTTGAAACTTCCAAATCCTGAGCTTTATACTGGTCATTGCTTCAGACGATCTTCAGCAACAATCCTTATAGATGCTGGCGAAGACATCACCTCACTGAAACGACATGGAGGTTGGAAATCAACCACGGTTGCAGAAAGTTATATTGACGAGTCTATGAAAAATAAATTTGATGTCGCCAATAAAATAATGAATTCTATTAATAATTCTGAAAACCTACCATCTACTTCAAGATCCTATATTTTGGAGCACAAGGCAAATACAAACATGTCATTGCCGTGCCCAGATGCTTCAAATATAACATTTAATCACTGTAACAATATAACTGTGAATATTGTTAATAATTAAATTGTATTTTGACATTTTTAATATACCTAATTAAATTCAAAGTTCAAAATTCTGTTGTAAAATCATTTCGCTAATATATTATGTTATAGCCGTAGAAAAAGTATAGTGTATAACTTGCACGGAATGCTCATTTCCCACTCGTATGATTTGCAGCATTCGCCTACGGCTCATGCTACAAACTTCATAGTCGTGGGAAATGACTATCATTCCATGCTAGTTATACAATATACTATATTATTTGTACAACATCCATACCGGCAGCAGAATGTGAACGACGTTTCCCCACTTTCAAATGCATTAAACTTTTCTGAGAAGCACAATGACAGAAGATCGACTGAACGCATTGGCGGTCCTATCAATAGAAAAGAAGTTTGTCCAGTCTATCCCGGATTTTGACAACAAAGTCATAGACGTTTTTTCCAGCATGTAAAATAGGAGAATGGATTTTATGTACAAAAATAGGTAATTTTTTTCTTGTACCCACCCTCTTTCATAACTCACGAACCATCACTGTATTTCCCTATGTTTAGTTAAACTGCAACCCACTGTAGTTACAGTGAGGCCATGAACCAGGACAGTGCGGTGTAAACTCACACCTGTACAGGCAACCGAACAGGCCGAGTGAACCTGTATAGCCGCCTGAAAACAAGTGACTTTTGGTAAAGATAGGTCACTTTACAGATACGTTCAAGATGTATCCAGAAGAAAGCATAAAGTGACACATTTCATGGTGAGACCGTTTACAACTAGCTGTGATTCACCTTTTTTTTTGCTCAGGCAAGGCATAACGTCAGAATTTTCGTTCAAAATTTGTGAAAATTGACTTATGAATCTTGTCTGAGCACACAGTAAACATATTTCCTCCATGAACTCATGCTATGAGGACGCTAAATGATCACCATTTAATTCTGAATGGACCTACGTTCGATTCCTTGTCCCAATTCATATGCCATTGAGCGTTAACGGAGGTTCCAATACGGCCTATATACTGTGCAAAATATATTGCACATCGCAAACTCGAGGATGAGAATATTTGCCCAGTAAACACCATATTCACAATTACCTTCTCGTTCTGACCTCATTATTCGGTCCTTCTGAGACTTAGAAGACTCATATAGTTTAGTCCTCTAGGCAACGATGAATAAAAAATGTGATCTTTTCCTTTTCCAACTTCTCAGGTTTAAAATAACTTCGAGTTTACTGTAGTATAGAATTCATGACGAAACATATTATGGGGTATCATTTTTGAAAGAGTCTAAAAGATTTATTTGGTCATTATCTATGTTATTTCTTGTCACTTTCGGTATATCGTTGCGATGCAATTTCCATGAATACCCGAATAAGATCTAGTCAACCATCTTGAGTTCAATGGATATAATGGATAAAATGTTGTGCTCCAACAACGCGCTGTTCAACTTTTTGTAGTTAACTTGGATATGCAATTTTATTCTCATTTTCAAATCAAAGTTATCAGATCATAGAAACAGACGCACGCACATTATCAGTTACATATTAATTAGACGAGAAAGAGTTTGTTGATTATAAGCAACCCGCCTATACATTGATTATGGTATGTTAACCAGTGAAGCTTCGTGTTCGTGACTTGTACATGATTCATCAAATTGCTTTGATAATAAAGGTCCAACTGTAAATATTATAATATTAAGGTATGTATTATTATGTTCTAGATCTAGAATACTACCCTCTATATTTCTAAGATGCGTTATCTATGCGAGTGGGTATGGTCAGGAGAACAGAACATAGAAAGTCTACCCATTTTCCCTCTATTTAAATGCAAATAGAATAGCCCACGGTTATTTGGTCTTCTGTTGTCGTTTTTTCGTATGAAGTTTCCAAGTAATAATGTTTACCGAGCAAAAAAGGTCGAATTCAAGGAAATTCCTTAGGAAAACCCAGATAAAATAAATTCATATACATAAGTAAAAATGTATTGATAATCTACATTTATATATCACAAACCTATGTCCAATGTTTTCCGTAGCACTAAACATACACATTCAAATACTGATTCTGAAGTCGATTTTTGGTGAATGTGATAAATATTTTATTTATCATGTGTTTCTGAGATTGCACAAGTATCCCTATATCAACACTCGTATATCAAGAAATGTTTCGAAGCCCAAATTCTGTTGTGATGCCACTTCATACCCAATTCACCTTGCAGTCCTTCTGCAATTTCTGAAACCTTTTCATTAGCAAAGTCAAGGCGATATGGTATCGCTTTGATTGAATTTCGATTAGTGAAAAAATAGTAAAATAAGAAATGCTTCATATCCAGCAATAGGATATTCACAGGAAATAGATCTCATTCACTCACCAAATACCACAAATCTACTTTTAGTGCTAATAGTGAGAGTGACATTCAGTTTCTAGTAAAATCATACATTCGAGGACAATTTCCTCACCACATTATTCTATGATGATGTTTCAGCTTAAGTTCCCCTCCTATTGACTTTTGAGACTAGTTGTTAAATAATGGACTTCAAAGTTCAAAGAAATCCTTGTTGCATTGTGTATCTTGCAAACAATATTACACTTACTGTCAGAAGAATTTTACTAAATTTAAAAACTGTAATATTGACCTTCATGGCACTGACTGGGGAAAGTTAGAATGAGCTCATTTTTTACTACCCTCACTTTTCGCAGTATACAGGGTAGCCTCGAACTGCGTGGCTAAAATAAAACCGAAGATTCTTTTATTCGAAAAAAATTTGATGAGCCTTTTTACTTTTGCCTCAAGTGTCTAGTTTAGCCGGTAGAGGGCTTCAAAGTTGCAAAAATAATTTTGTTTTTTCGGTATAACTTGAGAACGTGATGGAGGACTTTTACAATATTTGGCAGGTGAGTTATTGTCAATAATAGCCGTTTTTGAGAGCGGAGCGTAAAGCCTTAGAGACCATAGAAATGGCTCAAACTTGAGGATGTAACGGGAAAAGTGTCCAGAACTTTTTTGTGGTCGATGTAATTCACTCTATATTTTTCATGTAGATAGCTTATCTAATTTGAAAAATTTTCTTACTCTTAGAAAATTTTGATAAAATCAACGGATTAGCTTGAAAAAAATAATTTTTGAGTCTGCAATTTTGGCTTACTAATTTTACTTGATTAAAATACCTTAGTTGCCTTTGCTTTTCTAATGTCATTTTGGCATTTGGAGAATTTATTCTCAAAACTGTCAGTTTTTACTTTGCTTTCCGTAAAAATTTTATAAGATTATGGCTCAAAATTTCA
Organism: Endomychus coccineus; assembly: GCA_958510875.1. Lineage (NCBI taxonomy): Eukaryota > Metazoa > Arthropoda > Insecta > Coleoptera > Endomychidae > Endomychus > Endomychus coccineus. The sequence continues at coordinate 112,300,976 of OY294069.1, forward strand.
CTAACACTGAAATGGTTAATATCTCGGTAAAACACGAATAATAAAAACAATAGAAATGGGGAAACGATGTGATTATTTAGGAAAACCAAATGCTAAATTAAAAGAAACAACAAAACTTTTTGGGGAATCGCTAAGGCATCAATTGTTCAAAATGTTGCCCATTTTCCTGAATACACAAATTAATTCGTTTCAAGAAATTGGATTGAACTCTGGCTAGTACTTCAGGATCATTCTTCAATAAATCCGCTTCATGATTAATTCGTTGCAACAATTCCTCTCGTGTGTTTACTGGAGCTGCATAAACTTTCGACTTCAAAGCGCCCCATAGAAAGAAGTCGCAGGGCGTCAAATCAGGGGAGCGGGCCGGCCAGTTCACTGGTGCATCGTGTCCTCTACCTATCCAGCGATCTGGATATTCCGCATTCAAATGTCGCCTCACAGCTAATGTGAAATGAGGAGGTGCACCATCATGGATAAACCAGGCCACGACGAATGTGTAAGGGCAAGTCTTCCAACAGTTCAAGTAGCCTTTGTTCCAAAAAGTTCAAGTAGTTCTCCCCGTTCAATCGATCGGGTATAACGGTAGGGCCAATAATAAAGTTATCCACAATTCCAACCCAAACATTGATTTTAGTTTGATTCTGAAAATATGTAACTTCCGTTTCATGAGGATTTTCATCAGCATAGAAATGTTCATTATGGAGGTTAAAAAGACCACATCTCGTGAAAGTATCTTCGTCCGTGAACAGAATTCTTCTACAAAAATTGGGGTTTGCGTTTTGTCTTTGGACAATAAGCCGACAGAAATCTAGCCGATGACCTGGATCCATGGGCAATAAGTCTTGAACTGTTTTAATATGATAGGGAAACAACAGTTCTTGTTTCAGTACATTATGAACTAATGATTTTGAGGCTCCAATACGAAGTCCCAAACGTAGTGTGCTTATCCCAGGTTCAGTTTCAACCGCTTCCAGTATCGCTTCTTCGAGCTCTAACGTCCTTCTTGTCCGTCTGCGTCCAGTTTCTCTGCGATTTGCTTCAAATTTGCCAGTTTCGCGGAGGTTTGCCGATTTGGAATTCTGCGATGTGGATATCTTTCCCTTCTCCGGCCATTGCAACGACAAAGTCCATAAATCAATAACATATCAACCATTTCAGTGTTAGTGAATTTTTGAGCCATAATTTTATAAAATTTTTACGGAAAGCAAAGTAAAAACTGACAGTTTTGAGAATAAATTCTTCAAATGCCAAAATGACATTAGAAAAGCAAAGGCAACTGAGGTATTTTAATCAAGTAAAATTAGTAAGCCAAAATTGCAGAGACTCGAAAATTATTTTTTTCAAGCTAATCCGTTGATTTTATCAAAATTTTCTAAGAGTAAGAAAAGTTTTCAAATTAGATAAGCTATCTACATAAAAAATATATAGTGAATTACTTCGACCACAAAAAAGTTCTGGACACTTTTCCCGTTACATCCTCAAGTTTGAGCCATTTCTATGGTCTCTAAGGCTCTGTGCTCCACTCTCAAAAATGGCCATTATTGACAGTAACTCACCTGCTAAATATTGTAAAAGTTCTTCATCACGTTCTCAAGTTATACCGAAAAAACAAAATTATTTTTGCAATTTTGAAGCCCTCTACCGGGTAAACAAGACACTTGAGGCAAAATTAAAAAGGCTCATCAACTTTTTTTCGAATCAAAGAATCTTCGGCTTTATTTTGGCCACGCAGTTCGAGGACATCCTGTATATCGAGCAATGTGGACATGATGTCTGATTGAGCGTGCGTGCGTAACCCACTGAATATTTTCAAATAAAATTATGGTATTTTATTGAACCATGGGGACAACCGTGTTTTTCTAGTTATAAATATATATCACACGTATATATTTAACCTAAAGAAGTGTATGAAAGTCAACCAGAATGCAGGTGTCAGTATAAAACAAATAGGTGTGAAATACATTATGAATGAATGAATGAATGTCTATTCATGAGTACGTACATTACATTTACGTACATTACATTTTTATGCATAAAATACAAAAATATATCTCCTTAACATAATACTAAATGAAATTTTAACTATAACAAAGTCTAGATATATATTAAATCAAGAGCCACCGTTATATTGATGTAGGTACACTAAATAAACAAGAATGGGAACCCGACTAAGTTCATCGAAGAACTTGTCTTCGGGTATTGATAGTTTAAAAAAAAGAAAAAGAAAATATAGAAAATATATAGAACGAGCGAATATTATAATATATTGTTTTGTTGAATATTTTAAGTTATTGGACTACTAACTACGACTAAGATATTTGTAAGGGTGAGAGACCTGTATGAAATACAGAAGGTATTTTTTGGTGATATATATATATATATATATATATATATATATATATATATATATATATATATATATATATATATATATATATATATTTGTATGTTTTCTTGGTATATTGGTTCGCATATATACTGATAATGAAATAAAAATTCTGTTTTGACGTTTCGACAACGTTTATTGCCTTTATCAAAAATTGTTAATTGAATTAGTGTTTCCATGTAATTTAGAAAAGAATAGATGATTTTGATTATTGAAATGCGTCTGCAGCCGACTTGTGTTTTAAGATCCAATTAAAACTGCAGAAAACATTGGATCGGTTGTTAGTGAAAGAGTAATGTATGGCTAACTACAATTTGAAATAGATTGAATTTGATTAAATACAAGACATTCCAATATTGTACAATTATAAATATCTATGAATTATTGAATGAATTAGTTACTCTATGATAAGTATTTCTATCATAACTATTCAAGTTTAAGATAATTCTATGGAATTTAACCTCAAAATTGTTACTCTATAGTGTCATAGTTAAATAATACTTCATCTTTTTTAGGTTGAATTTTAAATAGACAATGGAAAGTGGTACTTCAAATTAATAAAATTTTGTTAAGTTTGAATTAGATTATTGTACAGTTTCGAAAGATTGGAATCTATTTTGTCATTTACACAATTGTTCTTTTTAATTTGAATAGATTCTAATATCAAACGTTTGTTGTCGTTTGTTTCAATATTTAAAATTTTTGTATTGTTGTAGTCGAAAGTATGGTTAGTGTCTTTCACATGTATATTGAGCGCAGTTGATGAATTTTTGGTATATTTGTGGCCATTTAATCTTTTTTCGAGGTATTGTGAAGATTGAACTTGAAGGTTCATGATGGCATTTTGCACACCTGTATCCTGTAGACACTATCAACGTTGTAATTAGTCCTTCTAACGTCCCTTTTAAAATCTAAATTTCAAATTTGGTCAAAACAATCAAAAAGTAAATACATGAAATTACGGACTGAAGAAAACAGTAATTGTAGTTTTTACTAGGAAGTACAAAACAGAACTCACCAGAGAACTGACCATAGCAGGTCAGGTGATTAAAATCAGCGACCAAGCTGAATACCTAGGAGTCGTTTTACACATGAAACTCCTATGGAAAACAAAATTAGACCAATAGAGCAGCAAATTCACTGCAACCTTCTGGTTGTGCAGAAGAGCTACTGGCCACAACTGGGGCCTCAGCCCAAACACCATAATGTGGATCTTCGAAGTGATACTTAAGCCAAGGTTGACATATTCCTCGGTTGTGTGGTGGAAAAGAACAGAACTCAGAAGGACAAAATCAGGCTTGGAGCACCCGAGAAAAATCATCGTAGGTGCTACCATGTGAGCTATAAAAAGTACTCCCACTGCTGCACTTGGAGCTCTAATGAAGGTGGAACCATTGCACCTGACTATCACTGGACCTGCCACAAATATTGCCTCCAGACTTATGTCAATAGGACTGTGGGAAGCAAAAGATAGCCACACCTCACTATCAATCAGTGATGAAACACATCCCATTTACTCAATAGGAACCGAAGGGATGACACCACGATATACCTTCGATAAGAAGTATCGTATAAGTATATCCTCCGAAGAAGATTGTTAAGTAACAATCTACCAGCTAATGGTGAAATCTGGTTCACTGATGGAGCCAGAAACCATGCACAGGTGGGAGCAGGGGTGTACCGCAGACGCCAAAGTAAAGGTATTACTATACTTGTGTCAGTCTAAAGCAGTAATTGTATAGCACATTAGGGAAGACTGGTCACAGGAAGTAAGGGACATGGTTGAAACCGAAGCTGGAACCGCTTCCGGTAGACTAATGAGTTGAGAACACCATCCGGGTAAGCCATAATGAATACTCCAGATTCCTACTTAAGCCCACATGTCCCGAGGAAAGCATAGGTCAATCTTCTGGATAAGCCAAGGTTTTCGATCTAGTGACTTGTACTTGTGGAGCTGCAGAAGTTTAATGCTATTTGCAGACTTAATTTAATTATTAATATTATTATTTGAAAAGCTGCGGAGGAGAAATGAAGTCACTTCTAGCAGATCGTTGATACAGAGCTTAAATAGAGTTGGATCGAAAGCAGATGCCTGCGTAACACCAGCGTAGATATTCATTTTATCTGAGGAGACTCCCCCTTCCACCAAATGAACCGATCTATCTAGGAGAAAATTCGATGTTAAGCAACACATTTGGAGCGGCAAACCATATGAAGGAAGTTTACCAAGAAGGCCTTTGTACCAGACCCGGTCAAATATTTTGCAGATACCCAATGCTATAGCTAGAGTTCCTTATATTTTTCAATGGATGCTTGCAATATATGTGTTACGCAGGCAACCAGATTTTCTGTTGATGTCTGGTGTGAAAGCCATATTGTCGGTATTTTACGATTTTGTAGCTCTCTAGACATTGGATGACCTCGATTTTGATTGCTTCTCCCTTTTCTTTAAAAATCACAATTAATAGTGCAACCTCCGTAACGTCACCCAAATCATAGGCTGTCCTGTCCACTCCTATTTACATGTATATTGAGTGAGGTATCATATGATTTTCGTTGTACGCAGTTAACTCATACCCCTGTGTTGTTGAACAATTGTAAATATATATTTATAAAAGTGTAAATTTGAATTTTATTGACATTTCACTATACAATCTGTTCGACGCAATAAAATGCACAACTTCTATAATAGTTGTCATATTAAAGGTGTGAATATGACAATTGAAGAACCGTAAATGAACACGAACAGTGTGGAAATTTATGGAGTGCCTGAAACTATGAATGAATATCTGGCAAGAATTTTGAAATAATGTGATATGATTTCGTAGTCCTGAAAATAGGATGTAACAATAGACCTAGACACCGATAGTAAAGATCTACTTTCAAAAAAGGAGAATTAAACTTTGATATAATTTTCGGAATTAAGTGAACATAGTAAAATTTTCACTAGCATGAGTAAAACAGTAAGCAGCTCCACGGATGTTCTCTGTTTCTGATTCTGGTCTAACAAAACGTGATATCAAAATATTTACAATTCCTCTGTAATTTAGTTCAGCAGTTTTATTAAATTATAGATCCATTTATAATGGCAGCAAATTGTATATAGAACGTGACAGGTTTATGGACGTGTTTTTAGTATTTGTAGTTAATTACTTTCTCCCCAGAACGTAGCTACTTGGAGATTATCGATCGTTCCCCAAATTGAAATCGCTTTATTGTGCTCCAATAAATACAAAGATATGAAGTTATTATCATACCCTAGTCCAATCTCGAATGTTATAAAGCCTAACTCGACAGCGTAATTTACTGTAGCAATGTTGCAAAAGAAAATACGATAATGGATAGAAATTCATAAAGCTTGTTGGTTCTACTAATAAGAATTCATAATTGAACCTAAACCAACTAAAATTATCATATTATGAATTCACTATGTTGAAACAAACATAGAGCATTGATTTGAACACATAACAAATTTGGAATGTGATTAATAAACTGTGAAAGAGTTCACAACGTTTACATATTTTTAGTGGATATGGGTGACTGTTTCGTATCCACAGTGTGAACTCTTTTAGAGTTTATTAATCACATCCCAAATTTGTCATGTGTTTAAATCCACTAAAAATACTTATTTACGTATTTTTAGTGGATAAGGGTGATTGTTTGTTATTTATAAGGAATGTGATGTTGATTTGATTACTATTTTTATGTATCAATTAACCCACTTTAGATCACTAAATTCCCTCACCCTCCTTTTGCTAGCACAATGTTTCACTTTCGGACACGCATGCTCTGTGGGTTAAATGTATGATTGTAATATACAGGGTGAGTCAGTTTTTTGTAGTCAAACTGCAACAGGAGATAGAACAAGTGTTTTTAAGAAGAAAAGTTCTATAAACATATGTCGTAGAAGGTTTCGTTTTCGAGATACAGGGTGTTGAAATTGAAAAAAAAATTTCGTTTTTTGCGAATATCTCCGGAACCGTTCATCGTACAGAAAACAGCTTTTGTAAGCATATTCTACTCATAGTAAGCTATGATCAGTGTGATAAAAAATTTTTTTTTTACTCATAATTGGTGAAGATTTTGAAGGGGTAGTGGGTGTTTTTCTCCCCAACTTCTACGCCACTGGGAAAAAAACGGTTTTGAGACAACCATTAGAACCGCCAATGTTTTCTACACAAAAAAGGTACTCTCGGTCATAAGCTCTAAAGTTGACCGTTTTCGATAAAAATCAAGTTTTATGTTGAAAAACATGGTCAATCCTTTGATTTTGTTACTTGTTTGAATAAATTTCGTCTAATTAGTAAGAATTGACCATGTTTTTCAACATAAAAGTTGATTTTTCTCGAAAACGGTCAACTTTAGAGCTTATGACCCAGAGTACCTTTTTTGTGTAGAAAACATTGGCGGTTCTAACGGTTGTCTCAAAACCGTTTTTTTTTCAGTGGCGTAGAAGTTGGGGAGAAAAACCCCCACTACTCCTTCAAAATCTTCACCAATTATGAGTAAAAAAAAATTTTTTATCACACCGAACATAGCTTATTATGAGTAGAAAATGCTTACGAAAGCTGTTTTCTGTACGATGAACGGTTCCGGAGATATTCGCAAAAAACGAATTTTTTTTTCAATTTCAACACCCTGTATCTCGAAAACTAAGCCTTCTACGACATATGTTCATTGAACTTTTCTTCTTAAAAACACTTGTTCTATCTCCTGTTGCAGTTTGGCTACAAAAAACTGACTCACCATGTATATTCACTAGATATTGTCTACGGACTTTCCCCCAGGGTACATCTAACACCCGTAGGAACAGTTAACATGTACATCGCGAATGATTAGAAACATGAAAAAGGCGTGGTAATATCACAAATTATAATCTATATCATGACATTTAAAGATTATTTGAATTGATAAAAGGGATTGACATTATATGTTTTACACCTCTATGTTTTATACTCTATGTATTATTATAATATTCTGTCAGGTTAACTTTGGAAATCATTGATTGGGGTTAAGGTAACTCCATTGGTCAGTGTTTAAACCTTAGTTTCATGATATCACAAGTAATTATTTTAATACAAACTTATTATAAAGTAATTATGGTCGGTTTCTTATAGATTTTATGATTATCTCTACGACGAGAACTACACTCCACTGATGACGTAATTTTTAAATTTCAAAATACTAATTTTGGCAAAATCTGCAGTTTAAATGTATGATTGTGATGTACATTTATAATCGGAAAAACATGGTTGTCATAATGATACTAAAAGTAGGTACTATAGACTCCATTCCATCCAAAGATGGAACCAAAAGTATCGATTGAAAGGTACTCCCGCGCCCAAAAACAATACTGTTCCTATTTTCACCACTCTTTTTTTTCAAATGCGTACGACGAATAGGAACAGCGCAATCATCTCCATAGTGGTTTACGAACATACAAACGCACACGCACGTACACACATACATAATCCCAAATATAGTCTAGATGGATTTAGAAAGGTTCATAATCTATATTACCGCTAAAATCCGATCTAATTTATTTGATCAATCAACTCTCTCTGAATTCCACTAGCCGCAGCACTATAGCAATACAAACAATATGCATTTATTCTATTTTATTATTATTATTTACTCTCCTTAACTCGAACCAATTAGTCTTTGCTCCTCGAATCTTGCTCATAAAATCAAAGTAATTTACTCTCTCTAAGTCGGAACAGGAACAAACGTCTATCTTGCAATCATTCCTGACAAGATTACATTATCCTCGTGTACTGCAGACTGCCGCCAACTTAGCCACAAAAAATTCCGTCCATTTATTATGTACCTACTATGTACATAAATTGTGAATAATTACTATTTATTACTAACTACAAAATCTTTAAAATGTGTTCTGAATTATTCGCGTGCATGTGCCAAAGTTTAATGAATTCGTGAAAATGAAAAATTCATAGTCATTGAAATACGTAACTTTTAATTACGTGTCATTCAACGCTCCCTATATAAATCCAACTCTCTTTTTCTACTGCAACGTTCTGTACGTTTTTAAAGTAATAATTAATGTCATTTATTATTCTGGGAACTATTTTGAGATATTTAATCGCAGAAAGTGACATCCTGCGACCTCTGTGGTTTGGTAGCGCCATCTAGGTATGTCAATGGGGTGGTACAGTGATAGGTCATCGGTGAAACCGTGGATTGAAGCAAAAGGTCACACGGTTGCCACAGCGGGCAAAGGTGGGATGCGGATATAAAAGTATCCATCTTGTGTGTGACTGTGGACAAGGTAAGATCGATAAAAATCAATTTTGTTAATTTATAATAATTAACTAACTTGAAAGTTTTTATACTTGTGAATAAATATTATTATGATATCTTGATTTTTCTAATTACTTATTACTAATGTGATATTCCCTAATTAAACTTTTTAATTCATTTTATCGAACTTATCCTTGTCGCAAGATGATTTCTTCTTGTATTCGGTTGCATGTAATTGAATGCAAAATTATAATACTTTTTAAGTTAATTATCGGAATTGTTCATATCGTTTCATTACGGCTTGTTTAACCTAGCAAATAAACCACGTGGATTCGTATGATTCAGTAGCACCTTGAATTGACTTTCTTCTTGATACAGTAGCGGCACTTTGTGCTGAAGTATTGGTGATATAACGGAATTATTAATTCATCTGGGTGAACATATATAAAGTTATATTTCTCAGTTAATGCTTCATGGGAATGAAATTCCTGATATTCCTTGGACAGGTTTTAATCATTTAGAAACGACGATCACTATTCTCAGTTTTATAACTCTTATTCCAGCATAATAGTGTATTCAATTGGTGCATTTGATTAAAATTTTTAAGATGGAACGCGACATGGTGGAAGTTGTTTGTTATGATGAAAATAACAAAATTCCAAAATTTCCAAAAGGGGTGCAATCCCTTTTTTTTGGCCAAAAAGGATTATTTTGGACATTTTTAGGTCGATTTTTCAGTTAACAATTGTTTGTGTTTATATTACAGGGTTTTAATGACCGAGACGTCTCCTTCCTTTTTCCCGTGCCGTGTTGTAGAAAGATTCCTGGCAGAGCACTTCCACGACGCTCATCCAAGTTTCAAGGACGGTTACAATTTTTTAGTTGGAATAACCTAGTTTTCATAACCAGTTTGTGTATGATCTCTTGCCAAAATTATTGTTTTCAAATCAAATTAACTTCCTTAACTTGAACTTTCGAATTAAAATTTATTTTTGTTTCATAAAATTAAACTCAATTTAATTTTTATCAAATTATTGGAACTACTTTGTTTCACTGTTAATTTTTTTCTAAGCATTTTCCTTTGTTAATATTGAATTAAATTTTTTTGTAAATCAAAATAATTTTGTTCTCTACTATAATTCCCTAGAGGCATAAAACCGAATTGTTAAGTTGAAACTTTTCTTTAGTGTCCAATATAATAATCATCAACATTTATCCACCTCAAATTACTGGAAATTCTTGATTAAGGACTCTTTCGTATCTTTTCGTAAGGCAGTTCTGAGGTTAATCATTACCGTGAGCTAGTTGCGGTCATTAGAGACACAAAAGGTTTCCCCAAAACCTTACACTACTTGGAACTGTTTGAGATCACAAATGATAATTCCAGTTTAGATTATAGCTTACTACCCTTCTGTTACCTAAAGTGAGTGAAGTAGAAATACAAAGTTTATTTATATCGCTTTAAATAATAGTTCAAAGCATAGCCAGGGGTCGTAGTCGCTCGGTCTCAAAATTTGTCTCATCATATCCTAAAAAAGTGGATGTCGGCTACATCAGAAAACTTTCTGGCGCAAAAACTGAAGGATAAGTACGGAAAATTCTTTCGTCCGTCGGAAATATGCTATTAATGTTAAAATTTTATGAACTCCATCACTTACCTAAAATATAAGATGTCTTAGAATAGCAACGAAGATACTAGTTTCTATTTTGAATGACGTTTCGATAAATCAAAGATATAAATAAAAATTAGTGAGACTAAAGCTGGAAAATGGCCAATATTGGTTTCGGCCTCAAACTAAAATTGATTATACTTTTTTTTGAAAATAAACAATCAAAAATTGAAATCCTCGTTTCATTTCCAGAAGAATATGATCTTTAAGTTAATACATTTTATAACAAGTTTGGCATAAACTTATGTTATTCTAATTTGCATACCAGATTTATGTTTTGTTAAATAAATATGAAACTGTAAGGAAAAGTTGGGAGGGAAGAGATGCAAAGTTTTCTCGCATATTTAGTAAGATTTAATTTCAAACATAGTTTGCCTCCTGGAGATTCTCCAAGCAATTGTTGCATATCGGATGAAGTTCTGGCATTCAGGAAGTATAGAATTGGTAGGGGTTTGTCAGACATAATAGTCCAGGCAATAAACCGGGAAAAAGGCCATAATAGAAAAAAATATATAGTAAGCTAGAATTTCAATTTTTTTTGCATTTTGTTCCTAATACCCCATAGATCATTCGAACTATCAAGACCGCGGGGGTCGACCTGTTTACCCCCCCCCCAAACGGGGTTTCAACCCCTCAGAAGAGCATTCTTATAAAAACAATCCAAAAGTTTTGAAAATTAATGAATTAAGATCCGAAAATGACCCCTAGTATGTTTTTTCACGAATTTTCCATCTGGAGAGAGTTTTTTGGGAAAAATAACAGCGGAATCGTGATCAGCGACCCAAAAAAAATACAAGAGGTCATTTTTGCAACAAAATTAAACTTTATTATCCATAACCGTCTCAGGAAAATGTCAAATTTCACGAATATTCCATCTGGAGTTTTTTGGGAAAAATAACAGCGGAACCGTTATCGGCAACCCAAAAAACGTACTAGAGGTCATTTATGCAACAAAAGTACACTTTATTATTCGTAACCGTCTCAGGAAAATGTCAAATTTCCCGAATTTTCCAACTGGAGAGTTTTTTGGGAGAAATAACAGCGGAATCGTGATCAGCGACTCAAAAAACCTACTAAAGGTCATTTTTGCAACAAAATCATACTTTATTATCAATAACCGTCTCAGGAAAATTTAAAATTTCCCGAATTTTCCATCTGGAGAATTTTTTGGGAAAAATAACAGCAGAATCGTGATCAGCGACCCAAAAAAATATTAGAGGTAGTTTTTGCAATAAAATTATAAATTATATGTTATATATAAATTTTCCAAATTTCCCATCTGGAGGGAGTTTTCCGAAAAAACTAACTGCGGAATCGTGATCAGCGACCCAAAAAACATACTTGGGGTCATTTTCGGCTCTTAAATTATTAATTTTCTGAACTTTTGGATTGTTTTTATAAGAATGCTCCTCTGAGGAGTTGAAACCCCGTTTGGGGGGGGGAGGGGGGTAGAAAGGTCGACACCCGCGGTCTTGATAGTCATGAATGATATATGGGGTATCAGGAACAAAAGCAAAAAAAAATTTGAGAAATTCTAGCTTACCATATATATTTTTTTTATTTTCCGGTTCGTTGCCTAGAGTATAATACATGAACTGAATTCACTGAGACAATTTTTCTGAACAATTATAGAGCGCATAGTGATTTTTAATATCAAAGTACCACTAACCGTGATCCCAGATGTTGATATATTTCAGAAGAAATGTACAAACGTTTATTTCTATTGGGGTCAATAGTTTGATGTATTTAATACATCACTAGAACATTTCTAGAGGAAACTAATTTTTTTCGGATAACCATTCAAGGATCAAGTAGAAATTCGACTGAGGTTTGAAGCTCCAAAATCGATGGAAAATAATTTTTTTTTAAAGCTTCCATTCAACACTAAAATCGCGAAGAATTTGATAGGAATATAATTCTGCACTTTTGTCGTCACTGTCCGTAATTAGGAAAATATGCATGTAAAAAAAATCAAAGGAACAAACATGGTGAAGAAGGCATCAATGTAAACGTCTGAATTTTTTCATTCTTATAATATTTTTATTTCATTCTTACCCAAATTCTATAAGTTACGGAACCCATGATAAAAGGGGTTTTCTACCACATCCGATCATTTCCGCATTCAATTTTTTTTTACATCTTTTCTATTGACATCCTTACTAACTCATTATTACACAGGGTTTCATCGAATATTATTTTGTAGGACTCAAATACGAGGTTAAACCCTCCATTGACTGGACAGTTAGTGCAGGTGGTAATTCGAAATATGGGCAAAGACTATTGGACATACAGATCGAATAATTTTGTGTCATTGTTCATGTTCAATATTAAGGAACTATATTGTTTGAAGCAGTGATTATTATCTCAATTTGGTTGTGCGATAACCTCAAAAATATTTTCTTCTCAAAAATATTTTCTTCCAACTTCTACTTCATTTTCGTTGTACTCACGAGTGAATTTAATACAGTGAGTAACGCTTTCTCATTAGGTGCTACAATAAATAGACTAGAAATCGCTGGTAGAAGCTGTTACACTATGGTAATTTATCATTATGATTAGATGAAAGAACAATTATTTTAATTTTATACCACTTTTAATAATAACATGAAAACATTACTACAGTTTCAACACCGAAGTGCCATTATCAAACAGATACAAAATTATTTTCTTTGATAAGAGCACTTACGTGATGAAACCATAGTAACGTGCATGTTATTAAAATTGGTGTAAAAACGAAGTAATTTGTTCTTTCATTTAAATAGACTAGCTTTGAATATTTGTGGGAATAAAATTATATTCATCCTACTATAATAGTGTACCTGATATTATTGAAATAGATTTGGAAATAGTGCATTGATTTGAACATATTGATAATCGAGTATTTTTTTTGAGTGTTTGTGTCCATAAATATATAACAGCTTTATTTTAATAAACGATCAAGTAAACCTAGTGTTGTTGATATAATAACTTACTGTGAATGAGATACAATCAAGTACTGATTGTGGAAGTAGAAATTGTAAATATGTCCCTTATATTTCTATTTTAAATAATTTTTCTTCGAACATTTGGTAAACAAACAGTTTGTGAAATACATTTAAGATACCAAATAATTGGTATAATTTAATATAATATGTGAAGGATTTTGTTTGTGACAAATTTTGTTGAATCAAATGACTAGTTGTATTTTCGGTTAACATGATGTCATTTCTTTCTTACCTCGAACAAGTTTTATACAAGCATAGGTGAACATGGGAACATAATTCTGTCAAATAGATTTGCTTCCTGCTGTAATCCAACAGTTTCTCAGCGTTTTGCCGAATTCGATATCGGAAACTGCAGAATTAACACAATAAAGAAGGAAAGGTTAATTGGAAGATCAACAAGTTGTCCCAACCACTCTTTCCAAATTTGAATTAACACAAATAGTTGCATCGTGAAATCGGGAAAATCGGAAATCATATTTACATCAGAAAGGTTCGTTTTATCTGAAAACAATTATGCAGCAGCAAAATAGGAATAATACGTTTATATAGGAATGGTCATTGGTCAATTCTCATCACATTATATTAGACTTCTAAGGAACGGTACAAATTCGAGATGACATGATAGAAGTTCTCTCACAGCTATGCTCCTGGATTCAATAGTTATGAGTTCTGTTCCATAATACGATTTCGAAAGAATTCAATTTCATGATAATGATACGAAAATACGAGAAAACCTAACGGTCATGCGCACGTCGATATTAATTTCGAATAGGAAGACTTGAGAAATAATGCAAAGAAAAACAAGGGATGTAAAAAGTAATACGTTGAATATGTGATGTCGTTTTATAGTAAACAGAGATAGTTGCTTGGGCGTCAAGACGCTGAGAAAAGAGACGGCATCGATCGATACATCATTTGGGCTGTTTCCATGGTAGCACGTGCCTCTCTCCCCCTACCACACACCCCTGCCCGTCCCACACCCCTTTATATTAGTGCTATAGCGAGGGAAATGAATATTTTCTATTTAAGTTGTTGTATGCCTACCCCTTATACATTGCTAATGCAGAGTCTGGAGTTCAAGTCGATTTACTCTACAGGCCTTCAGGGATGTTGTAGGTCATGACACCGATTTGTTCCTCTTATAGAGATTACCAGCCGATCATCATTGACACAAATCATTTAATGGTCATCCATAGAGCTAGCGTGTTGTTGAAAATTTTCTTTTTTTCCAAATTATAATTCATGTATTTATTACAGCAAACAAAATTGAGAAATGTGAGATATTACAAGATTATAACGCTATTCAGGCTATTGCTTGAATTATATTTTTGTATATGTGTGTGAAATCAACAACAGGTCTGGCAAGTTATTTATGGGGAAACATAAATCAAATTCCTTTTCCTAAAGATGTATTTAATACTAACTAATAAACACACTTCTATAAGAAGCGTGAAATATGATCAATCCTTTAAGATCCCACCCCATTTCTCTTACATATTCTAAAAAATAGTTTGAGACCTTATTTCACATTTGGCATTTAAGCTTTGAAGTAATCTAGTCTTTGAAGATTTTCCGGATACTTGTTCATTGTAAACACTTATTCAAAAATTCAGGAGTGACTCACATATATCATTATCTATTGAACAGTGATTTAACATCATGGGTGGAGAAACCTGCTGCATTCCAATTATTATATCATACATATAAAGTTATGTATGTAATAATAAAATAAAACAAACATACTCAAACACACGCACACACCCTCATGCGCATACGCACAAGCGCACTCGCACGCACACCCACAAGCACGAGATATCAAGTCAAAAATACTCTAGATCGATTCTGAAATGTTCAAAACGGATATACCTACAAAAATCAGGATGAATTTTTTGGTCTAATTAAAATAATTCCCTTACTTAAACCATATAACTACGTATAGTGAGGGAAGTAAAAATTTAGTTATTTTTATTATCAGGTGAAATATAGCCCGCTATTGATAAAATTAACGTTTGAAGAGGTAATAACTATATCACCAAATTTTACATTGGTAATATTACTATTGGTTTTAGATGACACGCTAGTTTTCGAAACTATAGTCACGTTAGTATTTTTATATATTATACCTGGTGAAAAACAAAGTAAAAGCGTTTTACTTTCATCAATATGATAATTCATCTCAAAGTAACTGCTTTCACTATCGAATTTACGTATGTAAGCTATAAGAACTAGCAAGATTTATTTTCGGTAGTGGAGAAATGAAAAGCGACATCTCTGAACATGAAACACAACCTAAGAACGACACCTATGAACATGAACCACAACCTATATAGACGATTGTACTGATGTAATGGGCCTCATTAAAGTCATTGTGCAATGTAAGATTAAAACTAATGAGGAATTCTAATTTATCTCACAATTAATCCTAAATATTCCAGAAGTCTCCTGAATTCGAATTCTCTTTTATGATTCGTCCATTTTGTTTTCAGTGGTAATTTAGCTATTGGAAAATCTTACAGTATTTATTACATTTTCCTATAAAATTTCGAGAAGTATCGACAAAGATTATTGACAATATATTGCCTAACTCCAAATAATTATTAGTGCGCTGGATGAAGCTTTCTTCTCACCTAAATTGTTCAGCGTTTTATGTAGAAGACGGGCGGTGGCAGCATTATGTGCATCCCTTACTGAAGCCGACATATTATTAATAGCTATTTAAAACAAAGTAGACCACAGGAATTCAAGCATACATATTTTATCATCTTAACAACATGTTGTAATGTTGTTGTCATGCAGAATCCACTGCTTTCACTTAAATCATAGGATTCAAATTCCTGAAGCATAGTATTGTGAGGAATCCAATCGATGCCTCTTAAGAATCGTGAATGTTGCAGTTACAATGTTGGTAAGTTGTAGGGTTGATTCATGATACTTTGTGAAATATTCCTACAGTTCAAACTTAAATAAAATACTTTTAAAAGTTTGATTTTCACTAATTTAATGGATAAATGTAACTATAGTTTCTCTAATAGCGTAGCATCTTCAAACAAATATTAAAAAGTACCACAAAAGAGCTACCCTAATATATACCTTCAATGACAATCTTCGGATATATAGTTATCGGAATTTGTGTAGATTAGAGATTTTACTTCCATAAGTTCATAAGTTAAAAATGAATTTACACATTCTTAATGCCAAAACTATTCAATATTTTATGTAATTGAGGGTAACCCGTAGGAATCCAACGATAAACTGGTAGAAAACCAAAAATAAAATTATTAACCATTTGTTGACCGTTATCGGACTTCTTAGATTCATTAATTTGTAGGGATTCCAGCAAACTTAATTTAAGTAAAAGCTTAAAATTATCCTAAAGTTATGGTTTTACATAACTAAATATTATGCAGAGGTTGAATCAGATTTATTATCAATGCAACTAATAGTCCAGGCAATAACCCCAGAAAAAGGCTATAATAAAAAAAAATATAGTAAGCTAGAATTTCAAAATTTTTTTGCATTTCGTTCCTAATACCCCATAGATCATTCACGACTATCAAGACCGCGGGGGTCGACCTTTCTACCCCCCCAAAACGAGGGTTCAACCCCTCAGAGAAGCATTCTTATAAAAACAATACAAAAGTTTAGAAAATTAATGAATTAAGAGCCGAAAATTACCCCCAGTATGTTTTTTAGGTCACTGATCTCGATGTCGCAGTTAGTTTCCTCGGAAAACTCCCTCCAGATGGGAAATAGAGAAAATTTATATATAATATATAATTTATAATTTTGTTGCAAAAATAACCTCTAGTAGGTTTCTTGTGTCGCTGATCACGATTCCGCTAATACTTTTCAAAAAAAACCCTCTCCAGATGAAAAATTCGGGAAATTTGAGATTTTCCTGAGACGGTTATGAATAATAAAGTATAACTTTGTTGCAAAAATGACCTCTAGTAGGTTTTTGGGTCACTGATCACGATTCCGCTGTTATTTCTCTCAAAAAACTCTCTCTAGATGGAAAATTCGGGAAATTTGAGATTTTCCTGAGACAGTTATGAATAATAAAGTATAATTTTGTTGCAAAAATAACCTCTAGTAGGTTTCTTGTGTCGCTGATCACGATTCCGCTGATACTTTTCCCAAAAAACTTTGAAATTCTAGCTTACTATATTTTTTTTCCCGGTTCGTTGTCTGGACTATAAGCTTCTTTTATAATATTTTGACTACACGAGAGGAAAACCTATAATGCTCGAAGAAAATCGTGTGAGCCAGTGGTGGAATGTTGGGAGAGGAGATCAGCATCGTAATTTTAATTTTATTTAATCCGTTATTCAAGTTCTTTCCTTACTGACCAATGTGTATCTTAGGGCAAGATGGCAGTTGTCGACTTGGTGGATCTACATCATATGACCTGGAAACATTTGACTTATTTTATATTCCCTATTATCTGTTAAATCTATTATTTCATGATGTGACAAAATTAATTTATAAGCGTCAATTGGATTGTAATAGATATATGCTATGTTCAATATGTGCATATTGAATTCATATACTAATGATACTAATTTATTTATGACGCTCTAACAAACGGAAATATATTAAATTGGACTCGGCAGAACTCCGTATCAAATCGAATAATCAGATTAACGTTATATAGAATTGATAATGCGATATTACAAATAGAGATTAATGGACCATATATTATTGCATTTGACGGGTGGATACATATATTTTTACACGTGTTATGTCTAATTAAAATTAAATTATATTAAGGCATTAATTCGAAATACCAGTTTACGAAACCTAATA
Source organism: Endomychus coccineus (assembly GCA_958510875.1). Classification (NCBI taxonomy): domain Eukaryota; kingdom Metazoa; phylum Arthropoda; class Insecta; order Coleoptera; family Endomychidae; genus Endomychus; species Endomychus coccineus. Next base: position 112,319,080 of record OY294069.1, read on the forward strand.
CATACAACTTCCGTTTGTAGGTTATGTTAGATGAATCTCACCGGATTAAATTTCATATGATGGAATCTTGAGCCACTAAGTTTACTCGATGTGTACTCCTTTAGATGCTTTGAGACTCCATGGATTAGACAAGTTGGTACACTGCCTTGTAAGCTATTATCAAAGTCCTATTGTTTATTAATTTTGTTTATCATATTGATCCAAGGCTCACTGTAGTACCACCGAAGTTAAGCACGAATGGCTCTAGTAGAATGTTATGACCAACTTCAGTTAGACATTTCTTAATCCAGATGTGTCAAATCTGACAGTGGCGGCTGGTACTGAAGGACACAAGGGCACGAGCCCACCCATTCACCTACGTGCCCACCCAACCACCAAGATAAACAAAAAGACATTCGCATGTAATTCAGTGCATTATTTTATTCCGCACGTCAGGCGTGCAATTCTAACGCTCAGAACTATGTTCCGGGTAACGTTCTGAAGTGTACCTATTTTAAGTATGATCCGGCTGACTACGGTTATCTTCGCCATACGCGCTTATACTGTCGGTTTGGGGCACAAATCAACGTTTCTACAGTAAACGTCTGGCCTTCATAGTGTACAATGTGTGAATTCAATTCGAAGACGTGAATTGATGATGCAAGTTAATTGTGTGCAAAATTTTTAAAACACCCGCTATCATTTACAGTAACAACTAAACTATTTTGTTTCATGTGCTCAATTTTTAAGAAAAAGGTTAGTGCGTGGTATAAACAAGGGTTGAATGACTTAAAACACATCGCAGAGACGGCAAAGAAACATGAAAATTCCGTTTCTCACATGAATGCATACATGGATTTTAGTGTTCTAGGCAAAGTGGACATACGTGAACAGTTAGAACAATAGAAATTGCCATATTTTGCGCCGGTTAATTATGTGTATTAAATTTTACGGTACCTTTGAATTGACGTTACAAGACCATGATGAGACATTGACATCGAAAAATCCAGGTATTTATGTAGGCTTAATCAACTTTGTAGCTGAATTAGATGTTTTACTTGCAATACATATAAAAAGTTCGGGTTCACAAGTGTTTAAAGGCGTCTCAAAAACTATTCAAAACGAATTGCTAGATGCAATGTTGCAAATTTACATGCAGGAAATATTGGAAGAAATTAAATCTGCAAATTCCATTGCTTTGGAGGCCTCTAATCATCAGCTTATAACGTGTACCTTGCGACTTTTCGGTAAAGTGCTGATTTAAAATCCTCGGGCGCCAGATTTTCTAAAGGTTAACTCCTTTTGAGGACTTCTGCTAGGGTCCTCTCCACAAGGCTTGTCACTATGCTATCTAAAGATAGCCTTGTCCCTAGGGTCGCTACAGTGAAGTATAACCAGAGTCCAATGGGCAGAAAACAGTATCAGAATTGTAGGCTTTAATTACAATTGATACCGGGTTAAAACTTAGCTCGTTAAAGATGGAGCAGAAATAATTTATTAAAACAGGGAATTCCAAATATTAAAATATATAATGATTTCAACAAGTACACTTTCAGAATAATCAATTTAAATGCAATTGAACAGTATTATTTCACAAAATTACACCCAGACGGAAAAATGTAATGAAGCTCAAACGGTAAATGAAAACTCTTTCAACCTATCTATTCTACGATAAGTTCGATAACTAAATTCAATTCAGCGGTACGGGATCGGTTGATCAATGATTCAGAATGATCAATTTGCGGAAAAGTACGAATCAAACAGGTCCTAGCGTAATGAGCGGTATCCGGTAAATTTTAGATAGCAACACTAATAAATGAAATGTCCAAATCACACTACGATATATTCGGTTATTAATTCGGTTGGTTCGGAAAATATTGTTTGCACTAGTTTTCCGATTGTACAATATCAGATTTTACTATTTTTCGGTTAATTACTCTATTTGAGTTTATTCTGTCACCTCACCCACCCTTGTACTAACTTTCAACAGAATTCCCGGTAATTGTATGTGTTAGTCTTCATACACTTTACAGATTCGGAACCTAAACAATTAGGGCTTATACTTCCGGTATCAACACAGTGTGCACAAACCCTAATTATCTTATCTGCAATAACCCCTATATCCACGGCCGAGGACTTCTCATAGTATTAAGGGAATTATTGCGATTTTCAATCGTAACACTATCACACAACCACCCTCAGCTTATACTTCCGGTATCAGCACGGCGTGCACAAACTGTTGGCGGTTTGGTCGTCTATGATATACTTATACTTCCGGTATCAGCACGGCGTGCACAAATATACCAAAGACGCCCCTGTCGTTCAAACATATACACTCTATACACACTATACAATTACTGGAATATTTCAATTCGCGCGTTTAATCCAAATCGTGCGCAATCTGACCTATAACGGGATAAACTCAATTATTTCAATTCAAATTACTGAATGCTACGGAACTCAGGTATCGTACAAACGTTCACCAATTACAATAACAATCATAAATTACGGAAATCAATATATCGTAATGCCCAAAAACATAAACTTATTTGCTATCATTTACCTTCTGAAACAATTCACTTGCACGGAAAACTATTATTATTAATTCACAGTTTAAATCTGACTCAAACTCGGATAATTAATTTACTTCGATTATAATCACACTTGAACGTTACTGTTGGAAAGTCAGAATCACTACAAGAGTAACTGTATCGATTGCGGATCAAAATCACCAAAAGAGAGAGATCTGTTATATGTCACGGCTTTTATACGTTTTTCGAGGTTCTGGACAGGTCTGCTCCACCAATTCCTTATTTTGTGACGAGGGTTTTTTACCTATGCCCCGAAATGTTTAAAAGTGACGCTACATTTTAGATCTAAAATTCGCGCACATGATGCTCCGGTAGTTTCTCTCGGCGGACTAAACAAATGTTATCGGAGTTTTTTTTGGTTGTTCGCCTTCTTTATACATAAGGCTGTTCAAAGTTTGGTGTCTTAACTGGCCAGACCCCGGTTTTTGCAACATATTTTATCGGAATGAAATGGAATTTTGAACGGGCATGAATTTGATTCATCTATTTGAATAATTACATTTATTCGAAATTTCGGAGATCCAGAAAAGCGACAATCACGGAAAACACATTCGGAATTCGAAATAATGAACTATTCAATTCTTAGATTACTTGTGATATCCGTATTTATTGCCTGATCTAGAATAAAATGATACTTCAGAATTTAAGCTTCGTTACAAGCTTTTGGAATTTTTTTAAGCCGAGTGGGAATAATGCTGATGTATTAGCAAAAACGTTGCTGAATGAATTGCAAACTATTTTAAATTCTCCTTCTGGGTCTGTTAACAATAAACTAACCACGCAAAGTTAATGGTAATAGTGGTAAGAGAAATGGTGTCCAAGCCATTATCAAAATAACATTTCCACATGCAAATTATATTCACTGTTATATGTGCATCAATTTAATTTAATTATTGAACGAGCGGAACGATGCAATAGAGAAATGAAAATTTTCTTTTCAAATTTGCAGTCATTTTCAAGCTTTTTTTCTCGATCGCCGAAACGAACGGTAATTCTTGATGAAATAGTCAAACGTAGATTACCACGTGCTCCTACACGCTGAGTTTTCAAAAGTCAAACTGTGAACACATTATTTGAACACCAGGATTCTTTCAAAGAATGTTTAGACAAAATTATTAAGGAAGATGTAATGGATTCAGTTACTATTAGTGAAGCAACAGGTTTATTGAAACATTTGAATTGCCCAGAATTTCTCTACTGGTTGAAAATATTTCATTTCATCATGCCACATGTTGAAATATTATTTTATCAAACTCAAATGCGCGGGATTGACAGTGCTCAACTGCGAAAGGCAATTGAACAATCCCAACAGCAAATTATTCGAATTAAAAATTCTACTGACAATGACAATCAAGAAAGCAATAACGAAGAACCTGCTAGGAAAAGACAAAAAACGACAGCTGGAGATAACAGAGCTGTTATTGCAAAAGAAGTATGTGACACTATTTTAAGCCAAACTATAGATTTTTTTTGTGCCCACCCTCTTTCATAACACACGAGCTGCTTCTGAAATCTGAATATATATAAAGCTGAAAACGAAAAACATCCAAAACTACTACTAGGTGATGTTTGTCTATTGATGAAGAACTGAGTTCATATTTTATTGATGCACAGAATCAGAATGCTAAACTAATGCTATGTTCTAGGTATTTACAAACTCTACACATCTTGTTTCCTAGAACAGTATCCAATTGTAGTTCCCACTGCAAGATCAAAATCACACAGTGTCTGAAATGTATACTGTTCCAAAATATTTCCAAGCTTAACATGAAGGAAGTACAAATAAATACATCACCCGATCCGAATCAATGCCGAGCAAATTGGCAGTGCATTCAGTGCCAGTATTAAATAGTGACTTTATTTCATATAAAATGAATCCTCAATATTAATTAATTGAAATAGTGCATTGCTTCCGGAAAATAACATGAAGTCTTATTGTACGATGTATCTTTATCTTATGTAACGTAGAAAAATAGAACTTGTTGGTTCAATATAATACTGAACAAAATAACTGAATAATTTGGTGCTTTATGAATGAATTAATGAATGTTCATTTGTCTTCATTCTCATGCATTCATACAACAATAGCAATCTCTCTGAAAGAAAACATGGAACATCAGCTTCTCAAGCTCACTGCCAAACATTTGTTGTTCATAAATGGTCACATTCACAGTATGTACTATTCACGAAACACGGTGCCAAAAATTAAGACATTGAGACTTTTAATGTTACTCTAGACAAGAGAATATATTATAAAGAATTTTCATCACAGACTCGGTCGAACCATTGTTATGAATGTTATACTATTGAATAGGTCTCCAATAGATTATGTTGCTCAACAGTTTTTATGATTCAAAAATTATTGACGAACACACGTTTTCTGTTCCGATGCGATACGCACGTGGGAATACCTCAAACGATTAAATCATTTCTCAGGATTTGAGAAAAACTTGCAAGGTGATTCCTAATTGACATATGGCATAAGACATCATTCTCTTAGAAGTTGGGCCAGCACGTTAATATTCGTAACGTGAAATCTGGAATATCTTAATGCTTGCCGAGATCTCCTTTTGGCAAGCCACGCGTATTTACCATGCCGTACTAGTGTAATAGAATTAGCTTTTTGGAGTTTTTAATTCTGAGTTCGGAGCAAAAAATTGCTTTAAGTAGATAATTATGATACAAATTGAAGGAACTAAAATCCAACACTTTTTAATCGTCGAAACAGGTTAAAAAAAATGGTAAAAATGGCCAAAACTGATTTTTCGCGTCGGACCGTCGGACATCGTCGGATTGAGTTGAAAAGAAAAAACCTTCCAACAAGCTTATGAGCCGTAAAAAGACGGAAAAAATGAGCTGTGAATGAACCTGATTGAACCAACGGTGACCCCGCAAATTGAAAAAAACCATCGATTTTGCTCGAAATTTCAAATATTCATAACTCTTGTTCATTTAAAGATTAAGAGCTGAAATTGATTTGATAGGTTGTAGCTTTTGTGCCCACCAAATACCACACAAAATTTCAGCAAGATCGGATGTATTGTTTCTGCAAACCGCAGCTTAATGGAAAGGAAGATTATTCCACTCAGAAAAAATTCTGTTAGCAAGGAAGCCTTGATGTGACTTCGATTTGAAGTGTTCATTTAAGTTTCCAATCGTGACCTCTCAAACGTTGATCCTGCTTAAGACTGAATGTGTGATTTAAATTGTACTCGAATAAGCCATTTAAAATACGATAGGTCACGATCAGATCTCCTCGAAGTCGACGTACCATACATGTTTTTGCGTTCAGAATGCCAAGTCTTTCTTCGTAACACGTTCTATGGACGCCAAATGGGATACGAGTAGCATAGCGTTGTTCAGACTACAAAATCTTTGCATCACGTGACCAGTCAATACTCCAAAACGGGCCCGCGAACTCAAGAACGCCGTGTGTATATGTGGTATAAAGGTTATAGAAGTGATGAGGGGGAATTTTGCGAAATGCCTTAGAAAGTAAGTAAACAGAAGTTTTTTGTTACTTTGTTTATGTGCTGAGTCCAAGATAAATCTGCCGAGATGGTCAGTCCAAGATCCTCGTGCTCGAACACCGTATTTGATTGAATATTATTCAACTTGTAAATGTTGTGAGGGTTATGCTTTCTCATGTGCAATACAACACACTTTTGAATATTAAGAGGAACCTTCCATAATTTACACCAGATCGGTATTTGGTTTAAATCTTCTTGGAGAAAGTTGTAAGTTTGGATAGGGTTTGCGCAAATCTTGCTATCGGCATAAAGGAGATCATCGACTGAACATAGTTACGAATATCAGAGACATATAAAATAAACAAAAGTGGCCTCAGTGCTAATCCCTGTGGAACACCACTATAAACATCATATTCGGAAGAGTGTGTGTTGCCAATAAGCAAGAGAAATTTTCTATGAGTCGGATGGGAAAAGCAACAAAGTCCGAATTGGTATTTTTTAAATTTACCACCCTTATAAACACACTCACATTAACACAATACAATTTAAGAAGGAACTAATAAACACAAATTGTTCGAACTAGTATTATGTAGAACTTGATCCCCAGACTATGTTGCCTATACAGTTTTTAACAGTAATCGATAGTAGTATTGAAAATCTCAAAGGGATGGTAGAGATGAATATTATACCTACCATATTCACCAAAACAAATTTTCCTTTACTCGAATATTCAGCTGTGTACGGAGTCGAGTATTGCGTATCAAGCCCCTGAATATCAGTTCCTCTTCCATTTGTTTTGGAGCTAATTGATAATGTAAAATTTGAAAGGGTCGAAAAAATGAGAGAGAATGTCCACCAGAAACAAAACAGGTCTTCTTTATCCGGATATTTATGTGTATATCAACTCTAGTGTTTTGCAGACATGTTACAGCAGGGATCAGACCTATCGATGAATAAATATTGCATGGTACTAAGACCCACTCTGACTATTGGTGAAATACCAAGAATTTGAAAAAACCGGGTTATCTAGTCTACAAACATGATTTTTCCAAATCATGATTGACTTATTGGAGTTTCAAAAAGTTCAAAATGGAGGAACACTATAATATATCCGATCAATAAGAATGTGACAACAATGTATCAAGACATAAGCCATATTCAGTATTGATGTCGTTGGAATATACGACAAACATCGCAGATAGACGCACTTACAGAAAGACGAACAAAAACAGATATTATTACTTTAATCAGTTAAACATCGTATTCAAGATTTTTTCTTACATTTTTTAAGGCTCAATTACTACGTTCTAATAATTTACTTGGAACTATGATTCGTTAAGTATATTTATCTGAAAACATAATAAATTTTAACGTGATAACTATCTGAAAAAATAATTAGAGCTCCAAGGAGATGCTGATTTGAATAATTCGGAATTCAACAGTAGACTGGGTGCGTAATGGCACAATAAATATTTAGATCTCTTAGATAAGATCATGTAGGTACTATTACTATTGTATAACGAAACAATGGTCGAGTCGAACCATAAAAACAAAGGCTTGTGTAGTATGGCAAAACCAAGATAAACTTTATCGATATCCACAATTATTGAGTTTTGTTGCATAATTGGTTGTCACTTATAATTAAGTTACTACCTGACATTCAAATCGCGGATCTTAGAAGGTAATAAAATTGGAAGCTTTCTACTACACTCAAAAATAGTATTTATCAGTTGTTTAGAATTTAGAGAGAAAATTATAATTTTCAAATTGGAAGAATTGTGTGTGATTCTAATCTTTTGAATTTTGTTTTGCTCATTTGTAACAAGTTCGGATATCTGTCTGAAAAATTCTTTAAAACTTCGCGAATTTTTGAGGATTAGTATAGGAAACTCTATATCAGTACACTTCAATCGTACCTTCAGTTATTGTTCAATAATATATAGGGAGTCTCATTTTAAACAAATGACTTTTTAAGGATTTAAAAGGAGCTTGAAAGGGAAAATAATTATGATCATACATCGTTTGAAATATGTAATGGTAGTTGCTGATGTTCGTCCCTCGGTAACTTTCATATCCGTAAACAGTTGCATCCCATGGTCACGAAAGAACAACCGAAATGCTTACCAATTATTATAGGTAACAGAAAATGGAAGTAATTCAAAAACTTAAATCATTTCTATGCACTTAGAATAAAGTATACATGGGTCAAATTTGAAGTCAATTAACGATCTTGACAAATTATGGTTAAATTTTCTCTATAAACATATATTAATCTAGTGGAAAAGCACATCTCATTTATTCTAGGAGAACGGATATGTCACCACGATACATCTTTGATAACAAGTATAGTAAAAGTGAACCCTTCAGAGGAGATTAGCTGAACAACAACCAATCAACTCTACCAACCAATGGTGAAATCTGGTTCACTGTTGAAACCAGAAATACGCGAAGGCCCAGGCAAAGGTTTTATTACACCTCAGGGCAAACATACTAGCCACTATTCTTCAAGCTTGGATACTGGCTATAAGTCGATGTGCCTACAAAAGGTTTGAAGCGCAAAACCTTACCAGTATAAGCACAGACAGCAAAGCAGCCCTTGCTGCCCTGGTGCAACGCTATCACGTTACGCTGTCTAAAGAAAACTATAATAATCTAAATAACAGTTTCCGCTCGGGATTTTCAATTATTGAACTTGTAATGAGACTATGAGTGTCATCTATTTTTCAATAGATAATCGATTATTGATCTTGTGCGAGGGCTCGTTTGAGGTCGCTCAACTCGCGAGGGGAGGGTAGCGGAAACGAAATGACCCCATCTTAGTGTGGATTATTGGCCGGGTAAGTAGGTTCTCAATAGATCTTCTTTTCTAATATTAGTTTGCTTTATTCAAAGATTATTATTGACAGGAAACATGTAATTTGTTGTCTATTAGTTCCAAACCTAATTGAAGATATGGAGATTTTCTGATTGAAAGTATTTTTCAATGAAAATATAACCTACTTGCCTACGTACGTGTCCACACTGAATCATTTCGCTTGATCGAATCTTTATTAGATAATCACTTATATTATTTTTATATCATATTTATTTCTTTATTCAGAATAAGATTTGCCGAATTAGTAGTCAGATAGGTTCATGACGATCCCTAAGGCTTGTTTAACCTAGCAATTATCCGCTTACCGGCGTGCTACGTAGTATTCCATATCATCTTTCTGTAACCTTCCTCATATAAATTTGTAAAGGTTATGTCTTTTGAGACTGGTTTTTGTGAGGTAATGGAATAATTATTGATCTGGTTGAACTTATATAAAGCCGAAATTCTCATTTCCTGTTCTATGAGAACTCCGAATAAAACCTCTATTACTTCTTGATCAGATAATATTCATTCAGATTCCGCGATCACCATTTCAGTGTACTGTTTTTATAAATTATTATCTAATTGTTCTTTGGCAAATTTCAAACTGACTTATTATAATTTTTTAAGACCACCTTTTATTTTTTATACCTTGTATTATAAATTGTCATGAAAATCCAAGAAGTAATTTAATATTCAAATATTCCTTCAGATTTTATTATTGTATTTTATTGTTTTCTTCAAGATAATCCTTTTACTAAATTTGTATATACAATTTAGGAAGATAGCAAAATCAGTTGTGAAATTATATTGGTTATTCCTGCTGATTCATTTATTTGTCCCTCGAACTTGTAGCCAAGGTATTGCTCGTATTGTTTATATCACAAGTATTGAACGATCGAGACGTTTCCATCCTTTTTCCCGTGACGTGTGTAGAGGGAATTTCCTTTTAGAGCACTTCATCCAGCTCATCCAAGTTTAAAGGACGGTAATATTATTACCTTATAACAATCTAATCTTCAATCTAATTTCTAAATTCGAACCTGTTGGTTAAAAATTATATTCTTTTTTTTTTAATTAATCATATCAATTTTAGTAATCAATTTATTAAGAATTATAGTTTGTTTAGTTTGTTTCTCATTATTTTTCAGTATAGAACTATATTAATTTTCACATACAAAGATTGTTATTATTCAAACTAATTTTGCTTAAATTACAATTCCTTCGAAGAATAAAACCAAATTGTTAAATTGAAACTTGTCTTCATTTCTCTGAAATATCCATCAACATTTATCCACCTCGTATTGCCAGAAATTCTTGATTGTGGATTCTATCTTATCTTTTTTGTGATAAAGCAGTTGGCGCTCAGGGTACTCCATTCAATCAAGAATCTAAGGACACGTTTCACTACGGGCCCTGAGTGTATATTTTCCTAGTGAGCTAGTTGGGATCATTAATAAACACGAAAGGGTCACCTTACTGTGGCAATACACTACAGAACCATACAGATATATATCGAACCTTACACTGGGTAGTATGGAAATAACATCAAAGCTCGTGTGGGATTGCATTAAAATGCCAAACAACCTCAGCGGAGACGAAACCAGAGTCACACTATTATGTGTCCCCAGCCACTATGGAATGAGAGAAAACGAAATAGCCGATGAGCTTGCAAAACTAGGGATAAAGAATCCCGAATATGCCTCGAACCAACGGTGGGCTTCTTGAAGAGTAACATCAAAGAGACGATCCACTGTTGAGTCAGATCACACTCGAGAGAAATGTTGCAGACAATCACTGATTGGACCGCACACTAGGGAAGACTGGTCTCAGCAAGTGAGGAAGATGGTTCAAACTGATGCCAAACTGCTGACCCAGGACCGTTAGGCTGCTACCTCACAAAACTGAATCTGAGTGATTCAGAAATGCTGATTTTGTACCAATGTTTAACACTCATCCCCCCAAACGCAAAGCACCCTCCGTAGAGCTATGCGACACTTTGGAGGTTCAGAAAATAGAAACGAGGAATGTGCCAAACCTCTTCGGAGCACTAACCACAAATACGGATACCAAGTCTTGACTGCCTATTGGGTAGGAGGCTGTTCGTCCGCCTTGGGAGCTTGATGAACACTCTTGAGTGAGGATCGCTCCACTAGGTGATATGGGGGTGCACGGGGACTAGGCCTAGGCATAACACAATCTTACCGGTCCCCCCTCTATGTTAATAGATCAATATTCAACCAGTATATGAATTTCAAATACATACGATGTCCTACGATCATCATACATTTTTCTTGACTGATAAAAAAGATTACTATCTACAAATTCAACTTACGCCTAGGGGAGGCCTATCTTCAGTTAACTTATTTACCTTTACGAATGAAACACCGAGTACAGGATCTAGGACAGCGCTCCCGTTTCTCATTGACGGTCTTGACCACAAGCACCGTCAACCACGCCCCAACGACGTATGTTATGACCATTTGCGTTTCGGACAAGTAGCCCAAACATTTTGGGGATCCTGTTCCTGGACCCAGGGAAACGCACAGGGCAGTCACTAAAAGCGACTAGTGACACCGGTCCCATCAATTCCCGACGTTTGTTCGCCTACGACCGCAACTCCAAGCTCCGCTTTCTTATCGACACAGGTGCTGATCTGATCCACGTAGGCTAGTAGGAGGTCCTCCATCGGAGTACGCCAATGGAACGGCTCATCGTACCTACGGAATAATTGCACGAACATTGGACCTCAAAATACGCCACGACTTCGCATGGAGATTGCTCATCGCCGACATATCAAAACTGACCTCATCATTGACTGATTCCCGAACCACGAACAGAAACGCTCCTGGACGACTTCACTACCCAGTGGTGAGGTGTCTGACTGTGAAGCTCATGCTGTCAAGATTATCAATGGTGCATCATCATTTCATACATCACTGGGAATATTCTTAGAAATCCTCTGACCGGAGGGCGTACCCAGGAGAATTAATCACGAGACCAGGCATCATGTCATCAGCACGAATGGTTAGCCAGTTGCAACTGCGACACAAGGCGCCGGAGAAGCTCACGGCCGCCAAGATGGAATGCGGTTGCTACCGAGCATTAAACAGACAGTCCTATCCGGACCAATATGGCATCCTCCACATAGAGGATTTTCCCCAAGACTCTCAAGGCAAGTCAATTTATTCTACAATTGATATAATTCGTGATCGAGAAGGACATTCCGAAAACTGCCATTACCACTCCCTTGGAACTCTATGAATTCACGTTCATGATCTTTGGACTCCGGAACGCCGCGCTGCCTTTCCAGCATTTCATCGATGAAGTTAACCGTGGGCTCGGATTCTGCTACGCCTACATCGAAGACATCATGGTTGCCACAACATCACTCCAAGCATCCACCAACAACTGAGTGAAGCTGGTGTGGGTACCAGGCCATCGGGCCATAAAAGAGAACGGAAAAGCAGACCTACTGGCAAGACATGGGAGCCAACAAATATATTTCGGACCGGAACCTACGGCGAGTATTGCCTATAACACCGCAGTGAAACAATTCGAACAAGCAACAGTCAAGGCAATGATCATATACTAGGTAGCAACCAAAAGTCATAAAATCCAAATGATTCATAGGGAAAACATGCAAATGGAAAACTCATGAATTAATGAAACTAACAAGAAACCAACTTCGGTTGACCGTAGGACTGCTCAAATGACATTGTCCACTGAAGGAACATCTACGCAGAATAGATGTAGAACAAGAGATCATGTGATGAGGTTGATGAATCACATATAATGTGCCAGTGTCCCGCGATAGATTGCAGAGAAAGAAAACACTTGAGATCACCCCATTGAATGTCATGCATATACTGAAGTTTATCAAGGAGACAGGACTGATAACCGGAAACCAATAATTACATGGAGACAAGCACAATAGGCCTTTCTGGCCTCATAGCTTTGCGAACTAACGTTACAGGCTTCAAGAACAATGATAATGAGGAAAGGAGAAAGATTAGTTTAGAAATTTCATATTGAAATCTGGGCATTTTTTTTTTTTTTTCAATATTTATTGAAAAAATAAATAAATATCGCAAATAACACTCAAGTAGAAACTTCGTCAATGAGCCAAATATTATCATTTAGGTTAGGTTGTGATACATAAAAAATGTGCTAGTACTGTGAATTATGTACAACAAATTGCGATACTGAACTTCATGCAAAAAATTGGTTCATGGTATGTATGTAAAGTATAGAAGATTTTGCCAGCGAAAGTATAATCGGAATAGGTGCGTATTCAGCTGCTATTATCAAAAATGAACTACGTGTGCGCTTCTCACGATCTCAACGGCCATTGCATTCTTTCATCACAACAGTACAGTATAGAAATCGAGATAAGTCGAGACAAGGTCTTTTTCTCGTCCCGTCAAGAGGAGTCTCATCGAGACGAGATAAGATTTTTTGTTTCGAAATCGAGACAGATTTCGTATTGCGACATCACTACAAGTGAACCAGAAGTTAATTAGTGGCAATGAGGAATAACCTTTGTACATCGGAGTAATAATATACATGTTTATTTTGAAAACCTCAGCTCAATTATGGAAATTAATACATAATAGATGCAGGTAAATTATATTCACACATCCTTAACTTCAGATTGGTGGATAGCATTCTCCGTATTTCCAGGCAAGGAAGGAACTTGAAACATCAACAAAAAAAAAAGATAACCAGATATCTTTCTGGAAATAGACCGAATGATGTTATTCATATTCATTGAGTTATCTTATTATTCATGAACATTCTTTCGTTATTTTATACAAGCTGAAAGTTTGTCAGCGCATGCTCCCATTTTATGTTGCTTAGGAAATGAAATCATAACAATATATTTCCAAAATAGTCTATAAGGGTGCAAAAATGACCAATTTTATCGATGTCAGCGCATGCTCCCAACACAGATAAGAACGATGGACCATTATGAAGTTTGGGTTACCCTGGCTTTGGCAGGTAAACGGTACTAAAGGTGTGTAAAATACCGATCTAATTTCATCAAATAATAAAGTGTGATTTTTTGGTATTACCTTCAGAATATTATTAAAAATCACGTCATTAATTGCCAGACACTTAACATCTTGGCAACCCCTTGCCAGACACCCTCAATGTTCATGAAATTATAATTTTACTTCCGTTATAGTATAAAAGCTGATTTTTATTTATAATACTTGGGTAATAATTAGATGATGTTTCCTCATTAGCCAGAAATTTTTGATAGTTCCAACCCCTTGCCAGATAAGCATGTAGGGTAGCTGTAGGAGCGAGCGCGAGATGGTATATATGGGTGGGTGCGAGTGAGATAGCAAGTTAGGTCTATCGCGATCCCTCACTGCGCAGTTGTTATTTCTACTGCGCATGTATTGTTTAGTGTTTACATCAGCTAAAATAATCTTATATGCTATCTTCAAGTATTATTAATTCAATATTCATTATTAATTAACAACATAAAATATTTCGAATATATACAGACGATAAAGTATATTCAATATTATTAGTGTATGATACGTACATTATATGTTTATGTGTTTTATGTGTTATATGTTTATGTTTATATTACAGTTTGTTTTTGTGATTTTTTAAATGAAAGTGATTTTGTATTAAAAAACAAGTCATGGGTGATACATTAATTTGTGTCATTTGATATTATCAATTTCTGTATACAATTGTAAATTATTGGGAAGTGTATTATCAATTTCATCAGTCTTTAATTTCTGAAGCTATAGCCTCAAAAGTTCTTCTTCTCCTTTTCGAATTGTCTCTGTTAGTGGGAACTGGTGCCTCGGATATTTCAGATTTTTCAGATGTATTTCATTCGATGTTCTGATAAATGATTCCGACAGTATCATTTAAAGTGTCATTCCCACTAGTAGTTTCAACAAAGCGGTCAAAATTATCATAAGCCAGTCCAGTACAAAGTTCAGGTGTTTTTAACATTTTTTCAGGGCATAAATTTGACTTTTCAATGGGAGCATAGGTGGTTTCTGTTTCAAGTTCTTCGAAACTTTGATAGCTGATACAATGACCATATCTGTTGACTATATCTATAATTTTTCTGCTACTCGTTAAACTCTTCAGAGTCATACCCAGCGTGATATGCTTAGACGTCGTGACTTGACCATTATGAATTGCATAAATGATATCTTGACAGTAAGACCGTACTTGACGAACACATTTTAAGCTACTTTTTCGTTTCTGTCTAGAGTCACCTATTAGAGTAGAATAAAAATCAAATAATTCTTGCGGTATAGAAGCTTCACCTGCAATTAAATGCTGTGCTGAAAGATTTTTAGATGGTAATTTTTTCTTGTCCATTGTCAAAATAGTTTTTCGTAAGGTTAATGCCGCTTTTTGGATAATATTTTCAGATTTTAAGTTGTCCAATACTGTTTCGTCAATCATCTTCATATAATTGGGGGCTATTATTTTTTTATTCTGGATTGTAAAGAATGTATAACATCTTTGGAAAACTTCTTATCAATTTTTTCTTCTAGGTGGTGTGCAGTAAAAGTAGTATCCATTTCAATTGAATCCTCTGCATAAATTCTCTCCAATGAATCAGTATATAATTCATGTAAATAAATCAATGAATGACAGCGGCCGTTATTGATAATATCTTCTTCTATGATGCTACGAATTTCATTGAAAGCTTCTTGGTGGTACTCTCGATGATGATGCCAATCACTTTTAACGGATATTTTCGCCGATGAAGATATTTTATTATTAAACTGAATCCTACATTCAGTGTGATAGTATATTTTCGGACTTGCAATACTTTCCAATCTACTCAACATCTCATTATACTCTTATTGATTTTCAATGCTACACATTATACGAGACTGAAATTGGTTTTTATCACCTTCATGGAGTGGAAGCATTTTTGATCTCACTTGTCTCTTTTTTTTTGCAAAATAAACAAATTTTTTCACTTATGTCAACACTGGTATCACTTTGAATCGAACAAATTTTTTTACTTATGTCAACACTGGTATCACTTTGAATCGAACTATTTACTTCTGTGGCTGCATTAGCATTTTCACTCACTTCTTCAAGTCCACAAATGTCCACAGCTGTTTGGGAAGGTTGAGGTTTTGTTGATTGAGAAGCTGAAGGTGGGTGTGATACAGTTAACTCAGACAAATTGCGATGAACCTGGTATTGACTCGTCTGTTATGTATTTACATCTTTAGATGTTTCTTTTTCTTGCTCTTTTTCAACAATCTTTTTAGAATTTTCAGGTTCTAGGGTGAGATATTTTTTCATCAGTCCTGTGAATGATTTATAACATTCCCTGTGATAACCACTCTCTGTATATTCACGTGGAAGAATGATGTTATTATATTTAGGGTTATGTTTTTTTTCGCTATTTTGAAATTAATTCACATTTTTGCAATGTCTCGTCAGAAAATAATATTATTTTGCCACTACTTTTGTTACAAATGACACAAATTAATGTATCACCCATGACTTGTTTTTTAATATAAAATCACTTTCATTTAAAAAATCACATAAACAAATTGTAATATAAACATAAACATATAACACATAAAACACATAAACATATAATGTACGTATCATACACTAATAATATTGAATATACTTTATAGTCTTTATATATTCGAAATATTTTATGTTGTTAATTGATAATGAATATTGAATTAATAATACTTGAAGATAGCATATAAGATTATTTTAGCTGATGTAAACACTAAACAATACATGCGCCGTAGAAATAACAACTGCGCAGTGAGGGATCGCGATAGAGCTAACTCGCTATCTCACTCGCACCCACCCATATTAACTATCTCGCGCGCGCTCCTACAGCTACCCTACATGCTTGTCTGGCAAGGGGTTGGAACTATCAAAAATGTCTAGCTAATGAGGAAAGATCATCTAATTATTACCCTAGTATTATAAATAAAAATCAGCTTTTATACTATAACGTAAGTAGAATTATAATTTCATGAACATTAAGGGTGTCTGGCAAGGGGTTGCCACGATGTTAAGTGTCTGGCAATTAATGACGTGATTTTTAGTAATATTCTGAAGGTAATACCAAAAAATCACACTTTATTATTTGATGAAATTAGATCGGTATTTTACACACCTTTAGTATCGTTTACCTGCCAAAGCCAGGGTAACCCAAACTTCATAATAGTCCATCGTTCTTACCTGGGTTGGGAGCATGCGCTGACATCGATAAAATTGGTCATTTTTGCACCCTTATAGACTATTTTGGAAATATATTGTTATGATTTCATTTCCTAAGCAACATAAAATGATAAAATTAGAACTTACCGAACATTAAAAACAGAAAAGATTGATAAAAATATAATATATGGAATTAAAAACAGTATTAAAAGTTAAGTAGTAGATAGTATAAGGTATTAAACAATGTAGAACAAAATAAACAATAATGTAAATAGAATAAGAAGTGTAAAAACAAGAAAACAGTGAAAGTGGATAAACGTACAGTGTTACGAAAGAAGAAATCATAATTGAAATGATTACAAAACTATCATAAGATAGCACAAACTATTGAAATATGATATAGATATAAGATAGGATTAGGAAATTTGAGTTATATAATGTTAAAGAAATGTTATTGATATATTATATTATGAATTAGATTTAATATATGGTATATGTCAAATTTGATATAAATATTGGAATAACCATGTTAATATGAACCTAATCATAGGCTATTTTATACCAAAATGTGTGGAAAAATGTAGGCAATATTAATTCAGATAGCAGAAAGCATAATCACTTTAAATAATTTAAAAATCTTCAATAATTCAAAATTAATAGAATACTCTATTCTGATTGGTCGAGGCGGTTTAAAAACGTCAAACAGGCAACAAAGGGATAGTTCTGTCAGTTCTCAACAATCAACTAAGCATCCTTGATAACTAAAGTAAGCACCTCATTGGTTACATTTGACATCACTTGGCGTCCATTTTGAAGCCCTATAAAAGGAATCTGAAACACAAGCCAAGTCAGTTTGCAATTACATCTGTGGAGTGAAGGTACTCCTGCAACTCACAAAATTTTAACATAACCAAACAGTTCGCCATTACATCTGTGGAGTGAAGGTTCTCCTGCAACTCACAAAATTTTAACATAACCAAGAAGTTTGCCATTATATCTGTAGAGTCAAAGTACTCCTGCAACTCACAAAAGTTTCCATAACCTTAATTTATTGGATAACATCGGAGAACCCAAGTAATCTCCAATAGCTTCGAAAAGTTAAAAGTAACCGAAGCAAGTGAATAATTTCTACGAATCAAGTAGCGTTCCGAGTCTTCGAACAATGTTTTAAAGGTTATAATAACCACAATTCATAAGTAGCATCGTATGATAGCCAGTCTTCGATAACGTTCCAATACATCATTGAATATCTTTTAAAAAAGGAATAAAACAAGTTAACAATTTTTAACAGTTCCTGATTTCTAAAGAAGTAACCACATAGTTTACCTGTGTTTTTGTGTATAGCAGAGTAATTATGTTTTTTTTTTAAGTGAATAAACAAATCAACAAGAAGATCAAATCAATTGGACATTGCCCACATTTTTAATCATATTATTGGATATAAACTAAAAGTGAGTTTGTTTATTATATCTCCATTGTAGTGTTATTTGTGAATCTGAAAGAAAGATATTGAATAGTTTTGAGGTTAAAGCATAAACCTATTAGAACATAAAATTAAATTGTAAATTTGAAACCCGAGATAATTAGAGTCATAGAGATTTAAATATAGAAACTTTTTAACATTCAAAGAATATTGTGTTTAATTCCATATAATAAAATAAAAGTAAAAAGTTCATATTCACTCAAAATAAATAAATAAAAGCTAGCCGGTAGAATAAAAAAAATCAAATTAAAATTCAAATTCAAATATAATCATCATTAATAAATAAACTCAAATTAGCAAAATTAAAAACTCAATAAGAGTTTTTGTAATAATTGTCACCACAACGTGGGGCAAATTAAAAACTCAAAAGAGTTTTTTGTAATAATATATTATTTTTGGATTTTAAATCCACCAAGCAGGTTTTTTGGGTCGCTGATCACGATTTTGACGTCACATTTACTTGAAATCAATTCTGTGTGTGAAAATCGGCAAGTTTTGGCCATTTCTGGCCTCCAAGGGGGGGGGGGAGTGACTAGTGAGGTTTTATGTGTTATGAATGATCCTGATAGCCTCACGAATCGAATCCTACAAAAAAATTTCGACTCTGACCGGTTCGTTGCCTGGACTAAAACAAACTTGTGATTATGAACAAAAATAGTTCACAACTGTGGATACAGTACAACGGTAATAGCGAGTACGAAATAATCAAATATTGTATCAGAAGATCTATAATTTTAATCGACATATTTTGACCATGATTTTGCTTTGCAAAATACATAGTTGAATGCTTCGCAGTCTCGGGTCTTTATTGTAAAACTATTGTGCATGCTTTTCCAAGAGCACAATCATGCAAAAAATATTCGGAATGTTTTTATAGGTCGAGTGGTATACGGCTAGATTATTTCCTGAATAATTTACGTAGATTCAAGTCAACAACAAAGACTTTTATTGATAATAAAATTTGGTATTTTCAACAGAATTTTTTACAAACAACAATATGGAGGACAAACCGTGGCTAAACGAGTCTAGGGATTTAAACAGTTATCCAAACAAAATTCATTTAAGAAATGGTGGTGTGTGATCAGTCTATTTTATAATGAGGGAAACAATTATCCTTCTTCTCTAAAAATACTATTAAATTGAAGGACCTTTCAGCTACCAAGTAGCCATTATCAGAGTAAACTAAACTAGAAAACAAAACGTACCTGTTTAAATACTATTTTGGGTTAATAATGCAAACAAGGGGTTACTACTAATGCTGATTTTTCACTATTCTTCTTTATATGGGCAGATTGTTCTTTATAACGAGTTAAAATGTTCCTTCTAGTGTAACCTACGACTGATATGTCATTCAGTTCTGTTTTGACATCCGAGAACTAACAAACTTGAAGGTTTTTGTAAACATGCAAAAAAAATTAATTTGGCGTCTTCAATAAACATTATTTATTGCGTGGAAAAAACATTATGAGGATTCTTCGCCATCGATTGGAACAATTCACAAGTGGTTTACTGATTTTCGTTGTGGTAGTATGACAACAAAGGACACTGTACATTCTGGTCGTGCAATTGAGGTTACAACGTAAGAAATCGTAGATAAAATCCATGGTATGATATTGGACGATCGGCGAGTTAAAGTGCTCGAGATTGCTGCGGCTATGGGCATCTCAACTGAAAGGGTACGGAACATTTTGCATAAATTTTTGAATATGAGAAAGCTATCATCTGCCAGGTGGGTGCCGTATTTGCTCTATGTTGACAACAAGCGCGATCGTGTGACAATTTCCAAGGAGTGTTTGGCTAGGTTCAAGCTCGATAAGAAGGACTTTTTGCGACATTTCGTAACCGTGAACGAAACATGGATCCATCAAAATACTCCAAGAGACCAAAGAACAGTCGAAACAATGAACTTGTCCTGGCGATTCGAAGTCGAAAAAGGCGAAAGTGGGTTTATCGGCTAACAAAGTCCTGGCGACAGTTTTTTGGAATGCACACGGTATCGTCCATATCCGTTACCTTGCAAAGGGCAAATATATTGGCGTATATTCTACAGAGCCGGTGAATCGATTCGACGCGGATTTGGAGCGAAAGCGGCCGCATTTGGCAGAGAAAAAAGTGCTCTTCCACCAGGACAACGCACCGGCAAACAAGTCCGCAGTCGCAATGGCAAAATTGCATGAATTGCGCTACGAATTGGTTCATCATCCACTATATTCTCCAGATTTGGCCCCCTGCGAATTTTATCTATTTCCAAACTTGAAGAAATGGCTCGGCGGAAAGATATTTGGCTCCAACGATGAAGTCATTACTGAAACAACACCTACTTTGAAGGATTACCGAAATCGTATTATTTGGATCGAAAAATTTGAAAAACGTTGGACAATGGTTATCGGGCTAGAAGGAGATTATGTTGAGGAATAAAATAAGGTTTGACCAAATAAACCATTTTTTGTTCCATTTTCAGGTACCTTGCCCTCGTACATGGCATTTTGAACACGACTCACAATCAATTTTGTAAATTCCATTTGTCGGCATCGGGAACTGTATCAAAGGTATCGCCTAAACTATTTTATAAGACATTTGATACTATTTTTCAAACTTTACCCCAGATTCATCTGAGTATGGGACAGGTTTCGATAGAAAATTCAGTTTGCGTGAAAATAGATCCCTCAGGAATGTGAATGGGAAATCGAATCCCATAGGGACTGCAATTAATTTTCATTTTGGAAAAATCAGAACCTTTTGTCAGTAATGCTAGTCGAGGGGAATTTTCACAATTCTCCTTTGGATTGCGTTGATAAGACATATAACGAACCAAATAATATGTTTTGATATTGAGCAGATGGTTGAAGAATAAAATAGAATTGGAGGTGATTACACAGAACCCGTTTACTTTCAGGATCACAAAGTTGAGCTATTAAAGTTGAAAAACTCGACGAATAACTAAGGGAAGTTTTGACATTTGGAATGGGGACGTGCTTTTGCGGAGGGTTATAGTAGCCCCTCAAAACTCTTTAATTGAATTGCAACCACTACACGACATTTCTTGGAAAAGTGGATAAAGTTTTTAATTATTTTCAAACCGTAAAATGCATTCACGACAAACGAAATTTATTAATTACACAGCAATATAACATGCCTTATTATTGCAGAGTTGTTCGGATCTTGAAGAATTAGCAAAGTTTCGGGAGAAAATGCAATAAATATTATTTGTTGAAGATCTTTTCCAAGTTACATGTAACTTTCAGTGTTATTTTCTCAAACCAAGTTTATTACTTCTTTAATTCAATATGAAATTGCCATGAATTTCTTTGAGTGAATGAGAAAATATTTAACGGCGAATCAACATTTTTTTTATTCATTCTGATTTTTACAACAGTTCATCACTGATGGCGACGGTAGTGTTCGATAGTAATCTGTATAATAATATATAAAATATATACCCATATATCACTGGAATTTTCGGTCAATTACGGTGATAGAACTATTTGCACTGAACTCAAATATGTGAATTTTAGAATTGCAAACAGGAACATGTTTCAAAGAAGTTTCGGCATGAATGAATTTTGTTACATAGATTGTATGAAGACATTGTAAATAAAGTAGCAAATAAAAAGATATAAATGCTTATACAGGATACATTTTGGGAATTTTCTAAATAAATATTCTATGAACCACTTTGACTTCCTGATATTCCCACAACTACTGATTGACATATATTCGTTTTCAGGAGAAATGTTAACGTTTCTTAAAAGTACCCAAGAATGAATAATAAGTTGGTGTTATCAGAATGGTACTTTCATAATATACCTTCTCGAAGTGTATCGTGAAGCCAAGTATTGCCATTCCTGGACACAGCATCAGTTCCAAATAGCAAAGTTTAATTTGCATTTTATTATAAGGTGTTATCCCTCATATTTAACGTATAACGAACCATTCAACTATGCGTATGGGTTCAAAACTATGGGAGATGATTGTAAAAATTTAAAAGTGATCACAATCATGTTTCAACCTCTCATTTGCATCTTGGATTTCAATTTTTAACCTCTTATTCGTTATCGGCGATCCCAAGATACAACATGTTTGCCCATTAAGAATTACACTTTTGAAGATATTACATTTCTTCAATATAATTAATTTCCTCCTATCTCAATGATCGACTGCAAAGAGTCTTCACTAACCAATACGTGACTGAATCTGCAAATATCTGCTGTACTCCAAGGATCAAATATTGGCCCCTTACTATCCATTTTGTTTAAAAGTGATATTGATGATAACGTAAAATATTCGCACGTTCTACTTTAAGCAGATTGGACACTGATGGGTTAATACGTTGGGCTTAATATTTTTTTTCTATATCCTCAAGTCTTTAGTTTGCGAAAAATGATCAATAATATTATCATAAAATGTATCATTATGTTTTAAGTGTTTTACTAAATCTTTTTCAATAGATATTAAACTAACATTGTATAAACGATTTTGTCCCACTGTATTTCGCATGTAAGTTTTGATTCGTCTGAGAGTAGAAAATGATCTCTCCACCGATGCCGACGTGACAGGAATGGTGACTGTCAAACAAAGTAGTTTATAAAGCTGAGGTAAAACTTGTTGCAAATCATTGTCTATCATATATTTCATCTCATATCGGCGTGACTGTCATACTGGCCTAAAATATCTTTATCCGAGTATACAACGCATAATTCATTGTGCAGTGCTATTTTATCAAAAAAAAATTATTTTAGAACTAAGTTATTTAAAGGTGTATTGGGAAACTCTTTTGAAAAAGAATCGAAAAATCTTCTATTCGTCAAGTCGAAAAACTTCAATTCCTGTAAATCGGGAAATCGAATCTCAATTTGACCTCTTAATAGTATCTAAAATTTCATGAAAAAGTTGTTTTTATAATGTATTTTCTTGTCTACCAAATTATATGTATCCTCCTTCTCGCGGGAGGAGCCCCATCAGTTAAAAATTTTCAAATAAAATATTAAAATGAAATTCTGTATTACGGAAACTTGAAATTTTATCAATGAGATGTTTCAAACGATCTCTTGAATAAATTATATTAGTGAATTTATGTTGTAAAATTTGAAAAATAAGATCAGTTTGTTCAAATATTAATTCAAAAGTATCAAGAAGAAACAAAAATTCTTCATTTTCTAAATAAGATTTTAAACCAACAGCAGCATTTAATGAAACCTGATCTGTTGAAAATTCATCACTGTTTAATATAAAATCAAATGTTTCAATTAATTTGTCTTTATTTTTATGGATGGTAAACACTGCACGTGATGTAAAATTCCATCGAGCTGGAGCATTACAGGGAATTCTGTTTTCTACTATGTTATTTAAAACTTCGTTTGGTTTATTTTGGGCAACCGTTATCCAGAAAGATTACACGTTCAGTTATTCGCCGGTATGAATTATGGGTTCAACAAGATGGTTTCCCATTCCAAGAATATTTTTATATTTTGTTCTATGATACTGCTAGTTTTCCCTTTTATTAATAATTATTTAGTCAGCTCCTGTTGAAAATGAAATCTGTGATAAATACTAGGAACAGAAAATATAACCGCTGGAAGAAGCGTCTACATAATGTATTTCACAACTTCATGTTTTATACTAACACCTGCTGTCAGGTTCACTTCCGAAATTAATGCACACTATAATATGAACCTTGTTTTGTACTGACACCTTCTGTCATAAGAACTATCGAAATTATTGACACCACATAAAATCTTATTACATGATACCACAGAACATAGTACAATATTGTATAGAATATAGATCAATGCCACATTGTAAACGCATACAATAACCTGTGACCCCACACCCACGACGTCACTTGAATCGAAAATGAGAATAACGGACACATCTACAGGTTGAATGCATGCGTGTGATGTACATTTATAGCCAGAAAAGCGCTATAAACAGTATGGCTCTATGAAATACTATAATTACAACAACTTAGAAGAACATGATAACTCATACGAAAAATTGGTTTTTATCGCATAATAAATAGCCAAGTATCTATAAGACAGACAGTTCCAAGCCTTTCAAAATGGTGATAGGGGTGAAGGCTGAATAAGTATTATACTTAGGTATTCAGAATCAAAAAACAATTGTATTGAAGATAGTGCAACTCTGGATATAATTTGTATGATGGTGCTTCAATTTCAACAAGACTTTCACTCATAAAAGTCCAATAATAAACCATCTAGAAAATGGTATAGTCAGTGTTATAAAAACAATAACGTACAAGTTGTGTGTAAGTTTTGGTGATTTTTATGCATTTGTCTAACTGCCTGGAAGTCTTTATTGTATTATAACTATTTTTTTATACAATAAATTGATAGTTCCAATAAAATTCAACCCTTATATTTAGGTTAAATTCAGGTTAAACCTAACTGACTTTATGTAAATATATCATTGTAATACTACATAATAAACTTTTTTCCTTTAGATAATGATGCTTTTCACCAGCCACACCCCAGCCACCAGGGATTTTTGTGCATCACACATAATAAACATATTGCATTATTCTAAATGTTCAGTTATGAATTATTTATAATTAAATGGCGTTTTGTTTTATTGATAATGTCTCTAACATAGAAAAAACAGATCTGTAATTTTTCTATAAGACTGTTAATGAATAAATAAATAATATCAGTTTAGTTATTAATTAAATTATAATTTATATATAGCATATTTCATGACATGATGTAAACTGAATTTAAAGCTGGAAAGTGCTTTATATAAGTTTATAATTTAATTCGAAGGAGGGTGCGTAATCTAAATTATGTTATACTAGATGATCCGACAAACCTTGTTCTGACCAAAAATATGAATATGAGTCAAATCAGACCATAAATACGCATTTACGTAAATATCTCTATTTAAACGCCACCTACCGTGTCCGTTTTATGTCAAAATATTTCTTTCTACGTATATTTTGAATATGAGACAAATCGAGCCATACATTCAATTTATCGATCCTAGCGTCACCAAAGAAAGATTACTTATTACTTATTTAGCCTGATACTAGTAAGCTAATAGATGACAAGAGGAACTGTTGTGTAAAATGCAGAAATCAGAGTGGTTGGAACAAATTGAGGAGGAAATGTTACTAACATCGGACCTTTGAAAATCATAGGCTGCTGGAATAGTCAAAGATGAATTATTCTCAAGAGTGCGTGTATTCACAAATCTTGGTGTTTAAATGATTCAGAGAAAAGCTAATATTGGCGGAACGAGTTTCATCGAATACATTTTCGTCGGTAAATATTATGCTTAAAAGAGAATTAAGGATAGTAAATATTTGATAATTATATACTTACTAATTAAAAACCGGTTTTCGAGTGCCTTGGAACTTCTAATCTGATCTAAATAAATAAATTTCATGAAACTATTAAAATAACATTTCCTTACAGATCAATATTATGAGGTTTATAATGAAAGTAAAAGGAAGACTTCTCCCTGTAAAGTAAATTAATGCCTTGGCAATACCATCCCACACTTATTCTAGGGGTTAACAAATATAAATTTAATTACTCGATAAAATGCATGTCAAATTACAGCCAAAAAAACGTTTCGGCAACGATGTGACTTTATCAAACATCAGTAATGAAGGACATTCTCCATATTTACTTGTACGATCGGCTAGATGAAAAACCAGAATTGGATATCAGACGAAAATGGGCGGTTTGTATGTTTGGCATCGCTATGGTACGCCCACAGAAGCTATGACCAAGATTGCAGAAATATGATTTTGGGTAATTAATGACTTCATTATTAGTTAATTAGTCAATCAGCCAGAATAGCATGATAATGCTAAAGAATTTGGGAATTTTACAACATGCAAACAGTTGAAATATGCATTACAAGACTCACTTCGACCAAAGCAATGATGAAAGAATGCCAGAACAATTCCTTATAAAAGTACTTATAAACAGATTTTTTATGAAAGCGATGGAAAGAAACTATTTCTCCAGCCTTAATATCAAGAGGTATTATTATATATTCCAATAACATATATCTACAGTTATTTGCCAGGAACTTATGTGTCGTCGAATGGTCGAAACGTCGAACAATGGTGAAAAAAACCGAGGTTGTATGCACTATAATCTCAAATAGGCCAATATCCCAGGCATGAAAATCGCAAGAGTTGGGCTTCCTGAACCCAAATATTAAAAAAAAAACTTCAACCCAGCTCATCGGGATCGATCTAGAATGTCCGATTTCGACAAAACTTAATTCAAATGGAAACGTCTTATAAATACCCGTTCGCCTTTAAAGATTTTCCACAATTATGAACAATAATGAAGATTCTTGACCCAGTATGAATTATATATAAAAATTCTCAAATAACTTCGAACTTCAGTTGTTATGAGACTATAGCAACATGCACTTGTATATTATAAGAATATTACTGAACAGTGGATTCTTGTTACAACAAATTTTATACTTTAATATTGACGATACAATTTCGATTATTCGTGGTTCTGTTCGTTTCGACGGGGTGGGCTTTTTGATTGAAAATTGTGCGATATGGACGCTTGTGCTATAATTAGTTTTATTAAACCCTTTTTGACATAATGGGTCTTCTGATGATGGTCGTGAGATCGAAACGTATGTAAAGACGAAAAATTAAAACAGAGTGTTAATGTGACCTATTTCCCGAGAATTTTTATATATTATGAACAATAAAAAGGCCAATCTTTGCCCCATCTTCTCGGTGATTTTAGAAGGTATACACATATTCTAGATCTAGCACAATTTCTATTAACTTAAAATTGGGTACGGGCACTGTCAAATTATCGCCACATGTCAAGGTTTCCTCTGGTATGGAAATAATATCAAATCTGATTCGATAGTACGAATCCGATATTGCTATTACATACTACATTTTGCTATACATCATAATGAGAAGATTACTATTTCTTAGGACAAGATTCTAGTATTATATTTCATCGCTCACTGCAAAAAAAAATACCGGTTCGTTTTCCCGAATCC
The DNA here is from genome assembly GCA_958510875.1 of Endomychus coccineus. Lineage (NCBI taxonomy): Eukaryota > Metazoa > Arthropoda > Insecta > Coleoptera > Endomychidae > Endomychus > Endomychus coccineus. The sequence continues at coordinate 112,346,662 of OY294069.1, forward strand.
GAAACATCGGTTTTCAGAAAACCTTAATAAAAATAATATTTTAAATATCCGTGGTGCGGAACCATACGACCTTTTAAGTTTTTCACTTTTTTCGGTGATTTTGGAACCTGACAGTTTTTCATCGTTTCACATCGCATATGCAATATACTATATTGTTTTTGTTAACAAACATTATTAACCTTCTATTGTAAATATTAGCTGCTATGTTCAATGTTATTGCATCCAAAAAATAACTTACAAATAACCTATTAACCTAGAATTCCAGCTTGGATGTAATATCACATACAAAATTGTAACCTAAGAAGAAAGATAAAAAAAAATAATTGTTTGGCGGAATGTAAGTTTTGAACATACTCTACCAGAAGCGAATTCAGTATACAGATTGAGTGTATATCAGCAAAGTATAGGAGAGTCGTGTGAGGTAATGCGAGTCAGACGCATTGTTTTGTTTTTCAAAAGGAACAAGTAAAGCGCTATAGTGAGTTGTATCTATGCGATGTGCACAAGCTGACTGACAGTCACTCCACTCACGGGTTACGGCAGTCACTCGCCACAGAAGCACGGTTGGTTATACATTGCTTTGAGAATATCTCGTAAATCTGTTTCATGAATCATAAAATTCTAGTTCTATCACCATCTTTAGAAGATTATTGCAATATGGAGAAATGGTCTAGATAGACGTCTGACAGGCGCGCTTTGAATAGAAAGCCCTCTTATTACCCATCTTTGTCAATCTCGCTCGCACTTAATAAATCACTATACACAGCTAATTTAAACTCAATCTGTATAATGAAGGAGTCTTCTAGTTCCACTACAACCGCTGATATTGACCCAGTACAGAATTCGATAATCAATTGTTGAAGTGCGCCGCTATGTCGACCTGTGCTTCATAATATTGTCAGAGATTAATTCTATGTGATATCACAATCGATGAAGGAAGTGCGATGTAATTCAAATCTTAAAATAACAATTTGAGATACTTCTTGGTATTTAAGCACGGTTGTGATGATAGGTCAATAGAATACTATAGCTCCATTTGATTTCGAAAGTACATATACAAGGGGCTACCGCGCTCCAAAACCACACAGTTCCTCTTTTCCACCACTTTGAAGCGCTTTGTAAAATTTCAAATCTGTACGACCAAGAGGAACGGCACAATCACCTCCACAGAGGGTTACATACGCACTATTATGCACATACAGAGAGCACCAGAACAAATAATCTTGATGGATTTAGAAAGGTTCAAATCGGATATTTCAGCAAAAATCGGGGCACTTTTTTTTGGCTGATTAGAATCGATCAGAATGAAGAGTTGTGGTGCCTCCTACATGATTAGTGGAGGTGGTAACCGTAGGTGCAATCTATTATTAATTATGCTTATCGAAGAACAGTTAATTATAAGAATTCATACTATCATGTACTCTATTTACAGTTCAACTGATAAATAAACATATAATAACCAAAGTCAGGTCTTTATCCAAACTAATAACGAGAATACCTCTATATGGCGATCCTGCCAGGATCATCATATAGAGGTATTCTTGTTGTTGGTTTAGACGACGAGGCCGTTTTTGCCAGACATGCTGACAGCAGGTGGAAAAGCGGCCCAAGAGCCTTTCGACAGGCCCTGCAGCTGTCATCAGGAACCTGCAAACCCATCATATTGCGGCGACAGACCAGGGTGTTGATTACGCCATCTTGGCAAGCTGCGGTAAATAACTCGGTCTTGGATGTAAACCCGACTGAAGGTCAGCCTGTGGAGAGGCCGAGCGTTTCGATGTTCCGGTAGAAAATACCGTGTATCGGTTGTGGGTGAAAGATTAATGTATGGAATCTATCTAATTAAATACCTAAGATACTATTCTATGATTTACAAATCTGAATAACTATGATTATTCTAATTACCTATTCCATTATTTACATTTCATTTCTATAACTAATCAAGTTTAAGATTCCTCTATGAGATTTTATTTCAAGCTGTCTGTTATAAATGTAAAAATGTCAGATAACACATTATTTTCTTAGGTTGAATTAAATAGACAATAGAAAGTGGTAATTCCAAAATGTCTATTGAAATATATAAGAACCGGGATGTCGTCATTGAATGAGCAGGTACTGTCAGATTAATTACCAACCATAGTAATTCTCAACCTACACTCCTCACTTCAACATGATCGCACTTAAGAATGTGCGTGAATAGTTGTTCTATAGCGAAGCATCGAATCGCATTGTGTTCATCAATGATCTACTATCCTTTCAGAGTTTTATATTTACAAAAATATAAGAATCTAACGGGACCAAAATAGTGTAATTGGTAAACACGCTGGACTAGACATCCAGGAATGTGGGTTCGAAACCCACCTATGGTTTAATGTTTTACGTTTATTCATCTTAAATGATCTGAATTATCTTCATAATTCAGAAAATTTAATTCGATATCTTTTAATGTGTTTACACGAAATTATGGCCAATTAGGCAAATAAACTTTAAACCAGTATTAATTTGTAAACCTCTTTCACCGCGCTTATTTACTTCTTGTTAAATTTTCCAATATAGAATGGGAAAGAACTAATGGCCATAATAATATGTTACATTATATTATAATACATGCTTCAATAACGGTCTTTTATACATTGAAAATTATGATCGCCAAGTGATTTCAATTATTGCCCATATCTGACAAACCTCAGAAATACGAAATTTGGTTCATAAGTATGTGATGTATCATATTATTCAGCGATGAATTTGATGGGCTGATATAATCATTCAAATTGAATTGTTTGTAAAAAGATGAATGCCTTCAGTCCTCAGTCTGAAATGCCTAGATAATTCATATTCTGTCTCAGTTTTTTGTTATATTCCAAATGAAGTTCGTACACAGTAAAAAATGTAGAGTGAAAATTTCACTCTAAGTAACACTAAAAATATTCTATATAGGTCCAATGTTTTTAGTGTGAAATATTCACTCTGCATCTAGAGTAAATTTTAATGGTAACTTTACTCTAACATTAGTGTTAAATAGTCGCTTTATTTAGAGTATCTTTTACACTACAGCAGATTAGATGTAACATAACCCAGAGTTGGAAACAAATCTTGCTAGTGTTCAAATATACACTGAGAAACTCTAAATTGTGTGAATAAAGAAATGTAAGTGTATCCAAATTACTATTTTAGTGTAATATTACACTGACTTTGGTAAAAATAATACCGTTTTCAGTATATGTTAACTCTACCCAGTGTTGGATTTACACTGTTTTTAGTGTACGTTATCTCTAGCTCTGCACTACCTAGTGTTGGGTAAATGAAGAATACACTACTTGCGAATACAAAATGTTTATTTAAAAATAAATTTATTGCATAATAGGTACAATTGAGCAATTCCGATGAATTGACGAATATGTGGAACATTTAAATCTGAGTACTATCGAATATATGATACATAAAAATTAAACAGTATTTTAAAAATAATATAAAAGTCAGAGGTTTGTATGACCTTGTAGCTAACCAAATTGTTCGTATTCTTCATATATAGTGTTGCTCCACTTTGGCCACCTTTGAACAATGAATATACTTCAGCTTAATAAAATTCATCATATAGGTTACCTGTAACATATTATCTTTGTGAGAATATAATCCATTATACATATCTGACGAATCGATCAATATGACCCACACTTCAGATCGTTCAGATCGGTTCGTTAGAATCCCTATTTGACCTTCGCCACAGTATTTGCAATGTGGGGTCACAACTGAAACTTCACAAAATGGCAGTAAATGTAATATCAAAAAATAATGTACGATGTATCTCACTATTAGGTTATGTCTACTATGACTGGCTGAGCTCAATAAATTAAAGACATTACTATTGGTATTTATTAGAACTAGGTGTAGGAGTAACTTTACAGTCGGTGGTGCCTCTGATTAATATTATGAATCAGAAATTGGGGTTAAGGCGTTTGATTTGAACTAAAGCACATTTCATCACCTCTATTATTTGACTATGTCCTGCTTTCTACTAAGTATGTAGATTATATTAAGAAGATTAAACAACAACACTTACCTTATAAGAACAAATAAAGCTACACAGGTCACGATTTAAGTCCAGTAAACACACAACACAAGTTTAAGCTTGAAGAAAGAATAAAAGCCGCTAACGTAAAGCCAATGCGGGTACTCAGGGTAACGTGTTGGACGCAATTGGCAGTGTCAGAACACTCTAGTTAGTGTAATATTTCTATGCATTTGACACTCCTAGTGTAAATCTAGAACATTCGACACTGAAACAATTTAAATGTAATTTTGTAGTGTGAGTAATGAACATTAAATAGTAGAACAACTCAACTAGAGTAGTTGAGTGTGAACAGCATCGCTCACCAATTCTAGTGTTACAAAAAATAGTCATTTAACACTTAAAATTCACTCTAAATTTTTCACCCATTACACTAGCTGTTTCACACTGACCAAGTTTCTTACTGTGTAATGTTCACTAATAATACAACTTCTCTGAAGATTTTGAGGGTTATGATTCAACTTACATCACACATTATGATGCCTCAAAGTAAACGGCACTAGTTCGGCTTGACGTCCAAATATTATTGTTGAAAATCTTTTTCTCTCTCAATTCCTATTATAGGGTATTTTTGTTTTTCATTTTCAACTTCCAAATGAATTATATGGCATCACGACGAAGAAGCAAGCGCCAACATAGAATAGTAATATTTTTTGACGCTTTCCCTATGAAGTTATCGAAAAAGAAATTAAAAACATTCATATCCGATTTCTTTAAAATTAAAATTCCTCCATACTGTACTAATTTAGACACAGATCATTTTCAAGTTTCAAAATTCTCTATAATAACCGATACTTTTTCCTAACATCAACTTTTTAGTTATCCGCTCGTGCCTAAATTAGTGGCAAATTATTAATTGAATCCCGAACTGGATTGTCGTTCTAGTTACATATTTCTATAATCACATCAAGATAACTGAATCATTTAAATCATTTAAACATCTATATTTTGTAGCTGTTAACTTGGCAATCTTATGAATGTAATCCATAATCAGATGAATGTACGTATGTCTAGCGTATTTTCAACATAATGAAATATATATAAAAGGTTCATTAAAAATGAAAAGGCGTTAATATTATGGAGATAATATGTAATGCAGCTCGACCGTATTACTTTCCAAAATGCAATCATGAACAGAATAATATTCTCGTTTGAGAGCTTTTTTGCTTTTTGAAGGTATGTGGTTAATATTTATGCATATAAATACATAATTGCAATTCTTTCCATGAAAGACCGCTTATAATTCAAAGTATTTAAAACTTCGTTCCGTATTATAATTGCAATTTCAACTTTGTCGTGTTTTTTGGAAGAGGATATAGGGTAATGCTACCCCAATGCTTTTATGTATACTGTGCTGTGATGTAGCTAAAGTTTTCTACTTTAGGAGCCTGTTTGTTTCGAAGATAAACTTACTTCTTGCTGTTATATTATTTTTTTTTAACTTGAAATTATATATAACAAATAGATTATTTCCCTTAATATAACACTATTTGGATGATATGATAATATCCTATCTTGTTCCAATAGTTAATGCTTGTTGAAATTGATGGCACCAGGTCATAGTATTGAAACGGTGAATAAATGCGTGCAATTTCTGGAATTGTATAATTGCGAAGCAAAAATCACTTGTACCATAAGATGTGCATTAACACTATATACACGATGCGGCAATAGATTATTTCCCTTAATATAACACTATTTGGATGATATGATAATATCCTATCTTGTTCCAATAGTTAATGCTTGTTGAAATTGATGGCACCAGGTCATATTATTGAAACGGTGAATAAATGCGTGCAATTTCTGGAAATTGTATAATTGCGAAGCAAAAATCACTTGTACCATAAGATGTGCATTAACACTATATACACGATGCGGCAATAGTTGTTATTTCAGAATTCTACCTAAAATACACTTTTGACATTATAAAGACGCATCTAGGAATTTACAAGCATTTTGATTAATTAAATTAATTTAAATTAGACATCTCCAAGATAGATCTTTTATAATAATTGGTATTTTTAGTAAAAATATCCTGTTTGTAATCGAATTGATGGTTATAATCAAGACAATGTTTAGCAAGGACGGTGGAACTTTATTTTTAGTACTATACATTCTTTTTTGTAAATATTTTTAGAGATTCCTGTATGAGTTCCAACGCAATCTAAGCAATTTAATGTATTTACTGTATGGTTTTTTATCTTTAAGTATTGAAGGTTTTTGATTTGAAAAATATTTACCAACACAGTTAGTAGGTAGGTTTATGCGCAACATTCAACTCATACTTTTTTTAATACTTCTCAATTATCTTTGAGATGTCCGGAATGTATGGTAATGTTATAAAATTATCTGTATTACCGCTTTTATTATTTATATATGACGTACCATTATAGATTTTGTTTATTCTTTTTTTAATGATGGGTAACCATTTATTTCCAGTGTATTACGAACAAATTTCGAATTTTTGGGACGTTCCTCTGGGTGGGACAATTTCCCAGTGCGATCTGTAAGGCTGTTTATAACACCTTTTTTTACAACTTGTTGGTGCAACTGAATTAAAGTGAAGATATCGTTGAGACCAAAATTCTTTAGTAACAACGATGTTTTTATTTTTCCATCTGAATCAAGCCTAATGTTCATATCTAGGAAATTTATGTTTTCGTTAACTTCTATTTCAAAAGTAATTTGAAGTTTACAGTGGAAATAGTTAAATTTATTAATTAAATACTGAATTTTATCATTGGGAACACACATTAGGCAATCATCTACATACAATTTAGAAAATACGGGTTGAAAATCTAATGAATTTATTACAGATTGCTCAAGGCATTCCATAACTGGGTTACGAACAGTACCTGAAATAGGTGATACCATTGCTGTGCCGAATATTTGTCAATAATATTGCTCACCGATTGAAAATAATAATAATAAACTTCACTGCATTTATAAATTCAGATTGATCTAGAGGTATGTGGTTTTTAATCTCTGCCCAACGTTATTTGAGGCTACTCAATTTGATGCTACTCATTGCCAAAACAACTGGTATATTTGTAAATAGGGAAACAACGTCCAAGGAAAATAATTGATGACTATGATGGGCTCATAGAAATAAGGTGCTTGCCCATTATGGCAAATTAATTTATTTTTCAAGTCAATAGGGATTATCTTATTTTTGTACCATTTATTTATTAATTTATTCATGCCGTTTTGTGCCGATAACATAGGGTCAGATTTTTTCTTAGTCATCTTTATGCATTATGACGGTTTTATTACATTTATCTGCTTGCAATACTAATATGTGAGGGTTAGCATTTGGGAACTCTTTTTTCTGTCTTTTTTGTGTGATAGTTAAAACGATTTTTTGCAATGCCTATTTCTTCTATCAGTTCATTCTTTTCATTTATCAAGATGTTACAAATTTTACTTCCGATTTCATTTCTTCTTCTAAATTTTTAGTTCTAATTCCGCATTCTAGATTATCAAGTATATTGTCGATAGGCGAATTTTTATTATCAGGCAATGCAAATTTCGAACCTAAGTTTACCGTATTCTGCACCTCATCCGGAATTTTTGTGTTTGTTAAGTATTTTTAATCATTGTTTATTGATTTTTTGTGTTTGATTAGTTACGCACTTCATTAAACAATTTTTCTTTTTCGATTGAATGGCTTTCATATTGTTGAAACTTTTTTCGAAATTGTGCTGCTAGTTTTGCAAAAATTGGGTGATAAAGTTGTTATCAAAATTCTGATAACAGGTTTAACGCGCTTAACTTTATTTTCAACCTCTGCTATATTTGTGCTTCAATGCACTAATTTAAACAATTTTTATGAAGAGAATTTAACAATTTATCGCACGCCTTCTGTTTAGCAAGGTGCAAAATTCACAATTCACTACCGAATGGATTAATTGATTGCCTGCTCATTTTCGGTGTAATGTTAATTGTTCTAAAGCTATCATCTTCATAAAACTTGAGTATAATTTTGTCTTTCATCGTTTAACCGGCAAACTTTTCTCCATGGTATACCGTATCTTATTTTCTTTCGTTATAACAGAAAAATCGTTGAATAGCATAGATTATATTCTGAAATGATCGTGGATTAACTCATGCACCCAGAATAATTAGTCCTTCAGGGATATGCACTGGAACATGTTTAGCCTTTAGCCCAATCTCTGAGTGAACGGATCTCCATTTCGGTGTCCAACCTCAAAAAATGTATGGTCAATTGTAGATTCTTACGATTTTCCACCAAATTAAGGCACATGCAGAAAAAATTGTATTTTTATGCTGTCCGCCGCAACCATCTTACATAGTGTAGGTTACATTTTAAACTCATAAGATAAACACAAGAAGAAATTTCATGAGCACCGCGTATTCCATTTACTTCTTTCCTGAAGTAAAATTGAGCATCTTGATTGTCCAAATTGTATATTTTGAAGTTGTTGATAGCCAGATCGAAGATAAAATATTTTCCCAGCTGGTTCTTTAATTTTTAGTTATTTTTGAAGGTTCCTATAAACTTATGTCCCAAGTAATTCTTTTCTGAGATACAGGGTGTCAAATTTGAAGTCTTATTTTTATTTTTTGTGAATACATTTCAAAATAATTGTAATATTCGAGTGAAAAATACTCCCAAATACCAAACTTTACTCGAATATCACAATTATTTTGAAATGTATATACAAAAAATAAAAATAATACTTCAAATTTGAAACCCTGTATCTCAGGAACGATTTGTTTTGATCTCGAGATTCTCTAGCTGGTTTGTTCTGCTCAAGGTGTTTATTAAATTCTTCTAGATGGTCTTCCCTGTCTTGTTCCGTCATACTTTCGTACGCCAAACACCTTTCACACTGATGTTTTTTGGCTTGAAAAAGTCAATGTTGTAGTACCTACTCATTAAAAACAAATCCGTATTTTTCTAAAGATACTGGTGATTGGTGTTTCTTTTCACATACTTATCTGTACAATCTGTACATGATCGGTATATTCTGCGAGGAATCCAAATAGCGTTATGTAGAAAACTCCCTGCATTAATCTGAATCTACTGCCGGAAATGATGTAATATGATTTACCAAATAATCTTCCTCTCCTATTAAAAGTTTATTATAAGGTCTGTGCTTTCCCCTCTTGTGCTTTGTGAGTATACTGCTTGCTGAAGCTTTATTTAAGGTAATACGTATTATTATTGATGCTTCAGTCACACTCAAGGTGACTAAGTGCGCTAAATACTTTTATAACGAATGTACAACGCCAGAACATACCCAATAGTGTACGGGCAGTATTGTATTCGGTTAAAAAAAAAGTGAAATCACAGTCTATTTTATGCGTTCATTCTGTGGCAAATATTGATAGTTCATATGGCAGCAGGTGATGTCAGCATAAAACAAGGTTATACTACAGTGTTAATAAATTGAAAGTCAACTAGGCAGGAGGTATCAGTATAAAACATAGAGTGGTGGAATACATTATGTAAGCCATTTGAGAGAAATGCAATGTGACATAGAGTATAGTCTTTCATTAGCGGTTTCTGAGTCATTTCAAATATATTTTCTGCTCCTACCCGCAGAACTGTCCGAACGTTATTTTGCTTACAAAAGTGAGGGAAGTCACGAGATCAATTGATCACAGTTCATTTTAATATTACAACAACCGAATAAAGGGCGAACCAAAAAATGAGCATAAAATTTTATCATTTTTTTCACCCTGTAATTTATATTGAGTTATCAAGCCTATACCACCTTCCTAAAATCATTTCAGAGATATTTCAAATTTGATAAGAAAGACGTATATTGAAATTATTTTATTTACTAACTAGATAGCCGTGGAGAAATGAATACAAGACAAATTGTTATACATACATCAAATATTGAGGTAAACTATCATTTTTCCATGACTAACTATTTATAATAAGATAATTGGAAATATAGTTTCAATAAAAAATAGCAACTAGTTATTTTTGTGAAAATTGATTTAACAATTCATTTTTTGCTTTATTATCATGTTTTCCTAAATAGATTTACACAAAAATAACTAGTAATAATATTGTTTTCACGAAGGCAGATAAAGGTAATATAGTCATTTCTATTGACCGGGATAATTATATCAATGAAACATTAGATTTTCTAAAGTCAGGTAGTTTCAATTTAATGAAAAACGAACCTACCAACTCTGCAATTTTCGAAAAGGAACATTTATTTAAATTAACCATTATGAACTCTCGTGGGCCAAAATTATATTAGTTAGTTAAATTACATAAAATAGATTTTCTCATAAGACCTGCGCTCAGTTACTACTATGCTCTGTCTACGAATTTTATCAAAAAAATCACTACACATCTTAAAAGAACATTGTAAATTTGAGCCGAAATTTGGCATACAAAATTTCAACGATCTGGTCAAAACATTAAGAATTTCACCTTACCACCCAATAGTAAATTTATATCGTTTGATGTCACTAACCTCTTTCCTAGTATACCTCAGGGGAAAACATTACTGATAATCCAAACTATCTTGGAACAAACCATACAAACGTTTGATACAAGAAATATTACGCACTCTCGAATCATGTCTTTCTCAGAATTATTTTCAATTCAATAACAATGTGTATTCTAGTCAAGAAGGATTAGCGATAGGAAATCCATAATATCCTTATCTGAACGATGAATGAATTAGAGTTGGAAATCTACAAACACCCTATTGTTAGATTAATTTATTGGCATCGGTATGTTGACGATATATTAACATGCTTCAATGGAACACAAAGACAATTAGACCCTTTCATAAAACATTTAAATAATCTACACCCCAAAATTAAATTCACGGTTCGAGTAGAAGTCAATCAAACTATTAACTTTCTGGACTTAACCATAATATCATCCTCAAAAATTCAAACCACCCCATACAACATATACTGGCTGATCTTCAAAGCATGATACATAGACTTGTTACTATACCCATGTCAGAATTAAATCATCAATTATAAAACAGATAGCAACTAATAACGGCTATAACGAAAAAATTGTGAAGCAATGAAGTTACTTTACCCTATTACGGTTAAGACTCATAATTATAGATCAATAACGTATGTAGGTAAACTTTCTGATAATGTGTGCAATTTACTTAAAAAACACAACGTTACCACATCTTTTAAAACAATTAATACGGTAAGCAAATATATTAATAACAACAAAGAAAATAATAAAAAAGATCAAGGAGTATGTATACAAGGTAAAGTGTGAATATTCTGATAAATTCTATATAGGCCAGGCAGGAAGATCTTTCAAAACTGGAATTAAAGAACATTTCAATTTGAACAAAGGAGATTCAAAAGCTGTAAACCATATTAAAGACATTCTAAGATGATTTCGAGATTCTCCATAAGTCATTTGAAAGTTAAGTATTAAACAACTTAGAGGAAATTGAAATTAGTAAGTTCAAAAATACAGGAAATCTTTTAAATGATCAGAAAGATTTTATCAATTCTCCATTATTAAATTTATTTGTGAGTAACTCTTATCCTACTGTACACGTACCTCATGCACCCCTCCATTTTAATCTTCATTTTAATATTTTAGAAATAAACTATAGTTTGTGAAACCATTGTTTGATAAAGCCACCGTGTGGTGAAACGTGTGACGTTTTGTTTGATAAAAACGAAGTTTGTGAAAATTTATTACAAGTGTATTTTTTATTAAATCTATAGATATGAATTTTCAACAAGTGAGCACCAAAACCATCGAAAGTATAATTGGAAATATCTCAGAAATTAAAAATTGGCTCGCGCTGTAGTTAGTTATGGCAATATCTATCATTTAAAAATGACAGTTATCATAAAACTGGACTATCCAATATGAAAATGTTATGCCTGCAGAAAATTTATTGCATGGAAGTCGCAATACTTTTTTTATACAATTGGACATAACTTCTGAAATACCCCATATAATTATATGGAGCTGTATATTGCAATTATCTATAGAGGAGATGAGCATGGTATAAATTCGAAATGATATATGACCCATTTAAGAAGATGTGTGTTTGGTTCACCCTAGTAATATGGACACCCTACACTGGACCTATAAAAATAATTTTAAAATGTTAAATTTACAGACGCCTACAATTTTCGTGCATTACTTTATTTGATATTTCCTAAAATAACGGATATATCGAACTAATGCTTTCTGTACTAACAATCGTTTCGCCATCCTCTGAATTAGTAATTAATTGGGTAAAAGTAACATGTGATTGCATGAATATAGGTATGTAATAAGGGGAAGAATGAACATAGCAAAACCTTTGATGAGAAGTAATTTTAAGAAAAATAATTCGAAAAGTTATGGATTATCAACGAATTTTAAATATTTATTATATTTCTATGAATTCGGCGTATTGAAAAAAAAATTATTCGAATCATGTCACTTTATGACGAAACAAACTTCTTCTCATATATGAGAAGTGCGAGGAAAGAAATCTGAGTCAATTCTTGGTACTGCAAACTTTTCTCGGTGGACATCTATCTATTCGTAGGTAGTAGATAGCGTTCGAACATCTACATTCCTCTAACAATTCTATCTCCGGAGTTGTTTTATATCTCTATAGAACAGTCGACCAGTGACATCACAACCCTACTCGTTCTGCTGATGAGAACGAGAAGGCGAAACAATTGGATTGTGATGTCGATCTAGAGAAACATTGACAATTATTAGTACTTAACTTTCTTATATTTAGATTATTATTCTTCTCGATATTTACAAGTTTCTGCAGATTCTAATATATACCATTTCTATATTTTTCTTTTACGCAAACTATATGTGAATCTGTTGTTACAAGGGTTTCAACTTAATTTGAATTTTGTTGCTAATATACATTTGTAAGTGTTCTTGGAAGGTTACGATAGAACTTCATATGCATGGGCAAGATAGTCATTCAGGACAGCACATTTATAGTCTACTTTCCCATAGAGGTTATAGATGAAAAGAAGTTTCAAATTGTGCCAAACACATAATGTTAATTTCCTCCATTGCCTAGGTATTTTCCTCGTGAAGCAGAAAAATTTTAAACGATATGTAGTATACACAATAGTAATCCGGTTATCCGAATTATCAAATATATACGAGGTGCACCGCGAGAACGGTCGATTTTAAATGTGGCTTTATTTCTCAAGCAAGAAGTTCGCAACGTAACGCAAGCCGACATTCAATATCGTTGGGGATTTCAAACACAAGCTTGGAAAGAATTTTACTTTAGTCTTCACAGTATCACCCACCTAAAATTCAAATTAACCAAGAGTTAATTTTTGTAATGAATTGTTAAATCATATAGACAAAGGAAATTTTATCGATCATTTAAGGATGAAGCCCTTTTCATTTGTCTGTTTTTGTGAACAAACAGAATTTTAAATATTGGGCAAACGAAAACCCTAGACTTGCTCATCAGAAACCGTTGCATAGCTTAAGGGTATCACAGCATGAATGCGATTTCATCTACTTGAATTATTTAGTCACACTTTTCCGAAGACAGCAAATGAATTTCAGTTACAGTGAAGACAGCTGGTTATGTTTCGATTATTGAAACATTTCTCAGAAACCAAGTAAACGCTTTCCAAATAAACATCAACTGTTTAGCAACCACAACACACAAATCAAGAATTTCGATAAATGAAACCAACTTTTTTCGATAATCTCTCAAAATAGAGACATTCCTTAGTCACCAAGGTCTCCCGATTTATCAGTTCATGACTTTCTCTTGTGGCAGTATTTGAAGACAAAAGTTTATGCTCATTGCCACCTAACATCTCAACTAAAGTTAACAATTTGCGAAGTAAACGGTGGAATTCCATTAGAAAAATCCTACGCAATGTGCCATTTACTTTCAACAAAATGGTAGACACATCTTCTTAATAAAATTCTCTTCAATATAGTGCAATGTAAAAATAGAATTCTTTACTGTTTAAAAAAACAAAATTATACACTTATTAAACGTTAAATCAACCTGATGTTAGATTGAGGCACTCACAATCACTTTTTGAATAGTTTATTAATGATACAGTATTATAAGTACCTACATTGAATATATTATCTGATAATTAAGTATTGAGGATCGCCCATGTACTTCCCCGAGTACAGTTCGGGAAGAGATGATCTATCCACAGGCATGCGTATGTCCCTTGCCACATGCGTAGTCATCTCGATATCAGAGAGCACGATGAGCTTGGACTTCTTCGGGAGCACTGGGTAGCCCGTTGGAACGGATGGTTTATAACACTAAATATGTAAATGATATTTATACTTACTAACTATAAACTATGAACAAGTGAGATATTGAAAAATCTTGTCTTAAGGATGGATTCCGCGTCACAATAGCTCGACTTGATGCCGACGTTTCGCCAACCATTACAGGTGGCATCTTCAGGGCAGGCTTGAAGCTTGAACTGAAATTGGTTCTACTGGTTTCTGTAGCCGTATTTATTGTAGGAAAAATCTTTCACGCTACATAGTTCACTGCCTTTGTTCAGGTGGTTAACTTCGTTCCGGCACCTGACCCTGCCGTTGTGCGATCATGTGCGAAGTTGAATTTTCGAGGATGGGTTTCCAAATGTTGGGAAGGTAATATCCTGAGTCACGGTTCAGATTATTCGGATGTTTTAGGATTTCTATAGCTTCAAGGATTTTTCGCTGATAGAAGTTTGGGGCTCGGACTAGGATTTTAGTATCTTCAAAAAGGATTTGATGATTTGTGTTAAACTTGTGTTCCGCAAGTGCAGATCTACTGGTATCACGAAGTCTTGTACAGCGCACATGTTCTTTCACACGAGTAGCTACTGTACGACCTGTTTCACCAATGTAGACTTTACCGCAAGAACAGGGAATACTATAAACACCTTCTGAGTGGAGAGGAGGACGGGGATCTTTAATAGGTTTGTAAAACTGAGATAATTTTGGAAGTGTGGAAAAACGGGTAGAAATATTATGTTTTTTGAGGACTTTGGAAATTCGATCTGTTATATTTTGAATATATGAAAGATAGGCCATGGATAAAGCAGGTGGGAGGGTTTCTGGCTCAGGTCGATTTGGAATTTTAGGTGAAGTGTATTTCTTTATGGCTTTTTGAATGTTGTAATGGGAGAAATTATTTGATAATAAGGCAGATGATAGATGTTTTAATTCTGATTTTAAAGATTGAGGCTGAGATAGGTTGACAGCTCTGTGGACCAGGGAGTTTATGACAGATTGCTTTTGGGCAGGGTGGTGGTGGGAAAGACCATTGAGGTATCTATCGGTATGGGTGGGTTTCCGATACACAGAATGTCCTAAAGTACCGTCAGTCTGTCGACGAACCAATACATCCAGGAACGGGAGTGAACCTTGCGATTCGACTTCCATGGTGAATCGGATATTGGGATGTAATGAATTTAAATGATTGAGGAAGGGAACAAGCTTTTCGCGACCATGTTGCCGAATAACGAAAGTATCGTCGACATATCTAAACCAACATGTCGGCTTGAGAACAGATGAGTCAATGGCATCTTGTTCAAAAGCTTCCATGAAGATATTAGCTATGATCGGGGAAAGTGGGGAACCCATGGCAGCCCCCGAGGACTGCTCGTAGAACTTGCCATCGTATAGAAAATATGTGGAGGATAGACTAAAATCAATCAACGGTAGCAAGTCCGTTGAAATGTTTTTGGCAGGTAACAATTGAGAAATTATGGAAAGGGTGTCTGGAATGGGAACATTGGTAAACAGTGATTCGACGTCGAAGCTGACGAGCAAATCGCATGGGTCAACTTTCAACGTTTGAAGTTTTTCAACGAAATGAAAGGAATTTAGGATAAAACTATTGGAATCACCTACAAGGGGAGCTAAACTAGCGCTTTTAAATATGTTTTTGGATGAATGTGAATTTATGGGATCGGATATTTTAAGGAAATTGGAAATCAAATTATGATCACGACAACGACAAAGAAAAGTAAGAGAACATAGCAAACTCACCAGTTTGGTGCGAAGATTTCCCAGGGTTCTGGATTTCTTCTTGATTTCCTCTCCGTAGAGGTTGGATATCTTGGATAGTAGACTTCCGCGGACAGCTAATCTTGAAAAATCTTGTCTTCCGGATGGATTCCGCGTCACAATCTATCATCTGCCTTATTATCAAATAATTTCTCCCATTACAACATTCAAAAAGCCATAAAGAAATACACTTCACCTAAAATTCCAAATCGACCTGAGCCAGAAACCCTCCCACCTGCTTTATCCACGGCCTATCTTCCATATATTCAAAATATAACAGATCGAATTTCCAAAATCCTCAAAAAACATAATATTTCTACCCGTTTTTCCACACTTCCAAAATTATCTCACTTTTACAAACCTATTAAAGATCCCCTTCCTCCTCTCCACTCAGAAGGTGTTTATAGTATTCCCTGTTCTTGCGGTAAAGTCTACATTGGTGAAACAGGTCGTACAGTAGCTACTCGTGTGAAAGAACATGTGCGCTGTACAAGACTTCGTGACACCAGTAGATCTGCACTTGCGGAACACAAGTTTAACACAAATCATCGAATCCTACTAAAATCCTAGTCCGAGCCCCAAACTTCTATCAGCGAAAAATCCTTGAAGCTATAGAAATCCTAAAACATCCGAATAATCTGAACCGTGACTCAGGATATTACCTTCCCAACATTTGAAAACCCATCCTCGGAAATTCCACTTCGCACATGATCGCACAACGGCAGGGTCAGGTGCCGGAACGAAGTTAACCACCGGAACAAAGGCAGTGAACTATGTAGCGTGAAAGATTTTTCCTACAATAAATACGGCTACAGAAACCAGTAGAACCAATTTCAGTTCAAGCCTCTAGCCTGCCCTGAAGATGCCACCTGTAATGGTTGGCGAAACGTCGGCATCAAGTCGAGGTATTGTGACGCGGAATCCATCCGGAAGACAAGATTTTTCAAGATTAGCTGTCCGCGGAAGTCTACTATCCAAGAAGTGGGATATTGTTTAGTATATTATTTATGTTTTTCCTTTCTACCAATCGCCCGTTCTTGTGTTGCACCTTGCATTTATAATTCACCAATTGTACGACCATGGTATTTTATCGAATCACATCCAAGTCGAATCCAGTCAATGACATATTAATGAGACATCACAACAAAGGGATTTTAGACTTTTCTTGCTTCGGGGCAACGGCGAAGCATTCTCATCAATCTGAAGATGTCGCTGAGCGGTGAAATAATTAATAATCAATATATTGTAAGCGAAATGTAGTCGCATTTCTGATTGGTAGATCATGACATAATTTCGTTTTCAGTCGTAATACGGAGCAATAATGTTTAGTAATCTCGGTAAAAACGGTTGATTATATCGAAACGTGAGGCGTAGTCGTCAGGAGTTTGGTATATTTTCCTCCTTCAATAAAAACTGAATATGATTATTTCAGATAATTGCGTCCTCTATCGAATAGTTTTCAACTTTGAGAGAAATACGTAACTTTAGAATTGGTAAATGTTATATATTATCCTGTAACATCCAATTGACAAGCTGTCATTTATAATACAGTAAAGAAATATAACAATAACAAATTGTTTTGACTGTTGGGGCTAGCAGCAATTTTGTACGCTAGCTGTAATGTAATCATAACTTATCCAGAATGTCTCTCTACTGTAACAAATGGAATTCAGGTTTATGGTATAGAACATGTGAGTAAAGAAGATTAGTTGTACTTGAATAAGCGGTTCAAAATCGAAAAGAATGGCAGTATTCTTTTCGATGAGTTACACAAATAGAGGCTATTTCAAGAATAACGATTTTATATTAAGTAAAAAACATTTTGAGGTGTTATAATATAATAATAATAACAACAATTAGTTGAGAATAAGTTATACATGTGTACTTGGCTCTTTAAAACTGGAGAATATATCAAACCCAATTATGTTTTGATACCGGACCGCATTTTTTTAATTTGAAATTTTATTTCAACTTATTTTCAGAGTTAAATCAATCATCAAACCCAATATAAACTAATTTATATTATATGTTAAGTTATCAATTATTCTATATTAAAGAAGGTTACTCCAAAAAACCTTAAGAGAATATACCTAGCCTACAGAAACAAAACTAAAATTAGGTTAAACAGTCGATATCGGCAAAATTGATGGAGCTAACTAAGGAAATTGACTTGATATCACAATTGAAATCTGTAAATACTTATATATATTAGGCTGTGCCAAAAAAAAGCGATATTTTTTTATTTCGCTCTTCTTCGAGTATATCATTCCCCGTTCAAAACATTCAGGTCCCCCAAATTTGAAACAAATCAGCTAATATTTAGAGGTGCATCAAGCCCAACACGTGTTTTTGAAGTTTTTCCTCAATCTTTGAGAGGTTTCATAGCACTGTTCTACAATAACGGGATGTTTGACACTTGGGAGACATCGTTACATTCAAACATTTTTTGACACCAGGAACATATTTTTCTTAGCGGGTTAGAAGGGGTGGAATGGATTTGGTATCACATTAAGTAGCATCACACTAAAGGGAAGATTCTAACCTTTTTAGAACGCAATGATTCATCTATTTTCGACTAAACGCAACCGAGTTATGGCGCTCTGAATTTTTGCCATTTTTGGTGCATTTTCAAGTGGTGCGTTTTGTCACTCGAGTGTAGATTATCATAACTGAATGACGATTTCCTCTGAAATTATCAATTCAATTAATGCTATGTGATACTAAACTACGTTGAAAGAGCATATGACGCATCACGAGCCTAAAAATATGAAGTTATATAAGTTGAACGTTTTTAGGCCTTAAAAAAATGGTTCTTTTCGCCAATATATCTGTGGGATAGTGGATGTGGCGACTGAAATGCATTAAATACTTTGTGTTTGAATATAATAATGTCTCTCAAGTGTCAAACATTCCATTATTGTAGAACAGTGTTATGAAACCTCTCAAAAATTGAGGAAGAACTTCAAAAAACACGTTTTGGGCCTGATGCACCTCTGAATATTAACCGATTTGTTCCAAATTTGGGGAACCTTAATGAATTTGAACGGCTCGGAATGTATACATGTATAATATGATTGTATAAGGATTGTTATAGGTTCTCAATGAATTCACTGAACAAGGAAATGTGGATGTACATCAGGGAATCAGTGCCACTTTGTCCAAAATAGTTGTACATTTGACCGAGATGTTTAAAGGAAGAAGCTTTATCTTCAATCCACGCTCCTTTTCAGCAAGTAATTGGACTTAGGTATGTATACATATTATATTATATAAAGTTAAAGGTAGGAAACAAATAAATGTGTCCAAATAGTCCTAGATTATCTGACGCATATCAACGAAGGGAAGAGAAGAAGCATATCTTCAAAAAAATACTCTAAAATGACAGTTCTAAGATTCACATACTAACATAATGTATAACATTGATTAACGTAATAATGTGATGTTGATCAGATAACGTTCCAGCAGTTCTTATCTATTATAAAGCATGCATATCAGATGTTATTCTCTTAACATCCGTAGTTGATGATCTCCTGTGATTTTCTAGTAGATATATATTTTATATCTTATGATGTAGATATCTCAATTTATATACTATGTTTTATACAGGAGCGGGTTAATATTTCCATTTGAAAATGGTCAATGCTCGTTTAGTATTCTGACCGACTCAGGATGCGAATTTGCAAGAAAGAACTCAATTGTCTCGAGAGAGAGAGAGAGAGAGAGAGAGAGAGAGAGAGAGAGAGAGAGAGAGAGAGAGAGAGAGAGAGAGAGAGAGAGAGAGAGTCAGGTTCCACAGATGGTACGTTAGGTGAACAAGCGGTGAGAAAATTGATGGAATATGTGAGGGATAAAGATGTATTTATTTGCTATGACCGATTTATCACATCTGTCAATATAACGAAGTCTTACGTGTATAGTCAACAGAAAAAAACATGTCGAAGAATAATACAGCTCGTGGAGAAATGCTAAGCTTGGGCAACGACCAGGGATCGATTGGTTAGATTTGGATGAACATGTACAAGAGAAGTGATGATACAGAGTCATATGGACAAAGCAATTGGAATTGAAAGAACTGCCAAAGATGGGACTAAAATGACTTGCCCTGAAGCCATACACTCTCATAATGCTTATATAAGTGGTTTGGATCTATCCGATCAACTAACGCTGTATGGCGTTGATCGCAAGTTCGCATGAGATGCATGGATCATTTGCAAGAACGTTCGTAACCACTTTTGACATATTTAGTTAATCTTGCAGAGCAACTAATTGGAGCCGGAAGTGCGAACGCAGGTTTTGTCCGCAAAATATCTTTTGGTGAATGAACACTCTCTTCTATAAACCTTATCAATGTGGGAGAACATCTACCTAATATTTCAAGAACTGGAAGATGTCGAGAATGTGTCTAACGAAACATCGAAAAACTGTGTTGTAGTATGCTCCGCATGTAACGCACTTCTGTACAAATATTGCTTTGCACTCTTGAAAAAATGAAAAATAAATTATTTCCAGATGTGGTTTAATTTTACTATTGGGACCAATATAATTCATCCATTAGTACTACTGGGAAATGTAACCCACTTTGTAATTTGTTTTCGTTATTAATAAAAATAAGTCAGGAATGTCATTGTCTTTATATACAGAAACATAGACAAAGTTTTGGTTCTCCAGGTTGATCAGTGACAACACGTCATTAGTCCCAGACAGTTAATACAGGTGTTGTCATTGTCCATCGTGAAGAACGAAAACTTTGTCTATTACTTCTAACACGACATGTGTTTGTGTCTCACTATGCATACAGTAATATAGTTAAAATATATGAAAAAATTGATAATTTTTGCAAAAAGAATTGAAATTCCAGGAGAAATTGTTTGTTGGGGCAATGGCATCCAAGCGAACCAGGAAGGGTTAAGTGTTCAGTTAATATTATTGCATCAAAAAATAACTTACAAATACTATATAGTGATTTAAGATTTATCTAATTTTATAGTGAAAATTTAATCTGACCCCTGCATACTTTATTCATGTAATTACCATTACATTTCCGTTTTCTGCTAATTTTTAAGTATTTCGATTGTCATTTTCAGACCAAGATACGCAACCCCGCATACAAATCGGGGGGCACGGCAGTGCTCCCGCCAAGTCGAGCGGGAAGCAAACACTGCCGTACCATCCTTTACTGGAACCATTTCGCCGCATTTTCAGGCCCCTATTTGAGAACCTCTGGATAAGACCAGAACGCAGAAATTCGTCATCCAGTAAGCTATAAAATCACATACTCAAAATAAAAAATTTCAAGTCGGTAGGTCATTTAGTTCCGAAGTTAAGCGAAAGCAAAGTTTCGCATTTATGACACTCACTCACTCACTCACTCATGATCATCAGAATATGAGTAGTACTTCCCATAAACTCAGAGAGCTGAAATTTAGTACAGAGTCAGGGAGTCAGGGTTTAATGGCCACATAAAGGGAAAAATATAAAAACTAGGATAATCGAAGATCTGGAGTACCTGGTGACCCTTATTTGAAAACACAAGAGCCCAACCAAACTATTAAAGATCGACATACCGCCTTTACAAAAAATATTCAACTTTGTTTGCCTCTTCATTTGATGTGAAAAATCGAAGGTCTGATGTATCTGATGAAGAACCCTCAGCTTGTCTCAGCTGTATTAGAGATTTGGTAATGCCCCCTTCTACTATTGGTACATAAAAGAATGCCGTGAATTTGATTCACGAATTATTGCCTATTAAGTCAAAATTTGAGATCATACCCCGGGCATACGTGTACAGAGAACAATTCCCAATCTGTGTGGCGTATGCCCTAACAATTCACAAGAGCCAAGGTCTAAGTTTAAAAAATGCCCTCATGGACATTGGCACCTCCATATTCTCTTGTGGCCAAGCCTACGAGGCGCTTTCACGAGTAACCAATCTTCATGGGGTGCACCTCATATTGACTTCAAGAGTATAAAAGCTCAAGCTTCAGCGATCACCGAATACAACCGGCTTAAGCGTAAATACCGCGCCGATCTTTCAGAAATTAAACCGTCTAAACCGTCTAAAAGAATGAATAATGAACGCGAATGGGCAATACAAAAAACTGTTGCTACTGTACAAAAATCAGAACCGGAAAAAAAAAGAAAGATTTGTAATAATAAAAAAACTACTCCTAAAAAGAAAAAAAAATGTGTCAAATAAGAAAATCTAATGGAATAAATCAATATGCCAACGTTTCTTCAAAAAGAAGTGAAATCCCCCCAAAAACATTCTGTAAAAAACTAGCCAAGTCTCGATGGAGCTGCTTGTTTATCTCTAAAAAGTAATGAAATCTAGACAAAGTCGTGCCAAGTCTAAGGTTCCTTACTGCGATTTCTTTATTATTATTTTTAATGTTGTGTGACTTGGCCGTTGAATGGTACACAAGGGTACAAAACCAGGTGCTCCATGACACCATTGCACCAATCTGTCGCCAGAACCGCTACCCATTGACGATGGAAAATTACCACTTGGAAAACGTTGATTCAATAACCAGTCAATTGTAGGCTTGATAAAGCTGCGTATTTCAATAATACTTATGTGTAGGCGAGCCTGAAACAAACAGTATAAACAATTATTTCCACTACAGAAGGACTTCTAATCATTGATAGAAGCCTGTCTGTACGTCTATTTTATGTTAGATCGGTGGTCGATTTGACGCTCCAAAAAGAAGAGAGCAGAAGTCAGCATTGTCAATGCTGAATGCATGTGTTGCACAATCAACAACAGCCTAAAATGAGACACTAGCGTCCAATTACCAATACCAGTATGGGCTATTATCTCGCTTTACAAACATAGGTAGTTACAACAGATAACATTACGTGTAAACAAAATTGACTTGTACACAATAACGTATAAAGAATGTTCAACGGCCAAGTCACACAACATTAACTATAATAATAAAGAACGACTTTGTCTAGATTTCATTACTTTTTAGAGATGAACAAGCAGCTCCATCGAGACTTGGCTAGTTTTTTACAAAATGTTTTTGGTGGGATTTTGTTTACAAGAAACATCTCGGTAACTGCCATTTTCAAACTCTTAAAGACTGCATCACTTGTAGATACTAATGATGCTAATCATACGCACATATTTTTAGTTGTAGCTTTAAAGATACATCTTACTTCGATTACTTAAATCTTCATTGCAAACAAAAATGTTACTCCGCTCTACTTTTATCTACTAATTATAATATCAAGGATAATCGAGTACTGTACCTACTGATAATTTCTCATCGAATCGATATTGCATCCAAGGTTACTATTGTCTGAAATTGAATTTGATAATAATTACAACTGATGTAGGAGGTCGATAAAACTTCAGACCAAAGGCGATATTCATTTCAAAACGAAATTTCTCATTCATCCTCGAAATTGGATGGTAACTTATGATTGAAATGAATATTTGAAACCCGTGGAGCGAATAATATACGGTTCATATAATACATGAGAAGATGTACATGTGACCTAGTTTCGTTCTTGAATACATTCTTGTTATTAATTTTTCTGGAAATATGTCCATTTAATAATAAATTATGGATCAATTTCTGGAAGATACCAGACAGATCATCTTTTAATCAGAACAATAGATAATGTTGCTTTCCTTCTAACGCTAGAAATAACAATAATAACACATAATATATTTTTTAAATTCTTGGCTGTTTGTTACATTTTATAACAAGTTTTCCAACTACGTCTTCATTTCCTGTATGTGATGAATATGTACTTTAAACAAAAGTTGGTAGTTTTTTTCGGAACTCGAGGAATCCGGAATGTTTGAGAACATTTTATTCTTACCTGAGGAACCTATACCTTGAAGTGTACATTGTTCATTACCCATTTCTATTTAATATATACAACCAGCCAAAACTTCTGAAAAGATTTAATTACTAGCTCCGTAACTTATGTGTACGATGATATGATGGGTCAATCCAAAATGACTTAGCATATTCGATTCATTACAGAGGGGCGGGCGGATACATATCTAGAGAATTTTATACATAGTCCGCCAACTAAGATATCATCTACAGTATAATCATGTCATTAGATATATTATTATATTTTCGAAACGTCAAAAACAATATCAGCTTTATTCTTAGTAATATTATAAGAAACAAAATACCAATTCCTTTCATTTTCAGCAACTTTACATTCCTCTAATAGACTAGGAGCCAGAGCGATATTGCTGGTCTAAACATTAACCCGATAGCACTTTGGTTTATCTTTAGAGGACGGTTCAATGACCAATTCATCTCGCAGACCGAATTTTCCCCGGCTGCTAGATCTCGAGATACAGCATCCGCATTTTCTTATACACATCCACCATGTGCCATCATTTTTTATCGTGTCCGTTTATCAGGTCGACCAGTTAAAATTGAACTTAAAATTGACTTCAAGTTAACCCCCCCAAATCTGGTAGAAAATGTTCATTGGTATTGGCAATAATTGTTAACATATCCTATGCCATCAAAATTTATCGGTCCATTTCCGAGTAATTGGCTATTATTTGAACCAAAAATGTTTCCCTTTTTCATTTTGTGGATAAAACTTGCGGGTTACAAGGTAACATGATGGCACTATGTTAAATAACTTTATTGGATGTCAAATAAAGATTTAAAATTATTGCCATCACTCCTTGCCTATTTCAACCCCCAAAACCCTCTAAAACCACCCCACGGAAAAATATGAATCATATGATAAATGAGTCAATTATTGAGACTCTGGCTGGGTTTAAAATCGAAACGGCTCTTTTTTATTTATTTTTTTCATTCTGCCGGATGATTTTATGGAGTTTTGGGGAGTTGAAATAGGCAAGGAGTGATGGCAATAATTTTAAATCTTTATTTGACCTCCAATAAAGTTATTTACAATGGTGCCATCATGTTACGTTGTAACTCGCAAGTTTTATCCACAAAATTCAAGTTTCAAGTTTCAAGTTTATTTCAAATTATTTTCAAATTACATTTATAATTTTACATGTATCTGTGGCACTTGAGAAAATCTCGTGCTGTGCCAACATTTCATTCTGTACTAAAACTTTTTATATATGTCTTGTTTCCAATTGTAGTACCTACTTATTATGTAAGAAAAAAAAATTTAGGTTGAAAGATAAAAGATAAAATATAGAATACAAAAATATGCAAATTCATAAATATGGTGGAATGATGTCGGCTTTTATTTAAGTAATGAGCTTAATAAATTGTAATTTTGTATAATGTATAATTTAGTTTGAATTTTAAATTGTGTTTTAGTAGCGCTCTTCAATTTGACAGGTAGTGAATTGTACAATCTTATACCAATAAAGTCTTTTCTTTTCTGACAAATAGTTTTATTAAATTTTTGGTATTTATATTCTTTATTCTGTATGGCTCTAGTTGTGTAGGGATGATTTAGTCTTGCAGTATTATTTTGTTTATGTATTGACTGGATTACTGAGAACATATATAGACTTTTGATATTTAGTAATGATTCTTGTATAAATATAGGTTTAATGCTTGTCCTTGCGGGGATCGAAACAATTATTCTAATCACATAATTTTGTATAATTTGTAATGGTTTCAAGGAGTAATTATATGCAGAGCCCCAAACATTCACACCGTAAGATAAGATTGATACAACCAGACTGTTATAAATAGTCAATAAATTTTTCTTATTTAGTATGCTCCTGAGGGAATAAAATCTACATATGAGTTTTTTTGCTTTTTTTGATAGAAAATCGATATGGTTTTCCCATTTAAGATATTTGTCAAAAAATATTCCCAAATACTTTATAGAATCTGATTGATCAATTACATCTGTGGAGTTTTCTATTTTTAAGGGTTCCAAGATGGGTGGCTGTCCTGCTTTCGTTGGCGAAAATGCTATAAATTTAGTTTTGGAATTGTTCAATTTCAAATTGTTTGCATCCAACCAATTTTTTATATCATTCATAGCTGATTGTGCTCTATCCCAAGCCTCGTTCCAGGTTGCGCCCTCACATATTACAACTGTATCGTCTGCATAAGACAATATTGTGTAATTTCCAAGTGAAAGAGAATTATTGTTGAATATAAGAAAGAGTGTTGGCCCTAATATCGTCCCTTGAGGTATGCCGGTTTTAATTATTTGTCTAAAGCTTAGGGTGCTATCTATTCTGACTTGTTGATGTCTTTCTGCTAAGTAATTTTCTATTAGTTGAAGCACACAACCGCGAATACCTATGTGTTCCAACTTTTTCAATAATTTTGCATGCATCACTGTGTCGAATGCTTTTTGAAGGTCAAGAAAAATGACAATGGTTTTTTTATCAACATTGAAATTATCTAATATGTGCGAGGTTAACGTCTGTACAGAGTCTGTTGCACTTATCCCTGCACGGAAGCCAAACTGATTATGTGATAAAATCGAATTTTTTTATAGAAATGCATTGATTCTACTGTTTAAACATTTTACCATTATTTTTGATATATTGTTCATTAATGATATTGCTGTTTTAAAGATAGGCACTATGATACTCTCTTTAAATTGTGTCGGAATGATAGAGGTTTCAAAAATTGTATTTATTATATGTTCTAACGGTTTACTTATGTAAGATTTCAAAAGTTTCAAAATTTTCATATGAATACCATCCTTGCCTGGAGCAGTCGAATTCCTCAAGTTAGTTATAATTTTTTCAATTTCTACATGGTCTACTGGTTCCAAAAACATAGATACTCTATTTTTACTACTCCCATTTGTGATTAAGTGTGCAGAGCTTTCATTCTCGGTGTTGCAATTAGCAGTGAGTTTTTCTCCTATATCCGTGAAATAATTATTGAACATTTCTGCAGTTTGCTGGGGATTGTTTATAATTGTGTTATTATTAACAATTTTGTTTATTTGTGCTGTTGTATTCTTTTTAGGGTTATTTGTGATCTCGTTTATTATTTTCCAAGTTTTTTTATAATTTTGTGAAACATTTTTGGTCCAAATAATGGCCAATTACTCGGAAACGGATTGATAACTTTTGATGGAATAGGGTATGTTAACAATTGCCAACACCAATGAACATTTTCAACCAGGTTTGGGGGGGTATACTTGCAATCCATTTTTGGTTCAATTTTAACTGGTCGGCCTGATAAACGGACACGATAAAAAATGATGGCACATGGTGGAAGTGTATAAGAATGGCATGCTTTTCAAGTAATCGCAACTTGGAAAGGATAACCTCCGGTCAAAAAAAATGCGGGTGCTGTATTTCGAGATGTAGCAGCCGGGGAAAATTCGGTCTGTGAGATTAATTGTTCATTGAACCGTCCTCTAACGATAAACCATAGTGCCATCGGGTTATTGTTCAGACCATCAATATCGCTCTGGTTCCTAGACTATAATGAGAGTGGAAACGAAATAGCCGATGAGCTTGCTAAACTAGGGGCCAAAACATTAATAACCAGCGGTGGACATCTCGAAGGGTAACATCAAAAAGACGATACACTGCTGGGTCAGATCAGAACAGTCGAAAAAGTTACACGAAGTAAATGGTAGCAAACAGTCTAAAGTACTGATTAGATCTTATATTAGAGACGACTGGTCTCAACAAGCGAGTGAGATGGTTGAAATCGATGACGAACTGCCAACACAGTTACTAACGGGGCATGGACCGTTTAAGTACCATTTCCACAGAATGAATCTGATCGATTCACCATTCTGCAGGTGGTGCAAAAAAAACGCAGAGCACTCTCCGTAGAGATATGGGACTAGATCTAGAAACTAGATACGAGGACGGTGCTAAGCCACCTATATGAACATCATGTCTTGACTGGGTGTTGAATAGGTGACTTTTCGCTCATCTCCAGTCCTTGGTGAACGCACTTCAGTGGGAGCCGCTCTACTAAGGTGATATCGGGTGCAAAGGGCCTTGACCTAGGCAGGAAGAGACCTCCCGCCCCCTACTTCAATAATAAATAATTTTCAATGGAACATAATTTTTAATTCACGAGTTTCGACTATCACTAACATCAGAAATTTGCTTTTATTAGGTACTTAACTTTGATAAAACTGGAATATAATAAAAATTTTAATTAAATAGACAAATAATAGGTTGCCGGAGATATTTCTAATTGTTCTATTTAGGCATTTTGTGTAAGATATATTAGGCCGTCAGATGAATTCGTTTTTGAAAGAATGCCAAACTACAAATATTTCGCCAAATACTCATTCCTTTTTAATTTTTTTGGTTCGAAAGTCTAAGCGGCAACGTTATCGCAGGTTAGTTTACAAATTTTGTGTATATTTTTTGTAATACTAGTTAAGTACGTTATTTGATTTTGTAATTGATTGATTTTCCTTGGCCATGTACACGTTTTATTAAAATAAAATATATTGAAATTTGGCATTTGAGGAAGTACGGGGATTGCTTATAGTTCGCGAAATGTGATCTTAATCGACTCAAACACATTCCGAAATAGAGCATGGTTCCGAAACCTTTTATTATTTGGCTATGCTCATTTCGCCAACTTAGTAGCTATTCATTTTGGCGAATAAAAATCCATTCCAGTTTTAAATTTGGAATAACATATATGGAAAAACTATTTATGACAACAAAATAATAAAATTTTAATTTTCGTTGAACATAACATGACTAAATTGCGTCATTTCGGTTGGGATAGTCTCAGTGGCCCAGGTGAGATAATAGATACAATTTATGGGGGAATGCTTAATTACCAATACATTTATAAAAATATCACCAAAGTTGGCAGTTTGCAGGTGATCATCATCTCGTTACAAGTGTTGGTGAAACTATTCCATGTTAACAGCATATGGAAACTGACCCTGAGTTGTTTATTACAAAAAAGCAAACTTACTCGATTCAAATAAAGGCTTGTCGTTGCAAAATGAAACTACGCAGGTCACCGATAAAGCTATTCTGAAGTTTCTAACTTTCATTTTGTGAACAACTGCTTCCTCAAAACTATCATAGTGATAATAGTTACTGTTTGCAAAATGCGAATGCAGTTAAACAGCAGAAGATTGATAGGTTCTTTGATAAGCTATTTTGAATAACAGTGCTATCCTTAAAATCTGTTGGAGAAGTAAGTTTAACACAATATTGAAATGTTTCAAACAATAAATGAATAAGCAAAACGATATATTATTTCTTAATAATCGATGATTTTATAACATCCTGGCATTTTCAAATGGATACTCCATGTAAAGTTTCAGATTTCGTAGTCAACTAAATCATACATCATCAACAAGCTCGCCAAAATCAACTGAAAGATCGAAAATTGACAAAAAATAATAAAACAATGTCGAATCAATCGTACGAAAATTCTGAACATGAAACTGTATGTTGTTCGTTTGAGTGGGGTTGTAAGAACACTCACCACCTCCTAGAACACTATTGTACATACAATGTGCAACATGATTACAGTCAAGTGGAATTATCCCATAAACAATTGGAATTATTTTATGGTCTTCTCATCTGATATATTGTGATCCCTTCCAAAAATAGCTATCAAGTGTGTTGATTCAAATAGAACCTGCATATTATTCAATTTCTCGATTGCACATGTATCATCACATTATTGTGATGAAGTATGTCATTATAATTTTTATTAGTTACTAGCTGACCCGGCAGACTTCGTACTGCCTCAATCGATAAATAAAAGACCTGAACTTTGTATAAAATAATCTTAAAACAAACAAAACGAATCCGTATTTAATAAAAAAGCATTTTTTGAATGAAGCATGAAGTTTTATTATTTTCGACACATCATGTTGCTTACTTACAAAACAGAGTTTTCCTGAAATACTGGCTATTTATAAGGTTTAAATTTGATATTGACAGACACACACTGTTATGATACAGTCTGTTAATCAATTTAAAGCTTTCTCATAAACCATATTTTTTGTTTTGTTTTGTGGTGCGTAAATAAACAAAGAAGACGGTTTTCCGGCATTTAGTTCATCAGCAACAGTTGATCGGGAATAACTGAAAGAGTCTGACGAAAATCACCTGACAACAGAATCATGGTCCCACCAAAAATATTTTGGTTGTTACCAAGATCTTTCAACGTTCTGTCCAGTGCCTCCAGTGACGTCTTATGGGTCATTGTGCATTCATCCCAAACAATGAATTTGCATATATTAGCACATTACTTGGAATCACTATCACAAAGGATCACCAAAGTCAAAGTACGGAAAGTTCTCGCTCACTCATAGATATCGTAACACAATATCGTAATACTTTTTTCCGTGTTCTGAAGTGCGACAGGATGGATTGACATATTAGTTGGTTGTCAAATCTAATGTCAAATATTATGGTTGCGTTCAGAAATTCAATTTGTGACAAAACTTAATATTTAACAATCTATAAAACAAAATAATCTGATAGATTAACAACTGAAGTTAGCTAAAATTAAGTTTCGCGAAGCCCACCAAATTGAAAATCAGT
Organism: Endomychus coccineus; assembly: GCA_958510875.1. Taxonomy (NCBI): domain Eukaryota; kingdom Metazoa; phylum Arthropoda; class Insecta; order Coleoptera; family Endomychidae; genus Endomychus; species Endomychus coccineus. The sequence continues at coordinate 112,377,184 of OY294069.1, forward strand.
ACGACTAATGACCTATTACATTTTGTGACTATACAATTTGTTCGCATTCGCGATATTGAGTTTCGGAACGCGACATTAGATCCTCCAACGCGCACTATTTTGATAGATATGATTGAATTTGAACTTTGTGCAGCGGTAATAAATTGCAAATTGACTCTTTGGAGTTAGGAACACACCTACATTTCTTAGACAACAGTGAGTGATAATAATTTAATATGAACTTTATTGAATGGCAGTAAAGTTCAAATTGACTCTACATTTTATTCAGAAAACGTTTATATGGGAAAAAGAAAAGGGCTGTTTTTAGGGTTTTCCCGGCAATTATTCGAATTTTTCTCACCTTTTAAACCTTCCCTAGACCTCCACGAACATTTCAAGACCAAGATAAGATAAATCCGTTCAGTCAATAAAGTTCAAATTGACTACATTTTATTTAGAAAACGTTTATATGGGAAAAAGAAAAGGGCTGTTTTTAGGGTTTTCCAGGCAATTATTCGAATTTTTCTCACCTATTAAACCTGCCCTAGATCTCCACGAACATTTCAAGACCAAGATAAGATAAATCCGTTCAGTCAATAAAGTTCAAATTGACTACATTTTATTTAGAAAACGTTTATATGGGAAAAAGAAAAGGGCTGTTTTAGGGTTTTCGCGGTAATTAATCTCAATTTTTCTTACCTTTTAAACCTTCCCTAGACCTCCACGAACATTTCAAGACCAAGATAAGATAAATCCGTTCAGTCAATAAAGTTCAAATTGACTACATTTTATTTAGAAAACGTTTATATGGGAAAAAGAAAAGGGCTGTTTTTAGGGTTTTCCCGGCAATTATTCGAATTTTTCTCACCTTTTAAACCTTCCCTAGACCTCCACGAACATTTCAAGACCAAGATAAGATAAATCCGTTCAGCCGTTCTCGAGTTTTAGCGAGACTAACGAACAGCAATTGATTTATATATATATATAGATTCGAAAATTTCTTAAGATAATTGAGAAATAGTAACAAAAAGCAATATAATTAAATATAAATTCTCGGGTAATAGGGCACACTAACACGCATATTCACTATTATCGTCTTTACGTACGTTGTTTCGGTATGACGACCTTCAGTAGTTGTATGAAAAATAAACACCGTCTATAACAGGATTTCTTAAAAATAATTGGCGTCCTCATCGCATTAATTTCTATTAAAAATGTCTATGCCGTGAAAACCAACAGAACCACGAGTAATCGAAATTTTAACAATCAAATATATGAATATGTATTAAAAAACCTGCAAAGCAATATTTAGTGATTGGAGTAATCTCATGAATACGCTCAAGCTCAAGCATCCACTTTCAAACCAGATGTTAAAGATTTTTCAGGTAATAGGAAAAGGTTGTCAGACCTTACGACGAAATATTTGTTTTTCAGTATATAAAATGTATATTTTAGATACACATTTATAATTCTTAGTAATTACCTCATATATTATTAACATCTGGTTTGAAAGTGGATACTTGAGAATATTAGAGTTGTTTTGTCAGTCTAATTTTCACAATTCATGAGATGATTCAATCACTATAAAAAGATTACTTTGCAGAGGTTTTTTGATACATATTCATATACTTAGTACATTAATGTGTTATAATCTTGATTACTCATGATTTTGTTCGTCCCGGCGACGTAAGCATTTTTGATTGAAATTGATGCGATAAGGACGCTTTATGCTTGATATAATTATTTTTTTTAAATCACGTTTTAGATAGAGATTATATTTGATACGCGTTCTGATGATCGTCGTGAGACCGAAACGTACGTAAAAACGAAAATAGTAAGCATATGTATAATGGGTCAAGAATCATTATTAACATGCAATATATTCGAATCACACAAACAAGAATTAATCTAGGTAATATATGGAGTCGTCGAAATCATTGAAACCTCAAGCAATAATGAAAATCAATAATAATTTCAACTACAACTAACTTACATAGATAAGTTTGTTCCATTTAAATGCACATGAGAAGTGTTTTGAGTTCCACTAAGCAAGTTTAGAATTTCAATAAGGCCTATAATTTTACTGGTTGAAGTTTCGTTCAGATCTTCTGGTAGGGGATGTGTCTTACCCATCATCTCAGATCTGATTCTTTCTCAATCAGGGCATTCAACAGAACGTGTTCAGCCGATTATCCTCAAAACATGGTCCACAATGAGCGTACCTATTTTACTAAGCCGGGCCTTCGTATATAAACCGATTAGAGTACGTAGATTTAACCTGCTTTGCTCTAGTATTTATTTGCGCTCTTGTTCTCGAATTCCCAGAATTCTATTCCGTTCCATAATGCCTGCTTGTGGCCTGACAGTAGTTACTTGCATGAGCCCCTATGTTGCCCACTTGACCTCTCTCCCCAAATAAATATGAAGAGTAGGTAGGTCAAGTAGGATTTCTACAGCAACCCTTGGTGTGGAGTGAATAATGACTCCAGTAAAGGTCAGCTATGCTTGTCTTTGTAAGCTAGTGTGCTTAGCTCTGGTAGTTGGCTGTGATTCTTTCGACCACCATACTATAGAGCCTTACGTTAATAAGGGTCTGAGAACCATGACGTACAGCCAGTATATTTGTCCACCGCCCTGTGGACACACACCACTTCGCATGCAGCCTTAAAACTGAGTGCCTCCCCCTATAGAGATGTTAGTACGTTTCTGTTTTCGAGCATGGCTCGAATCCACTTACTTATGGTTGGTTCAACCCCTCTAGCAGTGGTTGCTGTATGAAATGATGCAGGTAATGCATTATTGAATGCTCATGCGATATCTAGGAAGAAACCCACCGCGACCTCCTTACATTATAGAGATGTGATGATTTTTCCAGGTTGTTAAGTACGAGTTGATCTGCCCGTCTGGTATGCATACTGGGGGAGACTGAGGGGGTGATCGCTTAGAACGCAACTCTTAATGTGTCGATTCAATACCTTCCCCAGACTTTTCAGCACAAACGATGTCAGGCTAATAGGTCTGAGTGATTTGGGGCATAGGTCTTCCGGACTATTTTTGTTAAATATACCACCCTAATCATCGACCTGCTGGAAGGTATGTGATTCCATGCCATATTGGCTTTGAATATGATTATTAGAAAGAGTAGTAGAATCTCCAGTTCGTTTTGAAGCCGAGCTGGAAATATTCCGTCCTCGCCTGGCGTTTTAAATGGTTCAAAGGATTTGATTAATCAATCGTTATTGCTGTAACTATGTTTTTGGTAAGCATCAAGTCCTCTCGGTTGGGTCACATGAATCGACCCACCGGGATTGGTGTTTGCTGGTCCAGAATCAGACTACCTGGGAAGTGATTTTCCATCAGGAGGTCTATGGTTTGTTTTACTTAATGACGGTGAATTAAATTTCGCACAAATTTGTATTAATGTTTACGATACCTCTGTTTGGTAGTTTCCAAGTTATAAAGATTTTTTGTTGACATCGAGGAAATTCATTTTCGCATAATTTGTCAGGGGAATGAAAAATGTCATGATTTACAAATTTCTCCTTGTTGATTTATTGTTGTGTAGTTTGACAAGAAGTTACAAATTATGGACAATAAAAGTTATTGAAATCTAGATTTAATGAATTTATTTTGTATTTATGGAGATTTTATCAAAATAGAGAACATAGTCTAGGAGCTAGAGCGATAAGGTGGGCCTGAAAGAATACACCTTGGTACTACTGTATATTGGTGGAGAAAGGTTCGATGTACAATAGCTCTCACAGGCCAAATCGTGTATTGTCAGGCGTTTCCAATCTACAGCCACCTCAAATGGACTTTTTTATTGCATGAACCCTTTTTCGGAGTTGTTGTATATTGAAAAAAATTTAATTCTTATACATTTGCACCTAGTGCCAAGGTTTCTTATCGAGACAATTTCTTGGAGCTGGCCTGCTAATTTAGAAGGCTAAATGGAATGCACGAACACAGTTTCTAACCTAGTAGAAAATGTTTGTTTTTATTGACCATTATGTAGACCAAAACTGAACTTTCTGATCACTTTACGGTCAAAACGTGTGCATTGCGACCAAATACCTTGGCACCGTGTCAAATGCGTTAACTTGGTGTCAAAGAATAACCAATATGAGTGCAAATGTTTTTTCACCAATATAACCCCTCTCTCAACCCCGAAAACCTTCCACAAAAAATCAGTAATTTTAATATTTACCCGCTGTCGGAGTCTAAAAAATTGTGTAATTTATCAAATCAAATTTATTGATATATTGCTGATTTTTTGGGGAGGAGATTTTGGAGTTGAGGGAGGGGTTGTATTGGAAAAAAAACATTGGCACTCATATTGGTTATTCTTTGTCAACAAATTAACGTATTTGAAACGGTGCCAAGGTATTTTGTCGCAATGCAGCCATTTTAGCCGTAAGGTGGTCAAATGTTCATTTTTGGTCCAAATAATGGCCAATTACTCGAAAACACATAGATAAAAATCTTTGGCATGTGTTTTTTCAACAACTGGCAATAATAACAAATATTTTCCACCAGATTAGACAATGTGATAGTGCAATCCATTTAGCCTACTAAATTAACTGGCCAGCGCCAAGAAATTGTATCGATAAAAAACCTTGGCGCTAGGTGCAAATGTATAAGGATTACATGCTTTTCAATATACAACTCCGAAAAAGGGTTCGTGCAATAAAAAAGTCCAAAATTTGAGGTGGCTGTAGCTTGGAAACGTCTGACATGACAATACACGATTCGACCTGTGAGACCTATTGTACATTGAACCTTTCTCCACCAATATAAAGTAGTGCCAAGATGCATTCATTCAGGCAACCCATATCGTTCTAGCTCCTAGACTAACAGAACTTCTATTCAACAATGAAGTTTGACAGAATGAAATCAAACATCGTACAGTTTGGACAAGCAAAAGCAACAAGAATGAGAAGTTAATCCATTACTGGAGAGAAATTATGGAATCTTCATTTGGTTGAAGAGAAAAATTGGCATTCGATTTCGAAAATATGAGATGGGTGCTTGAACTTCTCCAGATTTGGGAAATTTTAAATTGTTTTCCCCAATAATAAATACACCAAAAGGATGATCCATTTATTTTCTCCCTGAAGCTCAAAACGATTCCAATGTATTCAAAAATTGCAGTTATTTATTTTCAAATAGGAAAAAGGGGCGTTCAAAGAACACGAAAATCTCTGAATATTGCGAAACTGGATAGACTAGGGTATAGGGATATCATTTCAAAAAAATATGATCTCTAACGCAAGAAAAAATATAGCATTCCGTTTGAAATAAGCGATTTGTTTTCCACTTGTTATGTTACAATCCCGAAAATATTTTCATTGAGCAGCAAATAATCGATTATGGCTGTGGTCCATACTTTCATATTGGTATCATCATTACAACTCAAAATACTACTAATATACATTTTACACAGAACACCCTGCTGACCTCATACATCATTAGATCAAGAATGGTCCTTACCTGCAAAGTCAAACTAGTGAATGGAAAAATCTAAAACAGTTCACACATTATAACACTATAAATAAGAAACAATCACCCATATCCACTAAAAATACTGTTGAAGTACCGAGGACCTTCGAGCTACCAAGTAGCCATAATAGTTAACATAGCTTTCTTAGCTACCCTAGCTATCAGAGTAAACTTTGAGGATGGCTACTTGGTAGCTGAAAGGTCCACAGTACTTTAAAAGTATTTTTAGTGGATAAGGGTGATTGTTTCTTTTTTATCGTGTAGTGAATGCAGTGAATGAAGTTGAAACAGCATTCTTTCCGAGTTAGCACCGGAAACAATGCCAAAAATAACCTAGATAAGAAAAAATTGCTTGAGCCCTTTATTGTAGCTGGGAAAAATGGATTTTCGATAGTCTTATACAACATATCGGCCAATTCAACCGTTTAGGTGTCCTAGCATGCAATTACTGTATCAAAATTGACTCGCAACCTAAAAGGTTTGACTCAATAAGTATGGTATTGCGTTGTTGTGAAATGCTAGAAAATCCGAATTTATTTGTATTCCTAAATTATTTTACGAGTAATTCCCATGTTAAGTTCTTAGAATTTTAAAAAGAAGGAAATCAAACAATAACCGATTGGAAAATGAATCTTTTGTCATTCATGTCAAAATTATAATAAATTACTTTTCTTAGAACATTTATAATTTGTGGCATTGTATTTGAAGATAACATGCTTTCTAAATAATAAATTTATGTTCGAAATACGAAAGGAAACACATTATTTTAATGTGAAACTGCGTGTTAAAATAATTGTGTATTATTTAAATATTAAGAGGATGGATGATGTGCTGGGAACGTCTGATGGCATAAAGTTTTATGGGTCTCTCATAATCATGATAATACTTATTTATAGACTAGTAATTGGTAGGTTACCGAGCCTACTAATTTATGGAATTATGGACTGGGTTCTAATTACAGGTACTTATAAAAATAATTAGATAGACATTACTATTCAAAATTCATCTAGCAACGAACCCGTTAATATATCCGATCCAGCAGCTAATACAATGTACAGGCAAAATATTGTGAAACTTTTATGACATTACTGAACTTGTCAGACACACTATTTTTGAGGCAGCTCCAAATAACTGTTGAGGTGATTTTTATTACTCTTGCCGTCTTATTTATTGAACGCGCTTGTTGTCTGATCGTGATCTTGTACTATATCATTGCGAAAATAATAATAATAATGATTATTCATCAGGTCATGAATTTCACAATTTACATTGGGGAAATTACTGATAGTAATATCATTCTTATTATAAAGTTGAATTTTCATCAACCTCAAGGTCGAGCATAGGCATTTTTCTCTACATTTTAATTCACCCATGATCATTATAATTACTCACTTACAATATGTAACCAAAGACATAGATATCTTAAATATACTCCTAAGAATATAGATAAGTACATATTATTGAAATATAAAGAGAAATAAAGAAGGCAAGGAAGAAAAAATAACACATTTTTCGAATATTCAAAAACTGTATAAAAATCAGCAGTTACGTTCGTAATAACAAAATTATTTATGTCCTGCACATTCCTATAACACGAATATCTGAACGTTGAAATATGTATTGGGTGCATTAGTTCACTAGGAATCCCGGAAATGAATTTTCTTGCACAAGCGGAATAAGTTGGATAAGAATAAGAAGTCATCACGTGATACTAGTATATAATTGTATCGACTTACTTTTCCCTTGATCGAGATAAGACTGGTTATTATCCACTATATTGAGCCTATATCGATGGCTTGACAACATATTAATGATGTATAATGCCCTACTTACCAACTACTGGTATCCATTGATCCTCATCACAATTTCATAGTATTACTGAAAATAATTGAAACGTTAATATATTTAGAATAAATTACATTCAAATATCATAAGCAACAACTATGAACAGTGATTCTATCTATTTTCTTATGGATTTTTTGGGAATATCTTTCAGCATTATTGATTTTCATCACCATTTCATAGTATCACTGAAGATAATTGAGACGTTAAGATATTTATTTAGAATAAATTAGATTCAATAATAACCAACAACTATGAACAGTGATTACATGTATTTTCTTATAGATTTTTTGGAAATATCTTTCTGTATTACATACGAGATTAGAGTTGTTATATAGACTTTGTACATTTCATGCTGACAATTGAATACTCTTCCAGAAGAGGAAGTACAGCAACGTTGTCCAATAGACTTCTTAGTGAAGTTTATCTGTACCAATTTGTTTATTTTATTTCGAGTCGTGTAAGAATGAGTAATAGCATTTAGTTATATTTTTATATAAGTGAGATAAGATGCTATAAAGATATAGTTGTTAAGATCTATTAAGTTGTTTCAGCGAATAGAAGGGTAAGTATTTTTTGCGATATATTATTTTCAAAATTTCCTTTCATAAAACATCAGTTTTTTTTCGTATGACACGGTCATCTCTCCAGTTGAGAATGCCTCAGCTCAATCTTGATTTTACAAGAGTAGTATATTATTCTGAGATATGTTGTTAGTCGAGGAAATAAAGCAGAAAAAAGGCCAAAATATTTTTTTATCGATTCAGGAAGTCATTTAGAAAAAATGTTACCATTTTTTTTCTAATGTACATACATCTTTTTGAATGCATTTTCAGGAGCTATAATGAATAAATAAAGTCAGAAAAAAATTCCAAATATAGCCAAAATTTCTCACTTGGGGGGTTTTTGGGGTCGCTGATCACGATTCCGGTGCCAGATTTGAACTACGACGCACCTGAGGCTCAGAAATACCTTCTGTAAAGGAATGAAACCTGTTAGGGAGGTTCTCTTGAGCATACGGGTTATGACCATGACACTCAATAGTCCCCTGGTGGTCAGGATATCCTGATTATCTAGGTCTTCTCCTGGTATTTTTTTAATATGCTCTGAAATAAAACCAAATTCGTCTGCAGAGTTTTTCGGATTGATGATAACATTTCTAGAGTTCGGACCAATCACCGAATCATCTGGTGAACCGATCTGTTATATCGACAACAAAGAATTCAAAAGATACCGTTTGCACTACAATGAAACTTGATTCAATTTTTCTAATCCGAAAAAACTAATAATAAAATATGAAATTTTAATGGCAAAAATGTTGGAATTTTTAATAACAATGCTTTTTATTACTAGATATGCAAAAAAAGACTATTTTGAAGGAAAAAACAATAGCCACATAGTAAAGCTCGAACCGTTTTAATTATATTTTTCAATTTAAGGAAGTCGGAAACGGGGAAGGAATTTTAAATTAATTTCCAAGGCAGATCAGGTACATCGAATCTAGTACCGGGATCGCATTCAGCAGTCCCGAAAACCCCTAAGAGACGAATTTGGTTGTATTTCAGAGCATATTTAAAAAAATACCAGGAGAAGACCTTATCAGGATATCCTGACCACCAGGTGACTATTGAGTATCATGGTCATAACCCGTATGCAAGAGAGAATCTCCATAACAGGTTTCATTCCTTTGCAGAAGGTATTTCTGCGAATTTCCTGGAGACTACGATAGTACCAAGATGTCCTGAGCCCCAGGTGCGACGTAGTTCAAATCTGGCACCGGAATCGCATTCAGCGGTTCAGAAAACCCCCGAGAGACGGATGTGGTTGTATTTCAGAGCATGTTAAAAAAAATACCAGGAGAAGACCTAGACTGGCACCAGAATCGTGATCAGTGACCCCAAAAACATTCGAGTGAGAAATTTTGGCTATATTTGGACATTTTTTCTGACTTTAATTATTTTTTTTCATTATAGCTCCTGAAAATGCATTCAAAAAGATGCATTTTCCTCTGTAGAAATGCTAAAATGCACATTCAAATGCCCTTTTAATTCATCGTCGATAAAAAAAATATTAAAATCGGTTCATCCGATTTTTTTCGACCTTTTCTGCTTTATTTCATCGAATATGTATGTAATATTAATTTAAGAAATTTCAAATTGTACAGCAAATATCTCAATGATTGCGCAATATCCGCAATATGGCTATTTCAGTTCAATTGTGAGTCAATTCGAACTCCTAGATACTCAATTTCCTGAGATATTTTTATTTGAAAATCACCCAGTTGTTTCTAACTCTTAATAAGGTGACAGGATATTTCTGTAGCTGAGGCATGAAACAGCAAACATTTTACTAAAATTTATTGTAATTCTTTATGGCTGAACTAGTTTGCAATTTTTTGGCATATCAGTTTCAATTTGTTGTTTAAGGCTTTCCCTGGTAATATGAGAAAATGGCTACGTAATCAGCAAACTTAATTATTTTTTCTGTTGGCTTGATTTTGATTTACTTCATGTAAATAAAGAATAAAAGTGGTACTAGGACAAATTGTGATATTCCATATTGTACTATTCTCTCTTGACTAATCTTCCCACGAATTTCACGAAATGTAATGTATTAGAATACTGAATTATTCAGATTTTTTCTTTTAAAATTTAACTGCAATATTTGGGCGAAAGCATGTTACTGGTAACCAGAAATAAACTGAGTAGTAATAACGTTATAGGTACCAATCTCTAAATCAGGATTTCGATCCCCCCTTACTTTTCATCGAATGAGGATTATTATTATTATTTGGATGAATAAAATCAGCAGTAATGTTTGGCATTCATATTTTAAGACTTGTGATCACTTTCTTTCTGAATTTAGTATAAGAATTTACACGGTGTCTTCTGGTAGGATTCAATATGTCATAACAACATATATGATTAATAGTTTTTCCTCATCAACCAAAGAATGTCTTTACATATTAGTCCGAAAGAAATAGTCTTGAAATAGTATACGATTTATTTTTTGAAGACATATCAGTAACAACCCCAACATATAGTTTTAGAACTTTTCCAAAAAGGAAAAATGTTGGGTTATCATCACCAAATACGACGTTGTTGGAACAAAATTGATTGTGCCGCTACTGTAATCAAAATCGTCTGGGTGATGAGAATCAATGGATACCAGTAGTAGGTAAGTAGGGCATCATACGTTATTGATCAGTTATTAAGCCATTGATATAGGCTTAATATAATGGATAATAACCAGTCTTATCTTCATCAAGGGAAAAGTCGATACAATTATATACTAGTATCACGTCACTTCTTATTCTTATCCACCTTATTCCACTTGTACAAGGAAATTTATTTTAGGGATTCTTAGTAAACTAATATGCACCCGATTTATATTTCAAAATTCAGATATTCGTGTGTTATAGGAATGTACAAGACATAAAATAATTTTGTCATTACGAACGTAACTTATTGAAACTAATTGAATTCATAATTTCGTACATATTTAGATAATTGAAATTTTCTCGTTTTGTTGTGGTTTCTGTTATCAATGCTATTCGTTTGATTTTTGATCATAATAGTTCTTCGTTATGTTCTATTTGTTGTACTGCGTTGTTGGATTTGCCAATGAGTGAGAGAGAAATATAATTTTGCTTTTCAAAATACAATTTAGCTTGATTGTCTTGTAATTCTTAAATCAGTTTATCGTATCTTTCACCGTCGTGGAATCTAAATTTTCAGTGATTGGTTTAAATATTCAACCAATGCCATTTATAAGACCTCTTTTGACTATATGCGGATGTGGTAAAATTTCGACAAATTTTTCCTCTACCTTCAGTTTAATATAACAGTTTCATGGAATCTGTACTTTCATTTGAATAATGGCTATTCTGATAACATATTTTGTTAGGGTTTTTGCCTGGGTTGTTAATTTATTTACTTCAAGTAATATTGGATTCAAATCGTAGTATGAATGAGGATTTTCTAGGATTCAAGGTAACATTCCTATATTATTTTCTAGCTTCTTGATGTATTTTAGTCTTGGAGTCCGAGAAATCAAGTGAATTTAGAATGACAATAAACTAAATTATAAACTAACACTAAAATTAACTTAATCGGGGAACAACGTTTTTATCAATGCTCTTTTCAAGTTAATCAGACGAATTTTATTTTGGGAATCAGAGAGACTGTTTTATTCGTAGTATTAATTGTTTCTATACTCTGGTTCTTTAGGAAAACTTGTTGCTGGGGTTGGGATTCTGGTGCATCGCGATTCTTATTTTCCTTTGTTAATAGGAAATAGAATTTATTTTAGAATGAAGCAATTTTGGTTTTTCTTTTTGTTCAATAACGTAATCATTTAATAAGATTTTATCTTTCAATATTGAAGGAATCGTTATTACATATAAGTAATTATGTTGATTATGTCAATTGGCTTCATTTTCGAATTCGAGTGGATTGATTCGTTATAAGCATTAATAGAATAAATCATATCATATCATATTTTAAAAAAGGCTGATTATGTTCAGATATGGACTTAAAAACTCTGAAATTACCGAATTTTCAATTTACTACTGTTACCAGCTATTATTTGGGTAGGTATACCATGATGGAAGAAAATTTTAACCAGGTTATCTGCTATTCCGATTCCTGTTGGAAAATTAAGTTGGTAGGCTTGTCCGTATTTTGAGAAACAATTACCCATGGTTAAAAATTTAGTCTGCTCGAATGTAAATGATCCAGGTGAATAATTTCAAACGGGCGGTTAGCAATTGATGTTAGTTCATCTCTATGTGTACAGAATGTCGCTCTTATTTGATTTGCTGACATATTCAGCATTTATGAAGGTTTGAATTGCATTTTTAATATTGGGAACATAATATTTTGTTTCTACTCTGTGATAGGTTTCCTCAATGCCATGGTGATTTGCTTTATTTTCGTGATAGCACGGAATTATTACTTTTAGTTTATTTTTATCAGTAACATCGATTAGTTATTTTGGAGTACCACCGAGAATTTTTCATAAATTTCAGATTTTTCAAAGAATATATAGTATTCTACATTGGTTGAAATAGAATCTCAAATAAATTCAATTAGGTCGTCTTCAAAACTATTATCAAAGAATTGTATTATAATACTTTCTTATACCAAACAAGATAAGAAACATAGATTTAACTGACGAATGATGCACAGTTTGTATTAAAATTTTTAATAAGATTCTTGACCCAGTATGAATTATATATAAAAATTCTCGGGAAATAGGTCACAATAACACTTTGTTTTAACTATTCGTCTTTACGTACGTTTCGGTCTCACGACCATCATCAGAAGACTTACTATGTCTAAAAAGGGGGTTTATTAAAACTAATTATAGCACAAGCGTCCAAATCGCACAATTAAACTTCAATTAAAAGAGCCCACGCCGTCGAAACGAACAGAACCACGAATAATCGAATTGTATCGTCAGAATTAATGTATAAAAATTATTTTTTTTGTAGTAAGAATCCGCTATTCAGTAATATTATTAAAATATATGAGTGCATATTGATTGGTATTCTCACAACAAATGAGAAGAACGAAGTTATTTGTCAAGTATCTACTTTCGAAACCAGATGTGTAGGATTTATGACAAGGCCCTTAAGAACGGTTTCAGGCCTGTACTGGGAAATAACAATTACGAATTCTTCCTAAAAACATTTTCTACACTTATAAAGACGTATGTAAGAATTTGCAAGAGATTATTTAATCAAATTAGTATAAATATGACTTAGATTTTGTGTGTCTACCCTATGATTTACAGATTTGGGGTCCCGTTTTATGTGAATCATCTCCAGGATAGATCTTTTATAATAATTAGTTTCCTTAGTTAAGATGTTAACATTTTTGTAATCAAATTGATGGTTATAATCAAAGCAATGCTTAGCAAGGGCGGTGGAATTTTCTAAGTTGTTATTTCTTGTGCTATATTTATGGCCGTACATTCTTTTTTGTAAATATTGTTTAGAGATTCCTGTATAGGTTCCATCACAATCTAAACAATTCAATTTATACACTGTGTGGGTTTGTTTATCTTTGGGTATTAACGGTTTTAGATTTGAGAAATATTTCCCAACACAGTTAGTAGGTTTATGCGCAACATTTATATCATACTTTTTCAAACATTTTTTGATTTTCTCTGAGGTCTCCGGAATGTAAGGTAGAGTTATAAAATTGTCTGTATTACCTTTTATGTTATTTTTATCAGACGAACCATTATAGATTTTGTTTATTCTTTCTTTAATGATAGGATTGAAAAAAGTTTTTGGGTAGCCATTCAATTCTAGTGTAGTACGAACAATTTTTAAATTTTTGGGGCGTTCATCTGCGTGGGACAATTTTATCGCGCGATCTGTAAGGCTGTTTATGACACTTTTTTTATAACAAGCTGGTGCAACGGAATTGAAGTGAAGATAACGTTGAGACCATACTTCTTTAGTAAACCAAGAGGTTTTTATTCTTCCATCAGCATCATGCCTAATGTTCATATCTAGGAAATTTATGTTATTGTTTAATTCTATTTCACAAGTGAATTGAAGTTTACAGTGAAAATTGTTAAATTTATCAATTACATATTGAATTTTATCGTTGGGAACACACATAAGGCAATCGTCTACATACCGTTTAAAGAATACAGGCCGAAAATCTAATGAACTCATAACAGATTCCTCTAGGCACTCCATAACGAGGTTAGCAATGGTAGCTGAAATAGGAGATCCCATTGCTGTGCCGAATATTTGTCCAAAAAATGGCTCACCATACTGAAAGTATGTGCACTCTAAACAAAATTTTACAGCATTTATAAATTCCGATTGATCTAGAGGTGTGTGGTTTTTAATCTCTGCCCAACGTTTTTTGATGCTATTCAATGCCAAAACAACAGGTATATTTGTAAATAAAGAAACAACGTCCAAGGAAATCAGTTGATGGTTTACGGGTACGGATTGATTTTTTATAAATTCATTAAAGTGCCATGAATCTTTTACATAGAATTCATTTTTTCCTATTATATTATTGATAGATTTTGATAGAAATTTTGATAAATTGTAAGTGGGCGCTCCAATATTACTAACAATGGGTCTTAGAGGTATATCATTTTTATGCAGTTTGGGAAGCCCATAGATATAAGGTACTAGCCCATTATGGCAAATTAATTTATTTTTTAATTCAATAGGGATTATCTTATTCTTATGCCATTTATTTATCAATTTATTCATGTTGTTTTGTACTGATAAAGTAGGATCAGATTTTAATTTTTTATAAGTTGTTTCATCATTTAAAAGGTTTCCTATTTTGTTTTCATAGTCATTTCTATGCATTATGACGGTTTTATTACAGTTTATCCGCGTTCAAAACTAATATTTGAGGGTTAGCATCTAAGAAATCTTTTGTTATTTTTGTATGATAGTTAAAACGATTCTTTGCAATCCCAACTTCTGCCTTCTGTTTGTTCTTTTTGTTTGTCAAGATGTTACAAACTTTGTTTCTAATTTCGTTTTTCTCTTCTACATTTTTATTCCTAATTCCGCATTCTAAATTTGCAATAATATTATCGATAGGCAGTTTATTATTGTTATTAGGCAATGCAAATTTCGGACCTAAACTTAACGTGTGCTGCACCTCATCCGGAATTTTTATGTCAGTTAGATTTTTCAACCATTGTTCATTGATATTCTTTTTTTCATATGTTACGTCTTTCATTAAATTATTTATTTTTTTAGATTGAATGGCTTTGATTTTGTTGAAATTTTTTTCGAAATTGTTATGCTGAATTTGAAAAAATTGCGATATAAAGTTGCTATCAAAATTTTGATGACAGGTTTGTTTAACCAGTTTGATTTTGTTTTCAACCTCAGCTACAATTGCACATGCTTCTTTAATGCACAGGTTCAAACAGTTTTTATGAAAAGAATTTAATAATTTTGCGTACGCCTTCTTATTTAGCACCTTGCTAAACATATTCTCCTTTGATTTAGAAATTATGAAATTTGGATGAACTTGCAAATTCCTACATCTTACCAGAAATATTCTACGATTCTTCTCTCTTGCTAGTATCTTCATTAACTTTCCGTATTCCTTCAAAACTTTAGGATAGGTGGTTGTTCCTTCCATATTAAGGCTTATATCCCAGCCGAAATAATAATAAGATTCTTGACCCAGTATGAATTATATATAAAAATTCTCGGGAAATAGGTCACAATAACACTTTGTTTTAACTATTCGTCTTTACGTACGTTTCGGTCTCACGACCATCATC
Organism: Endomychus coccineus; assembly: GCA_958510875.1. NCBI lineage: Eukaryota > Metazoa > Arthropoda > Insecta > Coleoptera > Endomychidae > Endomychus > Endomychus coccineus. The sequence continues at coordinate 112,392,793 of OY294069.1, forward strand.
AGAAGACTTACTATGTCTAAAAAGGGGGTTTATTAAAACTAATTATAGCACAAGCGTCCAAATCGCACAATTAAACTTCAATTAAAAGAGCCCACGCCGTCGAAACGAACAGAACCACGAATAATCGAATTGTATCGTCAGAATTAATGCATAAAAATTATCTCAAATATTAGTTTTGAACGCGGATAAATGTAATAAAACCGTCGTAATGCAAAAAGATGACTTCGAAAACAAAATAGAATATCCATTAAATGATGAAACAACTTATATATAAATTAAAATCTGACGCTACATTATCAGTAGAAAATTATATAAATAAATAAATGATGAAATGGTACAAAAATAAGATAATCCCTATATATTTCAAAAATAAATTAATTTGCCATAATGAGCAAGCACCTCATATCTATGAGCTTCCGAAACTGCATAAAAGTGATATGCCTTTAAAACCCATTGTAAGTATTATTGGAGCGCCTACCATCAATTTATCAAAATGTATCAACAATATAGGAAAAAAATAATTTTATGTGAAGAACTCATGGCATTTCAATTAGTTTATAGAACACAATCCGTACCCCTAGATCATCAATTCATTTCCTTGGACGTTGTTTCATTATTTACAAACATACTAGTTGTTTTGGCATTGAGTAGCATAAAAAAACGGTGAGCTGAGATTAAAAACCACACAGCTCTAGATCAATCGGAATTTATAAATGCGGTAAAGTTTTGTGTAGAATGCACTTATTCTATACGATGAGCGATATTTTGGACAAATATTCGGCACAGCAATGGGATCTCCTATTTCAGCTACTATGTGCAAACCTAGTTATGGAATGCCCAGAGAAATCTGTAATAAATTCAATAGATTTTCAACCCGTATTCTTTAAACGTTATGTAGATGATTGCCTAGTTTGTGTTCCCAATGATAGAACATACGTGATTAATGAATTTTACAATTTCGACTGTATACTTCAATTTACTTGTAGTAGTACTTCAATTCAGTTGCACCAAAAAGTTTAAAAAAAAGTGTTATAAACAGCCTTACAGATCGCGCTGCTAAATTGTCCCACCCAGAGAACCAACAAAGATCATGTTTCAACCCCATCATTAAAGAAAAAATAAACAAAATCTATAATCTATGTATAAATAATATAAACGATGATACACATAGTTTTATAACATTACAATAGATTTCGGAGACCTCAAAGAAAATTGGGAAATGTTAAAAAAATTATGATTTAAATGTTACGCATAAACCTACTAACTGTGTTGATGAATATTTTTCTAATCTAAAACCTTTAAACCTTCATTTAAATCATATGCTGTAAAGGGCCATATAGATCTATATTAAATCAACAATGTATTTAAGGTATTTAATTGGATAAGGATTAATGCTGTATTGGTTAAAATCGCTTCGAAAATTAGCCATTATTTGTCGTAAAAAGTAAATGACAAAAAAATGGTATTGTGGGATAACCATAAGAGATAGACACATACCATCGCGGAGTTTTCTGTAGACCTTTTCAATGTGTACAATACTTAGTACATTATTTTGATATATCTCGTAGGGTTCAGCCTGCGTTTGCAATGTAAGCGGAAAAAATGTAATTATTTACGACATCACATTAGAAACCTCAAAAATAACAGTATTTCTCCACTATTTAATGGATGTTATTATACATATAAACCTTCCTCTTTAATCACTCTATCTATTTAAAAAAAACGCATCAAAATCCGTTGCGTAGTTTTAAAGATTTAAGCATACATAGGGATATAGGGACAGAGAAAGCGACTTTGTTTTATACTATGTAGTGATATAATTACTTGACTGACCTTTTTATTGGAAAGTGTTTTGCCTATTAATATTATTGGTATTGATGGCCTTAGAATTTCAGGAGTTCCCACTGTCCCAAAAGTTTCTTTCTTATTTCTTTCTTGACTAATAATATTAGAAATTATTCCAATTTGGTGTTGGTTGAGGAAAAAATCTGTGCGGGTTTTGTTTAAATATATTTTTGTTCTGTTGAAATTGATGAGGCTGTTTACGTGTTGCGAAGGAAAGGCGATACTCTGTTTTAAAATGTGCTGTTGTTACCAAAATTACAACACAAATCAACTCGTTAATCGTAGATACGACAAATCAACCGATTGATTTGTTTGATTAGAAACTATCGTACCGACTGCGCCAATTAACTTATTGACTACTCGATTTTTGTTTTTTTTTTAAGATTACAAAAGATTTTATAATAAGATGTTTATATCACGTTGAGTAATTATATACTAATGTCTATGAATATTGCAGTGAACAATGCATCTCGTTGGCTCGACAGAACGGGCCCCCCAGGAGCGGATTACCAGGAATTCGAATATGATCCCAGAGTTGCAGGACATGATTCATGTCGCTAAAGTGCATTATTTCAGAGAAAAATGAGTTTATGAAAATCAATCGCATAGCAATGTTAAAAAATTAATCGGTTTTCTTCAGGATATTCACGTTTGATTGGAACTTTGTTGACAAATATAAATATCGATTCAGAAGAATATAGAATATAGGTACGCAATCCCGAACAAGTTTCGAAAGTTTCCTAGGAAGCGAAAGTACAGATTCTTCATGTTTTATTATCTTGTCTTCTTTAATAATTTCCCAGTCAGGAAAATGATTACAACATACGTATGAATTTCTATTGGGAACGAAAGAATCTACAAATTGTTTTAAATCAAAAAGATCGTGAGGAAAACTTGATGAAAAAACAATCTTTAAAGCCTTCCGTACTAACTATAAAACAAACCAATGTATCTATTACATAATCAGGTGCGTCTAACCTCTATCTAACAACTGCAAACAAAAGCTCGCTACTTTAAATTGTCACAATTTCATTTCAGTCACATTCTCTCAAACTATACTTTTGTTAATTATTTTCACCGCATATCAACTGTATTAGATCTTCACTTCAACTGTAATTCGAACGAAAATACTCGTCTACTAACTGACATAAGGAATTGTCTGTTGACTGAATTATGTGTCGTAAGCAGCACCGCGCTTGTATCGGCGAGAGTTGGTCATATGACAAGGGTGTTACGTGGTCAATACATGGATACGGCGAATATTTGTTGTTGAGTCATCTTCAACAAGATTTAATAACGCTTCCTACTGCTGAACAGTTTGAAATGCAAGTCGCCCATACGTCTCTTTTGGCGAAAATTGCCAGTTTCCCTTATAGTCCAATCCCTCTGTAATTTTTAGGGTTCAAATTTTTACGTTCCTTAAGTTTGGTCAATCTGTATGTTTTCGGGTGCGCTGATCACGAATATGGCATTAAAATTGTCTGGGCCCTATGCTACTCGAGTTATTAGCCATATTTGGATCCAAATTGCCCCAGCTTTGGTGTTTTTTCAATTTTTAGAAAGACTCTGAGTTCCACTCGATCATTTTATGACAGCAAAAGTTGTAAGAAATCAAAAAGAGTGACATGAGCCAATTAAAAGTTAATAGAATGTAAGGGGCCTAACATACGGTCCAAAATTTTGGAGCAAAATCAAACGTTGGTTCAATTGTCATTTTTTTCATCTCTTACAACTTTTTCTGTCATAAAATGATAGAGTGGAACTCAGAGTTTTTCTGAAAATTGAAAAAACACCAAGTCCAAGTTTGGACCCAAAAAATGACCAATAGCTCGAATAGCATATGGCCCAGTTATTTTTAATGCCACATCCGTGATCAGCGCATCCGAAAGAATGGAGATTGACCAAAATTAAGGAATGTATAAATTTGAACCCAAAACGTCAAAAACAAAATTACAGAGAGACTGGACTATTAATCTACTAAACAGGTTTGAAAGCAATTTTCGGTTAGGCTTTCTACGGTTAGGATAAATGTCTGCATAACTTCTGGCCGCAGCGCTTGCATTCAAACCTTATTGGACGTAAACTAATACCAGATCGGTCATTTTACTGTTTAAATAAAAAGTTATACACTTTAGCGACATGCATCATATATACCCTTGTTCGAGGAAATCGACTGTTGTTTCAAAATACATTTTCTGAAAATTACATGAAAATGTCGATGAACGACCAGAAATTCATTTTATAGCCCAAAACAATATCTTTTTCTCAAGATTTCAGTACAATTATCGTGGGAATAAATTAATTACATTGAGACAAAAACAAAAGGAGAATTCCTTCTCAAGGAAGGAACATTTTAACGGAGATGAATTGGCTCAAGGCACCTTATTTTCGTACAGTCCTGAAATATTGTCCATTCTTTACTGAACTGTATTGGTGGAAAAATTCAAATTCATCCAATGTTATGTAAACATTTGAACACCCTGAGGCACCATATCAATTTCGGAAGAAATGGAGTTAACAATAACAAATAAACACATGCTTGATTATGTAAATATATAGTGTTTAGATCATCATAGCCACCCCTTGCACAAACTTCATTTATAAAATTCTAAACCAAATAATAATTCCTATTGTGTTCTAAAATAAAATTATGAAAGGAAAACAACTCTGCTAAACATTTTATTAAGTGTATTTACACAAAGTACACATTTAATGATAGTTACAATGGATATCTTTCATGAAATGGGGTAGTATTCAAACAACTTTCCCTGCGTTCGCTGGGATAAATGAAAGCTAAACAATGGGGGAACATCTCCGAATGGATTACAAATTGCGATTTTTACTCTTATAATACTGCCTTGTCGAGCGGATTGCCTTCATTTCGCTTACCGTAATTTGAAATTTTTGCTCTCGAATTTCCAGAGGTATTCACTCATTGGACTGGTTTGATTGCTTTTCAAAGTAATCTGTTTCTCTTCCTTACGTTTATCAATATAAATTAATATATTTTGAACAAAATAGTTTCTTAAAAGAAAGAAAGATTTTAGTTACCATTGAACAGAGGTGATAAGAATGTGTACTTCAATTAAGAAAATCTGCAATTACATTGTAGGTCATACATGTACTTTTAGCCTCTCTCGATGATACGACCTAGTGTGATTGTTTGACTCTAAACCCCATAATAGGGAGACATATTTAAGTAGTAGCCTTCTTATGGACTCTCCTAGGACACTATTGCATTCATATCCCTGAGTCAAATCGGTAATTTTTGGGAAATTGCATCTTCTAGGGGCTGTCCATGATTACACCATCATTTCCAGGACATATCCAAGATCCTCCCATAAAAAAAGATGTCTTGGGAAGCATAAATAACCTGAGGATTTGTGAATGGTCTGCCAGTTCAATGGCTATATGAAAAAAAATTCCCTAGTGAATGATGCGACGTGTAGATTCCACAGAGAAGCGAGAAAGGGAGAGAGGGAGGGAGAGAGAGAGAGAGAGAAAGATACAATGGTCATATAAAGATGAAAGAAAAACAATACTCCTAGTCAGATCTAATCTAATTCCACCATACAGTGGCGACAAACAAATTACTCAACATTACACATGCCCTCTATTGAAATATTCTTCGTTGATCTTAGACAGGGCCATTGTCCTAGTACGATGCCTTAACTTAACTTTTCTTGGGCACGGCGATCTGCCGATTCATTTTGTGATATTATCTATTAGCGTGAAACCCATATCAAGATGACATTGTTTTCAGCACTTTGAGAAGCCTTCAATCAATGGTCTCGGCCTCCTCCTTTACTTTGATATGTAAAGGAAGCATGTGGAGTTCGGGCTGTTGCATCTAAAGAACATACATTTTCCAGTATGGCTTGAGCAAGTAGTGCGTAGATATGTGACCACAGTTTTGATATCCATACCACCAATGATATCCATACATATAAAAGTTATACATTTTCCGGTCTGGCTTGAGCCAGTGGCGCATATGTGGCCATAGTTACAAAAGCCAATAAATATTTCTTATAGATCGTATTGGGTTTCACCATGTTCTCTCAATGTATCGATACTCCTAAGTGGCCGCTCTAGTGCTTGCCATAATCTCATTAAAATTATAGTTCTAACAGAGGTTACTACGAGATGGTCCGAGATGGCGGAAACGCCGTTAATTCTATCATATTTGCCTTTGCCTCACTTTCTTATCACAATTATTGGTTGAGCAACAATGCAGCTTTTTTTTGTGTCACATACTGCACTGAGTTTCAGAGTCCAAATTCGTCTCAAATTTATTGACATAGCCCCTGACCTGCCCAATCAATTATTATTATTTATATCTCATGTACCATTATTACTAATGCTTTGCGGTGATGTCTGGTCTAGTAGCGGCAAAGTAATCAAAATTTATCTTTCATAAGAACTAGGATTTAACATTTCATTCAATAGGATGTAATATTCGATAAAATCTCTAAAGCAGCCGTAAAAGGAACAAGATTTTCTCTACCTCTAACTGAATTACCTTTTTTGCTAATTTCTTAATTATTATAAATAATTGTATTTCAGAACTAATGAATAGGTACGATAAATGTCAAATATATAGAATTAATTTTCAGCAATATTGGAGGACTTACATCGAAAAGAATGTTTGTAGTTGATATAAAATATATTATCATCCAAAGAAATGATTTATTAAAAACTTACTAACTAACTGTACTTTATCACCAATTCTACTGAAGATTATATTTCCGACCTGCACAAAACAGAAATGTAAATGCAATTATATTGATATCTAACATTTTTCGCCGTGACCCCTTTGTCGCATAGGGAAACTAATCGATGTACATCGTTCGATAGGCGTAGCATCTGAAATTTCGGTTTTGGTTTTGCAATGAAATGAAATTTCTGGATTCTGGAAAATTTTATACATACAGTAGATGCACAAAGACGCAGCGGTAAATAAAATGTAGATACACATTTTGGGTGTCCGCTTCTGCTAGCACACAAAAAGCAATCAAACAATTGCCACGAAAACAGAAATTTCCAATATTAATGATGTATTTACGTCAGCCATATTGGGGAGGATTTCAAAATGGATGGCAATAGAAGATCGAAACTATATTCTGATGAACAACGACTTAATGTCATCAGCCTTTCTGATTCACTTGCTGGGGTGAAATCACTGAAACTAAAATCTCACTTCATTTCTTGTCGTAAACGTGTAGTATACAGAATGTCCAAAACGAACTCTATTAATCGGTATCTCAAAAGGTAAACATTGAATTTTTTTGAAAATTTGGCAGCTGACCAAATTCAATGAGTAGTATTCATCTAAAACTTTTTCAAGATACGGCGCTTCCGGTTATACAGAAGGTACAACTTCGTTATTTTAATAATATATTGCATTTTTGGATTCTACGGAAATAGGTACATTTCATTTATCATGTCCTATACCTAAATTCACCCGTTTTTGAGATATTTACAATTGAAGAAGAAAGATTATCCATACTCAATTAACAGTTTCACGGCTGCATATTTCGTAACGCGCGTTTGGCATTTTGTAGTCGAATACTTAGCGCAGAGAAATACTATAAAGAAAGTTACCCATCTTGTACAGGGTGCTTACGAAAAATTATTGGAAAATTAGTTCTAAAAATTTAAAACCAGAATCAATCAGGAAAGCGGCACATGCTGAATTACTTCGTAGATGCGAAAAATGTGTAGAAATCGGGGAATAAATTTTGAACATTTATTTAAGATATTTTTTATTCGAGAAATATTCTATTTTTAACAATACATAGTTTTATTAGCTCAACAGTGGTTGCTGATTTTTGGGACATCGAGCATCAAATGTATTACAAGTTCTTGTTATAACTCTGCAGCAGTTTTCGTTTGTGTAATTTTACTGTGCTGGCATTGTTTACAATAATTTTAAACTAAATGACATTTCTTCATTCTATGAAATTCGTATAAACAGTCATGGCCAACTAGATTTATCAAACTTAGAAACGCTCGCTTGACAAAGGTGGAGAACTAGTATTTTGTAAATAAATTGAAAACTATAATATTTAGGTATAGGGAACCAAATACAAAGTTGCCCTAATTTTTGGTGCTGAATACGGTTACTATGAAACAAGATCGGAAACTTTATGGTATTTCTCTGCGCAAAATCTTTGACTACAAAATGGCAAAAGCGAGTTACGAAATATGCAGCCGTTATGAAGAAACTATAAATTAAGTACTGATCTGGATCTCTAAAATTGCAAATATCTCAAAAACGGTTGAATTCAGGTATGGTACATTAATGAATGTACCCAGTATTTTCGGTAGAATCAAAAATGCAATAAATTATAGGATGTTACTTTTAAAATAAAAGTTCTACTTTCGGTACAACCCGAAGTACTGCATCTTGAAAATATTTTAGATGGGTAGTACTCATTGACTTTGGTTAGCTGCCAAATTTTCGAAAAAAGTCTATGTTTAATTTTTGAGATATCTATCGATACAGTTCGTGATGAACATCCTGTATATACTTACTTCTACATTGTAAGTATACGTAGAGCCAATTTGAGAACAGACTTTAGCTGCTGTTACATTGGGGTACATTTATCTCTCATTCGAATTTCTTAAATCGAAATTTTTATATCATCATTACCAATGTTACCTACATATCTTTGTTTCACGGAACATTGGTTTTATAACAACGAAATAAAATGTTTGTACCTGAAGAAATATAAACTATGATCGCATTGTTCAAGAAAGAACCCATGTGGTTCCTGCACATTCATAAAAGAAAACCAAGATTTTGATGAAATACTTTCTGTTAATCAATTCAATATAAAAAATCATTTAGAACGCTCATCTATTGTGAGTATATCTTTAAAATTAGTTATATCGTGTATTTAGACCTTCAGGCGGAGAAGTAAATATCTTTTTAAAAAATCTCAATAATTTATTATACAATATTGTTAGCAAAGATTCTATGGCTTTAATACAGTTCTTTGCAGGGATTTCAACATTAACCTTCTAAATGATGAAAGAAATTGAAAACACTATTTTTAATCCTACAAGAATTACAGCCCAAACACAAACACTATTTGATAATATTTGCTTTCACTTTCACGATTCTCTCAACTTCAATAGCAAAGTAGTAAATAGAGCACTATCTGATCATTTGGGGCAATTGATTGAAATAAAATAATTAAATATAAAGAAACGTGTTATAGAAGAACTAGAGGAAGCGGATTAGAAGCAGGTTCTAGATTCAACTGGTCCTAGATTCGACGGCTCCTAATTAGAGTACACTAATTTTTTTCTTATACTAAGCTCATTAACAAACAGAATCTTTACAAAAAAAGAAGGTTAGAGTTGAAAACTTCAAAAGTTGGATTATACACTAGATATTAAAAAAGGAAGTGAATACAAACGTACCGTATAAATAATAAAGTGTCAGGGACTGGTATCAAATGAAGATTATAACAAATTCTATAAATATTTAAGAAATAATGTAATCTCAGCAAAACGATCGGACAACTTAAATTACATAAATAAAGCACAATATAAAAGTAAAGCTATATGGACTGTAGTGAATACATATAATGGAAAACCAAAGAATGACAACAATATCTTCATAAATTTCAAACATGTATACAAAAACCCTAATGAGGTATTAAATGCCTTCAGTGAGCAATTTATAAATCAAAGTCCATACCTTCCTACGCAAATAGATGATTCGTTACTGAAATTTGCAAAGACAAAGAAAATAAAAATGTTTCTGTTCCCTACAGATCAGAATGAAATAAAAATAAAATAAGTATCAAGCAAGATTTAAATCCACTAGCTCATATAATAAAACTCATGTTCAGTACAGGCATTTTTCTTGATAGAAAAAAAATTGCGGTAGTTAGGCCAATTTAAAAAAAGTGAAATAGAAGAAGATACTCGAAATTATAGGCCTATCTCGATATTATCGAATATAAGTAAGTATATTTTTTCTAGACTAACACATTTTTATTTGAAACATTCAACATTATATCTGAATCGAAAAATGGGTTCAGAAAGAATAAATCAAAATGAACAGCTATATACCAGGCATTAAGTAAAATTATAGTGTAAAAATGAGTTGTGATTTATCCAAAGCCTTTGATAGCGTTAGCCACCAACTCCTATCAGTGAAACTGAAGAAATATGGTATTAGGGGTAAAGCTCTTAATCTATTTAAATCATACTTAGAAAATAGAAATCAGTATGCAATAGCATATAATGAAAAAGTACATAAACTAAAATCAGTAACATATAACTTAGACAAAGGAGTACTTGAAGGCTCAATATTGGGCCCTCTCCTATATCTATAGAAACGAACTACACTTTATATTAAATGAAGAAATTTCACAATTTGCTGATAATATCGCACCCACAATAATTAATGATACATTTAATATATAATAAATTGGTACAGCACAAATAATCTACAGTTAAATATTGTAACAAAGCTCAAAATCTCAAATAATTGTTTAGTTTTAGTCAAGTTGCAAAATTGAACAAATTTTCATGACTAACTTATTTTATTGAATTGGAATCTCGTATAAAGAATTATAACTACGCAATTCCGGATAATTATAATTATTTCAATAAATGTAATGTATACAGGGAGATATGCATTGGTTTCGATAAACATTGTCGTAAAAAACGAGCAGCGATCGAAGTTAACGTTTCGAACTTTTAGCAACCTTATGTGTAAAAACTAAATACAAGTAGAACCTTGCTGATTTACACCATTAGTCATAAGTCACTATGTCATAAATTACTATATGTGGATATGTGGGATTTAGTGAACAAGCCGTACGGATGATGGGAAACTACCTTGATGATAGATCGCAGCGGGTTGTGCTTGACGGCTGCGTGTCGGAAAGATTGAACGTTGATAAAGGTGTCCCACAGGGTTCAATACTGGGACCTCTCTTATGTAATATATTATAACTAAAAAAACTCCTTTTTTAGTTTCTTTTAATTTATTGATTGTGAATTATAATGATCCTTTTCTTTTTATTATTTTATGGAATTAAACACAATATTCTTTGAATGTTAAAAAATTTCTATATTTAAATCTCTATGACTCTATTTATCTCGGGTTTCTAATTTACAATTTTATTTTATGTTCTAAGCATAGAACTAGCTTTAACCTCAAAACTATTCAATATTAATAGTTGTTTACAAAATTACAAACGACAATCTTTCTTTCAGATTTACAAATAACACTACAATGGAGATATAATAAACAAACTTACTTTTAGTTTATATCCAAAAGTGTGTTTAACTATGTTGGCAATTTTCAATTTAATTCTTTTATAATTTCGTTGATGATTCACTTTTACACAATACTATGCTTTTTCACAATAATCACAGGTAACTAATTTGAATTACTTCTTCTTGAGACTCAGGAACTGTTGATAATACTTTGTTTCATCCTTTTAGATAAAACATGAAACTTTTCGATGCTTTATTGAAATTATTGATGAATGGCAATCGTTGGATACTTCTTCTTAATTGGAGGTTATTACAGCCTTTTTACTGGATTCAGATACTTGGAATAATCGTTGACTTTTAATAAAACTTATTAACTTTGGTTTCTTTGAACCTATCAAAGTTTGGAACACTTTCGTTCACTGGTTTTTTTATAGGTTATAAAATTTTGGTGAGTTGCAGGAGTACTTTCACTCTACAGATGTAATGGCAAACTGAACTTCTTTACTTTCAGATTCGTTTTTATAGGCCTCCAAAACCGACGCAACTTGATGTCATAAACAACCTATGAGATGCTTTCTTTTCAAATCAAGCATGCCAAGTTAATTGTTGTGAAACTGACACAAGTCTTCATTGTTACCAGACTGACATTAGAAATTCCTATTGACCAATCAGAATTTAGTATACTTTACTTTTTGAATTATTTGAGATTTTCAACTTATTTTAATTGTTAGTGATTCCTTCTTTTTAAATTAATATTGCCTACATTTTTCCCCACACTTTGGTATAATATAACCTATGATTGGGTTATTATTAATATGATTATTCCCATATTTATGGTTTTCTTGACAGTTACTTATTCTTAAATCTAATACATACCATATTATATCAATAACATTCTTTTAACATTACATAACTCAAATTTACTAATCCTAACTTATATCTATAACATTATTCAATGTTTTGTACTATCTCATGATAGTTTTGTAATCATTTTACTTATGATTTATGATTTCGTTACACAGAACGTTTCTTCACTTTCACTGAAGTTCTTGTTTATCACTTCTTATTCTATTACATCGTTGTTTATTATGTTTTACATTGTTAATATTAATATCCTAACTATTATTTAGCTTTTATTATTGTTTTTAATTCCATAAAAATATTTTTTATTTGATCTTTTCTGATTTTCAAAGTTCGGTAAGTTATTATTTTTAAATTTTTATTGTCTATGAAATGAAATCATAACAAATTCCCCTAAATCAATTTTAATATATTAATCACATTAATATTTAAAATTTATTTATCTTTTGATTTTATTTTCATGAACTAAATTTATTAATAATTATACTTGTATATTTGATCAATATTAAATATTCCCCTTATCTTTCCGTTTTCAGGATTCATTAATTCATAACTATTTTCAGCATTTTCATTCATGACTACATATGGACCTTCAAAAGCAAAACATAATTTTCCACATATATTCTTTTTATTATTAGTTACTCTCATTGCTCTTACTATTACTAATTCACCTATTTCAAATTTAATTAACCTTCCTCTTTTTCTCATTTCCCTATTCATATACTTTCTTGCATTTCTTTCTAACCTATTACTTGTAAATAAATTCCCTCTTTGATTTTACATTTCTTTTTATTTTTTTCTGATAATTCTGTTTTCCCTTTTCTAATTCTAACTAATGAAATATTTGTTCCTACTTTATATTTGAACATTCTATATGCACTTCGAATACCAACAGGTTTATCTTTAAATCTATACACTTTTTCTTTTAAAATAATGCTAGTGTAATTTCTACAACTTTCATGTAAAGGAATCAACCAAAAACTATGTCTTAAATCAACTTTACTAAAAATTTGTGCCTTTATTATTCTACCAAAAATTGACTTTATATTTTTAGGAGCTTCATATTGTGGTACTGACAATCTATTCAATGTTCGAGCATCTAAACATAACCTGATATCACCATTTGACTTTTTTGCTATAACAATAGGGTTTATATATTTTGTTTTACTTCTTTCTATTATGTCTTGTTCTAGCATTTCACCGATTTTTTTCCTAACATCTTCTATGTACTTGTATGGGATTGGATAGTTCTTGGATTTAAAATTTTCAATTTCTTTAACTTGGAATTTATGAATATAATTACTAGCTATACGAGTTTCATCAATTATTAAACCTTTATGTTGTGAAATTATTTCTGATATTATTCCCCTATATTTCTCGGATATCTTCATCTGCGAGATTATTTCATTTAAATTTCTGCTTGAGTCTTTTCTTTCGACCGCATTTATTATATTGCAACCTTCATTTGGTCTGTCAATATTTTCATTTTCCCCTTTCCCTATCTTTATAATTTCATCTAACAACTTTATTTCCTTTTCCTCGTAATCTATAATAATTCCATGCTTTTCTAATTCATCAGTTCCCATAACAATATCCAATTTCATATTCGGCACTACAAATAATTGCATCTCTAGACTTGACTTCCCTATTATAACATGCTCAGTAATCATTTTTGATACTTCAGTAATTTTCTTTCCACTAATATTTACTAATTCTACTTTTGGTATTTTCAATTGATTTGTTAATTTTATTTCAGACAATAGTTCTTCCCTTATTAAAGATAGTTCTGATCCTGTATCACACATAATTTCTACTTCTTTCCCTTTTAAAAAACCTTTTAATTTAATTAAACCTATACTTTCATTTTCTTCCCTTTGCTGTTCGTAGTCAATGTATTCCCTCTGATGTTCATATAATACATTAACGTGGTATTCGTGCTTTCTTAAAAATCCTGATTTTGTTGATTATTTTGACTTGAAGAGTCTTCCCTTTCCATATTACTTTCAATCCTACTACAGTTTACTTCCCTTTGATTGTTTTCATTTCTACTATTATTTCTATTATTATTATTATTTTGACTTCTATTATCCCTATATCTATTTCTATTTTGATTAGCATTATTTCCATTATATCTATTTTCCCTATTATAATAATTTTGGTTTCTATTATCCCTATTTCTAAAATTGTTTTGATAATTATTATTTTGGAATCTATTATTATAATTTTGATTTCCCCTGTAATTGTTCCTGTTATCATTATATCCATTTTGTTGCCTAGTTCCTATGTTATTCTTATTATCAATTCTATTTACGTATGATAGTAGTTGATTCATGTTTTTAATATTTGCAATGGCTATTGCCTCAGATATTTGACTTCGATACTGTCTTGAAATGTATAAAACTATCTCTTCCTCTCTCATTTTAGGTTCTAAATATTGCGCTTCATTATATAGGCTAAGTGCATAAGCACTCATGCTTTTTCTAGTCCCTTCTATATACTTCCTAAAATATAACCTTTCTCGACATTTCGACTGCTCATTTTCACCCCAAAAATTATTTAAAAACTCATCTATAAACTCATCTAAACTATTTAATTCCCTTTCTTTGCAATTGAACCACAACAAAGGTTCATCAACCAATCGTTCTCTTATTAATTTTTTTATTCTCTCTATATTCCTTTCATACTGTATTTCATTTTTCAAATCTTTAACAAAAATGCATGGATGTAATAATTTTATGTTTCCATTAAATTTTATTGTATTCTCATGACCTACATTTCTGTATTCTATATTCATTCTCTCTTCGGATCTATTCTCAATTCTTTTTATTCTTTCATCTTGTTCATTTATCATTTTTTCCTGATTTTCTTTCATACTTTGTACATTCACATTCACATTCTCTTCAATATTCTTCCCCATATCATTCATTCTATTTTCCATAATATCTATTTCTTTCTCTACATTATTAAACTTTCTATTTACAAAGCTATTATATTCTTCTAATTTATTATCTATACTTTCTTCAACATGTTTCCTAATTTCCTCTTTCTCTGTTTCAACTATTCTCATAATTTCCTCAGTTCTTTTATCAAATTTATCATTCACTCTCTTAATTTCATCTCTTATATCACTCATACCTTGTTCAATTTTAGCATTTGTTTCATTAGCTTTTAAATTTAAACTTTCAAGCAATCTCATTATTTGTGATTGACTATCTATTATTGGTGGTCTTTCTGCACTAATCATTTCACCCTCTTGATCAAATCCTATCAATTCTGGAGTCCTCTGTCTATCTCCTTCCATTTTTACTTTCTTATTAATTAATCTAGTTCTTTAAATTATTTTGATACGCGGTTCTATTCCTTTTTTCAAATGGCCCCACGTTGGGCGCCAATTATTAAGAAAACTCTTACTGAGTTTTTATTTATTTAATAATTATAATTTATTCTTCCGGCTAGCTTTTTTATTTATTTATTTTGAATAATAATGATCCTTTTCTTTTTATTATTTTATGGAATTAAACACAATATTCTTTGAATGTTAAAAAATTTCTATATTTAAATCTCTATGACTCTATTTATCTCGGGTTTCTAATTTACAATTTTATTTTATGTTCTAAGCATAGAACTAGCTTTAACCTCAAAACTATTCAATATTAATAGTTGTTTACAAAATTACAAACGACAATCTTTCTTTCAGATTTACAAATAACACTACAATGGAGATATAATAAACAAACTTACTTTTAGTTTATATCCAAAAGTGTGTTTAACTATGTTGGCAATTTTCAATTTAATTCTTTTATAATTTCGTTGATGATTCACTTTTACACAATACTATGCTTTTTCACAATAATCACAGGTAACTAATTTGAATTACTTCTTCTTGAGACTCAGGAACTGTTGATAATACTTTGTTTCATCCTTTTAGATAAAACATGAAACTTTTCGATGCTTTATTGAAATTATTGATGAATGGCAATCGTTGGATACTTCTTCTTAATTGGAGGTTATTACAGCCTTTTTACTGGATTCAGATACTTGGAATAATCGTTGACTTTTAATAAAACTTATTAACTTTGGTTTCTTTGAACCTATCAAAGTTTGGAACACTTTCGTTCACTGGTTTTTTTATAGGTTATAAAATTTTGGTGAGTTGCAGGAGTACTTTCACTCTACAGATGTAATGGCAAACTGAACTTCTTTACTTTCAGATTCGTTTTTATAGGCCTCCAAAACCGACGCAACTTGATGTCATAAACAACCTATGAGATGCTTTCTTTTCAAATCAAGCATGCCAAGTTAATTGTTGTGAAACTGACACAAGTCTTCATTGTTACCAGACTGACATTAGAAATTCCTATTGACCAATCAGAATTTAGTATACTTTACTTTTTGAATTATTTGAGATTTTCAACTTATTTTAATTGTTAGTGATTCCTTCTTTTTAAATTAATATTGCCTACATTTTTCCCCACACTTTGGTATAATATAACCTATGATTGGGTTATTATTAATATGATTATTCCCATATTTATGGTTTTCTTGACAGTTACTTATTCTTAAATCTAATACATACCATATTATATCAATAACATTCTTTTAACATTACATAACTCAAATTTACTAATCCTAACTTATATCTATAACATTATTCAATGTTTTGTACTATCTCATGATAGTTTTGTAATCATTTTACTTATGATTTATGATTTCGTTACACAGAACGTTTCTTCACTTTCACTGAAGTTCTTGTTTATCACTTCTTATTCTATTACATCGTTGTTTATTATGTTTTACATTGTTAATATTAATATCCTAACTATTATTTAGCTTTTATTATTGTTTTTAATTCCATAAAAATATTTTTTATTTGATCTTTTCTGATTTTCAAAGTTCGGTAAGTTATTATTTTTAAATTTTTATTGTCTATGAAATGAAATCATAACAATATATATACATTCGATCTAATTGATTCCTTGAGACATTGTAGCGCACACTCTTATGCAGATGACACGCAGCTATACAAGTCATTTCCGTTGGGGTCTTGTAACCCATCTACCCGTCTTATCAACGAGGATCTAAACAACCTTGTTCAACGTGCTGAAGAACACAATCTAACAATTAATCATTCTGAATCATATGTGTTGTACTTTGGAAAAGGGAACGACAGGTCAAAGATTGAAAACTTACGTATCCCGATTGTTATAAAAAATCAAACGCTTGAGGTTAAAACCTCTGCTAAAAACTTAGGAAAAAATATAAAAATCTTGTTTGCGTTTCATCTTTAAGATAAGACGACGAGAACCGGTTTCCCATAAGCTGTGCGAGCTTGGTTGGTTGACAATGGTGCAGCGAAGGCGTCAACATTAAGTAATTTGTACAAAAAAACTACTGACTACCAAATGTCCTGAGTACCTACACAAAAAGTTAATTACTCGTGACCAGATTCACTCCCGCAATATTAGGTATTCACAAACTCTCTCCATACCTGGTTTTTTCAATATGTTGTTCAAAAAATCTTTCACATATTCTGCATGCCATTTGTACAATGGAATCCCTGTGAACATCAGACTGACTTCTTTTCCAGAATTTAAGAATCAAATATCACAATACCTAGCAACGGTACAGACACGAATGTGATATACAAACTAGCTAAAATCTCTACATGATACATGATTAACCCACATATCTTTATTAAGTCATACTTTTTTTTTTCAATTTACACTTTGTGAATATATATTTAAAAATGGAATCAAAGCATTGTAAAAACTGTGTAAAACTAGTGAGGTTGAATGGAAGAACACCACACTGTTGGTGAACTCCGCCTAATAAAGCCGGTATACATTACATTACATTGACCAGACTATAAGAAGAACACGCAGCCCATTGAATTGGTGGAGTGATAAAAGATAGACATCGGCTGATATAAAAAAAGATCTTGCTTGGTTAGGTGGTACGAATCGAATTTGTTAGTTAAGTGATTAGGGCCGGAAGTGAATCCGAATCGTTCCAACTATATCGAAACCGAAATTAGGTGCATTATCAGTACATCCATTGTATTAACTGTGTAACGAAAATCGGTCTGTTTTGATTGTTTTTGTCTAGGTCGAGGTGTAATCAAAGGTCAGTAATTAAATTGTCATAATATATTGTAAGGTACATTTTTCCTAACTCTTGCTGCTATTCCGTAAATTGAAAATGATTATCCGAATTTTATTGTCAATAATTGTATGGTGTCAGGTATGAATGAATTGTGAAATGTTCTATCAGTCTCCATCTGCACACTGTGATGTTACCCGAAAGTAGGTGAGCATTGCAGATGTTACCCGAAAGTAGATGGAAGTATTTTTGATAATTTAGCGCCAGTTTCTGCGCACTATGCTGTTACCCGGAAGTAGGAACTGGGGGAGTACCTTGTATGTAGTGTGAGCTGACATCAGGTTACAATTATTATCCCGTTCAAAGAAACCTGGTATTAATCTAGACAGAGTGGGACAAATCGATTTGCATGTAATACCGATAAGAAGTTGTCTTCTGGTATTCCGCGGGGTTCGTCTCGGATACCTGGAGCAGATTAGAAACCGTGTTAATACCCTGATCGTACACCCTGGGTGTATAGTCCGTAGGCGGTCAACCACTAGTTACCAAATGATTACGTTCCGTTGTCTAGATTTACCAGATTCACCATATCGTAAAACTTTGCTGATTGTGACCACTTTATCTTTCCGCTTAAACTCACTTACATCCCTCCAGGTTAGGCGATTATTTCTATTATAATAGCAAATTACATTCAATTATCTTTCCTAATGTAAATGTTTTGAATAAATTCAATATGGGAAGTTTTCCGTTTTATTTAATTATTTCTGCTCCATCTTTTATTCAGCTAAGTCTTAGCCAATTATAATTTTCAAAAACTACAATTTTGATATAAGTCATTCTGCCCATTCGGGCCTTGGTAATACTTCACTGTAGCTACCCTAGGGAAAAAGCTATCCATAGCTATCACTGTGATACGCTTTGTGGTGAGAATTCTAGCTGAAGAGGAGTGAACCTCATCAAAAATCTGGAAATCAATATAAATAATTATGGAATGATAATATCTTCTCAGTTATTAACATATCTTGGTATTAAAATAGAATTCAGACTAAGTTGGCTACCACATATTGATAAAGTAGCTGAAGAACTAGCTAGATGTTGCTATGCTCTGAGAGTGATCAGAAATTAAGAAAATACAAAAACAAGCCTAGCAGCATATCATGGATATATACTTCACGGATCCGATATGGTTCAATATTCTGGGGATGCATATAGGATATTTCGATTTAAAAGAAAAGTGGTCTAAGAACAATATTCAAGATGGAACAAACAGACAGCTGCAAACCCCATTTCATTGCACATAACATACGAAGTGTTTGTAGCTTATACCAAATATTTGTACTGAAACATAATATTATATTTACAAACCACAAAACAACACATTACATGACAAGAAATACAGGAAAACTCACATGTGACAAATTGAACTATGCTTACCTTTAAAAAAAATTTACTTTTTCAAGAATCCATATCTTAAATAAGATCCAAATGAAATTTTGTTAACTAGACATTATGCATCCAATCGTGCACCTTAGACTAGTTGAGTAAGTGCAAAATTTGATTTGAAAGATTTTTTGTTGTTATTTTCGGAAACATAACTTACAAATAGTGCATTTGTTTGACTCTGTAGGTTTAGTAATATTGAAATGGTATTCGGTTTGTCAACTGAGTGATAAAGTATGACGTCCTTATAGAAGGACACTAGGAACAGGCATGTATCCATCAAAAAACGTACAAAGTATATAGAGTTGTTTGGTGCTAGATGAACGGACAACTTGGTTGTTTTCTTGTGAATTAATTATGCGTTATGTGATCTTATAAATACTCAGTAATTTTCCCTTCCAATAAATAATATTTTGTAATTATTATAAGTGTATTAGCCCATTATCTTTTGCACTGGTCTTACTCTTCATGAGTTACTGGTAAGCCTTGAGGACGACGACGGAAATGTTTCCAATAAGATTGCTATAACTATAATGCGTTCCACGAATTCTGTAGCAATTTCACTCATGAGGACTCGGGCGATGAAGATTTTGTGTCAATAAATAATATACCAGGTAATCAACTTAATGCTGAGGCCGAAAACAAACAACAATAACTATCTTGCTATCAAAGATGATATACCTCTATCTATAGTACAGCTTGGTTGTAAAAAAACTAATAAGTAGGAATGGGTAAATGAAGATATCGAATCAGATGAGGTTCAGTGGCCAGTTTCTATCAGGTCACGAATAATAAGTCACCAGGAGAATTATTCCTAAACTTTTTTGACAATGAAATTGTTAATATTTTTGTAACAAATACAAATTCATATGCCGCAAAAAAAAATGGCGATGTAACTTCTGACGAAATAGGAACTTTTTTCGGAATATTACTTCTTAGCGGCTATGTTTCGGTGCCAAGAAGAAGAATGAATTGGGAAACTACAAGTGACTCCCAGAACGGAGTAGTCTCAAGAGCGATGTCAAGAAAGAGATTCGAATTCATTATGTCAAATCTTCACTGTTGCGATAATAATAACTTAGATCTAACTGATAAATTTGCAGAAATTCTACTTTTTTGATGCATTAAATAAAAAATTCTTAGTTTTCAACTCCAACCGAGAATCACAGTATTGATGAGTGCATACTTCCTTATTTTGGGATTACAAACAGTGTATTTTGAATATACAGGATGTCCCAGGTTTCAGTAGCAGAACTTCAACAGTCGATAAAAAAATTTATTTTGAGAAAAAAAGTTCCTATCAATATATATGCACAGACGCTTAGTTTTTGAGATGCAGAGTGTTGAAATTGAAAAAAAAATCGTTTTTTGCGAAGATCTCCGGAACTATTTATCGTACAGAAAACAGCTTTTGTGAGCATTCTCTACTTACTCATAGTAAGCTGTGTTCTGTGCGATAAAAAAAAATTTTTTTTAGTCCATAATTGGTGAAGATTTTGAAGGGGTAGTGGGTGTTTTTCTCCCCAACTTCTACGCCACTGGAAAAAGTACGGTTATGAGACAACCATTTGAACTGCCAATGTTTCTACACAAAAAAGGTACTTGATCATAAGCTCTAAAGTTGACCGGTTTCGAGAAAAATCAACTTTTATGTTGAAAAACATGGTCAATATTTTGGTTTTCTAACGTTTAAATAAATTTTGTTTAATTAGTAAAAAATTAATTTTATTTCGAAGAATTGACCATGTTTTCAAACATAAAAGTTGATTTTTCTCGAAAACGATCAACTTTAGAGCTTATGACCAAGTACCTTTTTCGTGTAGAAAGCATTGGCGGTTCGAATGGTTTTCTCAAAACCGTACTTTTTCCAGTGGCGTAGAAGTTGGGGAGAAAAACACCCACTACCCCTTCAAAATCTCCACCAAGTATGACTAAAAAAAAAATGTATCGCACAGAACATAGCTTACTATGAGTAGAGAATGCTTACAAAAACTGTTTTCTGTACGATAAACGGTTCCGGAGATATTCGCAAAAAATGTATTTCTTTTTCAATTTCAATCTCAAAAACTAAGCGTCTGTGCATATATATTAATAGAAACTTTTTTTTTCTCAAAATCAAATTTTCTATCGACTGTTGAAGTTCTGCTACTGAAACCTGGGACACCCTGTATAAGTTATATAAGTTTATTCGCAGAAAAGAATACATATGAAGTTTATAATATAAATTGAGATAAATTGCAAATAAGAACAGTACTCACGGAAGTATGCGAAAGCATACTTATGTGTGAAATAAAAACATAACAAGTTATATAAAATAACAATAATAATACTAATAATAACAGATATTTGTTATTGGCGTCTTAATTGAATTCCTAAAACAAGTTTAATAAGTTTAATATAATAATAAGTTTATTTATTGCATTAACATTGGTACGGAACGGATGCACAAGTGATTATGCTGTAAATTATCAATAATCACATAAGATATCTGAAGAATAAACCTGTCCGGTACGGATATAAAGTTTGGATTCTACAAGTAAAGGTTACGTTAACTAGATCTATCTATCGATGTTCCAAATCAGTTATAAAAAGCACCCATAAAGAATTTGGATTGGGGTCATCTGTTATATTAGAATATGCCGATGTAATTTCTTCATCTGCTACATATCCCTACCATGTCTTTTTTGATAACTTTTTCACTACCATTCCACTGTTGGAAGCTTTGTCGCAAAAGCGCATTCTTAGTACAGAGGGACTATTCGAGAATACAGAAGCGCGAATCAATCAATAATAAAAGTGAAATGGAGAAACAAGAAGGTTAGTTTGAATACAGGTCCATCAAAGATAAGAATATTGTTGTGGCAAATTGGTATGATAGCAATGTAGTATCCATTGCCTCAACTGCTGCCACAGTTTATTTCAAGCAAAATTTCTCTAGATATAGCCGAAAAGAATAAAAAGAAATGTCTGTAAAACAACTTCACAATATTTACAATCATAATAAAAATATGGGTGGGGTGGACCGTTGCGACCAGAACATTAGTCTTTATCGATCCAATATAAGTGGCAAAAAATGGTACTTTTCCCTACTAGCATTTGGTTTAGAGCTATTGGAGCAAAATACTTGGCATCTTCATACATGTCAAGAAGGAAAATTGAACCATTTGACATGTAGGCTAAGAATTGCGAATTCTGTATTAGATAGAGCAGAAGGTAGAAAAAGAGGGAGACCATCTTCTCTTAAAAATATAGATTCTCGGTTTGACCGTTTGGATCACCTAGTAGGTAGCAAACAAGATGTCGAATTTGTCATATGAAAGTTAAAACAATACGATAAAGTGTAAAATCGTTCTACATATTGCATGCTTCGTATCGTACCATACTAACCAATTTCTAGTCATTAGAATGAATATATTATATATTAAAATGTGTTTTCTTTTATTCTTTTTGTCCTTTTAAAAGGACATTGAAAATAAAATAAATTGTAACCATTTGTTTTTAATGTAATACCCTCCTTTAGATCATTTTCAGGCTATTAATAAAAAAAATCTGAAAAATTCAACAAAAAGTAATCCAGGCATATCTGGGTTAATATACTGTCGGTATACTCATTGTCATACTATAGTAGTTTAAGTATGTGTAACTAGGTACTTGTAATAGTATCTAAAAATTAATAAATTGTTACTATACCTGCCTGTAAGTCTATATTTATGTCTATATATCTATAGAAGAACCTGTTTCACATCAAAATTTTAGTAAAACATAAACTTACATTCTAATAACTTTATTAAGACGGAGTGCCAGTAGCGAACTAAGTTCTCTCTTGAATAGGGGTTATATGGCGCGAAGTAACGTAAGGTGCATTCCATTTGAAATTTCAACACAAACTAGATATGATGCTCGAAATTTACTGGCATAAAAAATCAAACTCGTACGTTATGCCGTTTTCGTGTTTTTGAGAAAGCGATCCGTCGAAATTCTCGACACTGTTCCCTCCAAGCGGCAATGTTACCGCAGGTTCGTTTGTCAAATTTTTCGCGGTTTAATTTTCCGAATTTCAACGGAGAATGTCTACATTCAACAGTTTCTGTCACAGTAACATATACACCGAACAGGGAATTACAGTTCAGACAGAACACTGAAAAATATTTTTCATCCAATCTGTGGTGCTGCTGTCGATTAATGAGGAAATTAATCATTTGATTATTAATCGAGGCAAAGCATATCATATAATTGATTGTTTAATCTGATTGAAATAATCGATTATTCCAACGCAACGGTTCGATTGAGCGTTGCCATCTCTACTCACATCGCGATTTGAAATGCGGATCAGCTTAGAATAAATATGCAATTTTGTTTGAAACAAATTTAATGAAAAAGAAATATCTTCAAATCGGTACATGCAGTACGTTGTTGGTTTCTACCTAGCGGAATCGATATTTCGCAATTAAACAGACTGTGATGCGTGCCCTTTTGTTGGTCAATATTTAATAAATACTTAGACAACGTAACTAGCCGGAATGCGGAACGCGCTCTTCATCGGTTTATTTTTATCGGCACATTCACTTAATCCGTGTTAACTGGTAACCCTTCGGGCATGCACAGCATGCTCAACAATTGCTGCATTAGACAATGGTATCCTCAGTTATTAACTACATACGACTAAGATCGAATTCCAAAAATTCTGAGGTACAGTTAGGTAATTATGAGAGAAATAGGCATGAAGACAAAGTCTCTTTATACCTATTATGAAGCACAAAAATAAAATTGGCTCTGATAGTGATGACAATTGTTTATATTATATACGCAAAAGTTGCCAGTATGTTTTATTGGAGAAATAGTAGACGAGTATGAAAAAGGGTACAATCAGAAGTGTCCAGGTATTCACCTAGATTTTATTTCGTCATTTCGTAGATTTCGCAAAAAAGTAATCTCGTTCCACAGAACGTAAGAGACGGAACCAAGAGTAATTCTGTCCTCGACTATAGATGAATTGGTATTCGATGGTCTGGTGTTAGAATAGAAGGAGATGATGTTAGCATTCAATACATGCACCAAGTATGAACGGTATCACTAGGCGGGAATTATTCCAGCCCCAAATTGGCGACATGTGCAAAGCTGGACTACAGTAATTTCTTCGAAAAATGTTTCTATCGTAGATATAGACAAAGAAAATATGCAATTCAAGGCAGGAAGAGAAACTAGGAACATCTATTATTAAAGTATTTACTTGGTTACTTTAAAATAATTATCCCATCATGTTGATGTTCGAATGTTGTGTAGTACATTTTCCAGTCATATATCGCAAGAAAAATCTCCCACCGGCAGTTTTAGGTCGCAGATTAATGTATTTTCGACACATTTCTACAGCATGATCGTAAAACTTCTTGAAATTTTTGTTTTCGTATCCAGAATAAGTACATACAGATAACTGTCTTTGTCTTGGACATGGCTGATACCCAAAAAGGTTAATTCATTGCATCGATAAGCACCTGCGACTCCCATGATCGTTGGAACCTGTAAAGAGTTCAAAATGAAAAGCTCAATGTATAAATTGAAATATTAACATCTTGTATTTCCTACCTTAACTTGTAAATATTCCTCATCTTATGCTCTCTCAAAAATTCTTCGATTTGGTTTCTCTCCAGTATCTTTGCCTTCTTTGGTTCATGATTTCTTGATCCGGCCTTCAAATATGAAGTAAGTTTACAATACTTCGAAATATCAATACCTTTGTGCAGTTTCAACATTGATATTAGCATTGAATGATTTGTCCACATTTGTCCGACTGTGCCATTATGTTCAGGTAAGTGGAGACATTAATTGTATCATGTTTTCGACTGTCAAATGTGGTCACCCTATTTATTATAAACATTTTAAACAAAAAAAAGGCACTTCTTTTAGTTTTTTGTTAATAACTCAACAAATAATCAAGGAATCGAAATGGTATAAATAGACAAAATGTAGGTAATTGAATTACGATCAAATCAAGTTTTCGAGCGACTAGATCGTATAATTAGAAGCCGAGAAAACTACGGAAAAGCGGGAAATTCGACGGTTTTTAAAAAAATTCATATCTCCGTTGTTTATCATTTTGTAGAATCGAATGTTCGCAAAAATATTCTAGTACTTATGCGCTTCAAGTGTGCAAAAAACTGTTGCTGTGAATCAATTAGTTTGGGTGTAATTGTAATTCAAAGTTTTTTAAGCGATATTTTGCAAAATCGCTGGATGCGTCTGAGATAATACGATTTCAAATTTTAAAACGGTTTTGAAAAATATAAGATCCGTACAACAATACGTATTTTCTCGTTATCAATTCAAATGATGGGAAGTGCCTTAAAAACGCTGGGAAAGTCGGTTCGAAACGGCGGATCGCGCGGAAACGCTCGAGTAGTGGGGGGAGAGGGAGCGAAGAATTGATAACGTTTTGTTGTACGGATCTTATATTTTTCAAAACCGTTTTAAAATTTAAAATCGGATTATCTCAAACGCATCCAGCGATTTTGCAAAATATCGCTTAAAAAACTTTGAATTACAATTACACCCAAACTAATTGATTCACAGCAACAGTTTTTTGCACACGTTAAGTGCATAAGTACTGGAACATTTTTGCAAAGATTCGATCCTACAAAATAATAAACAACGGAGATACGAATTTTTGAAAAAACGTCGTATTTCCCGCTTTTCCGTAATTTTCTTGGCTTCTAATTATCCGAAGTCGCTCGAAAAGCTTGTTTTGTTCGTAATTCAATTACCTACATTTTGTCTATTTATACCATTTCGATTACTTCATTATTTGTTGAGTTATTAACAAAAAACTAAAATAGTGCTTTTTTTTGTTTAAAATGTTTATAATAAATAGGGTGATCACATTTGAGAGTCGAAAACATGATACAATTAATGTCTCCACTTACCTTACCATAATGGCACAGTCGGTTTTCAGGTGGTATTTATTAATGTCAAAAAATCACTCATTTCATGCCGTATTGCTTGGACTATTGGAATGAAGAACTTCTCAGCATTCTCACTAATTTTTTCTGTGGATTTAGCAAATGTTTTCGGTCTTTTTGACAAATAATCAAACGCATATCATAGAAACGATTCTAAGACTGTCTAGTTTTCAGCTCGAAATCAACATGCTTGATCAAAATAAATTTGTCAAATCTGACGTTTTTTAATACCAATGCCTTTCCCTCTCCCAATTGACTGGTTTTGAACGTGGTCGTGGACAAAACGTTGAATTACATTCGAGTATTAACAGCCTCCTCTTATATAATTAGTAACTATTCAATTTATCATGAACTATACGACAGCGACACGCAAAATACGTTGACTTGACAGAATTGACAGTAAGCCAGCATCAATATGGCGAAACCGAAACCGTTTTAAAACAATGTATGACGTCTCCCTATCATCTAGTATCATTGAGCAAACAATTGCCAGCCATCACATTTGTTTGTATGACGTGTATCGCTATGCAATACATTCGAATTACAAAAGTATAAGCTAGATAGACCGAAGATCACAGCAGGGATTAGCGTTTGAGTGTTTCGACAAACAAGATTCATTGTTAGTGATGTTATCGTTGACAATAATTCAATATTCGTTCAGAAGCAGATATATTTAAGACATGTTCTTGGTTTCGTTGATCTTGTACTAGAAATATTTGGTGTGGAAACGATGGCCTGCCATCGCAGAATAATAAGGGTTTTGTCAGGTTTAGTGGTCTTTCTATAGTCCGGGTTAATTCATTCATAAAAGTCCTGCCGGTTATGAATTGATTCACAAACGGGAGTGGGGCATGTGGTGCAAATTGAGTATAGATGAAATGCCGAAACCTACTGTCTCTTTTGAGACCTGTCTATCGATGCGATTTTTAGGTATGTTTTATTCGTAACCCCCCTCTCTGAGGTTCAAAAGCTCCACATTGTTCGATTATCGGTGAAAAAATATTATGTGGTGACGTGTCATGTTGAAACTCGAAAAAAAAGTTTCAGTTCAACTAGCTCACCCTGTATAAAAGACATCATCATTTATGAATTGTGCCCTCTTATACGATTTTTGGCGAAGATTCTTGTCAAGTAGTTTTTGTATTACAATTATTTTCAGAGAAAAAAAACTAAATTTTTGTACCTAGAAATGAATGTTTTCATTATATTTTCCCTCAAAAGTCCATTTTCCCGACATTTTCGAAACAGACAAGCTCATATAGAGTTCTTCTTCTATAAATTCCCTATTGACCTGTGGTCTCGGGTTTTTCAGTCCTCGCTAAAAAGACCCCAAAATGGCATTTTTCATAAATATACACGCCTACTACTTGCCATTTTCCGATTCTCGCCAATTTGAATAGGGTTTGGAAGAAGGTCAAAAGGAACGTGTTCAGAAAATGTCATCAATATTAATGATTTTTTTCGATAGTTATCGTCTAACGAAGGAAATTGTTGAAAAATAATACATTTGACGTAACCGTCGGTTGCCTCCAAGTAATGCTCGGTGAAAATTATTATGACTGAAAATAAAATTAAAACTCTCTTTTTTGACGTTTCGATAATACTTTATTATCTATATCAAAAATTGTTTTGTCAATTAGTGTTTCCATTTGATTTAGAAAAGAATAGATGATTTCGATTAATGAAATGCGTCTGCAGCCGACTTGTGTTTTTAAAATCCAATTAAAACTGCAGAAAATATTGGATCGGTTGTGTGTGAAAGAGAAATGTATGGCTAATTATCAATTTTTATCAATAATTAGCCATACGTTTATCAAAAATTGTTTTGTCAATTAGTGTTTCCATGTAATTTAGAAACTAATAGATGACTATGTTTAAAGGCATGCGTCTGCGGCGAACTTGTGTCTTAAAATATACAGAAAACATTAGATCGGTAGTGTGAAAGAATATTATATGGCTAATTATCAAATGGATGTACCTGAAATAGATTAATATTCGCTAATTAAATTTCAATTCTATCATTTTACAAATTTGAGTAAGCATTATAATTCTATGAATTAACTATTATATGATTAACAGTCCTTTTCTATTATTAACTAATCAAGTTTAAGATAATTCTATACAAGTTAATTTTAAAACTGTGAGAAATGTAATAATGTCAGATAACACATACCTTTGAGGTTGAATTAAATAGACAAGAGAAAGTGATAATTCAAAATATCTGAAATCTGGTTATGGTTAAGATCCAGCACCGACTATAGAAACAGTGGGATCAAAGCTAATAGAAGGTTAGCAGAAAACAAGGCTGATTACAAAAATATCCATGGGGTTACTAGTTGAAATATAAAATTACAATAGAAATAAGATTTGAAACAATCTTTCTGTAACAATCCTCTTGCAAAATTAGTATCGAAGCGAGTCCACAGATTAGTGCTATAATGTATAAAACATGAAAGGGATTAACTTCGTGATATCGAGCGCGATATTTGCCATCGTGAATTGTAATTTAAATGCTAATAATACCGAAATAATTTTAACATTAAAATTCGAACCACTCAGATTAGCGACGACGAATTTCCATGCAAATGGAACGATATCATAATATTATAGTCTCTATATCGGTCCCAATTCCGCGCACATTGCTCGTAATTGAGACAAATAGTTGCCTCTAAACGATGGGATTGATTATGCAGGGTGTATGAATCAACTCAACATTATCTGGACAACTATAATTTGTGACACTTCAGCAACTATCAGTATCATCATTTTCAGCGGCAACGTACCTATTTTTCGTAAGAAATATTTTCATATTCCGCAAACTAAATAGACAAATTCGAATATTCATTGTCGCCCAAGCCCTAGACCAACCTCTAACGTAACTCGATCTGAAAATAGTTCTAGGTGAAGTTGCAATCAAACATGGCGAAAGAAGTCAAGTTTCTCACGTTTAGCTTTGCAATTCAAAACTAGTGTTGCCGCTTGGAGAATAAATAAATCGTGTGCGTGGCAAAGTCACTCTTCACAAATAATTAGATTTGGTTACTGATCTTCATATAATTGTTTCACGTTCTCTAATAAACTATTTACTTAATTATCGTTACACAACTAAATAATATTCAAGTTAATAATGTTCTTAAGAAAATGTTATTACAAGAACAAATTTTTCATTTCTGGGAATCGAACCCGAGCCTAATGAGTAGGAGCCAAGTATCCTAGCCCTTAGACAACACCTTTGTTAATCCTCGTTTGTTATAAAAGTTAAAGTACGATGTAAATTT
This sequence comes from Endomychus coccineus, assembly GCA_958510875.1. NCBI lineage: Eukaryota > Metazoa > Arthropoda > Insecta > Coleoptera > Endomychidae > Endomychus > Endomychus coccineus. The sequence continues at coordinate 112,422,512 of OY294069.1, forward strand.
AAGTTTATTTCAATAATTGTGTAACAGACACGAATTTGTTGAAACCAGTTTTTAAATTTTCTGTAAAAGTTTTGAATCGAGTCAATGTATATTTTAACTCTCAACTCTTCAGAAAAGGATATGTTCATTTCACGATTTCCCTGAAATACAATAGAGTTCGTCGCCGAACAGCAAACAATTTTCGTCAAAATTTGAGTACGATAGGAGCTTTTGTTTCTGAGTTATAGTGTAGACAAGCAATTCGTGACGGACATCCAGACAGACAGACACAGAAAGACGTGTTTTTTCAAACTTGCTTGAAATTCGATGAAAAATACTATGGCGAAGGAATTTTTCTCTAGCTTTTTCAACGATTTTATAAAAAGCTTAAGTGAATGCAATATACTCTTGGACTTTGTCTGCGAAAAGTATAATAAATGAAGTGATAGTTCCACCATCTGAAACACTGTGGTCCGAAGTTGAGGTAACAAAAAAAGTCTGAAACATATTAATTCGGCGGCCGGGACAATGATGAAGATCGGAATGTATCTTCAAAGATATGATAGAACCATAAGACCATTAACGTTATGTTAGTTGATTTTTGAAACTGTAATAATCATAGATGAACAGAACTAATTTGTGGGTTTAAAGTTGTACTTGCCTCAATAGTGTTTAGAAACAAAATTTCACGCACTGAAAAGTCACTGTACTGGAAAACTAAAATCTTTAATTATTATTTCTATTGTAAATACTTACGTTGTGACTGGGCCTTATATTAGCGTATGTAAGATGATATGTAGTATTTAGTCTATCATTTCCTTAGCAACAAGTAGAAATAAAGCAACGTCAACAGTTTCTCTTGAAGTAAAAACATGAATTTGTTGTTTTCAATGCACAATTACAAACTTGTTGTAAAAGGGATTACGTGAAAGTATTGATGTTCCGATAAAAATAATGAAGGCTGAAAACACAGCCAGTCGAGAGCGCATACCTGACCAAACATATACAGCATGTAATGGATGATGCAACCAAAAATGTGAAGAATCTTAAGGAGGTCGCAGGGACCTAATCAAAACTTAACATAGACGATATAGTAGGATTATCTCCTAATTATAAAAGTATCAGAAACAGAAATCAATCGCTAGAAATTTCTTCATTTAGAATGAAGAATTGAGTATTGAGTATCTCAAAATTGGGTAATGTTTCGACCAAAGAATACCCCATTGGTTTTTCCTGAACTTCAAAGAACGAAATTGTTCCGTCCAGTGTGTTGGTACTAATTCTGTTAGGCCCTTCGAAAATAGCAAGATACCAAGGTTAGTCCAACTCGGAGAACTATACTGGCCACTCATTTCGACTAATTCAAATATGACCAAAATTAAAAAATATGGTGGATGGAAGTCGCAACATTTGGATCTTGAAAACTATAAGAGATACGATGATGGTTAAATTGGGGCAAAGTTTCAAAATTCGAAGTAGGTATATCCTGAGATCATTCTTTACTGGCTTTGTTATAAGAAAGATTTCAAAACAAATTGAATATTTAAACTGCGACTGTCTTTCCGCTACCTGATAGCACTTTCAGATTTGACGTACGACGTTCCATCTTTTGGCGACCATCAACTTTATTTTTTCTTATGGGAGCCATTTCGGATTATTGGAGTTTTGTATAGACACTTTTATTAGATTTTTAATGATGTATCACATGTTACAATTACATTTCACAAAAAAAAATGGTTTTTACCATAGTGAGATTTGACAAAGAACAACAATAATGACGTGAACTGTAAAGCCAAAAACAAAACACAGTAAATGGTCAAACTATTGTCCTTGTTCATGTGAATACAACTCTGCCCTTCACCGAATATTAAATACTGCACGATATATTTGTCTTCATCTAAATCTTCCAAATTCTCTAACAATGTTGAGTTCAAGGTCCTCAATATTATTGTATTCCCTCTAACCATAAACTATTCCGATTCATTATTCATCCATCTTCCACCAAACCTCTCGATAAGATAATGAGATGGGGGGTAGATACTTTTCAAAAATCAATACTAAAGCCTGGTCAAAGGTTTCTCCCAGAATTATATCCCTGTAGATACCTGCTCATAAATTAATACTGATTCGTTTTTGTAGTCGAATTTGTCGGAAAATCCTGAGGTTGCTTATGCTCCAAATGTGCTCATTGTTTTCGTTGCATATCACACAATTCATCAAAGTGTTTTTCATTAGAATTCCTAATTTAGAAAATTACAAAATTGTAATCTTCCTTCGCAATCCCTGGATGCAATTTTTGGGATACGTAAGTCTAGTAAGATCGGACGAAATATGACATGTAGATTTTCCCGTGTTTAGTGTTTACATTTATCTATTATCATTTATAATAATAATAATAATAATAACGTTGATTAGAATTGTAATACAGTAGATACTCAAGACTTTACGTAATTCTATTAAGCGGAAAAGAAAACACCACGGAAGAAATATTAACTGAAATATTCCTTGTGTGTGGTGAGATATAAGTAAATAATAATACTCTTTTCACAAAAGTTTAGAGGAATTTGTTCGTCAAAGTACACATTTATACATATACGTATATATACACATACACACATACATATGCATACATGTACATATGTACATACATATACATACATACATATTTACAGTATAATATTAATATTACAAAACCACAATTAATCACAATTAATTTACAATTAATTATGAACCAATCCTACGATACAACAGCAATTAATATTTATATTAATTTTAATATGAAAATTCATTTTCATTGAAACCCATTACACGCACGCCGCCCATCACAGCTTACAATTCATAATTGCATTCCATTCATTAATTATTTTATCTATTTCTTATCTATCACAGTTTAGTATATGTTGTTCAACTTTTATTTTGAAACTTTTCACATTTTTAATGCTTTTTAATATCATCTGGTATGGTGTTATATATTTTAGGCGCCAGTATATACAGCCTCTTTGTCCCTTACCTTTATTCATCATTGGTAGTCTTAATTTAGATTTCCTATATGAAGTATCATGAGAATGTGAAGCTTGTTGAAGTCCATTTCTTCCATGTATTGTTTCACAGCCACTTGATAGTAACTATTTGTCGAATATCCATGAATTTTATTATTCGTTTCTGGATTACTTCTAATCGACTAAGATATACTTTTAGTGCAGATCTTCAAGAGATTATTGCATACCTCAGTTGACTTTTTACCAGAGCATGATATATTATTGTCAGATATTTTACATCCAACTCTATTTCTTACAATTTCAACCCAATTTCTTTAACAGGACTTTAATTTGCTCATCCCCTCTTAAATATCTGTCGAAAACTACTCCTAGGTAAACATCTTTTGTAACTACATCTATTTGTACTTTCTCTCCATTAATATTAAATTCTATTGTTTTAAAGTACGATCTAAACTATTTTACCTCATTTATAAAATTTTCTTTTACTTCCTCGTCCATTCTGTCTCCGTACTTTTTTCTTGTCTTTCCAAATGAACCAAAACTTGCGCGATATTCGTCCAATAACTTGAACTTCGATCAGGTTGTCTTTCGGGATAATGTTTAAATACATTTCCAATGTTTTCCCACCGTTTCTGTGGTATTTGTAACAAAGTTTTATAAAATATCCCTTTTTCCTCCACAAAATATCAAAATGTTATTTTACCTTGTGGCAGATTGAGAGTCGAAGTCAAAACTCAATTTGGTAAAAAAACATTTTCTAATATTTCAGTTTTTTGTAAACGAAAGTATAAGATCATTAAAAAGGCGATAAAAGGGTCTATTCAAAACTGCAATTAATCCAACACGGCCCTCATAATAAAAAATGAAGTTGATAATGGTGACCGAAAGACGAAACGTCGGATGGAAAATCTGAAAACACTGTCAGGTAGTGGGAAAAAAGTGGCAACGTAAATGTGCAATTCGTTTTGAACTCCTTCATATAATAAAGTCAGCAAGAACTAAGAATGATTTTTCAAAATTAGTTTTTTCTAGTTATTCACGGATATACTCGGGAAACTTTCTTAACTACATATTGGTAGTCACATGCATGTGTAATTTTGCCCTAATCTAAACATCTTCGTATCTCTTATAGTTTTTGAGATCCCAATGAATGGTGAGTATCGAATTTAAAACACCCGGTATAGAAGACTATTCATAACAGCAAGGAAAATTCCAGGTATTTGGAAAGATCCCTACTGCTGAAAGAGCTTCCGAGTTCATCAATACTTGAAGTACCGGGATATCAAAAATTATCTTGGTCAAGGGTGGTTGTGGAATCTAAAACGTGTGTCTTACTTTACGTTTGAAATAATTATGTCACTGTCACACTGACATCATCAATAACCTACAAATTTCATACCTATTTATTTCAGTTGTGAAACAATAATGAACTACAAATTAAAAATTATCTTGGTCAAGGGTGGTTGTGGAATGTAAAACGTGTGTCTTACTTTGAATTTTTGAATATGTTTTGTTGTGTCAGAATCTGTTAAGTATTACTGAAATAAATAGGTATGAAATTTGTAGGTTATTGATGATATCAGTGTGACAGTGACATAATTATTTCAAACGTAAAGTAAGACACACGTTTTAGATTCCAAAACCACCCTTGACCAAGATAATTTTTGATATCCCGGTGGTAATACTCCAATCAAGTACATGATCAAGGTCCTAATCTACCTGAGTCAGAGCGCCGTATATGGCCCTAAGTAAAAGCATCAGTTGATGTTCCCGTTAAATTTTAAAGGCAACATCAAACTGAACCTTTAATTTTAATATGTGTCGTTAAATAAAGTTATTGTTTCGAATATAGCGGTTTTGATTATTTTTAAATTGAGCGTTTCAGAATTTTGCGCACACTAGTAGTATAAATCACTGAGGTAGGTACGTAATACATGCCGGAAGTGACTTTTCCGCACTGGACTGCTGCTGATCGAACTCTGCGGAAAGTACAAGTTTCAGCAATACATTGTTTTTTTTTATATTTTGACTACACGAGAGGGAAACCTATAATGATCGAAGAACATCGTGTGAGCCAGCAGTGGAATGAAGGGAGAGGAGATGAGCATACGTAGTTTTCATGAAGATTTGGGAGTTGTAGGTATAGGGAAAGACCTCACTAAATAAAGAGTTTCACAACTTAGCCGTTCAATAAAAAAATGAAGTTTGGAAGGAAGAAGTTCGGCAAGTCTTGAGTTTGACAGTGAAGTGGTGACTAGTCTGAGCTCGTCTAGTCCGCGCCTATCTGGAATCTCTCGTGGTAGAACAACAGACGAAATTTCTGATGAACACTGACCATGGAAATATTTGTAGAAAAAGGAGAGATCTCCCACCTTTCTACGATGTTCTAGAGAGGTTAATGAACTTGTAAAAGTGACATCATCAATCAAACTGATATCTCTCTTCTGAATAGAATCTAAGAGCTTCAGCGTATGTCGGGAGCCGAATCGAATCGTGCAGCCGATGTAACTTTGCTTCTAAACTGTTAAGTGTACCAAATAACGTTTGAAGAGTGTGTAGACATGTATCTCATTGATGGAGAAGCAAGATGCAATGCTAGAGAAGCTGCGCATCTTTATGCTGAGCGCATTCCTAATCACATACATCCTTGCCGAACAAAATTCGAGTCAAGCCATTGTCGGTTAAGAGAAACGGACACCTTTGAACGAGATGGAGGAAGCGGACATCCACGTACTCACGTACAGTGACCTTCGAGGGAGAAATTTTGCATCAGATTTGACGAACAACCTACCACCAGCACGCGTGCAATAGAGCTTCAAATGAATGCTGCCCTTTCAACAGTATGGTGAGTATTCCAAGAGCAGACATTAAAACATTCAAAAAGTGCAATCACTGGTCCGCAGGACTATGAGCGTCGGGTAAAAAAAATGTTGAAATAATCCCGAAAGATTATTACTTTTGGGTCCTTTGAATAATTCAATTTAATTCGAAATTATTATATCTTGAACATAGGTCATAGTCAGGCAGGCCTACCGACGGTTTGTCTTGTAATTCGATCTCTCCTTTGCGGAGCACCGACTTCTCGGTCAGCAAGAAAGTATGCTTAGCAACTTAAGCACAGCACGAAGCCAATTGAACTTTTTCCCTGACTCAGGAGAAATCCACGTGGAGTTGAAAATAACCTCCACAGACTATTATTGCGACTACTCAGTTTTCAATAGGTCGCTTTGATTACGTATGGGCGTAGTCTGCCCCCGGTATTTTATATTAAACATATTTTATAAACTTTGTGCGTGGGGTGGCCCCCGCTTCAATGGTTTCATAAAAACTAATTACTTTTAGACAAAAAGGTAGTTCTTCACCACCTACTTATTCAGTCTGTATTTATTCCCAAATAATAAGGAATAACCCATTGTTTGCATAAATTCAAGTCAAATATATTTTACCTAAATTCCACACTCAAAGTAATTAATATATCTTTCCTTTTTGTTTGCATTGTTGTTGAGGTAATATATGGAGTAATTTTTCAGTCAAGTCATATAGAACCTTAATTCAGGTTAATGTTTGTTCCTAAGATCATATTTTTTCGAAATCAATTAATATCCTTTTTATTAACAGATTAAATTGAAGTAACCAGATTGAGATAAATAAGTTTACCAAGTTCTGTCTATCTAATTTCTGTTCATATAAGTCAACGAAGAAATTACCTACGTTAAATTTCGCTTCTAGTATTATAAAAGAAATAAACCCGTAACTGTAGGTACACAGTAAAAAATTTGACCGGTGTAAACTTTCACACCCTATTGTGGTGTAAGCATTCTTCACTATATGGTGTTAAGTGCTGAACCCGTCAAAATTACTCTACCAGAAAAACTCCGTTTCAACACCTACCTAAACTTAACTTCGATAATACACTGTGTGGATTTGTATTGAATTCGCAAATGGTTAAAACAGCACCTATCGACCGACTTTACGAGCTCAGTTCAGTCAGTTCCTCCCGCATTGGCCTTGTGTCGTACATAGTCAAACCCGCCATTTTGCTGCTGAAAAATTTTTCATTGCATATATACTGACTTTTTCACAGTAGACTCATTGAATATTGATCAAGTTAGTTGTTTACGTGCCTTTATCAGTATCTTGCTCTTAGTCGATAGAGTGAAGTGAAATAATGTCGCTTTTTATCAAAGTTGAATCCCATAACCTCCAAAAGTGAATGTGTTTGGACAAAAATAAGGAATATAAAGACTTCATTGTGAAAGGTAAGAGTTTTATATTCATAATTTTTATACTTAGGTAGGTATATGCACATCTATGTACATCTGAATTGTGTCATAACCAAATCCTTGGCATGTATATTTTCATATTATATACACGACATACACGAATTCGCTATTGGGTTACAACTTGGGAATTTGGTTTGTGATCATGCGCAGTTAGGATCTTGTTCTATTAAAACAAATGGTACCAAAAAATTGTGGTTGCTGATGCTAAATAGAATAAGAAATTAGAAATTGAGAGAGGATGATTGAGAAGATGAAAGATAACGAGACGTCCTCTTCAGTGTTGCTGTGGCTACGAGCTTTTACGTACGAAACCGTTTTGCCTAATTCTATATAACTACTATAAAATACAGTGGTGACAACAGCTGTCCGATTTTATTGGTTCCACCATGTTCCAGCAAATAAGGCAACTCATTTGTCTTTTCTACATAGACAATACAGTTGTTCAGTACTAAAGCCTCTTGTATCTAATGGGGTTATGGGTGTTGACAGTTTTGACAAAATGTAAATAAATACTTAACAGGGAAACAAAGACCTCAAAATCAATAATCCTCCATTTATTGATCAAATGTTAATCACCATACATTACTTTTCTAGAAGAAAATATAAATCGTATAAATAATATGCACATGAACAATATGTGCACATGAAATACAGAACAACTATAAATTGAACAAAGTAAACAGTCAAAGCACAGTATAATATACTGTGGTGAAAGTGGTATATGGTGCAAAACTTTTCAGGTTGTTTTGTCTTTGCACAGAACATTGCAGTTTGAACTGTTTGTCGCCAATATTTTTTATAGTCACTGTACCATAACCTAACTTTCAATTGAAACACTTAACCTAACTCGGCCTAGATTCACTTCTTGTCTTGAATCAATCATTTTTAATGAAAGGAGGTTTGAGAAATATAAAAATAGATCTCACTAGAAATCGAACCCGAGTGGCCTTGTTACCAACGCCAATCGACATTGACATTTGTTGAGGCAATGCCGATTGGCGTTGGTAATAAGTCGTCTGACTAAGGTACTCCGAATTGCAGTAGTTAAGTTCGAAACTGGACGGTAATCTTGGGTATTGCAGCACATGTACACTGGCGAGACCTTCTGAAAGATAACCTAAGTCGGTTCACTTGGGGAGAAATCAGTCCAAGTTATTTATTTCATTCATGTTTGTTTTTATAAGCAAAAATGACCACAAGAGATGAGTTGCACACTCAATTTGGTGTCAAAAATTCGAACTTTCGTCAGTGTTGAATCGACCATCTAAGATGAGTTCCATACTCCATATGGTGTAAAATATAAATAATTGATAGTGTAAGATTTACCATTTTTAATAGTTGTGTACTCTGTTTGGTGTTAAAAATCGACACCGTGAACGTTGAATTCGCATTATATCTGGTGAAAAAAATGCACCATAAGGTGCTCTTCATAGACCGCAAAAGTTATGTTTTTACACCTCCTCGGAGTCAAATTAACACTTCAGAATTTCAAATTTGAACAATTACTGGTGTAAATATATTCACCGCTGAATGTCAATTGAACACTCTTATATGGTGTTGATTTTACACCAAATTGGTGTGGATAAATCTGGACCACGCGTGGTGTTATTTTGGTGTCAAATATCGCTTCGATTTTTTACTGTGTAGCTTGGCGTAGGGGTAGTTTGGAGCATTCAATTGGATCATAGTTAGAACTCAGTTGTGTAGCAAAATTACACGTAGTATTTGTGCAACAAGGGTTATGTATTCCTAGGGGTAAAGCAGCGCTGTGCTTGTGTGCGTCTATCGCGTTTCGCGGAAAAGGTAAGTTCCCTTCAAATCATTTTGTGACAATTCCATAACATCCATAATTTAATCCGACGTAGAACTGGAGTGCGTAAATTCTCTGTGTCTTATTTCTACAAAGGATTCGAGAGGGAATTGTGAAGTTAGACAAACAGGGTAAGTGCATTTTGATTGTCAAAGAACAATTGTTATATTGACTTCAACCTCTGAATCGGCAGTATAATGTAGTGTAATTAGTTAACCTTTAGATCACGCTCCGCCCGCCAATTCTATTTTGATAACATATGTTCTTCCAGCCATTCAGGCTAGTTAGAGTGATTAATTGTAATTCCGCTTATCGTAGATCATTTAGGGGACATGACAGAGTATCAGGTCGTTAGGCTTCCCCCAGGTTACCAGAAAGAGGAATCCTTCCTTAATTCTAAATATTATCTATCAATCTTCGGCGTGGTCGAGGGCGAAATCGATCACTGTTCGGAGTTTGTGCTAATTAGCTTTCACTGATCCGAACTCTCTTAAGAGAACATGAGCAGGTACTCGCTCGCTGGCGCGAAAGGGGTAGAACTAGTGAATTGAAAATCGTCTCCCAGGTTCTCACTTGGGGTGAACCTGAATTAGACCAGTCTTTAATTTCATATGCTATCATTTCCATAATCAGATTTTGGACTAATTTTATAATCGCTTGTTGTGTTGTGATGTACTAAATTTTGTTGACTTTTGTCCAATATATATTTATCATTTAATTTGAATAACGACTTTATTTGGTAATTCCTAATCAACTGTCAGCGAATACGACCTTCAGAATGTACGCTTAATACATATAAGATATAAATTGTATGAAATGCGAGACGGTCCCTGGAAAGGGATCAAGGCATTGTAGTCAGAAACAGGTTCTAGGTGGACTGAATTATACACTTAGTGGTGGCAGCTTAAAAGAACCTTAAGGGTTCATGGATCAACTAAGATCTTTGATACCCGAGCAGGTTCCAGCAAAGAATTCTCAATTCATATAACACGTCGATGAGGTATCAACGCTACCTGAAATAATACCCAGCCGACTGTTACAAGTAGTGGTTTAGCGATGATATAGGCTTTCAAATCTATGCACTTGCTTGGAAAATTAAATCTGGATGTGACAGAAACATTATAGCTTCAAAAATCAGGAGATTGTTTCATGAAGACGGGTGTTCTAATAGTCGCAACAGCCACATATTGAACCACCTAAATCCTCACGTCACATGGATTAGAGCAAATTAAAACCAATTTACTTTTACCATGATGCCGACTGTTTAATTGGTCCGTTCCTGATCCCACCTCGGTTAAATGGCAACATGTACCTGAATTTTATGCAAGGCGTACATCCTAAGCTAGTGGAAAATGCAAACGTTCCAACGGAAAAACAGGATAGATTGTGATTCCAACATGACACAGTTTGCCAGTCATGTGCAGGATCACCTAAGCCAACAATTTCTTGGGCAATGGATCAGAAGAGGAGGATAAATCCATTGGCCAGCGCGAAGTCTCGATTTGACCCCGTTGGTTTTTTTCCTCAGAGGTTGAGTCCTTGGTCTATGATACCCCTGTTTTCACCCAAGAGGAACTGTGAGAGACAGCAACTTGGGTTTTCGTGTAGCAAGATCCGCACATGTTATTCCGATTACGTGATTCCATGCTTCGACGTACAAATTGATGTTGGGGGTCGCCATTTTGAACCATTATTATAGATTTATTATTGTAACTTTATCATGGATGAAAATTACTTAAATATCGAAGTATTTTGGTGTCAATGAGATACCATTACCTTTATTGCACAAAACTTACTCCAGGGCCATAACGGCTCATTTGCTTATTTTCACAAAATTTCTACAGCATTGTCCTACACTACCTCCTCAAGTTTGGCCAACATCCTTTTGAAACAGCCTGTATAGTCCTGTGCATGAACTACGTCAGTCATCACATCGAAAAAGGTAGTGCTCGCTAATTTTACTTTATATGTATGAGTGGACTACAGTGACATACTTAGGTTTATCGCGCTTGTTGCTCCAGGATTTGTTTTATTCTAACTCGTTTAAACGCTGACTCGACTGTGTTTCCTATGTATCTATCTGCACGTATCCCTAATAGCGTTTCTTATTATCACCAGTTTGAGACCGAGATATAAAACGTATGTAATACTGAGTTTTACGAACATTCGATGGGACATTCCGGTGAAATATGCTTTCCATTACGAGCGAGCATTAAAGATATGGCTGAAAAAACTTTTAGAGGATCGTTCATATTATTTATTTGGTTGATTCATTTAAGTCTTATGGGACGTAAAACTTTTGCAGTTTAAATTTGTTTCCAAAGTTTCTTTCCCGACGAAAACAAACAAACATTGTTACCCATATTTTAATAACAACTTCAAAATTGTAATATATAATCAAAATATTTACTGAAACTTCCAGAAGACAAATAAATTCATTAGCAGCATTAAAATATATATTAAAACTTTCTGTTGCTCTGGTTAACCCAAGTTTTATGAGATTGAAGTTTCACACTGACGGAACTATGAAGAATATTATTCCATAAAGGATGTAATTTATTTTGAATCGAGAGTATTCATTAATTGAGCTTTATAACTAACGAATCATGCTGAAGAATAACGTAAACGATGCTTATAATTATATATACATATTAATTGCAAAATATTTAGAATCCACAATAATTAGAAGCGTTGATAAAATCAACACATAAAGAATATTTGACTTTTCTATGCTTACAGAACAAATAACAGCCTTTGGAAATAAATGTGTTGGATCATCGCAATAACTGTTGTAAACCTGTTCCGTTAGCAACTGCAACGGGCCAGCAGAAGAGTCAACGTTGTGTTCTGCTTATAACCAATTCCAAATTTAAAAAGTTGTATGAAGTCAAATTGTGGGATCTATCTACCGAGCCGGATTAAACAAGTCCCTATTTCTAATTGTGATATGAAACTGAAAGAAGCAGTTGTCTTGAAGCAATCATGAATACACGAGCAGTATGAATTGTGGTCCGGTCTTGTTGGAACCACATATAACTCACGGAAAACTCGAACAAATTCTTGCGTAAAAACTGCAACGACCATGTTTGTGTAACACAAACTAATAATAGTTTTCCCAATTCCTCTGACGTATCAGGAAAGCCAGATGACGGTGGTTTAGCATCTATGGCTACGTTTTTGTAGCTTAACCACTTCACCCCGTATTGCTTGTCACTATTTGCGACGGATAATAGATTCACACATAAAGACGTAATTTCAAGATGGGGAAAGATTTAAGCTGAAGCCTGTAATGCATAGCTAATACAAACACATTTCGTGTTAGAAGTCAATAGATAAAGTTTTTGATTCACCAGGTTGAACAAGGACAACACATCCTTTAGTCTCAGACAGCTGTTTCGCCCTTCTCATTGGGCTCTTCAGTGAGACGAGGCAGACGTGAAGTCACTGATCAGACATCTCCGAAAATGATATAATAAAACATCCTCAAAGTGTTTGGTTGTTTCGCCCTTCTCATTGACGTGTTGTCACTGTTCAACCCGGTAAACCAAAAACTTTGTCTATTGACTTCTAACACGAAATGTGTTTGTATTTCACTGTGTATTATTGCGTTGTGTGTAACTGTTTCCCCGTCGATTCTTTGAATCGCGAGAACTTATTTGACAATGCGTAGCATATTGTGATTTGCATTTTCAGTGGGACATCTGCTTTCCGGAAGATGGTGTTAGAGCTTCTAGGTTCGCCAAACACTTTGAGTTCATTGAGAAGAGCGGAAACAGCTGTCTGAAACTATAGGACGTGTTGTCACTATTCAACCTGGTGAACCAAAAACTTTGTCTGAAGCCTCTAAGTTTAATATTAAAATCGTTGGTTTCTCTTCAGATGGTGATACCAGGCTATTAAAGACTATCGAAATAGAAACTGCTTTAAGTAAGAATGAAATTTACGATATGCTGAAATGGTTCCATGCAAACCTGGACGGTGATTTTTGTGTTTTACAAGATGATGTTCACATCTTAACAAAATTACGCACTATACTTCTAAAACGCAATATCTTATTAGTTTTGGAAAATTATGTTGCAAGCTGGGCTTACTAATTAGCGAGGTGAACAAAAGCAAGCATTTGGTAACCCGGTGCGACATCTCACGAGTTAGAAAGGGGCTCTGAGCAATAATATTTCTGGTCATCGGATACAATAGCCTTTTTTAAAGTTATGGACTTTTTAATTGATGCCCTAATTTAGCAAGATCAACATTTGAAATCCAGGTTAAGTAAGTTATGGTACGCCATTTTAAAAAAAAAAATATTGGAGAAAATGGATAAAATAGAACAAACTACCAGATAATTTTATATATTTAAGCTGTTATACTTGCGTTGAGATCAATGCCCAAATTTTATTAAACTGATCAAGGAATTTCAATAAGATATAGAATTAGATCATACTATGCTTTGACCCAGTATATTCAATAGTCAACCATGGGAGGGTTTATTCCGTATTGCTAGATTAACATCTACATTTCCAACGGTGATTAAACTTCAGCATAAGAGAATTCAAAGAAAAAATCGAGAGGATCACACAATTGAGTTCTATTAATAACGACCTCAAAGATCTTTCCAAGAGACAACAAGAAACAAAGTGCCTATACCAAGTATGAAGAAATGAATTGATGGAAGTAAATATAACAGAGATTATTAATGAAACCTAAGAAAAAGCTTATGTAAATTCATCAAGCTTAGGTATGTTAATCAAAAGAGAACTTGATTCAGAACTTGACCAGAACATTGACAAATGTACTGAAGCTGACGGGACTTGACGGGGATATTGACGATAAAAATATCGCAGATTTCCAAACAAGCAACGATAAAACCGGGGATGAAGCACTTTTGTCGAGATCTTTTTTAGATACGGAAAAATAAATTATGAATAATGATTTGGACTTATTCAACATTGTATAAGAAAACCTTAATTTGAAGGATTATTATGATTAGGAAGGAACGATAAAGGAAAATAGTCCCTATTTACTTGTGACCATGCCAAGTGAACCCACCAAAATAATCAAAGTCTTGATTTCATTGGCTTTTAGATGACGGGAGATTTAGTACCGAAAGATTGAAAAGATTTCAACAAAATTACAAGGAAACGTAAAGGAAAAAGCCTCGATAAAAACCCAGAAAAACACAGAATAATTACCAAGACCCCGATTGAAAAAAGAAAACCAAGATAATTTAAACGCTATCCGACGAAGAAGAAAAACCCAGTATAGTTACCAAGACCCCGATTGAAAAAAATAAAACCAAGATAATTTAAACGCTATCCGACGAAGGAGATATCGCAGTGGAAAGTGATCTGGAATCCTCATCTCATTCATCAGAGGATTCATCAGTTCCATACGCCGGAAAGTCCGGCGAATCGGATGGGGTTAATGAAATGAGAGATGATATTAATAGACTGGTAAACGTGAATAACATTGGACAGGGTAATTTTCTTCTTGTTAAATTAATGGGAGGGAGAAAAAAATTTACATAAATACCTATACGTTTGTGTGGTACAAACAATCGAAGATGATTGTTGTGATGTTGAGGTGATGGCACTACATTGTAAGAAATGAAAAAGATGTATCCAACATTGAATTTGACCAGGTTATACGGATGCTAGAACCACCACCACAGGTAGAGCGAGTGGAAAAACGAGTGCGATATGTGTTTGAAACTAGTGTTTCAAAAGAGTTTGAAAGATAAAACTTTTTGGTTGTTATTGTTTTTTGTTTAGTTTCTTGTGAAAGAAGATTTAAACTATTTCTATTAGAATAAAGCTATTTATATTTTTCAGTTTGTATTGAAATAAAACAGATTTTTATTATTCTTTGCAGTTTTAATGACTTATTGAAATTAAATATGTTACAACATAACAATTACAACAAGTTCCATAAACATTCCAGTAGCACTCAAGCGGTATTTTTTAAATTTTTGTAATTTTTCAGAATTTATAGGAATAAGTTGGCCTTTTTTGAAACTAGTTGGAATTTTTTGCAATCATTTGACATTTTTTGGAATCAGTTGGGCTTTTTTGGTATTTCCTCGAATTTTTTGTACAAGTTTGATCATCGATAAACTGAGAGCAACCGAAAAATCTAATTATACAGATTCACCCAAGGAGAATTATTATTTATTGAATGATCGTTCAATAGTTTGACAAAACAATTTTTGATAAAGAAATTAAACTATTATCGAAACGTCAGAAGAGAGTTTTTATTTTACTTCCCGTCATATCTAAGAACCAACATACCAAGAAAATATAACGTACATTCCCTAATGGTTCGAGAATATAAATAAAAGAATATATATATACACCATATATCGACTATGGAGATTCGCCGCGTCAGGGGAAGGTGGTATTGAACACAGATTAACTTTACTTTTCTTCGCAGATTGAGTAAATTTTTTGGAACGGAGTTGAGTCAGCGTGTCGGTGCAAGTGGCTCCATGCCAAAAAGATGACTTGTCCTTCAGCTTCGACGTTTTATGAATATTTGGGGTTTTTGAAAACTTCTGCAGTATTTCACAAAATCTCATCGTTCGCAAGTTGCGGTACGAGCTTTAATTTGTCGCATCCGCTAAAAGCTATGACACACGCCCCGCTAACGATTTATAAAAAATACCATGGATCATTTTTTCCCACACAAGTCATATTTTCCTTACAGATTTATTGTACTAATGGTTCAGCTTCACAACAGTATTTTGTTCCAATCGATCTATGTCCATTAGTTTATTTATCAAGTAAGGTTCGCTTGTATCGAATCTACGTTCTCATGAGAGCATTCTTGTTATATTTGATTCTTATTTCACTCAATGAGTTCCACAATTATTAATCCTCACGTAAACTATTATTGTGACATTTAGAATATCATTTTTTTTAGAGCGACATATTCATTTGGTATCAATACAGTATCGTTTGCAGTAATAGCTTATAAAGCGTTGCTTCAAAATCATTAAGCCTTTCTTCAGTTTTTATGTTGTCATCTGTAAGTAAGCGAGGCCACAGAATCTGCCAGTCCCAACGATACTGTATTGATAAAAAATGCAAATATCACCAACAACAAAAAGTGTAATTCGAAATGTTACAATAATAATAGTTCTTGGGAATATGAATAATTATGGAATACTAGTAATTCTCAAGGAGTGAGTCACGAATTGACCGGAGTGGGGGCATTTATAGTTAAGACAGCACAACAATCTGCGGAAGAACTTGGTCTCGAATTTTAGTTAAGTCGAGAAGGCCGACTAGAGGGCAACCTCGAGTTCCAACCTTCTCGTCTGAAAGTCCAGATAAATGCCGCTGACCGGAGAAGAACATAGTCTTGAAAGAGGAGGAAAAATAGACAAAATATCAAGACCTCCTGTTCGAGCTCCGCAAACTATACCCAGGCAACAAGGTAGTCTTAGTGCTTCTGATCATCGGTGTTTTGGGCGGAATTCGGTCTTCGCTGCGTTTGAACTTGAAGATCATTCCGGCCTGATGTTGATGGACCGGATGCAGAAGGCAGTCATTCTGGATTCAATGAGAATACTTAGTAGGGCACACGATTTGGGAACCTGAAGCTACTTACCGACGGCTGGAGAGTAGCTCCGGTTAACAGACTTTCTGTTTTTCTGGCGCAATTGCTGCGATGTCGTCGGAGCTCGCAGCACCCCAGACAAGGTTTTAATGTAAAAAAAGTTTATATAAGAATAGTTTTGTTTCATTGTAGAAAACACTGAGTGGATAGCTAGCTTGTATCGTTTTTTAGATATGATCAGATTTATTATTGATTAAATTAGAGAACATCAAACTTCAAATAGTTATTTTATTTAAAATCTTATTTTAATTGGCGTTTCCATTAATTTAGAAATATGATTAATGAAGCATATGAAATTATAGACATATGTCACATGGAATAACTGTAAATCATGCACTTATATCCAACCATAGATTATTGTATTCACAAGTTCGGTTGGAAATTTGTTGCTGAGAAACTATTCATAAGCAAAACATATTTTAATAATAGAAGTTCCTTACTAATGCAAAAGGATTCAATTATCACCAAATAACTATCAATAGCATAAAAAGAACACTCTATGAATTGTTCTTCCACTAGCATAATATGGATAGATGGAAATCAATTTGCAACGATATTCGCAAAAAGAACTACCGGACCGGACCACCAAAATTACAGGAAAAACAGCTGACCCGTGATATTTCAAGTTTATTATTTAGTCGTATGATTCTGTCAAAGGCTTTCAGCTTTTATTTATTACTTCAAAGGACTTCATTGGAAAAACTTAAAAAATATATTCAAACCCGACGGATTGAAAATAGACACAAAGGATCCATTACTTGTTTCAATAATCAGAGAGAAATCAATGGATGTTCGTTCGGTGAAAGACCGGCTAGTCGTTCGTAACTTATAACAGAATGCACAACGTTAATAATTTATGATAAGCAGTTTTGTTTGATTCGCTTCAATCTGGCCTAATCAATATTCAAATTATCATGAGATAGGTATGGCGAAATTTGAGATTTATTTTCCTGTTCATCTTTGCATAACTGATGTGGCCAGAATATTGAAATGGAGATCTGACAATTTAGTATAAGTTGAGTTTAATGCAACTAAAAACAAGCTTCTATTTACTCCGGGAATGCGGATCCCACAATCCCTAATATGAGGTACAACTATTACTATGGAGTCTTCCATAGCACAAATTCGACATGTCCTGGATTACTGTTCACATGTTTGAAGTTCAGCTCCCAAACATACGCTGAAAATCTGATGCTATCCAAAAGAGAACTATTCGTGTACCTGTTGATATTACACTTACTAATTCATTGGCCTCTCTAGAACATAGAAGCAAGGTGGGCAATCTCTCCCTTTCCTTAAGATATTTCCATGGTCGATGCTCTTTATAAATCTCGTCTGTTAGTCCACCACGAGAGAGACCAGCTTAAGCAGGTCACCCCCTCATAGTCAGACTTCATTTTTCTATCAAAAGGCAAAGTTGTGGAACTCTTTGACTAATGAGGTATGTCCTGATGTTTGTAACCTGCAACTTGCAAGTAAAATTCGAAGTAAGCATCTCTGGTGGATGTGGAAACTGAGAGACAAAGTGTTGGTCCCATGTGTAAAACGCATACGCAGTTTTGACAATATTTCTAGTTTTATTCGTTTTGCTCAATTAGGTAAAAACAAGTAACTCGAAAAAAACAGCGGCAGTGAACTGTTGTGTTGTAGGGTGCAATTTGCGAAGGACTAAAAATCCTCACTTGAGTTTTTATGGCTTTCCAAACAAGCCATGTCTCACTGTTATGCTATATAAAGTATGAAACCAAATGGTGGCGGAAATTTGATCGAGAGATTGATAGAACACATTTCATAGAAATATTTTGATGGAAAGTTTATTTGATAGAAATACATTTGATCGAATTGTTTATGATAGGAAACACATTTGATAGAAACTTAAATGATAGAAAAAACAATTTTTGGTTGTTAATACCTAACCTAACGTAACATTTTTACATCAAGGAAAAATCCGATTCTGTTAGGTTAGGTTAGGTTAGGTTAAGTTATGTATTAACAATCAAAAATGGTTTCTATCAAATACATTTTCTAATTGTTATGTTAATTTTTGATAAAGATATAAATAAAATCTCGGAACGTCAAAAAGAGAATTATTATTATTTTATTTATTTTTTATTTTTAGTTGTATTAAAGAACCCAAATACCGAGAAAACGTAACATACATCTACAAATGGTTCAAGAATACAATTACAAGTACCGGGATATCAAAAAGTATCTTGGTCAAGGGTGGTTGTGGAATCTAAAACGTATGTCTTAGTTTACGTTTGAAATAATTATGTCACTGTCACACTGACATCATCAATAACCTACAAATATCATGTCAGAATCTGTTAAGTCATTGTGCTGAAATTTTCTAATTCAGTTTTTGAATCATGCCTCTTACCACATAGCACAAAATTTTCATGATTGAAGCCTATTTTCGAACGGGTGCGCTAGTTAATGGAAATTGGCAATACAGTCAACGTTTGTGTTTGGACAATTTCCGAGAGCACTTCCCAAACGTGGCAATATTACCGGACAATTTTTATGCGTGCCTTACAAATTGTGTTGAAGTGTTCCGCGAAACTGGTTGTGTGACTCATAAAAAAAGTGCTGGTAGACCAAGAGTTCGTACAGCAGAAGTTGTCAATGACGTTCGTCAACGTATGGAAGAGGAGCCTGCAAAACCTTTGAAACGTCTTTCTCAGGAAATTGGACTTTCTTATGGAACATGTCAGAAGATTTTAAAGAAAGACTTGAACATGCATCCATATAAGATGCAAGCATATCAAGCTCTTCTGCCCGCAGACCACCCCAGACGCCTTGCTTACTGCCATTGGTTTGTCAATAATAACGATCTTCTGGACTTAACTCTTTTTTCTGACGAAGCGTGGTTCCACCTTTCGGGATACATCAATTCTCGAAATATGCGAATGTGGAGCAATGATAACCCTCATGTTTTTACTGAATCGCCACTACTACGGTGTTTGGATGGCAGTTTCTCGCAGAAGAATAATTGGGCCAATTTTTTTCGATTTCACCGTCAACGCAGAAAGGTACAGACACAACTTTTTGGCTGAATTTGTGCAACAGTTAAACGATGATGAACTTCGGTACGGTTATTTCCAGCATGACGGTGCAACAGCACATACTACACGAGAAAATATTGCCTTTCTCCGCGAGTTTTTTGATGACCGGCTGATAAGTTTGCATACAGAAGTTGAGTTTCCTCCGAGATCACCTTGTTTGACAATTATGGACTATTTTGAATTTCCTTATTCAAAAAAGAAGATTTTCGCAACTCCGGTAAATAATTTGCAAGAACTTGAACTAAGAATAGTTCAGCAATGTGCAACCATAACGCCAGAAATGCTGCAAAAAGGTTTTCACAGCATGAGGATGCGCGTCAACTTGTGCATCGAACAAAACGGGGGACATTTCCAACAATTACTGTAATTTAGTTTTTCTTGTTACTAAAACCGTTATTCCATAATTTGTAGTTCATTATTGTTTTACAAATTGATCATTTTCAAATGACGTCACGCGATTTCGGCCATTTTGCCTGGAGGACAACCAAACCATTGTTAAGCAAACAGTTGTGCTGAACTGTCAGTTTAGTTTCATAACTTTTGAGTTGTTTGTCGAATTTAAAGTTTTTTTCTGATTATTTCATTATTGTTGGAGTTTATTAGTGAAAATGCCATCGTTTTGTGCCGTGGTTAATTGTGGTATGAGAGGAAACCGAGACAAAGTGAGATTTTTTAGAATCCCTGCTTCCCTCAAGAATGCTGGTGATTATTCAAATGCTTTATCACGAGAAAGGCAAGAGAGACTATAATGACCGTAGTGCTGTGGGGCTCCCCTAGGATGGAGAACCAACCTCACGGAGGAGGGGTTTTAATCGGTAGGAATCCGGCACACCCGAGAGTACGGGCACCCGAAGCGTCTATGTAAGATTTCCCCTCCTCTACGCAAAAAAAAGGCAAGAGAGATGGATTAAAGCATTGAAAAGGGGACCTTTTAGTGAAAATCAATTGAAATATGCACGATTCTGTTCTAAACATTTTATAACAGGTAAGTTTACTTGAATTAGTGAAAAAAGATGAACTCTTTATTTAAAATATTTTTCAGGGGCTCCTGCAGAGTTTTTGGATAAAGACAACCCTGACTGAATTCCAACCCAAAATATGGGCTACACAATTGCCAATCCTGCTGATAAAACTCAAGTCAGCAGGTTTAAACGTTTGGTTAAACGAAAAAAAGCAAGTAGAGCAGGTATGTAGACATGTTGCTGTAATTGTTATATGACAGCAAATTAGGACCTTCATGAAAGTAGATTTATTTTTTCTGCAGGAACAATATGAAGATATAGACATTGACACTCTTAGTACAAGTATGGCAGTTAGCATTGCAAGTCCTGTTAATGAAAATTCCTCAAATGTTGGCACACAAACAGAACTAACAACTGGAGATTTGAACAAACTTTTGAAAATTTGAATTTCTGTAACACAAAGATTTATTCTTCAGAAGAAAAGTTGAAAAACTTCCAGATCAATGAAGATTCTTTCAGAAATGATGATAATAAGACACTTTATTTTACCGGACTTCCAAAATCAGATATGCTGTTCATTATCTTTGAAAAACTTAAAGAATATCTTTCTGTTCATCATTTAACATTACTCTCCCCCTTTCAACAGTTGATATTAACATTCATGAAGCTTCGCTTGAATTTACCGTTCAAATTTTTAGCAGTGTATTGATATCATTTACAATAGATATAATGGTTTTGTGTTTTGGCCAACAAGGGATGAATTGAAGAAAAACATGCCTGCATGCTTCAAAGAATGTTTTGGTGATCGTGTAGCAGTTGTTATAGACTGCTTTGAAGTTTTTATTGAAACACCTACAAAACTTTTGACAGCGGCTCAATGTTGGTCAAATTATAAACACCATGAAACTGTCAAATTTCTCATTGGGATTACACCTCATGGAACAATTTGATATATATCTTGAACGTGGGGTGGGAGAGCTAGTGATAAATATATAGCTGAAAATTGTGGATTTTTAAACTTACTTCTTCGAAATGATATTGTTTTAGCAGATAGAGGCTTTTTAATAAAAGAGTCTGTTGAAACTTTGGGAGCTCGTTTAGAAATACCTGCCTTCACAAAGGGCAAAAATCAGTTGCACCCTGTTGACATAGAAAGTACTAGAAACATTGCAACAGTAAGAAAACATGTTGAAAGAGTTATAGGCTTGCTGAAAAAAATTTTTTTTAATATTTCAAGGCCCTATTCCAATGAGCATAGTGTCAAATATGACTAACAATCAAAGTGCATTAGATAAAATAATTGTAGTATGTAGTGCTTTTATAAATATGTGTCCTTCACAAATACCATTAAAATGAGAGGCAAATAAATATCTGAGTGAGTCAATCCCAAGCCAACCCTCTCCTAAAAATCCAATTTAATAATAATATGTGTATCGAGAGATAATTGAATTTTTATATTTACTTCTAGTTATCTGTAATTTTGGTATTTTTTACTAAGTGTAATGGTGTATATTATGGAAAATTTGAGTAGATTTATCATATTTCATCAAATTGTAGTAAATGATAAGTATGTAGGTACTTTTTATAGTAAATTAAATATACAAAATTTTATATATTTTCCTTATGTAAATGATTCTCTTTTTATGTCATTTGTAATTTATGCTTTATTAAGCAAGAGTAGTGTACATGGTTATATTTTGGTGAAAATAAATATGCAAACATAATTATGAAAGAACTTTATTTACTCTGGTACCTATCTAACATTATATCTGATATAATAACTATGGTAAGAACATAGTTAAATTAATTATACAAAATTCTATATACAGTTACTGCAAAACCAGTTTCTTTCAGGTATATAAGGCCTAGTACCATCATCAACTTTTTGGCATGAACACCACAATGTCACTGTTCCTAACCCTGCCTTTTCTGTGAAATACTTCCCCAGCTAAGGCAAAATAACAAAATGGGAAAATCCTAATGCTTTTTTCAAAATACTTTAAAAAAAATTTCATTGACAGCAATCCTTTCTACAAATAATGTTTTTGGTGACCAAACAACAAAATCACAGTACTTGGTTTCTGTAACAAACATCTGGCATTGTATTTGATACAAATAAGAGTGACCTTTATCGAGGCTTACACTATTTTTTCTGGCAAAATCTTCCAATGTCCTATCTTTCAATAAATAAGGGCACTTCACTTCAACACTTCCACGTCCACAACATACACACTGCACTTAAGCATCTGGTGAAGCACCTAGCTCAGGATGAATATTTGGAATGAAGAAACCAGTTCGCATCATCTCTAAATGTTGATGTTGTAATTCTTGTTTCTTCTTATAAATATCCAAACCATCTTTTTCATGTTTAAGACCATAAGATGTTTGCTTTGAAGTAAATGCAACTTTTTGGGGGTAGCATATACCTTTAATTAAACTCAGTGATGGTTTCTGTATTGAAGTTGTACATACAGCCTTAAAGGTGGAAGCAGTGATCCTGCCCACCCTGTGTATGCTCATGGACTGTCCACGTGTTGCTTTTTCCACTGCCATAACATCTTCAGTTGATAGCTCTAGTGTGATATTTTTTGATAGCTGTAGGAGCTCTTCATAACTCTTGGTCACATTGCCTTCTTGAAACAAACCTTCCAAACTGACAGGTAAATTGGTAGAAGGTTCTGGAGTCATTTGAGATGCAAGGGGCTCTATAAGTATTGATGCTGCTGAAGAAATTCCTATCTCATCAAACTGTACCAAAAGTTGGGCCATTTCTTCTTTGTTCATGGTTGGAACATTTGAGGTGTTTGCAGTTTTTTGTTTTGTACAAAATCCATGTCTCTTATTCTGCACATTTCTACATTTTTGAAAGGTGGGACAGGCCACATTGCCAGCTTTGAGGTACACGCTTCTTCATCCTTAGACTGAGAGCGGGTGAAAAGGAGAAAAACAATTGCTGCTATATGACTGCACACCTCTCCTAAGCCTGCCATACAAGTGCAATGTCCACTGGAAATACTACCTTCAGTTAGGATAATAACCCATGAATTCAGAGGGTTTTCCTTAAGACGTTGTGAATGTTTCACCTGAAATATAAGGTTCACTTTTAGTTAAAACAATTAAGAACACTGAAAAGTATTAAAATGAACCTAATTAATATCATTAAAATACATCTTACCTTGCCAATAACTACAAAAGCTGTTTCATTCACTCTTTTCCCATAAATTTCTTGGACTAATCCTCCTTCATACAATTTGAAACCTTGCAACCATTTATATGCTTTCATTTGCTGTCCAGTATAAAAACTGTGGGTGAGCATAAAATAATTAACCATATCGAAGATGGATATTTCTGGAATTGATGACAATGATATCAAATCTTGAGAGCTGGACTCCAAGAGATAGGGGTCTATATCATCAATGATTTTGATTTTCTGATCGTAGCGGCTCTTAATATCGGCAGGAAGTGATAGATAATAAGTGCTTCTTTCCATTTTCAATATAAATTTATGATTTATAGTTTTTCAATACTTTTACTTTCAAAACGTAAACAAACTATGTATGAAAATGATCATATGGTATGAAATTTGTAGGTTATTGATGATGACATAATTATTTCAAACGTAAACTAAGACATACGTTTTAGATTCCACAACCACCCTTGACCAAGATACTTTTTGATATCCCGGTATATCTTGATATTATAAAGTAAATCACTTTTACTTTGTTTTTTTTCACTTATATTATAATATAAGTCATAAAAAACAAAGTATTTTCTATTTTATTATATCAATATGATAAATTTCACAAAATAATGGCTTCCTCCATTTTTTTTACTTTCATCCAAAGAAAAGTTTATGTTATCTTGATTTATGGAAAACAAGCTGATTTCCTAGACTAATAAGGAAATTCCACAACGCAATCAAAACGATAGTTGATTGGCTACAATGGTGCGATATAATAAAAACACTACTTCATTTTCGCCCTACATTTCAGATTAAACGCAATAAAATAATTTTCGAAGCTAATATGATAGTGATAGACATCTATTTATGTTCTCTGTATATTATTATATTTTTGTACTAGTCTTATTAATTTCCCGGTCATAACTATTTTCACTTAAACGTAATTATAAAATTATATTTGAAGAGTATTCAAGTTATTTTCACTCATTTCGTGAGAATTACTTAGTATTCCATAATTATTTATATTCACAAAAACTATTATTGTAACATTTCGAATTGCACTTTATGTTGTTGGCGATATTTGCATTTTTTATCAGTACAGAATCGTTGGCAGTGACAGCGTTTGTGGCCTCGCTTACTTTGACATGATAACTGAACAAGAGGTTAATGATTTTAAAGCAAGGCTTTATAAGCTATATATATCGCAAACGATACTGTATTAATACCAAATGAATATGTCGCTCTAACAAAAAATGATATTCTAAATGTCATAATTACAATTCACGTGAGAATTAATAATTGTGGAACTCATTGAGTGAAATAAAAATCAAATATAACATGAATGCTCTTATAAGAACGTAGATTCAGTACAAGCGGACCTTGCTTCATAAATAAACTAATGGACATAGATCGAGTCGAACAAAATACTGTTGTGAAGCTGAACCATTAGTGCAATAAATCTGTAAAGAAAATATGGCTTTTGTGGAAAAAATAACCAATGCTATTTTTTCATAAATTGTTAACGTGGCATGTGACGAGCTCAAAACAAAAAAGTTCAATTCTACTGCATATATTGATATTTTTGAATTCATCTGTACCCGATTCCAGCTGTCGGTTTTCTGATAGTAACAATAAAGTATTTCATTCGAATATAAATTTGATGAAATAACTCCTTTAATCATATTTTAGAGAAGACTGATGATATT
This sequence comes from Endomychus coccineus, assembly GCA_958510875.1. Lineage (NCBI taxonomy): Eukaryota > Metazoa > Arthropoda > Insecta > Coleoptera > Endomychidae > Endomychus > Endomychus coccineus. Next base: position 112,448,111 of record OY294069.1, read on the forward strand.
AAATTTTTCAGTTACGTTTTACAGTTATGATTCAAGATAACTATGTTTGCTCATGGATATACGAGAATATTCCATATTGAAGTTCCTGTGCACCTGATGATGGTTTACAGTTGAAACGTGTTCTAGAGGTCAACGTAATAATTTTCTATGGATAAGAATGGCAATGGTTGAGTGAATGCTGCAATCTAGATTTATCTTCGATTCATAGCCACCAACATTATTGATTGATAAACAATAAAGATTAACCTATGAAATGTCCGAGTTACTTATCAGATGCAATATTTCTACTTTAAAAGATGGTTGAATAAAATACAATTATAGATGAGAAGTGAAAACCTGCCTTACCATTAATCTGATGCAACTCTAATTGAAAACTGTCGGAATAACATTTACTCAATTAATGGCGCACTAACTAATTTAAGTCATAAATTATCGGGTTTAATTTCCAGGGAGATTATGAACTGCTTTAAATTTTATTTAGTAAATTTTAAAGAGCTTATATGGCCTAATGAAGTAATGAATGTCTCTTCTAAAACCCTGTATTCCGGACCCCTCTTGCGTCTTTCAGAACTTGGAAACTCTTGATATAGTTAGGTTAGCATGAATAATGCATAGATGCAATTTTCGTCCTACAAACTTTCGTAATATTTTATCAATTTCAACTTTATTTACGTACAAACTAGAATTTATAACTTCATCATAATTTCCAAAGAAAAAACACTTACTAAGTAGCACATTTCAAACACTCAATCAAACAAACCCATTAACAACATAAAGTATAAATCACTACATAATAAGTTGTTTGCCCTTATTAACGATTTCCTATTTATAAAATACGAATGTCCAGTTGTCAAGAGAATCCCAAGATAAAACGAATAAATTCATCAACTTCATCTGTACTTGTAACTATCAAAATAAAATTCCATTCTGAACATATGATGGAAACACATGTTTGAATTCTCATTTATCAGCAGGGAAGGCCTTTCTTAACCAGACTTCTACTTCATAAACTTAATATGTCAGTCGAATAATATTATCATTTCACCTCTTAATTATGCTAGTGCATACATTTTTCTGAAACTTTAGAAATTGCTTGAAAATAGTATAAATAAGAAATGAGATGAGTGACCAAACCAAAGGTTTTTTTTTTCAAATTGCGGACCCCTTGACGCTGTTTCGAAACTATATAATACACAAGAGATATTGAAAAATTGAAGAAGCTGTGATCAATTGATCTTTATCACGTCACTCATGATAGTTGATTAAGTTTGTTTTGGTTACACTTTTAATTACCCAACCAATTTCATGATGACCTTAGAGTAGTTCTTATTATTAAATCGCACCACAGATTACAAAGAAAATACTATATCTTCACACTTCGTTGACGACACTTGAATCTTAAATTGAGATTGTTGTATAATTCTGCAGGTTAATTATAAGCGTGTGATATATCTTTATAACCAAGAAAACATGGTGTCATTACGGTTCAATAAAATACTATAATTCCATTCGAAACCCTGAAGATGGATCTCAATAATACCACTCGAAAAGGGGCTACGGGCGCAAAAACAATACAGTTCCTATTTTTACCACTTTAAAGCGACCTGCAAAATTTTAAGTCTATACGACTAATAGGAACGTCGGAATCGTCTCCACATCCACAGTGGGTTACTCAAATACACTCAAATGCCCAAAATGGATTTCGGCGAAAATCAGTAAAAAAATTCTGCTCCGATCACAATATTTCCTCTATACTGTATACTATGTATTATAGTGAGGGAACTAAAAAAGGGTTGACAGCTACATAGTCAGGCTTCAATTTTGGACTCGATAGGCTATCTGTTTTCCGTATTATTTTAATCGATTGTATGATCAACGTGTGCAATTTTGATACTGGATGATTAAAAAGGGTTTAATAGTGTCCAGGTTTCCAATCGAATTTTGATTTGATCCGGTAGTTTAAATATTGTCCGTATGAACCAAAAACGTTTCTTTTTTTAGTACACGCCATTCTGAAGCTGCCATGTGTACTCACAAAATTTTTTGTACGGGTAGTCGGTATCTGCTGTTACAGATAATATTTCGTTTCTAATAATTGATTATTTAACAACCAATATTAAGTTGACGGATATCTAACCTTTTTATTCAACTATTTTTGAACAATTTCCAAAGTTGTAAAATGATGTATGCTATACTTGGATTAATGCATCCATTGCTGGTCAAATAGTGATCAGAACGTGCTTTTCGGATGGGGGGTTACTATTGGTTAAACAAACATGGTGGGAATACCACCAAGTCCACATGAGCAGAAGAGGCGTAAAACTGGTGACAGGACTCATCACAAGACACTGCCATCTGAAGAGACATCTACACTTAACAGGAATTGTTAATGACTCAGGTTGTAGTAGGTCTGGAGAGGCTGACAAAATTGCCTCTCATATTCTTGGCTTAGGTGGATGTCCAGCATTAGCTCCTCTTAGGTTACAACACCTCGGCATCGCATACATGCCGCCTGAGGCCATAAGAGACTTAGTTCAGAATTCTAGTTTTCGGCGCTGCCTTAGGTCTGCTGGACTGAGTCTAGTGTCAAGGGGCACGCAATGGGTTCAATCAAGGGGTCCAAGTGCTCTGGATTTGTCCGCACCCGTTTTGTAGTTTGTTTGTTGTTTTGATTGATTGATTCATCTTTATAATGAAATATAGTTTTATTTTTGAGATTTCATTGTTAAGTTTCAATTTCACAGAATAAATAAATAAATAATAATAATAAAGATTCTTGACCCAGTATGAATTATATATAAAAATTCTTGGGAAATAGGTCACATTGACACTCTGTTTTAAAATTTTTGTCTTTACGTACGTTTCGGTCTCCCGACCATCATCAGAAGACTTATTATGTCAAAAGGGTTTATTAAAACTAATTACAGCGCAAGCGTCTATAGCGCACAATTTTCAATCGAAAGCCCACGCCGTCGAAACGAACAGAACCACGATAATCGAAATTGTATCGTCAATATTAAAGAATAAATTTTTTGTAACAAGAATCCACTGTTCAGTAATATTCTCATAATATACAAGCGCATGTTGCTATGGTCTAATAACAACTAACGTTCGAAGTTATTTGTTGGTATCTACTCGAACCAGATGTAAGATTTATGAGGTACTTGAAAAAGGTTTCAGGCCTGTATTGGAATTTACTTTTAAGCATTCTTCCTAAATATACTTTTAACATTATAAAACGCATGTAGGAATTTGCAAGAGTTTTAATTAATCAAGTTAGTATAAAACTGACTTAATCCCTGAATATCATTCCTATGATTTACAGAAAAGGAGTCCCGTTTTATATGAATCATCTCCAGGATAGATCTTTCATAATAATTGGTTTCCTTAGTTAATATATTAACATTTTTGTAATCAAATTGATGTTTATAATCAAAGCAGTGCTTAGCAAGGGCGGTGAAATTTTCTAAGTTATTATTTCTTGTGCTATATTTATGGCCGTACATTCTTTTTTGTAAATATTGTTTAGACATTCCAGTATAAGTCCCATCACAATCTAAACAATTCAATTTATATACTGTGTGGGTTTGTTTATCTTTAGGTATTACAGGTTTTAGATTTGAGAAATATTTCCCAACACAGTTAGTAGGTTTATGCGCAACATTTATATCGTACTTTTTCAAACATTTCTTAATTTTTTCTGAGGTCTCCGGAATGTATGGTAAAGTTATATAGTTGTCTGTATTACCTTTTATGTTATTTTTATATGAAGAACCATTATAGATTTTGTTTATTCTCTCTTTAATGATAGGATTGAAGAAAGGACCGTCGCAAAAATTTAAAAATTGTTCGTAATAGACTGGAAATGAATGGCTACCCAAAAACTTTCTTCCATCCTATCATTAAAGAGAGAATAAACAAAATCTATAATGATTCTTCAGATAAAAATAACATAAAAGGTAATACAGACAACTATTTAACTTTACCATACATTCCGGAGACCTCATGTTATGTTGCGCATAAACCTACTAACTGTGTTGGGAAATATTTCTCAAATCTGAAACCTGTAATACCTAAAGATAAACAAACCCACACAGTATATAAATTGAATTGTTTAGATTGTGATGGGATTTATACTGGAATCTCTAAACAATATTTACAAAAAAGAATGTATGGCGATAAATATAGCACAAGAAATAATAACTTAGAAAATTCCACCGTCTTCTGATGATGGTCGTGAGACCGAAACGTACGTGAAGACAAAAATTTTGAAAACATAGTGTTGATGTGACCTATTTCCCAAGAATTTTTATTTATAAATAATAATGATAAACATTTTGTTTCAGAAGCTCATTTTATAAGGCTGAATCTAAAATATACATTAGGTAATTATATATGTGTTTCGGAAATGCAACTTCCTAAACTGAATTTCAAATGATTTTTGTGAACGAATTATTTTCAAAATATGATGCTCAAAGATGACAATTACGAATTTCATCCAAAGTTTCTTCCTCCAATTTTTTTATTTGACAGTTACATTTTGAATATTTTACTGAAACGTTAACTTCTGAACGCTAATGTTCTGAATTCCATAATTAACCTTTCATTACAAATTTGAATTGTCAAGAGGCTCATTCTGAAATTATAATTTTGAGTCAGATTTGACAAATTCAATTTTTACTTTCCTTACATTTAAAAAAGGTTCAAAACTTCAAAGTTCAAAATTTGAGAATTTGAGAATCATTAAATCGGGAAATGGAGGGTGGCACCAGGGCATCAAAAGGTCCATTTTATTGCCCCTATTGATTGAAATGAAAACTTTCCACAACAGGTGAAGTAACGCCCAAAATTTTGTATGTCAACAATTTGTTGTAAGGCACAAGCCGAGGGTACGGTTTGGCAAAATGTGCGATTCATTACCCACTCAAGCTTGAATTTTGTCCAGAAAAGCAGATCTCCCTAATATGATGATGTCAGGTACAAATATTCCTATGAAGTCTTCCATTTCCATGCTCGGGATCACTATCAACAGCACTCTCTCATGGGATGATCATGTGAGCTGCGAAAACTGCTCAAAAACTTAGTTCTATTCTGTCCCAACAGATACTTTACAGTCCAGTAGTTCTACAAAGGACAGATCCGACCTGTCATGGAGTACTGTTCACACGGAATTCAAACATATGCTGAAGCTATAACATTCTATCCAGAAGATAGTTATTCGTCTTACTGATGATGTCACACTTAAGAATTTATTGACCTCTTTAGAACATCAGTTCATCAGAAATGTCGTCCATTATTCCACAAGAGAGATCCCAGGTAGGCGAACTAGACGAGCACTTCAGGGACCTACCGAACGCCTCCCTACCAGACTTCATTTTCCTATCGAACGGCGGAGTTGTGTAATTCTGCCTAGTGAGGTCTTTTCTTATGGCTTTAACCTCCAAAAAAAAAGTCGAATGCCTTTCTCTTCTCAACATTCCACCGGTGGCTTACACGATGGTATTCGAACATTATCCCCCCCCCCCTCCCGTGAAATCAAAGTATCTATAAAAAAAACTGTTTCCAGTACAAAATAATCAGTCATAAAAACTATCGAACGTGAACGTTGGATCAGGAAAAGTAACAGGTAAGTACCTTGTAGAAGGTCTGAAATAAAAATTCAAGTAATACTGCGTTTCGTGGTTTATTTTCTTCTGGATTTTTTAATCTCATTAACAATCCTTCGAATCTGTTTGGTTGTCTAGTGTTTCCGATAACAAAATTCATGTTTCGTAGAAGGGATAGTTAAAATGAGTGATATTTCCAAAATGAATAATTTTTCGAAATAACTTCGAAAAGCACATATTATGGGATTTGGATTGCATGAAATATAGCACATATACCTCTGCTTTATAATTCATAATCGAATAAAGAAGATGATGTTCTTTTTTAGTTATGACTACATGATATTGCTGCCGCAATACTAAATTATCACTTCTAAGCTTCATGCAATTTGTAAAGTAAGTATCGAATTAATGTTGCATTACGCGGGTACGTAGAATGTCGCAGCAATATGAATCCATAATGTGAACGAAAAGAATGTATGCTTGTGCTTCTCTTGAAGCTACATCCTAATTCCAAAAATCGTTCTTGTCTCATTTCAGTGTGAGTGAGTGTAACTGGGCTAGGTACACTAATTTCGAATTCATATTGACTGGTAGGATTAGGTTATCTGTCATCCTTCGAAGGGGACATACAGCCAGCGGTTCAAAGCCCCTACATGTTCGGCGAAATTTTCGGCTGTAGGAAGTGTGCTCGTCGGCGTCGATGAGTGGAGAGACATAGATCATCATTTCTCCTTCCAACATGTCTAACGAGAACCTGCAATCTGCAAATATTTTATTCTCGTCCTTTCAACAAGTCGATGTCTCTTTTTAGTAGCCAAGTTCCAGCCTTGATGACCAACCGTGGCCTGGTAGCAGAATTAGGCCTACGTTAAATAATAACGTAAAATAAAGTAAAAAATATTTACTGGTAGGAATGAGCAGTGCTGAATTGATTTTTGCTTCAAATCTTCAAAACAAACCAAGTAATTGAAAACTCTGACAATATACAAAAAATGTAAGAATAACTGAGAACATTATTATCAAAATTAACGTTTTCTAGTTCAAATTCTTCTCGAATTTGTGTTGGTCTAATTTGACTGAACTATAAGTTATGGAGAAACATGCTTCACAATGATTTCATTGCTATTGATAAATCTAAACAGAACATCATAGTGGATTCCAACCGACTGGATTATGGACACTGCAGTTCTTTGTTTTCAAGAACTGAATACAATCGTTCATCACCAGTTACCTCACGCATGATTTTGTAACTACCACATAAATAACCCTTAATTATAGGCTTCTCGTGATGGCTACATCTCAATAAAAATAAAAACGAAACGAGTTATTGAAGCTGGTGAGAATATTAATTTATGAAAATCCGCCTACAGATAATGCGGGTGTTTACATCTTATATATAAACATTGTATAACCACATTCCCGACGCTTTAATGAATATAATTGAAAGAGTAATCAGCCGAATAAAATGATATCCTGAATTTATTCCCGATCAGTTTACTTATTCTGGATATTGTAAGCCGAAGGTATATACCATTCATTGAGTGAAAACGAACCACCGTACAGATATTATCCACTGCACGTAGAAATAATGTATGTTAGATAATGACTATGATGTAAATGGTAACTTAACCCGCGGCAGAGCATAATTTACAATAATTCATGTTGGCTACACAACGTATATTATATTGAATCTCTGTTTAATTACATGGATGTGCATAAACATGGCTGTGTTATACTGGGATCTCACCCGTTCCCAGTCAAGCCGTGTTTGTTTGTTTTTTTAGATACTTCACGTTTACGTTAATATGATCATCAAGATGCAATAACAAACAATGAAAATATCAAAGATCCACTTGATTAGTCGAGTTCTAGTCATTACCTTGTGGCAATTTATATCGAAATAAAATTAGTACATATATAATTATAAATGAAATAAAATTGTTCCAACCCTTCAGGACGATAATTCATTTGACCACTTTTTAGCTGATTTTTAACCATATAGGAATACAAGTCAATGATGTTGCCAAGATCTGTGGTTAACACAACGTCCAAAATAGATCAGTAACTGAATAGTAAGTAACATTGGCTTGACAGCTGCGCAATTTTGAATCAAAAAGTTTAGTGTGGCCCACCATATCTTCGATACAGGTCATCCTACAAGACATAATTTGAAACTTATATCACATGTAGAGGCAATATCGACTTAAAAAATATGGAAAGTGACGTTGATCTAACAATGCGTGAAGTCTACACAATGTTCACTACCCTCACTATACGTAGTGCAAGGAAAATATTAAAAATGGGGTACAGATTTTTCTCCGTTGGTTCATGAGGCGTTCCTATTGGTAGTACGAATGTGAAATTTTGGAAGTGGTACCTTTGACATCTATCTTCTGTTTTTCAGATAAAATCTATAGTATATTTTATGTCATTAACACAGCAACAGTGTTTTTCTGATTATAAATATACAGGGTGAGTCAGTTTTTTGTAGACAAACTTCAACAGGAGATAGAACAGATGTTTTTAAGGAGAAAAGTTCCTATAAACATATGTCGTTGAAGGCTTCGTTTTCGAGATCCAGGGTGTTGAAATTGAAAAAAAAATTCCTTTTTTTGCGAATATTTCCGGAACCGTTTATCGTACAGGAAACAGCTCTTGTGAGCTTTTTCTACTCATAGTAAGCTATGTTCTGTGCTGTGAAAAAATTTTTTTTAGTCATAATTGGTGAAGATTTTGAAGGGGTAGTGGGTGTTTTTCTCCCCAACTTCTACGCCACTGAAAAAAGTAAGGTTTTGAGACAACCATTTGAACCGCCAATGTTTTCTACACAAAAAGATACTTGGTCATGAGATCTAAAGTGACCGTTTTCGAGAAAAATCAACTTTCATGTTGAAAAACCCCTTCAAAATCTTCACCAATTGAGAGTAAAAAATTTTTTGTATCGCACAGAACATAGCTTACTATGAGTAGAAAATGTTTACGAAAGCTGTCTTTTGTACGATAAACGGTTCCGGAGATATTCGCAAAAAACGAATTTTTTTTTCAATTTCAACACCCTACCCTGTATCTCGAAAACGAAGTCTTCTACGACATATGTTTATAGGAACTTTTCTTCTTAAAAACATTTGTTCTATCTCCTGTTGCAGTTTGTCTCCAAAAACTGACTCACCCTGTGTATCATAATTATACAGGGTATCCCATGTTTTAGTAGCAGAACTTCAACATTCGATAGAAAATTTGATTTTGAGAAAAAAAGTTCCTATCAATATATATGCGCAGACGCTTAGTTTTTGAGATACAGGATGTTGAAATTGAAAAAAAAAATTATTTTTTTGCAAATATCTCTGGAACTGTTTATCGTACAGAAAACAGCTTTTGCGAACATTTTCTACTCATAGTAAGCTACGTTCTGGGCGATACAAATTTTTTTTTAGTCATAATTGATGAAGATTTTGAAGGGGTAGTGGGTGTTTTTCTCCCCAACTTCTACGCCACTGAAAAAAGTACGGTTTTGACACAACCATTTGAACCACCAATGTTTCTCACACAAAAAAGGTACTCCTGGTTATAAGCTCTAAAGTTAACCGTTTTCGAGAAAAATCAACTTTTATGTTGAAACACATGGTCAATTTTTTGGTTTTGTTACTTGTTCTAACGTTTGAATATATTTTGTTTAATTAGTAAGAATTGACTATGTTTTCCAACATAAAAGTTGATTTTTCTCGAAAACGGTGAATTTTAGAGCTTATGACCAGGAGTACCTTTTTTGTGTAGAAAACATTAGCGGTTCAAATGGTTGTCTCAAAACTTCACTTTTTCCAGTGGTGTAGAAGTTGGGGAGAAAAACACCCACTACCCTTTCGAAATCTTCACCAATTATGACTAAAAAAAAAAATTTTTATCGCACAGAACATAGCTTACTTTGAGTAGAAAATGTTTGCAAAAGCTGTTCTCTGTACAATAAACCGTTCCGGACATATTTGCAAAAAACGAAATTTTTTTTTCAATTTCAACACCCTGCATCTCAAAAACTAAGCGTCTGTGCATATATGTTAATAGGAACTTTTTTCCTCAAAATCACATTTTCTATCGACTGTTGAAGTTCTGCTACTAAAACCTGGGACACCCTGTATATTTATAACCTTTTTTAAATGACGTCATTGAACAAGTGATGTCACATTTTAGTGTTCCTTGTGGTAATGGACCACAGTTACTTTATAATAAGGTGACATTGAATTTTGACAGTTTCCCTCTTAGCAAAAAATTATAAAAATAAATATATAGATAAGATAAGACTACCTAAAGACAAAGTAATTATAAAGGAGCATTATGATATTTGTGTAGTCAAAAAGATGATTGTTCTTTCATTATGATATATTTTCTAGTTATTAAACAAATATTTAAAGTAGTGCCTAAGACGGACGGCATGATATTCGTCACAATTTGATTACCGAGACCGGTCAAGGTCTCAGTTAAATTTTAAGGGAGCCTGAAACTCGTCACACAGAGCTTTCTTTGGTAAGAACAGAAAAGATAGGCGGATGTTGATCATTACGGCTAAATGAATAATTGAATATTTATTGCTTATGAGGCTAGACAGGGGCTTGTTTCCAAACTTATAATCATCATATTTTTCGTGTTGTACGTGCTAAAAGTAATAGTTAACATTCTTTTCAAAATTTAAAATGTCGTTTGTGAAAGAAATTATCAGTGAACGCGGAAACATCCAAATAGTGTACGAAAATTATAAGTTTTCTAAACATCTATCTTCAACTAATGAACTGTCTGGAGGTGCATCAAACGGCCTAAATGTAAGGTGAATGTGTATACCATTGGGGAATCGGGTAGTTTTGTTGTAACAACATTAAAAAATCAACATAATCACGAACCTGCAGGGAAAATTGCTAGATAAGTTATTATTGTTGCCAACAAAAGAAAAGCGGAAGAAGAACCTACAGAGAGACCAATAAAATATTGCATAAAGAATTAGCTTCAAACGGTTTTCCCTCAAATTTTTCTTCAGAAACATCGACTTGCCGAGACTTAAAATACGTGAAAGAAAATATGTACTATGGACGTCGCAAAACATTGCCAACTTTGCCTCGTTCAGCCAACGAAGTTCACCGTTATCTGCAAGAACATTCGTACAAAACGTCAAGGAAAATCTTGTTATGGATAATGATTTCCGAAACGGAACTTTGATTTTTAGCTCCCAAACAAATTTGAAAGTCGAGTTTTATATACATGAATAGCATATTCCAATACTGCACAAAATTTTTCACATAACTATTCACCATATTTGGTAACCAAAATTGACACTATATACCGCTAGCGTTTAGTTTGCTGAAAAACAAATCAGAAGGAACTTATAGACTCTGTTTGAAAAAAATTAAGTTTATTTGTTCTCTTAACAACTTAAGTTTTATTCCTGAGAAAGTAGTGGTTGATGTTGAAATTGCCATTCACAATGCAGTTCGTAAAGTATGGGGATAACGTTACAATTTTTGGTTGCCGCTTCCATCTTGCTCAGACTTGGTGGCGTAGAATACAAAAGTTGAGGTTAAATGCTGAATATAAAAACAAAAATTGTGAAACTGGAAAGTGGCTTCGTTATTGTTTTAATATGGTACCTATTTTTATATCCAAATCTGTTAAGCGATTTTTCTGTTTTTGAGTTACTAGCGATAAAACCAAGTGACGATAAGTTAATGGTTTTGCTGATTATTTGGTGGATTATTTTATATCCAACGAAGCCACTTTTCCACCTCACATTTGTGCTGAAGCTTCTTCAACTCTAAATAAAACCACGAATGCTTGCGAGTCTTTTCACTGTCATTTATGAACTCTTGTCATTATAGTTCACCGACTAATTTTATTCCATGGATGTTTTGTTAAAATTTCAAATAGTAGTATACATAAAATGTAATAATGTCGCCACTCCTTGTAAATCTAAAAACTAAGCCACAATTCGAAGACAAGATTTTTTGCAAAAATTATTGTTAGATTTGGAACAACAAAAGATAACTACCCTTCATTTTGTTGAAGTTGTTTCAAATATATATGGACACAATCCAAAAAAATTTAGTATTATTATGTGAAAATTGTCAATGTTTTTCTTCCGAGTGTTATGAAAAATGTATATATTATAAGTACATTATATTCTTGATCATATGTTATACATTTTTTATTACACTAATTTAGTGGATAAATAAAGTAAAACTGACCTCATAATTTAATTTTTCAATCATATTAATTTTTTAGTAAACATAAGAATATTACTTGGACGCCTATGGTGGCAAAATTGTTGCATCAACAAGGTATTTTAGAATTTTAAAATCAATAATTTTCATTGTAACAAATTTCGTAGTCCCAAAATCGGACGCCATAATGCCATGTGTCTAACATCGTACACAAATTTTATGTTTACCTGCGTACTGTGTAGGTATAATACGAGATATAGGTACATCTAGAAATTTGTTAAATATTTGAAACAAATTTTAAGCATAGTTTATAAGTTTATATAAAGCAGAATTCCATATACGGAGTGAGCATTTTAATTCGCTCGGACTGTAGCTCATTTATTAGGAGATGTATGTTCTTAGATATAAGACCCTATAGATATTTTGATGCACTGACTATATAAAAATGGAATAAAACTGACTTTTTAATTTTATCTTAACTATAATTTTGGTTGTATTGGCCCCACATACAAATTGGGCACATGAGTAGATTTCGTAATAGTTACTAATAATTGTACTTTCTAATGGTACCACAACACCAATATGGCGCAACCAAAAAAATTACTTTTCAAGCCAAAGCTATTTTGGAAAATGTTTTGTTCATAGATTTAGTATCTGAATGTTTTGGAGGCGACTTACATTTTCTAGCTCTGCTAGTGTCGGTTCGAATTATTTCAGTGGGATTACGCCACTCTGTCTGGATTGAAAAATGAAATTGACTACAAAAAACTTTTTCGATTGAAATGTAACTAACTCATGCAATATGTCATTAGGTTCAGAAAATGATGAACATTCTAAAAATGTAATAATATACAGGATGTTCTATTAAAAAAAAAGATGATATCACTTGCGGCGCAACTGAAAGAGGAAAAAACCGCTTCGGTTTATCGAAAAGTGACGTTAAACAGGTATATTGAACATGGCGAGTTTGAAAAATCGATCTCGAAGAATAAAAAGAAAAGTGGGCGTGTACCATGAGGCTGTAAGACAATGTATACAGGATGTTCATCATGAGAACCGACTTAGAGCAGAGATGTGAATATGTTGGTTTAACAGAACTTACCCCTATACCAAGTTTCACCCTTAGCGCGTTATACGCTTTCGAATTTGGGTTTCAAATTTTGAAAAAACATCCTGTGAGTTCGATGTCGATAGGTGTATTCTAAGCTACGGGTTAAAAGTGTTGAATGTCAAGGTAAAAGATAAAAGTTTTTGATCACATTGGTATCGCCATCAATTTAAGAAAGGTAACTTTAATAATATAAAATAAGTGAGTAACAATAAATAGAAATATGAGACATAAATTGAGTCAAATAGTCCGGTTTATTGCCAGAATACGTGCGATAAAGAATCGACGCATATTAGAATAGCATGTATCCCCAACCTGAAACAAAATAAGAGTTATTTATTTTGCACTTATCAGTACCCGTTAACTAACGACATTTACCAGTATTTTACTAGAGATGGGCTAAACTGCTATTTCTAAATAGAAATATACCATCATGTTACCAAGTTCTATTACTAGTATTTCTATGAAAAATCTTGGCTTCCGGATGGATTCCTCGTCACAATAGCACGACTTGATGCCTACGTTTCGCCAACCATTACAGGTAGCATCTTCAGAGCAGACTAGAGGCTTGAACTGAAACTGATACTCCTTTTCTAAAATACTAAAATCCTAGCCCGTGCCCCAAACTTCTATTAGCGAAAAATCCTTGAAGCTATAGAAATCCTAAAACATCCAACTAATCTAAACCGTACCTAAGGATATTACCTTCCCAACATTTGGAAACCCATCCTTGAAAATTCCACTTCGCACATGATCACACACTGGCAAGGTCAGGTGCCAGAACGGAGTTACCCATCGATATAAAAGCAGTGAACTGTGTAGCGTGAATAAATACGGTTACAGAAACCAGTAAAATCAGTTTCAGTTCAAGCCTCAAGCCTGCCCTGAAGATGCCCCTTGTAATGGTTGGCGAAACGTCGGCATCAAGTCGAGTTATTGTGACGCGGAATCTATCCGGAAGCCAAGATGTTTGAAGATTACCTATCCGCGGGAGTCTACTATTGAAGATATTATTTCTATGTCAAGTTTCGAAATAACTGTTTTAAATAACATGTACATAATAGCAATTTCTATTTGATATTAAACAAAATATGCTACAGTCACAGAATTTCTTTTATGAGACAACAGTAGTTCGTAAATAACAATAGATCGCTGAATAGCAACCCATCTTTAATTCTTACTAAGTAACAATTCGACTTGTGCAATGCACACTCCCCTTTCCCTATCGCAGAATACATCATCTGTTTTTCTTTAATAATTAATGTGTTACAATTTCGATTATTCGTGTTTCTGTTCGTTTCGGCGACGTGGGCATTTTTAATTGAAATTGGTGCGATAAGTACGCTTTGTGCTGATTTAATTTTTAAAAAATCGCGATATAGACAGTGATGAATCTTCTGATGATGGTCGTGACACCGAAACGTACGTAAAGACGAAAATAATGAGCATATGTATTAGTCTGGGAAAGAGAAAAGTGAAAAGAAAAACATGAGAATATGAATGATCCATATAATTATACAGTATGTGTTACATTTACAATAGTTATCAAATATGGAGATTCAACTTACTGCTGTGATATTTCTGAAAAACTATGCATACTTCTTGTGCTAATTAATTTATCAGGATCGGAAATAGAATCAAGACATTTAAAAAAGACGTTATTGATTGTCCATCTGGTCAGGTCTGCCGATTTTCAGTAATAGGTAGAATTTATTTTAAACTTGCCGTGTCCAACTGCAAAAGTGCCAGAACGGTACAAATCACTATTTTTTCATGAGGCTATTGTACTATTTGTATATACTGTACAAAAGTCATACACTTATTTTATGTAGTTATAGGTATATATTGTCTAGATGTATTAATAAATTATGGGTTTATATTCATTTGGAAAATGAATGTATTATTTATATGCATTTTTCATACTTCAGCTTACTGAACAAACAACACGATCTCTGAATGACATGTATATGGTTGGCTCCTAACGATGTGATCGTCATATAGATATGATATCGTACATTTAATGCTTGCTGATGCAAAATCACAGATTTCTCACAAGGACATTTCTTTCATACAAACAACTGAAAATTTTCCAATGATTCTACCATTTCCATATTCCACACATTTTAACAGCCACTCCCCAACAAAATAAATTTTTAATGTAGTCATAATATTCGATGACCAAATGAAAAACAAATTAAATCCAATGATAACAAATAAATTTACTCTCGAATTAGACAAAAATCAGTTAAATACGTATCGTCATATTATGTGGATCCAAATTGAATAAAATGACAAATTTTCTCGAAAAGTAATGTGAATGAGCTTCGACAGAATTTGAAGCCATTGCAGTTCATAAATTGAATAGGCGTGGAAGATATTCTAATTTCAGAAATCATCACCGCAGAACTTGGTAATAAAAAGCTTATTTTGGCAATTGTAACGATGGAAATCAAATGAAAGAAATAATACACTTTTCCTAGAAAGAAACATAATAACAACTTTTCGTAAAAGATACATCATCACAAAAATATAACGTACGTATGTCTGAATCAAGCCTCACTGCATCGCACGAGCAAGAGAATAAAATGTTTATGAGCCAAAATACTGCGGTTTTATTTCATAGCTTAAACGATAATAAGCAAGAGCATAATAATACTGATCTTCATGTTCAAGTATTTACAAATTGAAGCTGAATTCGAGATGATAAATTAATTTTCTCCAACACGCTTTTAGAAAGAATCTATTCTATAATTAAAGATTAGATTGTAACATATATCATTCTGACACAATATGTTAGAATGATATTTTAATAATGAGATATTTTAGTAAGGAATTAGTAAAATTTGCCAAAATAAAAATAACTTTTTTTGTGAGATTCCAAAAAATCTTGTTAGAGAAAGTATAGTCTAATAAGACTTTTGGAATATCATATTCCATACTCGCGAACCGTAGCCTCCGCCTTCGGCTCGGAATTACAAAAGTCCGCTCCTGGAATATGAGTCATTCCAAACTTGTTTTAGAATAAACGAGTTCTAATGTTTCAAACTTGCTCTTTTGATTGCAGCATTTACCACATGTGTTATAATAATACGTTTTTCAATCGCTTTGAAATATCAGGTCGATTCATACATTTAGGATATCAAAAAAGTTTAATTTCATAAAGTCATTTCAATCTAGTACCTTATATGAATAAAATAAAGAGTTTATAAGTCTACATGTCATTCCTATCTTGAGCACTTGACCTTCAAAGCAAGAGGAAAGCCTCATGAGATTTCGCAAAAACTACCCCATCACCTTTACCACCCCTTAAAGCAGATAAGTAACGATCTTAATGAAATTTTCCACACATCACCTTCAAATTAAGTGGAAAATTACAGTGTAATATTTCGAAAAAATAGCCCCATCTCTCTTTCCCTACTCATTAAATCAGACAACTACCATAGCGAAGCACTACCTGTTATTTATAAATTGCTTTTTCACGAAAATATTGTAATTTGGTAAAGATATGAAAACAAATCCGTAACACTACATTTATCTGAGTTGTTTTTCGCTTATACCTTAAATAAGAAAGTTTGAGTGATAAAAATGAAAATTTATATGATAGAATGTAGGGAATGAGTTCTATTTGGAAAAATTATTTTTGAACCAATTTGTAAAAAAATAATTCAACATGTTTTATGCAGGTAAATCTAACCACTCCAATGTAAATAACGTCACATTTTGACATTTGAAAAAAAATATTCCAAGTCTACATACATGGCTAGTACGAGCAATATTCAATCCCAGATTCAGTTTTTGGTCAAACTCTATAATAATAATTATGCGGAATTCGGGATATAAAAAGTTTAATTTCAGAAAAAAAAGATGCAAAGGTCGAGTAATTTCGTCTTATTCTTATATATCATATGTTATATGGTAAACATATGTGCGGGATACTTCTAAAACTAAATTTAAAATTGTTTAATTAATTAATTATGACATTCAATTTGAGTGCCATATTTTGGAAAATCAAAATGTGTTTATGTATTCTGTGATCTCAAGATTTTTATTTTTTTCCATATGAAGGATATTTAGAGTGTATATCAGATGTTAATTCCACCCACTGCCATCGCACTGACAAAAAAAAATATAGGCAAGCCACGATAACGCGTACGCGCATTTCAGAAATTATATCCAAATCTCTGTCAACGACGTCCATACAAATTTGTATATGTAACGAATTATACTATATACGTAGTATGTTAGACTTTATTGCAATTCGAACTACATTCGTATGATTTGCGGTCAATGACTTGTTGTCGTTATGCTTAGCAGCAGAAGGGCATACAATAGATCTATGATCATTGTGCAGATATCCCCCAAAATACATAATACAATGAAATATGTTGAATTTTGGGTAGGGCGTTTTGTAGTTCAAAATTTATAAGAACTTCCTGGTTGTAAAAGAGCAGTATATAGGTCTTGATGATAGTATGCAAAAAGTAAGACGTGGAGAAATGAGAGTCACTGAGGCCGCAACTTACCACATACCCTCAATAAGCCTCAGAAAGAATCTTGTGTCAAGAAAATAGAAGGTACCGTTTGGTAGAGCGCTAGTTTTTTTTGTCAAGCTTATGAAATAAAGCTAGTCCTCTCATGGAAATATTTGAAAAGTTGGTTTCCACCCGATCGTAAAAATGTTAAAGAAATGGCTTACCAAATGACTCAAAAACTAAATTCGAAAGGCTCATAGTCTGCTGGTAATGTTTGGTACAATCCTAAATAGAGACAGAGCAAGTTTGAAATTGCACACGACAAAGAATGGATGTGCAAGATTTCTTCAATTTGACACAAAAATCTCGATAACATTTTTAATATGGATGAAACTGGAATCCGAGTAAATAACAAACCAGGCAAGGTCGTCGCTATGAAGAGATCTAAAGATCAATAGAATGTACTCACAAGTTGTGAAAAGGGAAAAATTTGACTGTCGTAGCATGCTGTAACGTTCAAGAAAAGTTTCTCCCCCAGTTTTGATATACAAAGGTACTTACAGTAAGCCTCAGTTTCCTGTAGGCTTTCGGCCAGGTTCACATTATGCCCAGGAAGCACGTCGTGAATGGTGATGAAAGACAAGAGACTGGCTCGATATGTTATATTAACTTTTATATTTTTAACTTTTACTTATTTAAATATTCGAAATTTATCGTATTCAAATTGACTGAACAAATTTGGTCCAAATGAATTTCTGCCTTGAAGACCTGTTGAATTTACCATTGGACCCAAACGATAATCCAGAACATCATTATTCATTATCTGACGCATTGCAGGAAAAAGATCTCATACATAATTTACAGGATGAAAAAGAAAAACAAGATAATCAAACCACGGCCCAACTGTCGCGTAAGCTAGAAGATCCATTGAGTAGAAATTTAGTAGTATTAATAAAAGCTATATTTTATAAGCCACTCAGTGTTTCACGAAACAAGAAAACAAGCATTAAAATAAATCTAAAACAGGCATAATAATACTGCCGACTTTAACAAAGTCTCATTTAGAAGAGGAAAAATAAAAATATAATTCGAAATGGAATCGTCTGAAAATGAATGCTGGCAACTGCGTAACCGGGACAGTGAAACTTGCCTACCCAACATCTGAATATGTTTGATAACAACTGCTTTTAAGCTCACAAAATAGTATGTGAAAGAAGTGAAGCTTTTATTTTTTCCGCGTTTCCTTTATTCCATTTTCTCTAAGAGAAAAGTCCACTTTCTTCTGAAACGTCTGAAGTAATCTTACTGATGGAAGCCATAAACCTATATTACTGCAAAATACTTTTCTATTTCTTTTTCGTGAGTCTTATGAAAATTTAATATTACTTTCACTGTTGAAGAGTGTAAAAACGCACCAACTTCACTAACTAACATACCTTATTATTCTAAACATCGTCAAACTCCTTGAAAAATGTTATAAAACCCGCCCGTTTACCAACTACAGTAGCATACATGTATAGATATTATCAACAATCTAAATTATTAAAATACAAATTCAAAATGTTGAGAGTATTTGTGGAGTGAAGACATAATTTGTTAACACAGGTCAGTTATTGGAAGGTGAGAAACATTATTTCAAGTTGCTTGTAAATTGACATTGACAGTAGCGGTATTTTTCCATTATCAATAGATAAGCGTTCACTTCAAACGACATAATGCACTTGCTCGCACTGAAAACCCATCAACTGTTCCATTGCTTCCGGTTATTTCAATATCCAGGAATGTCAAATCTAAGGTAGGAATTACAATACCAGTTTGAATTCTGAACTATCTTGCTCTCCTTTATATAATTTTTTAAGAATTATCAAGATTGCTTAGATAGATATAGTATGTTACTATTTTGTATTTGATCTACGCGAAAGAATTGTCTTAACAAACCAGTTAAGTGAACTGTGATTCTGAATCACACATTTTTTTATACTGTATTTTTTCATGAATCACCATGACTATCATACATTTTTCAATAAGAAAGATATGTTCATTCGGCAATTAGCTCGCATAAACATAGCGAATTGATATCCCACGATCGATAACTATCGAAGAAGGAAACTAATTTTGACGATTAAGCGCTTATATCTCCTTCGTATAATATAATTTGTTTCTAGTAATAAATCTCTCGCAACCACTGAAAGAGGTTTAACAGTTATAGAAAGATTGAAATATTATCGTAAACCATAAGTAGATTTATGCAAATAAAAGAGCAAGGTAAACTGAAGCAATGTCTCCGGACGCTCGATTTCAACGATACTGATTGACAAATGACACTAATCAGACTTCAAATAACATTATAATAATTATTACCAAGCGCACAGGACCAGAGACACCCCAAACTCGGTTAATTCTGTTACACTGCTTTCGAAAGGATTAGATTCTCGCATTTCCTGTTTGAATTGCTTGTTCCTCTGGACTTGTTCATTAATATGAATAACTAGGTTATTACCACAGTATTGCGAAAAACAAATATTGAATAACGAAGAGAGAATAAAATATCAAGTCACACGTAGTAAAACCTGAATCTCTAGAATTAAGTAAAATAAAGTTACACATGTTAGATTAATTGATAATCAATAAAAGTAATACAGAAAAATCGAAAGAAATAAACACATTTTCAATGCTTGAATGTGAATTTATTTTTAACATTTTCATTATATGCTAATTCTTGGGAAATAGATCACATTAATATATTTATACATAAACACTATAAATAAGAAACGATCACCATTATCCACTAAAAATTCTGTTCTGTACTACTGAGAACCTTTCAGCTACCAAGTAAACTAAACTGATACTCTGTTGATAGCTACTTGGTAGCTGAAAGGTCCTCAGTACTTCAACAGTATTTTTAGTGGATAAGGGCAATACCCTCTGTATGTATACACAAGGCCTAGGCGCTGACTAGAAACGTAAGTATGACGTCTTCAACAGAAGGTTTAGAGTAAAGACGTAGCTTTCGACAGTAACCTTTCAATCATGATGGCGCATTATTATTATTATTATTATTATAAGTATTTGAATTAACGAAGTTTTATTTGTTTCTTGTGGAAAATTATACGTTGCACCTGTTTGTTAGGTGTCCTTGTGTGATTGGAAAGTGTTTTGATTGAATAAAGTGTGTTGCAAAATAGCTTCCTAAGTGAATGTTTATATTGGCTACAGACGACTTGCAAGGAAATGTATAGATATTTTGCAAATACTATGATTTTATTATCACTGTTACATACAATTAGTCCACACTCATAGAAGTTTTTAAGAAGTTCAAAGTATCAATTTTGCCGCATTCAATAATTATAAAATTTTTGATTATTTTGAACGGTACATCGCGGTTCGTCAAGCGTGTACCTACAGCAGGACTTTATCCTTAGATCATCGGAATCTATGACGCACAACACTAAGGGGAAATCAAATTGAATTTAAAATCGATTCTTCCCTGAACAAATATTACAATTGCAAATTTACGGAGCATACCCAACAATCAATATGCTAATTATGGTTTCGATAAGTAGAGTTATTTTCTATGCGAAAGCATCTCCTCTGTACTTTCTAGTTATTCAAGACATATACGATTTCGTACATGGCTATGAAGTTAATGTTTTATAGGCTTCATGAAATGCAAAGAAGGGCTTGTGGATGCCGAAACGCCGGGTTGAATTGATCGACAATTTCAAGCAACTGCAGTGGAAAAACATAAAACATATTTGTTATTTGTATTATATAGCATAACAAATGATGAATCGACAAGGTTCCGATCCTGAGTGCATGACATGAGTGTCAATGCCGGCACGTAGGTCAGCCTTCGCCGAACTATAGCATGGACTATTATTAGACGAGCAAGGCTTCTCCCTTGAGAATAGATATTTAAGTACATTAGATGATAGTTAGAAGTAAGTTCAGTAAGTTCAGCTAGAACAGTTAGTTCTTAATCAGTCTAAGTTAGTATTAGAAAGTACCATGTAGTAAACATTAGAATCATACATCACATTCCGTACCCAGTGTTGTGATTCCCACCATCTGCCTCTATGTCTCAGTTCCGTACGAAACTTCTACGATAACCCAGCACCGAACCTATTATCTGATGAGTCATGACGTTCCTTGTTCAGATATTATAGGGCGACACTGCCAGCCGTTTGATCAGTTATCATGGTGAGTACGAATGAAATTTTCAGATTTGACAACATTATCACAACATACTTAGGATTAAAGACATAATTATAATCGTTCGTGCAAAGAACAAGTGGAAAAGAAATTCTTATTATCTCTACATCTGTGGATTCGACGTTTATCTGATGTAATTTCTTTTTTTTTAAATGTACAATATGGTCAAATAAAACACAAATTTAAATTCACTTCAATAAATTAAATTTAAATTTGTGTTTTATTTATAGATTATCATTACTGATTTTAACTAAAGTGTAATCACGATTTAGTGTTTGCATACATGCTACCGCAGCATGAACCAAATGTCAAAGATTTTCACAATATTACAGCTCTTGATGTGTAGCATAAAACGGTATAAGTCCGACAAAGATGCACGTTATTCCTCCAGAGTAAAGCAGTCGGGACTGTGCTTATGATTACGCTGCGGCGCGTCGGACAAATGGCAGTGCCACACTACTCAAACTCATTCTAAGAAGGATCATCATTCATTATAATCGATTATGGAACAAACTTACCATTTTTGAAGCCATATTCAAGATATATTCCACATATCTTTGAGAGAAGTATCGAGTTGAAGAAGTTGAATATCAAAAATCTAATAGCCCAATTAAGTTATTTTGAAACTCAGATGAATGATGATTCTTTTTATAATGCGTTCGAGTGCTCTGTATCACACTGACATTTATCCGACGAGACGCAGCGTAATCATAAACAAAGCACAGAGTGATTCAGAGTATCGTGCGAACCATATGCACGCTCAGTGGTGACAAGTCGCATTTTACTCTGGAGGAACAACGTGGATCTTTGTCGGGTTTATACCAGAGATATAAAGATAGAGAGCGCTAGCGTCATAAGCGTAACGTTAAAAAAATTACCGAAGTTAAGCGAACTAACAGCTAGAAGATTCACCACCCCCTCTCTTTACTAAATATCGCCCCACACGCCGTAGTATACAATATAAGCTGTTGAGGCGTAGTGGATATCTCGCTAGACAAAAACCCCCCACCATCCGATTATATATCTTAAGCCCGGTCACTAAAATAGTCGCTCGCGCTCTCTATCTTTACATCTCTCTGGTTTATACCGTTTTATGCTACACATCAAGAGCTGTAATATCGCGAAAATCTTTCACATTAGATCCTTACTGCTTTAGCAAACACTAAATCGTGATTACACTGTGGTAAAAAATCAATAATGATAATCTATAAGTAAAACAAATTTATATTCAAAGCATCGTGCGGACCACGCGCTCTATATTGTACTGCAGGAGTTTGGCTTTACGCGGCCGGGAGCACTGTCGAAATTGTACAATTAATAGCAAACAATGTAGAAACCTCTTTTGTCGACTTATCACCACTACACAACAGGTGGAGGTATATCGTGTGCGGGAGTCTGCAAACAACCAATTAGTGGATAAAACTATATCTTAGTATCCGGTCTACTTTAATTCCAGTCAGCTTTCCAGTACATCTGATTCCTGGAATAAAGGTGGGTGATTGGACACCCCGAATGATCCATACTCGATTGGTTCCCGGTAGCCTTACACAGTAACACGTGTTTTTTAATCAAGCTAATTACAATGCAAGTCTGTAGCTGTTCAAATATATATTTTAATGTTGCTAACTCTACTCAGTTGTAAATTCATAATATTTTTCATAATTTAATTCATTTCATAATCACATTACAAGTTCATTGGCGTTACCTATGTACTGTTTGTAATTTACAGTCTACTTCCGCTCTGATAATAAGAACCAATATTACAACTGACCCTCTGCAACCAATTGGTATATAGTAAAAAACCTACTCGTATATTTTTTTGTATTCTTCGAAATATTGGATCCATTATTTCACTGGAGAACATCCTGGATATAACTACCATCTTGGATCCTCAGGAAGTTTACACAGGAGTAATTTTGCTAACACTATTGATTTTTTATTACCATGATATAAATTGCATTATTCTCATTTTCATATATTGTTTCCACTGTATATTAGATACCCCGAAAGCGTATTCGATTCTTGTGAAATTTATTCCTATTGTTCATTCAAAAATTAATATACTTGTTATGTGTTTATATGGTTTGTTTTATTTCTTCATTGCATAGTGACATACAAACACATTTCGTGTTAGAAAGTCAATAGACAAAGTCTTCGGTTCACCAGGTTGAACAGTTTCGCCTTCTCATTGGGCTCGTCAGTAAGACGAGGCAGACGTGAAGTCACTGTCAACCATCTCCAAAAGTTATTTATAAATCACCTTCAAAGTGTTTCGCGAATCTAGAAGTTCCAACACCATCTGCCACTGAGAATGCAATTCACAATGCTACGCATTGATAAAGAAGTTTTCGCGATTCAAAGAATCGACGGGGAAATTGTGTCATTGTTTATTGCCAAACCAATGATGCTTATTTCTTGTCAGATTTCACTTTTTAGATCTTTTTCTTGGCGTCCTAAGTTTTGGAATGGAGCAAGTTCCATCTTAGTTTTCTGAAAAGCCGAAGGCACCCTAATGTGAGCTAGTTTCGATGTTTGTGATAACCTCACGATTCATTTATTGTTTTATTAATAATCATTACTAACTCTACATTACAGTATCTACAGAACAACATACTCAGGATTAAAGAGTTTGGAAGAATAATTACAATAATTCGTACAAAGAACAAGTGTTTATGAAATTTTCATTATCTCTATATCTATGGATTTGAAGTTTATTTGATGTAATTTCAATATGAAAAATATATATAATATGGTCAAATAAAACACAAATTTAAATTTATTTCAATAAATTAAATTTAAATTAAAACAAATACACAAATTTATGTTTATTTCAATAAATTAAATTTATGTTTTATTTATAGATTATCATTATAGACTTTTTACTACAGAGTTATCACGATTTAGTGTTTGCATACATGCTAACGCAGCATGGAACTGAGCAACAGATGACTGTTTATGCGGACCGGGAGGCGTAAAGCCAAACTCCTGTATAATACAGAGAACGTGGTCCGGCCCGCACGATAGTCTGCATAGATAACTCTGCTACCGTAGAATGAAATGTTCCGTGTTAGGTACCGAAACCGCTTCAAGAGCGCCGCGTGAGGATTGGAAGCGTACTAAATGATGGTTTGGAGGGAAATTCGAAGTTACACAGCACATAAATGCTAATTTTGTTTTCTTACAATTTAAATAGGAAATGAAAGTCGATAGTTTTTACCAATAGTTTTTATTCAACAACAGAGTTAGAACAGAAATATATAAAATATACATATAAATACAATTAAACATCAAAAACAATAAAAATGACTATATATAATATAATTAAATATTGTGACTAATGGCAATGGGTTAAAACAAAAATACATAAGATATACCTTTAAATACAATTAAATATCGAGAGAAATTACAATGGATTAAAACAAAAATACATAAAATATACATATAAATACAATTAAATATCGAGACTAATTACAATGGGTTAAAACAAAAAACATAAAATACACATATAAATACAATTAAATATCGAGACTAATTAAAATGGGTTAAAACAAAAATACATAAAATATACAAATAAATACAATTAAATATCGATACTAATTGCAATGGGTTTTTCTGCAATTTGAAGATTTAGATATACACTTATTTTATATAATATGACACAAATTAAACTTACCATTAATTGCCATAAGGTTAATAGTCGATGCAACAGTTCTACTCAAAACTTGAGCACATATTTTCTTCACTTTATTAGAAATTACATGAAACTCAGTCAATTTTGGCATTGCTCTCAAGTATCCACTAACATTATCCAGTTGCCATGCCTTTTGTATATCTTCCCATTTAGCTTTTTTTGGCGTTCCGTTTAGCGTGTAATGAACGGTTTTTGTTAGGAGGTTGTTTCTCACACCTTTCAGTAAATGTGGTGGATCATACAATGGAATAATATGTTGTCCATCGACTTCAAATATGAATAATTCTGTCCCTCCTCTTGTATACTCCTCTTTCGTTTCCTTCACTAATTTGTTTATCGTACTGACATTATTTGTACCTTGATCGCAAATTGTGGCCACCACATTGAAACCAATTTCCCTGCAAGATCGTACAATGTTTTGAATTGAACATTTAATGCTTTCAGCTTTTGCTGCTCCTTTAATAAATTGATACATAATTGGTTGTTTCCATTTTCCCTCAATACCTTGCAGCATGAAATCCTGAAAGAGTGTCAATGAGAGAAATTCAATTATTTTCATTCACCTATAGTTTACCTGTACATGATTAGCTATTTATATACAATATATATAATATTGTAGAAATAGCGTGTATGATAGCAAGCAACAAGTCGTTATGGAAACAAAATCCACAAATGAATTAAACATGGCTACTATTGAAAAACAATAACAATCGCATGCGCATTATAATTTCTATCAATTTCGGACGCTTGACGCGCCCTCCCGTGTTTTGGAAGCGTAAATACTTTCGCCGGCCATGACAGTTTTGGTCCTTTCCATAAGAGATTTTATTCTACGGCAGTAGAGTTATCTATGATAGTCTGAATCACTCGGGCTTTTGGTTATGATTACGTTGCGTCGCGCAGAACAAATGCCAGTTTCGAAATTATACAATTAATGGCAAACCTCGTTTGTCAACTTATCGCGACTGCACTACAGATGGAGGTATATCGTGTGCGGTAGTTTACCAACAACCAATTACTGGATAAAACTGTATTTTAGTATCCAGTCTACTTTAAATCCACAGTCACTGTTTTCTATTACATCTTGAATGAAAGTGGATGATTAGACACCCCCGAATAATCCATACTCGATTGCGTGATAATGCAGTGATTAAGGCTTGTTTAGTTCTTTATTCGTATTGATTTGTACATACTAATTTGTTATGGTTTGTTTAGCTTATTGTTCGTATTTTCTTTGTTCGTACTAATTTGTATCATGTAATACATGCAAATTACTATATTCTAGTACATCTTACTAAATCAATTAGATATTAGTGCAGCTGGGCTATTTCTAGTACATAAGTATGTGAAGGATAAAAAGAAAGAAAGGAAAATTCGCCACTTGTTATTTTGAAAAAGAAAGCCATTTACTATGTTGTAACAACTTGTTAAAATTGTATGCTGTAGTAATATTTTGCATAATATATAAAATATGTATTTATTTATGAAAGTTATAAAAGTGTAAAATTATGATTTTCATTTCTATGATATTTAGTAGTTAAGCAGCACAGCAAAGCAATATATTTATTATTTGATTCCAAAATAATAAAAATGGAATTATTCCATTGGATCTCATGAAATTATTATTGGAGTGTTTTTTCGTTTATTTATGTTTACAAAAATGTGTACGTTGAATTGCTATGCAATTAACTGATGTTTGAGAACCCTTTGAAGTTATTTTGTTGTTGCTTTCTGTATTATGTAATTTAAATATAGTTGGTGTATTCAAATCGTATATGATTATGTATTTTTTCTAATAACTGTTACAATCGAATATACGTATATGGTATAAAACTTTTATATTATAATTTATACACCCGTCGCAAAAGGGCAATCACTCATTATATTTGGTTGGGGTTTGTTTCCTATCTCTACTGATTCGTTTTAGTTAGACCAATTGGAATAGATCCGTAAATAAACCGCAACCTTCTGCTCTTGTGATAAATGATTAATTCATTCAGTTCAATCACATTCAGATGAACTTCTTTTTTCGTGCTCTGTGTAGTTCTTTCGATGTGTTGTTCACTAAATCGTGACTAATCTAAGTCACAGAAGGTCACAGATTACCAAACCATAGAGTGTGGAGGTTAGATAATAGATGATGTGTATATACAGGTTGTTTGTAAGATGTTTTGTGACGTCTATCACGTGAACATCTCCGAAGAGGTGTCATGGCGTCTGTATGGACTATCATGGTGAGTGTATGTAAAACTATGAACTATCATATCTGCATGTGTCATGGCGTCTGTATGAACTGTCATGGCGGATGTTGGACGTTATATCGACATTTTATGTTCAAAACACCTGAACAGTTAAGCCAACTCTCAGAGATACTAATAAAGAGAATATTTTAAGGTGAAAAATATCAAAGGATTCCATACAACTCGAGATATCAAAATTATGATCAAATGGAGTAAATAATTGAGGGAAATATCGATCCTGAAACAAAAATTGAAAAGTTTCATTCTTAACTGTGTAAGATGTGGTGATTTGAACTCTAACCAGCTGGTTTATTGATATTATATTATATAATCAAACAATCTCTTTCCCCACACAATTACTCATTTTAGTTTTAATATTGAGTTTCATATATATTACCTAGCCTAACCTAACCTAACCAGCTGTCTTATTAATATTATATCATATAATCAAACAATTTCTTTCCCCACACAGCTACTCATTTTAGTTTTAATATTGAGTTTCATATACAGGGTGTCCCAATATTGCTGGGACACAGAGCTACCACGTATTCTAGAGGTCAAAATAAGTCGATTGAGCCCAATTTACCTGTATACCAAAATGTACCGTTTGTCCGTGAGAAGAGTTCAAAGTTTACTAAAAAAAATACATTTTTGTATGTTGTTCCGAAGTGCTTTATACAAATTTAATGAAATTTGGTAAATGTGTATTCTAGATGATTAGCTTACTTTTAGTAATCAAAAAAACCCAAAGAAAATTGTAGAGGGGTTGGAACCACCCTCACCCCTTGGCATTTTTTCCCCCATTTTTGTAGGGGTGGGAATACGGTTTTAAGACTTTTTTATCTGGAAGGCCTACTCATTATCTTCATTTTCTTACTCTTGTAAAAACTCCGTATTTTGCGTAGTTTTCAAGAAAAAAAATGTTTTCGCAAACACTGATAACCGATTTTCGGGTATAGGTTTAATAAAATTGTAATACAAAATTTAGTTGGCCGCGGACACAAAGACAAAACCAAATGTTATGATTTTGACAGGAAACATAGTTTATTGTTAACAGTAAATGTGTCAGTTATTTGTTCTCTTTTGCTTGTTTTTTTATTATTTCTTATTGTCATCACTGTTTTTGTTTAATTGTTATTGCTGTTGTTGCTGTTCCTTTGACGTCCCACAATTATGAATTTTCCTTTTAATGAACAGACCGACATGTTATTAGTTCTTGGATATTGTCAAGGTAACTGCCGCGAAAGTGTTCGCGTGTATCAAGAGAGGTATCCAAACCGGAGAATTCCAAACCATAAAACTTTTGCCCGAATCGAAAGACGTCTTCGAGAAACGGGGAGGTTGACCCCAGTAAGAGTTAACGCTGGAAGACCTCGACAAGCTCGAACACCTATTGCGGAAGAAGCTGTTCTTCAAATGATTGATAACAATCCTAATACCAGTACTAGAAGATTGCAACGAGAAGCTGGAATTCCAAAAAGCACTGTAAGTCGAATCATTAGAGATCAATTAATTCGGCCATTTCACATCCAGCCAGTGCAAGAATTGTTGCCACCTGACTACGAATTACGTTTAAGTTTTTTACAAACTATTCGGGAGCGCAGAGTAGTCGACAACGGATTCCATACTAAGATCTTGTTTACTGATGAGTCTTGTTTTACACGTCGCGGTATGACAAACCTACACAACGATCATGTTTATGCAGATGAAGATCCACATGCCATTAAAAGTAGACATTATCAACGTGAATTTAAAATTAATGTCTGGGTCGGAATTATTGGCGAATTTATAGTCGGACCGTTACGATTACCTGATCGTCTGAATGGCGATAGTTACCTCCGTTTCCTTCAACAAAATTTGCCAGAATTATTAGAAGACTTGCCTCTTAACTTGCGTAGAAATACGTTCTTCATGCATGATGGTGCACCACCTCATTTTGCACGTGCAGTAAGAGAATATCTTGGTGAACAATTTGGTGGCAGGTGGATAGGTAGGGGACAAGAAGCACCCATTCAATGGCCTCCGCGGTCTCCAGATTTAAACCCTTGTGACTTCTTCATCTGGGGAGAATTAAAAAGACAAGTGTACGAGGTTCAAATAAATAACATCGAACAACTGTGGAATAGAATTCAAAATGCTGTAAATGCGCTACGAGAAAATGACGATGTTTTAAGAAGAGTGCATTTAAATTTTTTACGTCGAATTGACCTCTGTATTAATGAAGGTGGAGGTCACATTGAACACTTGTTATAAAAATTATTGTTTGTCTTGTGTAAATGTATTGTGTAATTTGTGTCTAATAATTTTATTAAACCTATACCCGAAAATCGGTTATCAGTGTTTGCGAAAACATTTTTTTTCTTGAAAACTACGCAAAATACGGAGTTTTTACAAGAGTAAGAAA
The DNA here is from genome assembly GCA_958510875.1 of Endomychus coccineus. Lineage (NCBI taxonomy): Eukaryota > Metazoa > Arthropoda > Insecta > Coleoptera > Endomychidae > Endomychus > Endomychus coccineus. The sequence continues at coordinate 112,478,044 of OY294069.1, forward strand.
ATGAAGATAATGAGTAGGCCTTCCAGATAAAAAAGTCTTAAAACCGTATTCCCACCCCTACAAAAATGGGGGAAAAAATGCCAAGAAGTGAGGGTGGTTCCAACCCCTCTACAATTTTCTTTGGGTTTTTTTGATTACTAAAAATAAGCTAATCATCTAGAATACACATTTACCAAATTTCATTAAATTTGTATAAAGCACTTCGGAACAACATACAAAAATGTATTTTTTTTAGTAAACTTTGAACTCTTCTCACGGACAAACGGTACATTTTGGTATACAGGTAAATTGGGCTCAATCGACTTATTTTGACCTCTAGAATACGTGGTAGCTCTGTGTCCCAGCAATATTGGGACACCCTGTATATTAGGTAGATTTTGATACACTTTAAATTGATTATTCTACAACGAGAATAACTTTGGTGTGGAAATATTTATGAACGGTCACACAGATCATGTGTAGGATAAGCATATATGGTACAATCTTGAAAAAGGAGTGACGGAAGAACAAAACTAGAGAACTTTAAAATTTTATTCTATGAAATATAATAGATTAAATAAAACCTATCAACATCTATATTAATTCTATTTTAAATATTGACACCCCCGCCGCTGCTTGATTTCGATTGCCTTTCAGAAATCCAAATGTGAAATAAAAAGCGAATTAGTGATTAAATCAATTTAACTAATTGAAATAACTAACATACGTTTGATGTATTGATTCTTTTCTGATGGTGACAGAGGTATTTCAATTTTGTATTTTTTGAGAGATGGTTCTTAGGGAACCATTACCTTTCAGAGAACTAAATGTAAAATAAAAAGCGAATTACGTTTGATCCATTGATTCATTCTCTGATAGTGACAGTGGTATTTCACTTTTGTATTTTTCGTGAGATGGTTCTGAGGGAGTTGGATTTCGATTCCTTTTTAGAGATCTAAATGTGAAATTAAAGGCGAATTAGTATTTAAATCAATATAACAGAATAAAATAACCCATATTTGATGGTAACATTGGTATTTTAATCTCCTCGAGACATGTAATGTAAAATAAAAAGGGGATTTGCATCTATTACAATGAAATAACATACGTTTGATCCGTTGATTTATTTTCCAATGGTAAGAATCCTCTCAAGCCATCTAATGTAAATTAAAAAGGGAATTAATTAATCTAACGAAATGAAATATCATACGTTTCATACAGATCATCATCGGTAAAAATAAATAATATGAACTTTAGGAAATCTACATATTGCATCTCCGTTTCGATTTCAAATTCCGACTATACACTAAGATATCATAATTTACTCATGATATAATAATAAGAACTTACTGTTTTATCATCCATTCTTCATACACATCAAATCGATATGTTTCCTTCATCATTGCACTCATTTTTTAGGTTTAAACACACAAAAATTAACGGTGAACTAACTAATTTCGTACACATTTTATATACAGCGTTATAGATATGAAGAAAAACAATGGTGGGAAATGAATTAGAAAGGTTGCTGATAAGTAATAACGCTTCCCAAGTCAAGATAAGAACACAATAACTGAAAAGAACCACCATAATCGGTTGCAATGACTGAAATAGCATTATTACTAATACAGTCGTTAATGCTAAAAATGCCAAATAGAAACTTGAAGGAGATCAACATCATCATAAGTCTATGTAATCGTTGAGTAAAGGGTAATACTTGAGGGAAAACGCTAAAAGAAGTTTTGGGTTATTTTTAAAGACGCAGAAAAAAATATGCTGATGAAGCTACCAGATAGGCCTTTGCAATATATAGATCTGATGCGTTGACATAAGGAGCGTTACCTCGTCAATTTTCGATTTATATCAGCAACTCAAATTTGATGAGTCGATTCGAAAAGCCGAGTATACATCGATTACACCTTTCGTTGAAGTCTTCAATAACAGTGATATTGTTCACTTTGGAATAAATCGAGTGAAACGCGTTCAATTGAATTGGACACAACAAAGTATCACACGAACATCTTACAAGAAAGGAATCTTCCAAATGCGATGTTTGCGAAGTCAATATTTCAGTGAAACTTATTCTAGCAGAATCTCTCATGTTCCACCAACAAAGAGAAGTCTGTGGAATATAAAATGAATCTTCTGGAAAACCTAGAAAGTCACAGCATTCTAGAGATGATCTCAAGCAACAACCAAGGACAACCTTCCCTTCAACATCATCTTCCCAGGAAGAGATGGATGGCTTGGGAATAGAACCGACCTACTAAAGGCGAAAATGTGCTAGGTACACAAACGGCTTAAAAACAGTCCTGGGTGTTGGAGCTGTTGGTCTAGGTGCTTATGCAACTATATTTCGAGCAGAAATACATGCCATCGAGTTGTGTGCATATGAGCTACAACAAAAGTAACACTCGCAGAATGTTAACAATTGAAATAGTGTTGCTGGAGATGTCTTAATGGTATCTAATTTTGGAGCCTTCCTTTTTTACTCATGCTCATACAGTGAGAGTAGCAGAGACATCGAAACAGTTCGAGATCCTGGAATACGCTCTTACAAATTTACACATGTCTATTTCCAGTTGGACTTTTCCTGGAGATTCGATTAGTACATGCTCGAAATTCTAACGATGCTACCACAGTTAAATAAAAAGTGAAGTATATCTATCCCAACGAGATGATTATAGAAAAGCTATTGCGAGTGATGAAGAGTGATGATTCAATCCTAATCCCTTTCAGGAAGTGGGAATGTCATGAACTTTCAACTGTAAGAGTCAATTCTAGGAGGGAAGTGTGGGCTCTTGAGACTAGCGCAGCAGTTGAGAAAACACGTTATGTCATAGTATTCTTCCAAACGGATAAACGAAACAAAGGCTAATCGTACAATATTCGATCATGTGGACATTTTAAGTATTAATCTTTCCAGAACGGTGAATATTACCCCAACGAGCGAATGAACTTGTACTATCATGAGAACGATTTTGTTCTTGCTCACCACAATTATACGGCATTATTCTCAAGTTACACAAATTTCTCTATGAAACATCCAATATTGAGTAAGAGTAGTTTCAAAAAACGCGCCTTGTACATAATCAATTGTTCGAAAAGCGATAAAATCTGCAAATGGTGATGTGAGGTTGGAAATCGAGGCCCATAAGGGATTTCCCGCCAATAAAAAAACATATTGCATCATCATTCATGATCGTTTGATAAAGCACTGTCCCCTCACCAAAATCGTTAAGAGGCTCATCTAAGTCTCATAATGAGAATAGCATTGGCATTGACATTCAGGGCTTCGTCATCGATGGTGTCTTCCACCCGAAAGAAATGTCTATACAGATTGGATTCAAACGTCATTATTCATTATTCAAACCAGTTGTACCATATACATCGTTAGCTGTAAAGGACCGAAAATCTGTGTGATATTTATAGAAATTTTACCACGAACTGCAATATACATCTGGATATGTAGAATAATAAATAATATTCTGAACTCTTCTAAGTGCAGCAGACATTATATATGTCCAGGTCAACAAAAAGTTGAATTTTTGTCTAAAAGTGTTTAGAATTGGATACTTTCCCGCAAATCGTAGATGTGTAGTTTCGATAACACTCTATGTGAAACAGAAAAATTGGAGAAAACAAATAAGTTGAGCTGGGCTTCTTAATGTAATACTCAAATGAATATGTATTTTTTTTTCAAATAAATATTATCATTATTTTTGGAATTTAATTTTTAAAGCACATCATAGTTCGTAAACTATGATATCCATCTCATACAAAACGATTCTTCACATATCTATTATTTATTAACATGTTTCTTTACATTTTTAATAAGGATTTTCAACAGTGAAACTGATAAGGCACTTTCTGTGCTCATGAAATGAGCGGTGGTCAAGTCATAGATGTATGTGGTGCTTCAGTTTGCCACTTCAAAGAGTCTCCTTAAGTGTCATCTAGAAATAATAACTTGACTATATGTGATTACTCTCAGTCATCGTTCTGAGTATATTTGGGTACATGAATACCTCCAGTTGATTTTCGTCAATAATTTGTTCTTTCATCAATTACTATTCTGATCGGTTACATTCATTTCCGAGATACCTGTTGAGACTAATCTAAATACGCACTCAATGTGGGACATTTGTATACAAGACACCGTTCAAAATAGAGGTTAGGATTGTAAGATTTGCTTTAAGTCAACCATCTCCCTCCTCCTTCCCACCAACACTTGAATTGTTCGCTTGTCTTATAGTGATATTTTTCTATTCAGTGCTCTTACTTTTACACAGAAATCCTCCAGTTAACGTATGTATTCTTCGAAAGACGTATCAATATTGATATTTTTTTATTACGCAAATCACCTGTTAGAACATAACCACAATTTCACACTTAATCCCGCTATTCAGGAAAAAAGACATAAACTCAATATACCAGATCCCATAGAAATATTGAAACACTCAAAAAACAATAATAATGTAATATTAAATGATCAAATAGATACATATAATTCACCGCTTGTTAACAATTTTGTAAACACATTCCCACCATTATCCACCCCTCCCTCAAATTGTACCACATTCTGATCCCTGATATTTAGGGACATACTTTTAGGTTTAGCTTTAGTTGATAGCTCCTTGCTTTGAAAATGCCAGTGTGGTGAAACAATTTGTCAGCATTTTTAAACTAAATGTTAAAAGTTGTGTGTAAAATTTGAGTTTTATTCTCCAACTTCCGAAGATATCATTTTCTATTCATAATCAATAACTGCATCTTGCTCTGTGAGATATTCGTACCATTTCCACCTATTCACATTGCTACAAATCAAGTTCCTAATAGTCTAGGAGCTAGACCGATATTGATGGTCTGAACATTAACCCGATGGCACTATGGTTTATCGTTAGAGGACGTTTCAATGACCAATTCATCTCACAGACCGAATTTTCCCCGGCTGCTAGATCTCGAGATACGGCATCCGCATCTTTTTCTTTTGACTGGAGGTTAACCCTTTCCAAGTTGCGGTTACTTGAAAAGCATGCCATTTTTATACACTTCCACCATGTGCCATCATTTTTTATCGTGTCCGTTTATCAGGCCGACCAGTTAAAATTGGACCGAAAATGGACTGCAAGTTAACCCTTCCAAACCTGGTGGAGAATGTTCATTGGTGTTGGCAATTGTTAACATACCCTATGCCATCAAAAGTTATCGGTCCATTTTCGAGTAATTGACCATTATTTGGACCGAAAATGTTTCTTATTTTCATTTTGTGGATAAAACTTGCGGGTTACAAGGCAACATGATGGCACCATAAATAACTTTATTGGAGGTCAAATCAAGATTTAAAATGATTGCCATCACTCCTTGCCTATTTCAACCCCCAAAACCCCATAAAACCACCCCCCAAAAAAATAGAAATCATATGATAGTATGACCAATTTTATGATAAATCAGTCAATTTTTGGAGACTCTGGCGGGGTTTAAAATCGAAACGACTCTTTTTTATTTCATTTTTTCATTCTGCTGGATGATTTTAGGGAGTTTAGGGAGGTTGGAATAGGCAAGGAGTGATGGCAATATTTTTAAATATTTATTTGATCTCCAATAAAGTTATTTAACATGGTGCCATCATGATACCTTGTAACCCGCAAGTTTTATCCACAAAATGAAAAAAATAAACATTTTTGGTCTAAATAATGGCCAATTACTCGAGAATGGGCCGAAAACTTTTGATGGCATAGGGTATGTTAACATTTGCCAACACCAATGAAGATTTTCCACCAAGTTTGGGGGGGTTAACTTGCAGTCCATTTTTGGTTCAATTTTAACTGGTCGGCCTGATAAGCGGACACAATAAAAAATGATGGCACATGGTGGAAGTGTATAAGAAAGGCATGCTTTTCAAGTAACCGCAACTTGGAAGGGGAAAATTCGGTCTGTGAGATGAATTGGTCATGGAAACGTCCTCTAACGATAAACCATAGTGCCATCGTGTTAATGTTCAGACCATCAATATCGGTCTAGCTCCTAGACTATAATTATCAATTGGTGTAGACATACAAAACTACAATTTCCTCGCAATGAATTTCAGACACTTGACTTTTAAATTTTTTTAATTCACCCGATACAAACCCCATTTTTGAAATTATTCACGAGGATTTCAGCTTTCTCATTTCTACTGACGTATACGATATTATCAGGATCGATATTTTGCTTCAAAATTTCCTCCATTTGATCATAATCTTGATATCCTGAGTTGTATGGAATCCTATGATATTTTTCACCATAAAATATTCTCTCCATTTGTATCTGTAAAAGTTGTTTGAATAGAAAATATTGCTCAAAGATTTGCTCGATATCCAACAAGGATAGTTTCTTAACTATATATGAATGTGAGGAGGCGTGGAAACTCTGAATATCGAACATTATTGTTTTCTTCTCAAACTAGAATGATTTAAAGTTCTACAAATTCGAATTCACCCCTAAATGAGCATATTCGTTATTTCCATCAAGGTTTCTACGCTATTGCCGGCACGTTATTTTCGTTGATTCCGTCGAGTTCGTCGCGCTTTTCGTGCTTTTACGTTTTTTCGTTGTATCAGATTTTACCGATTTTTGCAAAGTTTTCTCTTATGTTTCCGTAGATTCCGTCAATTGCGTCATGCTTTTCATGCTTTCAATGTTTTTTCGTTGATTCTATGATGTCTCATTGGAGATTTTGTAAATCTTAAACTCCATATACAAGACATCGAGCAGTTTCATGTAAATACCCAGAACTATTTAATAAGTCCCTAATTTAACAAACTCATATTTTTAAATTTGGGTGTGGTTTCCTGCGCGAACAGTAACATGGCGTTTTATTGACGTTTGACAGGCTACTATGTTCATCGGTTTATTCATAGACGATATAACATCAAACATCCGCCATAACAGTTCATAAAGACAGGAAGATATGACAGTTCATAGTTTTACTTACATACTCACCATGCCAGTTCAAACAGACGCCAAGACACCTCTTCGGGAGCTGCGCGCACAACTACTGACTACTATTGAAACACTTCTTCCACAAAACCGAAATTGATGAATGAACCTTTAATAACAGAATTGATAAGAAACAATCACCCTTATCCACTAAGAATACTATTAAAGCACTGAGGACCTTTCGGCTACCAACTAGCCATCATCAGAGTAAACTAAATTATAAATCAAAATGTGCCTGTTTAAATACTATTTGCGGATAATAATGTAAGGAATAGGTTACCCTCAGCTGGAGATCAATCGGAATTTAATAAACTGCCTTTACATTTATACATTTCCATCCCTTCTAAATTACGTAGATATTTCTCTGTACTGTGTTTCAAAGTGATAAACTTTCTTAAGAAATGGTGTGACCTGTATTCAAAATATATTCGGCTAACGCTGATTTTCCACCATTATTTTTATTTATATGGGCAAAATGTTCCTTTTAACGATTTAAAATGTTCCTTCTAGTTTGACCCACATAGCATTTTGAACACGACTCACAATTGATATTGTAAATCCCGGATTTGTCGGAATCGGAAACTTCATCAAAGGTGTTTTTAATAACAGAAGAAATGTGGGGTTAGGCCAGCTTAGAATTGAATCTGCATTTATTACTTAGCCAAATAGAAAAACACATACTGAGCTGTGATTTTCCTAAATAGGACCTTTGAATTTAGATTCCTTTCACCCAGTTAGAAAGACACTGTAGTCTATAACGATGTTAATTCCTCTCAGTCCTCGATAGCTAAGTAACTAGTTTGTATCGCACAGATCTTCCAGGTTCTACCATTCTGATCATTCTTATTTTTACCACGGAGCAATCGAAAGCTCACATTATGGCCGTTTCAAATATTATTCATAGAATTGAAAATAAAACAGACTAGTCTTCTAAAAAATCATCAGAAATAAGATAAGTTTTTCTTTTTTTATTCCTTAAAAGCGGCTCTAAAAATCACAATTTACTTCAGTTCAATAATTGATATAATTAAAATGCTGTGGTCCGTTCGCATTTATTTCTTTCTTTTTCTTGAATGGGAATAGCGCCAAATTAATCTAGATTAAATGGAAATTTATAATCGATGCTGAATATTCCAATTCAATATTTCATCAATAGCCATCACTTAGAAGGGATTGATTCTGTGGAATATAAATATTTTAAAATTACTCCACGTTTTAAATCGAATAAATGTCGTTCATTTGAGTTTGGAAATTTATGTGTTTACATCAAAGCTTATATGCATTATATTTTAATATGTTAGAGTGCTAATATTATGAATTGGAGTTTCTGTTTTTCGAACAACATAAACATGTATGTTGCTGATCTATTTACATACAAATATCTAAAGTACTTACACAACTGCAATATCCTTATTCAAGAAAGAAAATGGAAACGATTATAATCTATAAATTGTGCAGTGTCAATCTACAAAAGCTAATACTGGAAGTTTTCAGAAGCCACTTGCGACACGGAAAATAATGGATATCAGCATTAAATTGATGAGAATGTACGTTTCCTAAAAATACGTCAATCTAGCGTCACTTCCTTTAGTATTTCCCATTAAATACAATAAGATTGAATAATTTTTTGGTACAGTATGTAGAAAACTTATATGGGTATTTTGATATGCAACCTAATCTCGAGAATTCTTGTTTTATACTTTATTATTCAATATCGTTTTTACATTCAAAAAAACTATATTTAAAACCCTATACATATTACATCAGCTTGCCAATTCTCATCATAACATAATTATGCGAATAAAAATTATAAATGTATTAATATTTCATTATATTGCTTGATAATGCCAAATGGCACAAATTAGAGAACTTCTAAAACCTAACTACATCTAATGAAAAAAAATTGAACCACAGTGTCTGCCACTGGCGATTGTTATATTTTTGAATTTACATCGAGCTGTTGGTTAATAGGTGTTTTTTTCCGTATAATAATTCTGCATATACTACAACATCTGTACTTTGAATGTACATGTTGAACAGCTATGTAATAAATAAAATTTTGTAAAATATTACCTAAATGTTCAATCAATGTTCAAAATGCATTACCAATTAGTACGCATCAATTTGGTCTTCGGCCAGAATAGAGAGCTAACTAGGAAGGTTACCAAATTGTACAGGATAATCTCTGATTATATGTGTTAAGTCTAGTGTATTTTAATATGTCCATCATAAGCATTCAAATTGATTACTCAAATATTATGCATGCTAATGTGTATTTTCGCATGAAGATGTTAATTTGCATAATTTTTTTTTACCCTTAATGACACATCTTATATGTCATTTAATGTTCATATGTTTGTACAGTGAATAGAAAGTATGGGTGGGACCCATTTTTTCCACTCCATTTTTTCCACTCTGCTTTTTCCACTCCGCTTTTTCCACTAATATATTTTTCCACTAATACATTTTTCCACCAGTTTATTTTTTCCTCCAGTTTATTTTTCAATACATTTAATAGTTTTATAAATGGATATTAAACAGGATATCAAAATTTTATATGGTGACCAACAGCTTTTAAATATTCCAAAACTTCGCCTCCACTTTTCCTATCTTCATATTGGCGAACTAAATTGTTTATTCGCTCTTCGTTTTTCACTCTGGACTGCTGTGTAGTTTTTCTAATTTTATGGCCTAAATCCAGCTCGCGGATCATGGCCTCGGTGTCTATTTGTTCTTTCTGTAGATCGAGGAGGAAGGCGTAAAACAGACTAGGGTGGTTTTTCCCACAACCACCTGGAATCTGTTGTGCCAACCTTCCGACACATTGTTGGTCCTCGCAGATTTTGTAACACGGGCTCGTACATGTTCCACAGGGAGGGGGGATAACTGTCAGACCAATGTGTTAGGTCAAACTGTCAGTTCAACGTATCAAACTGTCGTTGCTATGATACTTGTTCAAATCATTTCAATTACAATATTTTCGAATTGGTGGAAAATCATTACTAGAGGAAAAAGGTTATTGGAAAAAAAAAACTAGTGGAAAAATATACCAGTGGAAAAAGTGTCACCCAATCAGGAAGTATAAACAAATAAATATATTTTTTTCAAACAAGTTTGGAATTGAATTTTGGGTGTGATGTAAATAGTTCGCATGACGCAAAGATGCCCATTCGCAGCCTAATTAAATGCGCCCATACATTACTGCAGCAGCTCATTAATAATGCTATCCCCCATTTCTCTCCTAAACTCTAGTGTTATTTCGCGTTCCTTTGACTCGCGCTAATTTACCGACAATCGACGGAAAGTCACGAAAAACGGACATTCGGAATGCCGCATATACACATATACGCATATCCTCTGGGATTTGCCTGCAAAAATATATGCCACTATACTGACGGATATATTTCAATCCGCAATATTTGAAATGCGCGAATGGCGCAGATATGCAGTGGCAGGCTTTTCCACACTATTTTTATTACACTTGGCGTAGTCCTCTCAGAAGTAAGAATGAGACGCTACAAATATAGAAATATTATAATATATGATCAAATCGAAATCAGGTTCATTGGGATGGTTCCGATCCTACACATTACTTTATACACCCACTTTTTGTGATTAAAACTTATAGGCGTTGGCTAAAAATTCTACATTTTTTATAAAAATGAATTAACATCAAATATCCGCAATATTATGTCAACATCTTATAGTTTCTATTGTTTCACGTAAACTTGATATTGGCCTGTTTTGTCCATAACTTTGTAGTAAAATAAAAGAAACAAATGTTGATTGTATTCAAAGTTTGCAAGCTATTTCTGTATCAAATATTTCACAGATCTCTTAATCTCACTGATGGAAAAAAATACTAGGAGGTCAGTCAGTACGCTGCGCATAAGCCCAAAGGGTTATTGAGAGGGATTGAGTAAGTGAGCCGAAAAGAGGAGACTCTTTAATTCATTTTATTAAATTTCCTGATTTTACTGTTCGCCAAGCTAACTCCGTCTTAAGCAAAAGACTTCGTTCGCTACGTACACTCTGTCTTAATTAAATCAGTGAAATCGAACTCTTATATTTATTTTATTTGTTCGTTTTACTGCTCGCTACGCTCACTCCGTCTTTCGCATAAGCCCATCTTAATTAAAATAGTGAAACCCGTCCTTTCTCTGGTACCTTCAACGGACGCGCTAGCCCTTTGTCGCGTGACTCTCCAGCACTGCGACCGGCAGCGAACGTTATGTTATTATATTCCTCTCTACCATCGGCACAGAAAGACGCGTGAAACAAAGCGTATAGCGTCGAGTGTTCCGACAGACCACTCTGATCAAAAACTGGAAAACGGGTCAAGATACGACTTCGAATTTTTATGCCGGTAAATTTCGAGCATCATATCTAGTTTGTGTCAAAATTTCAAGTGGATTGCATTTACCGTTTGGCCGCTACATTAAAACATACCTTGTGTCATATAACCCGATATAGGAGAAGACTTCGTTCACTACGTTCACTCCATCTTAATAAATGATCCAAGCCCTTCGGTAGACGTCAAACTTCAATAGCTAGGATGGGAAACTCATCATTTAAATGGAAATAGGGCAATACACTACCATGGTTATTTTTAAGCTTTGGAAATTGTTTGACAATTTTTTTATATTTTTTAATGATTTAAAGAAAATCAGCAGCTTGAGAGAATTTAAAATAAAGAACAAAGAAAATATTAATAGAGTTGGAACCATATTTTGTGGAAGATTTTTTTCAGTACGTAGAACTTTTGTATCGATGTGTTTCATTCGAGGTCTTTGTGATACTTTTGTATTGTAAAGATTACATTTCGAAATAAAGATATTTCTATTCTATTCTATAGTACCACCTGAAATCAAATCATCGACGTAAAAATCATTAATGCATTTTGATGTGCTAGCTGTTGTAATGATCTAATAGCCAAATAAGCAGATGATGATAATCTATATGTCATTGTATTTAATCTGTAATAACAATGATTCGGACGGATTGAATCGCCAAACAATTCTTTGCAAATCTCGCTGTGACTCATTAATTATAAACTTGCCGATACATCTTTGCTGTCAGCTATAATGACAAAATTGTGCCTTCTGAATCTTAACAAAATCGAAAACAAATCATTTTGAGTTATTGGCCCACACCCAAAATGTCATTTAACGGAAAACCATTTGATGTTTTTGCATTACCGTCAAAGGCAACGCATAACTTGGTGGTAACACTTGATTCTTTCAAAACAATGATGAGGTACATAATAAATTTGTTCATTATCAACTTCATAATTTTTATTAATTTTAGACCTGTCCCAATTTTTTAAGATTTTCCGATTTAGTTTCTAACTTATAAAATCGATTGCGCTATCTAAACACAAATTATTTTTTGGCCTGCGTACTACTGCATCGTCTCTAATGTGTGTTAATAAAAACTCATTTTCAATCTTTTACCATTGATTCCTTTCTGAAAATCTTCAATAAACCAAAATCATCCTTTGGTTTGATAATTCCCTATCAATTGAGAAATTACACATTACTTTACTTACTCTGTAATATTTGGATCCATATTACGTAATGAACCACCAATTATCCATCCCAAATGTGAATTGTGTAAAGTAGGCATATCATTTCCCAATTTAATGTGACCATCCAACAAAAGATCATAAAATATGTTTAGGTCCAAAAGCATGTTTATTGATAAAAATTTGACTTAAAAATTTTGGATCAGCCAATATGTAATTATCACAAATTGACACTTGAATAGAAGAAACTATGAAAAATGTTGCCAGGCATGTTTTCAGTTATATTTTCGACAACTAGGAAAGACAAATTTTGCTTGCAATTTGAATGCATTGACTTAATTGTGGCATGTGTGCCATGCTTGATTTGCTTATTCCCAGCAGCTCCTCATAATCTACAAAGCACAGATTCGACCTGTCCTAGAGTACTGTTTACATGTTTGGAGTTCGGCTCCCAAACATACGCTCAAGCTCTTGCATTATATCCAGAAGAGAGAGTCTTATTGATGATGTCACACTTAGGAATTCATTGACCTCTCTAGAACATCGTAGAAAGGTTGGCGTTCTTTGAATTTTCTTTACCTTTTCCAAACATACTGTCTTTCTTACACTTGCCGTAGTCATCTCACAGGCGAGAATGGGACGCCAGAAATATAGGTTATAGGAGTATTATAATATAATATGATCAAACCGAAAGCAGGCTCATTGTGACGGGCCCAATTTCATACATTACTTTCTACAACAACTTTTTTTGATTAAAACTATCGGCGTTGGCTGAAAATTCTACATATTTTGAAAAAATTAATTTATATCAGATATCATATAATAATTTTGAGAATCATCTTTGATATCAAGTCATGTGTTTTCTTGCTTTGGAATATATGATTGGTATCCGTGTTTTAGTTTGTCAACATCACAGTTTCTATTGTTTTACGTAAACTGGTTATAGGCTTGTTTTGTCCATAACTTTGTAAACTAAATGGAATAACTGTTCATTGTATTCATAGTTGGTAAGCTATTTCTGTATCGTATGTTTCACAGATCCATTAATCTCACTGAAGGACAACTTCGGTAGACATCAAACTTCAATATGCAGGATCGGAAACTCATCATTTAGGCGAAAATGAGGCTGAACATCTTAGTTCGATAGACTGGCAAACAATTTCCAAAGTTAAAAAAATGTATTTCAAGAATGAGTTTGATAATACAACCCTACCTTGATTATCAACCGTTTTCGAGTTATTACAATTTTAAAAAGTATATATCGTTGGCACGGTCTTTTTTTATTGCAAATATCTTCATAATCAATTCATAGAAATTAATGATTTGCGATCTTGTTGATGTTGTAATTGAATAAAAATAATAGAGGACAAAGATGTGCTTCGGTTTATAACATAATTCCTGAATTTAAAAATACGAACACGTTCTCAGATCCAAAACCAAATCAGAATCGTAAGAAAAACTTCGATGCTATAGATGATTTTGACAGTAAACGCAATCCGAAGGAAAATCCGTTAATTAATCAACTACAAAATTCTAACCTTGGATAATGTTCTGCTAGTACCTAGTGAATGATATGCCAAATCCGTAGAGTTCATTTTATAAATGGTAGTTAGTGCCTCCCGGTACCGGTAGCCGAATAAATCCCGGTAGATGTAATAGTCTAACCGCCATTTCATAGACACAATCCAATGCATATCCTGCAGCAGTGTTGGTAGCCGAAGCGGTTAACCGGCTTACATACTTTTGCTTCCAATAATAGAGTTCAAAACTCCGAGTCTAACCAAAATGGGGATTACCACGAAGAAATGATTGATCAATCCTTCGAAAATTGATTCTCGAATGTTTCATCAAAATTCGATGCATACATCGTAATTGTTTTGGATAATGCTTTTACCACTCCAAAAGATTAGCAAAAATCCCAACGAATGCTACTAAGAAGGCTAATTTCAAGAATTTGCTATTATCTAAAAACAATTGTTTCAGGATGGGATGTTTAGAGCTCGATTGCAAGATATAGTTAGCAGACATGAAGAGCAGTGTAACAAATATATTTTAATGCTAAAATGACGATAACACAAAATAAAACTGTTTTATGTCTCCCATCATTACACTCACTGGGAGCTAAATTTAATAGAACTAGTTTGGGCGGAAATAAAACATTATGTTGCATCTAAAAATGCAATTTTCAAATTTGCTAATTACGAAAATTCATCATTCATCACGATTCGTGACAGAATACATTCGGTATGTGAAGGAAAAAACTTATTATAAATTTGATTATAATGAAGGCAGTTCTGGGTTTTCAGAATAAATATGTGTTTTACTATTAACATTTCCATTTTATTTGTTACCGTTTTAAACAAAATTGCATGTTTGGTCTATACTGGTCAGCATTTCAATCCCCCACGTGAGTCTTTTCTGTTCACATGAAAGCCCCATGCATATGTCGGCATCAAAAAAAAACCGGCATTTGGTAAAGAAAACTGACAAGGTCAAGACATCTGGCAAACCTAGTTCTCTCAACGGCCGCCCGTATAATGGAAGATGACGCTTTGTTATACGTGTACCAGTCGATGAGTAGTGTGAAGGGATGTCGGGAGTCCGATAGAGGAGAGTACAGAGGATAGGGTGGTGATTGAGATCGTTCGTTCGAAAGGGTTTGACCAGGATAAGTCACTGAAAATCAGGGAAAAGCGCACAACCGTCAACACTGAGATGCATGGTGGGTGATAGACCGCTAGGTCGCCGTAAATGTCACTGGGACAGTAAGTAGGCCGATGTCTGCCAAGGTAGGCCTAGATTTCTAATAATTATAACGTTTTAGACGTTAATAAATTATTAATTAATGCTCATTTATTATTCCGATATTTGTTATTAGATAATTTAATCACAGAAAGAGACTACCTCGACCTCTGTGATTTGATAGCACAAGCTAAGTATATCAATGCGGTAGCAGATTATGGAAGAATCAAAATATTGATGCAAGAGGTCACAAGTTTCGCCATGGCGGGCAATGTTGGATATAAAAGTATCCATCTTGTGTGTAACTGTGGACAAGGTAAGATCGATAAAAATCGATTTTGTTATTTCATAATAAGTTTCTAACTTGAAAGTTTATATAGTTGTGAATAGATATTATTATGATATCTTGATTTTTCTAATTACATATTACCAATGTGATATTCCCTAATTAAACTTTCGAATGTGACAAAACAACATTTTTTGAGCAAACGTCAGAACACAATGTTAAATTTAAGACATATAAAAAGGAATGTTTTAACAGTTCTCCCTTGATTTTATGTTTAAAAAGTTTTATGCCAGAAATAGATCTAACAGAAACTGGCAAATGATTGTACAATTTAAATGGCATAATTAAATGACTATTACTTGTAATGGATAAATTGTGATGAGGAAGTAAGATTTTATCTTTATCTCTTAAATTATACTCAATGCTTCTATTTGAATAAGTAATAGAATTACTCAAATATGATTTTATCTAAGTTAAAGAAGATAATATATATAAAGATGGTATTGTCAATATATTTAAATATTTAAAAAGACTTGTACAAGAATCAGTAGGTTTTTTATGAAGCATAGTTCTGATTATTTTCTTTTGTACAACAAATAAATATCGAGCATTAGGTGAGTTACCCCAACAAATAATGCCATAGTTCAATATAGACTGTAAAAGTCCAAAGTAATAAACTTTTAATGTGGCAAGACTGACATATTGTCTGAGTTGCCATGTAACGTAACATGCGGTAGATAGCTTCCTACTTAAAAACTCAGCATGGTTGTTCCATTTTAAGTGATTGTCGATGTTTAAACCGAGAAATTTAATACACTTAGAAGGTTGAATAGTTTTTTGATTTATTCGAACCAAAATGCTAAAGTCACTAGCTGAAAATAGTACACATTCAGTTTAAAGAGGATTTAGAATCAACCTGTTGTCGGAACAATAAGCTTGCATCGTATCTAGACACATACTAATTTTAGGTGAGAGATTATTTATGTTGCTATCACTAGTTCCAGCGGAAGTATCATCGACAAATTGAGTTAAACAGTATTTGTAAAGGTGAAGAGGTAAATCGTTAATAAACAACAAAAATAAAATAGGTCCTAGTGTGCTACCTTGAGGTACTCCCATTTTTATTATCTTATGGTCCGATTTATATTCAACATTATTGCGTCTTATTAGGACATGTTGCGAACGATCAGATAAGTATGAAGCAATCCAATCCAACGCTACACCTCTGATACCATAAAGGGAGAGTGTTTGCACTAAAATATTATGGTCCACCATGTCAAAAGCGCGCGATAAATCAAAAAATATTCCTACAGCATGTTGCTTCCGTTCAAAACTATTCAAATTAAATTCAAGAAATCTTAATATTGCATCCTGAGTAGAGAGACCCCACTGAAAGCCAAATTGCTGTTTAGAAATGGTATTGTGTTTTTTTATGAACGATTGCAGAATCTTGCAATACGCAGTTTCAAAAATTCTCGAAAACACTGAAAGAAGACAAATTGGTCTATAGTTAGCCATATCGGTACGCTCATTCTTTTTATAAACAGGTATTAAAATTGAATTTTTCAGAATAGAAGGAAACACACCATGCCGAAAGGATAAATTCACAAGATTGCATAAGGGGTATTTTAAAACATCTACCACATGTAGTAATAGAGACCATGGTATGCCATCGAGCCCTTGAGCATGTTTCTTTGCTACTTTCCGCATCAATGACGCCACATCATCAGGAATTAATGGAATAAGAAAAAGTGATGAGGCTATATGCTTGTGTAGTATCAAAGGGACATGATTACTTTTAGAGGAAAAATTGTATGAATGATTGAGTTCATAGAAATGATCACTGAATTTCTGGGCAGCTTCCTTCAATTCGATTTCAGTGCCATCAGTTAGTAAGAACTTGTCCGGCAATTGCTCTTTGCGTTGAAAATTAAACTGATCTTTGATTATAGTCCAAGCCGTTAATGATTTATTATTAGAATGAGCAATTTTTGAATCATAATAATGTTTTTTAGACTTATTTATTAAGTTTTGGTGTTGTTCTTGTAGTATTGAATATTTTTCTCCAATTAGTGGATCATTTGAACTTTTGTATAAACTAAATAAACCTCTTAGAAGATAACTTTGATTTAGAATATGAGTAGAGATCTGTTGGTATCACGTAGATCAAATCGGAAGAGGAGAATAAAACACTTTTTACTTCTAATTCTATTAATAATAAGAGATATTTTTGACAATCTGCTTTTTATTAAATTTGAAATTTCTTTTTTTTTTTCTCTCGTTTCTTAGCAACCATGTCCGCTATTATCATAGACCGCTACACTACTTCCCCACCAGTAACGAAAAACAGTTACGATACATATAATACAGATTACCATCAATAATAACAACAAATAAAATCAAATGAACATATTCTAACTGATATGAGATATAAAATTAAAATTTAGTAAATTATAACATTAAATAAACACTAAAATTAAACATCGCTCGCAACAAGGTATCGAGATGGAAACCGGATCGTTCTTCCACATCGTGATGTCTTTGTTACTTCGTGTTTACGCTCTTTATTATCTATAGTCGTTGCTGAGTCGTAAGGTGGCTCCAGAGACTTCTTAACACGATCAAGTCGTAAAAACACATGCGAACAAGAACTGAGATCCTTATGTACAAAAAAAGATCTAAAATTATCCGAGCGTGTTGCATGTGGTCGGAGTTCACCCAAAATTTTCCGAAGTTCTGAGGTGAAATTCTCTGAATTCAACGGAAATTTAGGTGCATCAAAGAATTCACCAGGTAATCTGATAGTTGTGCCGTATACCATTTCAGCAATTGAATGTTGTGAGTCGTCTCTCAAAGCTGTACGTAATCCCAGCAGTACAGAAGGAAGGGCATCGGTCCATGTTATTTTATTGTGAGCCCGAAGTGCTGATTTCAGAGTCCTATGTAGTCTCTCGATTTTTCCATTCGATTGTGGATGATACGGAGTTGTGTGCTGGATTTTCACTCCACACAATGCAGCGAGAGATTTGAATAGTTCACTCTCGAACTGTCGACCCTGGTCTGTTATTACTGTATGAGGTGCTCCAAATCTGGCAATCCAATGGTTATAAAATGACTTTGCAACTGTATCGGCAGTTATTCTCGTCATAGGAATAACTTCCATCCAATTGGTATACCTATCAATACACGTAAGGCAATAAATATTATCCTGCGAGGGTGGTAAAGGTCCAATAATGTCCACATGTACCACACTAAATCTTCCATCTGGCACATTGAAATTCTCCAACCGCGATTTTGTGTGTCTAGACACTTTATTGCGCTGGCAGCTAAGACAAGATTGAGCCCATTTACGTAAATCATTTCTGAGTCCAGGCCAAATAAATTTACAAGACACTTGTTTTACAGTAGACTTCACTCCAGGATGAGCAAAATTATGAATTTGTTGAAACACCCGGTAACGATATTTGCGAGGTATATATGGACGACAGTTTTGAGTGGATACATCACACCAAAGTGACTTTCCCGACAATAATTGTATCTTCTTAAGTTTAAGATTCGTTCCATTAGATAAAGTTGCTAATTCATTATTACATTCCTGCTCCCGCGCAATCTCATCATAATCGAGAACAGAAATTTCTTCAAGTCTTGACAGAGTGTCGGCTATGACATTATCTTTGCCTTTAATATGCCTAATATCTGTAGTGAATTGAGATATGTATTGAAGATGTCTTAATTGACGAGGAGATGCCTTATCATTTTTCTGTTGAAACGCAAATGTTATTGGCTTATGATCGGTAAAAATAGTAAAAGTTCTTGCTTCGAGGAAGTATTTGAATTGCTTTACAGACATGTATATTCCTAAAAGTTCTTTATCATAAGCACTGTAGTTTTTTTGTGCATTATTAAGTTTTCTTGAATAGAAGGCAATTGGTTTCCAACCAGACTCTTCATGTTGTTGTAACACAGATCCGACAGCTTGATTGGAAGCGTCAGTGAACAGTGCTAACGGAAAATCTGAATTTGGAATGGTTAGAGTAGTTGCATTGACCAGACTCTCTTTACACTTTTCAAATTGAACCATAGTCTCAGGCGTCCACTTAATTGCTCGGTTATCATTCTTTTTTGATCCCTTGAGATAATCATGTAAAACGGCTTGAATTTCTGCAGCGTTCGGAATATATCTTCGATAAAAATTAATTATGTCAAGGAATGTACGAAGTTGACGAACCGTTTCTGGCAACTTCTAATCCTTAATTACTTGAATCTTTTCAGGAAGTGGCTGTGATCCACTAGGAGTTATTAAATAACCTAGAAATTCTAGTTTTTCTACTCCAAACTTAGATTTAGATACATTAATTCGAAGACCATATTGTTTCAATCTTTCAAAAACCAATCTCAAATGTTTACGATGCTCATCCGTTGACGATGAAGCGATCAAAATATCATCAAGATATGGGAACAAGAAATCTAACCCTTCAAACACTTCATTTATAAACCTTTGAAATGTTGACGGTGCATTACATAATCCGAAACTCATTACATTAAACTCGAAAAGTCCAAAAGGTGTAACAATTGCTGTCTTAGATTTATCTTCTTCCGCAACTGGAACTTGAAAATAAGCTTTAAATAAATCTATTTTTGAGAATTTTTTCGTTCCTTTCATAATTTGCTGGAAATCTTCTATTCGAGGAATGGGGTATCGGTCAGGAACCGTTTGAGCGTTTAAACGTCGATAATCTCCGCAGGGACGTATCGTACCATCTTTTTTATTTACTATATGTAATGGACTAGACCATTCGGAGTGTGATGGACGAATTATTTCATGGTCCAACTTGAACTGAAACTCAAGCTTCACCTGTTTCATTCTTTTACAATCTAATGGACGAGCTTTACAATGTACTGATGGTCCAGTAGTGCGAATATGATGTTTGACATTATGCAAACTTTTGCTTGGTATTAAGCTAGGGGTAGTAATATCGGAATACGAAGATAATAAATCAGAGAACTCACCGATATCACTCAATGTGTGTATGGTATGCTGTTCAAATACTTCAGCAACGTTACCAGTTACACAAAGTTTAGTAATTCCATCAATTAACTTTCGTCCATGCAAATCAATTAACAAATTAAATTTATTCAAAAAATCAGCTCCAATTATACCTTTTTCTATTTTTGCAACAATAAATGGCCATTGAAAACATCTGCGAAGTCCTAAATTTATTGTTAATAGTTTTACGCCATATGTAGGAATCTCAGAACCATTAGCGGCATATAATTTAAATGAGTTATTAAGAATTTTATCATTAGCAGTAGCTGGCAATAGAGATACATCAGCTCCACTAGCAACAAGAAAACGACATCCCGTGTTTTTGTCTAAAACAAATAAACGGAAATTTGAACGATTTTCCATGTTCTCTGCAGCAGAACTTTCCGCTTCTTCTACTGCAGATTCTCGTTTCCCGAAACCTTCCAAGCACAAGGTAATTTGCATCGATCTGGAAAACATTTGGAACCGTATCGGAAATGTGCATAACAATATTTTCCTTTTGGATCAAATTTCCTTCTATTATGATCTTTACTTGAAGCGCGACTACGATTTCTACTATTATCCCTAGATCTAAATCTTCTCTGTCCTATTGCAGTGATCTGTGCTTCTAAACCTTCAAGCCTAACCATTAAATCTTTAATCAACGAATTCGTGTCATTCCGCGTTTCAGTTGAATAAACTTCTTTATGTGGGTTAAGTTCTAACATTTTATCCCCCATAAAAGCTACTTTGTCAAGTCCCTCTTCACTAACAATGAGTACATTTTTGATTCAATCTGGAAGTTTTTCTAGCCAAAACGTTTTTAATGCTGCTTCGGAAATATCAACTCCTGCCAAAGTTTTCATTTTACGAAGAAGCTGACTAGGTTTCATATCACCTAATTCTAAACCGGTAACTAACTTTTTAATCTTTCGTTCTTCACTCTCTTTGAATATATTCAACAAATTTTCTTTAGCTCTAGTATATTTGTTTAAGGCAGTTCCTTGAATTATATCCCAAATATTCTCAACATATTTTGGATCTATTTGTGATACCAGATAATTAAATTTTGTTTCTTCCGATGTAATTTTATTAATATTAAATTGAGCTTCAATTTGATAAAACCATATTTCGGGTTTCTCGGGCCAAAAAGGAGGAATTCTTATAATGACCTTATTTACTTCTGTCTCTTGCCTGTCATTATTCCTGCTTACCCTTGAGCTAAGTTCACTTTCATCACTTTTTGACATTCTCAACAGAAACTTCACTCATCAAACGTCGAAAGGGTCACCAATTTGTTGGTATCACGTAGATCAAATCGGAAGAGGAGAATAAAACAATTTTTTACTTCTAATTCTATTAATAATAAGAGATATTTTTGACAATCTGCTTTTTATTAAATTTGAAATTTCTTTTTTTTTTTTCGTTTCTTAGCAACCATGTCCGCTATTATCATAGACCGCTACAGATCCAAGGCTTCAGATGTTTGGAAGATTGTATTTTCTTAACAATGCGTTCGGGTGGAAATGCTCTATTAACTATTGTGGTGAATCGTTCATGGAACGACGAAAAGAGAGTATTAGCATCTATATTTTCATTATCTAAGGTTTCATTACTGAATTCAAGGGCAATTAGATGCTGGAATAATGCTATCTGATATTTATTTGAAAAGTCTCTTTTAAATTTTACTTGTTGAGATTGATTCAAGTTATTAGTACTGTAATTGTAAGTAACCCTTTGTAAATAATGATCAGATATATTACTAGAAATAACCTGTGGAGAGAGATTTTCAATATTGATATTCGAGAATATATTATCAACTACTGTTTTAGAATTTCCTTGTACACGGGTGTACTCTAAAATACATTGTGTTAAACCAAATGATGTAAATGTATTGCGTAATTCATTTGCTACTGAACTTTTGTGGTTATGATGTAAATTTATGTTAAAATCACCACAAACAAATATTGGACTCAGAAAGTTGTTAAAACTGTCTAGTAACAAATCTAAATTATAATTAAACAAATTCACGTTATATGTAGGTGCTCTATAAATACATGAAACACTTAAAGAAATATTACCAATAGAAATTACAATAGATGAAAATTCAAACTCCAATTCAGATCTAATTGTATCCGGATGATGAAAACTAAATTTTAAGTTTTCACTTAAATATATGGCGACTCCGCCACCTCAGTTTCCATTTTTTCTACAGAAGAAGTCGGCTAATTTATACTTATTTAATTTTATTATATTAGCTTCTTCTTCACTCATCCAAGTTTCTGTCAGACAGACTACGTCAGTTTAAGGATGCCAGCAAAATTGTTAGGTCGTTGATTTTGTTCCGAATGTTTCTAACATTTAGGTGAAGTATTTGTATTTGTGATATGTTACTCAAAGGAGCCTTGTTTAGGTACCGTTGATCGAAAAAATTTAAATTTCGGCCAATTCATGGGATCATAAATACTTTCTTTATCGAACTTATCCTTGTAACAAACCAAAATTATTATTTCTTATAATCGGTTACATGTAATTAAATGAAAAATTATTAATTATTTTTATCATCAGTAAATATAGTAATAAATTTGTCAAATTAATTATCAGAATTGTTCACATCGTTTCATTACGGCTTGTTTAACCTAGTAAATGAACCGCGTGGATTCGTATTATTCCGTAGCACCTTGAATTGACATTCTTCTTGATACAGTACTTAATGCTGAAGTATTGGTGATACAACGGAATAATTATTTGATCTGGATCAACACATATAAACCCAATTTTCTCAGTTACTGCTTTATGGGAGTGAACTTTCTGGTATTACTTGGACAGGTTATAATCATTCAGAAAGGACGATCACTATTAAGAGTGTTATAACTTATAACTCTTATTCCAGCGTAACTATTGTAAACTAATATCAAATCTTTCTCTTTCAGATTTCAATATTATAATAAATTGTTATTTCATGCAATTCATTTATTCTCTTCAAGACTTCAATTACTTTTTTCTAATTTTGTATATTCATTTTGAGTAGATAACATAATCAGTAGTGGGATTATTTTGATTGTTCGTGCTGATTTAGTTATTTGTTCCTCGAACTTGAGTTCAAAATACTGCTCGCATTGTCTTTATTTCAGGGTTTAAGCGTTCGAGACGTCTCTTCCTTTTTTCCCGAGCCGTGTTGTAGAAGGATCCCTGGCAGAGGACTTCCACCACTCTCATTCAAGTTTCAAGGACGGTAACAATTTTTTAGTTGGAATAACCAAATTTTCATAATCAGCTGTTTATGATCTCTTTCCAAAATCATTATCAACTCAAATTAACTTTCTTAACTTGAACTTTTGATTTAAAATTCATTTTTTTTCGTAAAAAAAAACCTGTAATCTCAATTGAATTTAATCAAATTATTAGAATTCTAATTTGTTTCATTGTTCTTTTTTCTGAGCATTATTCTTTGTGAATATTTAATTAAGCTTCTTTATATGTCAGCATAATTTTGTTCTCTATTATATTTCCATAGAGGAATAAAACCATATTGTTAAGTTGAAACTTGCCTTTATTTTCTCTAATATAATCATCAACATTTATTCACCTCGTAATGCTGGAAATTCTTGATTGAGGACTCTTTCGTATCTTTTCGTAAAGCAGTTTGCGCTCAAAAACGGCAGTCCTATTTAAACAAGAATCGAAGGATACGTTTCATTATGAGCCCTGAGGTTAATTATTACTCTGAGCTTGTTGAGGTCATTAGAGACACAAAAGGTTTCTTCAAAACCTTGCATAATGTAGATGAAGCTAGGTTTTATTGATCTACAAAAGTATTGATCTGATTGTTGTGATTTTTATGTCAAATTATAGTTAAATGTGTAGTGCAATGTATTGAATCTGAAATGTTCGTTATGCCTAAGCGACTGAGTTAAAAACCAAAAAAATTTTGGACCAAGCAGGGTTTAGCCGATTTTTTTACTTCTAAAATTGTGTTCAGTTTGTGTTTTGTTTTAATACAATCATTACTTTCAAATACATGATGTTATCTTTCAACAACTGTAATTTCCTTTCCTACTCATATATTATAGCAACTAGGTAAGTATCCCGTACTGGAACAAGATTGTGCACGATGCTACCTTGATAATTTCCCCCTTTTTTGACCAATATTTTATAAACGAACTTGAAACCTTCTTAAAACCTAAATTGAATCAATAATACCAAAAGTTTCGGATACATTTATGTAATGATATTTTCTAAGTAAAAATTATGATTTATGAACACGTTTTAGCCAATTTCATCCACTCAAATTCACTGTAGAAATAGAAACAAATAACCAACTTCCTTTACTTTACTTCAACATTTTCGAAGATGGTCACAACATGGAATTCAACATAATTCATAAAATCTAGACAAACAAATAGGTATATTCCTGCGGATTCAGCTACACCAATTAATTATAAAATAGCTACATTCAGTAGTCTTGTCCATAGATTATCATACATTATTATTAAACGTCTCCTTTGAGCCAGCGGAATTATCACAATGAAGTTGAGAAATTTCAGCAAGTAGTTATGGACAATGGTTCTGACTAATATATGATCGTTAAATTAATTTCTAATGAAAAACAGAAAATGGAACGCAGTCAGTTAACCAAATTAGAACCATTACCTTCAAATAGTTCAATAACATTCAGAAGTTTCACTCATCCC
The DNA here is from genome assembly GCA_958510875.1 of Endomychus coccineus. Taxonomy (NCBI): domain Eukaryota; kingdom Metazoa; phylum Arthropoda; class Insecta; order Coleoptera; family Endomychidae; genus Endomychus; species Endomychus coccineus. The sequence goes on from OY294069.1 coordinate 112,503,276, forward strand.
TCAATTTAATAAATTCCACTATTTGTTTTCCAAATTTGTAATACAACATTTGTAGATGTAAGAACAAGCTAAAAAACCGTTTAGGTACCACCTCTGATAAAGTTTCCGACTCCAAAATTGATTCAGTCGTGTTCAAAATGCTATGTGGGTCAAACTGAAAAGAATATTATAACTCGATATGAAGAACAGTTCAATATTAAGAAAAATAACGATGAAAAAGCAGCATTTATTTTAAATACAAGTCACACTATTTCTCAAAAAAGTATATGACTCTTGAAACACAGTAACGACAAATATTTAGGTAATTTAGAAGGGATGGAAATGTATAAGCGGAAAAGTAATTCAATGAATTCGGATTTATCCACAGCTGGGGGTTATCCCTTATTTACACAATTAATTTCAGAGTTCACTCTGATGATCGCTACTTAGTAGCTGAAAGGTTACCTACACTTTAACAGTAGTTTCTTTTCATAGTGAATGAACAACGTGAACTCTTTTATGGTTCAACAATAAAAGGTAGGTATCTATTATATTCAAAATATAAGGTAAACGAGCAACTGACTAAATATGAAGCAGTATTAAAACCAAGTAAAGGAAGACAAGCTGCAGTTTAGAAGCGTTGTTCTTGTCGAAGAACGCTACCATTACTCAGCTAGAATCTACATACTGGTCCTTACAGACAATAGTCTCTGATTTATGAGAAACATTTTAATTCTAGACATAATGTCTCTTTGATTTGTGACAATGCGATTGCAAACATTATCAGCAACAATATAAATCAAGCCTCTGTCTGTTGGAATTCGCAAAAGAAACGAATCATAAATACAAAAAGTCGACTAGACTGGACTATTTGTGTCCATAAATGGCACAAAATATAAATTTGCTTTTATTCCACTATTGTTTCGGTTTTTAGATCGTTATAGATAAAAATTTAAAAGTTAATGTATGTGCCAAAAAATTGATATTATAATGCGCCACTATCTATGTTACCCATCACGTATTAACTACGCCATAACTTTCACTCACCGTTCATTCATATTCTAATAAACCCTGTTGTCGTGACATGTTTCATGAAATGGAGCCACCCGTAAATATCCATTTACAAAAACCGAATGACTTACTAATACGACATAAATTCCTTCATGAGTTACATATCAAAAAGGTGGGAATATAAAAATTTCGACTAATCAGTTGTTACGAATATAAATAATAGTACCTGCTATACCTACGTGTGAAATATTGTAAAATAACTGAATGATCAACGAATTTGTATGAATTCAAATTTTATTTCACGCCAGTGAAACACCTAAAAAAAATTAATGGTAGGAATGGTAGGTAGTTCAATGGTCAATATACCTCGATATTTCGAACTCCGATTCTGCTTTGTCATTAAATGAGAGAACAGGTTCACCGTAATATGAGGAACTAAAGACTTCACTGCATTATATGCAGCAAACAACTTGAAATAACCAATATACATAATATAAGAATGGTAGTAGTTCTTTACTTCAATATTTCAAGCTATACAATACTTGGTTTATCTACTAAAAATACTATTAAATTACTGAGGACCTTTCGGCTACCAACTAGCCATCATCAGAGTTAACTAAATTATAAATCAAAATGTGCCTGTTTAAATACTATTTGGGGATAATAATGTAAACAATGGCTTACCCTCAGCTGGAGATAAATCGGAATTTAATAGATTGCTTAAGTTCGGCTACCACTGATTTTTCACCATTATTTTTCTTTATATGGCCAAAATGTTCCTTATAACGAGTTAAAATGTTCCTTCTAGTTTGACCCACATAGCATTTTGAACACGACTCACAATTAATTTTGTAAATTCCGGATTTGTCGAAATCGGAAACTTTATCAAAGGTGTTGCCTAAACGGTGTTTTAGCTTGTTCTTACATCTATAAACTGTATGTATTACAAATTTAGAAAACAAACTATGAACTTTATTAATTATCGAAGAAATATAAGTGAAACTTTTGAATTTTACTGAAGTATTTGAAGATAATAGCTCTAATTTGGTTAGTTGGCCACGTTCCAATTTCCTTTTTTAGAAATCAAAATATTGATCAAAGATTTAAAAGTAACCATTGTCCAACCCTTTTTTTGCTGAAGTTTCTCAAGTTCTTTGTTATAATTTTGCTGGCTCAAAGGGACGTTCAATAATCTATGACCTAGACTATTAAACGGAGCTATTTTATATCTAATTGGTGTAGCTGAATCCGCCGGGATATACCTATTTGTTTGAGTAGGTTTTCTGTATATGTCGAAATCCAAGTGATTACCAACTTTTATGATGTTAATTTCAAGGAAAGGAAGCTGATTATCGGTTTCTGTTTCGACAGTGAATCTCAGTGAATCAAATTGGCTATTAAGCGTGTTCAAAAAGCCATGTAAATCAAAATCTTTACTTGTAATCGCGAAAATGTCGTCAGCATATCTATACCAAACTTTTGGAAACTAATTCAGTTTTGATTTTAAGGAGGTTTCAAGTTCGCTTAGAAAAATATTGGCCAAAAAAAGGAGATAGTGGATTGCCCATTGCACATCCGCTTGTTTGTTTATAGTAATTTTTCTTAAAAGTGAAATAATTTTGCTTCATACATAAAGATGTAAGGATCATGTATTCTGTACAGTTTCTATCGGGGTTATTGATATTTGAAAGTCATTTCCATAGAATGTTTATCGACTCAAGAATTGGAGTATTTGTAAATAGTGAAACAACATCAAATGAAACGAATCACCAGGTTCAAGTTTGAAATCTTTTAATTTTGCAATAAGTCCCAAAGAATTTTTCACAGACAAACTTGGTACGACTTGGAGGTTGCAAAATTCCTTCTCTAACCATTTTGCTATGAAAAAGCAATTTATTAAATGCCCATTTTTCTCCAGCTGAGGGTAACCTATTGTTTACCTTATTATCTCCAAATATTATTTAAGCAGGCACATTTTGATTTCTAATTTTGTTTACTCTGATGGTGGGCTACCTGGTAGCCGAAAGGTCCTCAGTACTTTAAAACTATTTTTAGTGGATTAGGGTGATTATTTCTTATCAATAGTGTTGTAATATATCCACAGTGTGAACTCTAGTTATAATTTATTAATAATTGTTTTGTTTTGGAGGTCTGATGTGACGTCACTCGTGGCACGGAGAGGATAATACCTGGATAAGATAAAATACCGTTTGTTCTGGCTTGTTCATTACATTTACATTACAGATTTTTCAGAAAGAATCTGTGGAGTCATTAGGTTATTCTGAGTTTCAAATATAAGTGCATGATCTGAAGCAGCGTTTCATGGGGAACAATTTCCCAAGCATGTCCAAATATTCTACTTCCCTATAGGCTTCGTTAAGTCTTCTTTAGTTTATTATTCATTAAACATTTGAATATTGAGATATTGGAAAATCTTTCCAAGCATTTGTATGAGCCTATTTCGCTAAATGAAATGTTTTAACTACCTTGTCACAAAATTTATTTCTTTAGCATTCGAAAACCATCAAAACATATCAAGTTTCCATGTAGTTCACTTTCATTCGACATATACGAGTATCATTCGGTTATTCGTGGCAATTCGGCGATCTGGTGACATCATATTTTTTTTCATAATCTAACCCTTATTTTTGATTACAGACAGACTTTTTGCTTTTTGTAATTTGCGAAGTGCAAGACCATTGAGATAGTAATATTGAAGCAAAACTGTAAAAGAGCACAGTACAAAGTATCGTCAAATCATACATTGTACAACTCGTTCTCTTACCATATCCTATTTTCATCGTAATTGATCTTGATCGTTGATTGACAGAGCTACACTATTTCAATCAACGTCTTGATCCACTTTTGTCGCAGAATTTGTCTGAGCATTTTATTTGAGATACTACAAATGTTCTAAAACTGGTTCAGTTATCGAGAACAAAACGAATAAAAATTTTGATTCTTTCAGTATTTTATGGTGATATAGTAGGAAGGCATCAAGGAGCGGCTACGATGTTCAACAATTTGAATTGATAGTGATCCTTTGAATCAAATAAGGGAGGAGGTATAGATAGATAAATGTTATTTCACAAGTTCAAAATAACAGCATGTATATAAATATATATTGACTTCCGGATGGATTCTGCGTCACAATAGCACGATCTGATACCGACGTTTCGCCAACCATTACAGGTGGCATCTTCAGGGCTGGCTTGAGGCTTGAACTGGTTCCTGTAGCGGTATTTATTGTAGGCAAACTCTTCACGCCACACAGTTCACTGACTTTCTTCCGGTGGTTAACTCCGTTCTGGCACCTGCCGTTGTGTGATCATGTGCGAAGTGGAAATTTCGAGGATGGGTTCCCAAATGTTGGGAAGGTAAATGTCCAGAGACACGGTTTAGGTTATTTGGATGTTTTAGGATTTCTATCGCTTCAAGAATTTTTCGCTGATACAAGTTTGGGAGTCGGGCTAGGATTTTAGTATTTTCGAAAAGAATTTGATGATTAGTGTCAAACCTGTTTTTCGCAAGTTCATATCTACTGGTGTCACGAAGCCTTGTACAGCGCTCATGTTGAAATTTTAGGTGCAATGTATTTCCTTATTGCTTTTTGAATGTTATAATGGGAGAATTTATTTGATAATAAATAAGACACATGAAAGATGTTTTAATTCTGATTTTAAGGATTGGGATTGGGATGAGTTGACAGCTCTGTCGACCAAAGAGTTTATGACAGATTGCTTTTGAGCAGGGTGATGGTGGAAAAGGTCATTGAGATATCTATCGGTGTCAGTGGGTGTTCGATAGACAAAGTGTCCTGAAGTACCGTCAGTCTGTCAACTAACTAATACATCTAGGAACACGAGTGATTCATCATCCATGGTGTAAAGGATATTGGGATGTAATGAATTTAAATGATTGAGGAAGGGAAAAAGATTTTGGCGACCATGTACCATGTTGTCAAATAACAAAAGTGTCGGCGACATATCTAAACCAACATTTCGGCTTGAGAACAGATGACTCAATAGCATCTTGCTCGAAAGTATAGTATTAGCTATGACCGAAGAAAGTGGGGAACCCATGACAGCTCCTGAGGACTGCTCGTAAGACTTGCCATCGTACAGAAAATATGTGGAAGATAGGCATGAATCAATTAACGGTAGTAAGTCCATTGAAATGTTTTTGGCAGGTAACAGTTGAGAAATTATGGAAAGGATGTCTGGAATGGGAACATTGGTAAAGAATGATTCGACGTCGAAGCTGACGAGCAAATCGCCTAGCCTAACTTTTAGCGTTTGGAGTTTTTCAACGAAATGAAAGGAATTTAGGATAAAACTGTTGGAACTACCTACAAGTGGTTTGAGAATAGATGACAGATATCAAGAGAGTTTATAACTAGGGGATCCGATAGTGCTGACAATTGGTTTCAGCGGAATTGAGGGTTTATGAATTTTAGGCAAACCATATAATCGGGGGCTTCTTGAACAATGGGGGATAAGAAATTTCTTATCTGGATCAGGAAGGGAAGAATAAAGGATAATTCGTGGAATTGAATGTTCTGTAGAGGGGGTGGGATCTTTTGGTAGGACTTTATAGGAATTAGTTTGGAGATGTTGCAGAATTTTGTTATCATAATCTGAACGATTCATGGCAACAGTGGAGTTTCCTTTATCAGCTTTTCAAATAGCTAAATGCGGATTTAATTCGAGTGAATTAAGAGCTTGAATCAAAGGTTCAGGGCAATTTGATTTAGGAATGTTGGAATGACGAAGTTTTTTTTGCAGTTTCGAGACGAAATGCATCTGCTGCGAGATGGGGAACTTTATGTAGGGATGCATCTAGAGCTGAAATAATGGATGTCGCAGATGAATTCCGTTTCGAAACTGCGAAAATTCTTCGTCATTCCAACATTCCTTAATCAAATTGCCCTAAACCTTCAATTCAAGCTCTTAATTTATTCAAATCAAATCCTGATTTAGCTATTTTAAATACTGATAAAGGAAACTCCACTGTTGTCATGAATCGTTCAGATTATGATAACAAAATCCTGAATCCTGAAATCTCCAAACTAATTCCTATAAACTCCTACCCCTCTATAGCACGTTCAATTTCACAAAATATTCATCAATCTTCCCTTCCTGATCCAGATAAGAAATTTCTTATCCCCCAATATTCAAGAAGTCCACCGATTATATGATTTGCCTAAAATTCATAAATCCTCAGTTCCCCTGAGATCAATTGTCAGCACTATCGGATCCCCTACTTATAAGCTCTCTCGATATCTGTCATCTATTCTCCAACCTCTTCTGGTAATTTCAACAGTTTTATCCCAAATTCCTTTCATTTCGTTGAAAAACTCCAAACGCTAAAAGTTGACCCAGGCGATTTGCTAGCTAGTTTCGACGTCGAATCACTCTTTACCAATGTTCCCATTCCAGATACCCGTTAATTGATTTTTGTTTATCTTTCACATATTTTCTGTACGATGACAAGTTTTACGAGCAGTCCTCGGGAGCTGCAATGGGTTTCCCACGTTCTCCATTCATAGCTAATATCTTCATGGAAAATTTGAGCAATACCTATTGACTCATCTGGTCTCAAGCCGAAATGTTGCTTCAGATATGTCGACGACACTTTTGTTAATTGGCAACATGGTCGCGAAAATCTTGTTCCATTCCTCAATCATTTAAATTTATTACATCCCAATATCCTTTTCACCATGGAAGTTGAATCGAAAGGTTTACTCCCGTTTCTAGATGTATTAGTTAGTCGACAGATTGACGTACTTTGGGACATTCTGTGGATCGAAAACCCACTCATACCGATAGAAACCTCAATGACCTTTCCCACCACCAGCACCACCCTGCCCAAAAGCAATCTGTTAAAAACTTCTTGGTCTACAGAGATGTCAACTTATCCCAACCCCAATCCTTAAAATCAAAATTAAAACATCTTTCATCTGTTTTATTATCAAATCATTTCTTCCATTATAACATTCAAAGAGCCATAAAGAAATACACTTCGCCTAAAACCTGAGCCTGAAGATGTCACCAGTAATGGTTGGCGAAACGTCGGCATCAAGACGTGCTATTGTGACGCGGAATCCATTCGGAAGCCACGAATTTTCAAGATTAGCTATCCATTAAAGTCTACTATCCAAGATATATACGTATATACTTAAGAAAGAAAAAATCTATGCCTATAAAGTCCAAGCTTTCGGAAGATTACTTATATCGTGGCTTGGAATATTGTGAGTTAATGATGAGGCTATGTGGTGGACATACAAACTTCCTCTCGAATATTATTTCATCTGGTGATGCTTAATTCTGCTTGAATGATACTGTGAATTCACTCATTTGTCATAATGAATCTTTGGCCACGAAAATTCAATGTGGAATAATCAAATTATCAGACCTTACTTCTTCAAGACACTTTAACGCTGATCAATTTTCCGAATATTGAATTCTTGCTAGCATTACTTGTGTACCCAGGTAATAATAATGAAAACTTTCCAGGCGAGAACATTTATTTTCAACAAGACGGGGGGGAGCTTCTCCATATTTCGACACAAATATAAGAAATTACATCATTGATATATTTCATGGTATATAAATAGGACGACGGGGTGCTATCGAATGGTCTGCCACATCATCTTATTTCACAACGTTCGTACAGGAAGTTGTAAAAAAAAACTGCAAACAATATATAAAAAACAATCTACCATCTTGGATGATTTAAGAAATCGAAAATGAGAAGAAATTGGAAGCTTCGGAATTGGTGATGCGCTGAAGACGTTTATATTTATCTAGGACAATGCCAGATTATGAATGGAGAACAACTTAAAAAATTCACTGCTAATTCATTGAATTTGTTTGATAACAATGTTTCATTCGTATTGAAATCGGGTCGGCATTTTTCTTTTTTTATTCTATTTTATAATTTCAACGGTAATATAGCAAATTACAAGAAGCGAAGATGCACTAAATTTGACAACGAGCATTTTTTCTGTAAATGCCCTCATAATACAAAAGCAAACGAGCATGCGCAATTTAGTGTTATTTTTTATAATCTAAGAATATAGGACTATAATTATATGGTTTGAAATATACAGCGTTACTTGAAAAAAAATTATGACTTCACCAAACCGATAATTATACGATATTCTGCAATGAAAGTTTGTATCAGTAGGAGTCTCCAAATGCTGTTTAAGCTCTGTAAGCAGTTGTTGAAAAAGAAACGATAAATTTATCCGGGAAGCCAACTTTGATATAAATGAAAACATTAAAAATAAAACAAGCAGCATAAAATCCATTTAGAATATTTGAGTATCCAATCTGTTTTAATCTGTATCAAGTAAATCTCATAGGTCCACTTTCAGAAAAATTAAGGAATTTCTGAACAAACGAAATGTATTCTGGAGGGAAACATATATTTATACATTACTGAAAGACAAAAAAATATTGAAATTGTTATATGTCAATTAAAGATTGGTAGTTTGATTCTCACAATCAAAGTTGTGGATGTTATCAAGTATTATAAGTACCTATAAGAAATATTGGTATTTATGAAATATATAACAGAATGTTTTGAATTTGATATAATAAAATTTATTAAATTATGTATGATGTATTTTTGATAAAATTGTTAAAACTTATTTTTTAAATTGGACACACAAATATTGGTAGATCAAAGAATTTAAATCTTCTAAAATATATAGTACTCACATTCATTTATAAGATGAATTGTAACTACAATAAGATTTGTAGTTTGATATTTGCAAATCATTTAATTTCATTGTCATAGACAATGTTTCTTATTCGAAATTTAATGAGAAAGCAATCAAATACCTAGAGCTATAAAATCGTAAATGACCGGCAATATGGTTTTCGTCAGCAGAGATCAACAGGAGACCTACCTGCCTACGTAACACATGTATGGCAGAAATCTATTGAAAGACATGGGGAATCTGTAGCTGTATCATTGGATATCTCCAAAGCATTTGACCGAGTCTTCTTAGGAAACTTCCCTCATATGATTTGTCGCCTCAAGTTTGTCGCTTACTATCGAGTTTTCTCTCGCATAGATCACTCCATGTGATGGTTGACAGAATATCTTCCGGTACAATGGCTATCAAGCTGGTGTTCCACAGCGATGTGTCTTGGCACCAACTTTTTTTCTGTTCCATATCTACAATCTGCTGAAAATGACGATCATGTTAGATCCATTACGAAAACCACTTCACAAAACTTTGGTTTTCTATTCCGTGTCAAGAAGTACCTCACATCCCAGCAGCTACTCATAATCTACAAAGCACAGATACGACCTGTCCTACTGTTCACATGTTTGGAATTCGGCTCCCAAACATACGCTGAAGCACTTGGATTCTATCCAGAAGATATGCGTTTAATTGATGATGTCAGATTTACGAGTTCATGGACCTCTCTAGAGCATCGTAGAAAGGTGGCCGATCTCTCACTCTTCTATAGATATTTCCATGGTCGGTGTTCATCGGAAATCTCATCTGTAGTGTCATCCCAAGAGATTCCAGAGAGGCGGACTAGACGAGCTCAAACTAGTCACCCCTTCATTGTCAAGTTCGAGACCTGCCGAACTTTTTCCTACGAGACTTCCTTTTTTTATGGAACAGCGGAGTTGTGGAACTCTTCACCTAGTGAGGTCTTTCCCTATCCCTATACTTCCAAACTTTCAACAAAAAATACGAATGCCTATCTCCTCTCCCTACATTCCACTGCATTTGACAACTCATGGCAGCCATGTTATTTAGGCTGCATCTGTCAAATATATTGTTTATTATTCAGTCACTCAAGACAAACCACCATGGCAAGTTACAGTGTCGAGCAACGCGTTCAAATGATAAAACTTTATTATCAAAATGGATGTTCTCTTGTGGCAACGATGCGCTCGTTGCGCCCATTTTACGGTTTGCATGGTCGTCCTTCCCAGTCGACTATTCAACGTCTCGTGGCAAAATTTGAGTTGACTGGTTCACTGCACAATCAGCCAACACCTGTACGTAAAAGAAACGCAAGATCTGCCGAAAACATCGCCGCTGCCCATGAGAGTGTGCAGGAGAACCGGAGGCAGTCAATTCCGCGCCGCGCACAAGAACTCGGCCTTTCGCAGACATCAACTTGGCGAATATTGCGTCAGAACTTAGGTCTACACCCGTACAAGATCCAACTGACACAGGAGCTGAAGGTAAACGACCATAGACAACGCCGTGAGTTCGCTGACTGGGCTCTGGAGCAGTTGGAAGCAGACCCCGATTTTAACAAAAAAATCATCTTCAGCGACGAGGCCCATTTTTGGATGAATGGGTACGTCAACAAGCAAAATTGCCGGATTTGGGACGATGCCAATCCGCACGAGGTCCACCAAGTGGCAATGCATCCGCTGAAAGTCACTGTTTGGTGTGGATTGTGGTCCGGCGGCATTATCGGTCCGTACTTTTTTCGAAAACGACGATGGCATTGCCATCACCGTCAACGGAGAGCGCTACCGATCTATGTTAACCAATTTTTTTTGGCCCAAATTGGATGATATGGATGTGGATGATATATGGTTTCAGCAAGACGGCGCCACGTGCCACACAGCTGATGCCACAATGGACATTCTGCACGAGCGATTTGAGGGCAGAGTTATCTCACGCAGAGGCGACGTGAACTGGCCACCGAGATAGTGCGTTAGATTATTTTTGTGGGGTTTCCTTAAGTCGCAGGTCTATGCCAATAGGCCGCAAACGACCGATGCACTCAAAGTCAATATAACCAGTGCCATTGCTCAAATTCAACCAGATCTATGCGCCAGAGTCGTCGAAAATTGGACCTCTCGAATGCGCGCCACCCACCGAAGTCGCGGAGGCCATTTAAACGATGTAATATTTCATACATAATGTCATTAATAGGCCGTTCAAATAAAACAAAAAATTCGTTGATATCTCACACACAACTTGTTTTATTCAATTTTAACATCTACCCGGCCTTAATGGAAAACCCTTTATAAACTTAGATTGAAAGAACATCTACGTTGTCTTAACAAAACTGGTTTTTCCCATTTCGCAAATCATCTAACTGAAGCTAATCACACTTTTGACATAGCTGATAATTTTTAAATACTAGATTATGCAAAGAAAAGTCTATCCTTAAATTGGAGTTTCATGAGATTCAAAAATCATTTAAAAATAATTTTGTAATTACTCTCAATACACAAATAGCATTAAATTATAATCATATTCATTCATAACTCACTTTCTTAAAAAGATTTCTAATAAACTAATTGAAGATACTGTATAGCTGGTTAAGGTTCAGAGTTTTAATTAAGTTACCAACTAATTTTCATAAAACTATGAAACGTCAATAGACGTTCCTTTTCAATTAAAATTCGCACTTCTATCATGAAATTTTTACATTTTTTCATATATTTTTTACTTTCTTATCTCGGTGTTCAATCATTCCCCTGCTATGTTGAGCTGTAATAATTAGAATTTTGTAGCGTCTTGAATTCCGAATAAGAAACATTTTATATGAAAATGAAACAAAATAATTTTTAAATATCAAACTACATATCTTATTGTAATTACCATGTATCTTATGAATGAAGTACTATATACAGAACATTTTAATTCTTTGAAATACCAATATTTGTTTAGCCAATTGTTTTAGCAAATTTATCAAAAAGCATCATACATAATGTAATAAATTTTATTATATCAAATTCAAATTATAACAAAACATTATGATATACCTACATTTAATAAATACTAATATTTGAAACATATTTTTTCTTGTTGCCACTTATGATACTAGTACTTAATAATGGGGTGTAAAGTGTAGACCCCGAAAAATGTAGTTAATATCTAAAATATGGCTTGTGAAAATCAAACTACCAATGTACAATAATTGTTAAAATGAACTCGTACTTGTAAAACCAATTTATTTTTATATGTGCCTAAATAAACACAATTTGATTGTGTACCAAACTAGAGCTTGATCAGTATTTGTAAAATTGCTGCGATGCTATTGAGTCTCCATGTTTCAACTTCTAACAAAAGAGTGAACTGTAGTTAGAATTGAAGTTGAAATCAAAATATAAGTTACGTAGTAAAGTTCAGACTTTTCTCTACGTAATTTGAATCTATGAAACAAGTTATAATTATAATGGCAGGGAAAGGTTTTTTTTAATAAACTGATAGCATTGTGTGTACTTTATTTTTCGGTGTTTTTTTTTTGTTTGTATACAAATTCATAATTTACACATATCCTCCGTATACAATACGTAGTCGACTTGCATTGAACGTGAATTTTCTAATAATGAATTTGTTGTTTTTTATTCACATAGAAAAAGTTACATTTTTCTTGGGCCGTTTGCATATCTGGAAGAATGAATCTATGTACCCAGGCTTCAATCTATCTATGGAAATGAATTTTTGGAAGCTGCCTGTCACCTGAAATATTCAATGGTTGACATTGGTTTAATTCTGGCGAAGAACAATAATGCTGGAGAAGAATAATTAGATCTTTAAACACAACAGAACAAAAACCTAATAATAGGAATAGTATTTCGTCCGACCGATGAAGAATGTTTTGGATAGCTATGATTTAATTTTCTGTGAAAACGTTCTATCATAACGATGCTTTGAGGATGGTAAGGTGAGGTCTGAATTCTACTTATATCGCAGAGTTGTAAAAATCTTTTAAATATATGTATGTGATTCAAATTGTCCCCCGCAGTCTGTTGAAATTGTAAATAGTATAACAAAACGAGAAATACATTGACTGAAAAGAGCTACAACAATGTCTTCATCGTTACTATTTGGATATGTTTCTGACCAGCAGGTAAATCGATCTACTATTGTTAGAATGTAGGTATAGCCTTTAGATGGAGGAAATGGTCCAATTAAATGAATATAAATGTGCTCAGCTCTATCAGATGGAACTTTGAAATTACATAATAGTGATTTAGTATGGCAATGAATTTTAAATTCTTGACAAATAATACATCATTTATACCAAGAATTGATCGATGAAAAAATAAAATATCGTTGAGTTAATAAATTCCGTGTTGCGAGAATACCAGGATGTGATAAATTATGAAATTTATTAGAATTTTGTCTTCTCAGACTTTGAGGCACATCTCTGGTCTATTTGTTATTTTTTTCACACAAAAATTCGAATTAGGAAACGGTAATTCTTCCATTGTGAAAGTTTATTTAGAAGTGTATTCAATTATGAATCGTTTTGTTGAGCGGATTACTAAATGCTTTTATCTAAACATACATCAGTAATGACATTTACTTGGCTCTTACTCTTTATACGTGACATAATATCTAGTACCACGTTATCCTTGCCTTTGATAGGCGGATGTGAGTTGTGAATTGGAAAATGAAATCTAAATACCTGGATTGTCGTGGTGTATTTTCCGAATTTGAAAACAGATTTTGTGATCTGTTAAAACATAAAAATATATTTTTTTGTATACGCTCCTAAAAATAGCTATTTTACGGACTCATTTCAGTTTCTTTAACCGAAGGGTAAACGATTGAATAAAAAAAGCACAAATGGTGTTGTTATAGCTGATAAAAATATCTTTGGGAGCGGCTGAAATTTGATGATAAGCTGTCCTGTAACTATATCTATTTTAGGAGATACAGTAGTACCTTTGAATTTATGTTGAAGTTATGTATATTTGGTGAAGGATCACTGTCTGGAATAGAGAACATGTTTAATTGTCAATTATTCCACATGATCTCCTATCATTCGATTGGGTTTAGGAACTATATGAAGAGGTGATGCATCCGGTGATAAAACAGGTTGACAAATTCCTTGTGAGACAATGTATTCGAATTCAGTTTTAGTAATTTTGAATTTTTCTAAGTATAATCTGTGTGGTTTTGCAAAAGATAATTTTCTACATGTAGGAATATAACGCTCTATGAATACGAATACAAATATTGATAAATACAAATTCAGTATAAAAACATTATTACTGTCGGGTTAATTTGCATTGAATATCCAAAACTTGTTATTTCAGATACACTTCTACATTACCCTCTAATAGTGAAGAACTTGAAAGCGTTTGTGAGCGACAAAAAAGCTTCTAAGTTCGTCATTTGAATCCTGGAGAAGTTATTGAATAAGTTTGTGAGGATATTAAGACGAATAAACGTAAAAATTGAACCAAAGGTGGGATTCGAACCCACATCGCTGGGTGGTTAGTCCAGCGTGTTGACCAATTGCACAACTTCGTTCCCGTCTTATATTTTTGTGAATAATTGATTTATGGCAGGATATCAACTCGCATATATTTAATTATGATCTACAATCCTTTCCGTGGTTTATATATTCACAAAATATAAGACTGTTACGGCGCAAAGTTTTGCAATTGGTCAACACACTGAACTAGACATCCGTTCTGGCTTTGCGCGTGTTACCATCCGCTTTACTATACATAAAATTTCTGTCATGTCTTGAAAATTGTAATTCACCATTTTTCACTTGTTATTACAATCGACTAATAGGAATGTTAATTGATTTGACAATTCATTGACGTATAAACATCATTTGTGGAACGAGCACACTTGATTTGTTTATAATTATTGATTTTTCTTTCACCCAGGTACCATAATTTTTATGAGCGTTTTTTCGAGAATGGGTGATCGTACTTATGACTTTTCATGAAGGATACATTTTTTTGCGCAGTATTGTTCAAACTGTATATTTTTTTTTGATCATTGGAATAATCATTTCACTTGAAACAAGATAAATATGAAAGATTTACTACATATTCCCCTTTTCAGCACACCTATGGCCATTGACTACTAAAAATACCCTGGGTACCAAATTTAGTTTTCTTTGTGTCGTTGGTATTCAATAAAATAAAAAAAAAAAAATTTTGGAGCCAATTTGTAAGGGGCTTTTTGGGACCATGTGGATAGGAAACTTTAGTATTGTTTTGATGGGTAGAATCACCACACGAGATATATCAACCATATTTCCGGATACCTGTATATATTCATACAATTTCCAATTTCTCAGATCCTCTCCAGGAAATATAAAAAGAGACCAGAAGGGAAAAACCGAGGCCTGTTCAATTCTAAACCAAAATTTTTCTGCAAGCCCTTCGCCCATCATGAATTAGAACTCTTGAAAGGTGTATGAATACGTTCTACGATCATTCATTTTTCGCAATTGGTACAGAGTAGTATTGAGTGGTTTTTAACAACTGACTTTTGACTCGCTCTTAGCTGAAATTTCTGAGAATGCCACAAGGAGATATTCAACTATATGCAGCCTTATGCTTGACGAAATTATGATTTTCATATTGGAAAATCTTGGGGTATATGTTAATTATGGCATCAATACAACTGAAGAGTATTCAATATGCCACTGCCGTACTCGTCTTGATGGTCGTTTCCTCATTTTGAAATTGGAAGTTAACAATAGCTTAGTTTTTAATCGAATCCTTGAAGACTGGAGAAAGACCAATATTTTCAAAGAAGCCCTTATAAAAGTGAACGAAATTGACGTCAGATGGACGTAATGCAAATTTCATTTAGACGCAATCTATTATTGCATCTTTGATGTTTGCCATCTCATCAAATTAATGAGAAATAGTGATGTTATTCTTTATCGGATTTGTAGATGCTGATAGAGAAATATGATTTCAACTATATCAATATTCTACATGAAATTCAAGAAGATCCAGGATTGAGACTTGGCCTCAAGTTAAAAGTAGGTCATTTGGAAAATAAAGGTAATTTCAAATGTATTTCTTAATATTAGTTTTAATTTTTTACGTTCTTTTTGAAAATCATGACGAATAATATACTTTTTAGGTGAACTTGGGAGTTCAAAGACTTAGTGGAAGTTTTGCTGATTCATTGGAATGTTTGAAGGTTGATTTGCAAGATCTTCGTTTCTGAAGAGAAAATTTGATTTACTCAGCTCAAGAAATCCAACGAAATATGTTCTTATCACCAAACTGAACGAAAACCATTTGGAACTATTCTTTAGTATTATCAGATAGGTTTGCTGGATTTATAATTGTTGAAAAAGGTTAATGATATTACATTATATTCTAGGACAAGGAATGGTTGAAACGACAACTCGACAACCCCTTAGCTGTACCATTTTTTCATTTTTACAAACCGTTATTGCTTGATTATGATATAAAAAATATGAATGGAAACTATATATAGCTCAAAATAAAACAGACATATCATTCACTAGTAGTATGAAATTATAGGTTCCCATACAAATAAGTGATGTACATATTCTGAAAGAATATAAATGTGATACGATGGCAATGGTGGAAAGTCTCCGAAAAATAAAACTATTCGGAGAGTTCTACAATAATTGGCAAATAGTCAACCAAGAAAGGAAAAATTTCTGTATACCCTCATATTGAGTGTGTACTCCAAAATGGTCTCATACTAACTTGCTCAAATGTATTGAAAGGCATAATGTCTATACTCCAACCATCGAAGAAAATATCTATATTCATACTAGTTAAGGGCGTTTGATCGATGAAAAGTTATTTTTTCTATTGATCGTCAAAGTTGGTATTGGTTTAGAATTTGTTATTCAAACATATTGAACATGACAAAAATATTTTTAAATTGCAAAAAAAATCGTATTGAAAATTGAGCAAAATACAAGTATCAAATTTAAATCGTTTCTATTGGCTCGGGAATATAAGATATTTTTTATAAATTTATTGCTATTGTCATAATTATTGAATAATATTACTCCCTTATCTATGCCTTTTTTAAAAGCCATTTCCAATATTAAATGAACAAAATATTCATTTTCACACGGTAAATCTACAAAATACGAAATAATAAGATTTTGAATAAACCGGCAAGGTTGTTTTATAGTGGTACTCAATAAAATGATTATTACATTTAGCTCATATTAATAATTTCGCCAACTCGGTATTGAGGGCAAGATATTAATGTTACATAATAGCTATAGAGTAATAGCGTACAAAATCAGTACTCTTATCATTATTTTGTGAAGTGCTACACACCCTTTGAAAAAACTTTATTTTAAAGCCAGTTCGGGGAATAATCTCGGAATGTTTGATTCAGCAAGATATCTTAAAAAAATGCTGCCTGTAGTTGCAGAAAATATATACCCAATTTAACTGAAAAATCTATTTCAGATAATAATTGTTTATGGGGTAATGATCCAAAATTGATCAACAGGTATACTTCATTTAAAAACTATAATCGAAATAATTCTTGAAGGATTGTAGTATTTGCCTATAACAGTAAGATACTACTTACGTGTAGTTACATCTTAATGATTCTTGACCCAGGTATGAATTGTATATAAATTCTCAGGAAATAGGTCACATTAACACATATGCTTATTATTTTCGTCTTTACGTACGTTTCGGTCTCACGACCATCATCAGAAGACGTATTATGTCTAAAACCTGCTTCAAGAGTTTGAAAGGAGGTAGGGTTGGTTTTTCGAAAACTCATGTATGAATGAACTGTCCTCTTGTTTTGGAGGTCAAGTGTGACAATATTACAATAACTATCCATAACTGAACTTCACTAATCTGCATGGTTTTATATTATATGAATAACTAGCGGACCCGACAGACATTGTCCTGCACGACGGTTCTGGACTAATTGTGAATTCCGAGTCTGTCTACCAATATTTCCTCCTCGTCCACGAAGACGTGGCATTGTTTTATGTACGTAACTTATATGTGAATATAATGCACTTAATATTCACTGAAATGCAACACCTGAAATATCAAAAGACACCGTACAAAAAAATTAAAATGTCAAAATAAAGAAACACACTTAATATAATAAACTCAAGTTAAAATGTCGAAAAATAAACGGAATCCTATGCACGTAACTTATATCTGAATATAGTACGCTCAATATTTACGTAAATGCGATACATATAATATCAAAACACAGCGTACAAAAAAATTAAATGCATTGAATGAATACATACACAAAATGAATGAAATTAATGAATGAATGATTGAATGCATAGACAACAATTTATTGAAGTCAATCCAGCAGTTTAGTTGCAGTATAGATAAATAACCTAGATACCGACTGCAGCGCCATCTGCCGGGCTTATTTGTGAATCTAAACCATCCAGGGCGCCACCCAAACGCATACAAAAAAATTCATTCAAATCGGTCCAGCCATATAGATAAATAACCTAGATACCGACTGCAGCGCCATCTGTCGGGCTGATTTGTGAATTTAAAAAATTTAGAGCGCCACCCAAACGCATACAAAAAAATTCATTCAAATCGGTCCAGCTATATAAATAAATAGCCTAGATACCGACTGCAGCGCCATCTGCCGGGCTGATTTGTGAATCTAAACCATCCAGGGCGCCATGCCACCCAAACGCATACAAATAAATTCATTCAAATCGGTCCAGCTATGTAGATAAATAACTTAGATACCGACTGCAGCGCCATCTGTCGGGCTGATTTGTGAATCTAAACCATCCAGGGCGCCACCCAAACGTATACAAAAAAATTCGTCCAAATCGGTCCAGCCGTTTAGGAGGAGTTCAATTACATACACACCGTACAGTAGAATTATATATATAAAGATAACTACATATTATCAAAATAATTTCAATACGATGTAGCTACATTATATATAAATTCTCAGGAAATGGACACTCTAACACATATGTTTATCATTTTCGTCTTTACGTACGTTTAGGTCTCACGACCATCATCAGAAGACGTATTATGTCTAAAACGGAATTTCTTAAAACCAATTGTATCAGCACAAAGCGTCCTTATCGCACCAATTTCAATTAAAAATGCCCACGTCGCCGAAACGAACAGAAACACGAATAATCGAAATTGTATCACATTAATGTTTTAAGTATATGAAATGTATCAAGAATCCACTGCTTAGCAATATTCTTATAAAATACGAACACATGTCAACAAAGTCTGTATACGACCGAAACTTAAAAATATAACGCTCAAGTATCTACTTTGGAACCCGATATTAAGATTTATGAGGTAATAGAAAAAGGTTATCAGACATTATTAGAAATAGGTTTATGCACAACATTTATATCGAACTTTTTTAAACATTTCTTGATGTTCTCTGAGGTCTCCGGAATGTATGGTAATATCATAAAATTATTTGTATTACCGTTTATGTTATTTATATATGACGTATCATTATAGATTTTGTTTATTCTTTCTTTGATGATGGGATTGAAAAATGTTTTTGGGTGGCCATTCATTTCCAGTGTATTACGAACAATTTTTTAATTTTTGGGACGGTCCTCTGTTTGAGACAATTTAACCGCGCGATCTATAAGGCTGTTTAGAACACTTTTTTTATATATTTTATTTTTCCATCTGCATCATGCCTTATGTTCATATCTAGGAAATTTATGTTTTTGTTCATTTCTATTCCACAAGTAAATTGAAGTTTACAGTGGAAATTGTCAAATTTATTAATTATTAGAAACACACATTAAGCAATCATCTACATACCATCTAAAGAATACTGGTTGAAATTTTAATGAATTTATTACAGACTGCATAACTAGGTTAGCAATAGTAGCTGAAATAGGAGATCCCATTGATGTGCCGAATATTTGCCCAAAATATTGCTCACCGTATTGAAAATAAGTGCATTCTAAACAAAACTGTAAGGCATTTATAAATTCTGATTGATCAAGAGGTGTGTGGTTTTTAATCTCTGCCCAACGTTTTTTGATGCTACTCAATGCCAAATCCACTGGTATATTTGTAAATAAATAAACAATGTCCAAGAAAGTCAATAGATGATCTATGGGTACGGATTGATTTTTCACAAATTCATTAAAATGCAATGAGTCTTTCACATAAAATAATTTTTTCCCTATTATATTATTGATAGATTTTGATAAGTTGTAGGTAGGTACATCACTATAACATCTGGTTTTAAAGTAGATACTTGAGCGTTATATTTTTTGGTTTCAGTCGTACACAGACTTTGTTGACATGTGTTCGTATATTATAAGAATATTGCTAAGCAGTGGATTCTTGATGCATTTCATATACTTAAAACATTAATGTGTTACAATTTCGATTATTCGTGTTTCTGTTCCGTTTCGGCGAGGTGGGCATTTTTAATTGAAATTGGTGCGATAAGAACGCTTTGTGCTGATACAATTGGTTTTAAGAAATCCCGTTTTAGACATAATAGGTCTACATAAGCATGTGTTAATGTGACCATTCCCCGAGAATCTATATATAATGTAGCTACATCGTATTGAAATTATTATGATAATAATATGAAGTTATTATTCATATAATATAAAACCATGCAGATTAGTAAAGTTCAGTTATGGGTATTAATTGTAATATTGTCACATGTTACCTTCAAAACAAGAGGAGAGTCTTTCTATCTGAGATTTCGAAAACCAACCCCATCACCCTTTGAAGCAGACAAATACCGATTTTGATCAAATTTGCACACTTGACCTTCAGAACTAGAGAAATGTCTCTTTCTACATGATATATCGGACAAAACTACCCCACCCCCCCCCTTTACCACCCCTTAAAGCATATACGTACTTATCTCGATAACATTTAGTTCCTTTTCAAATGAGATTTCGAAACAACTACCCCAACTCTCTTTCCCGCCCCTTAAAGCTGGCGATTACCGTTTTTGATGAAATTTTGCACACTTGACCTTCAACACAAGAGGAAAATTACTTTCTACAAGAGATTTCGAAAAAAAACTACCCCATACCCCATTCTGATCCATTAAAGCAGGTAACAATCTCGATGACGTTTTGTACACCTTCAAATCAAGAGGAAAGTTATTTTTCAAACAAGATCTCGAAAAATCTACTCCAACCATCTTTCCTACTCGTTAAAGCAGTTATGTACCGATCTTGGTGAAATTTTGCATACTTGACCTTCAACAGAACAGGAAAATCCCCTTTCCCACCCTTTGAAATAGAGAAGTACTGTAGTGAAGTACAGTCAAATATTTATAGATTGTTGAAGTTTACAAATGTCCCTTTACGTTTTACCGTTTTAGAGATCACCGAGGTTTGATTTCAGATTTGTCTTTAGGAAACAAAAATATGAGTAGTACCAAACAGTAGTTCTCAACTTGACGGAGTCAAATAAACCTTTCCCATCTTTTTAAATGAGTGGTTTATCATAATGTTGAAATATAATTAAGTATGCATTAAGATTAACGAAGAACATATATCTTAATAATATTTTTTAAGTTATAAGTTTAGAAGAAAAATTGCCCATGGATTACATTTTATATTTCAGAATTAGGTTAAAAACCTTTTACAAAATATTCAAAGATTTTAAAATGTGAAATGAGATATTTCAAGCATGTGGTCTGAAGGTCAGATTCAATATAGCATATTTTATTATTTCTCATACATTTTTGAGAAAATTAAGATTTTAAATGAACCTTTATTGCAATTCTAAATGTTGCCTGTTAGATATATTTATATTAGGGTATCCTATCTGGTTGGTAATGTTAAGTTATATTTATATTGTAATGTTCCACACTTTATACTAAACAGGGTTATTATAAACAGAGTTATAAACACATATCAATTAATAATGTGTTGACGTGTTTGTTATGTGTGAATTTATTAATTAATGTGTTCATATTTTCATCAATAACAAAGGTTTGGGAATATGCTAAGATAGATTAGCTCTAGGCCTTTAGCTGGTTATATTCTTAAAAAGTAATACTATTTCAAATTATGTATAACAATGGTTGCATTAATTTTCCTAATCTTAAATAGTCCTATACATTTGCAAATAATATTTCAAACTTTGAGAATCAGTCCCAAAAACACACAATTTAAATAGACAATTCCTTGTGTCTACAGCATAGTTGGAATATTTTACTCATTGTTATTGTGTGTGACCATAGAATTATTCTCTACATGGATCGATGTTGACTTGCTAAACTCTGATGTGCAACTTTACTTCTACTTTGAGTTAAACCTACAATGAAGAAGTTAGAAAACGATAATAGTAGAAACAAATGTACCTCGAAATGCATATTGGGATACTCTCATGACAAGTCATAATCGTAGTAGCAAATATCAACAGAGTTATATCACTCAATTGATTTATCAATTTTACAATAAGGGTATGTCTTATAATAATAACCCTTCATGTGAATATATAAATACCACAATGAATTTCAACCATTTTTTTCTTCCTGTGAGATTGACAAAGGAATTGAGAACAGACAACTGTCATCTAAGATTGATGCACATATGAACATATAATATGGGGAATATATAGAAAGGATATTGTTATCATATGTTAAATTCAAAACAGATGTGCTAAATTACTGTCGACATTATGGTAATGAAATACGAGTAATCTGTTAACAATAATTGACTTGCGCTAGATTTATAACATAGGTACAATTGATTCATGTCAAAGCATACTTTTAATTTATTTAATTAAAATACTTACCCTTCTTCAAAGTATAGAAACTGCAATATGTTACAAGACGAAAACAAAGTTAACACATTCAAGAAAAAACACCACAACGTAAACTATTTACGTAAATTGTCCTGTTCAAATATCAGTTTGTACTTTATTCAATTCAATCACTAATAAAACTGCTGTCCGGAGATAAGAAAATGTTTGGTTATGTTGAGTGTTATTTCTTTTTGACAACCAAGTCGTACATTATACTCTACAAGATATTATACTATCTCTAGGTTGCTGTGTGACATCTAGCGAGAGAATAATGAATTATTACATCAATATCTAGTATGTATTGTACTTCAAACGTAAAATTACCGATACCTGTACTGATAATGATTCTTGACCATAGACCTATTATCCTAAGGAGACGAAACATCTCATTCATGAAACTCCATTTGACTTGTCGCAATGATTACATGGAGTATGACAAAGAAAACCAACGGACCTCTTTGTCGTCAAGTCATAATTACTCCTTATTGGCAACGCTGTAACTATGATTGAAAACTTGGTACCACTTGTAAGGCAACATCGCTTCGAAATAGCTACGAGAAATACGGAAGCTATCAAATTGCGTAGTACAGTACAAAGTCCCCATTCATAAAAGGTGCTCGGCGTTGTCGCCGTCTGAACAAATGACGCAATGGAATGAAATAGTTCTATATTTAAAAAATTAAATATTCTATAATTCGATTGTGTATTCCAGGTCACCATAAATTATGGAATATTTCTCGGAGAAAATGACATTTCAACAGTATTGATTCTAATATAACCAATAAATAATGATATGGACGTTTTTATAATAATTACAAATCTCAATCCGGCACACAGAACAACTAATCCTGCAACAGCACATTCCATACGGCCATACTTCTAATATACAGCGGTCTGAGTGGCCCGAAATCTTGGCAATGTCTGATCGTGTTTAAATGTAAACGGGACATAGATCACACTAGCCCATATGCTTGTCTCACGACCGTCATCAGAAGACGTGATTTCCTAAAACTAAATCACGTTTTATACAGTGATACGTCTTCTGATGATGGTCGTGAGACCGAAACGTACGTAAAGACGAAAATACTAAACATATGTGTTAGTGTTACCTATTTCCCGAGAATTTTATACATTATTCTGTATCGCCTTGTAGTTGAATACAGCGTTCATATGACGACCTTTGTTCCAATTACTATGGTTAAATATTGATATTCACGCCCCTAGCGTTTATTAAACCCATCGTTTCAAGTGACAGTTTGCAATGTTTGCGGAACAGTAAGTCTGGCAAAAATATTATCATTAATTAATTAAATGTTGTTAGAGAAAGTATATTCTATTAACACGTTTGGAATTGCATACTCCACGCGAGCGAAAAGTTTATAGTTCGGACCGAAGGCGACTCATTCCACTGACTTTCACATGAATCTAACTGTATGTTCTGTTTTTTTCTTGTCCAACACTTCAGCAAGTATTCAGAGAATATTTTCCTTTTTTCTTCCAAAAAATGCTCATTTTCACCAAGAGAATCGATATCATCGTCAGTGTTTCCAGAGCTCAGTTTTTCAACCAACCATTTTCAATTTACGAACTTCCTTTTTGACAGAACCGCTCTCTCCTCTTTTTGCCCGAGTCACATATTTCATGTGTGTCGATAGCAATAATTATTATTCAAAAATATTATCATTAATTAATTAAATGTTGTTAGAGAAAGTATATTCTATTAACACGTTTGGAATTGCATATTCCACGCGAGCGAAAAGTTTATAGTCCGGACCGAAGTCGACTCATTCCACTGACTTTCACATGAATCTAACTGTATCTTCTGATTTTTCTTGTCCAACACTTCAGCAAGTATTCAGAGAATATTTTCCTTTTTTCTTCCAAAAAATGCTCATTTTCACCAAGTGAATCGATATCATCGTCAGTGTTTCCGGAGCTCAGTTTTTCAACCAACCATTTTCAATTTACGAACTTCCTTTTAGACAGAACCGCTCTCTCCTCTTTTTGCCCGAGTCACATATTTCATGTGTGTCGATAGCAATAATTATTATTTTGCTATTTTTTCGTTTTCTTCTGTGGTGCATTTTTTAGCTTTTGGGTCAACTTTGAAGACATCCGGACTAAGAAAGGACTTTTCGTTTTGTTACGCATATACCGTGTAGTTAACTGGAATTTTTCACAATCCGGTTTTTCGAGTTGATTAGTTGATGTTCATGGATCATTTTAATCACTTGTTTCAAAATTATCCAGCCTGTCAATATTGTTATTCAGTCTTCTGTACCTTTAAGCCCCTGAAAGCAAAGTCGTTGTCTACAAAATTATGTTATTGTCAAAAAGATATAAATCCAGCCCTAATATTAATATATAGGTGTCATAAAACGCAAGTACCAATGTCAAATGTGCTTAAGTAAACCAGGGTGTTCTAAGAGCCAGGTTTGTAGAGCAGTGTCTGGTCTGGTATAAGGCACTGCCTCATCAAGTGGTAGAAACCACGGTCGTATATACAGGTCTGGGAACTCGAGGCTGTTTCCTATGTGAGACTGAGAAATGAGTCCGCTGAGCGTCATCCCAAAAGGGTAGCGCATGAGTCGAGGAATGATCTCTGGCACTCTGGCAGGTATACGAACGTGTTCTCTGGCAACTGTCATTGTTGACTTGTAAACACAAGGAATACCGGCGTTTTTAGAAAAAAATTACGAAACCGTGCATTGTGTCGAAATGCAAAACGGGGTACAAAAGTGTAAAGCAAGAAACTTCTGTTTTTAAAGTGCCGGAAGATGCGGAAATGCGAAAAAAGTGGATGCTTGCGATTCCGGATAGAAATCGTTTTAAGGAGGTCTTTTATGTGTGCGAGCATGTATAACGAAAAATGGGAAGTTATTTTCAAGGTGAGTAATACATTTTGACAAAAGTAACAGTTCTATTCCTCTCTCAAATTAGAATAGTAAATATTGCGTACGAGAAAAATTACACAGGTCAAAAAAAAAATATTTTTTTTGGGGTTTCTGTTCTCTTGTTTAAATTCTGATTCTAGACATTGAAACACACTTAAATATTCATATTTAGTTCATAAAGTTTGCTTTGGTCTGATTTACGACGATAAGTATGATTGAAAAAATGCTTAAAAGCTTTAAAGTTATGGGCTGCAGAATGTCTCATAAGCTTCATATGCTACATTCTCATCTGGACGAATTTAAAGACAACATGGGGGCCTACTCCGAGGAACAAGGATAACGTTTTCACCAAGACGTGATGGACTTTGAACGGCGATATCAAGGGCAGTACAACGAGAATATGATGGGAGATTACATTTGGGGTTTAATAAGAGAGAGCTCATACGAGCATAGAAGAAATACGAAAAATATTCACTTTTAGACATTAATTTCTTGTTATTTTACATCTATATGTTATTGTTTATCACAAATCTTGAATAAAAAAGACTTGTATCTAAAAAATGTTTTCTAATTATATTTTACAGTGGAAGTGTAGAAAAAATATAAAAAATTGAAAAATTGAAAAATTGTTCTATTTTCTACAAAAGCAAACTTTAATCGGAAAATACATTTTTTTCCTTATTTTTGTCGTAGGAGAAACCAAAATTTAACATGTAGAAGTTAGACCCAAAAATCGTGTGACCGGTGTTATTTTACTTAATAATGTGATTGTTGCCATACTTCGATCCAAGCGCTAGCTGGTGGCTGAGCGAGGGACTACGAGTTTGGCGACATGTAAGAGACTCATGTCAAACATACGAGTTCCCATACCTGAATGTACGACCGTGGTAGAAACTTAGTCGACGTGTCTGATGCATAGAGATCATATAGTATTGAGGAGTAAAGCCCCTATAATATAGCCTATGTATTCGTTGCGTACCATGTTCGATCTTACGCGATAAGTTATCCGTACCCCACTGCGGTATTTTAACTAGTTCCCCTTACTCTACTACTACCGCGCTTAGATGACCGCGTGTAACGCTCGAACGTCACCATAGATAACTCTACTACTACTAGTAGAGTTATCTATGAACATCACCTCATAATGTCCGCGGAGTGGGGAACGGATAAGTTTTTGAAACCTTCTCGTCTTCAAGACGAGAAGGTTTCAATAACGTTTTATGCCATTTTTGCCTACTTTGGGATGATTTGGATACCCGAATTGGAAAATTTGAGTTTTCTCCTCGGGAAAAACTCGGCAAACGAAAAAAATGCACGGCAATACTCGCCTAACGTTCGGCAAATGACCTGGTTGAAAAAAATTTCCATTTTCCAACCTACCATTGCTGGGAGTGCGTCGGTCTCCATTGAAAGATAATGGCTTTCGTGATTGTCAAATATAAACTGGTCATTGTTACCTAGTGTGCTCAATGTGTATTTAATATCGCATTATAATTGGAAATAGTTCCTGATTCATCCAGTCAGTCTGAGACTAGTTCCAATGTTCCAACTGCCACTGCAATCACCCGTAGATTAAAAAAAATCATGGAAATATCATTTATTTGTATTGTGCTTGTGCATAATAGTTAAAGAAATTTGCTTATGGGATAGCCTAGTCTAAGGTACGGTCACTATGTCACTGTATTTTAAGGTAGTGGCTCTGTGGTCAGATTTCTGGTTGACATAGAGAATATTGTTGTACAATGATGAGAAGAATGAGTTGGAGTTCTCTGGAAGTGGAGAATAAAGAATGATTGTCTAGTTACCTTGTTTTATTTATTCATGAAATATTAGTCAACCACCACAATTAATAACTTTTTAGACAAACAATTGCTTTTTGTTTCTGAACTGTCGTTGTGGCAGTTCATCTAGTTATTAAAAAAACAAACATTGGTTTTTTTTAATGGTTCTGACCACGGTCGTACATACAGGTCTGGGGACTCGTATGTTTGACATGGGTCTCTTACGCGTCGCCAAACTCGTAGTCCCTTGCTCAGCCACTAGCTAGCGCTTGGATCGAAGTGGTAAAACGATTTCTTTCCGGAATCGCAAGCAATGTTACTAAGTAGTCTGATTTGAGAAAGGAAAAGAACTGTTACTTTTGTCAAAATGTATTACTCACCTTAAAAATAACTTCCCCTTTTTCATTATACATGTTCGCACCCATAAAAGACCTCGTTAAAACGATTTCTATCTGGAATCGCAAGCACCCACTTTTTTCGCATTTCCGCATCTTTCGGCACTTTAAAAACAGAAGTTTCTTGCTTTGCACTTTTGTACCCCGTTTTGCATTTCGGCACAATGCACGATTTCGTAATTTGTTTCTAAAAACGCAGGTATTCCTTGTGTATACAAGTCAAGTATGACAGTTGTCAGAGGATTACGACTACTGCGCCATCCTTTTTTGTACTACGCGACAGTCGACGCTTAGCGGAACCACTTCTCACATAGGAAACAGCCTCGAGTCCCCAGACCTGTATGTACGACCGTGGTTTGCCCGGAATACCGGATGTCTGGCCATGTATGCAAGAAACCATTATCTCCCAGCTTCCCAACATGTTGTAACATGAGTTATTATGTACATTGTTATTTATTTTGTGAACACAACAATAGTGTCACTAGTTGTGAATATGTCTCTGATATAATGAATTAATTGGATTCAAGATTCAAGGAATAATCGTCATAAATATGACATGACCTTGATTAATTTGCTACCATTTTGATTTCTCCTTTATTTATTAATTTGACTCGACATAATTTTGGTATTAATAATTAGTAATTCCAATATTGTCTCGTTAAATCATTATAAAATATAGTCCAAATTTTGATGTAATCAAAATTTGGACTAGCTTAACGAATAAAAAGTATTTTACTGTATTCGATGTTTGTGATGGCTTTTATCTTGTAGAGTTAACAAAATAATAGTCAGAACTGATACTCCATGGGGTTATTACAAATTTAATAGACTTCCGTTTGAGTTATCAATAGCTCCTGAATTTTTTCAAAATAGATTTGGCAAAATTGGGGGTGTAATAGTATATTTTGATTATATGAAATAATAACTACTTTGTTTTTATACCACTTTTATTAATAATAACGTGAAATTATCAAACAATTAGAAAATAATGGCACTTCGGTGTTGAAACTATAGTTACGTTTTCACGTTATTATTAATAAAAGTTGTATAAAAACAAAGTAGTTATTATTTCATATAATCAAAATGATAAATTACCATAAAGTAACGGCTTCCACCATCGATTTTTTGGGTAATAGTATATTTTAATGATATAGGTACTTATAGCAGGAGAAAGTGAAGAAGAGCATGATAGAATTTAAGAATCATTATAGCTGCTCTAGAACATAATATAAAATTTAACAGTAATAAACTACAGTTAGGGTTATAGGAATGGAACATTTAAGATTTATCTTTAATAAAGAAGGTATGAAAAAAGATTAAAATAGAATTACATTACAGGAATAAAATCGATCGAAAGTCCTAAAATTAAAGTTTATTGGCCTAAAATTACTGAGAACACTATAAATTGTGTAAAATAATTTAATGAATGTGAAAAGTATAAGCTTGCTAATTTCAAAGAACAATTAATATCTCATGAAATGCCTGATGATAGGTCATTTGAAAAGATTGCTCCAGATATATGTGACATATTCACATGGCCGAGTTGTCAGTTTGTGTTAGATATCATAAGTTGTGGACAGAGACCGAATAATTCATTTTTGTGACAACTTGTGATTTTTTGACCTGCAGGTAAGCATCTTGATAACAATTGCAATGTGGCTCCTTCTATAGTACCAAATAGATATCTACTAGTGAAGTCTATTTAATCTTCCCATTTTCTAATACACAGGAGGTAATATATCTTGTTTATGGAGCTCAGTAATTAATATTTAATAAGAAGGTGAAGGGATCTACTCGTAAGTAAGTGTTATATGTTTTAGGACAATTTGCTTCCATTTTTAATTTTAATAATGAAATGTGTTTATTTTTACAGGAGCTAGATATTATAATTAAGTAGCATCATATATAATTTTACTATCAACGACTATTATATGTATGAGCACGTACATAAATCAATTGTTGAAACATTTTTTTATTTGAATCCATTGTCACCGTGACAAAAAGAACATTTATATTTTGAACCTTAATAACAACCATTCAACCATTTTGTTATAGAACTATGAAAATGAAGCAAGTGTTCTATAAGGGGAAGGGGATGTTTCAACAAGAAATCTTCGATGCATAAATTTTCACACCTCAGTGAAATCCTTAACTTTTTGATATTGGCTACATTTATGTGCTCTAATAAGAAACTGTCTAGTTTGTCGGAGGATATATTTAAGTACAAAAAAAGTTCCATGAACATTTCATAGTCCAATATGTTGGTGCTTTTCAGCATCAATCAACATCTGCTTAAAGTATTCACACTTTTTTAAGAGATTTTTTTTGTGTATTTATATAGAATTTTTATTGTTTTTTCAATTATGTTCATGGTTTTTTTTGTTTATTTTCATGTTGACATTATATATTCTTATTGAATACGTTTTTTGAATGAATAATAGCCCAGGCTTATTAAATTTATATTTGTACCCACCCATATTGTTTAGCAGACAATGGTGGTCAGATTTATAAATTAGTGCAAAAATAAAGTAGGAAAGTAGATGACTAGAAAGTAGCCAAAAATTATTTCAAAAAGCTTAAGTAGAGCAAGAATCAAATCAGCTGCCCTACTTTATTTTCACATCACTTATGAATCTGAAGGCACCCTGATGTTCAGTCCATATCCTAGAAATGAAATGTAAATCTTTGAATGGACATCATCTGCGTATGTCCATAATAAAAGAGGAATGGATATTCTAGGTACTACTTTTAAGGGTTCATACTTTGTAGTGTAAACATCCACCATGGATTACAAAGTATGATCCTGGACATTCCTATACTGGACATACTTGGAATGCCAATAGACATCCCTGGGACGTTCCAATAGAACGCCAACCAGGAGTTCAAAGTAGTGTCATTATTTGTGAACGCTTTGGACATTGTCAGGACATAAAAAGATGTCCTACGGACGGATGTACTTGCAACGTCCTTGTGTCCCCTAGTAGTATGATAGGATTAGCAATAAATGTCGGTAATTTTTGCATAATTCTGAGTTCGGAGAAAAAAATTGCTTCAAGTAGATAATTATGATACAAATTGAAGGAACTGAAATCGAACACTTTTTAATTGTCGCAACAGGTCCAAAAAAAAAGTAAAAATGGCCAAAACTGTTTTTTCGCGTCGGATTGAGCTGAAAAGAAAAAAGCTTTTAATAACCTTATGCGCCGTAAAAAGACGGAAAAAATGAGCTGCGAATGAACCCGATTGGACCAGCGGTGACCCCGCAAATTGCAAAAAACCATCGATTTTGCTCGAAATTTCAAATATCGTTAACTCTTGTCCTCTTGAAGATTGAGAGCTGAAATTTTGATAGCTTGTAGCTTTTGTGCCCACCAAGTCCAACACAAAATTTCAGTAAGAGCGGATGTATACTTTTTGCAAACCGCAGCTTAATGCAAAAAAAAGCACTTTTGTAAAATGGCCCTAAAAAAGTTATAGTGCGGTAAGGCGCTATTTTTTCTACGGTATCATCTTCTTCAATAGTTATTGAACAACTTACCAAATTACCAACCTCTTATCTTTCGTGAAGAAAGTTGCTAAAACAATTATTTTAAATAATGGTATTTCGTGCGCTTGGCTGTGTGGCGCGCGTGGAAGGGAGAGCTGCCGCGCTAGGCCAAGCAGACTCTACCGCAGCTCGGCTATCCGGCGTTTTCGAGCGTATGGGTTCAAAATGCAAACGCTCGTAAAAAACAACAAAAACTAAAACCTCAAATTTCCAGTTCAGTGAATTCACAATACAAAATGAAGCCTTCTAGACTTTTTATGGGCAAATTCTGTTATAACATCATCAGTTGGGATGATGACATCTCTGTGAATTGCCATTAGGGCCAACCCGGTTAGCCTCTCTTGCCCACAAGAATTCCGTAGGTAGGTTTTTAGGCGCCTAAGTGTGGAAAATGACCTTTCCGGGGTGTACGTGGTTACTGGTAAAATCGACAAGATGTTCAACAACATATAAATGTTGGGATACAATAGCCTGTTGCACTCTCCGACAGCCTCAATGGCGCAAGAAGGCCGGTCCGAAGGGCTTTTGCCCTGCCACAACAATTTCCATAGTTGAAATTCGCCTTGTGCCTCGTCTAGGTCCACCAGGTCCTCGTACATCACTAGGTCCTCTCTTGAGAATGGGGTTTCCTTCTCGGAACAGATTGTTGGTATAATAGTGTACATAGCAGCAATCACTTTCTTGTGGTCAGTAAATCTTATTTTGAGCTGGGGAGTTAAGTCTTCTAATAGGGGTATTGCAACAGTTATGCGGTAATACTGTTCGGGGTTAATAGTATTTGGATTAGCGCGATGCTTCTGTACTGATGTCAACCGTGGAAGCTTGATCTCTTCATTGACATCGGCCAATAAATTCTTTGCTTCTGTAAATGAATTTGCAAATTCTTTTTCAATATTGGATCGAATATCTTGAAAGTGCGATATTACGTTCTCAATATTGTCGACAGCTGTTATTAAGTCACAAAGAGGTGACTGCAGAATTAAAAACTCCAAAAAGCTAATTCTATCACACTATAGGGACATTTTATGAATACACTGAGAACATTTAATGTAAATATTCCAAAGACTGGTAATCCAGTTCTTTGTTAGGAAACGTGTATTATTAAATGTAATAAAGCATTGTTGATTAACTCTCGAATGTATCTAAAACGTGCATGTAAAAATGTCTAATTTTGTGCAAACATTAATCTTTCATTGCGGGATGAAAATATTTTCTTACCGGTGACCCATCGAATATTCATATGGATAGCAGGTTTAAAACTGTTTTATGCTGGACATAAGTATACAGATCCCGCCGTAGATTATCAACTGGATGTACATGTATGTACGTTCAAATACAATGTTCTATTATGATCCACGTAACCAATGGTGTAATAATCGGGTTACAGCAGTTCCGGTAGAGCACTATAGTAGGAAGGTAGTCTCATCCGCCATTTTGAAGCCGTAGAAAATGATTTGCATATTATTATAAGATTAAAATTTGCTCTCAAGTTGGAACAAAATATCGTAAAAAATATTGATTTTCTACACGCGAATCAACTTCCAGCTTTTCCAGGAACTATTGTATAGTGCGTGTGCAAACGTTCTAGAATGAATGTCCAAAAACGTGGGTTGTACTCTATTTTCAAAACAGGGTGCATCAACTAGGGCTCGCTTCAATGGTGCATTCGTAATGAATTTATGGTGAGGAATAAGATTTGTCAATGTTGAGTATCTAGATGTAAATCCGTGTAGTGCAGCATTAAAAAAAAGTAGCAAATGTTCGGATAGCTTGAAGCAAAGATTTTATGAAATAATTTGGCAATTTACCTGATTTGAAAATTGAAGGAACTAAAATCGAAAACTTTTTGATCGACGCCAATGGTCCAAAAAAAATGGTAAAAATGGCCAAAACCGGTTTTTCGCGTTGGACATGGTCGGATTGAGTTAAAAAAAATGCTTATGCGCCGTAAAAAGACGATAAAAATGAACTGCGGATGAACCCGATTGGACCAACGGTGACCCCGCAAATTGAAAAAAACCATCGATTTTGCTCGAAATTTAAAATATTCATAACACTCGTTCTTTTAAAGATTAAGAGCTGAAATTTTGATAAGTTGTAGCTTTTGTATCCACCAAGTACCACAGCAAGATCGGATGTACACTTTTTGCAAACCACAGCTTAATGCAAGAAAAAGCACTTTTGTAAAATGGCCCTAAAAATGTTGTGGTGCGGTAACGCGCCATTTTTTTTCACGGGATCATCTTCTTCAATAGTTAATGAACAAGTTACTAAATTCCCAACCTCTTATCTTTCGTAAAAATTGCTAAAACAATTATTTTAAATAATGGTATTTCGTGCGATTGGCTGTGTGGCGCGCGTGGAAGGGAGAGCCGCCGCGCTAGGCCACGCACACTCTACCGCAGCTCGGCTATCCGGTGTTTTCGAGCGTATGGGTTCAAAATGCAAACGCTCGTAAATAACAACAATATCTCGGAAACCCTTGCTCGAAAATCGATGTTTATGATATTTTAACATATTTTTTATTGTAATATATCAAAAATTTTTAATCCGTACTACCATTTAATTATATTAAGATAAAATACGCGCAATTTTCAAACTTCTAGTAATGTCGGAAGTACTCTTTTTGTATTACTTTTTAGCGTTATTTGATATATTACAAAAAAAATATGTTAAAATACCATACACATCGATTTTCGAGCAAGGATTCCCGAGATATTATTTTTTACGAGCGTTTGCATTATGCACCCATTCGCTCGAAAACGCCGGATGGCCGAGCTGCGGTAGAGTGTGCGATGTGCGTGGCCTAGCGCGGCGGCTCTCCCTTCCACGCGCGCCACACAGCCAATCGCACGAAATACCATTATTTAAAATAATTGTTTTAGCAACTTTTACGAAAGATGAGAGGTTGGAAATTTGGTAAGTTGTTCATTAACTATTGAAGATGATCCCGTAAAAAAAATAGCGCGTACAGCACCACAACTTTTTTAGGGCCATTTTACAAGTGCTTTTTTTTGCTTTAAGCTGCGGTTTGCAAAAAATGTAAATCCGATCTTGCTGAAATTGTGTTTGGTACTTGGTGGGCACAAAAGCTACAACCTATTAAAATTTCAGTTCTTAATCTTTAAAAGAACAAGAGTTTTGAATATTTAAAATTTCGAGCAAAATCGATGTTTTTTTGCAATTTGCGGGGTCATCGCTTGTCCAATCGGGTTCATCCGCAGCTAGCATTTTTTCCGTCTTTTTACGGCGCATAAGCTTATTAAAAGCTTTTTTTAACTCAATCCCACCATGTCCGACGCAAAAAAACGGTTTTGGCCATTTTTACCATTTGCGACGATCTAAAAGTTTTCGATTTTAGTTCCTTCAATTTGTATCATGATTATCTACTTGATGCTTTTTTCTCCGAACTCAGAATTATGCAAAAATTACCGACATCTACTGCTAATTCTATTATACTATAATCGGTATATATGTTACCGCGTGGTAAATTGTTAGCGTTGGTATAAAGTTCGGCATTCTCGTTTGTGGACATACTAAACTAGACCTTGAACCAGTGTTTTGATTTTCACGCTGTTAGCTTATTTTAACAAATAATTCTGACTTTTGCATGAACGTGTAGATATTAGATTACAGGAGGTACCTTATTTTCCCATGAATTATACTTACAGGGACCTACTAACAATTCAACTGCAGCTGAATTATTCAATTTATTATTAATTTACGACCTGCTAAAAATTATCTCCGGAGTATAATGCTGTCGTATCTGTAAGGATACCTAATCTGAGCCTCTGGTCAGGGATGGAGCACCCATGCATATAATATAAATACTCAATTTTCTTGGGAAACATGACCATTAATATAATTTGTGAATTTACGTTAACACACATATAACTACATATAATGTAGCACTTTAGTTTGGAAATTTCATATTCTATGCAATTTCATTTCGTTACGACTTAGGTTCAACAATTCAGCTTTAGAATTAAACAGACCAGTTTCTTTTTTCAATAAATATAATCAGAAATTAAAAACAACCCATAAGTCTAAATAGTATCTGTCAATTAAACTTCTTCCAGACATAAGTTTAGATGTTACTAACAATTATTACAACAATAACAACTTCATTAATGTACAGGTTCAACAATAGAATCCTTTGGTGCTAATTCCATCAACTTGATATAGACTTCATTAGTTAATTTTTCGTTCGTAGACTCGATGCTAATTTTCACTTTGTATGATCTAGAATAAATTTTTCTTCATTAGTTTCTATCCATATAATACAAAAAGAATATATCAATTTAGACATGGTGGCGAGGCCCCTATTAATTTAATTTATTTTTGAATAATGAAAGAACATAATTTCAAGTTTAAATCATACGGTTCTAAACAAAACATATGAGAGGTTGGCGATCACCGTTCTCTATGCACTGATGCAATTGATTTCTGAAGCTCCTCTGTATCCGTTCCAACATGTCGACACGAATTCGGGATATTTCCTCCCGAATAAGATTCTTCAACAGAAGCATGATTGTAGGGTGAGGTTTGTAAGCCTCTGCTTTTTAGTTCCAATGTCGGTAATCATAGGGCTCTAGTTAGATCGTTTCGGGGAGGCCAGAAATAAAAAGAAATGCTCGAAATCTGGCAATAATAGACGGAAGTGCGATTACGATTGAAAATTAGGTTTCAAATAACAAGTCTCTGGGAAACTATTGGCATACCTACAGCTTGGGGCCAAATTGCCGTTTTGGTCACGCAAACTTGCATTGTATTCAATGATTTTTTCTCGTTTCCGAACAAGTAGCCAATGGTAGGTATACAACTCCTGGTATAAAACTGCTGAGCACAAGAAGGCATAGTGTTTGCCTATGTCCAAGTACGGTGTACCTTGGAAGGAAAATGCAATAGTATTTTCTGTGATTTTAATTACTATGATATTATACGAGGGTAAGGTGAAAAGTTCCTGAAAAATGAAACAAGAAATGCTTTATTTGGTCGAAACTTATTTTATTTCTAACATAATTTCCTTGTAGCCCGATACACTTCGTTCAATATTTTTTAAATTTTTCGATCCCTTCCAAATAATACGATTTAGGCAATCCTTTAAAACAGGCGTTTCTTCAAGTTTGGAAATAGTAAAAATCACAGGAGGCCGAATCTGGAGAATATGGTGGATGACGAACCAACTCGTAGCACAATTCTTGCAATTTTACCATTGCAACTGCGGACATGTGCGGCGGTGCGTTGTCCTGGTGGGAGAGTACTTTTTCTTTGACAAATGCGGCCGCTTTCGCCTCAAATCGACGTCAAATCGATCCAACAGCTCTGCAAAATATACGCCGGTGATCGTTTCGCCCTTTTCAAGGTAATCCATATAAACAATACCGTGTGTGCAACCCAAAAACTGTCGCCGTAACTTTGTTGGAAGATAAACCCACTTTGGCCTTTTTCGGCTTCGATTCGCCATTAGAAGTCCACTGTTTCGACTGTTGTTTGGTCTATGGTGTGTTGTGATGGATCCATGTTTCGTCCACGGATAAGACACGGCGCAAAAAGTCCTTCTTGATCGCGCTTAGAACATCGCCAAACCCTCCTTTGAAGTTGTCACACGGCCGCGCTTGTTGTCAACAGAGAGCAAATGTAGCACCCATCTGGCAGATAGATTTCTCATGTTCAAAAATGTATGCAAAATGTTCCGTATCCATTTGATCGAGATACCCATAGCCTCAGAGATCTCGTTCACTTTAACTAACCGATCGTCCAATATCATACCATGAATTTTATCAACGATTTCTGGCGTTGTAAATTCAATTGGACGACCAGAACGTTCGGCGTCCTTTGTAGTCATACAAGGAAACGAAAATCAGTAAACCACTTGTGCATCGTTCCAATCGATGGTGACAAGTCACCATAATGTTTAACAAGCGATGCTTTGGTTCACGTAATGTTTTTTCCACGCAAGTAATGATGTTTAATCAAGACGCGAAATTCACTTTTTTCCATGTTTACAAAAATCTTCAAGGTTGCTTGCTTTCGATTGTGTTTTATTTTTCACGGACTTTTCACCTTGTCCTTGTATTATTATATTGTTCATGGACATAGGATAGATATATGAAAGAGACATATTGATTGCGAGAGGCGTACACATCAGTATGTCATTATATTGTTAATGTTAATGCGATATATTAAGGTGGAATTCCAAATGACATGACCATACATATGGTCTGATATGTACCAAATTGGAAAAATCAAACTTGAATTAGAAAAGCCATGTTTTAAGTAGTAGACTTAATCACCCCTATTCATGCATTTCTAACTTAACAACTTGCTATCTAGTCAACTAGACAATTATTGAACCGATTACGTCAAAAATTGGTATTAGCTGATGGCTCCAAGTTAATGAAAACTGTTGTTTCAATAATGAGAATAATACAATTGTGTCCAACTACAAAAAATGTGCTTTTATTGAAAACCAAAAAATGTGTTGAATAATAATTGCACACGAAACAAGACAGCTTCTTTTGATCCATCTTTGACCTATCACAAACACCTCAAAATTTATACGTTGACCAGGTAGATAACGCCGTCAACCGCGGATTTACCGCTTAAACGAGTGTAAAAGGGGGAGCTGCGTGACGTCACCCAACACCTCTTCTAGTTTTCTAACTTCTTTCACAATTTGTATACGTACACCTCCTTCCACTTGTATGTCGTTTGTTATGTCACTTCAGTACATCGTAATTACATCATCAATAGAATGACATACTGATTAAATGCACCGACATTTTACTACTTAATTTGACAAACCCTCTTCACTTGTATGCCATTCTACATTCCAACATTTTAGGATAATATAATAAATTTTACATCATCACCCATTTTGTGTTCATTAAAATCACAGAGTTATTTCGTACCAACGCAATTTCTTTCCACGCTACGCGGTACTTCAGGTACTTGGACATACGTAACCACTATGCCTTCTTGTACTCAACAATTTTATACCAAGAACTTGTATACCTATTATTCAGCAACGAGGAAAAATCGTCAGCTACAATGCAAATTTGCGTGATTTATCATCATTAGGTCTAAGCATTATACTACCCTCTAAAAGACATACTGAGTAAAATCAAAAATGTGTGACCAACCCCCGGTCTATAAGCTCAATTCGACTTGTCCATATTGAGAATTTATAAAGTTTCATGATAGCAATAATAAAGTAAAAGATTAAATAAATATAAAATATTGATGAAATAAAAATAAAGTAGGTACATATATTTATACATTCCTTGGACTCTTGATGAAGAGGAAAGGAAACTATTAATATTTTATTTTATCAGAAGTAAGTAATACTTTGTTTTAAACTTCAAAGTCAAAAATGTGAAAGAAAAGTAGATGTTATTTGTGTTGTGTAAGATTCAATTCTTGATTAGGTTATTAGAAGTGTTTGGTGTAGATTCCCTTATTCTAATATCAATTACATGGTTTTTGTACCAATGTATGATATGTCATATTGCAATATTTTTGTACTTTATAGTACGGGATGCCGTTACCAAATCAGCCAATTATCTTCGCCCGTCTGTTGACAATTTATATCGATAAATTTTCACATTCCAGAAATAAAAGTCCCCTAAAAAAAATTAGTTGGCGTGTCCTTTGCCGGAAAAATCATTTTCAGTCTGTCAAGAATTTCTTCGTATTTTTTTCATCTTGGCCTGTCCGTTCTTGGTAGAATCTTGTTAAAAATATATAAAGAGATAAGAATCTACCAAGAACAGACATTTTCTGGGGGGAAAATTCGTCTTACGGATAATTAAAGTTGTCGAGGAAAATGAGATAAAAAAAGTTATCTTCGCCTGGATAATTTTTTGTTTAAATTAAAGTTAACACTTTTTACATCGTGAAAAAATGCAGAACAGACGTTTTCAGTGTGGAATTTGATCAGAATATATGTAATTCCTTTAAATTCCTAA
Organism: Endomychus coccineus; assembly: GCA_958510875.1. Lineage (NCBI taxonomy): Eukaryota > Metazoa > Arthropoda > Insecta > Coleoptera > Endomychidae > Endomychus > Endomychus coccineus. The sequence goes on from OY294069.1 coordinate 112,542,357, forward strand.
TACCGCGTGGCAACATCGGTAATCCAGCGCGCTGCGCATGCGCGGGGGTGCATGATACTCCACTAGAGCTCGATTCTGAGAAGCGGACATCTTTTTGTCCCGCGCGTGCGCATTAGATGCATAGAGACCCTGGCAGATGTTATTCGAGCTGGACCTTTGATGCTTATAAAGAAACTGTACTGCCGCCACGTTTTTTCTACCGCGTGTTCGTTATAAAAAACAAGTTTTATGTATTTGGTTTGAATCTCCTTCACAAAAACAATGAGTGATATTACGTTGAAAGTGAATCGATTCAAGGAAAAGACATCTAACTGAATCCGATCCCAATTTCAAAGAAGTAGATTGCGATGTTATAGGTTATCATAGTCCGTGTTACAAGCGCTATACTGGTTATAAACTTGTTCCAATCACATCGATGGACGTTGATGATAGTGCTGTGCCTGACGCTACTGAAAATTCCAATGCAGTTGCAACATGTGATATTCCTGATAACAATGATCCTTATTAATTACGACGTTGATACTGATGCTGACAGAGATGATGACGCGCATTTGACGGATGAAGAGGAATAAAAAATAGTGTTGTATTTAAATAAAATAAATTTTGGAATATTTTTTGTATAAAAAAACATCCCGCTTGTTTATTTTAAACCTAAACTGTATTTCCAAGGTCAGGCGGCAGAAGTTTTTTTTTCAACGGAAAATGGATTTTTTCCTCCCATACCGATTGGAAACGTCTGTTCTTTATTTTCGGTGACTTCTTTTAACTGTATAACCCTTATCCAATAGAAAACAGACGTGCGAAAGTAAAAAAATTTGACGGGAAAAAGTTATATTATGAAACTCCAATTACGGGCAATGCGCCATTAACAAAACGTCTGTTTATATATATTTTTTGTTTCAATATATTTTAAATCAACAATTCTGGTCCAAACGGACAAGCCAAAATTAGTTGACAGAAAATTGCCATTTAAAATTTTTCTGCCCAATGAAAATTGTCTGTTCAGATTTTTTTCTATACTTTTATGAATTTACGCATGCATACAAACAGAGAACAGACGACCCAACATTACCTTTTCTTACTTGTTTTTTCTACATCTTTAATTAACAATTTAACCCCTTTAGACTCACTATGGACTTTTATCGCTGAGGACTTTTATTATTCTTATTTACTAAACTATTATCTAAAACCGGTTTCATCCAGGCGAAAATAATTGAAAAATCTTGGTAACGGCATCCTGTACTATTAGGTACAATAATGGGGTTAGTTGTCTACAGACTTCTAAAGTTATGTTTTGATAACTCTTTCTATTTGTCTTTTTATAAATAAATATTATCACAAGTGTAGTTGTTGGTTGTTTAAAATATTTGATTCTTTATATACCAGTTCTGTACTTTATTTTTGAAAAGCCTTATTTTGATTGTTGTTATAGTTCTTAAGTTAATCCCAAAAGATGCTGTCAAAAATCATTGAAATTTTGTTAGAATATTTAAACTGTTGACAAAATTTCCATTATTCCTTAGTATTTTATAAATCGATCATTTCAATCCGCATAATTAGCATCTGAGCATGAATTATTTAGCTTTTTAACAAATTATATATGGAATAATTATGTAAGAGTTTAATCAATTCTGAAACATGTTCTCATGAATATACCTGTGTCTTATACCGCGATACTTACTTATCAAATAAAATCGGATATGAGCCAATTTGAACATTTGGAAATTGTTTAACAATTTCATTGAGACTTGTTAAAATTTTATCTTCAGTGATATTGAAATAAACATATCTAGTGTAGAATCGGTTGTTCGATTTGAATAAATCAGCAGCCATAACACTGAAAGCTTTCTGACAAAGCTGTGGAACTCCTGGAAAGACATAGACATTTCTAACTGAGATGCCTGGAAACATCAAGCCTTGATAGAATCTAAGTGTAGCAGACTTTGGAACCTGAAAGATAAAATTTCATCGTGATAATTAAATGTATGAAAATAGAAATTATTGAATATTCAGAGGCTTAATACTAATTTTTATATATCATAATTAGTCCAGTCATTTGGTAGTTTTACCTGGAAAGTTTTCCGGGAGTTTTGAAAATTGGTGATTTCATAGATTTTAACATGCTCTTTTCGAATTTCTACTTTGCCACCTCGTATTTTTGCCGCTCCCGCCGCCATTTTGGAAAAATGGCGCCTAAAAAACGTTTTTCGATAATATCTAGTTTCCGACTCATTTTACGATAAAAATAGTTATGTAATAAATTAAACTAGAGAAAATTTCCTATAATTTATGTAGTAACCTTTTTTTTGTATAATGAATAGTTTTAGCGTACCAGTGTCACAAACCAACATACATCTACACCTACACGTGTTTTTCGTATATTAACGCAAATTATACATTGAAAAACCGTCTCACTACGGCCTGTAGAGTCCATCGCGTGTATAAAAGAAAAAGCCGCCTTTGTGTCGGGCCCCCCTCTCTCACTCCTTCTTCTACGAAACATCTGCCGACAGAATTCAAGTATTCTGGCTGAATCATCAGTTCACCTGTATCGTTAAACAGTGTAGTTCGCATTTTTAGAGCCATGGATTCTAAGGAAGTGAACTGTTTTATTTGTGAAAATCCATTGCAAGGAAGTGAAGTAATTGAAAAGAAGGAAAAAGGATTGGAAACTTTTCATAAATCAAGTGTTCGAAGAAAGGACAACAAGAGCAAACTCTTGGAAGGACTGAGATCGATAGTGGTACTTATTGCACCGACTCGTTTGGCATCGCGGTGAATCATTTTCATCTATTTGCAATAACTACGTAACATTTGTTCAATCGAATTATACATCGAATGCCATTGTTGTATTTGACGGATATCCGGATGTAGCAAACCGTAGTACCAAATATGCGGAGCGATACCGACGATCACGGAAAACTGCTTCAGTAGACATACTTTTTGAGGAGACAATGATCCCAACTATGTCACAAGATAAATTCCTAGGCAACGATGCAAACAAGAAACGCCTCATTGGAATGTTGAAGACAAAATTTGAAGCTGCGAACTTCAGGGTCGAACAAGCCACGGAAGATGCGGATGCGCTAATAATCAATACAGCAATCAGCGTTTCATCCACATTCGACACCGTTATAGTTGTCGGCGAAGATGTGGATCTTCTTATTCTTTGGACGGCTCTATCTACACGTTCAAATATATATATCAAACCAGGAAAAGGGAAAATTTGCAAACAAATATATTCAACAAAAAGTATCGAGGATAAATAAAACAGACGAAGATCAAATATTATTCTTGCACGCCTTCAGTGGCTGTGATACAACATCAGCATTCTTTAATAAAGGAAAAATAAAATGTGTTAATGTACTTCGAAAAAACGCAGAATTAAATGAGGTTGTCCAGGTATTCAAAAACCCAAATGCTGATCCAGATATCATTGCTAAAGCTGGAGAACGCTTCCTTCTTGCATTGTACGGTTACAGTGACGTAAAAAGTATGCCGTTGAACAACTATAGTATGCTTCACAAAATCTGCATATGAAAACAAATTTAATATTTCATCGCTACCACCGACAGAAGCAGCAGCACGACAACATTCCTTCCGAACCTATCACTAGGTTCAGCAGTGGTATGAAGTTGAACAAAATGCAGTACAATGGGGATGGAAAAAAAGCAAGAATGGCCTACTTCCTGTCACCACACTAGAGCCCCCAGCTCCGGAAGCCTTGTTAAAACTAATTTCTTGCAAATGCAAAAAGGCATGTGAGAGCCTGTGAATGCAGAAAGGCTGGATTAAAGTGCTCCATAATATGCACGAATTGCAATGGTTCCTGTAATAATTCGCAAGTTCCGTCACAAGATATTCATGAAGAGGAAGAAAATGAGACTGTTCTCGAGCAAACATATGATGAAATCGAGGAAGAAGATTAAAACGAAAATGATAATCCCATTGCGGATGATGTGGAAGAAATTTCTATCTGTGGCGTTTCTTTTGGTGTTGAAGACGATGAACTCGCAACTCCTCGTCCATCAAATATAGCGAAGAGAAGAAGAATGCGCAAAATTTTGTAATAGTGCATTGCGTGTGGATTAGCCCTACTGGGGATACCACGATAAAAAAAACGCGCCACTTACTCTACCTCATGGTGATCTGGAAATGAGTTTTTTGGCCAAAATTCGTGTTGAAACAGAATTTGCGCCGCTCGTACGCTAAAACTATTCATTATACAAAAAAAGGTTACTACGTAAATTATAGGAAATTTTCTCTAGTTTAATTTATTACATAACTATTTTTATCGTAAAATGAGTCGGAAGGAGATATTAACGAAAAACGTTTTTAGGTGCCATTTTTCCAAAATGGCGGCGGGAGCGGCGAAAATACGAGGTATCAAAGTAGAAATTCGAAAAGAGCATGTTGAAATCTATGAAATCACCAATTTTCATCACTCCCGGAAAACTTTCCAGGTAACCTCTTATTTTATCACCAATAGACTGTAGTAAATAGTATAGTCAACGAAGCGCTAAAATGACCAACATCTTCAATTTGAGTTCTACGAAAGGAATGTCTATGAAACCTTGTGCAATGGGTTGGTAACGCTGAAATGATCGGAAGGTGTAGAAAACACCCCTTTTAACACGGGTTTCGTAGCTTGTAAAATTTGGCCAAAAATGAAAAAAAATAGTATACCTTTTTTCCTCAAAATAATCTGTTTATACTTTTGCGAATTTTTCAGAAACATTAATATTTTCTGAGATAACTTTATGAAATAATAGAGATAACCGACTATTTAGCATGTGATTATCAAGATAAACGTAAAAATTGAAACATAAGTGGGATTCCTACCCACATCACTTGTGGTCTCCAATTGCACCATTTGAGTCCCGTCAAATTTTTACATTTTTGTGAATATAAACGTCTGAAAGAATAGTTGATCAACGATAAACATATGCGATTCGATGCCCTGCCCCATAGATCATTTATTCACATATAGCTAAGTATTAATGTAGTGGGCAATTACTCTAACAGTCCAATGATAGCATCCTGCTCCTTTATTTTTCAATAGAAGTTACCGGAAATGTTCTGGGTAAGTATAAACAAATTTAATGTTTCTTTACCTTATGGGTCACAATTCCGTGTAAGTCCATTAAGAAATATAGAATAAAATTTTATAAATTATGGAGAAAACTTGAGACTATTTAACATAGGATTATCAAGATGAATAAACGTTAAAACAGAACCATAGGTGGGATCCGAATCCACATCCTGAACATCTAGTCCAGTCTGCAATTGGTCAATCACTGGAAACTATGTTCTGCTTAAATACAAGACACACCAAGAATGTTTATCATTTTAAAACACATTAGTTGAGCCAAATATTGTGGTGATTTAGAAAAAAACTGTATTTAAACAGGCACATTTTGATTTCTAACTTAGTTTACTCTGATGATGCTACCTGGTAGCTGAAAGAACCATAGTTCTTTCATAGTGTTTTTAGTGGATAATGGTGATTATTTCGTACTCATTAATGTTATAGTGTATCCACAGTTGTGAACTCTTTTAGTTTATTAGAGGAATAAAAGTTGAAGTGTCTATATCCTGAAATGAAATACGATATTTAATAATGTTTAATTCAAAGCAAATTTTAGTTTGATATTTGTAATACCATTTATATCTGATTTTGAGTAAATGATAAGTCCATTGTTTTTCTATACATAAGAAATAATCATCCTTATCCACTAAAGATACTGTTAAAGTTCTGGGGACCTTTCAGCTACCTAGTAAACTCTCATGATGGATATTTGGTAGCTGAAAAGTCCTCAGTACTTTCTTATATATTGTACCCACAGTCTGAACTCTGTTATATGAATATTCTTGGCTTCCAGATGAAACAGTTTCAGTTCAAGCCTGCCCTGAAGATGCCACCTGTAATGGTTGGCGAAACGTCGGCTTCAAGTCATGCTATTGTGACGCGGAATCCATCCGGAAGTCAAGAACAATTTAATTTATAAGTTTCTAGAAACATTAGCAACCCATGGGAATGTTTTTGATTGCTGCAAATGTTGAAATAAATAACGTTCATTAATTTTTCATTCAATTCATGTTTTGAGTTTATTACGTTACAATCTATAATTTCTGTGTTATGCCCTTGTAGCTCCAAGTCATTTAGGAAAATAGTCTCTGGCAAAACAGCCGTTATTACTACCATAGCCTATTTTGTTTTGTAACTTGGGCATTCAGGAAGGACACTGGTAACATGACAAGTTCATGGTTAAGGTTGTATTTGGTATTGGCCTCTGAACAGTTAACACTACATTGTTTTTGAATTTTTGGACAATCTTCAATATCATGTTCCTCTCCACACTATTTCATTTATACATTTACCGTCTTTGTGATAATGTTCTAGACATTTAAAACAGCGTTGTACTTCAATAGTATCATAGATTGTATATTGTTCCCATTAAAATACTTCTTTTTCGTACATCTATTTGTGAAATAATGAAGATGAACATTATCCAAATATTGTGTGCGTATGAGATTTTGAGTCAATCTGTATAAGTATGTTATTTTTAGCTCTTTTTCTTCATTGATGGAGTAATTTTGAGCATGTAAGTCTGCTTAAATTTGCTTCATTCCTAATCCTGAAATTTTGAATCTGGGATTTCTCATTTTAGTGATTTTTATTTCGTATTCTTTTAGTTTATTTTGGTTTAGAATTTCCATAGTAATATACTCTTCGCAGACGAAATCTGAAATGTATATTACATTTACTCGAGCTATTTCTAAAATCGTTAAATTAGATCTTCACCATAGTGAATTTTTATCAACTTTGAATTAATCCATCTGTCTGGATGGAATTGCTTGTTTACAGGATAACTCAAAACGAAACGTCCTACCATATTCAAATTTTGACAAAAAATCGTTTACTGTTCGGTGACAAACCCCATTTGTTTTCAGGGAAATCCCCTTTTCTGAAAGGTGGAAAATTAAAATTCCAAAGTATACACTGAGTCGATTCAAAAATTTAACAGTAAATTTAAGTTAATTTAAAACGGCTTTCACCCAAATTTTTTTACAAAATCTGTTATTAAAGTAAACTTGAATTTACACCGTAATTTAACTCTTTATAAGAAACGGCGATGGACCAAATGTATGATCTAGGGGCTAGGATACTCGGTACCCACTCAGTAGGTTCGGGTTGTAATGAAGCATTCTCCATTACTTTTAAATCAATTTGAATATTCAGTAGAGTCGAATTATATAGGCAAAGTTAAGAGATCAAACTTCATGAACATCTATGCATAAAACTGGTGAACAAATTCGCAAGCCGGTCACCTGTTCACGTTGCGTCACACGCCGCGATAATCTGTATAAAAGCCAGCCCATTTCATAGCTAAAAGGGGTCTTACTTGTCAGACAAGCATCGAGATTGAGCTGCAGTAATTTATTTTCCGAAACAACCCGAAGCCGTTGCCGTTGTGCAAATCCGAGAGATAGAAAGTGAGTAATAATTGCCGTATAAAATCCATTCAAGTTATTGAACTAACATTCCAGTACATAAGTCCGATTCCAAATTCGAAATTTGTTAATAAATTCAATAATCTAAAAATCAATCCTGGTAGCTTGGACGTTTGCGATTCAGCTCCTGCGAATTCTTTTCTAGAAGCTAAGTTAGGATATTGCCCGAGACCGATTTGTAGAATTGTTAATAAAGTCATAGCAGCAATAGCTTGAAAACCAATCCTGGTAGCTTGGACGTTTGCGATTCAGCTCCTGCGAATTGTTTTCTAGAGCAGGTCAGTTACAGTCATAAGAGGACAGTAAGTGACAACCTCCCCCACTTGTAATTAACCATTCAAGCGGAAGGAGGTTACAGGGTTCGATTCCCTGAATCGGAAAATTTGTTTTTGTAGTAATATTTTCTTAAAAACATTATTATTTGAATATTATTTATTGTGTAAAGATAATGAAATAAATAAAAATCAGTACCCAAATCAAATGATTTGTGAAGAGTAACTTTGGCATACACACTATTTATCTATTCTTCAAGTGGCAAAACTAGTTTCTGTTATTACATTTTATAATCATGCTTCTTTTCTATGAAATCAGAGTATATTTTATAGCTACTTTTAGTTCTGCAGTTTAATATTTTGCTGAAGAGCTTATTTCTGTTTTGATTGTTTTTAGACATTATATTATTAGACAGGGAATTTTATTCGAATTCAAGGTGTCTATTGGTAGGTTTACTCTGCCAGATTTGACTATACGATGTGGCTTTGTCATGTATTTATTTGTTATGCCGAGTATTTTTTGTTTGAGAGATTGAGTAAAATAACTACAATCATTCACTACATCAAATAACTGCATGTTTTATGATTTTAATAATTACATGATTGGAACTTGGACAGTATGACGAGCTATTCAATACATTTCTATTGATGCGAGTTTAAAAGCTATAGATGAAATTATTCACTTCATATTATTCAAAATATGAGAGAAGCAGATATACAGAGAAGTCTTACATTGGCATTTTCATTTCTAGGTACTAGGTATATGAAATTGATGAAAAATCAAGTAAGTTTGAAAATACATTACCCAAGCCAATTTCATTCCTGGAGATTCTAAATTGGAGGTTTCGAAATAATTTAGACAAATGTCCTTCAATACTTCGTTCATAACAAGTGGTTCATTAAATGCTTTGGCTATACCTGAAATAATAATAATAATAACAATTTTCATTTTTTCAATTCTTACATACATAGGAAAATTTACAATAGGCTTGTTTATAATATTATAAATAAGAAATAGTCACCCTTAACCACTAAAAAAACTCTTAAAGTACTGAGAACCTTTTGGCTACCAAGTAGTCAGAGTAAACTAAATAATAAATCAAAATGTATCTATCTAAATAATATTTGGGGATAATAATGCAAAGAAGGCGTTATCTGTATTCAAAATTTTGAATACATCTGTATTCAAAATTTTGAATACAGGTCACACCATTACTCAAGAAAGTTTATCACTTTTAAAACACAGAACAGACAAATATCTAGGTAATTTCGAAGGGATGGAAATGTATATACGAAAAAGCAAATTTATTAAATTCCGATTTATCTCCAGCTGAGGGTAGCCCCATGTTTGCATTATTATCCCCAAATAGTATTTAAACAGGCACATTTTGATTTATAATTTAGTGTACTCTGATTATGGCTACTTGGTAGCCGAAAGGTCCTCAATACTTACAGTATTTTTAGTGGATGTGGGTGATTATTTCTTATTTAGTGTTATAGTGTACCCATAGTGTGCACTCTTTTATAGTTTATTGTTTATAATAGTTGCATACGTTAGGTATATTCTGTTATCAAGGTAAGAATCAACAAGAAAGAAAAAAATTACCAACTTCAGGTGAGTGATTCACATTTTCATGTTTCACACTCTCTGATCTTCCACTTACCATTATTAATATTAATAGTACAAGGAGAAGAGTATATACAAATGAAAGAATAATTTATTTTTATCTCTACTGGCTGGTAAATCAGAGCAGTAACTATTAAACTGTAAATTTCTTTGTTTATTCTTGTTGAAGGTTTGACTGAATCAGCCACAATTGGTTATTTATTTCTAGTAATAAAACATTTCCATTTTCATACTTTGTGCAATTTTCACAATCAGAGTAACAATTCCGAAAACTTTGATTTCCAAGGTTTATGAATATAAATCAAAATATTCTAACATTCCTTCATTTTTAAGACAATTTGCTCAAGAAAGTATTGCGTTGGTCTGTATAATGTACATTCTTTCAATAAAGAAATGTAGTTTCAACCTTGTATTTCAACATGAATTTACTCATTAATTTTCAACAGAATAAATCGTGTTATGCACATGATATTGAATGAAGATGGAATGATAAGGTGAATAAGACATTCGAAAGTTTTTGCCGAATAACTGTACAACTAACTGAGTCTACAATCTGACGTCCAAATCTACCATTTTGATAGGAGAATAGTCACACCCAATGTTAAAAAAAATTTAAATAATGATAACAATGTTTGCAGCTATAACTTGTCTTGATTTATTTGAATAATTTTCTCAATTATAATTCAAATCTATTTGTAATTAATGTCATCTTGAAAATTTACAATTACTAAGTAGTACTTATAATACATTCTCATTGTAATTATTTTATGCTTGCAGTTGGTGCATTTATTTTTCTTCTAATTTCCTTACAATGAATAATAATAATAATAATAATAATAATAATAATCTTTATTCTCAGAAAAGAGCATACATTAAACATTCTATTTATAATTATAAATGCACGTAAGCAAAGCTTATATGTGCTGAAAATGACTCAACTAAAAATAAAAAAGTTTTAAACAAATTATTCATAATATAATAAAATAAATAAAAAAGGGTTTCTACATTCATAAATTCATTAGAACATTTATCACGTCATTATGTATATATCCACAAAGTGCGTATGTAATTGTATATTTTAATTATGTGTGTGTGTTCGTGTGTGCGAGTATAGGTGTGTGTGTGTGTGTGTGTGTGTGTGTGTGTGTGTGTGTGTGTGTGTGTGTGTGTGTGTGTGTGTGTTGTGCTTGTGTACTAGCTTGAAGATAAATTCAAAACTCAGAATTTTCAGAAACATGCTATCAAAACATTTACAATAAATTTATGTAGTTGTAATCAGTTCCATTTTGTTTTATATAATTAGAAGTCTCTCTGTAAAATTTCTTTGAAAACCTTATATCTCTAATACTTGGAGGTATTTGGTTATATATTTTAGGACCCAGGAACAATAGAGATCTTTTAATTAGAGAAGAAGATGGTTTTATGTTCATTAATCTTCTGTTTACTTGAGCTCGAGTCTCATACCTATGATTTAGTAAACGGTTTCTACTTTTATGAATGAAGTTAGTAACTGCATGGTAATATAAATATCTTGTGTTCAAAATGTTGGTCTCATTGTACAGGTTTTCAGTTGAATATAGTTTTTTTTTCTTGTACAGAATTTTTAAAAGTAATTTTTGACATATCTCTAAAGGATGAATAGCAGTTTCATATGCACCGCCCCAAATTATTATACAATATTTTATCATAGATTCCACAAGAGCTTCATATACTAATTTTTTGTTGTTATTGTCGAGGACGTTTTTTAGTTGATTTAATTTATAAATCAATTTTCTCATTCTTACTATCAAGTTATTAATATGGTTTTGCCACTTTAAATGTTGGTCCAATTCCACCCCAAGGTAACGTATACTGTCTGTTCTGTTTACTGTAGTCTTACAATTACAATTCCCTGTTGCAAAGCATGCATCTTGATTATGTATGATTATTTTATCATTATTAGGGATATCGATAATTGTGGGAGAAAACGTTATAAAGTTGGTTTTCGTATTATTCAATGAAAGATCATTAGTGTCTAGCCAACTTTTGAGGATACTCAATTCCGTACTGGCCTTATGAAAGGCATCGCACCATGTTTCCGAACTCAGCAAAAGCACCGTGTCACCAGCGTAGTAAATAATTCTGGCGTATTTACTTATATTGCATAGATCGTTTATGTAAATATTGAATAGGGTTGGTGCTAAGACCGTACCTTGGGGAATGCCTCGGTTTACTTGAAGTGGATCACTAAGAGTCTCGTTCACTAGTGTGCGCTGACATCTGTTTGATAGATAATCTTTGAAAAGCTCTAAGATATCGCCTCTTATTCCTATATTTTCGAGCTTTTCGAGTAGTTTTTTGTGAGACACAGTATCGAATGCCTTTGCTAAATCCAAAAATATAGCTAAACACTTTTTCTTCTCATTCATACCTGAGATTACTGTGTTAACTACTTCTGACACAGCTAGTTCAGTACTTATTCCCTCCTGAAAACCAAACTGATTTGTGGATAATAGTTTATATTTAGTAAGGTATGATTTTAACCTATTATTTAAACATTTTTCAAAAATTTTTGCCATGCTATTAATTAAGGATATTGGACGATAGTTATGTTTGATAGTTTTGTCACCTCCTTTATGTAAGGGTATTACTGTTGAACTCTTGAAATCGTTAGGTACACTAGAGGTAGTGAATATCAAATTTATAATATGTGCAATCGGTGCACTTAAATATTTTTGTGTTACTTTTATTATATTTTGTGGTATTTTATCTGGACCTGTTGAACATTTATTTTTTAAGGAAGATATAATTTGAATGACTTCATTTTCATTCACTGGTGTTAGGTAAAAGTTTTTATTTGTAATCTTGCACGGCTTTAGTTTTATTTCAGATTTTTTAATATTTCTAGCTAATTCATTACCAATTTCTGTGAAATGTTCATTAAATTTGTTTGATATTTGCTTGTCGTTAGTTACTTGAGCGTGGTTTTCGTCTTCTATATTTATGTGAGTTCTCGTGTTGTAGCAATTATTATTAGTTGCTTCGTTGATTACATCCCATAATTTTTTCGTGTCCTTGCCGCAAGCATGTATTTTATTTTCAAAATATTTGTTTTTTGTGAGTTTGATGAGCGTATTTAGATAGTTTCGGTAGAGTTTATACTTATTTTCCAACTCTGTGGTGTGTGCTAAAGTCAGAAGTTTTCTCATTGCATCTCTTTTTTTAATTGCGTTCATAAGTCCAGTTGTTATCCATGGTTTAATAAATTTTTTGTTATGTTTTGCTCTTTTTACTTCAGAGTGTTTTTCGATATACACTGAGAATTTACGAATGAATGTCTCGTGTGCCCTTATTGAGTTATTTTCATTCATGACTTCAATCCAATTTTCCAGTTTAATATCATTAATTAGAGCTTCTGTATTAAATATTTTCCGGTTGTTTGAAGTCAGATTTTTATTTTTATTAACCTCTCCGAGTATATTAATGTTTAGAAAGATGGGGTAATGATCAGTTATGTTCGATTCTAAAATAATTGGTTTTAATAATAAATGTATGGATTGTTAGTTAGTATCGTATTAAAAATAATTTGATGAGAAATATCTCTGTCAGGTTCCTCATAAATTATTTTTTCCAAAGAAACCTTGGTAACAATATACCTAGTTATTTTATTCCAAGTTAGCTCTAAAGAAGCCAAAGTCAAGTTAGTAAACTTGAGTAGGTAGGTACTTACCTAATTATATTTGCTGGTTTGATAATTCCTCAAACATTTTTTTATAAGAAAAAACGAAATTAATAGAGGAACAAGTCTGATTACTTTTCTTATATGATAGCCAAAAGATTATAAAAAAGTGGTGTGCTGGTTTTAATTCATTTACAAGAGTATAAATCGTAAACAATTTCCTTCAAACATATTGAAGACAAAATTGTTTTTTTCATGATCAGGTAAATGACGAGTACATAAAAAATTCATTCAGAATAGTGTTCATAGTATCACAGAACTATAAATACATTGGATTTAGATTACCAACACACCTACTTATATCATATAAGCAAACAGAGAGCCTGTGGATTGTTTTTCTACCTATCTAATAGTCAATTCCTTTGAAGGGTTTGAGACAACTACAGAAAACTCGAGTAGTCTCCATGTCAAATGTATAATGTATTGAGAAAACAGTTGCAATGGGGAAATGTACTTCTAACCTTAGTCATACCTGACTTTCCATAGCATGTGATGAAAGATCAAGTTATTATCAATTTCCTGACTTCTTGTAATTCATAGTATCACAATATAAATAACTCTGGGTATCCTTCAGAGTAGAACAAAAATCATACAAGTCACCTTCTCATTGAAAGTTTCAAGTCAGTAGTGCAACTTAATATTATTCATGTGCTTACGAGTCAGTTAAACTGATAGCTTTCGATCTATTTAAATTCTTCCAGCTTTATTTGAAAATTAAATTCAAATGCAAGTAGGTCTAAGCTAAAGTTGATACATTGTAAAAGGTATTTACCTTGAAATGTAATATCATCATGTGTGGGACCAATTCCACCTGTCGTTACTACATAGTCATACAAGCTCGAGAATGAACTCACTTCATTCCCTACTTCTTCAATTGTATCTCCTACAACTAATATCTATTACCATTATATTATAACTTTGATCACTTTTTCATAAAGCTCATTAAATATCGTACCTTCTTTAACTTAATTCCCCTGTTAAACAGAATTTTACTAATATAGTTTGAGTTGGTATCCAATACATCTCCTTTCAATAGTTCATCTCCTATAGCTGAAATAAAGATACAAGCATCATATCCCCGATTTGCTTCTCATTATTGAAACATATACAAAGACAATTCCCTTATTGTTTTAAAATGTTCTCACTTGTCACTTACATATTATCCCCGCTGTTTGCAGTTTACTTTCCGAAGAAGTAGAATATAATTTTGACATGGAAATCGGGCTTGATAAAATTCGTGTCATACAGAGATGTGACATATTTCCTAATTTTTTATTTGATTTTCTACCCGGACCCCGACGACCATCACACACAGAACTACTAATCAACTATACCATCACACGATACGGTTTCGTTTAGAATCACAAATTACTCTTTTAAAAGAGTAATTTGTGGTTAGAATAATAATAGTAAGAGCAAGATAAGCTAGTTGCGAGAGAAAGAAGTGAAGCAAAAAGTAAAAGCACTATGCAGGACCAACTAAGAGAAAAAAACAAAGTAACAAAGACGAAAAATGTAATATTATTTGAGCAGTCAGCAGGGTGAAGTTGGCTGCCATCTGTCAGATCAGAAGTGCCAGAGCCTAAGCATAGAGATCATATAGTGTATACGACCGTGGTGTGTACCATAGAAATAGGAAGACTAGAAGTGGCATAGCCTGATAATTTTGCGTGGAAGACATACTCTTGTCTAATGAAAAGGATAGAGAATGTTTACAAACAATAGGCAGTGGCGTATCAGTTTTAGATGAATTAATTGATTTGAATATTCACAAAATTTTCAGACTAGAATGTAATAACAAAAACATGTATTTTAAAATTAAACAGAATTATTAATAAGTATAATAATTAACGCAGCTAATAACCAAAACTGTTGATGTCGAGAATAAATAAATTTAAAAGAATACGTATTGCACGTTCCATTGTCTGAAAATATTAATTAATAAAAATTCAATTGGGATCAAATAAATCAAAATTATATTTTTCAAAAACTGTTTATTAAGTTAAAAAATATTTTTACAATTTGGCAACTTATTGAACAGTTTATTAAGTTAAAAAATATTTTTACAATTTGGCAACTTATTGAACAGTTCCTATTCTCCAGCCACAACTTTTAAGATATTAATCTTAGGTGTCTAGAAAATAGCATACCAGCATGAGTTGTTTCTCAATTAATAGAAATAAGGGAATATTTCAATCAGGGTTGGGAATTATACGGTATAAATAGTTTCACACTTTACAGGTATTATACAGACATACAAAACATACGATGCAGTATGATACCCACGGAAATAAATATCCTTATTGAACAGTATCATGCAATATTATACGGTATTAAACACATGATTACGCACACTTGCTGCATAATCTCCTATTATAAATATATTATATCCTCCACCTTCATAAACAAAGCATTGCATGGATCAGTATAAAATTTCCTGTAGGGTCTGTAGACCAAGTGAATGATTCCCTATTATAAAATATGAATGCTACTGGCTTAGAAGACTCGTTTGTCTCTTCAACTAGAACGCATTGAATTTAGTGAAGATTATGGACCAAAAATATAGGTCAATGCTTAATCAAATGAATACTTGCAATATGCATAGTCATTTAATCAAGTCCATTTGTATTAGTCTATTAGTTTGGTATAAATGAGAATAACTATATTTTTGTGTTCAAATGTTGAAGAGTATATTGGTAATTTCTCTATCAATAAATAATAAATTCTTATTTTTATCAATGTAATAAATACATATCTTTATAGAGTTCTTAGCTTATATTTGAAATAGCAAATACTGGCAAATGATCAAAAACTTCTGATTTTTGAAAATCTTTTTTATTCTACTTTAAAACACATAATACGTTAGTTTTATACTGCAACATACTACACCATTTTATAAGTTACTTATAATACATATTATACAAAACGTATTCTACGTTCCTAACCCTGATTTCGATATTACTGTAAACAGATAGAACATTGGAACATTGAACAAAAGTAACACAAGCTTAGAGATAATATTAAAAAAGGTACAGAAAATAGGCAAGATCACTATCGTGTGAATTCAGTTTAATTGCACACAACTGGAATATAGCAATAAAATATGAATGCATGGTTTTTCGAACAATACATGCTGTAATATTTAAATCGTATTTTTAGTCTCATTGCATATACTACCATATTATTGATTTCTAGATAGCAATGATTCAGTAAGTGTAGAAGAGTTATCTTCATTATTTTGTGTTTTAGTCTGGAGCCTATAAACAAAGAATGTAATATTTTAAACTATTTTGGTAAAGTTTCACTTACTTTGTTCGTGAACTTGGATTTTGTGTTTCTAAAAACGATGATTCTATTAAACTCTGATTGTCAGAAGATGCTGTCAAAGTAGAACTTTCATTAAACGAAGCAGTTACTGTTGATGAATTATGACCCGAGGACCTGCGCTCAATTAATAGACAGTCAGTAGCAGTAACATTAATTAAAGAAATATATTTACCCAATCACATTTTCTTCTGGTGATTCTATTAAATGGGGGATAGCAGTTTTTAAAATGTGTTAAATCCATGATTTGTTTATTTGAATATCTTCTGGTAAAGAAAGTTTAGAGCTGACTATCACAACATGCTGAAGAACAAGTTGAAGATATCTAGACCACCGGTCAATTCGAAGTCTTTTGGTATCCTAAAATAAGTAAGATATAATATACAATTACATTAAGCTATAGTTTTTTATGTCTAGAACCTATATGCAAACAAATTGTCATATTATATGATGCATGACATTTTCATAAAATATATGTAATACGTAATCTCATAAATATTTGTTGTTTACTGTTTAAAACATGAAAGCCTTGTCTTTGATGGAAGATACGCATATGAAATGACAGTTCCGAATCGTTTTCGTAAGTTGTAGAATAAACACAGCACTTTTTCGTCATTGTTATAGTTCAATCATACACAAAACAACAAGGAAACTTCTTTCAAAACAATATCACACACTTCCACAATCTTAAAAACACTGGAAAGGTCGAAAGACAATGAATGAACGGTCCATAGATTAGATATTATATATAGGAGATAGATAGGCAACTCACTGCATAAAACTTTGTTGCTGATCGTAGCGCCACGGTGAGTGGTGTAAGAAATATATTGGATTTGCGGGTAATTTGAAATACTTACGGATTTGGTGTTTCCTATGTAAATTGACTTTTAAAATATGAAGAATAGTGAATTAAAATTTGTTTCGAGTTATTCTTCATATTTTTAAAACTTGTCCATTTAAAGTCCGTTATTTTTATCTTGAAATAAATTTATATCACTTAATATCTCATCAATTCTTAGATATTGATGAACTAAAGTGACAACATATAAAAATCTGTAAAATGTGTGAAATAAGTAAATCACATATAAAGATAGAAAACGACTTAGAAAGACCTGAAAGTGTCATTATTCGTAAGGAATTCTGAAGAAAGATTATTCAGCCGACTTATACTCCATAGGAACAAGCAAAAGATAGTCGAATTAAACACATTTATGGATTAGTTTATTTTTATATTTTAGACAGGTATAAAATAATCTATAATAGCTTTCATCTCAACATTCAACTATTTTAAATTGTTTGAATTCGAACATATTCAAGTTCTTGACTAGCCTAATAAAGTTTCATATATACAGTTGTGAAATTTTCAATGATGAATAAATTTCATTTTATGAAATGGACAACTGGGAAAGTGAATTGTACATAAATATCATTTATTACATATTGATATTATATATTCTCACACTAACACATTTTACATTTTCATTTTTCCCTTCATTTTATATATACAATAGTTTTTTGTATACATTTCAAATTCAAGAACTAATAATATCATAAAGTAATAATATCTCATGTTACACCTAAATGTTACAATCAAGTAACTTTTGTATATGTAAGTAAATGAACAAATATTGTTATTGAAAATAAATTAAAAATAAAATTAAAATTACATTTGTATTAAGTTTCTAATAGTAATATATCTGTAATACATTTAAAATCAAATTAAATTAAAATGATTAACAAAAATAGTTTTTCTCTTCATTCTTTCATCCTACCTTCAGTCAGTAAAAAATGAGGAGACCTTTAGGGGAAACTTTTTGCATTTTCAATTGTGAAGTTATAAAATGATAAGATGTATCATTCACTTGTGCCCTTAAAAATTCAGGAGACTCTGAGTATGCCATTGCGAATTTCAGTCTTTTTTTTACTGATGATAATTCCACATCGAGGCGTTTTGCAGTCTTCTTGAAACCAAAAGCAATCTTATGTAGTTTCCTTGCTTTAGGTGATAACTCTGCTACAAATCTAGTTTCAATGGTTTTCATCAAGTTAACTCGACATCGTAAATCTGTAAAGATAGAAGGTATTAGAAACTACAAACCAATTAAGCTTGATTTTGCAAGTAAGGCAA
This sequence comes from Endomychus coccineus, assembly GCA_958510875.1. Lineage (NCBI taxonomy): Eukaryota > Metazoa > Arthropoda > Insecta > Coleoptera > Endomychidae > Endomychus > Endomychus coccineus. The sequence goes on from OY294069.1 coordinate 112,560,941, forward strand.
AAACAGATTCGAATGGATCAATATTCCTTACCTCTTCTACTCTTAGGAGTATGAATGGATGCCGGTACCTCACAAACAGGTGCGATGGGCGATGTGGCTTTTGGTGCATCAAAAAAATCCCCACTTCCATATTTGTAGGTATCTGGAACCAAGAATCAGTTTTATTATGGTTTTAATTGAATTCCTGTTTTAGAATAATTTTTGGATTAATTTAAATATAATTATTGAATTAAATTTCTGTTTGTAATCATTTATTATATAATTTAAGTAATATTCACATACAAGATTTCTCCGAGATCTTCGTGAAGAATCTTATAATTTATTTGCTCCTGAAGAACTGTAATATAAATACAACAATTGACTATTGTGAACACAATGTATTATCAAAGCAAATAAATTTATTTATTATTATTATTATTATTATTATTATTATTATGTGTTAATCATGAAGTTATAGAAGTATTTGGTAATAGCGGAACATTATTAAAATTTTATTTTAATCTTTGGAATTGCAAATCTTACCCTTAACTGATGATGGTCCAGGTAAATTGTAATCATCAGCAGTCATTTCCTGCAAACATGTATTAGATGTAGCTAGAACTTCTCCTATAAAAAGTAATACTTCATTTAAAAGTTAGTTATTCAGGTTCAAATTACAATTCCTTTATTCAAATGGAATGAATTTGTGACATCATATTTCACTTAACCTACCATGGACAGGGGGCATATTCTGAGAAGGTATGCTTCCATATTTAAGATTAGAATCTTTACGTCCTCGACCATCAATAATCTTAGTGGATGCTTCAAAATGTACATCACACACCCTATAGGACTTGCGAATATCCTCCAGAGACTTTTGTTCCAATTTAACATTTTGAATCTTTTCAACCCATATAGAGCATAGCTTTGATTTTAACTGAATTAATAAATAAATATAACTAGTTTCTAACTTGACACACCTGATCTTCCTTTGGAAAGCGATGCATTTTGGAGTCTTTAGAACTGTGCGAAATTTGTGCGATATGGACGCTTGTGCTATAATTAGTTTTAATCAACCCTTTTTGACATAATAAGTCTTCTGATGATGATGGTCGTGAGACCGACACGTACGTAAAGACGAAAATTTAAAACAGAGTGTTAATGGGACCTATTTCACGAGAATTTTTATATATAACACCAAGAACGTAATATAACCTAGCACAGCACTGCGTCACGTCAACTAACTAACAAAACAATAATGGCTACCGGGACCGGGTTTTCCGTTTCCTTCTCTCTCTTTTGCTTATAGTTCTTTGTCATCCAACCGGTGTAAGATAGTAGGAGAAAGTAACGAACTTTATCATAAGAGTTACCTACCCGTTGAACGGTCAACATCAAGTTGTAAATGTTCAAGTTCCAATGTGTCAGACAGAGACAGATGCTGATCCATAGATAACTCTACTACGGTGGTAGAGTTATCTATGTGCTGATCGCTGATTGATTACGATCATCATATAAACAGTAAACAGTTCTATCTTGCCCACGATTTTTGCAATTCCATGCCGCTTCTATCGTCTTTCCTATTTCTATGGTATATACTATATGATCTCTATGAGCTCAAGAGCACAGAACAAATATTACCTTAGTTGGCTGCTAAAACCGAACATGGCCAATCCATCAGTGGTGTTGTGAAATAAATTCACAAATTATATATAAAACAATCGAACACTGTAAAACGCCGAACAATCTAAAAACAGCAAGCGTGGTCCGACATATAATGTAAAGTGGCGCGAAATTCACAGCGTGTCTAACGGTTTTCGTTTCGAACTCGAAACATAGAAACTTTCTACAAACAGATACATAGTAGAATGAGTACTATAATCACTGAAATATATCTATACAACTGGAACGACGGCTCAATGTAAACAAAACGAGCCAAGTTGTTAGAATGGACACGCTGTAAATCGTGGTTTCCCGTCCTTGTTGCACCCATTGCTTTTAATAGAAATAATGTGCTTTCGCGATGAAAAATTGAAACTTTTAATTTGCAAAATTATACCTAATCGCTGTTTTTAGGTTTTAAGATAGAGAAATGATAAATAATTATTTATGTAATTGTGTCCAAGAAATTCCAGAATAATTTTTAAGTAATGAGTAAAATTTCTTTATGCAAGATTCTTACCTACTTTTTCTTGAAATGTGAATAAGATGTGTTTTTAATTTCGTTTGATATTACTATTATTGAGGGAAGAACTAGGAATAAAAATAAAACTCAACGTTTAATGATAAAAGGTTTTTATTTTTTTACGAATATCAAAACAAAAGAAAAAAATTATACATGCCAAATTCTACAACAAAAAAAAAGTTTTTGATTGCCTCGCCTCAAATTACATCTGAAAACGAATATAACCAAAAAATTAGATATTATAGAATAAAATTTTAGTAAGTTTTTGCCGAAGACCTCCTCTATTACCTAAAATTCGTTGTGCATTTTTTTGCATCTATATAAATTCGCAAATTTGCATATTTATCTGCTATACATTTAATAATCTGAATTTCATGTAGACCATTACAAGTATCTGTAACAGGATGTGGCTCGAAAAGGTTTCTTGAACATAAAGGTATGAACTGAGAAGATACAGCAGATACCAGCTTAGATTTGAACTTCTTTTGCCCAGATTGACCAGTTATAATAAGCGTTTTGTATATTTTCTGTGAAAATTCAAAAATTTTGAATACTGCAGTTAAACTCACCACAAGCTTTCCTCTTGAAATAAGAATCGTAAATGCAGAAACTACATTCACATTAATAGCATAATTGTGATCGTTATTTGTTTTTTTGTCAAACAATATTGTGACAATATTCACAATTAGATTTGAATAAAAAAGATTTAACAATGAAACCGCTAATATAAAATAAAATATTTTTTTTTAGCGAGGATAAAGAAACTCGATCGATATTGGCAACCAAACCTATCAACTCTGGATCTTCGACGCCATTGCTTTGTAAATGTAAAGTATTCTCAAATTGAAAATCGAATATTGTTGAAAATTCTTGCTCAAAATCTACGCAGTTGGCATTAATTGAGGGAGTTACATATTTTGTGAACAATAGCTTCCTAAGAGTCCATTTAAACTGCAAGCAATTGGAGTTATTATTCCATCCCGTTCTTGATCTGATACAACAAAAATACAGTTTGAGATGGCCCTGAGAAGTCTTATATGTTAGTAAATAGTTCAAACTCTTATTTCCCATATTCAAAAGATCATTAGTTAATTTTTCAAAGCTATAAGTATTAATGAGGAAACCTAAAGCAAATGTTTTCTGACATGTTGAAGACCGATATACTTATCGCCAATTTTAATTTTTTTGATATAGTCTCTAATGTTTGAAAAAATTCTTTCCAAACGTTTTTAGTTTTTAATGACAATGGAGATTTGAATCTATTTCCATATATACACCTTGAATTCATCATATCAAAAAGTCTGTCAAAAAACCTAATGAATTCAGTAGTTGTTTGACTAATTTTAAAATCAGAATGACCACTTTGTCTCAAATAGTCCATTAGCATCTGCAACACTAGAACTAATTTTTTGTACTGCAAGTTACTTTTATTTTTTTGCCTGAATAATTTATGTGCTGGTTGCTTAAAGAATTAGCAAATTTAAAGTCTTCTTTTTCTTGTATCTCGTGTAATTTTTTAATAAAATTAAAAGATATGGGACCTAAATGAGAATTTAAGTCAGTCTCAGCCAGTGCATTCCTGCATAGTTTGAGCATGTGACATGGATCCAATATGCAATAAATCTTATTGGTATTTTGGGGATTTTTAATATGTGCAACTATTTCTTCAGATGATATTCTGAACTCTAACAAATGTAATGTTTTCATATTTGTTGCGCATCCATCACATGTCACTGATCGTACACAAATGCCAACCTCACCTGATTTTTCAATGGCAACCTTAACCATTTGTGATTCCAAATTTGCTGAAATTTTATTGACCAGAAAGTATGCAATGGGCAATAAATTTTTTGGAGTATGATACTATTTAAAAAATAAGCGCCTCAGTTGCCAATTCTTCTACATTAGAGGCAGCTATACCACCATAATCAACATATCCGCAATGCTTGTCATTTATCTTATCATAAACTATTTGAGACCTAATAGCCATCGAGTCAAAAATTAATGCCACATCCTGCATATGTATATTTTCCTGAGCATTACATTTTAGGTAATCAAACACCTCTGTCAGAAAGCCAACCTCACAATTTCGTGAAGATAGCCAGTTTCTGATTCGGGAGGGGTGAGGTAACTTAATTTGCTTTCGAACAAAGTTATACGCTTTCGGACTATAAAAATATGAAGTCAATGCAAATCTTTTAATTTCTCTGGAGTATCTTCTTTGTGAAGGAGTTACTTTTGAATTGTTTATTTCACTTTGTGCTAAATGTAGCACTAAAATTTTCAAAATTATTTTGATGCACAGTTTCCAAATGGCTATTCATCTTATTTTCTTTTTTTAGAACTTTTACTAAGTTTTTCATTGTAATTATCTTCATGTTTCTTCTTCTTAGACGTTGCTGAAGAATTTTGATTTTCCTATCTTAATTGAAGTTTCTGGATATTTTAACTTTTCTTGGAGATTTTTTGATATTGGCATGCTGGAGGCATTGGTTGATGCCATTTCTTCTAGCTAAAAATTACAATAACATAATATAATATGTATATTACTGTATAACTAAGATACATTTTAAGATGTACATGAATAAATAAATAAATTATAATTCTAAATTTATTTGTATAATCAGTTCAAGTTGAAGATTACGTCAGCATGACATCTTACACCAAGCGTATACCGAGAGGTCTACATTTTTGTTAGGCAGTCTCTGGCATTCTGTTAAAATTCGCATAGCATTCATAGGCACTCGTGGCAGAGCGCAACATCCCTCGGTGTATACTTAAGGAATTTGCTGGTGGCATAATTTTGACGTAACATTGAACCAGCATACTGATCAATGATTAGGAATCTTGTTTGGATAAAAAACACTACATGCAATATTAAAAGCAATCATTAGGTATTTGGAATTCTATTATCAAATTTACCTCCACCCGAGCCTCCACCACAGCCTCATGAGCTCGCTTTAGTTTTCTACGTTTAAAGTTATGTTCTTGATAATATCATGAAAAATAACCTTTTCTTGGTTAGTGTTGATTCTGAATAATCTTCTTTTTTGAAATGTTGACTACATATCAGGGTATGAGGTGTAGGGATGAAATTTTCCAATCGCGTAGCTTTTACCCATTGCTCTAAAAGGACTGATTTCTTCAAGGGGAATCTAAAAAACGTAGTTATTTTTAGAAATACACTACCAAAAGTACCAAATTATGCTCAAGATTAAATCAAACACCAAAAAAGTACTTTCACTTTCAGTGTTATGATCACTACGTACGCTCCACACTCTCATCATCATAATCAGGCACGTAGCCAGGAAGGGAGCGCGTGGGGCCAGAGCTAAATTTGAATTAACCTTGCGCTCGAAAAACTATGGCCATTTTTTGGACCCGAAAATGGCCATTTTCCAATTTTTTGCGTTTTGAGACAAACTGTGAGTTTTATAAAAAAATGTTTCGAACAAAAGTTGTTGGAAAAACTAATGCGCAACTTTTGGATTTAGTCTCAAGTCGATTAGAGGTTATGGGCCTAAGATAGAGCTCATTTAATGTGTTTTTTGGCAGATTGAAAAATTGAGTACATGTCAAAGAGTTTTCAATTTTTCATATTCTGTTTTGGTGAAAAGATTTTTGGTATTTCGACTTATCTCATTTTTTGAAGTCACAATCGGCCATTTTGAAAAATCCGTATTTTGCGAATTTCAGACGGAATACTAATGTTATCAATCGAAGACTAAAATTATTCGAAACATTTCATCATTCTGCATATAATATGCAAAATTCAAGCATTTTGCTCTGGAAACATAACCTTAGCGCCATTTTGAAAATTTTGGACCAACGAAAAATCCAAACTTTTTGAGGTTAGACATTTTTTACGGAACCCAAATTCTAGGTTCTATTAGAGGTTTTGATAGCGATTATTTTAAGTCTAAGCAGATTGATTTGGGTCGAACAGAAATGAAGCTATCCTAATAAATGTGTTTGGGCCTCTAAAGGGCCCAATTTTGGGCCTATAGGCAAAAACCTTGAATCAAATTACAGAGAAATACTTTGGCTATTTGAGTTTGGAACAGCGTAAAGAGACTCGTTCACAATTCTAAGTTATAACGGTACAATAGATTTTGCGCGCGAAATAATGGTTTTTTTAATATTCTAAAATGCACCTGAAGGCATAATCGTTTTTTATGAATGTGTGAGTGTATCTAGACGTGTGAACGTGTATATGTGACCGTGACATGCTGTTTTTATAGGGTGTTACATGACAAATTTCAACATTTAAAAATAATTTTGTTTTTTTTCATATTCATATTTTTTTTGTTTTTTACATTTTACGTTTATTCAAAAATTATCTATATGTCTGATTATTCACAAATACCCTAAGTTTTTGTTATCACTGCCAGCGTATATTGCTAATGATGTAATATGATTATTATTGATATACGGATCGTCGTGATATACGCTTCATCATATGAGGTTGATAAAATTTGATTGTCGCCATTGTCGTTGATCATCGGTATCGTCATCATCATCATCGTCGTGTTCATTTTCAACCACTTATCAAAATCATAATTATCGAATATACTGATTTCTGGCTCGGGGCAATTAGAACAGCCTTTACCTTCACAATGCATCAATGAAACCATTGATCTAACGAAACGAGGTTGGAGAAATGGTTCGAATGGAATTACTCCTATACAAACAGAAAAGAATGCACGTCCCGATGATCAAAATAATCTCTTGTGGTTGTAAAAAAAATTGTACTGGTAAATGTTCGTGCAAAAAATTAGTATTACCTTGTAGCTCATTATGTAAGCATTGTGAAGGTAAAGGCTGTTCTAATTGACCCGAGTCAGAAATCAGTATATTAGATGATGATGATTTTGATAAGTGTATTGATGAAAATGAACACGATGATGAAGATGATGACGATACCGATGATGTTATCAATGACACTTGCAACGATCAAATACTATCAAACTCAGATGATGAAGTGGATCACGATGATCCGTATATCAATAATGATCATATCACATCTTTAACAATATATGATGACAGTGAAACGAAGATAACATCATCGATACGTCGTGCACTTCCGACGACTGTACGACTGATAGCGAAATTACAGAAATTCGTGGTGAAAAAAGATTGAGAAAAAAGTAAATGTGGTTATTGTATAAAATAATGGGTATTAGACGTATCTATAATGTGAATCTGTACACTTGCATTTATTGCCATTTTATTTTTCCCGATAAGCAATATTATGTATGCTATGATAGTTATTAGATTAAATTATATTATAATATTATATTATGTTATGAATAATGGAAAAAATATAAAACGTAGGTTATTTGTAAATAATCAGACAAATAGATAATTTTTCAATAAATAGAAATGTAAAAAAAAATTGTGAACGAATTCCCGTACGCTGTTTCAAACTCAAATAGCCGAACTATTTCTCTGTAATTTGATTCGAGGTTTTTGTCTATAGGCCCAGAATTGGGCCCTTTAGAGGCCCAAACACATTTGTCAGGATAGCTTCATTTCTATTCGACCCAAATCAATCTGCTTAGACTTAAAATACTCGCTATCAAATCCTCTAATAGAACCTAGAATTTGAGTTCCGTAAAAAATTTCTAACCTCAAAAAGTTTGGATTTTTCGTTGGTCCAAAATTTTCAAAATGGCGATTAAGTTATGTTTCCAGAGCAAAATGCTTGAATTTTGAATATTATATGCAGAATGATGAATTCTTTCGACTAATTTTAGTTTTAGATTGATAACATTAGTATTCCGTCTGAAATTCGCGAAATACGGATTTTTCAAAATGGCCGATTGTGACTTCAAAAAATGAGATAAGTCAAAATACCAAAAATCGAATAAAAGAAGAATAAAAATACCATCTTTTCACCAAAACAGGATAGAAAATTCTTTGACATATACTCAATTTTTCAATGTGCCAAAAAACACACTAAATGGGCCCCTATCATAGGTCCACGACCTCAAATCGATTTAGGACTAGAGCCGAAAGTTGCGTATTAGTTTTTCCAACAACTTTTGCTCGAAACATTTTTTCATAAAATCGATTGTTTTGTTTAAAAACTCAAAATATCGAAAAATGGCCATTTTCGGGTTCAAAAAATGGCCATCGTTTTTCGAGCACACGGTTAATCCAAATTTAATCTATACCATCGTGTTGAGCGTGTCAAAATACATAAGAATACACTAAAATTGGACCTCGCGCAAATTCGGACATAAAAATTCCTTAAATGACTGGACTATAATGCGGATATCTACGGATGATTGAATATCAGTAATAAATGACTTGACACTTTCGAAAATATTGCCGGCATCAATTATTGTTGATCTAATATTGAATTATTTAAAAAAATTGGTTCGAAATTGTTTGAAAATAACTTCACTCATAAGTAAATCATGAACTATGCCGCAGTTATAGCAGTAAAGTAAAGACGGCGCCACTTTCTGGAGAGTTTCCAAGTAAAGCGTATATCTTTAAATTCGTGTATTATTCATTAAACAATAAATTCTGCAAAAAAAAAAAAAAAAAAAGTTTACTACTTTTTTCAATCTTATTAAAATTCTGAATAAATTTTTCGGATTTCGGCGTTCACGTGTTGAAAAAAATCATCCGCAGTACCTACATTATCAAAATAAGTAGGATGTTCTGCAGATGCTCGTTCGCCAGGGGCAGTACAGTTTACCTCATCTCAAGAATATATACTTTTTCCGGAATATTTGTCCTTGGGCACCCCCGAAGCAAATTTCTGGCTACGTGATTGAGTATAATTTAAAAAAAATGACTTACCTGTGATATTGGATACCTTGATTTGACCTCCACACATTAGTGCAGTTATAAGCACAACAACTTTTCACCATTTTCTTTCGAAAATGTTTTCGAAAACAGGTTTAAATTAAAATCGATTGACAGTGGACGTAAAACGCTCATAACACAAACGTGATAGACATGGGAATCAATACACGATTTGCAGCCGTACTACTCTAATACGAAGGCTTGTTTTAAAGACGCTGATTGCGCTTGAGCGATCGTTCCAGTTGTTTACGTATAATTCAGTGTTCGTATTAGTTCTTCTGTGGTTTAGTTCTTCTAGCTAACGCTGAGGTAAAAATACGGGCAGTCACCGAGCACTGCTGACAGAAGTGAATTTATTTTGGGAATTTCCTCCAAATTCGTATGATTTCACTAGTATCATCTCTTTCTACATGACACAATTTTCCGACAGTGCCATTGGACACTCCATCCCCAACATCTATGTTATTAGTTATCATTTATGGTCGGTTAAGAACTAAAATTAACTCGTATGGTAATCCACCAGTGGCGGCTCGTGAACTTTTTGAGAGAGGAGGCTGGACATAAAACGTTTTTGTAAAAATATACTCTATTCAGCCAATTAATTTAACCTTCAGTGACAAAATTGATTGTTACCCAGCAAGAACCAACGTGGAGGTATAGAGTTTCTCTTGCCCACAAATTTTTTTTTCGTTCGTTTTTTGTTTTTTATTTTTTTTTGGATTTTTAATTTTTTTTCTTTTTTTTTGGAATTTTTCATACTTTGTTTTTTGTTATTAATTTTATCAACTTTTCTATATATTAACGAAATTCTACGGACTTTAATTTACGAAAAATGATCAATAATATTATCATAAAATGTATCATCATGTTTTAAGTGTTTTACTAAATCTTTTTCAATAGATATTAAACTAACATTGTATGAACGATTTTGGCCCATTGTATTTCGCATGTACGTTTTAATTCGTTTGAGAGTAGAAAATGATCTCTCCACCGATGACGACTTGACAGGAATGGTGACTGTCAAACAAAGTAGTTTATAAAACTGAGGTAAGACTTGTTGCAAATCATTATCTATCATATATTTTATTATATCGGCGTGACTGTCGTACTGGCCTAAAATATCTTTATCCCAGTATACAACGCATAATTCATTGTGCAGCGCTATTTTATCAAAAAAATTATATTTTAGAACTAAGTTATCTGAAAGTGTATTGAGAAACTCTTTTGAAAAAAATTCGAAAAATCTTCTATATTAAAATGAAATTCTGTATAACGGAAACTTGGATTTTATCAATGAGATGTGTTAAACGATCTCTTGAATGAATTATATTAGTGAATTTATGTTGTAAAATTCGAAAAATTAGATCAGTTTGTTCAAATATTAATTTAAAAGTATCAAGAAATAACAGAAATTCTTCATTTTCTAAATAAGATTTTAAACCAACAGCAGCATTCAATGAAACCTGATCTGTTGAAAAGTCATCACTGTTTAATATAAAATCAAATATTTCAATTAATTTGTCTTTATTTTTATGGATGGTAAACTAAACATTGCATGTGATGTAAAATTCCATCGAGTTCGAGCATTACAGGGAATTCTGTTTCCTACTATGTTATTTAAAACTTACGTTTGTTTGAAGACCGTTTAAATGTCCCGCCATTACAGATGCCGTCGTAAGTCTGATTTATTCGCAAAGTCGAATCGTTGAAATGTTTCCATTGAAAAATTGAATAAATCTTCCCGAACTAACATCGTAGAACCCTAAAAATCTTTCCACTAGTTGTCCATTTTTACAATTAATAATTTACCGAACAGACGAATTCTAATCTAACCTTATTTCGCGTGGTGTCACTCAACCATTATACCCGCATAAAACAAAACAAATGCCTGCAAATACTGACGCGTTAGTCATAAAATCGCGAAGCTTACTGTCGTATTCACAAAACAATTCTAACAATTACCTTTATTAAATGAATTTTCAGTTTCATCATGCCCTCTAAAAGCCAAATCTTGAAATGATAAATACAATAAGAAATCAATGATTTTTTTTAAAACTTCGCGGTTTTCTTTAACTGTATTATTATGATTTTCGATTTCGCGTGTTCGTGTAGAATCAATCGCATTAACAATATTCTGTTTACCGGTTAATTTAAACTTAATACACGATGTAATATGTTCCTGCGATTTTTCATGTCTTTCTAGGCCACGAGCTAAATTTTTCAAATCATTATAACCCAAGTGCCCCCAACATGAAGTTGTATCTGATGTGAATAGCAAGCAATACCAGCAATATAATTTATTGTGTACATCAGATCCCGTTAACCATACATATTTTTTATAATTATCAGTATTAAACGATCGATTTTGATACTTCCCTGCCATCACTAATCCTTTCAAATCCGGTAAAGGCCGTTTGTTTTTGAAGAACACTTTTCTATCATATGTTAATCCACTAAATGGATGTTCTAAGAACTTTGCAACTAAGTCACTCATAATTTTAACGTTCACCGATTCCGATTAGATAAATTATAACTCAAAAATTAACTACTTAACCTTACTACGCCTCATGGAATAAAAATAACAACTAACCGCATTCTTCTAGCAGCGGTAGGCGGGAGCGCAAGTAATCGTATTTCATTCGACCGACGAATGGATACGAAAAGCTAGCCTCCCTCCCATGTTGCCGTCTTCGCCGTTTCACGCTATTTGGCGATTGACTGGTCGGAAAAACGGCAACTGTGTTGAACAACACAACTCAGCGTTTGAGATATATAGAGAATCTAGCCTCTGACCACTGTTGCCGGATTGAAAATAACTACTGAGAACGGGGAATTAATTGTAAAATTTAAAGAATTATCAGAGAAACAGGAAATAAAATGGAGAATGATCATTAAGATAAATTGGTGAGGAGGCTGAGCCTCCTTAGCCTCCTTCGAGGAGCCGCCACTGTAATCCACCCGTATCATCGGATCTCATTTTATGCAACTTCTGCCTGACGAAATTTTGTTGCACAGCATTATGACAATCAACCAAGACACAGATACTATTGTCTACGGAGTTTAGTATGGAGTTTTTGTACCCGTTGTAGCATCCGAAATTACAATTTTATTATTTTTAAATGAAAATTAATATGATTAGTTTTTCTTTAGTTTTCATAACTGTCAGCATTTCAATCAACAATTATATACATTTTCAGATTTAATAATAAAAAACGTATAATGGGCGGTACAATCCCTGTAAAGAGTATGAATGTGATTCGATAGTCATTATAATAAATACACATTATTTTATTTTCAAAACATATTATTTATTGATATTTACATCGATGTAAATGAAAGTGATGTTAAACAGTACGAGGACCAAGGATTAAGTAAATGAATAACGTCGAGTATTCGACTCACGTGTGTAAGCGTATAGAGAGACTGCCTGACACCCAAGTAGTTGCGCACGCGGCAGTATACATAATACCTAATACATATAGCTACAGCGTGATGTTACGTAACGGACTCATGGTTTTACCCCTCATCTGAAATAGCTCAACGCGCCTAAAGAAGTTTTCACTTCAAAAATTATTGTAATAGTAGTCCGCGAAAAAGAAATTCGAAATAAATTAATTGTTGGGTGATTATTGGTACTCTCACTAACGAAGCGTCAACAGTACCAAGCTCTGTGTTATATCACGGATAATATTGCAAATATTAGTAGATAAATAGTAAGAGAAGTGAAAAAATGCCTCTATATAAGAAAAAAAAGTTAACTATATCTGGAAAAAATCCGGAAAATTTGCCTAAAAATGCAAGCAAACATGTTGAATCTGCTTCATTTGAAAGAATAGATACTTCAGACTATTGAAATTTTAAATCCACATTTTACATCTTCTAATATCAGTTTGTCATTGGATCTTTCGGGCTCTGCAGAAAATTATAAAGAGGTAGAAGTATGCCCTAAGATAAAACAAAGTGACTCAATTAAGTAGAAATTGAAAAAAGGAAAACTGAACACAAGGAATGAATTGTGTCCTATTTCTAATGATAAAGATTATGATAATAAAAATATATCGAAAACTTCAAATAGAAGAATTGAAAGAAATAGTGGAACAAAACTTTCCAAAGTTGAAAAGACTGATAACATCAAGAAACAAGTTGTGTTCATATCTCCAATTCGTTCAAATCCTCAATTATTATGTAATGATGATTATGGTAAAAATAATGTTCCAAAAACTTCAAACCAAAGAACAAAACTTCACGAAGTTAAAAATATTGATGTTATCAAGGATCCAGTTGTTTCCTCAACAACTATTTGTACATGTTCTCAAAGTTCTCAAGTATCATTCATTAATTCATGAACATTATGAAAAAAGGAATATTTCAAAATCTTAAATCAAAGAACTCAAAGAAACATTGGATCAAAAATTCACAAAAATGGAAAAATTGATGATAACGAGCCTGTTGTGTTTATATCTCCCATTCGAATAGGTTCTCAAAGTTCTCAAGTATCTATGAATGACCCATTAATTAAAAAAACTTAGATCAGTTTTATGAAATCCAAGGAGGAAGCAGTGAATGAAAATAATATACAACTAGACACTTCACTCCAATGTTCACACAAAGAAAAAATGCTCTGGTGAGCGTGACGTTGGTTTGTGTGTACACTGTGATCATTGTAATAAGCTACGTTACCTGAAAAGTGTGGAAGATTCTTCAGAACTACCAGAAAGATGGTATTGCACTATGAATACAGGTAAGAAAATGAAATTGTTTTATGTAGGATAGTAGCAAAGTCTATACTTTGTTGTTTTCAAATTATTATCCGATTGCATTATAGAATCAGCAGTACTTTTCGAATTCTATCATATGATTATTGTAATAATCCGACGGATTATTACTTTTTGTTTTTGAGGCCTTTGAATAATATTGATTTAATTCAAATTGAAGTTTTATAAATTATTATATCTTGAACTCGATATACCAGACAGACCTAGCGACGGTAATCTGAGTCCTCTTTCCTGTATCATTGACCGGCCAGTCATGAACTATGCAACGGTCAACGGTACTTTTTTCCCTGAATGAGGAAAAGTCCACGCGGATTTGAGTAGACCCGTCACTTACGATTCTTCCGGCTAGTTAGATTGAAATAGGTGGATTTATAGCTTATGGGCTTGTTTTGATCCCGGGATTCTAAATTGAACATATTTTCTAAGCTATGCGCGTGGGGTGGCCCCCCCGCCTCAATGATTTCATAAAAACTAATTACTTTGAGGAAAAAAGACAGTTCCCAACCACCTACTGATCTTAACTACCTACTTGTTCGGTAAGTCAGCTTGCTTTATGTCCACAGAGATGCTCCATTGTTGCATTAAATCAAATCAATTAATATCATGTTGTCAAGATTTAGACAAACTAAATTCCAGAAATTCATAGAGATTAAATTAATTCATCAATTTGTGTTCATTGTAACAAGGGTTATGCATCCCTGGGGGCTAAAGCAGCTATGGACTCATTCGCGTCTTCCGGGTCACGCGTGAAGTGTTTGTTCCCTCATTTAAAAATCATTTCGTGACAATTCCCTATCATAACAAAAATTTAATCCGACGTAGAAATCGAGTGTTTGAATTTTTTGTGCCTTATTACTACAAGGGGTCCAAGAGGGAATTTGTGAAATAAGACCAACGGGGTAAGTGCATTTTGATTGCCAAAGAACAACTGTTATGTTGACTTCAACCTCTGAGTCGACGATATAATATAATGTGGTTATTGAACCTTCAGACCATGCTCCGCCCGCCAAAGTTTATTTTGGTAATGTATGTTTTTTCGGCCATTTAGGCTATTTTAAGTATTCTATACAAATTCCGCTTATCGGAGATCACTTAGGTGATAGGTTCGAGTATCAGGTCGTTAGGTTTACCCCAGGTCACCAGAGAGAGAAAGAGAGAGGAATCCTTTAATTTCAAAGGTTATCTATCAATCATCGACGTGATCGAGCGCGAAATCGATCACTGTTCCGTGTGTGCTAATTAGTCTTTCATTTGATTCAAACTCTCCAGAGATACTGGCAGGAACTCGCTCGCTGGCGAAAGGGGTAGAACTAGCGACATTGATAACGGTTTCGCAGGTTCCCATTTTGGGGTGAACCTGAATTGGACGTTTTTAAATTCATGTATCATTTCCATTTCTAAATTTTGTAGTAATTTTATATTCGTTGCGGTGTTGTAATGTATCGGATTTTGTTAACTTTTATTCAATATATATTTATTTTTCAATTTGATTAACGAGTTTAACTGGTAATTCCTAATCACCTCTCAGCGAATGCGACCTTCAGAATTTACGCTTGAATAGATATAAAGATATAAGTATAGGTAATTGTAGGAGGTGGTCCCTTAGAAGGGATCGCGGCCTCATAGTCAGAAACAGCTTCTAGGTGGGCTGAAAGATACACCTAGTGGTGGCAGCTCAAAAGAACCTTAAGGGTACACGGATCAACTAAGATCTTCGATACCCGAGCAGGTTCCAACAAACAAATCTTAATTCATATAACACGTCGATGAGGTATTAACGCTACCTGAAATAATACCCAGCCGACTGTTACAAGCAGTGAGATAGACTTTCAAGCCTATTCACTTATTTGTAAATATTAAATTTAGAGTAATTTCAGTTCAGATTTATGATTTATTATTATAAAACAATACGCTCGGCTGACCGTTACAAATGGTGCCAGCTAAGGGATTGTAAATTTGGGGATCCACACATCAAATTCTACAAAAAAAATTCACGCCGTTTTAGAGAAAAAGAAGTTATCAAAATAAGTTGTGTTATATTGCGTAAAATAATGATTACAGTGTAATGGAACTAAGTTGAAAGGTGATATAGAACAATAAACTGGCGGGTTGAACTCAATTAAATTGGGTCGAGTCGGGTTACATTCGCGGAATCAGTTGCATACAGGAACATCTTAAGTATTTACGCACGAAAGGAATTTTCGCAGTCAGCATATAGATCGTAGTTAAATTGAATTGTATAATCTATACCCTGCAATTGTGAAATAAATAACCATTCCGAGTCGAAGTCAAAGATAGGTGCTTTAGTTTTGCTTGATGTTCTCGCTTCACAGGAATTATTTTTTGTTGTTGTATATTGAACTGAACTAACAATTCAGGCGAAACAATCGGAACCAGCTGTTCTAGGACCAGGAGAATAATTGTGTTATTGCAGTTTGTAGTAGATTAAGTGGACGAGTTCTCCACCAGGAAGTGACGTCATCGACCGGATGTTGCGCGCGCAACTTCGGATGTAACGTTACCAACCCGCGAAATTCAAACGTGTCCATAGATCTTACAATGATCACAGAACTTCCGACCATAGAGGTCTGGGTCATAGAAGGTGAGGTTAGTTGGACGTAACGTTACTAACCCGCGAAATTCAAACGTGTCCATAGAGCTTACGATGATTATAGAACTTTCGACCATAGAGGTCTGGATGTGAGGTTAGTTGGATGTGACGTCATCGACCCGCCAAATTCAAACGTAGAGGTGTTTTGGTGATGTTTATCATGGCCGACGTTGGAAGCGAATGTCAGAAGAATAAACGTCAAAACCACAATATGACTGATGTTGTAGCTACATCGCCGCCATCTTCTGATGAACCGATGAACTATCATACTTAAATGTCAATGTCAGACCAGTTAACTTCAAACGACTACATCTATGAATGAACCGATCAACCGTCATGCATACCTGTCAACGTCAGAAATGTTAACGTCAAGGGACGACATCTATGAGGTCACAATTCAAAATATGACTTATGTTATAGCTACATCACCGCCATCTCTTAATGAACCGATGAACTATCATACTTCAATGTCAATGTCAGAACAGTTAACTTCAAATGAATACATCTATGAATGAACCGATCAACCGTCATGCGTACCTGTCAACGTCAAAGGACGACATCTATGAGGTATCTTGTTAATGTTTTTGCGCGGGAAATTTATGAACCGATGAACTATCATAGCTGGATGTCAATTTCAGAACAGTTAACGTCAAAGGACGACATCTATGAGACTCCAATTCAAAATGTTACCGATGTTGTAGCCTATATCGCCATCTATCACTAAACCGATGAACTATCATAGCTGAATGTCAATGTCAGAACAGATAACGTCAAAGGACGACATCTATGAGGTATTTTGTTAATGTTTTCGCGCGGGAAGTTCCATCTCAATTCAAAAAAACGATATATTAATGAACTATCATAGCTTGATGTCCATGTCAGAACAGCTAACGTCAAAGGACGACATCTATGAGGTGTTTTGCTGATGTTTGCGCGAGGAATTTCAAAAATTTGACTCATGTTGTAGCTATACTGTCATTTATTATTCAACCACACCGTAATTCCAAAAATAATGAACTTTTAAAATAACCTACAAATTTCCTAAACGTTAAATGATTACTTACGTATATGAAATTATTACACCAGAAACCACATTGAGTATATGAGAACACGTGGAAGCAATTAATTTTGCATACACCTGCGTCATCACATTCAGTTTATACGAGAATAATTGAATACAATGGATTCATTCATTGGGTCAACAAATAACAATAAGTGATATACAAGTCTAGACTTGTTAGTAAGAGAATTGGAATTGAGAGTTATGTTGACTACGAATTTAATTCTCGATTCCTCAGTAATCTGTTACAGCTCAAACGAAACACATCGTTTTCATATATCCTGTGTATGCTGCCTTCTATTGAACGGAAAATGTAAGTTTAATTCAATTATTTAATTCACTGCCATGAAAACATACATACTCTTATAAGCATTGAAACAGATAAAAATTATTCAATTCACATTCATAAAATAACAAGTACAAAATTGATTAATCAACTTTTATAAAATGACTGTTGAATCAATTTTGTGTGTGTATTACGAATTTAAAAAAATCTCCAATTTTATTCATATTGTTTCAGATTCATGATGGATCTAACAAAACTTAATCATTGTGCTCTTTTGGAGAGAAAACCATTGAGGAGAGTTCCAGAACTCGAAATCAATAAGCATTATACAATACTTCAAGCGAGAGTAGTAAGAACCAAATTTGGTGAATCCGTATTGCTCGAGTTCGATGAATTCTCTATGTTCCTACCCAACCGACTGACCAATCAGATTATCCCAATTTTGGAACAAATCAACATGAAACCTTGTTTGATTTTGATATACAGGGGAGAAAAGGATGTTAATAAAAGCAACCCGGCTTTTAAACTTGAATTTTTGGAGCTCAAGTAATAAGAAATCTAAGGTATGGTGTTTATACTAGCGTGTGTATATAGTCGATGAAATCATCAGTATTAATATGTCTCTTGAAGAATACACACGTAAATTGGAAGAATTCGGTGCGAAAGTAAGAGCTTTGAGTAGAGATTTAAAATTTTACGAAGATAAAAATATCGCTATAAGACAATTGAATAGTTTAAGTATTGGTGGAGAGGATGGTTATGTAAGAACCCAATTTTATAATCCTAACCTCAATTTTGAATGGAATCCTGTATACAAACGTTCCGAATCGAGTGGAACGTATTTATATATGTCCCAGGAAAGATCTGAGAAATGAATGTAATCGAACAGAATGGCAGCCAATGAATTATCAAATGATTAACGAAAATCAACTAGAGGTATTCACATACATAATTCTCGAAACGATGCGGACCACCACCACCACCAATCACACATTCAATTATAAGCTCAAGCTATTATTTCCAAATGGTACAGAGGGGGATGTTATGAAGTGGCAAACATTCACCCCATCACCTACATCGATGTCTTCTCAACCACCACCACCAAACACACCATCACCGACACAGATAGTAAACGAGATTTATGCGATGCAATGTTTCAATCTTAGTGTCTTATTAGTTTTACTACTTAAAATCATCATAAAAATTGTTAAGAAACATACAAATAAATACATATAATAATAATAAAGAGTTGTTTTATTGAATAATAGTAATAACATGTATTTAATGAATATATATATATATATATATATATATATATATATATATATATATATACAGATATATTTAATTTGGTAGAATAATGTTCAGGAACCATTGCTGTGGATTATTCACGTGTTGAATTGTACACATATATTTTTTTCCATCATTACGGTGATTCATGCAGCTCATCCTATTTGAAGGTTCCAATTTTCCTGTTTCACATAGAGTATTATCAAAGTTACACACATCTACAATGTGTGGGAAAATATTCAGTTCTTGGCACTTTCTCGTTAAAAAATCAGCTTTTTGATGACCTCGAACATAAATATAGTCTGCCTTACATAGAAGATTAGATTTTAGAATATTATCTATTTCGGTGTATTCTACATCTCCAGAAGAATATTTTATTCCATGTACGAGTCTCTCCACATAACATATAGATTTTCGATCTTGAGCATTCAACGATGCAAAGGGTATGCATGGTTTAAACAATGAATAATGTCGTTTAAATCCAATCTGAATAGACATTTCTTTCGGATGGAACATATCGTCGACGACGAAACCTTGAATGTCAACCAAAGCGATTCTCATGGTGTCACGTAATAAACTGATCGAATTTATGTCTAAATGAGACTCTTGATGATTTCGGTGAGGGGTGAGTATTCCATTAAACAATCATGAATTATGATGCAATAAGCTTTGAGATATTTCGTTAATGTTTTTGCGCGCGGGAAGTCCTATCTCAATTCAAAATATGAACTATCATGACTGGATGTCAATCTCAGAATAGTTAACGTCAAAGGACAACATCTATGAGACCCCAATTCAAAATATTACTATATCGCCATCTATTGATAAACCGATGAACTATCACAACTGAATGTCAATGTCAGAACAGTTAACGTCAAAGGACGATATCTATGAGGTATTTTGTTAAAGTTTTTGCGCGGAAAGTGGCATCTCGATTCAAAATATGATCTATTAATGAACCGATGAACTGTCATAGCTGAATGTCGATGTCAGAACAGTAAACGTAAGAGGACGACATCTATGAGACCCCAATTCAAAATATTACTGATTCTGTAGATATATCACCATCTATTATTAAACCGATGAACTATCATAGTTAAATATCAATTTCGGAACAGCTAACGTCAAGGACGACATCTATGAGGTGTTTTGGTAACGTTTTGTCTGGAAATCACTATCAAAATTAAAAATTTTCACTTACATTGTAGCTATATTGTCGTTCATTAATACCACACCCTAATCTCAAGATAATGAACCAGCAAAATAACCTAGAAATGTCTACTTACATATATGAAGTGTTTACACCAAAAGCACATTAAGTATTAAGTATTCATTTCTACATGCACCTGCGTCATCACATCCACTTTATACTGATTATGAGAACGACAACAGTCGTACAATGAGAGGAATTCATTAAGTAAACAAATAACAATGAGTGAATCATTTTTACTACACACAATCTGTTGAATTTCGTTTAGGATTGAATGCGAAAATATTAAATTTGATTGTACATATCGATAGTTTGATTAAAATTCTAATAATGCATCCCAAACGTTATTTCGTTTATATTGGTTCACACAACATTTGAACGCGTATATTGTTCAAGTGCTTGGAATTGAAAATTCGAATTTTTGGAGCTTAAGTAATAAGAAATCTAAGGTATGGTGTTTATACTAGCGTGTGTATTGAAATCAAACTTTTGAGAATATCAATGGAATCATACAATTCCAGCAGCCCGAAGGTTCGTTTGCAATTTTACGAATGATGATGAACGATAAAAATGAATATTTTAACTTTTCTTTATAACTTAGGTATTGACGTAACGTATAAAACTCAGAATAATTCGGAACGATTGATTTTTATTGTTATCCACGATTGTCAACCTATATCTAAATCAGTTCGAGATGCAGACTTCTCAATTTATCGATATTTCCAAAGCCCACTTATACTGAACTAAGAATTTACAATACTTCAAACTATCCATTTCGCTTAAAATATACATAGCAGTATATTATAGAAACTTTGTTAAGGATCACATGTTATATAAAAATCGAATGATTCGAGATGTAGACTCATGAGCTATAGAAGCCTTAGGATCAGTTGCAAGAGGTGCAAGTGCTATCGAAAATACGGTGGTTAACCAGCTAAAAACAACGGAACGCATTGGGTAGCGTTCAGAAAAAAATCGATAACGATGTGGAATATTTTGATTGTTTTGGAAATTTGAAGACACCAAAGGAACTCGTTCGATATTTGGGTGGGAACGTTAGGATTTTCTACAATAACTACACCTATCAGAACTATAATCAAGTGATATGTGAACAGTTGTGCGTGAACTTTCTCACCGAAATTGTCGAAAGTATCAATTAAACCTTAGTCAGTCTATATCGAAACATCAAGCGAATCGCATTCACATCGTATTATCATGAGAATCGCATTTGTTGACATTCAGGGGTTCTTCATTGACGATGCCTTCCATCCAAAAGAAAGGTGTATACAAATTGGATTCAAACGTCATTATTCCTTATTCAAACCGCACACATCTTATTCATCGCTAAATGCAAAGGAGCGAAAGTCCGTATGGTATTTACAAAAGTCTTCTCATGGACTCGATTATGCATCTGGAAATGTGGATTAATAAATAATATTCTTAAATCGATTCAACTATGTGCAGTCGACTATATTTATGTTCGTGGTCAGCAAAAAGCAGAGTTTTTGAGAAGGAAGTGTATAGAATTGGATATTTTCCCACACATCGTAAATGTTCACAGTTTCGATGTTACTAAATGTGAAACGGGGAAATTCGAGCAAACAAACAATTTGACCTGTCTGAATCATCGTAATGACGGTGGTAAATACATGTGTGCAGTTCAACATGTGGATAAATCACAGCAGTGGTTTCTGAATCTAATACTACCTAAATTATATGTATTTTCTGAAATAAATATTATTATTACACCTATCTCCTTTATATAATTATTTATTCAGATGGTAAATAACTTTGTTTACATTTTTAACAAACCTTTTCAATATTAATACTGATAAAGAAGATAAAATAGCATACAAAATTGCTAAAATTTTATGAATAACTCCTTCTAGTGTGGATGATGCTGATATTGTCTCTTGTATAAGATGTGGTAAACAAGATGATTGCCATTCAGCGATATGCTCCATCACTTCGATCATGGAATAAGAGTTTGAGTTTATAATGTATGATTGTCTTGTGGAATGTTAAACGTGAATACCTCCAATTGATTATCGTTGATTTATTGTGTCCAACAAAGAGAGTTCCTTGATATTATATACGTTTGAAGAAATCGGGAAACTTTGAATATCAACCACTATGAATGACATTTCAAACTAGAATGATAAACTATTCAAATATCTAGTTGCATATGCGTGGATCATTGACATATTTCTTTGATGTTATCGAAATTTCGAAAGAGTACGTCGAAGCACAAAATTTGTAGTGATGTTGGACTTATTCTATAGTTGACGTCATCGACCTACCCTCCTATCTCAGAAAACATTTGAAACATCTTAAAGGTGTAAGAATTTGAAGTATCTCTTCGAATGCTGCGCATGTCCATTATCTCACATCGGTATGGTAGTAGTGCGATTCGATAAAAATCGACACTCATATCATGTAGCACTCTAAAACAATCAAGTATATACGATCCTGGTTTCGGAACGATACACGAAATTTGATGCAATATGATTTTTCTCATTCTTCTATGTTTATATTTGAACTTCTATATTCATATCGATTATCTTCCAATCTTCTGGAGGGGGAGGATCGAAATCTCCTCTGAAATAGAAAATATCAGCATACGCCCAATCGGTCGAGGCCCCCACAAGGAAAGTTACGAATTCTCCAGCGATTATCCAATTTTTGGATGGTAATTGTAATTCTTCGAGGATTTTCATCAAATTCGGTGGACATACGCTTATTACGAATTTCTTCGCATCGTACACGGTGGTAAGCACACTATGAATAAAACTGTTGTATAATCGAGGAGACATTATTACGAACTGAGTTCGATTTAGTTGGAGCAGTCACACACTCCCTCATACTCTGCGCTATTGACTTTTTCAACCCAAAATATACAATCAAAACTGAATGGTATTCTTGCGGGTGAGAGATAAGAGGTCGATCGAACTGGTAAGTATACATCTAAAATCGTGAAATCATGAACATTTTCAGATAAAAAAATGACGCGGGTTCGGATTCCTCTGCATCTTTCTCACCAAAGAAAACCATTTTCAATCGAACGCGCTGATAATAGTGGAAAACGATAAAAATCAATCGTTTCGAATTATTCTGAGTTTTTATTCAAATACCATTTTTTACAAAATCTTCTCAATTCATTAATTATTTCACGTTTCTCTTCGATATATCTTTGTAGAAATATGATTCCTTCTAACCGGTGCAGTAGAACATCTGGGTTGGACCAGTGCATTATACTTTTATCTCGACTGTGGAATAACATAATATGACGATTCAAATTGTCTCGGCGAGAAAATGTAGCTTCACAATGCTTGCATGAGAAACTGTGTGTTTTGAAATGTTTTTTCTCGTGCCGCCTCAGCGCATTTGCTCTCGAAAATTCCCTTTGACATTGCCCGCAAACGTGCATGGTGGTTGATGATCAACTAATGACATTGTGATATAGTGTTACCCTGTTTTCAAAGACCCTCCCAATAACGATTGGATCCTCCCAAAGAACGTTTGGACCCTCCCAAGAAAAACGTTTGTATTGCTCTCAAAAATTCCCTTTTACTTCGCCCGCAAACGTGCATGATATTTGATGATTAACTAATGACAATCTGATATGGTGTTACCCTGTTTTTCAAAGACCCTCCCAAATTGATGGGGATTTTTCATGCATTGCAGACATTTCGAACTCTTCTAAAATCAGATCTAACACTATCTTTGGAGAACATTTTATTGCAACTGATTGATTTTTCTCGATTTAGTTGGAGCTTCACCTACAAAATATTCATTTAACCTCGCGCAGGTAGTTTTTTATTATAGTTCGATGTGAATTTGTCGATATTTCGAAAGCCTACTGATCTCAAAATCTACAACATTTCAAACTGTTCATTCTGCTCAATATATGTTTTTAAATATGAAATGAAGTATCGAAACGATTGATTTTTATCGTAATCCACGATTGTTAATAATTATATAAATCAATCTATGAATAAAACAAATGCATTACTTGAGTAATTATAGTAGTATAGAGTAGTATAGAGTATTATGCTACTCAGAAATTATGTCAGCATAGTGTGTAAATTATTTATATTTATCTCCCGCACATGATGGAACATTGATGTATCTACAATAATTGTTGACAGGCACATTCCTCACATCAGGTCGTTGTACATTTGTTAAACAGGGGTGTATCAGAATGAATTTATGTTTTAGAGAAAGAATTTCATTTGGTAATATGAATTATAGTTAACTATAAGATTCAAGTAAATAAAACATAAAATTTATTTTTAATTATTTTATATGTACACTAGATACTTCTACATAAATACAACTACACACAACCAGCGACACCTACGGAGTTAATCTGAAAAGAGAAAGACATTTTAAGTATAGATAATATGTTACTATTTTATGTATATAAAAATATTATATTGATTCAATTCAATCATGTTTTGGGTGATATGACTGATTATTCTAATACCACAGGAGAGAAAACTGCAAGAAATAGTTTTAGAGCTCTCAAAATGTGTACCTAAAATACGTTTTCACCAGAAAATAAAGAAGAACATTTAAGAAAATAAAGTGAATGGTATTTTACTCATTTAGAAAAGATCTATACTAGTCAACTTTCGAACCATTAAGAAAATGATCCTGAGACCTAGTGGAGTGGTTTAGATCCTTACACGTAGTACTGTTCTATGAGGTCATTCATTCTAAATTACATTTGATCGACTCACCTATACCACTGAGCTCAGCTAACAAACTTGAACAATCCAAATTCCATTCAAGCTTCATAATTTCTGAGTAGCATAATACTCTATACTACTATAATTACTCAAGTAATGCATTTGTTTTATTCAGGTATTTGAATAAAAACTCAGAATAATTCGAAACGATTGATTTTCATCGTTTTCCACTATTGTCAATCATTATTTAAGTCAATTGCTACGGGTGTAGGATCGAAATCAACTTGTGAGGAATTCACCTAATTTCATCTTCAGAATATCGATGATTTTCAGAGAGATTATTGGTGTGAAGGTTCGCATGATTGCGATTTTGTTATGTTTGTTCGACGCAATTTTGCGAAGAATGATTCAGAGAGATTGTTGGTGTGAAGGTTCGCGCAGGACTCTAACCACATCGAATATCATAAAAATATGACGAGATGTCATGACGGCTATCACCTGCCGAGGTGTCTGTCACGCAGGTCTTCAATCCATCATATCGTCAAATGAATTAGCGCGTTCGATTAAAAATGGTATTCTTTGGTGAGAAAGATGCAGAGGGATCCGAACCCGCGTCATTTTTTTATCTGAAAATGTTCATGATTTCACGATTTTAGATGTATACTTACCAGTTCGATCGACCTCTTATCTCTCACCCGCAAGAATACCATTTAGTTTTGATTGTATATTTTGGGTTGAAAAAGTCAATAGCCCAGAGTATGAGGGAGTGTGTGACTGCTCCAACTAAATCGAACTCAGTTCGTAATAATGTCTCCTCGATTATACAACAGTTTTATTCATAGTGTGCTTACCACCGTGTACGATGCGAAGAAATTCGTAATAAGCGTATGTCCACCGAATTTGATGAAAATCCTCGAAGAATTACAATTACCATCCAAAAATTGGATAATCGCTGGAGAATTCGTAACTTTCCTTGTGGGGGCCTCGACCGATTGGGCGTATGCTGATATTTTCTATTTCGGAGGAGATTTCGATCCTCCCCCTCCAGAAGATTGGAAGATAATCGATATGAATATAGAAGGTCAGTTCAAATATAAACATAGAAGAATGAGAAAAATCATATTGCATCAAATTTCGGGTATCGTTCCGAAACCAGGATCGTATATACTTGATTGTTTTAGAGTGCTACATGATATGGGTGTCGATTTTTATCGAATCGCACTACTACCATACCGATGTGAGATAATGGACATGCGCAGCATTCGAAGAGATACTTCAAATTCTTACACCTTTAAGATGTTTCAAATGTTTTCTGAGATAGGAGGGGAGGTCGATGACGTCAACTATAGAATAAGTCCAACATCACTACAAATTTTGTGCTTCGACGTACTCTTTCGAAATTTCGATAACATCAAAGAAATATGTCAATGATCCACGGATATGCAACTAGATATTTGAATAGTTTATCATTCTAGTTTGAAATGTCATTCATAGTGGTTGATATTCAAAGTTTCCCGATTTCTTCAAACGTATATAATATCAAGGAACTCTCTTTGTTGGACACAATAAATCAACGATAATCAATTGGAGGTATTCACGTTTAACATTCCACAAGACAATCATACATTATAAACTCAAACTCTTATTCCATGATCGAAGTGATGGAGCATATCGCTGAATGGCAATCATCTTGTTTACCACATCTTATACAAGAGACAATATCAGCATCATCCACACTAGAAGGAGTTATTAATAAAATTTTAGCAATTTTGTATGCTATTTTATCTTCTTTATCAGTAGTAATATTGAAAAGGTTTGTTAAAAATGTAAACAAAGTTATTTACCATCTGAATAAATAATTATATAAAGGAGATAGGTGTAATAATAATATTTATTTCAGAAAATACATATAATTTAGGTAGTATTAGATTCAGAAACCACTGCTGTGATTTATCCACATGTTGAACTGCACACATGTATTTACCACCGTCATTACGATGATTCAGACAGGTCAAATTGTTTGTTTGCTCGAATTTCCCCGTTTCACATTTAGTACCATCGAAACTGTGAACATTTACGATGTGTGGGAAAATATCCAATTCTATACACTTCCTTCTCAAAAACTCTGCTTTTTGCTGACCACGAACATAAATATAGTCGACTGCACATAGTTGAATCGATTTAAGAATATTATTTATTAATCCACATTTCCAGATGCATAATCGAGTCCATGATAAGACTTTTGTAAATACCATACGGACTTTCGCTCCTTTGCATTTAGCGATGAATAAGATGTGTGCGGTTTGAATAAGGAATAATTACGTTTGAATCCAATTTGTATACACATTTCTTTTGGATGGAAGGCATCGTCAATGAAGAACCCCTGAATGTCAACAAATGCGATTCTCATGATAATACGATGTGAATGCGATTCGCTTGATGTTTCGATATAGACTGACTAAGGTTTAATTGATACTTTCGACAATTTCGGTGAGAAAGTTCACGCACAACTGTTCACATATCACTTGATTATAGTTCTGATAGGTGTAGTTATTGTAGAAAATCCTAACGTTCCCACCCAAATATCGAACGAGTTCCTTTGGTGTCTTCAAATTTCCAAAACAATCAAAATATTCCACATCGTTATCGATTTTTTTCTGAACGCTACCCAATGCGTTCCGTTGTTTTTAGCTGGTTAACCACCGTATTTTCGATAGCACTTGCACCTCTTGCAACTGATCCTAAGGCTTCTATAGCTCATGAGTCTACATCTCGAATCATTCGATTTTTGTATAACATGTGATCTTTAACAAAGTTTCTATAATATACTGCTATGTATATTTTAAGCGAAATGAATAGTTTGAAGTATTGTAAATTCTTAGTTCAGTATAAGTGGGCTTTCGAAATATCGATAAATTGAGGAGTCTGCATCTCGAACTGATTTAGATATAGATTGACAATCGTGGATAACAATAAAAATCAATCGTTCCGAATTATTCTGAGTTTTATACGTTACGTCAATACCTAAGTTATAAAGAAAAGTTAAAATATTCATTTTTATCGTTCACCATCATTCGTAAAATTGCAAACGATCCTTCGGGCTGCTGGAATTGTATGATTTCATTGATATTCTCAAAAGTTTGATTTCAATACACACGCTAGTATGAACACCATACCTTAGATTTCTTATTACTTAAGCTCCAAAAATTCGAATTTTCAATTCCAAGCACTTGAACAATATACGCGTTCAAATGTTGTGTGAACCAATATAAACGAAATAACGTTTGGGATGCATTATTAGAATTTTAATCAAACTATCGATATGTATAATCAAATTTAATATTTTCGCATTCAATCCTAAACGAAATTCAACAGATTGTGTGTAGTAAAAATGATTCACTCATTGTTATTTGTTTACTTAATGAATTCCTCTCATTGTACGACTGTTGTCGTTCTCATAATCAGTATAAAGTGAATGTGATGACGCAGGTTCATGTAGAAATGAATACTTAATACTTAATGTGCTTTTGGTGTAAACACTTCATATATGTAAGTAGACATTTCTAGGTTATTTTGCTGGTTCATTATCTTGAGATTAGGGTGTGGTATTAATGAACGACAATATAGCTACAATATAAGTGAAAATTTTTAATTTTGAGAGTGATTTCCAGACAAAACGTTACCAAAACACCTCATAGATGTCGTCCTTGACGTTAGCTGTTCCGAAATTGATATTTAACTATGATAGTTCATCGGTTTAATAATAGATGGTGATATATCTACAGAATCAGTAATATTTTGAATTGGGGTCTCATAGATGTCGTCCTCTTACGTTTACTGTTCTGACATTGACATTCAGCTATGACAGTTCATCGGTTCATCAATAGATCATATTTTGAATCGAGATGCCACTTCCCGCGCAAAAACTTTAACAAAATACCTCATAGATATCGTCCTTTGACGTTAAATGTTCTGACATTGACATTCAGTTGTGATAGTTCATCGGTTTATCAATAGATGGCGATATAGTAATATTTTGAATTGGGGTCTCATAGATGTTGTCCTTTGACGTTAACTGTTCTGAGATTGACATCCAGTCATGATACTTCATATTTTGAATTGAGATAGGACTTCCCGCGCAAAAACATTAACAAAATATCTCAAAGCTTATTGCATCATAATTCATGATTGTTTAATGGAATACTCACCCCTCACCGAAATCATCAAGAGTCTCATTTAGACATAAATTCGATCAGTTTATTACGTGACACCATGAGAATCGCTTTGGTTTACATTCAAGGTTTCGTCGTCGACGATGTGTTCCATCCGAAAGAAATGTCTATTCAGATTGGATTTAAACGACATTATTCATTGTTTAAACCATGCATACCCTTTGCATCGTTGAATGCTCAAGATCGAAAATCTATGTTATGTGGAGAGACTCGTACATGGAATAAAATATTCTTCTGGAGATGTAGAATACACCGAAATAGATAATATTCTAAAATCTAATCTTCTATGTAAGGCAGACTATATTTATGTTCGAGGTCATCAAAAAGCTGATTTTTTAACGAGAAAGTGCCAAGAACTGAATATTTTCCCACACATTGTAGATGTGTGTAACTTTGATAATACTCTATGTGAAACAGGAAAATTCGAACCTTCAACTAGGATGAGCTGCATGAATCACCGTAATGATGGAAAAAAATATATGTGTACAATTCAACACGTGGATAATCTACAGCAATGGTTCCTGAACATTATTCTACCAAATTAAATATATCTGTATATATATATATATATATATATATATATATATATATATATATATATATATATATATATATATATTCATTAAATACATGTTATTACTATTATTCAATAAAACAACTCTTTATTATTATTATATGTATTTATTTGTATGTTTCTTAACAATTTTTATGATGATTTTAAGTAGTAAAACTAATAAGACACTAAGATTGAAACATTGCATCGCATAAATCTCGTTTACTATCTGTGTCGGTGATGGTATGTTTGGTGGTGGTGGTTGAGAAGACATAGATGTGGGTGATGGGGTGAATGTTTGCCACTTCATAACATCCCCCTCTGTACCATTTGGAAATAATAGCTTGAGCTTATAATTGAATGTGTGATTGGTGGTGGTGGTGGTCCGCATCGTTTCGAGAATTATGTATGTGAATACCTCTAGTTGATTTTCGTTAATCATTTGATAATTCATTGGCTGCCATTCTGTTCGATTACATTCATTTCTCAGATCTTTCCTGGGACATATATAAATACGTTCCACTCGATTCGGAACGTTTGTATACAGGATTCCATTCAAAATTGAGGTTAGGATTATAAAATTGGGTTCTTACATAACCATCCTCTCCACCAATACTTGAACTATTCAATTGTCTTATAGCGATATTTTTATCTTCGTAAAATTTTAAATCTCTACTCAAAGCTTTTACTTTCGCACCGAATTCTTCCAATTTACGTGTGTATTCTTCAAGAGACATATTAATACTGATGATTTCATCGACTATATACACACGCTAGTATAAACACCATACCTTAGATTTCTTATTACTTGAGCTCCAAAAATTCAAGTTTAAAAGCCGGGTTGCTTTTATTAACATCCTCTTTTCCCCTGTATATCAAAATCAAACAAGGTTTCATGTTGATTTGTTCCAAAATTGGGATAATCTGATTGGTCAGTCGGTTGGGTAGGAACATAGAGAATTCATCGAACTCGAGCAATACGGATTCACCAAATTTGGTTCTTACTACTCTCGCTTGAAGTATTGTATAATGCTTATTGATTTCGAGTTCTGGAACTCTCCTCAATGGTTTTCTCTCCAAAAGAGCACAATGATTAAGTTTTGTTAGATCCATCATGAATCTGAAACAATATGAATAAAATTGGAGATTTTTTTAAATTCGTAATACACACACAAAATTGATTCAACAGTCATTTTATAAAAGTTGATTAATCAATTTTGTACTTGTTATTTTATGAATGTGAATTGAATAATTTTTATCTGTTTCAATGCTTATAAGAGTATGTATGTTTTCATGGCAGTGAATTAAATAATTGAATTAAACTTACATTTTCCGTTCAATAGAAGGCAGCACACACAGGATATATGAAAACGATGTGTTTCGTTTGAGCTGTAACAGATTACTGAGGAATCGAGAATTAAATTCGTAGTCAACATAACTCTCAATTCTAATTCTCTTACTAACAAGTCTAGACTTGTATATCACTTATTGTTATTTGTTGACCTAATGAATGAATCCATTGTATTCAATTATTCTCGTATAAACTGAATGTGATGACGCAGGTGTATGCAAAATTAATTGCTTCCACGTGTTCTCATATACTCAATGTGGTTTCTGGTGTAATAATTTCATATACGTAAGTAATCATTTAACGTTTAGGAAATTTGTAGGTTATTTTAAAAGTTCATTATTTTTGGAATTACGGTGTGGTTGAATAATAAATGACAGTATAGCTACAACATGAGTCAAATTTTTGAAATTCCTCGCGCAAACATCAGCAAAACACCTCATAGATGTCGTCCTTTGACGTTAGCTGTTCTGACATGGACATCAAGCTATGATAGTTCATTAGTATATCGTTTTTTTGAATTGAGATGGAACTTCCCGCGCGAAAACATTAACAAAATACCTCATAGATGTCGTCCTTTGACGTTATCTGTTCTGACATTGACATTCAGCTATGATAGTTCATCGGTTTAGTGATAGATGGCGATATAGGCTACAACATCGGTAACATTTTGAATTGGAGTCTCATAGATGTCGTCCTTTGACGTTAACTGTTCTGAAATTGACATCCAGCTATGATAGTTCATCGGTTCATAAATTTCCCGCGCAAAAACATTAACAAGATACCTCATAGATGTCGTCCTTTGACGTTGACAGGTACGCATGACGGTTGATCGGTTCATTCATAGATGTATTCATTTGAAGTTAACTGTTCTGACATTGACATTGAAGTATGATAGTTCATCGGTTCATTAAGAGATGGCGGTGATGTAGCTATAACATCAGTCATATTTTGAATTGTGACCTCATAGATGTCGTCCCTTGACGTTAACATTTCTGACGTTGACAGGTATGCATGACGGTTGATCGGTTAATTCATAGATGTAGTCGTTTGAAGTTAACTGGTCTGACATTGACATTTAAGTATGATAGTTCATCGGTTCATCAGAAGATGGCGGCGATGTAGCTACAACATCAGTCATATTGTGGTTTTGACGTTTATTCTTCTGACATTCGCTTCCAACGTCGGCCATGATAAACATCACCAAAACACCTCTACGTTTGAATTTGGCGGGTCGATGACGTCACACCCAACTAATCTCACATCCAGACCTCTATGGTCGAAAGTTCTATAATCATCGTAAGCTCTATGGACACGTTTGAATTTCGCGGGTTAGTAACGTTACGTCCAACTAACCTCACCTTCTATGACCCAGACCTCTATGGTCAGAAGTTCTGTGATCATCGTAAGCTCTATGGATACGTTTGAATTTCGCGGGTTAGTAACGTTACATCCGAAGTTGCGCGCGCAACATCCGGTCGATGACGTCACTTCCTGGTGGAGAACTCGTCCACTTAATCTACTGTTTGTTTATGTAATTTTTTTTTAGCTTTTGTAGTTAGCCAGGACTGGAGTACGAGTTTTTGTGTTGAAAACATTAGCGTATAGTATCCAGTTGATACGAATTATGTTGATCCTAGGTAGAAACGAAGTAAAGCATATCTAACAAACAGGGCATGTTAGGAAACACTGATAGAGCCAAAGGTTGTCATTTGTAGTAGATTTTGGAAATTTATGTTTATATGTATATGTTTTATTACTGCTTTTGAACTGGAACTGTTTCAATTTAAACGGACTGTACCCATTCTTTTCAATTCAGAACCCATGTTCGGGGTGAGGACGAGCGAGCGTTAGGCTGAGGTATTAATGGAGTTATGGGCACAGTAGAAACGAGGGACGTGTATGTGCATGGATTTGTGAGTACACTGTGTTAGTAAGGGATACGGAATTGTTATCCCGGTGTACGGATTTAGAGTGGATAATCCCTGGGATGCAAGGGATACTCTATGGAACACCCCACGGATTTGGAAGGTCGATGACCAGGAAGAGCAAGCACCCCGACGATAGTCCAGGCTTGATCTCTTCCTCGCATAGTATTGGCAAGCTTGCCCGGAGGAAAAAATATTTGCGTAACGCTATCCATCTAGGGGGTAGTTCGCGGGAATCTGCGGCAGCAACGCGAAGCAGAGGTTAGAGCCGTTACAACGCACGAAGCTCTCCCCTGATTAGTCAATTGATGAAGTCACGTGGGGTCCCTTTAAATTGGAATACAGGATTCAAGTAGATTCAGGTCTGGCTTTTTAGCGCTCCATGAGATTAAATGAGGTCAATGAGCTTACAGGCTGATGAAATTAAGATGGCGTGTGCCGCTATTATTTTTTCTTGCTTTTATTTTATTAGAATCTAAAATGAAAAAGTAATTCATGATTCAATGTTGGAAAGGTTAGTGCCAGTAGGTAAGGTCCGAGTTATTTGAACGGACTCTTGTTTTTGTGTATTGCAATCAATGGATTGGCATTGTGTTCACCTACTAGAGATAAATTGGAATGGAATCATGGGATCTCGAATAATATTGTGATATTAGTAAACCTTTACTCGCCTATACAGTGGGCAACCAGTCCCTGAATTTTAAATGTACGAGCTATATAAGTCTAGTTTTGTTATATCGGCTAACCAGTTGAGGGCTTACTAATTAGCAAATGTTTAAGCCTACCGAATTTTGTAGAAATTAATAGTACAATACTACGCAAGACATTAGCAAATAATGACTAACCGAGTAGAGAAAGTGGTATGTAAGATCGTAGAACTCCCCCCCGTACCATTCTCGGGCAATTGATAGTAGAATTGGATGGTAGACGAATCCATGGCTGAGAGGTAAGATTCCCCCAAAGAGGAGCGACTGGGCCAATGGGCGTATGCTGTCTCCAGTTAAAATAGGGATCGGATATTCCTATTGACCAGGTTGGAAGGGTAGTTGTACCCCGTAGTGGGGATGAGATCACTGTATTGGACTGTCTCAGTTTCTGATATTCTGATTGAGATGGAAAGGGAACTCAGGGAATTGCATCTTCCTGTTCCGGAGTGGTCCAGTGCAATGATTCCTCATTCCAGGTGTGGATGGTGTGCGAATGTTGGTGGTAGAGTCACTCGCTCACTTCATCGAGATGCCAGGAGGAGCATCGAGTGCTAAGGACATTGGGTATGACGCGGGTTAATGTGTAGACCTTATCTGGTAATGAAGAAGCAAGGATCGGCTCCGAATGGCCTAAGCGTATCGATATCGAGATGTCCCCTTACCCCGAACAACGCGAATCCGGGCGACAACCGGCCGTTGTGGAAGATCTCTACCCAGCATCTCAAATACTGGTTGTAGAGCATACATCTTAAGGGAGGTATTGGGGCTGAATCGTAATATGCGTCCGATGCTGTTGAGAAAGGTCCACAATACCCGAGGTTAGTAAAGGTCATACCCAAGAGGGCTGTCAGCACAAGAATGTCCAGTAAGGACAAAGAGACCAGATGTCTAGTTCGAAGTCTGGCGTGAAAACTGGAAACCGTTAGGCTAGGGAGGCCAGAAAAGTTTTTTTTGTTTGTGGAGAAAGTCCAGGTTGGACTGTTGGGCCAGTTGTGCCACTGGAGAAGGACGGGAAATAAGTATGGAGTTTTGGAAGTGAGTTTTGGGTCCAGGACAGACAGGAAGGCCATGTAGGCCAATTGTGAATCTGGCAGGTGTAATTCGCCAGTAGGGGTAGTCGACCAGGAATTTGGGGTCGATACCAAAATGTGACGTACGAAGCGCAGGTACAGGGTTGGATTGTTTGGAAAGACCCATGAGGGATTTGGGTAGATAGGCCGCCTGCAGAGCAGCAAGACGCGTAGTCGTCAGTAAGGCCAGGAAATTGGTGTGAAGAAGTGCGCGGGGCGGGTGAGAGAATACCGCCCAGAGTATGAATGAGTCGAATAGGTGTCGGTAACGTGGTATAACATCGGTAAAATTGAGGAAGTGAAAGCCGGAGAATCGACAGCGCAGAAAATGCAGGGATGGAAGGATCACCCCTCACGCTCTCCGCTTGCCCCAGATGCCGCCCTATCTCTTCCAGGAATGAGACGTGGTCATTTCTGAGAGGGATGCATGTGTGATATATGAACAGATGAAAGGTATGTATGTGTGATGTATGAACGGATGAAGGGATCGCTCCCTGGAATGAGTGAGGAAACGGGGCGATATCTGTAAAAGCGGCGAGCGCGAGATCTGCCAACAGGGCCGAGTGCGCACTCGCTCTGGAGGTCGTCCTGTATGCTAGATAATTGACGGGGTAGATTATCTTAAGAGGTACTTCATTTTCAAGACTCCTCTACCAAAAATGTTATATAGCCACCATCACCCTAGGTCGAGTGACGTCATAGCGGAACCAAGTAGTTTATATGCAGTGTTAAGTTATTTCTCTTTTGTTGAGTCTTGGCCTTGGTTCCCTATGAACGAAGTAAAGTCAGTAAATTCGGAACTTCTTACTCTTCAAGTCACCGCGTTCCGTTTGAATTTATTAATTTTTTTTTTGAAAAAGAAGAGCCCTCGAGCTTTATATCTAGTAAATTCTGTGAACAAAAGCTCTGAACCTCGAGTCATGAATGTAGAAAGATGCTAGGGTACGTATGTGAGGACATGCGGATGGCAGTCCAGAACAAGAGAGACGTTTCACCCCCAGGAGGCGAGATAGTAGAGGCGCTTATGAGTTAGAACAGTGCCCTCGAGCACTTGGTCCGGAAATGTTTTTGTTTGATTATGTTTGACACCCCCCTGTCCTTTTTATGGTAAACTGTGCCATCGCTAACGAATATAGTTGGCGCAAAGAGAAGGGAAGGTGATCTGGATAAACATGTTTAAGAGCTAGTCTTTGGTAGAGTTTTTTTTTAGGGTTGTTATGACTGAGTACGACATTTTAGAATTTTTCAAGGAAATTCATTCATGCAGAGAGCAGCAGCCGGATTATATCTAATGTTTTTCTTTGTGTAATGTTGCATATGTATTTCTAGTGTGGCAGCTTATATTACCTGCATGGATTTATTGTTATTTTTTTTCATTTGCGAAATATGTTTTAGTGTAACATGCTAGATATTAAGTAACTTTAGGGTAACCTCGCTCCTATTTACGATGAAGGAAGTCGAATTCAAATTTTTCATGTAATTTTCCCATAAATGAAGGGAACAGTTGTTTTATTTTTTTTTATTTGAAAACTTAGCTTCTTTTGCTCGGGAGTATTACGGCCGCAACAATGTGTTGGCTTGTAGTAGCTTTCCTTCTACGTACAATAGACATGTCATCGATATTATTATGGGTTCATGGAAGTTAACGCCGGGACCCATCAGCATGTCACGGAACACCCGGTCCACAGTAATGTTTTTTTTTTGGAATTGATCGACACAGATAACGGAAGATCACCACGAACGAGTCTAGATCCAGGTAGATTGCGGGTACAAGTTTCACCAAAGATGGTTGAGTGTGGACATCGGTGGTAGTCAAAACTTAGTGAGGGCATTATAATGTCGGCGATGCAAGGCTCAAGATTTCCGTAGGAGGAGTACCAACCTTGGATACTTATGTCATGGTATGGAAAAGGAGAAGACCAGGAGAAGAGGATCCCAAGAGGAATGGGATGCAGGCCCGTAACCACGGAGGATGGATTGAATCCGTGTGCTAAATGGAATGTTGCTATGTGTTATGGTTTATTTGGCCGCTTGCAATGGAATACCCCTGAACCAGCTCCAGTCGACTACATGCCGCCTGTATGGTTGAAGCCGCTGTGATTACCGATAGAGAACCTCATGCCTCCCCTCTTACGCAAAATGACCGAGAATGCAAATTACACTTGACTACTGCCGACGAGTCATACACATTTGACCGTTTGGTTGGAAGCAACGAACCCCGTATCCAGCGACATCTCGAGTTCGAACACCTAGTGTAAGTGCGGGTTAGTGATTCGCTCTCCGTTCAATCAGTGGCGTAGGTAGCGGAACTGTTTCGGACTTAATCATGGCGCTCAAGTGATGACTAAGTTTGTTAATTGTATATATTGTAGGTATTGCGAGGTTATATTTATATTATAGGTAGTTATATAGGGTTTATTATTTTTTTTTTGTTTTGAGGAAATAGCGTTAATCGCTGTACAATGCAAATTATAATGAGCTGCTGAAGCGTGCTCCGGTAGAGATACCTGCGCGTATCTAGGTAGACGGATATGATCTGAAGGGTTGTAAAACAATAAACCAGAGGCGGAGAAAGGAGTGGGTTCTTTCAGAACCGCACTCTTCCTTAGAAGAAGGGGGTGATGTAATAATCCGACGGATTATTACTTTTTGGGGGCCTTTAAATAATTTGATTTAATTC
This sequence comes from Endomychus coccineus, assembly GCA_958510875.1. Lineage (NCBI taxonomy): Eukaryota > Metazoa > Arthropoda > Insecta > Coleoptera > Endomychidae > Endomychus > Endomychus coccineus. The sequence continues at coordinate 112,598,365 of OY294069.1, forward strand.
AAATTGAAAGTTTTATGAATTATTATATCTAGAAATAAACATACGGTATGTTAGATATGTCTATAGGCGACTGTAATCTGATGCCCCCTTTCCTGTAGCAATTACTCCATGCTTAACAAACGTAACAAAGTACGCGGTCAACGGTACTTGCTTTTTCCTGAGTCAGGAAAAGTCCACGTTGACTTGAATAGACCCGTCACTTACAATTCTTTCGCCTAGTCAGATTCCTATTGGCTGCTTGTATAAATTATGGGTGGGTCATGCTCCCGGTATTCTGAGTTGAACATATTTTCTGAGTTAGCACGTGGGGTGGCCCCCCGCCTCAATGATTTCATGAAAACTAATTACTTGGAGGAAAAAAAGACAGTTCTGAACCATCTACTCGGGTAGTTCTCCACCACCTTACTTGTTCGGTAAGTCAGCTTGCTTTATGTCCACAGGGATGCTCCATGGTTGCATTAAATCAAATCAATTGATATCATGTTGTCAATCCTCTGTGCATTATTTCTACAAGGGGTTCGAGAGGAAATTGTGTTATTTAGACCAACATGGTAAGTGCATTTTTATTGCCAAAGAACAACTGTTAAATTGACTTCAACCTCTGAATCGGCAATATAATATGATGTGGTTATTTAATCTTCAGATCATGCTCCGCCCGCCAATGTTTAATTTGTTAATATATATTTTTCCTGTCATTCAGGCTAAGTAGTGACCAATTGTAATTCCGCTTATCGGAGATTACTTAGGGGAGATGATAGAGTATCATGTCGTTAGGTTTACCCCAGCTTACCAGAAAGGGAGGAATTCTTTAATTTTGAACATTATCTATCAAACATCGACGTGATCGAGCGCGAAATCGATCACTGTTCCGTGTGTGCTAGTTAGTCAGTAATTTCATTTGATTCAAACTATCCAGAGATCCTGGCAGGAACTCGCTCGCTGGCGAAAGGGGTAGAACTAGCGACATTGATAACGGTGTCACAGGTTCCCATTTTGGGGTGAACCTGAATTTGACGTTTCTAAATTCATGTATCATTTCCATTTCTAAATTTTGTAGTAATTTTATATTCGTCGAGGTGTTGTAATGTATCGAATTTTGTTAACTTTTATTCAATACATATTTATTTTTTAATTTGATTAACGAGTTTAACTGGTAATTCCTAATCACCTCTCAGCGATTGCGACCTTCAGAATTTACGCTTGAATAGATATAAAGATATAAGTATAGGTAATTGTACGAGGTGGTCCCTTATAAGGGATCGCGGCCTCATAGTCAAAAACAGCTTCTAGGTAGGCTAGTGGTGGCAGCTCAAAAGAACCTTAAGGGTACACGGATCAACTAAGATCTTCGATACCCGAGCAAGTTCCGACAAACAAATCTTAATTCATATAACACGTCGATGAGGTATTAACGCTACCTGAAATAATACCCAGCCGACTGTTACAAGCAGTGAGATAGACTTTCAAGCCTATTCACTTATATGGAAATATTGAATCTAGAGTAATTTCAGTGCAGATTCATTATAAAACAATACTCTCGGCTGACCGTTACAACAAGCAAGAGCCGAAGATAACGATCCTTGCAGACGTGGACTTGGTGGAGCAACATGAGCGTGAATGTTATATAAAAAGTAGCGTCACTGTCAAGCATCGTTCGGAACATAAGGAAAAAGGCCATGGCACAAAATAAGGATTTTGTGATACGGCTTGACCAGAACCTCGAAAAACATATAAAAGACAGCGGTAGGCTGAGCTAAGGACTCTTCTTTTGAAACTCTTCTTTTGAGACTCTTCTTTTGTTAAGGTGCTATTGCATTGTGTACTTTAAATAGAACAGGTTTTTCGTTAAGTTAAGTTGGGCCCTGTGCATAGTGAATTTAGCAGATAAATGATAGCTTATGATTTAAAATTTGATGAATTGCGATATATTCTATTTCATAGTTTGTTGTGGTAATGTTTGTATGATATCAGATATCCCGGAGTAATATATGTTTGTTGCGGTACGCATTCAGTTTAACTTATCGTGGCATCGCTACGCACCGATAAGAAGTGGGCCGTGATTATTTCAAGCAATTGTATTACTTTAGGTAATTGTATAGTTTCCGATAGTGCGAGAATTTGAATGACATATATTCAGGACTGGATAACAATCCTTAAAATTTTTCACGAATAAATTTTTCAAATGAACTCCTTGTAGCACGTCCTTCTTGTCTACGTATAGGTGTTATATTATAACGGGTATTATTTGGTGTGCATGATCGTAGAAAAGTTATTGCATTACGTTTTATATAATTATGTAAAATGCACGTCGTCAACAATTTTGTACATATTTTGTGGTAATAATTTCAATCTTCTTAAATAAATTAAAAATTTCTGAATGAGTTGTCCAAAAGCATCCTCTACAACTTTCAAAGCCCTTGAGAGCCGATCATTATATATTCTTCTCTAATTATTCTCTAATATTCAGTTTATTTTGCTTTGCTTAAATTTGAATGCGAAAATATGGCTTCATCGCTGTTTTTCTGTATGCTCAGATATCCAGAGCGATGAAATTGTATCTACTAAGACTAGTAAAACTATGGAAAACGTTTTTTTATAATTAAAAAATAGCGATTCAGTATTTGACGGGGCTTCAATAAATTCAACGTATTTTCTGTCTATGGCTCCGTTACAGTTTGGAAAATTCCATGATACCTAAAATTCGTTAGGTATACTTTCTAAGTCTTCTTTTTGTGGTACATCTAAATCGTAATTATTAAAATTTTTAATTATTGATTCACATACTTCTGATACAATGGATTCAAAAGTTGAATGTCTCAATCGATAACTGAAGGGTATACTTTGATGTGAAACACCAATAAAATAAATAATATTCTATTTAGTCTACTTAGTCACACAATGGACATGAAGTAATCTCAACTAATTTATTCAAAATATTTATGATACTGCATGTTATTCATTCAATTTATCATTCCAGGATTAGTCACACAATGGACATGAAGTAATCTCAAATAATGTATTCAAGATAATTATGATACTACATATTATTCATTCATTTTATTATTTTAGGATCAGTATGCAAGAAAACGTGGAGTAGTTCGCGTGATGTTTTCAGAAGATCCATCAAGAAACACATTGTCAATCAGGTGGAAAAGTGAAAAACATAAAGAGATGGAAATACGAAGAGTTTTCTAAAACCACACATGAAAGTAAGAGATAGTCTTATAGTTCAGGCAATAAGCCGGGAAAAAGGCCATAATAAAAAAAAATATATAGTAATCTACAATTTCAAATATTTTTTTGCATTTCGTTCCTATTACCCCATAGAACATTCATGACTATCAAGACCGCGGGAGTCGACCTTTCTATCTCCCTAAAATGAGGTTTCAACCCCTCAGAGGAGCATTGTTATAAAAACAATCCAAAAGTTTAGAAAATGAATGAATTAAGGGCCGAAAATGACCCCTAGGATGTTTTTTGGGTTGCTAATCACGATTCCGCAGTTAGTTTTTTCGAAAAATTCCCTCCAGATGAAAAATTTGGAAAATTTATATATAATATATAATTTATAATTTTGTAAAAATGACCTCTAGTAGGTTTTCCGGGTCGCTGATCACGATTCCGCTGTTATTTTTCCCAAAAAACTCTCTCCAGATGGAAAATTCGGGAAATTTGAGATTTTCATGAGACGGTTATGAATAATAAAGTATAATTTTGTTGCAAAAATGACCTGTAGTAGATTTTTCGGGTCGCTGATCACGACTCCGCTGTTATTTCCCCCAAAAAACTCTCCAGATGGAAAATTCGGGAAATTTGAGATTTTCCTGAGACGTTTATGGATAAAAAAGTATAATTTTGTTGCAAAAATGACATCTAGTAGGTTTTTTGGGTGGCTGATCTAGATTCCGCTTTTATTTTTCCCAAAAAACTCTCTCCAAATGGAAAATTCTGGAAATTTGAGATTTTCCTGAGACGGTTATGAGTAATGAAGTGTAATTTTGTTGCAAAAATGGCCTCTGGTTCGTTGCCTGGATTATTTCAGTTGATAAAATGAAAGATGTTGTGAAAGTCAATAGTAGTGCAGAAGAAGACAATGGTAGCACCCAAACATTCACATTGGCTGACGCTCCTGAATATTATGAAGATGTTGACAGTCCGCGATTAGAAATTTCATCTATAGATTAGCATGATGATTCTATTGAACATATACCATATACTGGTAATCGGAAAAACATTACAGTTAATAGTAGGAAGCTACAAAATCAATTTCCAGAGAGGACGCCTAAAAAAAGTCAACCCAGATTATCAGTATCCATCCTCAAATATAACCAATAGAAAGGAAAAGTAAATTATAAAAATAGGTTTTTTGCTAAATCATAATACACATTCTAGGTGTTCATTGAAGATCAAGAGGAAAAATTCCGGAGTTACATACAAATTTCTTCAAATTTGCAGTATGGATTAACCAAGATTGGGGTGAGAAAATTGGCATTTCAATATGCCAAGAGTCTTGGCCGAAAACACCATATAACATGGGAACAAAAGTGATATCCACCAAAGGACAGAAGCAAGTGAGGCAAGCAACTTCGGCAGAGTGTGGTCAACTCGTCACCATGTGCAATATCATTAATGCGGTAGGAAATACTATTCTCGCTATCCCTTTCCACGAGTTGAATTTGTTCTACAATTGCTACATGGGACACCCCCCGGAAGTTTAGGCCTATCCCATAAAAGTGGATACAGTTATTTCACTTTTTGAGCATTTCATAAAACACTCAAAGACAAGTTGTGGAGAAAACTGTTCTACTATTATTGGATGATCATTAACATAACAAGAGAAAATGGAGTTAACTTACTCACATTTCTACCGTATTGTAGCCCCTTGACGTTGCGGTGTATGGACCATTTAGGATGCGCTCTAATTCCGCAGTTAATAACTGGATGACAAAAAATACAGGTGAAACTGTTACAATTTATAACAATTTATTACTTGCAGAACTTTGAACTGTAGCATTTAATGGGGCCATGATAAAAGAAAATATCTTGTCAGCTTTGCGTAAAATTGGCATCCAAGCTTCCGAACCCGAGATTTTTGGGAAGAACGATTTTTTACTGAGCTCTGTAACAGATCGCCCACTTCAAGGTGCATCTGTTAGGAACGTCATTTCAAATTTAGAGGAACAAAATCTCAATATAGATAGAGAACAATCTGGCATACCTACAGAACACTCTGAGGGACAGTCTGAGCAGCAATAGCAATAAAATGAATTCTTTTATGAAATAGCTACAAACATTGTACCCGAAGTGAATATGTCTGGATGTTAGGTCCTGGTAGTTCGTATTGGAATAAAAATAAAGATTTACGACTTTAAGATGTGTGTCCATATCCAACATCTCCCCCGAGAACGAATAAAAGACAAAATCATAATATCAACCGACAAACCGGAGAAACTTGAAACTGCTTTACAAAAGACTCCAAAGACAAAAAAATAAAGAAAGCTAACAAGAAATAAAAAATTTTGGAATCCGATTCAGAAACAGATGAGAGTTTATCTGAAAGTATTGTGGACGATAATTTGTCAAAGCGGAATGAGGAGGAATCAGAACCTGATTTGGAAGAATTTAATGTGTCGCCTCGTTTGGCAGAAACTGGTGATTATCTAGTTTGCCGATTTTTGACAGAGAAGACTCCTGTTCACTATGTAAGAAAAAGTAAGATTCAGGAGTTTACATCCTTTGTTGTTAATTTCCCGATATAAAGCAAACGTCGTATGAATTATGTTATCCTGTCATAGAGGACAGATACGATGTGTAGCCGAAAGATGTTATAATGAGACTCCCAAATCCAAAAGCAAATACTCAGACTGCAAGAACCACCAGGACTTCAAAATTCCCAATAAGTCTGGAGGAATTTTGTTTCATACTTCATTAAAATAAAAACCGTCCATTACATGTTCCATTATATATACTATATGATTACGGTTATTATGATAATTAAATTCAGTAATGCCCATTTTATGGTTTTATGTGCTATAATTTGCAAATTTAATTTCCAATAAATGCTGTTCTGTTCAACAATGAAATTCCGTTCCATCCTTCCACAGTCTCTCCTACCAGTACTTTGTATCGTATTTGAGCTGCCTTAACTTACATACAAAAATGTAACTGTCGAGGACGGTCGGATATATGTGAATGTGAATCATTCTTAAGGGTGATTGTTTCTTATTTATAGTGTTATAGAGTATCCACAGTGTAAACTCTTTTATAGTCTATTAAACATTACCTATATTTACATCAATTTTATTTATATCTTCAGTTACTTCAGTTTTAGGGTATTAGGCCACCTTCATATGGTATTCAAATACATAACTGCAACTATAAATAGTATATGAGGTACCACCGTGGAATGTGATATAATACAATTTCACACCATCACCATTTTTTCACTTGAGATTATTACTTATCTAAAGCACTTTTTATCTGCGATGCAGCCATTATCAAATACTTTCTAGTACTCTTTTAATGTAAACTAAACTATATTATATTTTATTATCGCAAATAAATCTTGTAAGTTAGAATATATTTATGATAAAAATATATAGAAAACTAATGAAAAAAAAATGATTTAGAAAGATGGTGGTTTGCAGTGGTATTAATTTTTAAAATTGTGATAGTGACATTGATGCTAACGAAAAAAGTAGAGTTTTCTCACTGCCAAAATTCTCCAAATTTCAAATTTCAATACACGGCACGGCGGTTCTTCATGTGCAAATTGCCGACAGGTAGACAGACAGATAGCAGCGACGACTGCGGCGAGCGCCTATTTGTATTTAGAGATGACTATAAAAGCTGGACGCGAAAAGCGTCAACTGCAGCAATGGAGACACCACTGGGATTACCTAGTCTCCAATTGGTAATCCAACGAGAGGCAAGGCTTGGTGCCTTCAGAATACAAAATGCACTGAATAATGTTCAGATTGGGCCAGAACACATGAGCATCGCAAAAATCGTGACCTGGGGTTTGTTGGCATGAGAACAGATCACAATCCAAAGCGATACTGTTTTAAAAACACATTCAGAGTATAAATACCAGAAAGGACTGAATGGGAACATACAAACCTGGGCGACATTCTACAGGCAAATATATGGTATACACGCTATACAGACGGGTCTAAGACTGAAAAAAGTGCAGGTGCAGGAGTATACTGGAGAAACCCAAAGACTGGTTCCAGCTATTTATTGGGTAAATACACATCTGCCTTCAAAACAGATGTATATGCAATCCTCCAATGCTACAGGCATTGATAAAGCCGACGAACTTACGAGAAGAGGGTCGGAGAACGCTCCAGATCCAGAACAGACCACGGGGGTACCAAAACGTACAGCACGAAGTTCTGTAGAAAATTGGATCATGAAAAACCGGAAAGTGTACTGGGAAAAATCCCAAGAAACGAACATTGGAAGAAATTCATCAAAGCTCCATGTAACAAAAGAACGACAGACCTATTAGCACTAAATAGGGAAAGAATAAAAACCGTAAAACCATGACTGGTCATGCGCCAGTAAAAAGGCACCTAAACAAAATGGGACTGTACAATGGCGACCTGACATGCAGACTTCACGGTAAGGATACAGAAACAGTAACATACACTGTGTAAATGCGAGGTGCTGGACCGCAATAGACAGTTAATTTTTGGAAAGCCTAATGGCGAACCAGAATTATACAGTTCTCGTCCAGTGAAAGACTTGTACAAACTCGTACAAGGTACAAAAATACTCGAGTGGATACCGTAAAGAAACAAAACAAAGGCGAGATAATGGGCCAGCAGGCCTAAGTGTCACCACCGAAGGCAATAGCCAGACAAGCCTACAAAGGGGGTGAAGTTTTTAGTGAGAATGCCGGGAAAGGTTGTTTTCCTCACCTCCGCAGAAAAAAAAACGTTATCATGAGTATTTCCTACTTTTGATCGGAATTTGTTGCGCATAGAAAGATATTTTGAAAAGTTGTAAGGAACACATAATGGTGGGTATGCGATAATTTTATTATTTTCTCATATTTAGTTTTGTCTTGTGTATTGAGGTTAGTAGATACAGTCCACGCGCTTTGGGACAGGAAGTGTGACGTCACATCCGGTGTTTGTAAATAGCGTTATCGGGTAGATAGCGTTATCAGTGATTGTGAGTTACTCGGTTTGTGCTGACGATTGGCATTCGGTGTTTGTAATTATTGTTTGAATATATATACGGGATGTTTGTAAGGAGTGTGTTATGTTGTATATACAGGTTGTTTGTAAGAGAGGTCCTAGACACGTGGTTGTGAAAGAGGTGTCATGGCAGCTACCACGTGATCCTTCGGTGGTCAACGAGGTGTCATGGCGTCTGTCACGAGGTGTCATGTCATGGCGGCTATCAACGAGGTGTCATGGCGTCTGTCACGAGGTGTCGTGCTATCTGTTATGAGGTGTCATGGCGGTCAACGAGGTGTCATGGCGTCTGCCACGTGTTACATCACCGAGGTGGCTATCACATGCTCCTTCAACGAGGTGTCTGTCACGCAGGTCTTAAACGAGATGACATGGCGTCTGTCACGTGAGTCTTCAACGAGGTGGTTGTCACGTAGTCCTTCAACAAGGCGTCTATCACGTGTTGATCTCAATGTATGACGTATATCACATATGTCAAAACGTTTATCACACAGATGTCACAGATGCCTAGATATCTGGACGCCATCTATGAATTAATGAACTGTCATATCAGTTTACATACATGGTATCAAATATTATTATTATCAAGGAAAAAAGGAAACATATAACTTCAAATCAGAATTTAAGAATAAGACTACTCAAAATTTTTGAAATTAAATAAATAGTACCAAAGTGGAGTAATATAATAGTTACATACGTGATTTAGATTCCCACATATTCATTTTTTTACAAGTCGTAACTTGTAGATTATGTGGTAGATAATAGAGCGATTGTATTCAATTTTAAACGGAAACAGATAACACTTTGTTTTGCAACCAACTGATTGTATGCGGTTGATATTTCATCTACGTATAATTAGAAATGCTCAGTTCGAAATATTAATCTTATCAATGAGGTTTCCTATCAACAACAGAGATATTAAATAAACAATACCAAAGTGGAGTAATATAATAGTTACATACGTGATTTAGATTCCCACATATTCATTTTTGTACAAGTCGTAACTTGTAGATTGTGTGGTAGATAATAGAGCGATTGTATTCAATTTTAAACGGAAACAGATAACACTTTGTTTTGCAGCCAACTGATTGTATGCGGTTGATATTTTATCTACGTATAATTAGAAATGCTTAGTTTGAAATATTAATCTTATCAATGAGGTTTCCTGTCAACAACAAAATGAAAACGTAAACTGTTCCCTGTGCTGATATTGATATAGCTACTTAGCAAATTACCCTGGGAATGTGTCACGTAGTCAACTGTAGGAATCGCATGCAGCGTTGATAAGAAGGTGGGAATGGTATTGTCTCGAACATAATTTAATCATTACACATTTGATTCTCTAACGAGCTCGTGTTTTTTGTGTGGTGCAATCTGAGGTGAGTCTATATTATTATTATTTGATTGAGAAAACTTTCATTTCAAGTTGATATATTTCAAATTAACTTCAAATGAATATGATTCGTATGATAATAAACTCGATTTAGGGAACTTTAATTTCAAATTGGTACATTTCAAATTAACTTCATGTCAACAAGTTAGCTTCTCACTTCTACATTTGAATTCACACCGATTATTACATTTACTTACTATTGTACACTCAGATTCACACCGATTATTACATTTACTAACTATTGTTTTCTTGATCGATGTTTAAGAAATATACCGAATTCTTTTGTGTAATATTTATCCTTGTTATAGATATTCATATCATAATGAGTATGGAAGAATTAAACTCGTGTTCTCTATTACAGAGATTACCTACGAAAAAAGTTAACCAGCTCGAAGAAGGTGAAGTTTATGAGATAACTGATGCAAAAATTGTCAACACCTGGTTTGGAGAATCTGTGCTAGCAGATATTGACGATTTCGGTGTTTTCCTCCCAAAACGTCTAACACCACTACTTAAACCTCTGTTGGATCGCATCAATGAAAAACAATGTATATGACTGATTTAAAGAGGAGAGGAACATTTTGACAAATCGAATCCAGCAGCAAAAATCGAGTTCCGAGAGATCTAGAGAGCATTAGCAGATTTTATAATATTCATAAAAAAAAACAAAGTGGTGGGTGTAAGGTAAGATTTTTGTCCTATTATTATCATGGACTCTATTCCGAAGATTAGCACCGAAATTGTTAAAATTATCGATCAGGCTCAAAAAAATCATAAGTCAAAATTTTCCCCTCAGGAAACAAAGAAATGGATAGATGTTTGTACGAAATATATCCGTACTTTCTCGAGACATTTGATGAAAGATGATTTGAATTTAGCTAATAAGAATCAACTTCAGACATATATCGGTCATATAAAGCGTTTCAAAATTTTATTGCAAATTAGAAATAAACCATCTATATCAAATAAGAATCGCAGTGATAGAATCAGATGGGAGGATGAACAGTCTGCTTTTAAATGTAGAATAAGAACCGGATTGATTATCAATATTTCGCATTTAGACCCAATAAATTTTTTATACGATGCTTTTCATCTTTTCAATACTAGAATCTCCAGAATCCTTCATGAATATAATTTTATTGAAGTTAATTCAGCATTTTGTGGCGAGTACATTAAGGGAACGTTAACGATGAACTTATTCCGACAGATTTTGGATATTTTCATACACGATCAATAGGAATAGATAATACAACGAATTTATTAGAATGGTATAGAGATAATATTATTGAGAAACTTTCTACAAAATTAGAAGAATTCCAAGAGAAAGATTCAAATTGGAGTTTCAGAGATATAGTAAGTCTGCAAATGAATATCAATATTCATGAAGTAATTAATTTGGGATCTTCCTATATAGTTCTTCCTAAAGAAATTGCAAATAAACATGCTGTTATCAATGCTTAAAATTATGATGAGTATTGTTTCGCTTGGGGAGTAACGGCTGGATTGCATCCTACTATTGACACAAATTCAAGTCGAACATCTTCATATCCTCATTTTAGTACTGTTTTAAATTTACAAAATTTAACTTTCCCGATGCCTATTGTAACGAAGCTTAAATTCTGAAAGATTATTCAATTTAGATCAGGCAATAAATACGGATGTTACATGTAATCTCAGTTTGAACAGTTCATTATTTCAATAGATATGAATGAATTCCGAATGCGTATTCCGTGATTGTCACTTGTATAAATCTCCGTAATTTCGAATAAGTATAATTATTCAAATAGATGAATCAAATTCATGTCCGTTCAAAATTGCATTTCATTCCGATAAAATATGTTGCAAAAACAGGGGTCTGGCCAGTTAAGACACCAAACTTTGAACAGCCTTATGTATAAAAAAGGCGAACAACCAAAAAACTCAGATAACACTTGCTTAGTCCGCCGAGAGAAACTACCGGAGCGTCATGTGCGCGAATTTTAGATCTAAAAAAGTAGCGTCACTTTTATACATTGTTCGGGGCATAAGTAAAAAACACTTGGTACAAAATAAGGAATTGGTGGAGCAGACCTGTCCAGAACCTCGGAAAACATATAAAAGCCGTGACAGCCAAAAGATCGCTCTCTTGTGATTTCGAGTTAGAATCAGTACCGTTACCCTCTTGCGATTTTGAATATCAATAAGTACAGTTGCCCGTTTGTGCTCTCTCTCTTGTGATTTCGATTTAGAATCAGTACCGTTGCCCTCTTTTGTGATTTCGATTTTCAATCCGTACCGTTAAAGTGTGATTATCATATTAGAATCAAAGTGAAATAATTATTATCCGAGTACAATTGCATTTGTATTGATTATTCTGAAAGTGTACTTGTTAAAATTATTATATATTTTATTATTTGGAATTCCCCGTTTTATTGAATTATTTCTGCTCCATCTTTAACGAGCTAAGTTTTAACCAGGTATCAATTGTAATTGAAGCCTACAATTCTGATACTGTTTTCTGCCCATTGGACTCTGGTTATACTTCACTGTAGCTACCCTAGGGACAAGGCTATCTTTAGATAGCAGAGTGACAAGCCTTGTGGGGAGGACCCTACAGAAGTCCTCAAAAGGAGTTAACCTTTAGAAAATCTGGCACCCGAGGATTTGAAATCAGCACTTCACCGAAAAATCGCAAGGGACACGTCATAAAATGACGCCCACGAGCAGGGACTTTTGAAAATAGACTGAGGGGGAATTTTTTTTTGTTGATTCCGAAAAACGAAATGTTGAAAAATTTATTGCAATTGAACCGGTAGTCCGTTTTGAATGAAATTTCAGATATAGTGTGACAGAAAAACAAGCTTCAAGACCCCGACGTTTCGAATACGTTTTCGATCCATCCCCAGGAGTTTGTTTTTGAACTTTGGAAATTTGGAAAAGTTTCGACAGATTCTCCGTATTCACCCAGGTAGTTTGGTGAAATTAGTTTTTCGATCCGCCTCCTCGTTTCAGGGGAAACATCAAGTTTTTAACAGAGAATCTGACTGAAAAATCGATTGTTCCGTGGGGTGTAGAATTGTTAACTACACCTCAGTGTTTTGTCCAAATTTTGATTTTTGCCCATATTTTGCCCTTTGATTTTCCCAGTCAACCTTAACCCGGATTGGGCAAGTCATAGCTCCTTTCTAAGTAAATCGATACCGAGGAAGCCGTTGGTAATATTTTTGGGCGGATTGGCCCAACAGTTTTGGAGTTACCTCCCGAAATCAAAGATACGTTGCCCAAATTGGGGCGAGTGATTTGATTGCTTCTGCCTTATTGGAAGGAAGGTGTGGACTGGTTTTGGTAACCGCACCCTCTTCCGTTACTTACCCCTGAACAAAATAATTTATTTTTGGGGTTGAAAATTTTGATTTTGAATTGGATTGGATAATATGGAGTTCCTTGGGTATACTGGTGCTATACCCAAGGCGCCGCAGCCTACGTCTACCAATATTGAAGACGTGGTGCAATGACCGCAGAACGGGAATTGTTCTGGTTGCACCGGAATTTATTGCCGGAGTATAGGCAATTTATCCGACAAGGGAGTTTGAACGACGTGCCGTCGTTAATGTTACAGGCAAAGGAGTTTGAGAATCTGCAGGCTGAGCAGAAACTCATGCAGTAGAGGATATTTCCAGTGTCAGTGAGGGCACAAATTCGAAGTCCCGCAGCAAGGATTATGGAACCGTCAGCGCTGGGTAGGCAACCTGCATCTGAACCTTCATCGCCAGGCAAGTTTGGGATACCGAATGTCCCTGAACAGACTTGAGGGGATTGTGGTCTCCGCGCCACTTCAGAACGCAGTGCCCTACCAGGCTGAAGCCGAGTACCGCAACACTGCCCATCTCATGTTGGAGATGTGGAAAAGGGGCATAGCAAAAGTTATTGTCGGAATTCGCCGAAATTATTTTGCTCGAGATGCCGCCGCCCTGGGGTAGAAGTCCCCTAAGAGGAGTGTTTGGTGTGTGAATGGAGTGAGTTATCAGTCGGTTTGGGAATTGCCTTGGTCCGTTTTGCTCGGCTTGGATAGCCAAGGGAATTGTATGCAACTGATAATTGACGGGAGTGGATGGATGAATGATGTGTTGTTCAGTGTTGATTTGTTTTTTTTTGGATCTCAAAGGGTGGTTTCAAGGTCTTCCTTCAGAAAGGGAAGGTAGGCGTAATGTCGAGACAATGTGGTTGTTCGAACACTCCACTCTCAGAGAAGATCCGAAACGTAAACCAGAACAGGCCTGGACTGCAGTTACCGGCTCCCTCCGATGTGGCAACAAAATGCATAACAAGCTATGAACCAGCCATTGTAGTACCACCGAAATCACAGTGCATACGCTGCCGAACGTGCCTATGTCAACAAAATGGTAGGAAGTTTCCGTTCCAAAGAAGAACACATCTTCAAGTTTCTGAAGAAGAAGTTCAATGTTTCCGATCCGAAGAGGTTTCAAGTTTTCCATTCCGAAGGAGAAGAAGTCAAGTTTTTCCGTTTTGAAAATCAATACGGATGTTACATGTAATCTCAGTTTGAACAGTTCATTATTTCAATAGATATGAATGAATTCCGAATGTGTATTCCGTGATTGTCACTTGTATAAATCAACGTAATTTCGAATGAGTATAATTATTCAAATAGATGAATCAAATTCATGTCCGTTCAAAATTGCATTTCATTCCGATAAAATATGTTGCAAAAACAGGGGTCTGGCCAGTTAAGACACCAAACTTTGAACAGCCTTATGTATAAAAAAAACGAACAACCAAAAAACTCCGATAACACTTGCTTAGTCCGCCGAGAGAAACTACCGGAGCGTCATGTGCGCGAATTTTAAATCTAAAAAAGTAGTGTCACTTTTATACATTGTTCGGGGCATAAGTAAAAAACCCTTGACACAAAATAAGGAATTGGGGGAGCAGACCTGTCCAGAACCTCGGAAAACATGTAAAAGCGGTGACAGCCAAAAGATCGCTCTCTTGTGATTTCGAGTTAGAATCAGTACCGTTGCCCTCTTGTGATTTTGAATATCAATGAGTACAGTTGCCCGTTTGTGCTTTCTCTTGTGATTTCGATTTAGAATCAGTACCGTTGCCCTCTTTTGTGATTTCGATTTTCAATCCGTACCGTTAAAGTGTGATTATCATATTAGAATCAAAGTGAAATAATTATTATCCGAGTTCAAGTCAGATTTGAAAAAGTGAATTAACCATAGTGTTCCGTTTGAGTGAAATTTTGTGTAAGGTAAATGGCTTAATATTTTATATCCTGGCATTACGATATATCTTCCGAATCCGAACCGACCATATTTAAACCGTTTGATATATCGTAGTGCGTTTTAACTTAACAACATTTCAAGTAATATGGCTATCTGAATATTAACCGAATACCCCTATTACGCTAGGACCTGTTTGATTCGTATTTTTCCGCAAATTGATCATTCTGAATCATTTATCAACCGATCCCGTACCGCTGAATTGAATTTAGTTACCGAACTTAACTTAGAGTAGATAGGTTGAAAGAGTTTTAGTTTCGTTACATTTTTCCGTCTGGGTGTAATTTTATGAAATAATACCGTTCAATTGCATTTATATTGATTATTCTGAAAGTGTACTTGTTAAAATTATTATATATTTTATTATTTGGAATTCCCCGTTTTATTGAATTATTTCTGCTTCATCTTTAACTAGCTAAGTTTTAACCAGGTATCAATTGTAATTGAAGCCTACAATTCTGATACTGTTTTCTGCCCATTGGACTCTGGTTATACTTCACTGTAGCTACCCTAGGGACAAGGCTATCGTTAGATAGCATAGTGACAAGCCTTGTGGAGAGGACCCTAGCAGAAGTTGTTGAAGGAGTTAACCTATAGAAAATCTGGCGCCCGAGGATTTGAAATCAGCACTTGACCGAAAAGTCGCAAGGTCACGTTATACTATTTCACAAATCCATTTATTCGAGAAGCTGAATAATATAGGAATACACGTTTTTGTGTTACAATTATGTGATATAACAGATGGTGTTGCTGATGAGGAAAAATTGAAGGTTCCTCCTGCATATTTATCAAAAAATAAACTAGAAACGCACTTTAATTTGTTGTTGATTCAGGATAAATATTATCGCGATGTAGAATCTTCAGATACATCGAATTTCGTTAATCCAATAGTTAAATACCATTATTGCTTGATTAAAAATTTAGATCGACTTATTAATTCGCAAATTACTACTAGAAATAAAACTTATTTATGTGAACGTTGTTTGAATAATTTCTGGAGTGAGATCAAGTATAAATATCGAGGATTGTGGTAAGATGAATACTCGTAAAATGAAATTCTCTAAGGAAGATCATTTAGTTTCCAAGAATTATTCAAATGAAATTCAAATGTCATTTGTGATTTATTTCGATTTTGAGGCTCTATTGCTACCAATCCAAAACTGTTCTCCATCAAATTCAGCTTCATACACCAACCGAAAACAATTACATGAAGCTTGCAGTGTAGGCTTTTATCTGAAATGTTATTTCGATGATTCCATTCCGAAATATGATAGTTATAGAGGTTCAGAACCAGCCAAATGTTTAAACGAACAATTAGACAAAATTAGTACATTCATAGAGAAAAAATTGAAGTGTAACATACCTATGAGTTTGAGTGCGGTTGATTTATCATCCATAATGGGGGAAACTAAATGTCATATTTGTGAAGAATGTTTTACCGATGGGGATATACGTGTAATAGACCATTTCACTGGGGTTTTTCGCGGCTTAGCACACCAACATTGTAATTTGCAATATAAACATAAATTTGTAGTTCCTGTTTTGGCTCATAATCTATCTGGGTATGATATGGTCCTATTGATACGAGAACAAACAGAACATTCAAGTACTACCAATCAATAAAGAAAAATATATAAGTTTCACTAGAGGTTCCTTCTTTTCCCCAGTTAAATTCCGTTTTATCGATTCAAGTAGATTTTTAAATACATCACTAGATGAGTTGGTGTCCTTTTTGAATGTTGATCAATTGAAAATTTTGAAGCGAGAATATAATCATTTGACAAACGATAATTTCAAATTATTAGCCCGTAAGGGGATTTTTCCATATGAATATTTAGATAGTTGGAATAAATTGAGCGAACCAAATTTACCACTAATCGAAAATTTTTATAATAAATTGAAAGATGAATCAATAAGTGAAGGAGACTATGAACATGCTCAAAACGTTTGGCAAAAATTTAATTGTAGTAATTTAGGTGAGTATTCCGATTTATACTTGAAAACAGATGTTTTGCTGTTAGCAGATGTTTTTGAAAATTTCAGAGCCAAATGTTTAGAGATATATAAACTTGATCCCACGTATAATTTCACTTTACCTGGCTTCTCATGGGAGTGTATGTTGAAATATACAAATATTACTCTTCAGTTTCTAAAAGATATAGATATGATTATGTTTATAGAAAGAATGATACGAGTAGGTGTTAGTCAATGTAGCAATAGATTTGCGGCTGCTAATAATAAGTATATGAAAGATTATAATTCACAAGAGGAAAGTAGCTATCTCATGTATTTTGATGTTTGTAATTTATATGGGTGGGCTATGGCGCAATATTTACCTTATGATAACTTTGTATGGTATGATGATCTTAACATCGATGTAAGAGAGATTTCGGATGAAAGTCCTGTTGGATATATTCTAGAAGTAGATCTAGAATACCCTCAGAAATTACATGACACCCACAAAGACTTACCGCTATGTCCATTGCACTCTACACCTCCCAATGCTAAACAATAAATGTAAATATATAATTCATTAGAGGAATTTGAAACAATCTTTAGCTTTGGTGATGGTGTTGAAGAAGGTACATCGAATCCTCAAGTTTAGCCAATCCAATTGGTTGAAAGCTTATATCGATTATAATACACGATTACGTGCAGCTGCAAAGAATAAATTCGAGGAGGCTCTTTTCAAACTGACTATAATTGCAATTTTTGGAAAATCAATGGAGAACGTGCGAAAGCATAGACTAGTTAAATTGGTCAATAAATGGTATGGACCGTTTGGCGCACGATACTATATTTCTCAACCAAATTCCAATAGCACCACAATTTTCGATGAAAATTTGATAGTCATCGAGCAAAATAAACTTGAAATTATGTTCAATAAACCGATTTACGTAGGTATGTCGATTTTAGATATTTCGAAAACATGCGTGTTTGATTTTCACTACAGCTTTATGATGAAACTATATGAAGATCCTGAAGTGATAAGACTGTGCTATACAGATACAGACAGTTTGATCTATCATATAATAACAGACGATGATATTTATGAGACCATTATGAAGAAAAACGTTCAAAAATTTGACACTGGCCATTATGCATTAGATAATATTTTTGAAATTCCACCTATGAACAAGAAAGTGGTCGGATTATTGAAGGATGAAAACAAAGGACATATAATGACGAAGTTCATCGGTTTACGCTCTAAAATGTACAGTTATGAGGTGGAAGGGAAAGAGCCCGTTAAAATAGCTAGAGGTATTAGAGATTCAGTTTTCAAATATTCTATAACTTTTGAGGATTATGTTAAATGTTTTGAAGAAGAAATCGAGATAAATAGAGTCCAAAAATCTATCAGATCTTTCAACTTTAACCTCTACACTATAGAACAAAATGAAATTGCCCTCAGCCCTTTTGGCAACAAGAGGTTCCTGATAAAGAATAGAACAATCACCTTACCTTATGGACACTATTCACTATTATCTTAATATTTGTTTCGATATGTTAATTTTGATATTTATATTGATATGTTAATTGTAATTGTATTCGTATTCATATGTTATAAACTTATTCTAATAAAAAAACTTTCTATGATGTATGTGTTAATTTTAATATTTGTATTGATATGCTAATTGTAATTGTATTTGTATTCATATGTTACATACTTGATTTAATAAAAACTGTCTATGATGTATGTATATGTGTTTTTTAATAAAAAAAACAAAAACTGTTGATCATATTTTATTGTTCTAAATCATACAAAACCTTATTTTTATAGTAAAATAACATTTCTTTAAGTGGTTGGTCAATAAACATTTTGGCGATGAAATATTAATAAAACAATATAAGAGTTCTAATGCACTGGCATGATTCTTCATGCTTTTAATCACATCAATAACATTGTGATAGTATGAAGAAAATTCAAATTGTTCGAGGAAAGACACTCGATGTGATAACACTCCATCGTTGATATTAATTATTTTTCGAACATCTCCCTCAAACAGCCAAAAATGAATACCATGCTTCGTAACTTGTGAAGTCCTTTTTCATTATTGTCCCACACAAGTTGAACTATTTGGCAATATTCATCGGATGCTAAGGGGGCAGGATCGAAATCTGTTTGTAAACTTGAGAAGGAATCTCTTATTTTAGTTCGAAGAATTTCGATGAAGTCATACCATTCCAGCAGTCCAAAGGTGAGTTTACAATTTTGCGAAGAATGGATAAGTGATATTGTTGGTGCGAAGATTCGCATTGGACTCAATCCACACTTAATTCCATAACCTTCCTCCAATGGGTATGTTGTATTCAACAATAGAAATTTTTCATCCCGAATTAACATTTCAAACTCTTCAAACATTCGATGTAACTCGGAACTATTTTCGGATATATCACTATCTTGGTATGACATCTTACTACAACTGAACTGATTGTTAGATTCTCTCTAACATACACCCTCAAGAACACACACGCACGCGCAGATCATATAATATCACTTCTAGCAATCCAACTTTTCTCCTTTATTCCCAACCATTTGACGTACATTTTATCATCTTTTTTCCGAAGCACTTTCTCAATCAAAAAGACATCAGGTTGTTTGGTCTTCTGCAATTCTTCCTCTTAGAAACAACCGCTGATTGGGGAGCTCTTCATATCCTCGAGTAGTTACGTGACTGGGTTGGTGATTTTAACTTTTATAATTTTAAAGAGCTTCGCCGACCAATTAGGCGTATGTGATTTCTCGAAAATATGTCTGGCTTTGCTTATACGTACCACATCGCCCATGTTGAATGTATGTGGTGAAGCCAACTTGAGGTGTGAGTAGGATCGCTTCAATATCACGCTCTCATTTTGTTTTGTCACCTTGAATGGAGCCATATTTATAGTTCTATGTTTACGTTTATTATATTTTTCAGTGATTTCTTGAAGTATATCAATCCATCTATATTTTCCTTTCAAACTAAATTGTTTGTAGAGAGCTTCTTTCAAGGTTCGAATAACACGTTCAGCAATGGCGGCTTTCTTCACACTATACGTGTTATAATGGTTGATTTTGTGTTTTTTCATCAGCTCGTCAAAACGGGTATTGAAAAATTCTTTACCTTGTTCGCTTTGCAGATTCCTAGGTTTACGTCCTCCTCCTCCTCCCTCAGTCAATATAGAATTAACTGCTTTCCGAACCTCTTCGGCTGATTTCGTTTCCAATGGACGAGTCCACACGAATTTCGAGAAGCAATCAATCATCACCAAAATATACTTGAATCCTCGATTTTCACGAGCATAATTACCCATTTCGGCTAGATCCATCTGCCACAAGTCATCCAGTCCCTTCAAAATTGTACGACGACATTTGAAATTTTTTCTGGCTGGCTTATGAATCTCATCGACAACTTGTTGCATAGTTTTTCAATTACTGTCTAGTTGAAAATCAGTTTTATCCGTCTATTTTATAGGATTTGGAGTTATACGTTTCGGGTTGGTTGATGGGGTGGTAGCATCATTCGGTCTTTTCTTCGAGGGTGTCGTCATACGTTGTTCCAACGCCAGCAGCCTACTCATAATATCCTCCTGATGTACATCCATTATGTTAAAATCTATAATGATCTTGTTCAATTTATCATCATGATCACGCAAAATAACGCGTTGACTCTTATGGTATGTTTCGAAATTATCAGAGAATTTCTTGAAGATATCGAGTACATAAGCGGTATTCGCTCCAACGGTTTTGAGATCCTTATCATTTTTCTTCTTGTATTCATCCAATTCTTCATGTACACTCGTAAAGCTAGCATCACTTTGATTTTTGTGCGATTGTATGTTGATGGAGAAACTACTCATCTTTCCAATTAATTTCTGAATCTCATGTGAAAAGTCATCGTTGAAAATGCGCTTTAAGTTCTCCCCAATCTTCGCACTCGTATCATCGACATACATCTTGCTTGCAACATCGTTCTTGAATGTGGGCGTTTCCACATTACAAATTTTCACGTTCTCGATATCTACATCACCATCTGGTGTACGAGCTAGAACGTGTGAAAACATCGATTGTCGAAGAGCGTTGATGCTGGTTGAACCACCAGTCACAGATCTTCGTCCAAACTTAGCAAGACTCATCGTATAAATGATATGAAACAGTAATGAACACACACTAACATATGATATCGGCTTCTCGAAGCTCATTTATTATAGCGACTATCTCATTGTCGTGCGATGTATTCCCAGCTTGTTGACATGCCATCAAAAGAATCAATCGTTCCACAAGTTCGTTTGGATCGTCCCAGTACACGTACTCCACTGGTTCGTTGTTATATGTCAATTGCATACCGCTACCGAGAGCGTCCTCATGAATTAGAGGTCGAATTATTTTAATGTACTTGTATCTTCGAGTACCTTTCAAGTTTCTAGCACTATTTCTGTGGAGATTTGTCAAGTTCAGAATCATCCTGTAATTCATCTTATCTTTCTTGGTGAAATGTCTAGGTTTGTCGTAGAATACAGGTTCACACAGACCGACGGTACTTTTGAATTTTCTCCCTTGTGTCACGATAGTATCTCTATTTTTGAAATCGATTAATTCACCTCCTAGTAACCATGACAACGAACTAGCATCGTAAATTGGGCCATAAACTCTATCGATTTTTCTACTTCCTGACCAATAATCACCGATATATTTTTGGAATAACTCTGAGTAACATTCTAATACGTCATACTCATCATCGTTGTCAGACTCTTTAATAACAGTTTTCATACTTGCATCGCTTACATCCAATACCGTTCCTCTTTCATCCTCCTCCTCTCCCTCATCCTCCTCCTCCTCTTCCTCTTCATCCGCATCATCCTTTTCTTGCTTAATTTCACGTTTAATCAATGGTGTATTATTGGATTTGATTATTCCCCGAAGTGGTTCCGATATGGGTTTAAATAATTTATTGATCGACTCGTCCTCTTCCGTTTTACCCAGTTTCAATGTGAGATATTTCTTGCGTATAGATCGTGCCAATTGAGCGATTTTTCGCTTACGTGCTAACCGTTCAGCGTCCATTGTGTATTTGCTATAGATTTCACGTTCACACTTTAATATATACATCTAAACCTTTGCGGTATCTTCCATTGTTCAAATCGAAATCTTTAACAAATATCAATGTTCCAAATTTCTCCATCCAACACATAGAACACATGTTTTTGAATCGATCGAAAGTAACGTCTGGAGATACGTGCTCATCAAACACGTGTTTTAGATTTATTTCATCCTGTTTAAATAACAAGATCAGGTTAGAATTTTCGCGAATCAGTTGTTTAGGAATTTTAGAGTATGTCTGACATAGATATGATGCGTCAATGTTTCTATGCCTACACATCGAATAATATTCTCGAGTTTTCTGTTGTGTCTCACAGGATATGTCATCAAAAATGAAGATAGAATTTGGTTTTGCATCGTTCGGACTTATAATTTCTTCGTTGTCTTTATATGGGAAATAAACAACTCCTTTTACTCGTTCCAAAATATCCTGCAACAGTATGTATTTATCTTGATATAATGACTTCGAGTATACGTAAACGTTTTCAAACTTGACACCATTTGGATTGAATAACAACGATAACATAACGTTTGTTTTTCCGCATCCGCTCGGACCACAAATGAAAGCACGAAAAGAGTTTGATAACAGTTTACCATGTTTACCAACGCGATTGGTTCTAACTTTTAAATCTAAATTCTCGATTGGAAGTGTCTGTTCTTGTTGAACGGTCTTCATCGTGTGAAACATTTCTACTTAATGATAACGTATAAAAGGAAAAATCACCAGAGCGTATGCTCATTAACAATGTTGATTCATCAAGGTGAAGGTTTATTGAATACACTCATAAACAAGCCCCCGTTTGAATTACACGTTCCTTCATATCAATTCTGTGGTCCTGGAACTAAATTGGAAAAGCGTCTTGCACGCGGTGATGAAGGTATCAATCCTTTACATACCGCTTGTCGCGAACACGATATAGCTTATTCACAAAACAAATCTCTGGAGGAACATCATAAGGCCGATAAAATATTAGTGGACGCTGCTTGGAAATGAAATAAATCAAGAGACGCTAACGCAGGTGAAAGACTCTCTAGTTTATTGGTTACCGGTGGGATGAAGGTTAAACGAGAACTAGGTATGGGTATCAAGAAACGGGGGCGACAACGAGGATGTTGTTTCCGGAAAGATATCGTTGGAAGCCTCGCAAAGTCAATGGAGCCATCTTCTTCATTGAGAAAGTCCGCTATGAACGCGTTGATAGCCGCACGGATCGCGATTAAACGAGCTGGAGGTAAAAAGCATATCAGAGTACCAAGAGTAATACCACTACCAAAATCTGGAGGATTCCTCCCACTATTACTACCCATCTTAGGAACTCTAGGAGCCTTAGAATCGGTTGCAGGAGGTGCGAGTGCTATCGCAAATACGGTGGTTAACGCTAAAAATGCCAAAAAGAAGTTTGAAGAAGATCAACGTCACAACAAAACTATGGAATCACTGGGAAAAGGTTTATACTTGAAACGCAACGCTAAAGGAGGATATGGATGGTTTTTGGAAAAGCAGCAAAAAAACTATTAATTGCCGATTACCCGATAGACCAATGTACGATCGAGATTTGATACGTTTCGCTAGAATTATGAAAATCCCAGATTTTCGAGGTGTCTTTATGCGAGATACGATACCGCACAAACCTAGACGTCGTGAATGTATCATTCTAAATTTGGACTTGACTAAAAACAATGGAACGTATTGGGTAGCGTTCAGAAAAATCGATAACGATGTAGAATATTTTGATTCTTTTGGAAATTTGAAACCACCAAAGGAACTCGTTCGATATTTGGGTGAGAACGTTAGGATTTTCTACAATAACGACACCTATCAGAACTATAATCAAGTGATATGTGAAACAAACCCGCTTTGGGTCGGTTTTAATTGGCCCAACAAGCTCAATTTAAATTAATTAATCTCAGGGCTCGTAGCCCTGCCTTGTGATTCAAGACTGGTGAATTGCCCAAGCGCCAACTGCTTAACAAAAAAATATAAACTAAATGAATTCACAGTCAAGAATACAAGCACTACGAGATGGTTTAACTGTCGATGGAAATTCAGAAAAAATACAAGTTCAACTTAACAATTCGTATATTCCATCAGAATTTGAATTATAAAGAAAATTAAATTACAAATTTTTTGAATAACAATTGGAAATATAAATAATATTGAATTCGTAGAAAAACAATTATAAAATTAAATCAATTTGTAACATAAATGGAATTTTAAGAAAACAATTATAAAATTGAATCAATTATTGAATTGAAAAAAAACGAAATATCCAATAAGAGGAACTACAGTAGACCTCGAATGATTCTATAAAAATTAGTGGAATACAACTTCGGATAAACAACAAAATCAGAGAATGAAATTATGGTCATTCAAACAAGAAAATGTTACCCTCCTTGGAACTCGTAGGAACTGGAAGTCGGTCCTGTCAGGAAAGTCACTAAACCGCCTTGGAGTGAAGGGGTGAGGAACCTCAGACGTTCAAACCCTGTAATTTCAAAGAACGAACAGTACCTGACTTGAGATCAAAAGGACAAGCAACACCGTCGGTTGGAATAACCAGGTGAATCCACAACCGATAATGTTATCTTTCCCAAAGCGCCAACTGCTTAACAAAAAACTATAAACTAAATGAATTCACAGTCAAGAATACAAGCACTACGAGATGGTTTAACAGTCGATGGAAATTCAGAAAAAATACAAGTTCAACTTAACAATTCGTATATTCCATCAGAATTTGAATTATAAAGAAAATCAAATAACAATTTTTCCGAATAACAATTGGAAATATAAATAATATTGAATTCGTAGAAAAACAATTATAAAATTAAATCAATTTGTAACATAAATGAAATTTTAAGGAAACAATTATAAAATTGAATCAATTATTGAATTGGAAAAAAACGAAATATCCAATAAGAGGAATTACAGTAGACCTCGAATGATTCTATAAAAATTAGTGGAATACAACTTCGGATAAACAATAAAATCAGAGAATGAAATTATGGTCATTCAAACAAGAAAATGTTACCCTCCTTGGAACTCGTAGGAACTGGAAGTCGGTCCTGTCAGGAAAGTCACTAAACCGCCTTGGAGTGAAGGGGTGAGGTACCTCAGACGTTCAAACCCTGTAATTTCAAAGAACGAACAGTACCTGACTTGAGATCAAAAGGACAAGCAACACCGTCGGTTGGAATAACCAGGTGATTCCACAACCGATAATGTTATCTTTCCCAAATTGTGAAACACTATTAAAAAATGGATATCTTGACAAGATATCAATTTAGGCAAAAATTCAATTTAATCTGAAAGAAATAATCGATTACAATTGATATTTGAAATTAGCAAATAGTTAACATGTGACTGAATTAATAATACTAAAAATGTGACTTGAAAGAATAAGAATTAAATTGTATCTGAAAGAATATTATTTGGAAGGTTGAAATTTGCTAGTTAGCATAAAATTCTGGTTTGCTTGAAATGAATTGTACACGTGGATTGATAATGTGAACTGTATTAACTCCCAAACGGCGTGACAGTGTAATAAATATATGTATACCTAATAAGCAGTAATTAGGTTATTTGTTTCGTGTTCACCCTTACCAATCCTTACTGCACATTTGTCTATTAAGACCACCCTAGGTATCTTGGACTAGGATAATACAATGGCGATCTACAAAATCGCGCAAATACCATGTGCACAAATTGCGGGTTCGAGTAAAAAGGTGGAAATTAAATATTGTCTGTAACAACTGCCCACGTCTCGTTAGAGTAATTTCATACAATGACTACAACAATCTCTGTAATGATGAAAAAGATATACCTGGGATCATGCTAAATGCAAATCTGATTGTGTGACCTAGGATAAGTCGAGTGAAACTTCCTCCGAAATGTAATCACATTCAGGTACTGTACATCCAGAAGTTTAATAACAAATATAAATCAAATTATATGTAGCCTGATGTGCATCATATTTCGGAAGCAAAAATTTAGAAAATGTATGTAAAGACAATGAAATATAAATCTCGACCCTTTTAAAGGCTAACACCACAATGAATTCTCTTCGACTTCCGTTATTCTACCTCCCACTTCGCGATATTTAGCGACATCACACATCAGGAATGCTAGTTTCCATAGTCGATGTTTTATCGACCGGCAGATGTCTTTAAATAATTATATGACAACTTTGCTAGCCGAAAAGAAATCTAATCTGTTCATTACCAAGTTCTATACAATCCCGTAACGCAACCCGTTACAGGACAGCTGTGTCTGAAATTTCTCAGTCATACTCGATTATTCAAAGAGTAACAATAGACCAGTCGTCCTGCAATTGAGATACACTTAAAATGATATTTTTTCCACATCTCTATTTTATGGTTGACATTTATGTTTTTTGGGTCGCTGATCACGAATATGTGGGTTAAAAAATCGTAGGCCCATGGCGTTCCGAGATATTGGCCATTTTGACCCAAAAATGACCGTTTTTTCGAGTTTTCGTCGTTTTTGGCGATTTAAAGGAAAACAACACATTTTATTGACTAGACAGTGAAGAACAAATTTGTACAGAAATGAAAAATGCGTCGAATGGCGGAAAATAGAAGTCTATAAAGTCATTCAGGGCCTGATATAATGCTCATTTTAGTTTTTTTTTGAGAACTTAAAAATTAAATTTCGTCATACAAATTTTCCTCTAAGAACTTCATTTTCTGCGCAATGGTAGTATTTCATGTGTATTTTCGAATTAATCTTGGTTTTTCGTCTACCTCTTTTTTTAGCGTCAAAATCCACCATCTTAGAAAAAATGGTTTTCTCATTATAACTCCGTTAAAAATTGGTCTTTTGATCCAAATCGAAATGCGAATTGAAGAGTTTTTTACAACATCTCCAGGATCCAAGCATTTTGATTGAAAAGTGAAGAAGTGGGACCGTTTTGAAGAATCGAGGTCCCAGAAAAAATTTATAATTTTTAGGTTAGAATACTTGTATGAGATTAAACTTTCACATGCAAATAGCGGATCGTTCTACGAGTATTTCAAGCTTTCGTAAGTTTTTTTTTGGATGAGCAGAACTCGAGATATCTATTGATGTAGGTTTGGGTTAACAATGAGCCCAATTTTGACCCTAATCAAAAAAATTCAAAAAGTTCTTACCGAGACTTCTGGCTATCTAACCCCAAATCGTCAATCTTCCGGAGCAAGAAAAAAACAAATGCGCTCGAAATCCGAGCATCAATAAGGTAGATTTAACCCTAAATCGTCGATCTTCCGCGTATCTGTTAAGAAATTATAGCGCGAGTTGAAAAAAGAAAACCGGAGCAAAAAAAAAACAAATGCGCTCGAAATCCGAGCATCAATAAGATAGATTTCAAAAAAACATTCCATTTTTTTCCAATCAATGTAATAATGAATTTGAGATTTATTGTTGACAATTTTCATAATAATTAAAATAATATCTTTTTTTTTACGATGATGGTATTTTGAAAAGGTACCATTTAATCGATAAAATCAAAAATAATCAATAAACTAATAATAAACATAAATTTTATTATTGACGGATTGAGAAATAATTATAATAATAATAATAATTTATGTATTTTTTTTTGGATAGGAAAATTTTGAAAGAAAAATATATATTTAATTATGAATGACATTGTTATATATTATATCTTACATATTGTTTCTTTCTTGCTTAAAAAAAATAGAGTCATCAATAATACATTTGTACATGGCAGATTTTACTATTTGAGATAAATAACAATTAATTCTCATCCTTAATAAACCAACAACCTATAACATCATGATATATAACTCCTATACTCTACGCTTTTTAGGTGCAATGCTTTCCTCATTTTCAGTCGTAGTCGAATCTGTTGATGTCATATCCTCAGTTTCTTCATCACTTTCGTAGCAAATTGCTGATGTGATATGATCATCATTGATATTATCATCAGTTGCAAAATCACTATCAGGTTCTTGATCATCATCATTTCCTACTGATGAAGGAATTACATTACTACTATCATCATCATTAAGATCATCATTATCATCATCATCGACATCGTCATTTATTGAAAATTCATTATCATCTAATAACGTTACTTCTGGTTCAACGCTATTTGCACAGTCTTTACCCTCGCAGTGTTTACAAAGAATTGTACATGGTATACCTACTTTCTTACAAGAACATTTGCCACTGCAACTGACTAGTTTTGAAATATTTAGATATAGAACAAAATAATAATTCAAGAGTTCGTTGATGATGACGATGATGCACTAACAGTTCAAGAATTTCAAATAAAATATAAGTTACACGCGTACAACGTGATGATCTCTGTGGATCACCATGGTAACGATGAACATCTGCTCTCGTAAGAGTAAAAAACTGTACGCGTACGCATTCTATGGAATTTTTTGGGGCCATTTTTTCTACTTGACTAGCCATCACGCGAGATTATATTATGATGAATAAATGTTTCAATTAATATTAAAATCTGCAATAATCACTTTTCTGTTCATCATTATATTGATAGTGTTTTTTTTTCTTAGTTAAAACAGAGTACATTCAGAATGAAAGAAAAATATTATTATTTCAATTATCATGAAAATTATCAATAACAAATCTCGAATTCATTATTACGTTGACAGTATCCAATATTTTAATGTGAACAATACATTCAAAACGACAAAAAAAAATAAAAAATTTGAATTTTTCGTTTAAAGTCTATATTATCTCGGATTTCGAGCGCATTTGTTTTTTTTCGCTCCGGTTTTCTTTTTTCATCTCGCGCTATAATTTTTTTACAGATACGTGGAAGATTGACGATTTGGGGTTAGATAGCCAGAAGTCTCGGTAAGAACTTTTTGAATTTTTTTGATTAGGGTCAAAATTGGGCTCATTGTTAACCCAAACCTACATCAATAGATATCTCGAGTTCTGCTCATCCAAAAAAAAACTTACGAAAGCTTGAAATACTCGTAGAAGGATCCGCTATTTGCATGTGAAAGTTCAATCTCATACGAGTATTCTAACCTAAAAATTATTGATTTTTTCTGAGACCTTGATTTTTCAAAACGGTCCCATTTCTTCACTTTTCAATCAAAATGTTTGGATCCTGGAGATGTTGTAGAAGACATCAAACTCTTCAATTCGCATTTTGATTTGGATCAAAAGACCAATTTTTAACGGAGTTATGATGAAAACACCATTTTTTCTAAGATGGCGGATTTTGACGCCAAAAAAAGAGGTAGACGAAAAACCAAGATTAATTCGAAAATACACATGAAATACTAACATTGCGCAGAAAATAAAGTTCTTAGAGGGAAATTTGTATGACGAAATTTAATTTTTATGTTACAAAAAAAACAAACAAAATGAGCCTTATATCAGGCCCCGAATAACTTAGAGACTTCTATTCTCCGCTATTCGACGCATTTTTCATTTCTGTATAAATTTGTTCTTCACTGTTTAGTCGATAAGATGTGTTGTTTTCCTTTAAATTTCCAAAAACTACAAAAACTCGAAAAAACGGCAGAAGTGGAAAAATTTCCAATCCAAATTGCAGGACCACCATGGATTTCACTTCTGCAGTAATACAATCCATATGAGAATATGAGAGTAGTAGTGGGAGTAGTTTGAGGAGAATCATCGATTTTATTTATGAAAATTTGATCGAGTAATTTGATTGGTACCTAATTATGGGGCTTTTCTTTTCGACTCGTGTTCCTACAGCGAGAGCGGTAGAGACATCGAAACTGTACGTGACCCTGGAATAGTTAGCACTGTGCGAGGATTCACATGTTATTTTCCTACAGATTCGACGCATATGTCTATAGCCAGCTGGACTTATCCGGAAGAAAGTGTTATATTGAACGCAACAAAGTCGTTCAGTTTACTTCATCCCACTCAAGCATATTTTCAACATTCTCAACGATTACACCCGAATCACGTTCGGACGACAAACGATTCGATTGGTACGTGCTCGAAACGCTAACGATTGCGTTATAATTGAGAACGCAGCTACCACAGTCAAATTTCTGATTGATAGTATGGAATTGAAGGTGAAATATATCTATCCCAACGATCTAATCAGAGAGAAGCTATTGCGATCCAACAAGAGCGATTCTCCTGTTCTATTCACTTTCCGGAAGTGGGAGCTACACGAGTTGCCTGCCATAAGGGCCGATGCGAAGAGAGAAATATGGGCTGTGAAAACTAGCGCATCCGTCGAAAAACCACGGTATGTTATCGTATTTTTCTAAAACGTAACAATGTGGAAGCTAATCCTACAATATTCGATCATGTGGATATATCAAGTATCCGCTTATCGCTGAACGGAGAGTATTGACCTAATGAACGGATGAACTTGGACTTTGCCAAGGGAGATTTCGTTCTAGCCCACCACAACTATACCGATTTCTATCCTAGCTACACGAATTCCACAACGAAACATCCCATATTGGCTTATGATAGATTCAAAAAACGCGCGCTTTACATCGTCGATTATTCTAGACAAGAGGAGGCGGTAAAATCATCAACAGTCGAAATACGATTGGAGATTGAAACGGATAAAGGATTTCCAGCCAATACCAAGACTTGATGAAATACCGATTGCTTGATGGAATACTATCCCCTCACCGAAATTATCAAGAGTCTCAATTAAATATTAGTCAGTCTAAATCGAAACTTCAAGCGAATCGCATCATCATCATGAGAATCGCATTAGTTGACATTCAGGGTTCTTCATTGACGATGCCTTCCATCCAAAAGAAATGTGTATACAAATTGGATTCAAACACATCTTATTCATCGCTAAATGCAAAGGAGCGAAAATCCGTATGATATTTACAAAAGTCTTATCATGGACTCGATTATGTATCTGGGAATGTGGATTATGAAGGAATAAATAATATTCTTAAATCGATTCTCCTGTGTGCAGTCGACTATATTTATGTCCGTGGACAGCAAAAAGCCGAATTCTTGAGAAGGAAGTGTATAGAATTGGATATTTACCCACACATCGTAGATGTCCATAGTTTCGATGGTACTTAATGTGAAACGGGGAAATTCGAGTATACAAACAATTTGACCTGTCTGAATCATCGTAATGACGTTGGAAAATACATGTGTGCAGTTCACCATGTGGATAAATTACAGCAGTGGTTTCTGAATGTAATACTACCTAAGTGATATGTATTTTATTCTGAAATATTATTATTATCAATCTTTTGTTTGTTTTAATAAAACACCTCCTTTATATAATAATTATTATTTATTCAAATGGTGAATAACTTTCTTCACATTTTTAACAAACATTTTCAATAATAACACTGATAAAGAAGATAAAATAACATTCAAAATTGCGAAAATTTCAGGGATTCCTCCTCCTATTGCAGATGATGAGAGTGTAGATGTCTTTTGTACGAGATGTGGTAAACATGATGATTGTCGGATCATTTGCCATTCAGCCATATCCCCCTCACTTTGATCGAAGAATGAGAGTTTGAGTTTATGATGTATGGTTATACGATTGTCTTGTGGGATGTTAAATGTGAATACCTCCAATTGGTTATCGTTGATTTTTTGAAAATTCATCGGAATCCATTCGGTACGGTTACACTCCCCACCACCACCACCGCCGACATCCTTTAGACAAATATAGATGCGTTCAACGTGTTGGGGAACGTTCGCATATAAAATACCATTCAGAATTGTGGTTAGAATCACAAAATTTGTTTTTAATACCCCCAATCCCATCATCCTCACTTTTTACTCTTAATTTGTTCAGCAGTCTTATAACTTTAATTCTATCTGCGTAAAAATTCAAGTCTCTTCTTAGTTTATGAACTTTTTCCACGAATTCGCAAAGTCTGCGTGTGTATTCTTCAAAAGATATATGCATAATGATATATTTGTAGACTTACTAGATATCTATATTATTATTTTAAGAGCCACAGAACATCTTCCTTCGTGAGAAATTCGAATAAATTCCAACTATTCGCACTAGAACACATAACATTCACACTATTGGGGTGATGTAAACAGATAAATTCACAATTTCCTCGCTCTAATTTTGGACATTTACCTTTCAAATTCACCACTTCTACGCGATCTAACCCCAATTTTAGGAACGCCCCCCGTAGAAACTCATCTTTTATCTTCCCACATAAATAAACAGTAGCATCCGGATCGATATTTTCCTTCAACATTTCATACAATTCATCATATTCCTGATAACCCGAGTTCCATTGAATCCCGTGATATTTTTCACAATGGAATATTTTCTTCATTTGCCTCTCGGATAGTTGAACCATCGATTTTGGTGGTTTGAATAGAAAATATTTCTCCAACCTTTTCTTACAGTCCTACAGAGAGAGTTCCTTGATTTTAAATACGTTTGCAGAAATCGGGAAACTTTGAATATCAACCACTATAGACGACTTTTCAAACTAGAATGATAAACTATCCAAACATCTAGTTGCACATGCGCAGATTATTGACATATTTCTTTGATGTTATCGAAATTTCGAAAAAGTACGTCGAAGCACAACATTTGTAGTAATGGTGGACTTATTCTATAGTTGACGTCATCGACCTCCCCTGCTATCCCAGAAAACAGTTGAAACATCTTAACGGTGTAAGAATTTGAAGTATCTCTTCTCACATCGGTATGGTAGTAGTGCGATTTGATAAAAATCGACATCGATATCATGGAGCACTCTAAAACATTCAAGTATATACGATCCTGGTTTCGGAACGATACCCGAAATATGATTTTCCCCATTCTTCTATGCTTATATTTGAACTGACCTTCTATATTCATATCGATTATCTTCCAATCTTCTGGAGGGGGAGGATCGAAATCTCCCCCAAAATAGAAAATATCAGCAAACGCCCAATCGGTCGAGGCCCCCACAAGAAAAGTTATGAATTCCCCAGCGATTATCCAATTTCTGGATGGTAATTGTTATTTTTCGAGGATTTTCATTAAAATCGGCGGACATACGCTTATTACGAATTTCTTCGCATCGTACACGGTGGTAAGCACACTATGAATAAAACTGTTGTATAATCGAGGAGACATTATCACGAACTGATTAGAGTTCGATTTAGTTGGAGCAGTCACACACAACAACACACTCCCTCATAATCTGCGCATGTCAAGCTATTGACTTTTTCAACCTAAAATATACAATCAAAACTAAAAGGTATTCTTGCGGGTGAGAGATAAGAGGTCGGTCGAACTGGTAAGTATAGGACATGTAAAATAATAAAATCAAGAACATTTTCAGATAAAAAATGACGTGGGTTCGGATCCCTCTCAATCTTTCTCACCAAAGAATACCATTTTTTTTATTGATTCATTTGATGTACACGTCGTAGACGTTATGATCGATTCACACGTGACAACCGCCATGATACCTCGTGACAGACGCCATGACACCACGTTGAAGACCCACGTGACAGACACCTCGTCGATGTAACACGTGACAGACGCCATTTCACCTCGTTTAAGTCCTGCGTGACGACAGACATCTCGTTTAAGGAGCACATGATAGCCACGTCGTCTATGGAACACGTGACAGACGCCATGACACCTCGTTTAAGACCTGCGTGACAGACACCTCGTTGAAGAAGCATGTGATACCCATGACACCTCATAACAGATAGCATGACACCTCGTGACGGACGCCATGACACCTCGTGGGCCACCGAAGGATCACGTGGTAGCTGCCATGACACCTCTCTCAAAACCACGTGTCTAGGACCTCTCTTACAAACATCCTGTATATACAATATAACACACTCTTTACAAACATCCTGTATATACATTCAAACAATAATTACAAACACCGAATGCCAATCGTCAGCACAAACCGAGTAACTCACAATCACTGATAACGCTATCTACCCGATAACGCTATTTACAAACACCGGATGTAACGTCACACTTCCTGTCCCAAAGCGCGTAGACTGTATCTACTGAGGTTATAATAAATGGTGATGAAAATATTTGATTGAATATCTTGAACCAAAAATAATAATCAAGGTGGTCTTCTTTGAAGGCTTCGGTAATGTTAATGTATTTTTTTAATAGAAGAGAAAGTTGAGAGTAGTCGAGAGTTTTTTATTACAAATATTACTAATGTGTATCAAGTTTGTCAGAAAAATTGTTAGTTCTTTCTGTAAGAAGTTTGACGTTTTAGATTAGCCTAGATGGAGAAATTAAAGAAAACAAATTGAGTTGTTGTGCAAACTTTGAAAGAAAGCACGAGCAATAAATGAAAATCTTGAATAGTAATTTTCCGCGGATAGCTAATCTTGAGAATTCTTGACTACCAAATGAATTCCGCTTAACCACAGCACGACTTGATACCGCCTTTTAGCCAATCATCACAGATGGAATCTGAAGGGCTGGCTTGAGGCTTGAACTGAAACTGATTCTTCTGGTTTCTGTAGCGCTACACAGTTCACTGGCCTTATTCTGGTGGTTAACTTCATTCTGGTACCTGACCATGCCGTTGTGTGATCATGTGCAAAGTAGAATTTTGTAGGATGGGTTTCCAAATGTTGGGAAGGTAATATCCGGAGCCACGGCTTAGATTATTTGAATGTTTTATTATTTCTATAGTTTCAAGAATTTTGGTGGCCAGGCTAAGATTTTAGTATTTTCGAAAAGGATTTGATGGTTAGTGCCAAACTTATGTTCCGCAAATGCAGATCTACTGGATCTACTGGTGTCACGAAACCTTGTACAGCGCTCATGTTATTTCAGACAGTACAGTACTTGAAAATCGCGGGCAAGATGCTGCGGTCTTCGAGGTTACTGGAGTAGAAATGGCTGGCCCAGACTACTTTCATGAAGATAGAAATGCGTGGATATGTTTGTTCACATGTGTCATGCCTTGGGAGTTACTCACTTCAATGACCTCTTGTCATATAGAGACAGTTGGGCCAATTTTACGAGAACCGAGAATGCATAAAATAATTTAGATTGGTCAAAAATTTAAAGCAAATGTTGTTCCTGGAAGATAGATTGGACATTGAATCCACCTTTTTCACCATGGTGAGGCCGATGGTGCAAACATTATGGAATGATGAGCATCCGTTAAGGAAAAAATCACGTAAAGCAGCTCTAACGTATGAAGAGCTTCAGGCAGTTTCAATGTGATGTGAAGCAGTCATGAATTCAGGTTCTTTGACTTATATCTTAGAAGATATCAATGACATGTTACTATTACGATAGCATTATTTTTACAATATATGAATAATGGAATTATTCCTGACTGTGTGTGTACGGTAAAGATTGGATTGGTTATTGTAGCTAATGTCGAATAGGTAATACACGGAAAAGAAGTTTGATCCGGTTAAAAAATGCTACGGATTATTTGTTGCGATATGTCTGAAGAAAGTATTGTTTGGGAACTACATCCTCGGAGAACAAAATTTCCTTCAGGTAGTCCGTAATAAATAAGGTGGAGCAGAGAAAAGTGCGAAAACCTAAATCAATACAAGAACCTGAAGCTTTAGTTTTGGAACCTGAATTAGAGTTTACCAAACGTGATAGAAAAGTTTAACTATCCATGAGACTTAGCTATTAAGTCACTTATGCTGGTGACATTCGCGTGACGTCAGGAGGATTTCATAAAACATAAATTCACAGCTAACCATCAACGTCGGCTAGTTGCTGTCACTGTCTGATTTTCATCGTTTTGATAATTTTTTTTTTACGCTTCCGTTTTGTACTATTTTTATGTTCTTAATTGATAATAGTTTCATTTCATGTTTTTGGAGTGAGTTTATTCATTTGTTATAGTCACCCGAATTCGTAAAAAAAATTGAAATCTATGATTGCTTTCAGATATCCATTGTTGAATCAATCCTGACCGGTTTTTGGCATTTTATTGAGATATCCCACCAATTATTGTTTTATTGATGGATAGTGATTGCGTTAATTGGTATCCATACATGAGAATCCAGAGATAACAGTTTACGTCTTCTTCCAGAAATCTGGAGTGCACCAAACACACCATAGAAAAGACAGCTGCGATAACCTTAAATTTGTGCTCACATCTCATAACCTTGTTCTCTTGCTATAACCACAGAGCTGTATACAAGTACTGTTCGCAGAATGAATAAACCAATAGTAGAAAACTAAGAGGAAAATAAAATATCAAGTTTTTACCAGTCTTCTGCATTTTACTTCAAGAGTTTGGCGGAAATATGCGAAATATGAGCAGATAAGTCACATTTTTTCATTATCATTTATATTACTTTTTCCGCTGAATATTTATAGTTGTAATTATGTATTTCCAATTATATTTGATTACCGTTTGAAGATGATGTAATACGCCGAAATTCTAGTTACGGAAATTACAAATATAAATGGCATCCACATAGTAATGTGTAATTTTCCAATATGAATTCATTTTCTAGTAGGGAATCGGAAATTGTTGATGAAGAAAAAACTTATTAAGAATCATTTACATAATTTATTTATTATTATAGATAAATACTACATACTCTACTTAATTATATAATATTGAGCATCCTTTAATATACAAATACAGTCTAAACGTTCAAGTAGCAGAAATTTTTTTTTTGCGTTTTAAAGAAATTGAATCTTACAAGCTACATAAAGATACTATATCTTTCTGCTAGTCAAACAATCTAGACCCAGTTCGGGATACACAACAAATAAACACTTAAGTTAAGAGCCCGAAAGGTATATCAAATGGCTTATCGTAAATAGGACTTGAAAAATTACAAAAGTGTAAAAAAATTTATTCAGTCGTAGTCAATAATAAATATCTAACCGAGTATACGCTTGCATCACTTTGTCGTTACACGAAAACGATTCACTTGCCGATCAGAGAATCAGTTATTTCCGCATCGACGATATTCTCCACTGAAGGCACAATCCTAATTAGAGTTCGCATTTTGGCACCCGAGAATGCTTGATATAGTTAGAGTTCACAGTTCAGGACTATTTGTAATATCATTAACTGTCTGTATCACTTGCACAACACTGCTGACTTGTGCTTTGTCTCCATTAAGCAACGTTCATCTTCTTCTTCTCGTCGCCGCCTCTATCATCTGCCGAAGCATTGGTTCTGGACTACAGGCTTTTGGCTCACATTTCATCTGTCCATTGCCTCCACACCTAAAATTTGTATTTAATTATTATTAATTGAATAAAATCAATATTGAATATTTGAAATGCAGGTTCTATTCTCCCTTATTTTCAATATAAGAAAGGACGTATGCAAAAGTTCTGCGTTTGTGATTTTACAATTCCTCAGTTTTCGATAAGCGGATCTCTATTTAATCTATTGGTATTTCTGTCGATATAAATATAAACACATATTAGAAATATCAAAACTGCGTAAATGATAAACCGATATGAATAATCTTTCACAAATATATAATATAATTCTTTAAAGTATCTAAATCAGAAAAGTCCAGTCAAACAGAAGCATAATACAAGAGCCACATGTTAGCAATTACATTTTACTGCGAACAGGCACTGATTTCTAATAAGTGCAACAAATGGTCAATCAGCATTACCTTTACATTTAGAACAAACCTATTCTGCAAACTGATTTCTGTCTGAATTTCAAAGCCAAGATGAGTGTGTGCTCCAGTAAAATCAACTCACGTAACTGATCTAAAAATACTAATTACCAATATTGTTTGAATTAATGTAATAAAAAAATTAATCAGAAAATTCTTAAACTCCGACATACCCAGACGAAATCAGTTGGCATTCAATCACGTAATAAGTATATTTAAAATTCAAATATTTCATGAGAAATTAATTTATTTTGTACATAATCACCAAACTAAGTTAGTTATATAATTAATTTAATTTTTTAAATATGAAACTTAAGTTCAATGGTCATAAGAAACTGAAAAATTGTTTGTTATAAATACAAATTGTACATGCAATAGAAATACATACATACATAGAAATATTTTGTCAAATTCAAGTTCAAATGTAAACGAAAAATAGATTTCTGAAGAAGGCGAAAGCCGAAGATTGTTTCATTAAGATACATCTTTCAAATTGCTGAAAACCTGAGGAAACCCACAACTCACTTTAAATAAACCAGCAAAAGAAAACCACGACGAATTATGTATCTGTATTTCTGATGAATAATACAAATTATATTAACTACTTACTTGCAGTCGAGGCATGGCCCAGATGCTGACTTGATATGCTGTCCTACCCTGTAAGCTCTTCCTCTTATTAAGCACCCTTCCTTGGAGGCTCTTCCTTTATAAGCATGTGAAAAGAAATGGGGAGGTAGTGTGGTTGTTGTTGTAGTTGTCGGCGTTGTTACGTTAACTGAAGTTGCCATGTTAACTGGACATTCGTATCTGGGACAACAGAACCCTCTAATTGGTTCCTCATGACATCGAGGGATGGGCGGTGGACAACTTTGCTGAAGACAAATTATATCGCTTCGGAAACAGAAACAGAAATCGCAAGGATCGTCTCGCGGTATTTGCTGAGCCGAAACATACACTTTACCGCCGTAACGGCATGTTCCTGGTCCAAAAGCGTTCTGCTCTTCCTCTCCATAATCTTCATTTTGATCATGATAATCTGGAAGTGCTGGTGTGTTTTCCTCATGAATTTCATGAGGTGGTAAATAAGTGCTAGGTATGGACGATTCTGTGTGGGGTGTGAGCGTAGGAGGTAGAGTAACTGATGCGGATGTAGAAAGTTCTCCTTCTACCATTTTCTTTGTGGTGTAATGTAATTCTGGACCAGACGTGAATAATTCAACCCCCTTATCTGGTAGAGAAATGTTCACGTTTTCTTGAGGCTCTGGAGTTGTAGTGTAAATATGCGGAGATGTATATGCAGTATCATCCGTTATAGGTTTTGATGTTTCATGATCTGTTAATGGTTTGCTCGTGCTAAGTCCTTGATCTGATTCCGTGGTTATATTGTCAGCTATTTCATTTCTCACTGTAGTTTCTGTATCATGCTCTTCAACAATAGGTGCTTGAGTGATATTTGGTATTTCGGGAAGTCCTTGAGTTGCTGGAAGCTCTGTACTCTTTTCGGTAGTGAGTATCTTAGCGGTCGTTGTTCCAGTCTCACCAGCATTGGTAATAGATTGTTCAGTTGATTGTTTATCTTCTTCTGTTTTTTCAACACTTGGAGTAGAGCTTTCAGTAACAGCTACCCTGTAGGTGATTTGTGTGTCTGAGCTCTTAGTAGTATGTTCATTTTCCATGAGGGATGTGGTTGTCGTCTTGACATCTTCGGTTCCTGATTCACTTCCTTGTTTGTTAGTTGTTTGTTGTTCTCCTAAATGGAAAGATGAAGAGGTATTACTATCAATCATAGGAACACTGGTTGGCTTATTATCCAATTCAGTTATTCCTAATGGAGTTGACGATTTCACTGGAAGTGGCGTCGTATCATATTCACTTATAGCAGCATCTTTGTGAGTTTCTGTTTCAGGCAAATTAATATTTGGTCTTGTACTGATTTCATCAGATTTTACAGATGACGTTGTGGTTCCCGCAGTTTCTTTCAATGGCGAATCAGTTTCTTTAGGAAGCTCATTATTGTTGACTGTTCCACTGGGAATACCTGAAGAACTTGTATTTTCTGATTCCGTGGTTTCAGATTCAGACTGACTCACACTTTTGGTTGTTTCTTCTGATTTGGGAGACGTTGTGTAACTATCTGGTTTCGGTTGAATCGTGGTTACATCTACGCTGACAGTGTGAGGTGTAATGTCTACGGGTGCAACTGTATATTGGATTCCAGGAGAATGAGTGTCAGTCATTTCAGATATTATTTCTGTCGTGGCAACAGGCTTTTCAGTAATTCCAACTGTGACAATTGTATCTTCAGTACTCTGTTTATGGTCATCACTTTCAGGTTTCATATTGGCTGAAATAGTTACCGCCACTTCAGTTATGATATCAATGTTTTCCTCAGTAGCGCTGGCATGATGAGTTTCACCTGGAATACCATCTGGTGTTTGTGTTACACTTTCATCTCCAGATTTAGTGGTAACCTCTGTATCAGAATCTACAGGTGTGGTACCGTGTATCAGAGGTGGCGATGTTGATATTGAAGTAGGTCCT
Source organism: Endomychus coccineus (assembly GCA_958510875.1). Lineage (NCBI taxonomy): Eukaryota > Metazoa > Arthropoda > Insecta > Coleoptera > Endomychidae > Endomychus > Endomychus coccineus. Next base: position 112,638,437 of record OY294069.1, read on the forward strand.
GTTCGATCATCAATCTCGGCTATTGGGCGATAAGTTGGACTGGATATTCCTGATCCATCTGTAGCTCTTGCTGGAGTATTAGTAGCTATATTACTTTCAGTTGATTTTTCGATTATATCACTAGAGGGTTGCTTGGTTGCACCTCTATCAGTGATTAATTCATCTTCCACAGACTGTGAGCTGGTATTTTCAGAGGGCATTACTTCATGAGGACCAACGGTTGATTCAATTTTCGACACTGTGGGAGCAGGCTCAGTTTGAGTTTCCTGTATTTCCGTTGATTTTTCTGATGGGGCAACAGTTGAATCACTTGTAACTTTCGGGGGAATCTCTCTAATTACCGTTGTAGTTAGCTTGTCTTCTTCATGGGGTGTCGAATATTCAATTCCGGGCTGTTCTGTACTCAATATACCTACTGTAACTTCTGTAACACTTATCTCATGGTGTGGAGTCGTTTCCTCCGGCGGGTTAGTTCCTAAGTGACTTCCAATTGTTACTGATGTATCTGACGCAACAGTCGTTACTCTTTCTATAGAACCAGATTCAGTTTGTTCATCTTGTTTCTCAGTTGTAGTATAAGAATGTGTGGTGTTACTTTCATCTATAATAGGTGGCTGGTGAACAATAGGGAGTATTGGTGTTACTTGCACATTTTCAGTCGTAACTTCTTGATCATGTTTGCTTGGATGCGCTTCAGAATCTCCACCGTGTCCTGTTTCAGTCTTTGTAACAGGCTCTACGTTATCAGGTCCAGAGGCTTCAGTAACATTCTCATCAGTTGTGCCATGTGATTGTGTTGTTTTATGATCTTCAGACGATAATTTTTCTTTCTCATCTTCAGTACCCAGAATAATCTCGGGTGTGTGGTCTTTATCTGATGAATCTGCAGGTGAAACAGTGGAAATTTCGGGTAACTTTTCTTTGTCTGACAATACGGTAGTTTCAGGAGCTTCGGTAATATTTTCATCAGTGGTTTCATGAGATTGGGTTGTTGTATGTGAGACTACTTGTGGTTTTACGGATGACGCTTCTCCGTTTTCACTTACTTCCTTTGCTGCAATAGTAGTTGGGATGAAGTCTCCATTGGATACTCCTTCTGTAGCATGATCAGTTACTACATTTGGTTCTGTCACTGCTTCACCAGGCTTTTCATGATCTAATTTGACAGTGGTTGATATTCCTTCATCATTGGTCTTCGATACTCCAGTTGTAACTACTTCTCCTAGTGCGGACTCTGTGGAATGATTTTCATCAGATTCTTTTGGAGTAACTGATATATAATTTAGCGTTGTTTCACTTGGAAGCTCTGGCGATTCTGTTTGACTGGAAGTTGTGGGTTTAGTTTCATCTACAACTACATGAGGTTGTGAAGATGGTTTTTCGTTTTCTGTAGTTGTTTCATATGGTTGATGGGTTTTGTATCCGAAATCAATCACTCCTTCAATGATTGGTTTCAGAGTTGTTATAGGCGATTCTTCTTTCGAAGGGTGTTCAGGTGTCAACGAATGATCTTCAGAAGCTAGATCACTTAGTTTTGTTGTTAGTTCTTCATTTTCTATTGTTTGCTTTGTAGTTAAGTTTTCTTCAGAACTTATAGAAGTATGAATTACGTCTATACCCGATTGAGTTGTAACAGGTGTAGCAGCATCTTTTTCTGTTGATTTTTCAATTTCGGTTTGTTGACTTCCATCTACTAGAGGTGATCTTGTACTATACTCAGGAAGATTCTCCACAGTTGTTGGCTGACTCCCTTCTTTGATGTTCAAAGGTAAAGTAGTAGGTTCTACACTTCCTAATGTTGTAACTTCTTCCTTTTTGTGGCTGTCAGATTCCATTTGTCCTTCTTCAGGTATAGCTGGAATGAAACAGTTCATTTGAATTACTTCTAAGGAGTGAATAATTTACTTATATGTATTTGGAATGAATTTATTTAGTGATACTCCTATTTCGAAAAAAAAATGGAGTCTATGCCGCTGTTATATTATAATGTCAATACTTACCACAGTTATATGAAGGACAACAACTATCTGGGCCTTGGTAAACAGGCATGCAGTTCTGCAATTTAGAATTAGGTGGATCACAGGCTACAGACTCGCATTGCAGAATAGAACTGATGCATTTGCATGTTATTTGGCAATGATTTATAGGTGGAACGCTAGTGTTATTTTGATATGTTTGACCATCCACCAGGCAACTTCCTTCTCCTGGTATTACACGTATATCTTCATCATCTGTATTATCCTGGGTTGCTGTGGAAACTTCTACTTCTTTATCATCTTCGTCGGTAGAGGGAATTTCTGTGGCGACTCCTGATGCTTTCGTTATATTGATATTTTCATTGAGGCTGGTCTCACTAGATGTTGCATCAAGAGGGCTAATGGTGGTTTCAACTGATCCAGAAGCAGACATTGTTGTCGAATCTTGATCAGTTTGAGATGTGGTTTGCGTGATTTCTAGGCCATGTTTGCTTGGTTCTTCGGAAGAAGATTCTGACCCGGTAGGTAGGTTGGAGTGTACACTATTTTCTGTGGGTTTTTGCAGTTCTACGTTGGGGATATCAGAAGTGCTTTCTCTCTCTGCTTCTTTCGGTGTTGAAGATTGTGTTGTTTGTATTTCAAATTTGGGAATTGCTTCAGAAGTGGGTTGTTCTGTCTGTTCATGAGAAGTTAAATCGGTAGGTGACTCTGATACTTCTTTATGTCCAAGCTCATCTGTAACTGTAGTTTTGGAGTAATCATTAGAAAATATTGTGGCAGAAGACTGTTCAGTGGACGTTTCAATTCCAGTTTGGTTTGGAGAATCAATATCGTTTTCACCAGGCACTTTGTGGATAGTTGTAATTTCGGGCACGAATTTTTGTGTAGAATCAGTTGAATCTTCACTATGTTCAGATGTTATTACGGGAGAAGTTTTTGCGGATCCTTCAGTTGTTATGGGATAAATTAACTCTGGTTTCTCACTTGATGGTTTCGATTCTTCAGTTTGTGAGCTCGGTCCTTCTTTGACTATGCCATTTTCTGATTCTGGCTTATCTGTTACAACATTTTCTGAAGGTAATTTATTGGGGGGCTCATTTGTTGCTATCTCGGATACAGGTTCTGTTGTATGTTGGTAGACAATTGAACTGTAAGTTTGTTTCTCAGATATAGTGGTTGTCTCTACGATTATAGGATCGATCACGTGCTGATCAACCATTGAAATATCCGTTTTCTCAGCTACACTGGTTGTTTCTACAATCACGGGTTTCATTGTGGATTGATCAACTATTGGCACGTTAGTTTGTTTCCCAGCTCCAGTGGTTGTCTCTATTACATGCTCCGTCATGTCTTCATCAACGAGAGGTATATCAGTTTGTTTCCCAGCTACAACAGTGGCTGCTTCAACAATCACAGGTTCCGTTGTGTGTTGTTCAACGAGTGACACGTCGGTTTGTTTCCCAGCTACAGTGGTTAATTCTACTATCACTGGTTCCGTTGTGTGTTGATCAATAATTGGCACGTCGGTTTGTTTCTCAGCTATAGTTGTTATTTCTACAATCACAGGTTCCGTTATGTGTTGATCAACGATTGGCACGCCGGTATGTTTATCAGCTACAGTGGTTGCTTCAATAATCACAGGTTCTGTTACGTGTTGTTCAACGATTGACACGTCGGTTTGTTTCCCAGCTGCCGTGGTTATTTCTACTATCACCGGTTCCGTTATGTGTTCATCAATGATTGGCACGTCGGTTTGTTTCTCTGCTACAGTTGTTACTTCTAGAATCACAGGTTCCGTTATGTGTTGGTCAACGATTGGCACGCCGGTTTGTTTATCAGCTACAGTGGTTGCTTCCACAATGACAGGTTCAGTTATGTGTTGATCAACGATTGGCACGTCAGTTTGTTTTCCGGATATAGTGGTCGCTTCTAAAATTATTGATTCTGTAACATGTTGATCGACGATTGGAATACCACCTGGTTTTCCAGACATAGTGGTTGCTTCTACAAGTGGAGGTTCCGTTACATGTTGATCGAGGATTGTCATGTTCGTTTTTTTTTCAAATTGAGTGGTTTCTCCTATAATCACAGATTCTGTAACATGATGATCGACATCAGGAATATGAGTTTGATCCTCAGTTACAGATGTATCTGTATCTTTATCTTCATGATCTTCTATGTGACTAGGCTTGATGGTAGATCCTTCTCTATACACAACAGTCATATGGGGAGATTCAGTTGTTCCAATATCGGCTGGTAATTTTGTCGTTGGTGATGAAGGTTCTGTTACATGGTCTTCAGACGGAATCGGAACTTTTTCCTTTTCGGTACTCAAAATAATTTCTGGGTGTTCTTTATCAGATATCACTGTAGGTAGGTTTGGCACTACACTAGTCGTTTCTGCTGTATCAATATGGTCATCTGTGGTAGGAACAATAGACTCAATACTTGTTGAAGTTTCTTTCTTCGATGATTCTTCAAATTTAGGGGTACTATGTGGAATATTGGTCGCATCATCTCCAGATTCGTATTTTTGCGTTGAAGCTTCTTGCAATTCAGGTTTGTCAGTTGGCAATTCGGTATGTTCTGGGAATCTGGCCTTCGTAGAACTCTCTTCTTTCTCTGTCTGAGATTCTATGGTCACCACTGTATCTGGTTTCGTGGTCGTTTGCAAGCTTTCAAAGTTTGTCATGGTTACATCTTCTTTAACAGGTAAAACAGTGACAATGGAACTGGGCTCAGTCATATTCTCATCTAATTTTGGTGAATGTTCAGTGGTAGATCCTTCAGTAATATTTGATTTTGTGTCAAGAGTAGTGGCTATTTGTTCAGTAGTTTCTGGGGGCTGAATCTTCCTATATGAAGTAGCAGTTATCTCTCCTGATGTAACTGTTTCAGAGGACGATAATTCTTCCGTGACAGTTTCCGTATCATATGGAGATTTGGTTACTTCTGGAGGTATTTCAGATTGTGTGGTACTTTTTTCTTCTCCTGGAGATACTGTATTTTGATTTGACTGGTCAGTAATATTTTGGGTATGAAGTTCGGGTTCAATAGGTTGAGTCACGGTAGTTTGTTCGAGACCTGGCTTATCAGTTTCTTTTGATTGACTTGTATGTCCCCATTGCGGTGTTGGCTGTTCCTCTGCTCCTCCCGACATGGTTGTGTATTCTGTTTTCGTATCTTCAGATGGAGTTACGTTTGGAAGTTTTTGACTTGGAACAGTTGTAGAATCGTAGAAAGATTCTGTGGTTAGTTCTAAATTCGTCATATGGTCGCATTCATATGTATTAGGGCAGCATTCTCCTTCCTTTGGCGGCAGAGCAGTACAATTAATTTTTTCTAGAGGTGTAGGTGCACATTCCTGTACAGCACATACCATATCTCCTTTCATACAGTAGCAGTGTTCACATGGTTTTTCTTTGAGCATCATAGCTCCATCTCCGTAGATTTCGTTATTATATGTACAATCTGAGGATTTTCCTGGGATCATTGTGGTGGTGAATATTAATCCGGGAGTTGTAGTCGGTACTGTTGTTGGACCTTCGATAAGATTTGGGTGATCTGAAGTAAGTATTAAAATATTTATTGTATATGGCAATTGAAATTTGTTTATAATACGTACCACAATTGTATCGGACTGGACAGCAAACACCTTCTTGATAAACTGGTAAGCAGCCCTGAATATTTAGGGTACATTCTTGCATTACACAAGCAGTTTTATTCCTTATACAGTAGCAAAGCTCGCATGGTTTATTGGGTTCCGAAGGCACTCTAGCACCGTCAGAATAGAAGAGCCCTTCAATAGAACATCCATATGTGTCTGGATGTCCTACGTCAGTAGAAGATTGTGTTGTACTTGATGACAGTAGTTTAACTGGAACTGAATAATGACTTATTTACACTATAAAATATATTGTTGTTATTTACCTTCTGGGCAAGTAATCACGGGACAGCAACGATCTGACCGTTTTTCAACTTTACAATTCTCCCCAAGGGCTTTTATGAATGGACAGACCTTGAGATAACACATGAGCATTCTGTTATGACAGGTACAATTTAAACATGGTTCATTTGTGATAATTCTGTCTGCTTCATCATAATGTTGAAAATTATAGTAGCACCCTGTGGAATCAGCAACTGTAAAAAATGTGTAAATTAGAGCAGTTGCCAAGAAGAGTTCGAATATATAGGAAATTCACGGTTCATTCAGCAGCAAAATAAATATATATCATAACACAAATGAGTGTACATATTGCAAATATAGTTAATGGAAAATTAAATTTTGCATTACAAGATTGAAATGCCTACCTACATGAACTTCGAAACTTACATTTTGAATAAAGATTTCTAGATAGTGAAATTTCACCTTTCCCATATTTTAATATTTCGCTATTACTCACCTGGATAAAATTCAAGTTCTGTACTCTGTTCGGAAAGCGGAGCTGTAAAAAAAGAATATTTTAGTATTGACAAGTGATGATTATGATAAAAGGGCGAATGCACAATATTCGAAAACAACCTTATTTCGCTTAATACGGAATATGGGAAATATCAAACCATCGATCTTCGAATACTATTTCTTGGAGCTTCTTCTGGTGAAATTGTGTTATGCTTTTTATTGACATAATTATTCCTAAACTTAAATAAAATAGCAATTCTTCAAGAAGATATCACAAAATACTTTCTAATATCTGTTTGAATAAGCTACGGTGTTGGCGAAACTAGTTACATTTATTTATTGAATTATTAAAAATCAAACTTATTTTAATTAAGTTTATAATGGGTTGCATCACGTAATGACTGAATTTATTCAATGGTTATTTTTCATTTTCTTACCGAAAATATGACAATAAATATTGTGAAAATTAGATAGTAGAAATTTGATTTTTCATGATTCATTATATTGCTATAAATCTTGATTGAAATATTATACTTATTTATAGGGATATTATTTTAGAAGGACTTCTTTTGGAATCCCTTAAATATACCTCGAGTAACATTTGTCCTCACATAAAAGTGGAATCAGACAAAAAGATTGTGACAATGACGTATTTTGGTTGCACAAAGATGCTCTGAAATTTCTTTCTTTCTTTGGAAATTCAATTTGAATGTTGCATTCCAATATATTCTGAAACGTGAAAACAAAAATGAATTACATCAAAGAAATTTAGGAGTACCTATGTAACAACCCTCCAAATACTTAATGAACAATGAGATAAGTCCTTCCACTTCCACAGAAGTAATTATAGAGCTTTCCAAATAATCTCGATATGAATAGATGTCAAAATTTTCATTGTACGTCTAAGAAAACTAATTTTCAAAATTAAAAATTCCAATCAAACGGTTTAATAGACGTAGTGATGTTCAACGTGATTCTACATCATTTGTTTAAATATGGTTAACTTCATCTTCAATATTATTTCCCACGGCGGAAATATTCTTTCTATCTGGATTTTTTTAACTGCACACTCAATATTACAAAATATCTAATTCGGACATCCAGTAAAAACAATTACGTAATCTAATCCAAAGGATTTGGGTGATTGTTTGTATGTATTAGCTTGTGTTCTGAGTAATGAATCCAGTAATATATTACTTCATTCATGATTATAGTTAATACCTTATCAGATATAATAAAATTGAATCCCAGTACCCATTTCGAACAAAGTTGAAAAGAAGAAAAATGAGGTCAACAAATTTTACCACCTCATGAATAATTGAAGTATGAGAATACGCCAAGTTCAAGCCTACATATGAGGTTGTATTGAAGGCTGAGACATCTACCGCCAGCACACCGTGAAAGTATCGTTATTAAAACAGCAATAAAAGTGATGCAGGTTTAGTAATGTAATAGTAATAATACTACAAACACGGTACGTCGTTGAAGAGAGTACAGGTGCAGGTCAGTGGCAAATCAAGGCCAGGGCAGGAGTGGTCTGTGAAATACGTTTCTTCTGCATTGCTAATAAAACTTATCCGAAGTACATGCATAATTGTTTGAGTCACCGCCATATACCCGTGTACCACTTTAAAAATCAAACATTCAATTGACACTACAAATGGCACATTTGCATATATGATTAGTTCACACACCAGACACTTTATACCTTTGAGAATGCATACATTTAGGATGTAAGTAGACGCATAACTACAGGTATTTCTGTTCTGTAGGAAATACATATTATTTGCTTTCCTTACTAACATGTGACTGAGATCGGTAGGTAGATCGAGTAGTTGATATTTTCATAACCAGTACCAGAGAGTACCTTCTGTAATATAGACGTGGAGGGTTGAATTCGGAAAGTTCGCACAAATCAAGGATTTCATAGTGTAGTCCGTTTTTTGATTATTGCATACGCCATTGGACTCACAAGGTGACCTACTTATCTCATTTTTGTCATTCTTCTGCAAGTTAGTAAACTGAAGGTGCAATAATGATTAAGTATTATTCCAAAATATTGATGTAATATTTGGGTGAAATAAATAAGTAATAAAGTCCCCCAAATGACAACTTTTTTGCTTGTCTTCTTTCATCTATTTTTAAGAATCATTGATTTTGTTCCAGGGCAGTCAAAAATGTGAATGATCTACAAGCTTTAAATTATTGAATAATCTATCTCATACATGTATGATGTGGAGAATTGGAAGTGAACTAGATTGCTATTACATAGTATTCTATTTCCAACAAAATGTTATTGTTGATTTAGATGTGTACCAATTAGGAAGAGAATGATAATTGAGCTACAATTGTTTGGACAAGATTTCTCTACATCGAATTCAAATTCAAGTGAGCTATTTATCTAATGAGAACCAAATTTGAGAGAAATTGTATTTATTTATTCATTCCTGGCTATATTTCAAGATATTCGCGATTCATATTGTTAATCCTCGAACTTTAAACTAATTGTTGACTCAATATCCCGTATTTTCAAACCATGATTGTTCAGTACTGTTAGTGATTACTTGTTTTTCAATCAAATTTATATGATGAGTAAAGCCAGAATACGGAAATTCGTCCATGTGAGAAGCTATATAGTGGGCATTACAAATGATTTGACCATTGAAACCAATTTAATGTTAAAGTTATAGAGATGTTGAGACGATGACATAAAATATCATCATTTTGGTAGGCAACTTTATTGTATTATTTATATTTAATTTTTGATTATGAAATGGTGCTTGATATTTCAAATTTAAAATTGACTATCATTATGATCCAATGGTCTTGAAAGGTTTGGTAGAAGTTGGAAATATCCAAGAATTTTCATGGAAATGGAAGAAGTGTGCAAATAATTACATAATAACGTGTTCAGAGAAATAGGTATAGTACATAAGACGTATACAATATTTGTATAATAACAATTTCATACCTAGCACTTTCGTATTAAGCTCCACATTCAATGCAAGTAAGCTCCACAAGATAAGAAGCGTTTTCATGATTTGCCTATTTATCGGCCTGTGTGCATGTAAACACGATATAACCCTAAGCAAATGTGAAAAATACTATTATCATCAATAATTTATCAAACCAAAATTTGATATAATTCCATGAATATTTAGTGCCGTTATATTATTTTTAACTGATTATTTAAGAGTTATAGTTGTAGAATAAATGCTGTTTGTATATCGTTTGTAAAATTCCTGTTTCAATGACACATTCGAATGAATCAACACTGTCATATGCCATGAAAGAAACATTAATTTCATGCACTTTATACAAAAATAACTATTGTGTGTTGTTGATCTGGCAGAATCACCAAATTAATTAAAGTTTCGTTAGGACCCTTTTTTGTTTCTAAACAAAAGTGGTGATATGTTGAAAATTTCCCAGATTTCATGTAGATGTGAATAAATAGGACAAAATGATAATTCGAAGGAATCTCTCAGCTTCCGGATACTATTTCAATATATTTATAAATATGATTATCATAATTCTCCTGAAGTTCTATTCACTTTAGTAACTATATAAGATACGCTATATCCTTTGATAATTATAATGGAAGTGATAAGTATAAAATAATTAATTAATTATATTTTTATGTGAGAGGTAAATAATTTATCCGGTACGTTGGAGTTATGCAGCATTACTAGAGATCTTAGCGAGAAGCTAAATTCTTTCTATTATTATCAAAGAAGTAAGAACAGGTTGCAAGTTACTACACTATTGGCATTGAAAAAGCATTCTTCTTCTACTACACTTCACTATTCATACATAATGAAGTTTAAAGGTAATGAACTTCTTGCACGCTCAAAGCGAACTGATCTTGACTTCTAGCCAGTATTCACGGCCGCTGACACTGAATAATCTATCTGATCTTGAATTATATCATCGGTGTGTTTATGTGTGTGCGTGAGTTTGTGTGTGTGTCTGTATGTGTGTGAGTGTGTTTGTGGGTGTGTTTGTGCAGAACTTTTATTATGGGAACTCCATATTTTCAGAAATTTTTGTTTTCTGATACTAGGCTAAAATTTGTGTAGGCCAAATTGAAATGATTGTTCATATAACCTACAAACAATAATTAAAGTTAGTTGACTACATTATAATATTGCATCAGTGCAATAGAGTCGTCAATTCTATGAAAGTTATTGGGTATTATTAATATTTGCCGTACAAATGAAAATATTATAGTTACATATTAAAGAATAATCAGGGGCCGACGTTTAGCCAACCATTACAGGTGGTATCATAGGGGTAACTGTAACAGCCTTAAGACAAATGAGCTTGAAATTATTATCCCCCTTATCTGACAGAGTTGTGTTATGACCGAGCACCACAAGCTTCCGATTTCAATAGTTTTGCAAGATTTGAATTTCCCAATCAATGCTTTACACCCGAATATCTACCTAGTTTCCAACATTAACTCAATATTCATAAGTGCTTAGAAGAACATATTTATTTCCATGGAATTTCATGCCGAGAGGGACTAACAATGGAGCATATAAATACATGTAGGTAGGTATCATGAAGAGTCGGCACATAATGTTAACATCCTGTGAGCCAGTGGTGGAACGTTGGGACAAGCATTGGCACGTCCCTTCAAAGTTTCAAATTTATAGGCTTTAGGAAAGTGTTCCACGACTTCACCGTTAGATAGAAAAATGAAGTCTGGTAGGAAGAAGTTCGGCGGGTCTCGAGCTTGACAATAAAGAGATGACTAGCTTGAACTTGTCTAGTGAGCCTATCTGGAGTTTCTCGTGGTGGAACAACAGACGAGATGAACACTGACCATGGAAATATCTACAGAAAAGGGATCCCCCACCTTTCTACGATATTGTACAGAGGTCAATGAATTGGTAAGTGACATCATCAATCATACGAATAACTCTCTTCGTGGTAGAATCTATTAGCTCCAGCATATGTTATGCAGATTGCATACGTTGCTTTTAATCAAAAAAAGGTGAAAGAATGCACTTTTGAAACAAAATTGTGTGTTTATTAGTACCGATCGGCAACTATTTTACTACATTACTAGCTTTGAAAGTATCAATCCATCTAGAAAACTAGAGAATATCATAAGTAGTTATACATATTCAAATAATTTTATGATAATTTCAATTTATATATTTTTTCAGTATGTGATTAATTGCGTATTTGCGTAAATGCCCTATCTGATTTGAATCATGCAAATATGTGCAAAGAGTATTCAATCTTGAAGAATATTTCATCTATGAATTGTTTGTCTATTTATAGTTTTACAGTTACTCGATTACATAAAAAACTATTTATAGCACTTCGAATTTTAACGCCTGTAATTATGGTAATAATTTAGACGAGAGTGATGTGAAACTTGAAACCACACATAAATATTATGCAAATTTGAATCATTAACAATTAACGGTAGATACGGAAGGATTTGGGTTACTTATTATAGTCGGACAAGATGATAAGATGATATAAACAAACGGTTCACATTTATAGACCTCCGATACTATTAATTATTAAAACATACCTTTGCTGAAATTTCTTCATTTATATAATATTGTTATTATTGAATTGATTGACGCAAGACACAAAATGGTAAAAAGACTATAATATCGATTAAATTTCAATTATTCCTTGTACGGTGCTGGCGATGTTATCAATTTATTGAGTAGTCTAATGAAAAGTGATAAAATTCCAAAAACCATGTCGACATGTTCCATAATCTTATGTTAAATATGTCTAGTATTTATTATTTATTGAAAACTGTCGAAGAAGTATGTTTGAAATGAGATGAGTGTAAGTATTCGCAATCATCAAACATGAAATAATTCATTTTAGTTATATATATTTACACATCCGATAACGAATTATACGTATTACATTTACTCGTTGGCATCAAACTGAAACTATTAGAACATAAAACCATTAGAAGTAGAAAACGTTTTATTTTTAGACCCCTTGAGACATTTAGGGTGAGATTAGTTAAAAATAGACTCATATGGTTTATGGCCATTTAAATGAGTGGAATAATAATGTTGTATTAATAGTGGATATTTCAACAGCCGGAACCCGTCAAATGAGAAGATTGTTTCATTAATATACATCGTTTAATTTGCTGAAAACTGAAGAAATCCCACTGATGCTTAAATATTTTTACAAATAATAATTCTATAAGCAAATGCCATCGATAAACTCATTTCAAGTAGAAACTATTTTTAAAAACTAATACTTGCAAAACATCATTACAAAGGTACTTTCTTTGAAAAAATGGGCCATCTAATGCCATGGAATTTAGTTACTTTTGTCAAGGTTTTGTTCCCATGAAATATTATATCATCGTTGTTTCTCATTAAAGATTGAAGGTGCAGTGATCTACCTCAATAGAATATGTTCGGAATACCTACTTTGATCTTATGGGCTATGTTCACGACCCCACTAAAATCAATTCCTTCCATATTGAATTGGCTGAAGATCAAAGATGAAAAAAAAAATTCAATAATGTCACATTCATGTCCTCATTATATTTTATCACACTACGATTTTTTTTAGCCAGAGTCTCATTCTATATTCCGGCATTATTCTATATTACTGAGTACATAGAATATGGTGAAAATTTGATCCGAATATTCCAACATTTCTTACAACAAGTGTGAAGAATTTATATTGTTGAATGCGCCAATCAAATGCCGTGACATTTTGAGTAAATGTGAATTTCTTCTTTGATTTTTAAATTAATTAAATGATAATACTTGTGGAAAGTTGGAAAAATAGCAGATATTAAAACATTCTTAGTAAGCTATTATTTACTGTTGGCAGATCTAGCTGAGATATTCGTTTTTTCTCTTGCATTCGAAAAAAAATGTTGGTTGGCCTGCGGTGTAGGACGTCTAGGTTACTCCATGAACCTGTCTTGTTCACAATACGTTCTCTCGATCCGCCATATAAAATAACTGTATCTGCAGTTACATAATCACGATCCCCGTATAGAGTTATTTTTAAATTGCATATAACATACATCCCACAACAGGTTTGTTGCATGGACCATTCAAACATAAATCTTGGACGTAACAACTATCTTTAACAAAATTATTCATTTCCTATCATCGAGAATATATAGTTCTGCAATACAGAGAGGAAATTGAGTGAAGGTAATGTTATTCGTTATTCACTATATCCACTGACGAGAATTTCAATAATACATAAATACAAATACTGAGGCATTCCAAATCATTAATTACTTGAATCATCAGAGAATCAGAGTGATTTACGAATTATAAGCTGATTATCCAGTTAATTGCTAGCCGTCAAATATAAATCACTTTCTGAGGCGACATCAACTCATTAAAAAAATTTAAATCGATCAGAAAGATCTCACGTTCTTCTAGAGTCATTGACATGTAGGTTCTAATTATTCTGGTGAAGAGGGAAATAACACAACTCGGCAACAAAACAGTAACATTTATCCCCGTTACCAATACTTTTATGTGTACTTCTGAAATGTAAATTGATCGGTAAAGTGTTCAGCGTAAGAATGATATTCTTTGATACATCTATGACTTCTTATTAATTGCGGAGAAACATTAATCATATTTGAACAAATATGAAAAGTTCTTAATTACTCATCATGAAAAAATGATTTGATTTTTTCAAATATTGATATCAATCGGTATCCTTTCCAATTCATACACTGACAGTCTGTGATATGCTGTGTGCTGTGATGTAGCAATTTTAGTTACAACAGTCATAAAGTTGTATTTTTTATTTCCCTCACTATACCTAGTATAAGGGAAGTATTGTAATTGGCCTAACGATTTTTTCGGATTTTCACTGAAACATCCATCTTCATCCTTTCTGAATCGATCAAGGCTATTTTTGAGATGATGTCTTTATGTACATGTGTAAACACGGTGGAGACGATTGCGCCGTTCCTAATTGGTCGAAATTTTGCAAAACGTTCTAAAGTGGTGAAAATAGAATTTATATTGATTTTGATAGGTATAGCTCCATTTCGAATGATATTTTTGACATCCATTTCCAGTTTTTCAAATGGAATTATAGAATTTTATTGCACCATTTTGACAACCATGTCTTAGTGTTTATAAGTATATATGTTGTCAATTTGCTAAGAATGATTTTCTATAGAAACTTCACAAATATTGCATGTCTCGAACTTTTAAGGTTAAGATGAATGGGATTCCAGTTGTGAGGAGGAGAATACCCCAAATGTATAAAGGCAAATGGATATGATTATGTTTTTGTATTCTACATTATCTGGTACACATGAATATATCTGAATATGACCGTGCAATATAATCGTCTACATGGGTAGTGAGTTATTCTTTGTGGTAGTATTCAATATCAGGTACATTCTAGAATAAATTAGAATACTTGATATCACGAGTTAATAAATACTACTTATGTTGTAGTTTATTTCAGAAATTACATTATTATTTAGTACTTCCTTTGAACGTTAAGATCATTTATTTTGTTAGGTTCACTAAATGTCGACATTAGAACATACTGTCCAAATCTAGTTTACATATTATAATGTGAATCATTGTTCTTTAGTTTCTATATGAGACCTCATTTAAGTATTCGAGTTGTTTGTGATTCCCAGTTTGGATTAACCAAATCGGGTTGCCTACATAAAGTCCAAGACACTACAGCAGAGGGGCGTGGGAGTATGAAAGAATGAGCCCTCAGGGGTCAAATTGCAAAGAACTGACGCCAGACGTTTACGATCTTGTAGGAATTACAGGTTTGTTGTATTCGTCTGTAATAATTATACACAAGGATCTATATTTTGTGTCCTATCTTATGAATGTTTTACCTTCAGTATTCTAACAGATTCATTTTCATTCGAGCAACAATTACATCAATTTCAATTACTAGTTGCATTTTGTGAAATTTGAGATAATTTAATTATAAACATTTCAGTGATGCATCTATTTTCATCATTTCATTTAATTTAATTCATATTTTTATTGAATTGAATGTTGATGTTAAAATTATTATGGAATTTAAGGAACATTATCGTTGATAAAGATTTGAAATTATTCAACTATTCTGAAAATTAGTAACTCCATGATGCTCATAATGCATCTTGAGTACCTACGTCATAATAATTGCAGATATTATATATAAATTCTCGAGAAATAGGTCACATTAACACATTAATTAAATGGGTTACAATTTTGATTACTCGTGTTTCTGTTCGTTTCGGCGATGGGGCCACTTTTAATTGAAATTAGTGCGATTAGGACCCTTTGTGCTTGATAGAACTAGTTTTAAGGAATCCCGTTTTTGACATTGATACGTCGTCTAATAATGGTCGTGAGACCGAAACGTATGTTCCCTAGTGTGATCTCTATTTCCCGAGAATTTATATATAATTCATAGCTGGGTCAAGGATCATTATTAATTGCAGATATTTGAGAACTGCTAAAAATTTAGAATATTAAAAATGTTCAAAATAACTTACCAGTATATACGAAGGGCGCAATGAGTAATAGTATCCTAAAACACGCCGAATCTAGTCCAAATGGAGACCACGCCATCATGGCGCGTTCTGAAAAGAAAAAATATTTAGAATTTGAGAGTTATTTCGTTATAATATTATTGTTCATCATAACTCATCGTCTCGTTTTGCGAAAATAAGTTTTTGGGTCCGTATAATATATTCTTGGAAATCTCGACAATATCAATATGGATTACATAGAAAGTAATATTATTCTTTAGATTCATACAATGACATTATACACAATTTTTTTTAGATTATAGTTATTCCAGAAATCTATTTTCCTGTATATATATCATCGCTTACTTGTGTTATAATAATTATCTATAATCTTTGGAATTGAGTAAGTTATTCATTATGAAACTTCACTGACATATTCAATGAAATTATGAAGTCATTCTCGGGATTGTCGGGAAAGTTCTGAAATAAATGGAATTGGAAAAGCCTTTTGACGTACAACGAATAATCTTAAACTATCCTGAAGAAACCTGAAATGATGTGGAAAATGTTCTTTCATTTTTTCACTATTTACAACAGAAACTGTCAGGAGCGCTTTCAATTAGAGGGTAGTTCAACCTCAATATGATTAATGTGGTTCGAAAAGTCAGATGTAATCGGATACTTTAAGCTTGTTCGTAGCATTTTGAAAATAATTTAATCAGCTCCATTTTTATAACCTCACCTTTTTTATGAAATTAATTTTGTCCCTTAAATACATTTGTAGGTAGTTATGCAGGTGAAACGGTGCAAGATGATTTATTTATGCATGACTAGACTAGGTAACTAATGAATTACATCCTGGAGGTGACCACTTATTTCTCTATTGATCGACAAATAAGTCTTATTCCTATTTTGAATTGATATCTGTGGAATTTTCATGGCAGTATTAGTGAAATCAAAAAATTTTGAACTGTAGATTTTTCCAAGTCTTATGCGCATTGCATTGGCTACACTAGCATTTTCAGAGAATCAACTGAACTGTTGATACTCTGATGATTTTAGCGTAGCCAAAAATGCGCACGAAATTTGTAAAATCTCTAGTGGAGAATGGTGTGATTTCACTATTATTGAAATAACTCTCACTCCAATTACGTTACTGGTCTTACCGTTGAATCGCGTTTTAACCTCCATTTGAGTAATGTGGCCTCAACAGTTTTAACCTGAATGCATTCTGGTGAAAGATTCATCATACTATAACCATATTTGATCTAAAATTGGTAACAAATGATGAATCATATTTGAAAAAGGTATTCAATATATTGGGATCGGGCAACATTCGATCTGTTCAAATGGCGTTTAGGTATGATATTTCATCCGAAGGTGTGAAAAGTAATTCGTTCCCAAGGGTCTTTTGTGTTTTTACAAGTTGGCACAAACTTTAATTATAGTAGAAACCATTCTTATGAAGGAAACGTAATTAGGTGTATTTAGTTCAATTGCTGCAGTCTCAATTATTAAAATTTCAGTGATTATGAATAATTAGAAAAACACGAACCAGTTAACAACCTTAGAATAGTTGAAAAAGATTATTTTAATTATGAATGGTGGCCTTCTATGTTTTTACATATTTTAAACAGATATGCTATAATCTAGTTAAGCTATTAGCTTCTTCACTATAATATAGCTTTATTTGCCTGTAAATTCGACACGTCATAAATATGTCTGGCTGAAGAAAGGTCTCCTAACAGCTTGTACAAACTGGCCGTGGGCCGGCAACACCGTTTTCCCATGATGCCTTATTTACAAGAACCTCATTCGATGTTCTTGAACAAATGTTTGTCTGTTAAATGTGAGAACAATCCATGAAACTTTAATAGGAGACCAACTATATGCACATCATTCACGTAGAACTGTGAACACAAAGTAGTTTCTCAAACAAAACAATAAACAAATTTTAATTCAACATTGGTTTTATGCTCATGTTAATTGAAATTGCCAAATTGGCAACCAAATATGTAGGGATGAATATTAATTAGACAAAAATTGTACCATTATTTACCGAAATATGACAATTTCGTTATTATTCAAATCCAACATAAGGGGAATTTTTACAGCTTGATGTAGACATATTTTTGCCATATTTGTGTACACGATTCTTGAGTAAACTTTTATTGCAAATGAAATAACAAAACTGAACCTGTTTGGAAATTAAGCGGGGATCAAGATTTAATGCAGCATAGCAGCAAAGCAATATTTTATATTTTATTGGCTTAGAGCAACTCCGTATAATAGTTTCTTAATGGAGACACAATGTTAACCGAAATTTGACTTCACCCTCTATTTGTCGTTGTGCGATTATGAAACACGTACAATTTTGAAAAGTAGATATCAATTTCCTTAGTGATTATAACGACCTCTCCAATTTCATTTGTCTTGTAATTGCAGAACTAATTCCTTAAAATATACGTTCTGCTATCCGCTCATTATCCTATTTGATTGAATTGAGTTCGACACTTTATGTGGGTGATAAAATTATAATAATAGGAATTGGAATAGCAGATGATTCGAAAATCTTTGCAAAAGGTTTAAATGAAAACAAGTCATTTTATCCGACTTATGATCGATTGTTAATTCTAGATTTGACATCGGAATTTAGAACAGCTTCTATTTTTCATTACGTCTGTCTGCAGTAGTTTCATGACTGAAGATATAGTCTTATATTGATATATGTTATTTACCCTAGCTCGATTTCAAAAAATCAGCATGAATATGCTATTCTACATTATATTTATCAGCTCTCATTATATGCAATATAACTACTACTAGAGAAGAGAAAACTTTTAAATCAATACTCGATGTGAGATACATATACGAGTAGGTATACCTACGAATTTGATAGATTTGAATTTTTCTTATTGACGTTCATGTTAGCTCATCGAATCACATGAAGTTGTTGCTATGTTCTATGTTCTATGTTCTCACGTGCCTATAGATATTTTAAATTCCTTTTTTTGTTTCATGATATGATTGATTATTCTTCTATTTGAATTTATTGCCCAATAGGTTTCCTTTATCATCAGGTGTCATAATCGAATTGCATGCATTTTCGTCTAATTACTTGGCGACTAGTTGTATACAAACTTATGTTAGTCCCTAACTAATTACTCGTATCAGCGTAATTTTGATATTTTGAAGAGAGATGATCCTTGCCCATTTTGGTGATAAATCACTTCTCGTGGACGAAGGTTGGACCAGCCAGACAACTCCTATGAAATATAACTTTTCATTCACTATTGATGTAATTTTATATTTACAATTTTAAATATTTCAAGAGGCATTCACCTTGCTGCTAATTGTCGCATGTGTATATTACGTAACCGAAAAGAAGTATAAACGAAATCAGTTATTTACAGATAACTGGTTAGGTAAATAATGATGCATTAAAATGCAGCATTAGTTGCACAAGCTTCTTACTGGAGTACCTGCTAATTAAAGCCATACCTAAAGCTACACGAATATACATCCGATTTTGAGACATTGATAAACTGTTAACATCATAAAAGATTCTGAAGTTGCTCAATGATATACCTCGCCTTCAATACTTGATCCCCCTTCAACAATTAATTGAATTATTGTCAATATAATTAATGATCCTCCATAATTTTAACGAAATCGGAATCGAACCAAAATCTGAATAATAAATATCGATTTACGATGAAATGATTTGATTTATTTGGTTCAGTAAACGGTAAATTTATAATCATTTACAAATCAATTGATTACATTAATGTATCAGTTATTCAGAAGAGTGAGATTCTTAATTTTTTTCTTTAATTTTTACAAAAGGGCTCCATGAGATATATTTTGAACAGTTGTTATTAATAATTATTCAGAGAACGATATTACAGTCATTATGGATAATAGGAAACTGGAAATTTGTTAGTATCGCGGGAATCGTCAATGACCCTAGGTAATGATTTGATTTTTAAGCCTAAATAAAATAACTATAAAAGTTCGGTTCACACTACTTTCATAAATAAATGTGACAAAAGTTTTGCTAACACAAATATTACAAAGTACTACTACAAAAGGGCTAACCTAAGATAGTTATGAGAATTTTACCCAATTGGATTTAAGCCATTGAGGGATTAAACCCAATTAGGTATAATTCCATTAACCATATGTCCTAAGATTATCAATGAAGTGATGAAGCATTCTTGTGGTAAGTTACTACTTTGTAATATTTGATTGATGAAGTCACCGTGTTAGCGAAACTCTAGTCACATTTATTTATTGAACTAGTGAAAATCGAACTTTTAATAGTTATTTTATTAAAGTTTAGAATGGATTTTAATCACGTAATGGTTGATTTTATTCAATAATTTTATTTGTTTAACTAGGTAGCTTCACGTCAGCTCCTACACATCCGAACTTGAAATGGAAGACGTTACAATCGTCAAATTTAGCCCTTTATTTGTCCACACTCTGCTACTATTTGTTTCATCACAATTCTGGTAAATAACTAAATGAAAAAATAATATGTCTTCAATCAAAATTATCCATTGAACACTAACAAAATTAAAATTTATTGTTCAATGAGAAAGACATCTATATATCATAGACGAAGTTAATTAAAATTTATCAGAGACGAAATTAATCTTGAATATGCACTTATTGCATTCATTAGAAAATTCAGGAATGAGTGTCAATGAAAATGATAATGAATTCAATCATCACTTGAAATTACGTATGTCCTCAGTATATAAAGAGCAACGCTTCTCTCATAAATTTATCCTCAACTGTCCGAAACAGAATTCGTGCATCTATTTTAAATTAATTTAAGTTTAGTTCACTTTCTGGAACTTTCTCATAAAAAAGATCGATCAAATGTAGAAATTTGTATATTCTTTAAGAAACATTGTGCACTAGAGTATCGGCGATACATCTAGTACTAATAAATAATTTTATTATGATTTTTACGGAAATAGAACGGAGCTTAGCAGTAATGATGTTCTTAGACACAAAAAAATTGAAAGAATTAACATTTTTATTTCGTATATAGCTCCTTCATGATATTATATGTGATAAACTGATAAATGTTGCTATATGCAAGTATAATATAAAACAGATTTGCTATCGCTTGTGCAGTTTCTCGTCGCTTCAATATGATGTTCGCTTTATATGGGGATGACAACAAGAAACAACAACGGTTTGTAATTCCAGGCGGTCTTCAGCGCAATGTTACTGCATTATTCTGATGCCGCTATTGATGTTACATTTTGCTTCTCTTTATGTAACCTCCAAGTACTTATAACAATTACTAACGTATGTAATAATGATGAGAAAACTATGGATAAATATGTGTATTAATAGATGAATACGAGTATACATAGTCGGGATCTGTTACAGTTAATGAGTGAAAATTATACGAAACAGAAGTAATCTTAATAATGAAGGAAGGTAGTAGAACATTCCAACAAACAACCTCCTATTAAACTCCGTTTTGGGTTATATTGACAACTGCAACGGTAGAACGAATGAAAAGTTCACAAATACTGTTAACTGTTCCCATAAAAGTAAAGGATTTGATAGTAATTTTCTATCTTTCCTACAGAATTCTGTTTCTGACATAATAACTAACTGATCCCTTGATCACTAATTTCCCCAACCTTCATTATGTTAGCACAATTTTTGATCTGAGACTCTCAATAACTAACATGTATTTTTATAATACTAGCTGTTAACCGTGAGCTGAAACGCCCTTGAGAAACAGCCGACACCCGTAGAAGAAGGCGTCGGCTTCGCCTCCGCGGTATGAATACCCAACTTTCAAGACTTAATATGCATATTACAAATTAGTGGAAACAGTTAAAAGGGTAAAAAGACGTGAAATTATACTCTATGTCATGTGAAAGTTTATTTGAATGCAGGGATATCATCTATGTTATGTAGTGGTCTGTCATGGACATCATGCGATTAGCAATTCATCAGGTGTCTAGTGTAAACGTTACCTGTCTTGTTGAAGGGTTATGTTTGTTATATCTGTCATAACATATTTATGGTTGTAGCGCTTATGTAGTGTGAAATCATTTTAATTTTCAGAAGTTGGAAAATCAAAGTCAATTTTAACAAGACTTAATGCTGACAAATTATCTCACCATACTGTGCTGCGGATACTGTGGTGATTAAAAACAAATTGTGGGAACACTTTTTGTGATCAAATACAGAAAATGCCTTCCTTCAACAATGAAATTATATTTTTCTACATTTTGAGCTAGCTTGTAGCTGCCTAGCCACGTAGTTTGTATTACTACTTTCGGCAGTGCCAATACCGTGTTATTTACCTTTGTAGAAGCTAAACTCTGTTAGTTTCAGTTTTGATAGATTAATTCTTTATTGCTTCTGTAGTTGGAAACCTAATTAGATGTACGAAGAGTTCGAGTTCATGCCTTCTATGATGAAAAAGCGAGAATTTGTCATTTCACTTATAGGCGACATATTTTAAAATGAACATATTATAATAAACAGTTCTTTTCGTTGCATCTGGTATAGTTATATCTGGACTATTATGTCTTATCGTTATTGTTTTGACGAACTTTCTTCACAACAAATTGTCTCTACGTCTCATATCTGTAATTCAATTCTTCGAGTAGCCACATCTGATACAATTAAGAACATGTAAAGTATCTTATTATTGCTTTAACAACTTTCTCTTACAACTAGCAAATTTAAATTGTTTATTAATCATTATACTCCGATCGTTATCAGTAAATTTTCGTTATTGATAATCTTCCAAAGCTTAAAAATTATCAGTAGTTTCCAAATTCTACCTACTTCATACTCGGCAATGCTTATAAATAGATGAGGCAAGTCAGTGCGGAGAAACAAACATTCTATGTCCTTTAAGATTGCATTGGACCATGAAAATATTTATTTAACTGAAACTCGATTGAGCAATTCACAAAATATGTATATCTACTTGTTTTCATTTTGTGAAGTGGTTACGAAGGTAATCATGGCTAAAACTAATTATTATACGGAAAGTTGATGTTCGAATTGAGGAAATATGTTTGTGCTGCACGACAAATAAAGTTTGTTCTTGAAAAATAATATGTTTAATATTTTCGAAAACGAGAAGTATTCAACTTCATGAACATTAAAATTCTGAAGATGTTTTACAACGGATAGAAATGGCAATGTAATGCTTTTCAGGAAACTTAGATTCTTCATTTTGATAATTATCTATACTGAAGATTGCATTTTGAGTTAATTTATTGAATGTAGCTAAGAATTTTCATGACATTGGCATTATATATAATTTGCACATCTGAAAATGAAAGTGGGTGGTTTATTCCTAATTCATTATGTAAATCATAAAAATAAAATGGTACTTGCTTAGTAAATTTTTGGAATCTTTAAGCGTAATTTTACACAACAGATCTCTTCTGAAAATTAGAACATATACTAATTATAAGCGTAGCTCGAGAATTTCATCGACTTGATCGAAATATTCAGTGGATATTTGATTTAAGATGTGATATAAACAAAAATATCAGTACTTGGAGACTCTAGAAATGACAAATGGAACACGTGAGGTAGATATTAGTACCATAAATTAGAACGAGAATATTAGTATTAGTATTACCATAATGGAACTACTTTCTCACGTGACATAAAACACAAAGATGAACAAGAATTCACTCGAATTATATATGAATCATCTTATACAGTATCGGTTTTGTAATAAATCGCAAGTTCAATGAATGTAGACAAGAAATCCAAAGTCTCATATATATATATATATATATATATATAAGAATTGAGGTCAAGAGTTTCGGAAAGACCAGAATTTTACGTTGATACAGTTATTCAGAATAATGACTTGACAAGGTTGACATACCATGTTTGCAGACATGAAATTCAAACAGGTATTTCTGAGGATACATAGTCTACCAAGTATATTTGTCTGACGTGATCCAGAAATATTGCTTTTTCAATTTTGTTTCAGCAAAATCTCTATAATAATACAGTTGAGTTCACAAGAATATGACTATGATGATACATGAACACGATTCCATGGAAGAACATTCATAAAATCAAATTTGCTATAATGAGCCATTTTATAAATACTCTGCTACGTGTCTTCTTTAAATTTTGCAGAATATAATATTCCAAACCGTGTTAATGGATAACGTTAACTGTGAATCAATAGAATAAAATTTAATTATCGACAAACATAAGAATGAATTTATGTCGTTGAAAATTATTAAGAGTGGAGTGGTTCGCTTCAAAAGATATTTTTGATTATTTGTTCAATATTTTTCAGTCGTACATATATATTAGTTGGTCATTATTTCATTTACTCTATCGTTTTGTGAGAAAAGAAAATAACGGAGACATTATCAATGGCTAGGGGATGTCAGTAGCTCGAAACTACTACGAAATACAGAGGACAGAAACCAAATGAGAAAATGAAGAAGTTACTGATAATAGCTATAGAACAAAATGGTGAGAAATTGGTGCAAAATCATATTCAAAGTACCGGTATACCTTCTCGATGATGACCGAAGGTATAAAACGTATTGTCAAGCATGATTGTTGTATCATGCTGTCAAGTAACTTTACAACCTTTGTTTCTGCCAATGACTCCAGGTTCAAACCAGTGACCAGTTTTGTTCGGCTCCGCTGCGCTGTGGCTTATAGAAGATTCTCTGCATGGTATGTAGCTTTATTGAAATTAAAAGCACCCATTAATTATATAACCGTTTGAATTATAAATGCAAACTAGTAGTACCTTCCAAGTTGCATGTTCCCTGAATCATTCTTATTTATTTATCTGAGTTCAACATATAATTTTTTCGCCGGTTATTCACTAATGCCATGGAGAATAATCATTTAGCCGCCTAGGCTGCTTCACTACGCTGGCTAGGCAGGAAAAGTGATACTTTGCTAATTGATATTTGCCTGCAAATAGTTATTTTTGATGCTAGATCGCGAAATGGTATTATTTTATCATTCGTAAATGAAAATTCATTCGAGAATGAAAAAAAAAATGTCGCAATCGAGTATCAAACAACATTCTTTCGAAAACTGTATCCCACTTTTCAAAAATTATTAATATTGTGAAGAGAACATTTTGACATTTGCAATTAATTTATTTGACCATCTACAATTTATTGCACATGTTTTAATAATAAATGATGATGATTTCTCAAATACTTGCCGAGAAATTTCAAAACTCCTGTACTAAATCTACCAGAACTACTGACTCAACTTCGGAAATTTCATTTGGGAGAGGGCTTTTGACTGTGTACCTATAAAATTTTTACTTTACAAACTAGAACATCTTGGAATTAGGAACAATTTACTATCATGGATCTCGGCATATCTGACTCAGATAATTTGACAGTCTTCCGAATATAACTTCTATAGTGGTATTCCCCAGAGGTCTGTACTGGGGCCTATTTCATTTATTTCACATGTCTTTGATATTCTTAACTATTTCAAGTCGATTGTCTCATTTTATGCCGATGATACAAGAACTTCTGTTCACTTACTTTCTAAGGCATTACACAAATTTTTCCCTCATCACTTCTATAACCTTTATTCCATATTTACACGTCCCATTCTTGAGTTCGTGAGCTCGGTTTGGAGTATCGACTAGTCATGTGATGCAAAGACTTTGGAGTCTGTACACCGCTATGCTACTAGTATTCCATTTGGCTTCCGTAGACCGTGTTACGAAGAAAAGGTATCCTGAACTCAACAACGTTTATGGAACGTCGACTTCGAGGAGATTTGATCGTCACCTATCGTATTATAAATGGTTTATTCGAGTACGATTAAGATATTCAGTCTTAACCAGGATGAACGATTGGAAACTTAAAGAGAAACACTTTAAATCGAAGTCATGTCAGAGATTCCTTGCTAACAGAATTTTTTCTGAGTGGAATAATCTCCCTTGCAAGGTCCACCATCTGAAGTTTGTGAAGCAACAAAGTGCAATTTCTGTAGTTATTTCCAAAAAATCGAACAACTGTAAATGTGATTGATTGTTGTAGATAGATGTTATTGTAATTTACGTAACAAGGATGAAAAATATTTTTATGAAATACGTACTTCCCAGACTAGGCCAGAAAATTGCTATTTCTCAAAGAAAAAGCGCGGACTGTTGCGGAGAAAAGTTTTTCACATCCTGAATATAAAAGACTCACGTTCTATATACAAAAAACTGTTGTTTTGACACTTAGTAAACATCATGTAAGAGCCACCTTGTAATGACAATTTTCGAAGAAACTGTATTTTGGTGAAAATTCTTTGCTTCCGGATGCATTCCGCGTCACATGTGCCGAAGTTTTAGCTCAAGCTTCAAGCCTGCCCTGAAGATGGCACCTGTTATGGTTGGCGAAACGTCGGCATCACGTCGTACTGTTGTGACGCGGAATCTATCCGGAAGCCAAGAATTTTCAAAATTAGCTATCCGCGGAATTCTACTATTTAAGATAGTATTTTGGTGTCAATCGGCAAAAAAAGTTTTTTATTTTATGATTTTTGGTGCTGTCCTTAGTCGATTCACTCTGTATCTATAAAAGAAATTAGTTATACAACTATGGGAAAACTTGAAATAAGATAATTGAAATTATTGGAAATTCGTGAGAAGAGATAATCGAAAATATATGAGAACAGTCTTTATATTGAGTTGTAATAATCCATATTTCATTAATATAGAGTTCAAATACATGCCAATGTTTGAACATTAAATATGAAGAAGAGCTCCATCGTTTTCAGTTTAAGATCAAAAAGTGCCATAAAAATTTTGGAACATGAGTTAAAATGCTTAATAATGATAAATAAATAAGGATTAGCTACTTTGCTTCGAATATTACGAAGTTCAAAGTGACACTAGACAATTTAGAAGAACGTGCATATGCTATGCAGATACTTATTTTAATCAGAATGAAAGAAATCTTCCTAGGAATTCTCACAGTATATTTTCATTAATGTGCATATATATAAATATTTAGCGAGTTTCGTTACCGTTAGGTCTTTTTGCATGTGTTAAATAAATTTAAACATCAACTCTGGTTAAAGTTATGGATGTTACTGAATCCGTTTCTTGAAATCCGGTCTTACCGTTCGGTTGGTTTTCAATACGTTTTTATCACTTTACTAAAGAATCTCAAGATCACACGAAAGACCTACGATATCTTGTCAATGACCAGCTTGCAGCAACGGTAACACAAATTTTTTCACAAAACGATTAACTGTAGATATCTAAACAACTAAAATATTCTCAAATAAAATCGAAATAAATTGTATCCAATAGGTTAGTAATCATAGTAATTTTCTTGTCAATAGTATTATCTACTAAGATAATACTATAGCATAATAATAATAATAATAATATAGCATAAATGAGAACATGTAAAAATTGTTATACTTAGGCGATTTAAAAAAAAATCATATAATCTAGTTCTCTAACGGAGAACATTTTAATGTATAGAATTATCAGATACACAGTTAATGAATTTACATCAGAACCATCTTATAATATACAGTCCTCCCAAAAGTAACGGATAAAGTCTATAAAATTGTTGACAAAAATGCTCGGAAACATCGATTTTTATTCTTGAATTGCCACTTAAACATGTAATTTTCACTCGTCTATCAAAGTCATCATGGCCACTATGTACTTGAAATTCTTGCTTATGAAGAAGTATAAATACTGCTTTTTCGACGTATCAATATGTGAAGCGATCTCCACGACGGTTGAATATGGCTTTTCTTGCATCATTAAGAGAACATCCAAATGTGAGTTTTCATCTGAAGCCGTTAGACGTCCGGCCTTAGACTTATCGCGTAAATGTCCGAGAACGCGAAATTACGTTTCAATTCGACTTACCGCTGGTTTCGATATTAGAGGACGGTTTGGTCTGAGTTTCATTGAACAAAATACCGACTTCTTCATACGTTCGACTTTTATTTCCAAAGCAAATCATTATTAAAATTTCGATTCTTTCGGCTTCAGTAAGTTTCATTTATGCTCTTATTTCTTAAATCGTTGAAGAAATAACTCATTAAATACACTGAATTGTGTTTGACACAAGTTGCCGTTTCAACAACGCCTGCCCTAATATTGGCAACCTCATTTAAATACATCTTGATAAATATCTCAGTTATTCATCAACTGACTTAGAAGAACTTTTTTTTGTTGCGTTCAGTATTAAAAAATCTATCAATCGAGATATCACAAGGGGTACTTGGCTATTTGAATTTTCAAAGTTCGGGCTTCTAGCCCTTAGTGCTGAAGGACTGGGTGGTTGAAAATTACATTCCTTAATGGCAATTTAATATTAAAAATCAACGTGTCCGATCATTCTTCCGGAATCTTCGAAATCAACGATTTCAGAGTTTTACTTTTCGGAAGCACTGTATAATAAGCAAAAAAAGCTATTTCGGACGTTGTAATACTTCTTTACATATATATGTAAGTTTTTATTGATTATCATTATCATCAATAATGAAACAAATTCTTCTAATAAAATAATAAATTCATTCACATGAAAAATATTTTTATTTCAAAACGAAAATAAGAAACCTCCTAGATTTTCAACAATTTCATGCAAAACGTAATAATCGTGCTTTAAATAAAAAAACGATTGAAGTCACGTCAATATTGAGGATCTATGTATATAATAACAATTGCAAATGGAATCATGGAATTGCCTCGTAATGCTGTTGTTATATTCATTCCCTTCAGATGCATATTTGGTTCCCTCCAGAATTATACCTGTGAATTACCATCAATAAGTAATAATGAGTAATAATGGACACTCATTTATATTGTTTTATAATCGGTAATTACAAAAATTGGAAGTTAACGTATTGTATAAGTATTTTATTTCTATCAAGAACTGAAGAAATTGACACTTCTGAACAATGAAGATATGTCTTCGTACTTTAGTTTAGTTTTAGTTTTAGGACGTATGAAATAGAATATATGAGCGCATATCACATTCATAACTTCAACTTCAAGCTAATGTTGATAGAACATGTAAGTATTGAAATATTTTTTCATGATATCATGGTCTTGAGAATAGATATAAATATTATCGATCTACGAAACTAATAAATATTCCCATATTCTTGACAACGACGTTTTGTTACATTCGTATTTTCTGGTTATATTTGGATAATGCATTACTTAATTCATCTTAAAGCACTAGTTTCTTCATATCCTGTTCGGTTGACTATTAATTATACTATAATCATGCCTTCCAGATTACGTAAGAAGGTTCATATTTTCGGAGTGATGATGAAAATCAATGAATTTATTATGATCACATTTTGAATAACCTACAATTACAAACTATTAATTTTTTCAATTTACATTGCATCCGTACTACATTATATTAAATTATGTGCCAACGGCGGCATAATGCAATTATGGTCGTTTGTAGTTTCAAATGAAACGGTTGGAAGTAGCTAAGAACTTATGAAAGAGATCAGAAATAGTTGCTATTCACGTAGCAGATACTTTGTTACCGCAAGATGTACTGAATATTGGCGGGGTGTTTAGATTGACTTGCAATGTCAATGACTTGGCTAAAAAAAAGTTAATGAATCACCAAGGAAAACAACTTCAAATGATGTAAGGATTAAATCCAAACTTGTTTTATGCGCGAATCACTCTATAGAGAATTTCACCTTGATGAAATTATCTAATAATAACTATGTCATTAAAACCATCAGCAGAAAGACGGAACTAGGAATCGATATTGAAAAATAATACATTAGTGAAGTTGGCTCATCATCGGTCTTTATTATGATCGTGGCATGTATTCATTTTACGGAATTCGAACTTTTGAATATGGAAGTTGATCTGATGTAATTCTGCATCATGGTTCTCAGTTTAGATTT
The DNA here is from genome assembly GCA_958510875.1 of Endomychus coccineus. Classification (NCBI taxonomy): domain Eukaryota; kingdom Metazoa; phylum Arthropoda; class Insecta; order Coleoptera; family Endomychidae; genus Endomychus; species Endomychus coccineus. The sequence continues at coordinate 112,668,216 of OY294069.1, forward strand.
ATCAGTATTTATATAATTGAATGGTCAGTACAGCTACGTATACTCTCAATTCATTTTAATTATCTTATCGTATGGAACTCTGGTTGAATCGAGCTAAAACTGCCAATTATTTCAGAATAAAAGAGTGGTTGCTGGAAATCATCAATATGACGAATAACCATTTTCGAGTAGGAATTCAGTATGTGAAAAGTTCAGTTAAACGTTATTGAAGGCAATATGTAGAGCAATACGTGGATAACCACAATTCCAATATTTTGCTAGATAGAAATTAATAATGAGCCCCGAACTTGGATGATCATGAAATGTGACAATGCAATTATTACAATTCGAGGCATATGCTACTTCATGGAAAAGCCGTGTTTTACTCCTTTGTATCATCATACCATCAATAGGAACATTGTGAACGTTTATTGGATTAATTGTGAAAAGGGCTTCTACCATGCACATCAACGAAAATAGGGGCCATTCAGAAAAAAGTTGAGGGTGATTTTGAGGGTGTGGCTGATTGACGTGTGATTTCAGATGATTCATCTGAGAATCTCTTCCTTTCGTTTTTAACACTCTGTTTCGTTCCTGATTTTCAAATACTACAGTATAAATATTCCTGTTCTACTGAGTAGATTAATATGTGAAAGAAAAGAAAAATTGTATAGTAATAGAACTGGCTTTCACATCATATTATCCCAGTAGCTTAGTAACAAAATGTAGTCAGAAAATACGAGATCAAACAATGTCCTACTGTCTTATTTGTTGTTGAGATCGAGTGTTATTTATTTACTTATTTTTTGCTAATCAATTCAAATTGCTGGGAGCTGAACTAAAATAATGTTCGATTAATTATCCATGACCGATAAATATACCGTGTTCATAGTGATAATCGAACCAGTTATGTTAATATAGATTGGGATGGGTGAGCTGTGAATTATTGCATTAAATTTATTTACATTCGTGATATTTTAATCAAGTTAGTATAAACGATGTACAAAAGATTGAAATCATAGAAACATTTCTTCAGAGAATTATTAACAAAATCACGTTATTAATTTAATTACTAATTTGTATAATTTAATGGATTAATGATTTAATTCTAGTTCATCCACCTGTTTTATAATACAATATAGATTCCTTACGTGTTTCTGAAAATACAACAACTAGATGTTAATTTTGATTTTGCCTTCGAATTTTTTAGATCAAAATACAAATGTTCAGTTTCCATTCTTCTTAACATTAACTATATAGGAAGAATAGTAAAATTAGAAGTAAACAATATCACTAATTTGATGTATAAGCCTGACTTCTGATTATAAGGAGAGCTTCGCCCGTTTCATTTGTTGCGAACCAAATGTTTGTGTATTTAATGTTGAGATGAACCTTCATGATAAAATGAAACTAAATAAAACTTAGTTATACATTTTTAAAATGTTGCTCAATGATAAAAAATAGTACTATTTTTCAACGGTATTCCCTCAATACTATTGATAAATCATTATTATGCATGAATGTTGAATTTAATGTAATAAGATGTTAAACTTTTCTGACATGTGGACAAGTTGTGTTCGTGGTCTCGACTATCACATATTTATGTTGTTGCAAGGCAAATATGTCGAAGACGTTAGTTCTTGTGAAACGGAGATGGGAATTGCAATAAAGCTCACATATCTAGTATCAAAAGATATGAATACTAAACAGGTGATTAGAAATTCTTCTATTTGATGAAATTCAAATGAATTCAAGAAGAAATGCAACAACGTTAAGTTAAATAAGTGGCGAACATATCTAAAAGTAAATTTGTCGCACGTACAGTATACTTAGTATTCTACTTTCATCTTGAAACCGTATAATACCGGTTGTATAACTATTATTTTATTAAAATTGCCATTTCATTACGCTGTAAGTAAGTTAAAGGAACATCACATTAAAATTATATCCAGGTATTTCAGTTCAGTGTGCCAAAAGAAACAGATGTGTTGAACGTCATTCAAATAAGATCTAGTTTTTTCGGAACTAGTTTCCTGATCCTTCGGAGGACCTTGGGTTTCGTTCCACTTTTGTGTCATGTCAATAAATTGTTGTACGTTTTGATCGTTATTGTCGTACTTCGATATAGCTATACCTTCCTGTAAGAGTTGATGGATTCTCATAAGACGTGAATTTAGGAAAATTTGATTTGAATAGATATCACTAGAGGGTGTTTTCGAAACATATCTCCGACTCAGATATTTGTGGATTATATTTCCGAAGAATGATAAATCTTGATAGTTGTCTATGACGATTGAAAATTGTTTAGGGTTGTCAAAAACGTGAGAAAAATTATTATAGTGTGTACATATTTATAATAAATAGTCCAAAATAAATAAACTTAACTGTTACCTCAATATTTATAATTCAAAACTATTTTGACAACTATGTTGCCATCTTCAGTAACTCAATAGGAAATCTATGAAGATATGATTTTAATATTGGAGGATGTGCAACCATGTTAAGAAATTGCTTTCTTATTTATTCATTAGTTGGGCGTCATTAGTATTATACTCATCCTTTGTATCTACTATTTGGTAATATGAAGATTACTTAACATATTCCTGATATAAGTTAATGAAATTTCGTGATCAGCGGATTAATTTTGTTCATTGTAGCCGGCAAATATGTTTCTGGCGCAATGGTTTTGAAACAATATATATTGACTATTATGTGAATGGTATTAACAGAAGTGTGATAGTAGAATATCACAATTGTTCCACTTCTAAATAAAAGAAATATTGGTAGCGTGCAATAGGAAATCTTACTTGATTAAGTTTAGTTTATTGATTAGAATGGACAATTTTTCACCCTTGAAAACAAATATGACGATTATAATGCTTGCTTCTGAATTCATGACCAATTTGGAAAAGTTTGAATTGTATTTGTTAATTTGATAGTAGATTGGTAATTATGTAGGTGTTAACGATCATTAACGTGAGTAGTAAAAGGTTACTATAAAATTACGATGTATGATCTTGAACAATTGGTACATCTATGAATTCGGCATTTACTTTTAGTCAATAATTAATCAGGATAATGAACATATCCCGAAAAATATACATAATTAGAAATGTATTGGATACGCTGTACAAAATAAATAAAATAAAACAAAATGAAGAGCATAATATACACTTACATTTAAAAATTAAAAAAAAATTTTTTTATGTTAGATCATAGTTTGTATATGTATATGTAATAAGATAATAGAAATAAAATAGGTTTTCTTTCGTACTCGAACAAAGACCCACTACCATGGGAATATCAAGAGATATGAGAAAAAAATTCGATAGATGTTCAATGGATTAATTAACTACCAATTTATTGAATACGTTTCAAATAATTTAAATTGTAATTGAACATATCAACCTTGCGCGAAAACTTATTTACATGCGTAATAAAATCGTTTATTGATGAAAATAAACCATTGTTAGTCCTATGTTCTTCAAGTTCAAATAAAGTAGGAATTCTGGATTTATAATTTGATGCTCTAGAATTGAAAGAGCCTAGAATGGAAGATGCATCAATCAAATTGTTAAATAATTGAAAATGAAAAATTATTCAATTTTTATTTCTACGATTTTGCTAAGTATTTTTAAGCGTTCAGGGTAGGGTAGACTATCTTCATTTACCTTTTTTTGTAAAGGCAATTGCTTATCATTCTACGTCGCTTTCTCTCCTGTAGTTTGGAAATGTCATTGTCTGGAAACAATTGTCAGCAATTAAATTTTGCAGTTCGTGTAAATTTAAATTTGTGTTATATTTCGCTACCCTACATATTTATTGAAAGAATTGGTATTGCACATTCAATGAACTAAATTAATAGTGGGACCTAAGTGAGCATGACATTCAAAATCGCCGACATTTAGTTTAATTGTTTGAATTTCATTGTGCAATGCATTTATTTGATTTCACACTGGTTATTGAATGTAATGATTTCTGCTCATTAACATTTGTCGAAGTGTGAATTGTGTTATTGAAAAGGTCCTTATCTTTATAATAATTCGTATTGTGAAAAGATTTGGAAATTCTTAGAAATTTATTGAGAGAAATGTCAAATTGGAAGTAGGTTAACAAAAACATTGTGGAGTCATATAACCGCTTTTGTTAACTTAACAACACGTTTCGGATTTTATGAATCTACATTGGATACGAATATACGCTAAAAATACCTTGCCAAAAATACAAAGTACTGATATTGATTTTAAATCATGAAGTGAGTCTGACCGATACTTCTCACGTTGTGTTTCATCCCTCCGTTTGAAAACATGTAATATATGTATTGCGTTTTGAAGCACTGAAACGGATTCACTACTAGAAATCTCTTCGAAACTTACGCAAAGCATATATTCGCCTAATAGCAGGCTGTCGCCGTGAAAATTTAATTAAAAACTTGTACTTTTTAATACCATTAGTTTTCAATCGCTACGTAAATCCAGAATAGCAGTAGGAAATTTCGGGGAAACGTGTCGAAATTTTTACTGCAATACTCTATTTGTATTTTTCAAGTTGAATTCAAATATCTATAAAACACGATTTATAAATAATCCTTCAATATGGAAGAACATCAACATTTCCAGATGAATGTGATGTTGAAATACAGAGTGCCATTTTGACAGAATTAATGTATTATTGCAGCTAATAATCTCCTTTTCGAGAATGTTTATTTATTCAGTGTCAAAGCTAACTGACACGAGTAGTATCAGTTTTCCATGGTCAGATAGTTAGGGAAGAAAACGTGGGAACAAGATATTGTTTGCAGTCTAACATAGGGATGCAAAGTGTGTTCACAAACAGCGGTATCATGAAAAGAAACTGTTAGTTCTCATTCTAAGTATGTTGTTTGAAATACACACACTCACATCAACAACTATAGTTGAATTGGTTGTTTCAACATTCGATCAATTTTAGGGTGCATTTATTGATCAAGGAACTATGATATTTCTCATTGCGATTTAATTTTTTTATTTTTACTTATGTTTTGAACAACACATTCGAGTAAACAGACTATTGTAAATCTATAAGCCATTTAGAAATGGCATTTGCTAATCATACAATGATACAAAATGCTTATTTATACATTATTTTCAGCGTAGCAATTTACTTATATGTGATAGATTAATTAATTCAGATAGTTTCAAACATGATGAAGGTGGAAATTCCGAAACTTAATAACTATTTACTATCCTTCATGGAAGTATTATCTATAACACAATTCTGTGAAAAATTGTGAAAGCAGATAAGTCACAGATAAGCACATCAAAGATAGATAGATAGACATAATTATTTACAATATACAGGGTATATCTTCATGAGTTAACGCGATCTATATATGAAGAACTAGATAAAGCACGATTCTGAAAATTTGTAGAGACAGTAAAGGAAACATTGAAAATTCAACCTAAATTGTGACAATTTCGGTTTCTCCGGAAGTGACGTCACCTTTGTTATTTTTAATGGGACATCCTGTAATTCACAAAATTTTTGGATTTCACATAATTCTGATTCAAATTTATGTATTATAAGTTACGTTCAAAATTAATCGTTTCTGAGTTACTCGATTTTTTCTAGTAAAAATGACAAATGCTGCCTCCCGAACATATGCCGTTTTCATGTGAATTACCGTCTCTATTGATATGCAGCTGACTGGATCAAGACTATTGAATATCGAATGAATCACTCACCCTCATGACATCCCCTGAATAATTCACAGGCTGTGGTAAAATGTGGGTCCTGAGAGTCAATGAGGAACATTTAAAACACTGTACGTAGTATAGTGTAACGAAAGTATTGCAATCGCACCTATAAAATTGTCCGGATATTCGCATACTTATCTGCATTTCAGACTGTTCTTCCCATGATCCCTGTGTGATACGTCAATTTAAATCAGAATCAAGAAAGGAATCTAAATGAAGTGACAGGTTGCCCTATTAAAAATAGCAAAGGTGACATTACTTCCTTAGAAACCTGAATTGTCACATAAAGATTCTTGTACCCCATCTCCCAACATTCCACAGCAAGCTCATACGATGTTCCATAACAACTATAGGTTTTCGTCTCATGTAGTCAAAAGATATAAAAAACATTCACGTGAGCAACTGTGGAAAATTTTATTGAAATGTTTGTTAACTAATTTATCAAAGTATGGTAATTTACGTGTAGTATTCTCGTATCCATATTTCATGGGGCGCCTTCGATCAAATTGAAACGTTAACTTTCCCTGAATGAAGCTTCTGACAGTTCAGATAAGATACATTTCGTGTTAATATCATTCAATGTACAAATTGTTGGTTTTCCAGAATGAACAGTGACAACACATCCTTGAGTTCTGGAAAATAGTTTCGCTCTCTCATGAGCTCTTAATGAGCTCATGACTTCATCATCTGGCTCGTTCCGTGGGAGAGCTCATAAAAGAGCGAAACAGTTATCCAGAACTGAAAGTTGAGCTGTCACTATTCAATCTCGACAATCAAATCTTTGTCTGTCGATATAAGTACTTGATCATTTACTTGATATTGTTTTAACTTAAGTCTACGAATACAGATAGCTGAATTCCAACGTACGTGCAATATAATATTGGTTGTTCGAAACCACGATATGAGGCACTTCTAGGAATGTGAGAAAAAAAAAGGATTTTCTAGAATACTAGTCAACGTATACTGCATAGCTCTCGCAAACATTAATATGTGTATATCCATGGTGATAGAACAATTGGTATGATAGATCGTTTCTCTGAATCGTTTCCGATAATGCATAATCAAATATTTACACATTAATATTCTATATTTCACTCATGAAGGAATTTAAATCGTTAAGTGCATGAGCAAATTCTTAAAATAATATAAACATGGAGAAACCATAAACTGTATCTCAGAAATCTACGTCTATCAACTAGTTGAAAATTACATGCATGCATATATTACGCGCATGAAATCTGGAATATTCTCGTTGAAGATTTGATAACGAACTTTCGATAACTGATTAAAATCCAAACAGTTTGGTCCATTTTGTTGCGAATATGATATTCATTTTTATTTCCCTCCTATACCTAAAGTAGGAATTGTATTTGCAATCGACATAAAAAATGATATCCTTGTTGAATTAATCTACACTATTTTTCAGATGTTTGTGTGTGAGTTCTTATGTGCGTAACCATTGTCGAGACGATTGCGCCGTTCCTATTTGTCTAAACATTTTAAACAATGCTTTAAAATGGTGAAAATCGGAATTTTATTCTTTTGAGGCAAGATATCTCCCTTGCGGGTGTTACTTTTGGCATCCACCTTCAGTTTTTAGTAAGAACTTTTTTTTCGTTTTTACAACATGTTTATCTGATTATAAATATATATCACAATCGTACATTTGAGCCGTAGAGGTGTCCGAAATGAAAATTTCAAAATTTAGAACATTTTTATGTACCTCGTGATAAGGATAGTTCTAAAATCCTTGTATCATGGACCATAGACCTTAGGATGAGGTTACAATGAATCAATTACACTGTGGCATCATGAAAGCTTACCTAAGCATTCTTGTCAACGATTTTGACATATTATAATGATACATTAGAGTATAATACAGAGTCGTAAGCATATGTATGTTGTCAATTAAAATAAATAATAATAATGAGTCATGATGATGATGATGCAGTGATGATTTTCTTATGTCATCGTTTCGAGACATGGTTTTTGGTTGTTTGGAACAATAATATTAGGCACATGATGCATGTCCGGTCAGTTTGTCCGGAATGGTTGCGTTTCGTCCCTTCGAGGGTTGAAAGTGCTATAGTAGTCGGAGTAATTATGTCATAATGTTGAGTCAGAATTATTGAAAACCCACTTTGAAACTTGTGATGTGAGCATCCAGAAAATAATCGTTTATTAAATTAAATCAGTTGTTTGACCCTTCTGTCATGGGTCCAAATATCGAGAATTAAATATTCATTCTCGTCAATTTTCGAGTTGCGAAACTGAATAAGTTACGGCTACAACCCTATAAATTATGAAAGTAAAGCCTGTCAAGCAAAATAAGCTGTTTTTACCGTCTGACAGTTACTTCAGAGACGCCTGCGTTACCTATAAAAACTGATCAATTTCATAGTTTTCCGAAAGTTTCCAATGGAATAAATTGTATAAACTAGTAATATCTGTTTGAAGTTACTTTTATTTGATGTGAATAATAATCTATACAAGGGTTAATAATGTGTAGACTATAAAACTATAAATAAGAATCAATCACCCTTATCCACTAAAATACTGTTAAATAACTGAGGACCTTTCGGCTACCAAGTAAACTGAATTATAAATTGAATTGTGCCTTTCCGAACAAACTTAATAGCCAATTTAATTCACTGAAATTCACTGTCAAAATAGCAACAGATAAGCAGCTGTTTTTCCTTGATATTGATATTACAAAAATTGTAATCACTTGGAATTCGACATACACAGAAGACCCACTTAAACAAATAGGTACACTCCGGTAGATTCAGCAAATAACTCAAAATGATGGTTACCACAAATCTGTGATTAATAATTTAATTTCTAAACGAAAAAATGGAATTGGAACGCAAACAACTAACCAAATTAGAGTCACTACTTTCAAATAGTTCAATAAAATTCAAAAGTTTCATTTACCATGTTTCAGTAATTAATAAATTCCATAATTCGTTTTCTAAATTTGCAATACAACCCGTATATAGATAGATAAGCTGAAAAACCATTCAGGCAGCACCTTTGATAAAGTTTCCGACTTCGACAAATCCAGAATTTACAAAATCGATTGTGAGTCGTGTACAAAATGCTATGTGAGTTTAACTAGAAGGAACATTTTAACTTGGTATGAAGAACATTTTTCCTATATAAAGAAAAATAATGGTGTAAAATCAGCGTTAGCCGAATGTATTTTGGATACAGCATTTATCAAGAAAGTTTGTTACTTTTAAAACATAGTACCGATAAATATCTAGGTAATTTGGAAGGGATGGAGATGTATAAACGAAAAGCATAAATTCCGAATTATCTCCAGCTGAGGGCAACTCTTTATTTGCTTCATAATCATTCCCAAATAGTATTCAAATAAACACATTTTGATTACTAATTTAGTTTACTCTGATGATAGCTACTTGGTAGTCGAAAGGAGATCAGTACCTTAACAGTATTCTCAGTAGATAAGGGTGATTATTCCTTATTTATAGTAAACAAGATGTGATATAATACTCCCTCTTATCAACAAATCCTTCTTTGAATTTATCTATTCACTTTTCAGCAATAACCCAAATATGAGACTGGATGATATTATAAAGGAGATTTCACAACGTAGGAACTAACTGTATTGACACAACATATAAAATTATTGTACTCAACATAATTATTTGATTAGAATGCTGTGAGAGCAGCTTCATTGGGAAATTTATTTCGAACATTATGCTTGTGAATATATCCATGGTGAAGAATATAAAATCTTATATAGTGTGAATCATTCTCAATTTTTATTATGAACCGCGTTACCAAGAAAATTTTGAATAATTCAGGACCATTGATGAGGTGCTGGATTATTTAAAGTGCATTGGCATCGTCTCATCTGATGATCTCTACATCTCTAGTTAAACCAAATTACATATAAATTTGATGATGATAATATATTTGAGCAGAGCGTGTATCGCAGCAATGACCAATGTCTAATGCCCATGGCTTTTTGTTGTATATTATTATTTCAATTCATTTTGACAAGTGTATTCCATAGTTAATTTTCATAACGTATTTACATTTTTGAATTCCGACTCGATTCCAGTAATTTCCTAATAGAAATTGTAATTCATGTAATTCGCATAAATGTACAGTAAATACGTTAGGAAGAATGAAAGAGAATTGAATTAACAGCTTGCAACGATACGGGTTGTTTCTTGAATACAACGTAAACATGTATTATTACTAATGTATCATTTTAATGGTGTACTTTCTGAGTATTGTTTGTTGGACATTTCTTGCTGCATGTACATACAATCTTATGTATGCAGATGGTAATATTTTACTTATACTGTAGGTAAATCTTTTCTTTAAAGAATTGTCTCCACTGAAGCACAACAAATGCGCGGGAGAAGTCTTCTTCATTTACATTCTATTTATAGAAGATCGTCGGTCACACTTAATGTTTGCTGATTTATAATAACCTGTTCGAAACATGGTTTAATATATACATAAGGGCATTATTTAATCTAATCGAGCTTCGAATTCAAATTTGTTGTCGGATATTCAGAATCTAGTCGACCGTGAAAGTTTATTTACTGCTGCTGTTCCGTTTTGCACACCTACTGGAAAACTACAAAAAAGCTATATACCGGTATATTTCAAATATCCTATTTACAGATTTTCATCTTAGTTGTTCGAAACTACGAACTACTCTCCACTATATAATTATCAGGAACAGGATGAAAACGAAACCGGATTATTGCCTGAAAAATATTCGAAACTCATGGGTATATTGAAGCTTACAGTTTCTAAGACAGATTTGAAAACACCTGGAGCAACTTCATCGTAAATTCTTATATTTCATATTTCATTTATGAGTACAATTCCATAAAAATATTTAGTTTGGTGTTCCAAATAGGAAAGGATTGCTCCCACAATCAAATGTATAAACTTCCAAAATAACTCTAACTAACTTGCCCATTACACCAGTTTTCGCAAAATGGGTGTCAAAATATAATAATAATAATGTATTTGAATGAATCGTGACGATACAGTTGGATAGTGTCAACAGGAGAAGATGAAATATTTGAATTAAATTACTATAACCAAGTCCTAATGTACATGGGAAATTTTATTGAGAATGTCACACCGACAATTTTCGACCAATGAAATACTTTTATTTTGACTTGTTGCCATGCCAACGAAAAAATTTCAACGGATATTTTTTCTTTTGAGGTAGAGAAGCAAAATTATAGTGAATATTTTTTGACGTCCAACAAATGAGTTTGAAAGTGATACAATACATAACAAAACAACAAAATTATGGCATTCCTTCATAATGTCTCATATTTTCATAACAAAATGTCAAATAACATCACATTGAAATTATTTTAAACTAATTTTTCTTCGGTGTGAATTTCTCTTACCAAATATCCCGAGTGCACAAATTAATTTCCGGAAATTTTGCACATGAGATATGATATGAGTATTATTTCTATGAAAAATTGGGACATGCGAATCTTCAAACCTAAGTTGAATTATCTTTTATATCCAAGAGCTGTGTATGAACAATATAAAAAAAATTATATGAATACATAAGTTCATATAGATTAGGATTATTTTTTTCCAAAAACACGTAACATAAACTTGCTCTAGAATTTTATCTCAAATTTGCAGAATTCGACTGTCCCATTTTATATTACTATCAAATTAGATTAATATAATATGAAATTTTATTCATTTGAATCATACGAAAACTGAGTAATAATAGTATCGATCTATTTTACTGGTAAGATACAATAGCAGGCATGAAATTATTATTAACATTATTATTGATATTATTGTGATACTGATTATCATGAAATGTATGTAACTATTCTGCGGATTATGTTTCGCATATTTCGTAATAACTAAATGGAAATTATCCTCAACAATTCATGAGCAAGTCATTTCGTATAATATTCTCCTATTCACACTAATAAGTACATAATATATTTTATTTTGTAAATCTTACGCTTTAAACAAACTATTCATTTGTGATTGACCGAAATGATACTCTACATCATATTGCAAAATGTGTAAAATAATAAGAAATACATACTCATTTCATCGCTCATTCTGCAGAGAGCAAACACGAATAAGTAAATGAGCAAATGAACATCACATTTGAAATGAGTTATAGAATCGCACAACAGTTACAGTACAATAAATTGGAATTGAAATCTCTAACAAAGGAGTCAATATTAGGAGAATTAAGCATTGATTAGCTGATTGACAAGATCATACTCAATCACCTGCATTTATCATTCCATTTGAAGTTCGAAGGTACTAGTTTGATGAAAATTCGATGAAAGGAAGATATATCATTTTCCAGAATTAACGTAGGAAATTTAGTTTCTCAATAAATAAGAAAACTGATTTCAAATATGTAATAACATATTTCAGATAATATCCAAATATAGAATCGATTAACAAATATTTGGATTGTTCTGAAAAGAATAATTCATAATTTATGTGTAAAACATGTTATTTTAAATATTTATTTGCAATTCAAAAGTGGCAGTTTCAAAACTAGAAATGTTTACGTGAAATAGCTGCATACATAATTAAGTTTAGAGCTTATAATTTGATATAACTATTTGAAACGGAATTCCTATTTCATTCGAATATAATAAACCACGAAGATGATCAAAGTTGAATGATATTGAATATATATTAATTGAATATTAGCTCAATACTGCATGTCACGAAAATAATTGATTCCATCATAGCTGCTATTACAGAAATGATTTTGAAAAAATGTTATATGGTTTCTTATATTTATGAATTAAAATTATTATGAAACATTTTTCACAAATTTACGTTATTATAAAATTGAGAAAAAACACATGACGTGATCGTACCATTATTCATTATATTATTGACACAAACGTTTTCAAAATGGCAAAATACATTATCATCAATTGAACATAACACCTGAAGTTGAGAATCTTATATTTCTGATTTGAGATAAAATACAATGATATATTCAGATTGGAGAATTGAGTAAGGAATTTATATCCCATATTATCACAAGGTATCATAATTAACAAAGATTATTCTTGAATCCGGTTTGATACGAATTTGTATTATCATTAGTACTAAAATGGGATAAAATTATTTTAACTCCATTCAATTATCCTTCTACAAGTTATAGTTCTAGATTCAATTCCTTGTATCTAAAACTAATTACAGATTCTCCAAAATAAAAAAGAACTTGTTTTGCATATTTTTCTGAATGTGGATACAAGAATTCCGAACATTTATGAAAATTTTCCATTTCTTCTTCCTTTAAAAAAAAATTAAAATTTATTTGAAATAAATTTGGTATTCTACATAAATAACTGAAATGTGTATAATTATCTTTGAAGAAGTTATAGTTGTAGATCCAATTCGTTTATCTAAAACTAATCACAGATTCTCCAAAATAAAAAAGAACTTGTTTTGCATATTTTTCTGAATGTGGATACAAGAATTCCGAACATTTATGAAAATTTTTAATTTTTGTTCTTTAAAAAAAAATGAAATTTATTTGAAATAAATTTGGTATTCTACATAAGTAACTGAAATGTGTTTATGTATTTAAAAATAAATGAATTCGAGGATTAACTGGAAATATATCATTATTAGATGAATTATCAATTATTATTTCTTATTTTAAACAGGAATACTTCAATAATAAAATTTTAAATGATAAGAGACAGATTTGTTCATCATTTAATTCGATACGTGCACTCAGCTCTGAAACTTCAATTGAATACATTTTACTTAGAAGAATACCATCATCATAATTCGATAATTTCTCTAAAAATTTATTAATTTGATAAAATCCAACTTTTTCGAAGTTTCTTCTATTCAAAATTACAATCATAATTATTTTGTATTTTTTCGAAAGAAAATCATAATTCTAGAATCAATTTGACTACAGAAAATTAAATTTCCCCATATTGGAAATAGAACCATTAAAATTTACAATCAGAAATTCAATTCTTTGAAATGGGCTGAGTTATTGAAGTAATATGTCCCATTACTATTTAATATACATTAATAATAATACATTTAATACATCTTTACAAAAATTATTGAATTTTAATTATTCCGAAATTTGTTTGAAATGCAATTTACTGAGATTGGGTGATAATATAACTGATTTTTGCAGCATGTGAGGAAATTTATTTAATTTTATAATTTGAAGTACGATATTATTTCATTAAAATATTCTGCAGATTACAAAAACATGTATGAGATCAATTAGAGATACTAGATCGGATCCAACCAGAAAATGGCAATTTAACACTGCGAATGAGGCAATAAATAGCGTGGAAGAAGGCGCCGTAAAGCGAGTTATAAAAGTAATGTTTGTAGCACTCGCAGAGCGTAATCGCCAACGTAATCTCTTTGAGGATCACTTTTATCATTATTCTTTGGATGGGTTTGATAGTGAAATTAGCGGGCGCAGTCACGTATAAAGAGGGCACCTAAGCGTAAGTAATCCTGCTTCGCACACTGCACTGCACTGCACTATTAATGTCGCCGACTAAGACTTACCTCAAGATTGGAGCGTAGTAGAGAATCCTCGTCCTCGAGAGCAGGAGCGATATTCCGCACGGAATGTGAGACGTCTAAGCGACTATGATTCAAGAGCACTGCGATCGCCACAGCCAGCCGAACACTAAGAGATTCTAAACTATTCTAAAGCGTGTTCGCGAATATAAGTCCCGTAGTCCAGGAGGTCGACACTTCAAGAGCGAGCGGGCAACGGGTCGACCAGAAGTGAACTCATGCGAAGCTGTGCGCCGCAACTTTAAATAGACGTCAGGGCGGGGGAATCTATGCTCTTGGGCAACGAATCTCCGGCGCTACCGTCGCCGACGTGTGTGATTGGTTCGCCCCTGGGTAGAGAAGAAGTTTGGTCCGGAATGCAGCAGCCGGACTATTGCCGATTGCCGACAATCAGGGTATCAACCCCAATAGGACTTTTCTAATTACTATAATTTGAAAATCGATATCACGTCGCTGATATCAGATCTTATTCATTCAAGCTTTTGGTGTAGATTCCAGGACGATCCTTGAACGATGAAGATTGCGATGTTTCTCATAGCATCTCCTATATTTAGGTTTCAGCTTTTTATAATATAATTTTCGTTATATAAATATTTTTATGCTTTTACGAAGAGAATAATGATTCACAACCACAGTGAACCAATGTCCTGTAAGAGTACTCTCTAAAATAGTAGAATATTTACCAATTTTGTAAAGATTTTATGTAGAACAAAATTGTTAAATTAAAGGGTCCACTTAACACTTACTATTATAATACTATAAAAAATTCCAATGAAATGAAAATTAGGCTTAGATATGTTAATATATAAGCGTGCAGGGGAATTTTAAACAATGTAGAACAAACCTCCTTACATTCTCCTCAATTTTTCATCTAATAGATATCTGGAATTGTTGGCTTCAGCAAATTTCTTTAAGTTTTTCATATGCAGGTGAACCACAGTTTCATATAAGATATGATATACCTTTCTTGAGATATATCAGATTACCTCCACGCTATCCTCAATCTCGAACAAAACATCCAAAAGTAATGATATGGGAAAGTATGAAAACAAACTAAATTATTGCCAGAACAATATTCGAAAATCATGGGTATATTGAAGCAACAACTTTATTGTAAATAGAGCTGTGTTTCCATTAATTTCATTTATGAGTACATTTCGATGAAAATATTTAGTTTGGTGTTTCAAATAGGAAAGGATTGCACCCACAATCAAATGTATACAATTCCAAAATAACTCTAACTAACTCATTTTGCGGAAACTGGTGTCAAAATATAATGTAGGATAACATGAAAACAAGACAGGAAGTATTTAAATGAATCGTGACGATACAGTTGAATATTATCAACTGAAGAAGATAAAATATTTAAATTAATTTACTATAACCAAGTTCTAATGTACATCGACATTTTATTGTACATTATTTCTATGAAAGGTGAATCATGTTTTATATCAACAGCTGTGTATGAAAAACATAAAATAATTTTAAAAATCAGAATTAATTCCAATAAATATATGAGTTAAAGATATACATATAAATTAGGATTATTTTTTCCGAAAATACCTAACATAAACTTGCTCTAGAATTCTATCGCATATTTGCTGCATTCCACTTTTACATTTTAAATTACAATCAAATTAGATTTATCTAAAATATAATATAAGATTTGATTCATTTGAATCATATGAAAACTGGATAATGATAGAATATGCAAGTGAACCAGAGTTGTTATGATACACTTTCCTTGTAATATATTAGATAAATCTCCAAGCTATCCTTAATCTCGGAAAAAATATCCAAACGTTATGATATAAAATTTTTTTATAAATATTCAGGTAAACCATTGCCATTGTTTATTCGTTATTATAAGAAGTTTATAAAAGCCTTCGTTGAGTTCTGATCCCGGACCGACGGTCTAAGTTATCTTCATAATTTGAAATGAACTGTGATCAATTGGTTACGTGACTTCCTTCACTTTTGTTAGCAAAATAGCTTTCGGCATTCTTGCTGGTCAAATGTAAATGATTGTAGGAACAGAAAATTTATTGGAAATAATTTACAAACCGTTATGAAATAAATTTTATCCGAATGGTCTACATAATGTATTCCACAAGTCTATGTTGTACACCTGCTATCATGTTACTTTTCGAAATGATTCACACTATAATATTACCTGTCTTATACTGACACTTGCTGTCAGATGTACTATCAAAACTTGCCATAGAGTAATCGAATAAACTACGTTGTGACTTCAGATTATTTTGGGCCGATTATAATACTACCCTCACACTATATACTACGTATAGTGGGGTAACTAAAAATATGGAAATGTATATGTTGTTGCATTTTGAAAATAGTTGTTAATCAAATCAACAACAATTGGGTATGATTGACTTATCTGACTTCATGAGATATATTAAATGACATCCGATTGATTTCTACTCTCAAATATCATGCTAGTGGAAACATGCAAATTGTCGTTTCCGATTTTATTTTATTGGGTTCATTAGTCTAGGCTGTAAGCTGGGAAAAACGGCCGAATGAATAACTTTTGTTTAGAAGGTGGAATATAAAAAAAAATGTTCATGATGTTTCGTGAACCCCAAAGGTAATTCGTGATACGACAACAATATGCCCTTGACTCCTCCCCCCCCCAGAACGTCAAAATTTTTATCCCTCCAATATTAGACGTTATATGATTTTTTGTCGCTAATTACAAATTCGAGGTCGGTTGAACGGAAAACTCAAGCGGAAACCTGAAAATCAGGACAATTAGGCTATTTTCCACTTATTTATCTAAGTTTTTATCTCCGACTTCATAAATGGCTTCTAGGGGGCTTTATGTGTCGCTGATCACAAATCCGAGGCCAGTTATGCGGAAAACTCAACCAGAGACAGGAAAATCCTGAAAAGTTGTGTATTTTGAGAAAAAAATATATACGTATATCAATAAAATTATAAAAAATTTTTTTTTTTCAATATTGAAGCTGTGAATTAAGAACTTCAATTGTATTTTTTCCGGTTGAGATCCGAGTAACCAACCTCGGGTTCGTGATCAGCCACCCATAAAACCAAACCACCTAGAAGCTATTTTTGAAGTCGAAAATGAAAAATTTGAAAAATGAGTCAAATTTTACCAATTTTCTGGTCTCCGGATGAGTTTTCTGGGTAACCAACCTTGAATTCGTGATTAATCCCAAGATACCATTTTCGGAGCTTGATTGTCATTTTTTAAATGAATCATTTATAGTCTGATATTCTTGGGGTGAAGGGGGAGGGAGGCGAGGGCATATCGTTATCGTTAAATATATATTTAATTATGAGTGACATTGTTATATATATTACATCTTATATATTGTTTCTTTCTTACTTAAAAAAGATAGTCATCAATAATACATTTGTACATATCAGATTTTATCAATTAATTCTTATCATTGATAAACCAACAACCTATAACATCATAATATATAATACCTATACTCTACGCTTTTTAGGTGCAATGCTTTCTTCATTTGCAGTCGTAGACGAATCTGATGATGTCATATCCTCAGTTTCTTCATCACTTTCGTAGCAAGTTGCTGATGTGATATGATCATTATTGATATTATCATCAGTTTCAGAATCACTATCAGGTTCTTGATCATCATCATCATCATTTCCTACTGACATAGGAATTACATTACTACTATCATTATCATTAAGATCATCATCATCGACATCGTCATTTATTGAAAATTCATTATCATCTGAAAACATAAGTTCTGATTCAACGCTATTTGCACAGTCTTTACCCTCGCAGTGTTTAGAATTGTACATGGTATACCTACTTTCTTACAAGAACATTTGCCACTGCAACTGACTTTGCAACCACATGAAATTATTTTTAGCAAATTTTTAGGTGCAGCTTCTTTATATGTTTGAATAGGCTCAAAACCATTTTGGTTGGGTCAATGGTATCATTGCCTATCTAAAGCTGCACCTGATAATAAACAAGTAAAATGTGTAATTTAGTTGAATCATCAGTTGGTGTCAAACATTCAAGTTCACATGACTTTCGAACCCTACTGGTATAACAAATAAAGCGCAAGTGGCCGAGGTTCTCAATATTTTTTTTTTGTAATTTAGGAGCACATATTTGATACAAAATACTTCTACCAGTTCTGAATAATTTCTCAACATCTGGCTCAGTTTTATAAAATTCATTCAAATCGTTTGGTAAAAAATTGACATTGAAAAATTTTTTTTTACCCTGCCTGTAAAAAACGGATGTTGTGTCGCATCCACTAAAAGCATGGAAAAAACAAATGAAAGGTTTGATATGACTATAAATGAAGGAATTTTGATGATAATATTCTGCTGGTTTTAACGGTTTTCTCTGGTTTTTGAAAATAAATGAGTTTCGTTATATTTTTTAAATCTGTTAATTGAGTTAATGAGACTAGAACATCAGTATCTTCGGCCACTATAACAATATTTTTGTTTGGATTTTTTTCACTTAAATCTATAGCCGTGCTCACAATTAATGCATCTGCATCACACAAAGTTCTAAAAATCTGATTACCATTTACTGTTAAAGAAGTTATCAGTAAATCTATGAATTGTGTTTTATTATTTACATTTGATGAAAATATATCCTGAACAATTAAGCATTTATTGTCTCTTTTGACTTTAACGTCAGGAACCATGTGAGTCTTTCGTCTCAATCGTTCTGGATCCTTTGTACAACTATCGTAACCATTAAAAACTAATATACAGGGTGTCCTCGAACTGCGTGGCTAAAATAAAACCGAAGATTCTTTGAACCGAAAAAAATTTGATGAGCCTTTTTACTTTTGCCTCAAGTGTCTTGTTTAGCCGGTAGAGGGCTTCAAAGTTGCAAAAATAATTTTGTTTTTTCGGTATAACTTGAGAACGTGATGGAGGACTTTTACAATATTTGGCAGGTGAGTTACTGTCAATAATAGCCGTTTTTGGGAGCGGTGCATAGAGCCTTAGAGACCATAGAAATGACTCAAACTTGAGGATGTAACGGGAAAAGTGTCCAGAACTTTTTTGTGGTCAATGTAATTCACTCTATATTTTTTACGTAAATAGCTTATCTAATTTGAAAACTTTTTTTGCTCTTAAAAAATTTTGATAAAATCAACGGATTAGCTCTGAAATTTTGGCTTACTAATTTTACTTGATTAAAATACCTTAGTTGCCTTTGCTTTTCTAATGTCATTTTGGCATTTGGAGAATTTATTTTCAAAACTGTCAGTTTTTACTTTGCTTTCCGTAAAAATTTTATAAAATTATGGCTCAAAATTTCACTAACACTGAAATGGTTAATATCTCGGTAAAACACGAATAATAAAAACAATAGAAATGGGGAAACGATGTGATTATTTAGGAAAAACAAATGCTAAATTAAAAGAAACAACAAAACTTTTTGGGAAATCGATAAGGCATCAATTGTTCGAAATGTTGCCCAATTTCCTGAATACACAAATTAATTCGTTTCAAGAAATTTGATTGAACTCTGGCTAGTACTTCAGGATCATTCTTCAATAAATCCGCTTCATGATTAATTCGTTGCAACAATTCCTCTCGTGTGTTTACTGGAGCTGCATAAACTTTCGACTTCAGAGCGCCCCATAGAAAGAAGTCGCAGGGCGTCAAATCAGGGGAGCGGGCCGGCCAGTTCACTGGTGCGTCGTGTCCTCTACCTATCCAGCGATCTGGATATTCCGCATTCAAATGTCACCTCACAGCTAATGTGAAATGAGGAGGTGCACCATCATGGATAAACCAGGCCACGACGAATGTGTAAGGGCAAGTCTTCCAACAGTTCAAGTAGCGTTTGTTCCAAAAAGTTCAAGTAGTTCTCCCAGTTCAATCGATCAGGTATAACGGTAGGGCCAATAATAAAGTTATCCACAATTCCAACCCAAACATTGATTTTAGTTTGATTCTGAAAATATGTAACTTCCGTTTCATGAGGATTTTCATCAGCATAGAAATGTTCATTATGGAGGTTAAAAAGACCACATCTCGTGAAAGTATCTTCGTCCGTGAACAGAATTCTTCTACAAAAATTGGGGTTTGCGTTTTGTCTTTGGACAATAAGCCGACAGAAATCTAGCCGATGACCTGGATCGATGGGCAATAAGTCTTGAACTGTTTTAATATGATAGGGATATAACAGTTCTTTTTTCGGTACATTATGAACTAATGATTTTGAGGCTCCAATACGAAGTCCCAAACGTAGTGTGCTTATCCCAGGTTCAGTTTCAAGCTCTAACGTCCTTCTTGTCCGTCTGCGTCCAGTTTCTCTGCGATTTGCTTCAAATTTGCCAGTTTCGCGAAGGTTTGCCGATTTGGAATTCTGCGATGCGGATATCTTTCCCTTCTCCGGCCATTGCAACGACAAAGTCCATAAATCAATAACATATCAACCATTTCAGTTTTAGTGAAATTTTGAGCCATAATTTTATAAAATTTTTACGGAAAGCAAAGTAAAACTGACAGTTTTGAGAATAAATTCTTCAAATGCCAAAATGACATTAGAAAAGCAAAGGCAACTAAGGTATTTTAATCAAGTAAAATTAGTAAGCCTAAATTGCAGAGACTCGAAAATTATTTTTTTCTTTTCAAGCTAATCCGTTGATTTTATCAAAATTTTCTAAGAGTAAGAAAAGTTTTTAAATTAGATAAGGGATCTACATAAAAAATATCGAGTGAATTACATAGACCACAAAAAAGTTCTGGACACTTTTCCCGTTACATCCTCAAGTTTGAGCCATTTTTATGGTCTCTAAGGCTCTGTGCTCCACTCTCATAAATGGCCATTATTGACAGTAACTCACCTGCTGAATATTGTAAGAGTTCTTCATCACGTTCTCAAGTTATACCGAAAAAACAAAATTATTTTTGCAATTTTGAAGCCCTCTACCGGCTAAACAAGACACTTGAGGCAAAAGTAAAAAGGCTCATCAACTTTTTTTCGAATCAAAGAATCTTCGGTTTTATTTTGGCCACGCAGTTCGAGGACACCCTGTACATCCAGGATAATGTTTATTTACATAATCTCTATAACTATTTGCAATATTTTCGGAAGTGATATTTTTTCCATCTTACTTTATGTAACGAAAAACCACCATCAATAACGTCAAAAATATTATTATTTCAATTATCATGAAAATTATCAATAAAAAATCTCAAATTCATTATTTCATTGACAGTATTAAATATTTTTATGTAAACAATACATTCAAAACGACAAAACAAAATTCAAAAATTTGAATTTTTTGTTTAAA
Source organism: Endomychus coccineus (assembly GCA_958510875.1). Classification (NCBI taxonomy): domain Eukaryota; kingdom Metazoa; phylum Arthropoda; class Insecta; order Coleoptera; family Endomychidae; genus Endomychus; species Endomychus coccineus. Next base: position 112,689,817 of record OY294069.1, read on the forward strand.
ATCTATATTAGTGACGCTCGGATTTCGAGCACGTTTGTATTATTTTTGATCCGTTTTTTTTTTAATTTGCGCTATAATTTCTTAGCTAATATGTGGAAGGTCGACGATCTAGGGTTAGATAGCCAGAAGTCTCTTCTGTTGAAATTTTTCTAATTTTTTTGATTAAAGTCAAAATTGGGTTCACTGTGAACCCAAACCTGCATTGAACGATATCTCAAGTTCTACTAATCCAAAAAAAACCTACGGAGGCTTGAAATACTTGTAGAACGAAGATTGGTTCGAAAGTACACATAAAATACGAACATTGAGCAGAAAAATAAAGTTCTTAGAGGAAAATTTGTATTACGAAATTCAATTTTTATGTTACCGGGAAAAAAAACACAAAATGGGCCTTATATCAGGCCCCGAATAACTCAGAGACTTCTTCTTGTATCCATTCGATGCACTTTTTATTTCTCTACAACTTTACCGATCGCTGTTTAGGCGATAAAATGTGTTGTTTTCCTTCAAATCGCCAAAAACGACGAAAACTCTAAAAAAACGGCTATTTTTGAGTCAAAAATGGCCAATATCTCGGAACAGCATGGGCCTACAATTTTTAAACCCCCATATTCGTGATCAGCCACCCAAAAAACATAAATATCAACCATAAAATAGAGATGTGGAAAAATTTCCAATCTAAATTGCAGGACGACTGGACTATAAGCGTCAATTACCCCCAATAACTCACATACAAATGATCACTGAATTCATTGAGTTATTACAATCCATATCAAGTGAACTCTCTCACAAACTCAAGGAATGTATTATTAGATCGAATTTTTCATCATACCATGATACACTTGGTGATAATCCAATAGATTCAATTTTTTCTAATAGTATTCATCATTCTGCCATTAGTTTAGATTAGAATACTGTGTAACCACTGATTTGATAATTGAAGAATTTTTTTATGAAGAATTGTGACTATACCCTTGAGGATTATTTATTTGCTGGTTTGAAATGGAATTCGTTATTGAATGATGGTAATATAAATTTGATTTGGATCAAATTTTATGAAGAAGTATATATCGCTATTAATGAATATGTTCCTCCCAAAAAGTACAAATAGTACACCTTTCCAACATGATTCAACAGTGAATTGAAACAAACAATATTTGAGAAGAAAACTACTTATAAGGAGTAAAAACTGGCAATATTGAAGCATAACATCGGTTTCAATTTCTCAGGGAACGATGTAAAGCCTTACGAAATGAATATCGCGATTACATTTTGAAAACTGAAAATAACATTCATTCTAATCCTTGCCACATCTGAGAATTCATAAATGATAAAAAAAATCTCACAATGTTCCATCGCGTTTCGTGTATAACGATGTATGTAGTGATAACTGAACTAGTGATTTTTTTCTGATTATTTTTCGACTGCTTATAACAACACAATAATCAATCAAATTCCACAATATCACTTTAATAACACTGTTGGCTTTTGCGTTTATACTATTGATATCAAAGAAATTATTGTTTTAGTACTATCTCTACCATCGAAACTGTCAACTGGCCCAGATGATGCCTTTGGTTTTGTTAAAAGAATGTATTTACACTCTAGCAAAACCTATTTATTTCCTGTTCAATTTGTCTCTTGAGAAAGGAACATTACCCAACAGCTGGAAACACAGTTGCATTAAACCTATTCATAAAAGTGGCTTACGTGAAAATCGTAGGAATTATAGAGATTTATAATCAATTTGAGTTACTAAAAATGTTGGATTGTTTGATCACTAAACAAGTATCTTGGGATATCATGGTTTCTGTCGAGGTAGATCTACGTCAACAAACTTGTTGCTTCATCAAAATTGCATTATTATTAATAAGCTGCATGTAGACTATGTATACACACATTTCACTAAGACCTATGATAGAGCCAACCACAGTTTATTACTTGCAAAACTCGAAGCTCTTGGTATATAGGCAAACATCTTAGATGGGATCAAGCGCTATCTCACTGATAGAATCCAATATGTGAAATATGGGAGCTCAGTTTTACCACCTATTGAAGTGTCATCAGGTGTACCACAGGGATCTGATTTGGGACCTCTATTATTCAATAATTTTGCCAATGACCCCTCTGATGTTTTCATTAACAGTTATTTCCTGAAGTTTGATGATAAAATAAATTTTCCAGATGGTGTATTATTAATTTATCAAAATTGAATTTGATAAAATGTCAAAGAATAACTTTTTCGCGTAGTCATGATGACGTTGATTATATGTACAGAGTAAGTGTCACTGACTTATCAATAACATCAAAGATTAGGAGTAATCTTCGACTTAAGAATGTCCTTCAAGCTTCACATAACAGAAACATCATCTCGCGCTAGTAAAATGCTAGGTTTTTCCCTTCGTTCTGCTAAATAACTGTTTGTTAACGTTGAGATTATATATTGTGTACAGGTGAGGTCTATATTCGAATATAATTCTATAATTTGGTCACCATCTTATAAAGTTGATTCTGATGTTTTAGAGCGTTGTCAAAATACATTTTTAAGAAATTGTGCATGTCGCATGGGATTTAATAGGGATGAATATAGCTATCCACAAATGTTAGATATGTTAAATTTGAACACGTTGGTTCATAGAAGATTGAGAATTGATCTAGTATTACTTCATAGTATCATCAACGGCTACATGATTCTCCTACACTTGCTGCAAATTCTAGAAGAAAAAGGAATAGTGATATTTTGTAGGACAGATTATGACTAAAATGAGTCATTCAATAGGAAAATTAAAACTGCAAATGTTCACAACCGCGAAGTTGAACTGTTCAATTCATCTTTGTATTCGTTTAGGAAAGTTATAAAAAACTGTAATTCATTTATAATCCTAATTGTTTATGTTCTGGTCTTCCGTAAACATATGTACACACTCTGTATCTTAATTAAATTCTTTGTTTTCATGTAGCCGCATAAGCAAAAATTCATTGGGTTGAAATTAGGGCTACAAGCAGGCCATGGCATCCGACTCCCACGACGTATCCAACCATCCAGAAAAGTTTGATCAACATAGTTTCGTACTTGGACAGCAAAATGAGGGGAAGCCCCATCTTGCATGAAGTAGAGTTCCTACCGTGAATTCAAGTGAGTGTGTGTGGTGGGCAGTTAGTGCTAATGTTATAATATTGTCATCAATTGAATTGTTTACGTCTTTGCATAGGCTGCTATAATAAAAATGGTTGTATTTTCTTCATGGTCTTCGGATGCTTAGTTCCATGTTTTATTTTTCTACGTAAAAACTTGAAGAGGTAATGAAATTTTCCAGGAGATGAAAAAGTTTTGTGTTTGATGGGCTACCTAACAATATTTTTGTATTTGAAAATTTTGAAAAAAGGAATAGTTTATTCTAAAATTCAATAGGGGCATTTAACCATGTTCCGGTAAAGTATAAAATGGGGCAATATGTCAGAATGTTCACTCCAAGAAAGCACTAACTGCTCTCCGAATTTGTTTTTTTTTCAAGTTGGGTCATTTCTGAGATAATCAATAAAATCTGCATTTCAGCTGCCATCTTTAAAAGACCATAATTTTTCATGGGAGGTGAAAATCGAAAATTCTGATATGAAACACCTCCTTTCAAGTCGGCCACTGAGGTCACGTTTCATTTTTACTAAGTAGTTCCGGAACAACCTGTATGTTCGTATGATGTATATTTATAACCAGAAAAACAAGGTTGGCCGTATGGTTCAATAAAATACCTGCAGGAGTATCCGTAATCATCATTCTAAGATTCAAGTGAAGTCACGATCTATTTTATGTCTTCATTTTGTGGTACACTTTGATAATTCATGTCACATCAAGTGAGATTCTTATAGGTCTGAATGAGTGGTGTTCTCCGAAATAGGTTGGAACTTAATTGGCCATATATAATTCTGAAGACCTTAACATTTCCCCATAATACACTTTTACACCTACTAATTGAAAGTTTCTGCAATTTTTATTACAGTTGCCTGCAGACGTCAAACTCAAGATTAATTACATCCCTAGGGATATAATGAGAACACCGTAGGAGTGTGGCTGCAAAATAGCGCAGCGCGAAATTATTAAGCGTTGTTTGCATTCTTTGAATCATGTTATGTGACGTGACTGTTCATCTGATGCCCCCCGCCCTCTATCCAGCCACTTGACAGGAGTAACAGAGGATATGTTCCTCAATAAAATTGTTTCTCACGACATTCGCAAAATGTGAAGGAGCAACATCTGGCTGAAACCACAGTCTCTTCCTTACAGTGTCCTCAAAAAACATGGACACATTAAGTACCCATTAGTAAAATATCACCATACATTCAGTGTCTTCATGATTTTCACGTTTTCACGATTTTAGCACCATCAGTTAATAAGAAAAATCATCGGGTTAACCCAAACCAATTTTTGACAATCTATCAGAATCGGCAATAAAAAATAGGGGATCTTATTGAATATTCCAAAGTTGTCCATTTCTCATGGAAATGTTTGTCAAACGAAGGGTGTGATATAGGTATCAAGATGTTAAGTTATAAATAATTGCTGAAAAACTGAGAACCCACATCCCAACTTCAATAAAACAGCAAATGAAATACTAATATATACATAGTATATACGAGGGCAATGCGAATAGTCCCTGAAAAATGAAACAGATGGCGCCACAATCGAGAATCTCATGTGACATTTCTGTTCTACCATTTCTAACTAGAACGCAATAAAATGTTCAGACTGATATGTCATTTAGTTCTGTTTTGACACCCATCGAAAGCAAGCAACCTAGAACATTTTTGTAAACATGGGAAAAAGTGAATTTAGCGTCTTGATTTAACATTATTTCTTGCGTGAAAAAAATATTAGACGAATCAAAGCATCGCTTGTTGAACATCATAGGGACTTCTCACCATCGATTGAAATGATTCACAAGTGTTTTACTGATTTTCGTTGTGGTAGTATGACCACAGAGGACATCGAACATTTTGGTCGTCCAATTAAGGTTACAATGCCAGAAATCGTCGATGAAATTCATGGTATGATATCGGATGATTGGCGAGTAAAAGTGCTCGAGATTGCTGAGGATATGGGCATCTCAAACGAACGGGTACGAAACATGTTGCATAAAGTTTTGAATATGAGAAAGCTATCTGCCAGATGGGTGCCACATTTGCTCTCTGTTGACAATAAGTGTGACCGTGTGACAACTTCAAAGGAGTGTTTGGCGATGAAGGACGTTTCGTAACCGTGGATGAAACGTGGATTCATCACAACACACCAGAGATCAAAGAACAGTTGGAACAGTGAACTTGTCCTGGCGAATCGAAGCCGAAAAAGGCCAAAGTGGGTTTATCGGCAAACAAAGTCACGGCGACAGTTTTTTGGGATGTACATGGTATCATACATATCGATTACCTTGAAAAGGGCAGAGCTGTTGGATCGACTCGACACCGATTTGAAGCGAAAGCGACCGCATTTGGCAAAGAAAGAAGTGCTCTTCCACTAAGACAACGCACCTGCGCACAGGTCCGCAGTGGCAATGGAAAAATTACAAGAATTGCGCTACGAATTGGTTCGTTATTCACTATATTCTCCACATTTGGCCCCAGCGATTTTTATGTATTTTCGAACTTGAAGAAATGGCTCGGCGGAAGAAATTTGGCTCCAACGATGAGGTCATCGCTGAAAGAAACGCTTGTTTTAGAAGGATTGCCGTCCTATTATTTGGAACGGATCAACAATTAGAAAAACGTTGGATGAGGTGTTTCGGGCTACAAGGAGATTATGTTGAGAAATAAAATAAGTTTTGACCAAATAAATCATTCCTTGTTTAATTTTTCAGGAACTTTTCTCCTTGCCATATAATTATTATGTATTATATGTGTTACTGTATATAGTATATATAGCCACCTCCCTCATCTCACAATCAAACATATTCAAAACGGTAAACTGCGATTCAAATCCTCATATCAAGGACTCACTATTTTCCTGCTTAAGATTTTTAATAGTTCATTGTTTCAAGATCAATACATCAGAAAACTAGAAAAAGAAAAAAATGCTTGTTAGGTATTACTATATTATTCATCACAGAACATTTACATGCCAACTCGTTTATAGCGAGTGTGAAACATATACTGCTGGGATTATTCAAAAATGATTACATCGATCAAGTAATTGAAGTAGGAGTTAATGTAGAACGGACTCGGTGATCAGAATTACTGGAAAAATATCAAAGCTAAGTAATGCATCTTATTGAATCTATATGATTTAAGATTGTATGAGTAGCATAACTATCTGTCGAAACGGAATAGAAGAATTGTAAGCAATTCCATGTATATGATAGTAATTTCGATCATTATATTTGTTCCGTCAAAGGCAATGATTCTATCAAGTAATAATACATTGAATACCTACGATCACACTTTTCCAATCGGTAACTATTACTAATAACTTCCGAGAAGGGTTGAGTATTTGAAATTGACTGGAGGATTCGCCACTTATAGCGTGATGAATTAACTGACGTACGTATAACGTAATATGCGTCAACACAAACTTCTTAGATTGATATTACCTCGAACTGTGTAAAATAAACTTTCACACCATCTAACCCTGAAAAAAGACATGATTCCTAGAAGCTGATCAATCGAACGATCATGAATCCATGGTTAATCATCTACCCAGATACTCGAAATCATAAATGAAGTAGTGTTGATTCTTTCTTTAACGACTACATAAGCTGCCTATCGAATTGTGAAAGATATTTTTAATTATTGTTTTGATTCATTGGCTACTTTTACCCGACTGAATCCTGAAGCTGGGATCATTTTATTATACAGTAAGATTGAAATAGATTATACAATGTACATGCAGTATTGCCTGTTTCAGTAGCACTGCTTTACATGTCTTATTATAAATAAGAAATGATCACCATTACTCACTAAAATATCCTTGAAGTACTGAGGACCTGAGTAGCCATCATCAGAGTAAACAGTAAGAGTATTTTTAGTGGATAAGTGTGACTACGTCATATTTATAGTATTATAGTTTATCCACAGTGTCAACTCTTTTATAGTTTACATGTTTTGCTGCTTTGTTTTTGTGATGTTTACCTTTTGCATGTATAAATTCGTAGTATGACAAAATACTATTGAAATGCAATGATTACTACAAATTGAGAAACTTTGAGTAAAATCCATGAGAAAGTGATTGTTGTGGTTAAAATGGAGATTTTGGGGAATGAGGAAACGGGAAGTAGAAAGTGGCAGTGGATTGGAGTGAAAAAGTGGCAAAGATCTAATGGACGGTGATTCTGGTATAGAAACTTCGTGATCTAGAACAGCTACAAATTTGTTCATTAACTCAAAAATAACTGTTGTTTTATGTTATGATATTTCATAAATATTCAAAAACGGGCTCAGCATCAAGGTACTTTTATAGATTACGCAGGAGGTATGTGAATTGATGCTTCAAATATTCTATATTCAATGCGTGGATTTTCATGTTTCTAGTTCAACTGGAACGCATAGCGGTTCCTAAAATATTTGAGCAGCTTGAATAAAGAAAAACAATCTATTAACGAATCTTCATGAGAGAGGCTTTTTTTGTTATGAGAATGAAATAAAGCATTGCCTTCTCTTATAACAGATCTGAATGCTGATGACACATTGCATCGTGACGTCACATATTGTGATAGTTTTTGAAACGACATATTATATTCGTTTAAAAAACTATCACAATATGTTTTCTACGTTGGTTCCTTCCCTTTTTTGTATTGTCGACAATAGAACTAAGTGACTCGTAAGCATATCGTAGGTCAAATAGTAGCTCTGACCCGGATTAAATTTTAGTGAAATCGGTAACTATTTTCACGTTTCGTTTTACAAACGATCCTGGAAGGAAATAACAATGATAGCTTGCGATAAATAGAGGAAAAAGCTTCAATGGTACAATACAGTCTAGTTTGCATTACACATTTCTCCAATTTTTATATTATTAAAGAAGACTTTTTCAGGAAACCTGATGGTTCACTTTTAGTTGTAAAATTCCCAATGTTACTGATGACGCATTTCCCACTTTTTTCCCAACCGATCATCGTATCTCTCCTAACTAAACGAAAAAGAGGTAGCTTGCAACATGGTGACCGATATGGAACATTATTTATATGTTAAATAGTTTTGGGGTTAAGAATGTGTAAACTCATTTATGGAAATGAAATCACTAATTTATAATAAATAAACAATGAATATTTTTATTATTCACTATTGCTTATATATGTTTCAACACACATATTTATATGAGTGAAAAAACTATATAAACACTATATAAAACTTTTCAGAACTGCTACATCTCAGATTTAAAATAGAGGAAAATCATTATGTTGCTTCATCGGATTCATTCATCACTTAGATGAAAATGTTTACATAATGAAATAGTTTTAGCTAAGTGGATTTTGGTTTATAAATTAATATGTGATAGATGGTTCAACACACATTTTGAGTATTATTTCCCAACACACATTGTGAGCACAATATATTCCTGATCAACTATTTCAAAATGATTACTGATAGAGTTCCCAAAACTAGTACATCCGATTGAAAGCTTTTGACTGTTGGTTGATGATTTTTACTGATTTAAGATTTATGTCAAGATGTTTGATCCATTATTTTAAATATTTTAAGTCTATTTTGGATGTAAAATAGCTGAAAATCTTGTACAATGCCCTGGTTGAATCACATTTGAGGTACGGAATTATAGCGGAGGAGTATATAAGAATGACTTAGATACATTACAAAAAAGAATTTAAAAAATAATTTAAAATAAAAAAAAAGTATAGCCAACATCATGGGCTGTAGACAGTTGTACTTTCATATATTGGGTAATCATGTATTCACTGGAAAAAAATATAATATATGAATATCTTACAGATTCCAATGAGAAAGAAAACAGGTCAGCGTAGTAGCTATTACTTAAGACTTGAAATTTTCAATGAGCTCCCTTGAAAAATGAAATCTGCAAAGTCTGTTCCGGTTTTTAAAAATTTTTGTAGAAAAATTACATATTGTGTGCTTCTAGAGCTAATGTATATTCCCAAATTGATGTAAAAAATGTCTGAGTAAAAGCTATGCTGTGGGATGCTTTACTTTTCTACATGATGTCCAAAGAGGACTCAAAATATTGAAGATAACACCCTGTAATATTCACCCCTGTTGTAAGTTCCAACTTTGTTGTTTTTGAATATTTTAAATGTTGTTCTTATAAAAATTGTAGTACAGTTTTTTTTTAGTTGAATCATTGTTTTTTTTCTAATTAGTATTTATGTATATTATCTTTATTTTAAAGTATGTTAGATCATTACATATCGTAACACACTATATTAAAATATGAAATATGCATAACGCTCGCTACACAAATTCCATTTTGGAATTGCCGAAGCTTCGTTGTAATGTTACTACTTGTACTGTTCAACAGTAGCTATGTATTCATGGAATGAAGTTTATTATTATTATTATTATCATTATTATTATTATTATTCCATGAAGTCGTATCTAGATCGTTATCAGTAGAACTCGCCTCTCAAGAACATCGACTGCATTTGCGGAACAGTACGCGGATCAAATAATAATGAACTGTGATCAATCGATTACTCACTTCCCTCACTCTTGTTAACAGAACTTTCGCTCTCGGATACTTCTGCAGGTCAAATGTATCATTGTGCAAACAAATAATATATTGTAAATGATTTAGAAATAGCTCATGAAAGACTTTAAATAATAATCTATCTTACAACTCAATGTCTTACTGATACTTTCTGTCAGGTCACAGAATAGTATAACCTTGTTTTATTTTGACACCTGTTGCCAAATGAAGTACCTAAATTTTCCACGGAGTAAACGCATAAAATAAACTGTGACGTTACATCGTTGACGCCACTCGATCCTTGAAATCACAATTTCGGACACGTCTGCAGCTGCAGCTGCATGTAACATACTTTTATAACTCGAAAAATAATGTTCAATCAAATTCTAAAATTTCGTTTGAAAAACTGATGATTATCAAAACCATCGCTTGAAACTGGGCTATCACGCCTAAAAACATTGCAGTTACTTGTATCCCAACTTTGGAGCGATTTGCGAAATTTCATATTCGTACAGCTAACAGGAACGGCCGCAATCATCTCCACAGTGGGGTAAGCACTTATACACGCACATACTAACATCATCTCGAAAATGACTTATAAATGTTTAAAAAGAATATATTCGCGGAATTCCGGAAAGTAATGGAACTATTGCCACACGATTGGCGAGAAGAAAAAATCTCATGCATCATATTTATAATATTTTCAAGGAAATTTGGTTGCCTGAATACTTGCTCAGATGTGGCAGTGTAAATGCTCACTCAAAATGTCTTTCAACTGTTGTTCCTTTCTCTCATAGTATGAATGTGGCGAGGTGAACTACTGAATGGCAATAGCGATATCACTAATAACAAACATGGATTTATCTTGATGAGTAACTGATCTGACCTCAGATGATAGACATTGTTCATAGAATCGGAATTACCTGAGAATTTTTCAAATAGATTTACATCGTGGAATTACGAATATGGAGACGGAGAATCCCTCTTTCGGGTATTAAGCTTTATGTATAACGAGTCGTATGAGTGTCTATATAAATACGACATAAATCAAAGCACTACATGGAAAATTCGATCAGAAAGTTGTTTTACCTATGAATTTTTTTTCATATAGCTCAATCTATACTAGTTGGTTGCCTTATCTTTCCTTGGAAGTATGTATTATAATTGTAATTCGTATTGAATATTCCAAATTGACCGATTACCATTCTTTTGAGAAGAAGGGAATGTAAATTATGGACTTAATAATGCATCAATTGGTTTCATTAAATATGAATCATTAGTTATCTATTTATTGTTTGGCTTCCCATGTTGGAACCAGAGTATCGCCAGTTGCGCAGTTATTAATCACAGGTATGTTCTACCCACGTCAGTGTAATAAATTAGAAAACGTAAAACTGCGGTGATTACATATAAATCATACATTTCCAGTAACTTTATAGTTTATTGGACTAATAACTTATTCGACTAATTGTGGGCTATAAACTTGTAAAAAATTATTACGTGATAACTTCACAGCACCTATTATCAACATATCACAATACTGGGGAAATTGAAGTCCTTGATTAGGATTTCTAGTATATTTGATTCTGATTGCAGTTTAAGCTGAGTACCTACATCCAAATGTTTCCGTAGGATTTTGCACCTGCTGGTTGGGAGTCTTTTGGACAGCTGAGGCTGAACATTCAGTGTTTTCACCGGATGTGTTCAATCTACGAAGGTGGCGAACATTGATTATTACGTAAAATAACATATATAACTTGTGACTCAATATAATACCAAACATCTCCATTAAATTTGTATTTATGTGTATCGGATATGTGAAAAATAGTATAGAAATATATCGTGTAGTTGTAGTTTACACTTAGGGATGGCATCGAATCGATACTATCATTATTTTTTGAGACTATGATGTGGTGGAAAATAATTGAAATAGAAACCCGAGAAATTGTACCACGGGAGACGTTTATCTCTTTTGTTTCTGCTCATTTGAGACAGAATTTTAAGTTCAAAACTCAGTCACTTCGGATACATTTTCTCAAAACTGCTTAAGGATCTCAGATAAATATTTTTAGATGAGAAGATTCAAATAGACTATGAACTTCAGGACACGATTTTCTTAATTGTTTTGAACTAATATGAAGTAGCACATATTGAGTTTTTTTTTGCGAAATATCAATATGCAAATCCGCATCTCTTGTGAATCTTTCTTCAATATATAAATTCGATCCCAGTGGAGATTCAATAAAACGACCCATAAAATTAAGGAACTTTTATTAACTCAATTCCTTGATCTACTTGGATTTATTTTTCACTTAGGATGCACACGCACATCCTCCATTAATTAAGACTGTGAATTACCATAGGAGAAGAAGGATCCTATTCCAATTGAGGTGACATCTCAAAAATAAATAGTTTATCTGTAAATTGATGAGCAGGATACTAAGTGATTCATCCCCATGTATACTTCTAATTGTAAGAAGCGAATGATTCAATGAGGATTCATCGAATTGTGCAACTTAGTTCAAGTTAACATATTCAATAGACTGCAATGTTGATCATGGAATATGTAATACTCATCGACATATAGAATGTCGATGGTAATACTACGTTTATGCAGAAAAAAGTATTTTCTGACGAGGAGTATATTATGCGTTTAACAAGAGCTGAAAAAATATATGGTTAATTACGCGATCCTCAGCGTGTCTATAATTTTCCACACCATGCCATGGTGTGCAAGAAAATCTCCCTCCGATTTACGTCCACTATTCATTATAAAAAGCTCAAGTTTCATCCCACAATTGTAAAATGGGAATCAAGGAACCTTATGTCCTCGACTTCTAAGTATTACATCAACGACATTTTTTTATCTTGTACATTTTGTTCTGGCAACTGTAGTAGTTCGAAGGAATATAATATAATTTTAAATATTGAACTCTGTTTCAATGAATCAGATTCACTTTCATGGGAGCTATCAAAAGCTGAAAAATCATGAATATGTTCTTCCCTTTCTTACTCTTAGGTACACAATTTTCAGAGATTTGGTGTCTTTACTCCTAGTCCAAGCAATAGACAGAAGTGCGTGCATAAATCAATACCTGGAAAAAAAAAATACATATATATATATATATATATATACTTTTGTTGATATTCTTGAACCATTTGTAATATTTGTATGTTTTTCTTGGTATATTGGTTCGTATATATACTGATAATGAAGTTTTTTTCAAAACAGAATTTTTATTTCATTATCAGTATATATACGAAGCAATATACCAAGAAAAACATACAATATATATATATATATATATATATATATATATATATATATATATATATATATATATATATATATATATATATATTCTGCTTCAGGTTTCCGCGGGCGTTATATGCTGTATTGGGTTGCCGGGATATACTCCGCGTTGTCGTAGATTGGTTTCGATAGAAACCGTTGATATGACGACGTTTCGGCACAATCTCATGTGCCATCTTCAGGTCTTCTCTTCAGGGCTGCTGCTCTGCTTCGAGTTAACTTGAAACTGATCTCTGTTGATCCTGTTGGTCTTTTATCTATCCTTGTTACATCTGGATGATTTTGCCGGTTTGATGCGTCTGATTGAGCTTGATGGTCTGTTGCGTTCGAGCGATTTTGTCGGTTCGTTGCGTTCGAGCGAGTTTGCCGGTCCGTTGAATTAGTCTGGTTGACTGTTCTCCTGGGTGGTTGAAGGGCTGGTTTCCAAGCAGTTGGTAATCTCTGTGTATCATCTCTTGTATTGAGATTTGAAGGTCGCTTCTCGATTTCGATAGCTTCCCTTATGATGCGTTTTCTTTTGTGCTCCAGGCTGGCTAGGACTAGGGTGTTGTCAAAATCGATTTCATGTGAAGTTTTCCTCACATGTTCGGCAAGTGATGATGTTGTTTCCTGCTTTGCGACTGCATTGCGGTGTTCTTCACGTCGAATGTTGATTCTTCTGTTAGTTCGTCCTATGTAGCTTCCTCCGCAATCTTTGCATGGTATTTCGTAGACCCCTTGTGTTTCCAGATTTATTTTGGATTTAGCGTTAGGCAATACTTGACCAATCTTTCTTGTCGTGTTGAAACTTGTCTCAATGTTGTGTTTTTTGAGAATTCTGCTGATCTTCTCTGTAGTACCTTTGACGTAAGGGAGATGGGCTTTGGCGACAGGTTCTCCTTTTTCTTCTTCTGTGGTTCGATCTGTCTGGAGTCGTGGCCTCAGTGCACGTCGGATATTGTCTTTTGAGAACCCGTTTTGTTGTAGCGTGGTTTGTATTGTCTGCATTTCTTGTTGTTTGTGGTCATTGTCGGTAAGCCGGTCTGATCTAGTTATGAGTGTTTTTATTACGGATTGAAGTTGTGCTGGATGGTGATGTGACTGGGCGTTCAAGTAACGATTCGTGTGTGTTGGTTTCCTGTATATGGTGTGTCCTATTCTGCCATTTGTCTTGCTCACAAGAACATCTAGGAAGGGTAATTGGTTGTCCTTCTCGATCTCCATTGTGAACTTGATTTTTTCGTGAATCCTGTTTATGTGGCTCAGAAATTTTGTCAGTGTGGCTTCTCCGTGAGTCCAGATGACAAACGTATCGTCTACGTATCGTAGCCATAGTTTTGGTTTTTGGCTGGCTGTTTGGATGGCTCGTTCTTCAAAGTCTGTCATAAACAGGTTGGCTAATACTGGGGATAAGGGCGATCCCATCGGTGCCCCTTCAGACGCATCAAACCGGCAAAATCATCCAGATGTAACAAGGATAGATAAAAGACCAACAGGATCAACGGAGATCAGTTTCAAGTTAACTCGAAGCAGAGCAGCAGCCCTGAAGAGAAGACCTGAAGATGGCACATGAGATTGTGCCGAAACGTCGTCATATCAACGGTTTCTATCGAAACCAATCTACAACGCGGAGTATATCCCGGCAACCCAATACAGCATATAACGCCCGCGGAAACCTGAAGCAGAACATAAATCAACTCTACGGGGAGAAGATAACCCACGAAACAAAGATCTTCGAGAACCTACGATCCAAACGAAGCAAGCTATTGTGTACCCTCACCTTCTTGGAACGCTGCAGAGACGAGGACATCATTCCGAAAAGCATGCAGATCAAATTCCACAAGAATAATTCCAAGACAAACAAAATTCTGAGAAGAACAAGCCGTGCCCTGATTCGAGAATCCGTCCAAGACACAAGAAAGATCCTGGACAAAACCAACAAGGAGCTATTACATCTACATCTGGAACTAAGCAGCAGACTACATCCATTATTCTGGAACAAAATAGACCAGCTGTCGGATTTCCGTTCCCAAACAGACGCCGAATGGACCACTGCCAAACAGAAGAGGAAATTTGAAGAGCTGGAGAGGACTCAAAGGCCCAACAAGGAGGTACAGCCTTTGGACATCAATAAACTGGTGTACAATTTGTCAAGTTTTCCTCTAGACAACAACGAACAACATGTCCTCGCCAAAGGATCCAACTACGCCATAGCACCCACCCAGATTCCTACCGAAGACATCATTTGCAGTGTAGAAGCCTCAATAACAAGTCTTCCATCCCCTTCAGCTGACGCCATACGACAGGATGTGGTCCGAATTCTGAAAAAAACAAAACCTCCAAAGAAGAACCTGACACGAGATGAACACCATCCTCTGATGAACCTGAGAGCGAACACTGACATCATCATACTACCAGCAGACAAGGGGAACGCAACTGTAGTAATGGACATCGGAGAGTACGATGACAAAATTCAAACACTATTACAAGATGACACTTATCAACCGATAGCCACTGACCCCACTACGTACCTGGAGAAAACCACTAGAACAAAAATCAAGGCGAGCCAACTCGACAAAGAAGAACAAAAGAGATTAATACCAAGAGAGAAATCGTCGAAGTGCCCGAAACTGTACGGCCTTCCCAAGATCCATAAAGAAGGAGCTCCACTTAGGCCTATCGTCAGATCGATAGGTTCACCTCTACAGGAGCTCGCAAAATTCCTAGCAAAGAAGCTACAATCCTATGCCGAAGAAGCCGAATCTTACGTGAAGGACGCAAGCCACTTCATCGAACGCATAAAGAACATAAAGCTGGAACCTGGCCACATGCTCGTGAGCTTCGACATCGTATCACTCTTCACTAATATCCCCATCGATGAGGCCGTCGAAATTATCCAGAAGAAATACCAGATACGGAAGGACATCATCGAACTTACCAAACACTGCCTCAAAAATACGAACTTCATCTACAAGGACCAAAGATACAAACAAATTGAAGGGGCACCGATGGGATCACCCTTATCCCCAGTATTAGCCAACCTGTTTATGACAGACTTTGAAGAACGAGCCATCCAAACAGCCAGCCAAAAACCAAAACTATGGCTACGATACGTAGACGATACGTTTGTCATCTGGACTCACGGAGAAGCCGCACTGACAAAATTTCTGAGCCACATAAACAGGATTCACGAAAAAATCAAGTTCACAATGAAGATCGAGAAGGACAACCAATTACCCTTCCTAGATGTTCTTGTGAGCAAGACAAACGGCAGAATAGGACACACCATATACAGGAAACCAACACACACGAATCGTTACTTGAACGCCCAGTCACATCACCATCCAGCACAACTTCAATCCGTAATGAAAACACTCATAACCAGATCAGACCGACTTACCGACAATGACCACAAACAACAAGAAATGCAGACAATACAAACCACGCTACAACAAACCGGGTTCTCAAAAGACAATATCCGACGAGCACTGAGGCCACGACGCCAGACAGATCGAACCACAGAAGAAGAAGAAGGAGAACCTGTCGCCAAAGCCCATCTCCCTTACGTCAAAGGTACTACAGAGAAGATCAGCAGAATTCTCAAAAAACACAACATTGAGACAAGTTTCAACACGACAACAAAGATTCGTCAAGTATTGCCTAACGCTAAATCCAAAATAAATCTGGAAACACAGGGGTCTACGAAATATCATGCAAAGATTGCGGAGGAAGCTACATAGGACAAACTAACAGAAGAATCAACATTCGACGTGAAGAACACCGCAATGCAGTCGCAAAGCAAGAAACAACATCATCACTTGCCGAACATGTGAGAAAAACTTCACATGAAATCGATTTTGACAACACCCGAGTCCTAGCCAGCCTGGAGCACAAAAGAAAACGCATCATAAGGGAAGCTATCGAAATCGAGAAGCGACCTTCAAATCTCAATACAAGAGATTCCTAAATAAGTGAAAAACTATAGCTCAAATCAAAGAAGTTACATGAAAAAGATGTAGGAATCAGATAGATCTATCGATTCGCTCGCATGATAATTATCGATATCCTTCATACTTTTCGAGTTGTATTGAAAAAACCGTTAAAAATCGGGATATCGGGAAGTCGTTAACTATCATGTTACCATACTTGTTATTTGCTGTACGTATAGCACATAGTTCGAAGGGTTATTTCCTTTTCAATTAAAAATATTGATAATTTTTTGAAATATATCGATTTTTCGAAAAAAAAAGCTCTCATAAATTGGATAGATCTTCTCAGTGGATCGTCCGAGCGCCCTAGCGCAACCACTCTAGGCTTATTTTCTCCTTGAAGAGTTTTGCTATAATGTTATTAAAGAAATAAAGCAATTTTTCGAATGTTAAGAATAAAAAAATGACTTTGAAAAATTTCCACCTTTTTTGAAATAAGTTTTTACTTTCTTATTTTAGAGAAATTTCTTTGACGGAAACCGATTCATTTTGTCACGAACTGCAAAAAAAATTTGTTCATCTACGACCTTCTGAACCAGAGATAATTGTTTATTTAAAAAAAAAGTCGCAGTAAAAATGTTACAGAAGTGTACGTTATGGACGTTAATAACAAATACCTACATTTTCAATACAGAGAATACTAGGATATGTTTTATTGATTTATAGTATTAGAAATTGAGTAACAAAGTGAACCGTACGCGGCTGCCGGAGCGTGCGGCGGAGTATGTGAAACTGATTTTGTGCGTTCAAAGTGGCTTGTGCTTGCAAAATCTTCAATATCTCTGCTTTTGGATCAAATACAAAAATCCTTTCGTATTTAATCATGGGAATATCGTTTTTTTCTTAGTGAATCATACTGACGTCATGTTTGTTGTGCGACACTTGTGAAAACTGATATAAGACTGCTGTATACCGCTACTTTGATTGTAAGGATTTTATAAATATATTATAATAATTTTGTGAATAAATGAAATTTCAAACTTATCTTAATATGTTGCATTTATTTGATTTTGTATCATAAAAAATTATTTACTGAAATAATAAAATAATTGTTAAAGAGATCCGCAAGCATAACTTCCGTATGATTCACTAAGCAAAACAGTTGAGGTATTACAAGGAAAATACTGTTTTGATGATAAATAATAATTTAAATGACGTAAAAGTAAAACAAATTAGAAATGTAAAAATAAATAATGTCAAGTCTATTTTGCTCCCAAGGCGAAAATATGTACGATATTCTTGTTTATCTCGATTTTTGTATGTGATCCAAAAGCCGAGATATTGAAGTTTTTGCAAGCACAAGCCACTTTGAACACAGGAAATCAGTTTCCTCCACTCCGCCGCACGCTCCGGCAGGCGCGTACGCTTCACATTCATAATATTAGAAATTGAGTAACAACAATTTCTAATATTATGAATCAATAAAACATATCCTAGTTTTTTTTTAATTGAAAATGTAGGTATATAACATTAGCATCCATGAAGCACACTTCTGTAAAATATTTATTGCGTCTTACAGATGTTTTTAAAATAAAAAAATTATCTCTGGTCGTAGATGAAAATTTTTCTGGTAATTCGTGAAAAAATGTCGGGAACCGATTTCCCTCAAAGACGTTTCCCTAGAATAAAAATTGTGAAACTTTTCTGAAAAAAACATGTTCAAAAAATGGCGATTTTTCAAAGACATTTTTCAATCTTGAAATTCATAAAATCGCTATGTTTCTTCGAAATAACATTATAGCACAACTCGTCAAGAAGAAAATAAGCCCGTAATCGTCACTCTAGGACCATCCGCTGAGAAGATCTAGCTAATTTATGAGAGCGTTCCTTTTTCGAAAAATCGATATATCTCGAAAAATTATCAATATTTTCAATTAAAAAAAATGTCTTCCTGAACTTGCCATGGACTATTCGCACAGCAAATAGCAAGTATAGAAATGTAATAGTTAACGATTGCTCGATACTCCGATTTTAAACGGTTTTTTCAATATAACTCGAAAAGTATGAAAGATATCGATAATTGGGAGGAAATCGATAGATTTATTTGATACTACAACTTTCTTACTCAACTTTTTTCGATCCGAGCTATAGTTTTTCAATTATTTCGGATCGAGTTGCATGAAACAGAAACTCACCTTTAAATTCAATTTCCTATTTACTCATATTTTTTTTCCAGGTATTAATTTCTGCAAATTTAAAATTAGGTCGTCGTCTATTGCTTGGACTATTCAATATTTCTGCTATCCTCTACGAAATTATATTTTAGAATAAAATGACCGTTAATGATGTATTTGTGTTTAATACTATACCTCTCGGACAAACTGACGAAATTGGATAAATTGTTCATACTTTTGATTAGACGATTGAAGATACAACCTCAGGTAGAGTGCTAGACTCAATAATCTGATTATGACTCATAACATGAGATTTGACAGAACAACGAACATGCATGTGATAAGACGGCAGCTTATTATGAATAATGTAATTCATTCTATGTACTGTTTTATACTCTATGTATAATCTTAATACCGGGATATCAGAAATTATTTTGTTCAAGGGTGGTTGTGGTATCTAAAACGTGTGTCTTACTTTACGTTTGAAATAATTATGTCACTGTCACTTATCATCAATAACCTACAAATTTCATACCAATTTATTTCAGTTGTAAAACAATAATGAACTACAAATTATGAAATAATTATATGAACTTTGAACATTTCCAGAGGTCGTGATAGCCACAATTCGGGTCAAAAACTGTTTTGAAATAGTTCACGTTGACGTTCACGTGAGAAGCCCGTAGCACGCTGGTTGTACCTAATAAGGCTTTACGACGACTTTTCGCGTGCCGTTTTCGCTCCATGTAGTTAGATTTAGTATCGGACCGTGCCCGACGGCCCTTCTTTTTTCGATAAATGTCCATTAAATAGGAACATTTAATTGAAACAGTTTGAGTTATTCTCAGATCTCAGCTACGCGCGTCTAACGTGCGACGTACCAAAGGGAATTTTCTCGCGACTAAAATATACACGATGCGGGTAAAAGCTAGCGGCCCATAGCCAAAAACACTTTATTACAACTGGCGCCGTTCGTACGGGACAAGAAACGGCCCCAAATTAACAAGAACGAGGTAAAATGTATAAACTCTAACTTACGCGCAGCGAGCACCTCGAGGCATATGTCAAAATGATTTCGTTCGTAGCTGATTACATAGGACGTCTGGCGTTCATGCAATTATGTTTTTAGATAATTCGAACCTTCTAATTTCGATAGGCCACGTGAAAATCCCGGAGTCCAAAGCGCTAAAGACTTCTGAGTGTTACAATATTCGTATAAAATTGCTAAATTTCGCACTTTTAGAAACTTCAATAATTGACATAATCATTTCAAACGTAAAGTAAGATACACGTTTTAGATTCCACAACCACCCTTGACCAAGATAATTTTTGATGTCCCGGTATTAGCTATCAAAAACGGCAAAATATATAGAATTCCTTTTAATCCGTATGGGATTGAGTTTCGAAAAATTCGTTCCTAGCGGGTGGCTACGTCGCATTTGCCAAGCTTAAAATCTGTCGGCTTTATCCAGTGGCGGCTCCTCGAAGGAGGCTAAGGAGGCTCAGCCTCCTCACCAATTTATCTTAATGATCATTCTCCATTTTATTTCCTGTTTCTCTGATAATTTTTGAAATTTTACAATTAATTCCCCGTTCTGAGTAGTTATTTTTAATCTGGCAACAGTGCCCTGAGGCTAGACTCTCTATATATCTCAAACGCAGAGCATGTGTTGTTCAACGCAGTTGCCGTTTTTCCGACCAGTCCGAACGCCAACTGGGTAAATCAGCGAAAACGGCAACACCCTCTGGAGGCTAACCTGCGGCAGCCGCTAGCAATCTATGACATACGAGACGTGCGTTCTGCCGACTGCCGAGTAGGTCAGTCAGTGCTTGTTTGTTTATGTGTTGTCACGCCAAGTAAGGTTAGATTGTTGTCTGTTGTAAATTTAAAATGAGTGTTAGTGAGTTAGTTGCTGCCTTTTAGAAAATCCAATTAGTGAATTAACATATGATAAAAGTGTTTCTCTTATATAAACGGCCCTTACCGGATTTGAAAGGATTAGTAGTGTCAGGTAACTATCAAAATCGATCATTGTTAATACTAATAGTAATATTGACAAGGCGAAGTTTAAAAAAAATCATTGATTTCCCTGTAATGCTCCAACTCGATGGAATTTTACATCACGTGCAGTATTTACCATCCATAAAAATAAAGACAAATTAATTGAAACATTTGATTTTGTATTAAACAGTGATGACTTTTCAACAGATCAGGTTTCATTAAATGCTGCTGTTGGTTTAAAATCTTATTTAGAAAATGAAGAATTTTTGTTTTTTCTTGATAATTTTAAATTAATATTTGAACAAACTGATCTTATTTTTCAAATTTTACAACATAAATTCAATAGATCGTTTGAAACATCTCATTGGAAAAATTTCAAGTTTCCATAATACAGAATTTCATTTTAATATTTTATTTGAAAATTTTTCAACTGATGAGGCTCCTCCCGCGAAAAGGAGGAAAACATATAATTTGGTAGACAAGAAACTATATTGAGTATAAACAACTTTTTTATGAAATTTTAGATACTATTGAAGGTCAAACTGAGATTCGATTTTCCGATTTACATGAATTGAAGCTTTTTGACTTGACGAATAGAAGATTTTTCGAATCTTTTTCAAAAGAGTTCCCCAATACACTTTAAGATAACTTAGTTCTAAAATATAAATTTTGATAAAATAGCACGGCACAATGAATTATGCGTTATATACTCGGATAAAGATATTTTAGGCCAGTATGACAGTCACGCCGATATGATAAAATATATGATAGACAATGATTTGCAACAAGTTTTACCTCAGTTTTATAAACTACTTTGTTTGACAGTCACCATTTCTGTCACGTCGGCATCGGTGGAGAGATCATTTTCTACTCTCGAACGAATTAAAACTTACATGCCAAATACAATGGGCCAAAATCGTTTATACAATGTTAGTTTAATATCTATTGAAAAAGATTTAGTAAAACACTTAAAACAAAATGATACATTTTTTGATAATATTATTGATCATTTTTCTCAAACTAGAGACCGTAGAATTCCGTTAATATATAAAAAAAAATAGAATTAATAAAAAAAAACGAAATATGGAAAATTCCAAAAAAAAGAAAAAATATTAAAAATCCAAAAAAAATAAAAAACACAAAACGAACAGAAAAATTTTTTGCCAAGAGAAACTCTATACCTCCACGTTGGTTCTTGCTGGGTAACAATTAATTTTGTCACTGAAGTAGCTGGTACGGTCGCTGTGCAAAGGTTAAAAGGCTGTGAATAGAGTATATTTTTACAAAAACGTTTTATGTCTAGCCTCCTCTCTCAA
The DNA here is from genome assembly GCA_958510875.1 of Endomychus coccineus. NCBI lineage: Eukaryota > Metazoa > Arthropoda > Insecta > Coleoptera > Endomychidae > Endomychus > Endomychus coccineus. Next base: position 112,712,173 of record OY294069.1, read on the forward strand.
AAATTCACGAGCCGCCACTGGCTTTATCGCTACTTCACAACTATACAGCTCCGCCTCCGCGACATTGCTCAAATTTCATTACTAACGCATGATATTCCAAATGAGCAGTAACAGCTCAACACGTGGGAAAATGTGAAATTATACTCGTTATGTGAAAGTTTATTTGGATTGACAGGGATATCTATTTTATGGAATGGTCTGTCACAGACGTTATGTGCTGGGGGTTATGTGTTGTATGTCATAGACAGTCTGAACTGTGATAATGATCTATTGATCTACGGCTGTCTGTCATATAAAATATACGTGAATAAGTTAGTTGTCGAAAACGAATTATTATCATAAATATTTAGAATTAGAAACAAAAAAAACGAATAAAATATTGAGAAAATTAATAATTTAGAAACAAAGGCAAAATAAACGTCATAGTTGATAAAAATTGGGTAATGAATTTATGTCAAACGAACATTCCAGAAAATGTAATAGAAACTTCAGCTCTAGGGGAGAAATTCAACAATACTCTATGTAACGAAGAGCAAATACCTTTTAATAACATAATTTCATCAAATGAAACTGAAATTGTAAAAAACCGACTCAACTACCAGATGAAATAAGATGGAAATGTATCAACACAATAATTAATTCCAAATAGGAAGTTAAAGATAATAAATGTAACAATAAGAATAACAAATCATCAAATCTGACCCACAAATCTCTATGTTTAAAGCAGATGAAGGTAATAAAACTGTTATGGATGAAAATGAATATGGGGATAAAATGTCTAAAATGGTAAGTGATCCTGAAGTATATGAAAAAACTGAATAATAATTCAACAAATATTCACGAAACTAAAAATAATAACTTAGTAATAAGATGGTGCGAAAAGAACTTTATTTCTAAATACATTCATAGACAATTAACTATATATGGTCATCCTCCAAAAATATATGGTTTACCCAAAATTCGTAAGTCTAATATAACAATACAACCTGTGATATGCAGCGTTCAATCTCTTTTTCAGGAAATGGCTAAATACTTATCTAAAATATTAAAAAACATAGTTTACAAGAACGACTTCCACATAAAAGATTCTCTGGTTTTCAAAGAATTCATTGACAAAATTACAATACCAAAAAGACCATATCTAAGTATCATTGAATGTCCATATACAAATATCCTTCTACAATTGACTATACTAATAATTCAAAATATATGGGATGAAATAAATCTATACACAAATTTACCTATGAATGAGTTCTTAACAGCTATATAATATACATTCACAGCAAATTTTTTACAATATAAAGATGATTGTTATAAACAACTAGATGGTTGTGCAATGAGTTCTTCAATATAAAGTATCATAGCCCAGATAGACATGGAATTCCTTGAAGAAAAATTAATACCTCATTAATTTATAATGTAACTTCCGAACGATATGTTAATGATTGCATCGCTGCCACCTCAATTGATAAATGTAACGAATTTTTGAGTTTTTGCAATTCTTTTCTCCATAAATTACAATTCACTTGGTCAGAAAGATATACAATTCTGATATATAAAGAAATGAATGAAATATTGAAACGTCAAACAGAAATTTCATTTTATTTTTAGTCATATTGAAGAACCAGAATACCAAGATAACATGCATCTACAAATGGTTCAAGAATAATAAAAAAAACAACTTCCTTTTAAATCATTTTCTATTCCCTACATATAGAAATTCACTATTTACAGGTACGGCCAACAATTCCATTATCGTTTGAAAGAAGTAAGTTGGGGATTTTTCTTATCTGCCGTTAATTTCATGCTTCCAAACAGAAACGTAACCCCAAATGTGAGTACATAAACAGTTAATACATTACGACTCTTCATGAAGTGTTCTTATTGGTTGGAGTTTCTCCGAGACATAAATGGCAATTTATTATACATTACCATTCAATTAAAAATCCTCAATTAAAATTCCAAAAACAAATCTGGTGAATTAGCTCCATCATGCATGAGACTAAACAGTTGTCAAGGATTCCTTACACATTACCGTTAACAAACATCTTATATTCCACCAAGCTGCAGTTAGTGACAATGGACAAATATTATTGTGTATGATTCTGATAGATATATGAATTGTGTTGATGTCCCATAAATTGAGAGTTCAACCATACAATAATTTTATGAATACTCTTCGAAAGACTAGATACTGTATATTTTGTTACACATTCTGAATCAGCCGTTGATCATACTTACCAATTACACGGTTAATGCTGATTCTGTCTCCTCCAGAAAAAATATGGTAATGATTATAGCTGCTGGAAGGAACAGTATAGCTAATCATGTCAAAAAAGTACTACCAAAGAACAAATTTATTCAAGTTTAATCAGGTTTGTGAGCTTTATGGCATTTCCGAGAACAGATTCATCTTATTTTCTCTCATTGCACTTCAAATATTCATTGAAATATCACTCGAACAAAACGAAAATCTCTGGCGAATCAAATACACTACAAGAACTGAGATCGCAGGAACTGTCACAAAATATAAAGAATTCAAACCTTCAATATTTCATATTACTAACCTTCTTGAGATTGTAAATCACTCTGCAACGATAAACGACCAATCGGAGGAAAATCAGTGAATTCCAATCCTTCATATAGATGATGGCACACTGATTTCAACACCTAACGAAGTGACCAATATTTTTGTTGAAATCTTTTGCAGCAAATTGCACTTTGAATCCACAAGAAAAGGTTGGCTAGCCACCCTTTCACTGTCATGTCAAGATCTGTCGAACTCCTCTTCGGCATATTTTATTTTCCTACCGAAAGGCAAATTAGTGGAACTCTTTGCCTAGTGACGTCTTTCTTGATGCCTATAACCCCCGAATTTCTCAGAAAAATTCCAATGCCTACTCTCCGAGTTCCGCCCCAACATCCTAACACTGCGAGTCACATTCACGAATCCAAAAAAAATGCGTCGGTGTAAATCGAACAGCGATAAAATTGGAACTTCATTGAGAATGCTTCAATAACCATTAACGGAACAAAAAAAACATGCATCAGTACAAATCTAATAGCGATAAAAGTGAAACTTTTTTGAATATCCTTCAAACGTTCTGGGGGGAACAAAAAAAAATTGAAATGAAACAATATAAAATTTTATATGTAACGATGAACGACATAAAACTGTGAGAAAAAATTGTACAACAAAAAAATTGGAAGACGAAAATTAAAAAAAATTTTTTTTCATTTGTCTCATGAAATTATACATGTGACAAAAAACATTTTATTTCCATCGCAGATTTGTACTGACGTATTCTTTTTCTTCCTGGCAGTCCAAGCATTTTTCTTCTGATATAGTAACGATGAATTGAATTACACATTATCCAAATTAGAAAAATTCTCAATATCAAATCATTGTCAGTAAATTTTAATTTTTAAGGTAAGAATGGAACCATTTGGCAAGTTAATAAATGAAATTACCTCGGTGTGAGCTCGACTTCGGGCGACGACGAATTCAAGATGTTTCAACGTTCTCAATCATTAATCATAGAGAAAATCATCATAATAATAAACCCTAAGAATTAAAGGTAAGATAATGACCTCTAAGAAGTCCTGTCACCAGTTTTATGCATCTTCTGATCATGGAGAGATGGGTTTTCATGTAACTATCTGTACTGTAGCTATTTGAGGGCACAGACCCGGTGGCCATCGTTGGATCGGGACCAGGTTTTCCTAGCAAACCCCGTGCGGCCAATTCATCGGCCAACTATTTTCCTTTCACGCATAGGTGAGTGGCTACCTACTATACCGCAAGTTTGTTTACTATGGGTAATTCACCCAGGACTTCCCTGCACTCTAAAATAAGCCTAGAAGTCGACCTCGGCCTGACAAACGATAACGTGAGTATCTGATAGAAAAATTAGAAGTTAAACCTGAGAGTTCATGAATAGACTCCGCCCGACTCGCCAGCCAGCATTTGAATCACGCGTATTCTCTCGATGGAAGTGTCTCTCAGTCGACCATATGGGTTCAATTCATCATGTTATTCTTTGAAAAAGCTAATGAATAAGTTTATATTACAGTAATACATTTAACCCGCAGAAGTGTGCAAAAGCAAAGAGCGAGGGAAGTTGATCTACGGATCAGTTGATCTTTTCGTGCCAACTTTTCCTTGGGTGATAAAAATGAAAACTGACTTACCCCGAAATCCAATGTAGCGGCCAATGCGTTAAGTCAGCAATCCCGAAAATTTGGGTTTGTCCTCGTGACATGCGTATAACCATCTATTAATTTTTGGATGAATATTTCGATGTTACATCGAGAGAAATGTGAAATTGTACCAATTTAATTTGCGAGCCTTAACATATACTGTTCTGACTACAACTGAAAATTGAAAAAATTTTGCAAATAATTCATACAGGCAAACCAGCTTCACTTACTGGAATATAATATTGATACATTTCATGACCTAATTAACGAGCAATATCCATTGTATCTAACATCATAATGATAATAGAAAGGATACAAAAATATGACGTTCCTGAAATCCAACGACTTACTCTCGAATTATCAGTTTGGTTTTAGCGAAAATAAAAATACTGAGGGATTAAGGTGGTTAATACTCAGCTATATTCCTTGATCACGATATTGAATAAATTAAATCAAATGGGTATCAGAAGACTAAGCGACGAGCTATTTAAATCCTACCTGTTAAATAGACTTCAACTAATAAAAGTTAATAATACCTACAGATCAAAGGCCCGTCTTATTTTTGGTATACATCAATGACTTATTGTTGATAGATTCCGAATGCCCCACTATTTCTTTTGCAGACGATACAATGCGTTCATTCATAGGCAAAAACTGGACTCAAATTGGATGCAACATTGAAAAAAGTAAATTTATGTTTAACGCATAATTTGTTCACTTCAAATGTTCGCAGATCATGCTTCATTCCCTTTTATTCTTATGAAATTATCACTATTCCACCATATCACTTTACATGAAAATAGCTGTCCCATTAATTGGAAGTGTAATTATGATAATAAATCAAAAGAAACCAACAACACCAAATATTTGGGAATAACAATTGACTCTCATCTCAAATGTAACTTCACATAAACACACGAAAAAAAGTCAGAAAATTGTTTTATATGTTCAAAGAACTGAGAACTTTTCTAAAAACCAACGATTTGAAGATCGTTCTTGATCAATCTATTATTCAGTATGGTATAAATGAATGTGAGGAGCCACACAATACTACCATAGAGCCACTATATTGAGTTCAAAATAGACTATGAATAATTTACTAAAAGCCTTGGCGTTTTCCAACTGTAGAACTTTTTAACTTAGCCCAGATGTGCAACTTTTTATATACTCCACATTCTACTTAATAATTCAGACAAGCTTACTACTTATTTATTTAGTACTCGTATGAATGAAAATTATATGATGAAACTACCGTTTGCAAAAAAAATATTGGCCAGCGATGCCACTACAATTTGGCGCCAAGATTTTATAATGTACTTACAACTGACTGAAAATTTGTAGGAACTTCTCTAAGAAAAATGTTTCAAAAAAGATGAATAGATACCTACTCACTAACGATATCTCATCCTTATGATATAGAGTGAGTGGGCATAGATAAATGGTAACATTCCTCTAATGTTGGAATAAGTAACTATACAATATAATTTTTTTAATCAATGTTATTAGAATCCAGTGAAATCTTAAAATAACTGTTAAATATCAATATTTTATAATATGATCTTTTTTTTGTGGTTATACACAAGCTGCTGCACTACAAACATTGTGTATAATACTAATATTATGAGCAAAACACAATTTTAAACTGGAAAGTAATCAAAAATCTGAATCTGAATATGAATTTATTATTTTTGAATGAACGTGTAAATGTCGAATTTCCTGGGTTCATGTTTTCTAATAAAATGTAATGCGTGTTATAGAAATCATAGATTGAGATCTGTGTATGCACTGATATTAAAATACTAAAGCTATGAGACAGTTGAAATCGAGGCCTCTATATGATAATATGGAGATTCAAAATATCACATTATTCTTTTAAATGTAAAGTTAAGATGAAAACTCGGCCAACAAGTTCACAATAACTGAGTATTATCGCAATTTATACCGTTCAAAAATATATTACCAGGACAATGATTACTTTTTGAACCGTTAAAACACATTTATAACACAACCAGTTCCGATGTAGGTCCATTACATCTCAATTATGTTCTGTCCCTCATTTTTACAAAAATATGATGGGAAGACATAAGTGAAATTGCAGAAAAAGCAGAACTATCGTAAAAGTCCTAGCTCTTGTGAAATCTTCAAATAACGGAATAGCAGATGGAATTCTTCAGAAATATGTTTTAAGATATTTTACATATTCCGGTTGATATAATAATTTTGTCCTCGTTAACACAATTTGCTTTCCGACATCGGAAATATTTCAATATCATATTATCTAAGGCATGAATTGTTAGGGATAAGTTTCACCTTGTTTGCTGTGTTGACGTTTGATGTTAATGAACATGTCTGATCGGCAATATTTTGACATTTTGTATCACTGGAATTGAAGAAGCACAGAAGCTATTCATATAAATAGGTATTAATGAACACAAATTGAACAGTTTGAATTGAAAATGAGAAATATAATATTGAATTATTCATTGGAATATCATTGGAAATATACATAAATAAACTGTGAATATGTTAGAAGAATGTGAATGATCCTGAACTTTAGACCATGATACATTTAGATTAATTACAACTTTAGTAATTATTTTAGACTAGAATAAAAAATTCACGGTTAAATGACAATAAATTGTTTCACTACATACTGGAATTTTCAGAATTATTGGGATTCGCAATTACTTTCAGTTATGCCAATTGATCGAGTAAGGGGTGTAATTAATAATGATTAATGTCAAATATGTGATACAAATTCATGGTCGTAAGAACTGAAAGACGAGGTCATGATTGTGAGCAATTTCTTATTGCATTATCTACGAAATTCAATTCCGAAATGAGACTAATCATATTTCTTCATTCAAACGTCAACTTAAAGAGAAAGACTATTATATTATGGTAAAAATTGATTTAGTGATTTTTGCAGCACAATCTTCTTCATTCAACGTAGTCAGAACGGAATTTACTGCCATAATATGTCACAATTTGATGTTAATCTGATATCTACGTAGTATGTACGTACATACATAACATTTTCCCATATTGTATTCTGTTGAAAATGTTAAATTGTAACTCAATGTCCCAAAAACAGGCACACTCACTTTCTAAAAAATTTGATCATGATTTGTTTGAAACTTCATATATGGAAGTAGAATGCACTTTTAGAGCTTAGGCACAATTTATGTGTGTAGTTGTTCTATTAGCATGTTTATCAAAGCATTAGTGGATATAAGGAGGGGTTGACGGGGCGATCGCTCCCTCCTCCCTGAGATATTTATAACACAAAGTCCATCAATGAATTCATCAAATAAACTAAAATGAATGAAAATTATGATTATGAGACAAAAAACGAAATGAAATTTGTTCCCACCATTATTGAGATTTTCCCTCAAAGGTGGCTATACGTTTACTGGAATATCAGATGTTCTCTGGAATATCAAATTTTTTGTTTGTTCCAAATAGTTTTTCTCTACAAACATTAGCATACGTGCTTCTTTCTAGCTCCTCTTGTGTTATTGAATTTCTGAGCGCTTATTTTTGATATTTTCAATTTGATAATCCAGATTCACTGGAATCTTGGTGAAAATGTAAATATATTAGTGGAGTAAATCTGGCGAGAAAAAAGGCAAGGTTGGCGAAAATCTTACGATGCTTAGCGACCCGGTGGAAAGTGTTTGTTAGGGTACCAATAACAACCCCCTGAAATTCATATTTCCCAAAAAGGGTGCAACCCCCTTTTTTTTCTCCAAAAAGTATTTTTTTTACATTTTTAAGGGTAGTTTAGCAAGAAAAAATTAATATCTCTGGTTGTATTGCAAATTAAGAAACTAAAGTACAACCCTTCTATTGTCAATGTCCAAGGAACTTCCAGTCCAAATGTCAAGTTCATCCGACCTCCCCCCTCCCCGTAATAGATATATATATATATATATATATATATATATATATATATATATATATATATATATATATATATATATATATATATATACTCATATATATATCATTGGACTGAAGATAGGAGTTATGGTCTTGAAACTACCCTATAAATTTCAACTGAAAATATTGGACTGCTTTTCAGAAATTCAACTTCAAGTCAATTTTTTAGTTATTTTTCAAATTAAGATATCTCATGTCATTTACATCCGAACTGGATCTGCTTTGCGGGAAAATGTAGGTATTCGCATATAGTATTATGTCATGGGACTCATTTTTTATTTATTTTTTTTCCGGCCTATATTGGCCATTTTATTTTCGGTATTAATATCCCCAAAACTTGTCAAATTAAATAATTTGAAGTATCTAAAAGTGCGAAATTTCGCAATTTTATACGAATATTGTGAGACTCAGGAGTTGATAGCGCTTTAGGCTCCGGAATTTTCACGTGGAGCGAAAACGCTCGCGAAAAGTCGTCGTAAAGCCGTATTAGGTACAACCAGTTTGCACTTTTCTAACCCGCCAGCTACGCGCTCCTAACGTGAACGTCATTCGATTTATCTCAAATTAACCAAAATGGCCAATATAGACCGGAAAAAAAATAATTGAAAAATGAGTTCCATGACGTAAAACTATATGCGAATACCTACATTTTCTCGCAAAGCAGATCCCGATCGGATGTAAATGACATGAGATATCTTAATTTGAAAAATAACTAAAAAATTGACTTAAAACTGAATTTCTGAAAAACTATCCAATATTTTCACTTGAAATTTAGTGGGTATTTTTTGAGACCATAACACCTATCTTCAGTCCGAATTTCAGCCAACTCGGTGTTGAAAAATGACCAAGTTAGCCGTTACGCAAGATTCCTTGCATATATGAGTATATATATATATTTATTACGGGGAGGGGGGAGGTCGGATGAACTTGAAATTTGGACTGGAAGTTTCTTGGACATTGACAATAAAAGGATTCTACTTTGGTTTCTTAATTTTCAATAAGACCAAAGATATTAATTATTTTTTGCTAAACTACCCTTAAAAATGTCAAAAACATCTTTTTGGCCAAAAACAAGGGGTTGAACACACTTTGGGAAATAGAAATTTCAGGGGGTTATTATTGGTACAACAACAAACATTTTCCACCGGGTCGCTAAGCATCGTAAGATTTTCGCCAACCATTTGCCAGATTTACTCCAATATATACGCTGCGGATAAATTTCCTATCATTTCTACTTTTGTCATATTTAATATGATTGAAACACATCTATTTAATGTCTTGATCGCCATCCATGGCTGCTGCTGACAAAATTACATATTTTTCACGAAGACATATCGAGAATATTTGCTATTTCTAGCGTAGTCGATCATTTCGGTCTTTAAAATTTCTATTTCTGTTCTGATATCCGCCACACATATCAAGCAAATTACACAACCATATATTTTCCTGTTGGAGTTTTTAGTGTTGTTTGTATATCATAGTCCCCTGATAAAAGTTCGCGCTTGCGAACTCTTATTCTTTCTGGTAGAGAAACCATCCAGAATTTGTCCATTCCATTATTCTGTAGATATTGAAATGAAGATATTAAGTAGCTGATTTATGAATGGTTTCAAGACTTCTGGATATTTTTTAAAATATCTTCTAAAACGTGCTTTGACGTTCTGTAAGCTTATGAAACGTTCAAACCGTTTGCTTGTACGTAATTTTATGAAGAACCCTGCCACTATTTGACATAGGTATTTGCCTGGTTGCCTGCCGCTCCTGTCTGGTCAATACAAACCTATCATAACCACTTGCAAAACATCCACATACATGGCACACGCGATCATATACTTGAACTTAAGCAAGTAACAAACACATACACCAAAAACTTCCTCTCTAACAAAATGAATTTATAAGCGTACTGCGTCATATCCGTATTCAAATCTTTTCACACGAATGTGCTAAATATCCATAACACTCCCATATATTTGCTTTTATTTAACTTGCCTTGTTTGATTTTCTATTTATTTGTATGTTCGGGTGATATTTTGCAAGTGAATTTTGACCTATTTCTAGTGGTCCGATTACCTTTAAATTTGCCAGGTTATAATCATTGCGGAAACAATGGATTATCGCATTCCAGAGAAGACAAGATGGTGAGCGAATTTTGTGATTATGATCCGAGTCTGTTCAAAATTGGTATATGGGAGTTTTTGGGGTCGGAGATCATAATTTTCCAGTCAAATTTCAAAAATTCAAGATGACAGCTCCAAGATGGCAGATGAGTTTTGTGTTATGGTCTGATTCTATTCAAAATTGGTATGTGAAAGCTTTTACCTCCCAGATCATGGCATTCATATCAAAATTTGAAAGCTTAAGATGACAGCTCTAAGACGGTAGTCGAACTTTCTGATTATGGCCCGATTTTATTAAAAACTGGAAATTTGTTTTGGGTAGGAGATTATGATCACACTGTCATGAATATAATGAGAAATCGTCCAATAACTCACGAACGAGAAGGAAAAAAATTGAAAGTAATAAAAATGTTTGAAACGAGCTTAAATTTTGAAGTGTACAGAAGAGAAAAAAATAATTGTTCTGTTAGATATGAGACGTACCTACGTTATTTTGTTTTCAAATCAGAATATAACAGATTCAAAAGCTTGTCGTATGAGAATCTCTATTTTGTCTTTGAATTGAACTGAATACGAATGTTGCCTTCGAAATGAATATCAGTCATTTGCAATCAGTTGAGCGTCGACGAGTCGACTTTTATAATTGACCCCGACACGTCGACAATGCGTCGACTACGAGAAAAACGTCGATAATGTCGCTAATGTGTCATCTTCATACTTTTGCTAGGTTGTTAACTCATTAGCTGATTGATAATGCAGTTTCAATTGATAACCTTGAAGGGAAAGTCACTTACGGTTAGAATATTCTCTTTATACTAATAGTTATTTCTTGATTTTAGTATGATATCGGCACAATAAAAATATGTCGCTGAACTGTGAATGGCAATCACTCAGCAAAATTCAGCTTAAGTGGAAATTTAGGCTGATTGGTCAAATTCTTGACGTTGGGGACGTAACTTAGAAGAATCAGTTGACGTCGACCCCATAGTAGACGCCTCAATAATGAAATTGTCGACGTGACTTTCTCGATGTCCTTCAACCCTGGCTTGAAGACAAAAATAGGGTACGACAAGCTTTTGAATCTGTTATTACCTGATATGAGAACAAAATAAACTCACGTCTTATATCTAAGAAAACAATTACTTTTTCCTTTTTAGTACAAACAATTTTTTTTTCCTTTCAATATTATTATGTTAGGCTTATAATCTACCCGAATTCTTACGAATTTTATCCTACAAAAAGCAACATAGTACAGTAATTTTAGGGGAAACTGAGACTTTCTTCCAACAATGTGAAAAGGTGGTGTACATTATAGAAAAAATAGTCCAAAAAAATGTTGCGTATTTTTGCATAAAATCGTGAATATCTCCTAAATTGTGTTCTTTTATCAAAAATTGATAAAGACCAGAGATGTTCCTCGGCAAATTTCCTAAAAGAAAGCATTATTACATATTTAATTTTTTTTTCAAATTTCTAGAAAATTAATGACAAGCGTATATACAGAGTGTTTCAGTTTTTTCGTTCATAACTTCGACAAACGATAGAACTTCTTAAAATAATAAGGGTCTTCCATATGAATTTTTTCTCTAAATCACTTCGTTTCCGAAGATACGTTGAAGTTTTGAAAAGTTTTCAAAAATTACTACATTTTCTTCATTATCTTCTAAACAAATGAAGATTTCCAGTTCAACTTTGGTACACTTCAGTTTCACTGGATGATAAGTATTTTTGGTTACAGAATGATTTTGGGAAAGATACAGTTGCGTAGCTATGATGTTTTGTACGCATTTAAACTCGTTAATTTGCTGAGCTTCTAAGTCGGAAATCATTATTGTATACATTTTCCGGAAAAATCAAATGAATTCTTACTACTGCTGCAGATGGATGTCTTGCATTTAGAGAAGGTATATGGTACTTTGCTGCCGCAGCAACGGAATTTCCGTTACAAAACACATAAATAAAATGAATATTTGCGTATTCCTGATTGGTAAATCGAAATGGCATTATATTATTGAGTATCTTCAACAAAGAATATCAATAACACAAACATAAATAGTGATTTATATGACATTTGTCAATACTGTTGTATTTAATGCAATGCCTATTAAATAATATCATATTTAACGAAGATGTAATTCCATAAGATAACCCTGATTAGAAAAATGAAAATAGCTCGAACAGGAAGCGTCTAAGTGAAATTTATCAAGAATACTTTTATAGAAAATAAATCTGTATATAATAATAATGTTCGACCATTGGCGTAGAAGTTGAAGAGTTTAAATGCGTACAAAACCCCATAAGTTCCAAAAACATTCTGTCAACAAAAATACTTCTCATCCAGTAAAACTAGAGTTTGAACTGAAAGTCTCCATTTGTAGAAGATAATGAATAAAATGAAGTAATTTTTCAAAATTTCAACACCCTGTTTTTCGGAAACGATGCTACTTAGGGAAAAATTTTATATGAAAAATCCTTATTATTGATAGAAGTTCTATCGTCTAACGATATTATGAACTTATATAACTGCGGTAAACGATAGAACTTTTAAATACAGAGCGTCTGTTTTTTTTGTTCATAAATTCGTTGAACGATGGAACTTCTAAGAATAATAAGGGTCTCCAATGAATAATTTTTCTATAAATCACTCCGTTTCCGAGATACAGGGCGTTGAAAGTTTTGAAAAATTATTACATTTTCTTCATTATCTTCTAAACGAATGAAGATTTATGGTTCAAACTTGATAGACTTCAGTTCAACTGGATTACATTTTTTTGGTGACGAAATGTTCTTGAGACAAATATAGTAGCGTAGCTATAGGGGTTTGTATCCAATCAAACCCCTCAATCTCCTACGCTAATGGTCGAAAATTATTATTGCATACAAATTTGAACATTTTGATATATTCTATAAAAAAGTATTCTTGAAAAATTTCACTTGGTTCCTGTTCGAGCTATTTTGATTCTCCTAATCAGGGCTATCTTATGGAATTTCTTTTGAAAGCCTATTTAAAAAGTATAAAAGTATCCAAATACCTATTTATTGGTAATGATAAGAAATAATAATTCATAATAAAAGCTCAAAATGATCCATTTGCTTCAACGAAACGGTGACATAGATTTCTCAATCACCTTCTTGTTCGTATTGACATGTTATTATTTATTTGACCATAAGCTCTTTGAATACGATTCAGTAGATCTTCTCTATTATGAAACGGCGTGGCATAAGCTTTATCTTTCAAATAACCCCAAGTGAAAAAGTCCAGAGGATTAAGGTCAGGTAATCGAGGAGGTTATGCAACTGGACCACCTATACCAATCCACCTTTCACCGTACTTCCTATTTAGCCATTCTCGTAGTTGTCTTCCAAAATGGGCAGGACAGCCATCAAATTGTATGCATGCATTTGTTCCTTCATTGAGTGGTGTTTTCTCACACATGTCTTCGTGATTCTAAGACTGCAGCGGCCGTTACTCTGTCTGGTAAAACATATGTTCCAAAAATATTGTTTTTGTAAATGCCTAACCAGACATTGAATTCTTCTTGAAAATTCCTGGATCTTGTACCATGCTCGATTTTCATTTGTCCATAAGAAACTGAACAGAAACGGAAACTTTCTCTAGCCAATATTGTGGACCGATGAAGCACATTTCACAAAGAGCAAATGAAAACACTCATGGTTGAAGATCTAGGAATTTCCAAGGAAAATTCAGTGTCAATGTCTGGCTTGGCATTCACAAAAACAATATTTTTGGCCCATACGTTTTACCAGTATAATAACAGCCGCTGCATTTTTAGAATTTTTGGAAACTAATCAAGAAGACATGTTTGAGGAAACGTCACTCAATGAGAGAACAAATGTATAGATACAACGAGAATGGCTCAATAGGAAGTACGGTGAAAGATGAATTGGTAGAGGTGGTCCTGTTGCATGGCCTCCTCGATCACCTGACCTTAATCCTCTGGACTTTCTTGATTGGGATTATTTGAAAGATGAAGTTTATGCCACGCTGGTTCAAGAACGGGGAGATCTACTGAATCGTATTCGAAGAGATCGTTCTGAAATAAATAATAAAATGTCAATTCGAACAAGAAGGTCGTCGAGAAATCGATGTCGCCGTTGCGTTGAAGTAACTCGATATCATTTTCAGCATTTATTATGAATGATTATTTTTCATCGTTACCAGTAAAAAGGTATTACATTTTTTGTACTTTTTAAAAAGTCTTTCAAAAGAAATTCCATGAGATAACCTTGATTAGAAAAACCAAAATAGTTCGAACAGGAAGTCTCTAAGTGAAATTTATCAAGAATAGAAAATAAATCAGAATTTTCAAATTTTTATACAATAATGATTTCCGACCATGTATACAAAACCCCATAACTACGCTACTATATTTGTGTGAAAAACCTTTTGTCACCAAAAAAATTTCCCATTGTGTATCAAGTTTGAACTGAAACTTTTCATTTGTTCGGAAGATGATGAAGAAAATGTAACAATTTTTCAAAATTTCAACAACTTGTAACTCGGGAACGAAGTGATTCAGAGAAAAGATTTAGATGAAAGACCCCTATTATTTTTAGAATTTATATCATTAATTGAAGTTATGAACGGGAAAACTGTAACACATCCTGTATATATTTTTTGAAAAATCGCGAATATCTCGAAAAATCGTGAATATCTGGAAAAATCTAACCTTTGATGAAAAATAGAAGAGGGCCAAAGACGTTCCTCGAAAAATTTCCTATAAAATGACATTAAAGATAAAATTTTTTCTTAACTATTCGGAAATCAAGGGAAAATATTCCCTATAAGATAGTCATTAAGAACACTACAAATTTTCCGGAAACGCACATAAAGATTTTTTTTAAAGCAAATATATATATTTGAAATCAATCTACATCAATCAAAAATTGATGAAGGTTTGCTTGAACGTTCGTTCTGAGCTCCCACTATGACACAGTGTGGGTGTAATGAAATTGATTTGAAAATGGGTGTTGAAATGCAATGGAATTAAAACATTTAACGTCGATCAGGTTATGTATACTGTTGACAGGACAACAATGTAAAAGTAATATAAAATCAAATGTACCTCGAAGCCCCAATAATATAACATAATCTGAATACGTATACTATGTACATCCGAATATATGATTTTGAGATAGATAACTGTTGAATTACTTATGCGGTATCATAATAATAGTTATAGTTATAATAATCCATCAAGCTATTGTTGGGTTCCGCGGGCATCCCATTTTTGGGAATAACAAGGTTGCGTAAGGGCATATTCCATATTGGATGTAGTTGAAATTGATCGTATTTCAAATGTCGATTTATTCCGTCCACTGGAAAATATTGAGTTTTATAAAACTTGTCAGCTTAATAGATTTGAGCTTGTCTGTTAGAGAAGGGTCGTCATTCACAGTTGTTTGGTAAATCAATAACTGAGTCTACTTCGATATTTATAATAAAATGTAGTAATAGGGAAATATCACCGGCAACCCAAACATCGGTTGTGGTGAATACATCAAATGGTCGAAAACCATTAACAGTTCTATCAATTTTCATTATCTGTGGACGTATTTAAATGAATTTTGCAGTAGCTGCATAATGCACTTGGAACTGGACTTGCATTTTGACAGTTCTGATATCGAAGTACTGCTTCATCAATAGCTATTTGATACCTTGATTCTATTCCTTCATTCCTAACCACATTAGTAATAATAATAATAATATTAATAATGTATTTCGAATATATTATCGAATATTTCGAAGAAATTTGAGCTATATGAATATCTATATACATACAAATTCTTTTATTTATATTCTTGAATCAATTACGAATGCATGTTAAGTCTTCTTGGTATTTTGGTTCTTAGATGGACTGAAAATAAAACAAAAATACTATTCAACTATTTTGTATATAGAACAACCACAGATGATTTAAATGAAATGATCCAGATCAAATAACTATAGATAAAAACAATATCTATGAATACACATAAATAGAACGTATAACTTTGTGAGACCTCCATAGATACTTCTCGGCTCAAAAAAACAACATAATGAAATTACAAAGAAAAAACAACTTTCTTTTTAAGTCTTGTTATTTCCGAGAGACATGATTCTATGAATGCTGTTTTCAATCTATCTATAGAAACATATTTGTAAACGTTATTCATGGAAAGCTTGTATACTTCCTGTAATCTTGAGGTCACTTCGAAAGGCCCTTCAAAAGGAGCTCAAAAAAAGATTTTATTCTGTCATTCCTGACAAAATGATAATTACAAGTTGTCATATCTTCCGGAATAAAAATTTTCTGATTGCTTAAATTTCTAGGTGAAATTTTGGCAAAAAGTACGTATTCCAGTTAGAAACTATGAAATGAGTAAATCATAATTTGAAGGAATAGAAAGTTCACCAGGAATCTTCAACTTTTGTCCATATGTCAATTCAGCAGAAGAATACTTCAGATTTTCTTTTATAACAGAACGGAAACCTAATAATAACACTCGTAATTCGTCTGACCAATAAATTACATTTTGAGATGCTAAAAATGAAGATCACAATTGCCTATTCCGTTACTTTGTGGATGATAAGATATTGTAGGAATTCGCCTAATGCCAAAACGTTGTAAAAATTGTTTGAATACATAAGATTCAAATTGCTCTCCTCAATCTGTTGTAATGGTATGTGGTATTCCAAAACGAGAAATGTATTGACTGAAGAAGGATTTGATAATTTGTTCTACACTACTATTTTTGATTAGGTATGCTTCTGGTCATCCAATATATCTATCGATATCTGTCAAAAAGTAAGTAGTACCTTTTGATGGAGGGAATAGACCAACTAAATCCATATGCATGAGTTCAAATCTAGCGGAAGAGATATTGAATTTTCCTAAAGATACTTTAGTATGACGATTGATTTTAGATTTTTGAACAAAAATTGATTTCTGAGTTCATTTCAGGCCAAAATCGTTGTGTTATCGTTGTGTAATCAATTTACGTGTAACCCTAATACCAGGATGAAACAAATTATGCAATTTATCGAAAATTATCTTTCTCAAATTTTGAGGAATATACGGTTCTGTCAATTCCATTCGAAACTTCACACCAAAGTTTAATATTCGAATCCGGAAATGATAACTCTTTTACTGTGAATTTTGAAAATTCATTTTTATCTAAAAGTAGCTGTAATTGGGAATCATTGTTTTGAGATGATTGCAAAATATTTTTATCAAAATAGATATTATTGACATTACTTATTTGATCCATGTCTTGTATGTGTGATAATGCATCTGTGACAACATTGTCAGTTCCTTTGTTATAACGAATGTCTGTGGTAAATTGTGAAATATAATTTAAATATCGAGCTTGTCGTGAAGACATGTCTGATCCTTGTACCAGACGTACATTCCGTAAAGTTTCTTCGATTTCTGCGGTATTAGATTACATAGAGCTTCGGCTCCATTTTCATTATTAATTTTTCATAGTCACTAGAATCCGTATTGAAATCACACATTCTTCAGCTTTTAGACTTTCAGATGTGATTGACAATGGAGCGTTTAAAAAAAAATTTATTTGGCAGTGTCACAATTAATAGTTACTTTTGTATGGGTGAAATTAGTTTTCAATAACATATGAGAGAGTTAATTTCCGTTGTTAGAGGCCAAAAATTCACTTGAATACGGGGGCAAGGTGAAATGTCCCTGAAAAATGAAACAAGAAATGATTTATTTCGTCAAAACTTATTTTATTTCTCAACATAATCTTCTTTTAGCCCGATACACCTTGTCGAAAGTTTTTCCAATTTTTAACGTTGCTGTAATGTTGAAAGGCAATCGGATATCTCGTTGTCTAGAACATCAAAGACTGTCAAATATTTTCTTTTTCTTTTGAGTTGTGAAAATAGTTTAGCTTCATAATTCATATAGAAGAAAATATAGCTTTTCACAGATGAGGGGAGGAGATAGGCATCGGAATTTTTCTTGAATATTTGGAGGTTGTAGGCATAAGGAAAGACCTCACTAGGAAGAGGTCCACAACTTCGCTGTTCAATAGAAAGATGTAGTCTGGAAGGAAGAATTCAACAGGTCTTGAGCTTGACAATGAAGGGGTGATCAGCTTGAGTTCGTCTAGTTCGCCTACCTAGAATTCCTCATAGTAGAATAACATACAATATTTTTTATGAACACAAACCACGAAAATATATATACAAAAGGGAGCGATCGCTCACCTTTGTACTATGATCTAGAGAGGTGAATGAATTCGTGAGTGTGACATAAACAATCAGACAAATAAACCTCTCTTGATTTAAACTATTATTTATATTTATTTATATAATACAAATGAGATAATCATCATATATTGTTGTAACAAACTCACCAAACCATATAAGCGCTAACGTGACTACAGTTTCGACAACTAGACTGGCATCTTGAAAATGATACAAATGTATAAATAATCATAGGACATCAAGTATTTATCGTTTCACATGAAATGTAGTTGAATAAGTGTGAAATTTTTATAGAGAAATTATCTAAAACTTAGCCCCAAACCCTAGAATAAATTGTCTCATATTTTATTCCATGAGAATAAAACTAATAAGCTTAATAAAATGAAGTAGCTATTCAAATTAACCACCTTTCATATTGGTAAATTAAGCATTAACAGAGAATCATACGAACATTTTGAACCTTTCAGACTGAATGAAACAGATTCATTTTTATTCAATCATATTTTAGAAGCAGGACTTTCCAAAACCTATAGATGATGTTTTGCACAATCAGAGTATTTAGAGGTTTCGTATTGAACACCCTAGAATCAGTAGAACAAAAATCAGCAAAAAATAAAGACAGCAAAAGTTTAAGCGACTAATTAAATTTGTACGCAATCATTTCTTTTCGAGGTCGTGATAACTTACAATTTCCACGTAATTCACTCGTATATCTCAGAATTAAAATTTCCGAATCACCTTCGTAACTTTCCTATTATCCTATTCCAATTATTCAATCCCGGTCATGTATTTCCCCATATTCAGACTACAACCTCACTTTTCACTTTTAGCTTA
This sequence comes from Endomychus coccineus, assembly GCA_958510875.1. Lineage (NCBI taxonomy): Eukaryota > Metazoa > Arthropoda > Insecta > Coleoptera > Endomychidae > Endomychus > Endomychus coccineus. Next base: position 112,731,499 of record OY294069.1, read on the forward strand.
TATTTATTTGAAATTGAATATCTTAAGATCTTCTATGTTTGTGAATATATTTGAATCGTTTTGAATATGACCCGCTAGTTGTCGGAAGTATAGTCATTAGATACGTTAGTGTTTCTATAATAAAGTAATAAGGACAAAGTACCGAGTGTTTTATTATATCAGAAGTACTTTATTTGTGAACAGTTTATCTGACACGTTGTATCAATTATATTATTACTCAACAAAATATCTATCTTCGAATATTGCGGTTCGTAGGAAGGTACAAAACTGTTGAATCAATCATTTGCGATTCATGAATTATGCCGGTATTCAGTACAATTTCGCGTTGTAGAAAAAACTAGTTTGACTCTCCTTGAACAACCGGATGTTGAATGAAGTTCAAATTGATGATTCTGCAAGAGACGATTCAATTCCGTTAATGTTCTCAATGTGAAGAATTGTTGTCGGCTTAATAACAGTTGAAGGTAATTATTAGAGAAGGGTTGTCATCATCATCGTTTATTTAGATATGAACTACAAACTGTCCCACTATAATGTTGCTTAGAGAGACGTTATAAAAGTCGTGTATAAGAGAAATATTATCGTTGTAATGAAAACATATCTTGAATTTTTGGCATGAAATAATCATATCTACAAAATTATTATAAAAGTCACATCCTAGTGATGCGCATTCACATCTCATGTATAAGTATGTACCTCTTCAGTAAATATGTGACGTTGATCCATAGGTTCACATAATTTGTCTTCCAGTTCTCAATGTGTCTAATGTACATGTATGAGTGAAATTGTTTTTCAATGAGCCTCAAGAGAGATCTCAAATGCGCGGAGCCCCGTATGGCATCTTCTGGGGTAAGCTTGAAGATTTCCGGTTCTACATTTCTATCAGGAATGAAATAAAACTTGATTTTGGCGTCCCGATAGTTTATTTCTATATTTATCAGGAATCGTCCTGTTGATTACTGTTTCCATGTAATTTAAAAAAGTACTGTAGGAAATAGATGTAAAATTTCATTGAAAGGTATGAAAAAATTACAATTAATTTCCTACGAACTTATACAATTATATGCATCTATACAGAAAAACATTAAAATTACTTACATTTTCTCTAGAAAAGTCATGTGTTAATAAATGAAAGAATTCAAAATTACACATAATAGTTAAGTTTTCAACCATTATCTGTGATTTTATATGTGAACTACATGAAAATAATATGTAGAAATACTTGTCTTTCTATGTAAGTCAGACTCATGTGAGTTTACTTCGCCGCATCTTCGCATGTGCCCACCGCCCGGTCGGCCGCTACGTGTACTTTTCCATCTATTCAGTTGAAAGTGGATTAACATCTTCATTTTAGCTTTGTTAAAATGGTAAGATGATTTTATTGTATTATCCTCAGTTGCTTGTAATTAAGTATTAAAGTATATTGCTGGAAGAATTATATTTAAATAGTCTAGCTAGTGTTAAAAATAGCTGGTAAAACATTTCAGTACAATTCGTGTATTCAAGACTTTTGCTGTTTGAAAAAATTCAATATTTGTCTGAACTATCCCCGATATGATAAGAGCAAATTATTCAAATGCATGTTATGTGACTACCCCCAGATATTTAAAACATATGTCATATCTTAAACAACATAAGCCTAACCTCAAAATAAAAGCAAAAAATAATGTGTGAAGTTGCTAAACAGCTTTTATTCGCTAATTGTTAACGGCATTCTTTCTCATGCTTCGCTACATATAAAAACTTATGTATCTATCAAGTGCCACATCGTGTCTTCTATTTGTAGTGAAACCAGTTTGTGCAATTGAATCAAAAATTTCGATCTCGTTCAAAAATAAACGTATATTATTATATCTCAGTTTCACTTTCAGTTACCCCATTTTAGTTTTTTCTTGTGATCTCGTTTAGAGACATTTTTATATTTTTATTTTCTGCAAATAAACATAAATCTAGATTTCTGTTTTAGTTCGGCACCTAATTTGAGATTTCTACCATTGTGTGATTTTGTTGATAAGACGTTTTGGAAATTAATTTTTCTTGAAAATAATAATAAAAATTCATAAAATGAAAGAAAACAATTTTTTGTCTAATTTCTACAAGAGATTTTATTTTTCAATAAACACAACCGGTTTCGACTTTTCTTGCAAAAATTATAAAAAAAAATGTTTTATTTCATTTTATTAAAACGAATTTCCATAAAATAAGTAGTTCATCACTATCTCTGAATGAAGGTTCATCTGAGGTAATTAGACACCCATTTTTAGAGTTTAGATTTTGTGATACCAATTACAGTTTTTTTGTTAGCGAATTCATGCGTATCGTTATGGGTGGAATATTCATTCATAAATCTATTCCAGAATATACCCTTTGATGAATGAGAAGGAAAACTTGGTTTATTTTATAATTCATTCATACTAACAACATTAGAAAAAAAAACAGTTGCACAATTGCTTCTTATTTCCATAAAATGTTCTCTTCATTGATTCGGAAATCGTCATTTTCTTTCTCAATCTGAGAGATGTATGCTATTTTACTTCACATCTAATGTATTACGAATATAATTTCTTTGTGAAATATCGTAATTCGGAATTTATTTTGATTATCGATTCAATGATTGATCTTCCTGAGATTATCTTTTTTTAACAAGCAATCTGAAACTGAAATTAATTTCTAACTATAAGGCATATAGTTGACCTGTCGTGGAGTACTGCTCATATATTTGGAGTTCGGCTGCAGAAGCACACGTTGAAGTTCTTGGATTCTATTCAAAGAGAGCCATTCGTTTGATTGACAATGTCACACTTACGAGTTTATTGACCTCTCTAGAACACCGTAGAAGGGTGGAAGATCTCTCCCTTTTCTACAGCTATTTCCATGGTCAGTGTTAAGAAATCTCGTCTGTTGTTCCACCACGAGTGATTCCAGATAGGTGGACTAGACGAACCCAAACTAGTCACGTCTTTATTGTCAAGCTCGAGACCTGTCGAACTTCTTTCTAGCTGACTTAATTTATTCATCGAACAGCGATGTTGTGAAACTCTTTACCTAGTGCGGTCTTTCCTTCTTTGCCTATAGCCTCCGAACCTTCAAGAGAAATTCGAATGCCTCTCTCAACATTCCACCGCTGGCTCACACGATGTTCTTCGAATATTATAGGTTTTTTTTCGTGTAGTCAAAGTATAAAGAAGAAAATATCAATTTTTCTGAAATCATTTTCTTTCTGGATGGAAAGATATCCATCTATAAAAAGTATTGATATATTTTTTAGAATTTATTTTTTTTATGTTTGTGACTTTCTTCCATCGACGTTTCTAAGGTATTCTGAATCAAGTGGAAACTAAATCTTGGTGAAAATTTCAAATAGTTCGTGTTTATTCTAAGAAATAAATGTTAAAGGATATCAAATTGAATGTACTATCTCTTCGAATCCAATATGAATAAAATGTTATAGGAATTAGGTTTTCGAAATTTTTTCGTATTTCAATTATTTTTTTATGTATTTGAATTGGATACCCTGTTGAAACATTCATCTCAAGTAATTCATTCTTATGTTACATTTTCTCGATGTGATAAATAGTTGAAAAGTGATACATTTTAAATATGCGATTAGGTGAAACGCGCCTGTCGTTATGATTTCACTCTTTGAAGGCCTTGCCCGATGAATATAATAGGAAATTCGGTTTTCAGCTAATATAATTTATTCAACATAGCGGATATAGAACGAAAGTGACAATGGATTATAGATTTGTAAAAGCTGATTCTACGTATCATATGCCAGAATGGCCGGCAATTAGTACTTAGCTTTTCATGAGCACTCCATAGTTTAATTATTGCAGCGACACATGGTCTGCTTGGCAAGTGAAACACCTTGATACCACATGTTGGGTATTAATCTTAACGAGTTTTCCTATTGAAAACATATCACATAATTTTCTCCTCCCTTGAATGCAATTCAAGAATTTTGAAGTAATGATTGTATGACATTAATATTAACTCGTTTTCGACAATCAACACCAAAGGCGCAAAAAATTGATATAAATACTCAATACTTATGTGATCTTCGCGCTGTCGAATTTGGATTCATTCTTTGCATCGACTCGGTTCGATCCACTTTTTTCTCCGGCTGACTTCTCTTGACACATGAATAAAAGTTTTGTAGGGACTATATTTTGATCTATTTTCGATAGATGTACTACTTATTTTCTAAATATTTTGGTTTATTGAGTATTTTGTCAAATGGTAAAGAGTAGAATCGGGACGTCAGAGCGAGTTAAAAATACTTCGGGCCTTTCCGATGTGTTCACGTTATATTCAAATTATCATATTTTCCTGTTGCATTTCTACAATGTTGGTGGAGACAAATTTAGAAGAAAATAAAATTGTCATATGGAGTGTATAATTGTTTTTAATAGGATGAAAGTGTTTTAAGAAAAAGGGTCAGAACCTAATTATTGGAATCAGATTGCTTATTTCAGTTCGGACAGTGATGTAAAGAATGAATCATAAATGGTTTAAGATTAAAGAACAATTTATATAAAAAATGTTTAAATACATGAATTAGTAGTTCGAGGTTTTTGAGAATCCGCAACTTCATCGACATGCGAGAATACGGTTTGATTAATATATTCAACATTTATCCATTCTGCCTGAGTAGGCATTTAGAGTTTTTGAATGTAACTGGTCTTGGATTCATGAATGTTTATAAAAGTATTGTATCCACTATCCACAGACTCATTTAATTAAATGTAATTGGTGTTGACCATCTATATTTAGTTTGTGGTATAATCTACATGAAAACATTCATTGTAGCCTGTTACTTACTTGTGGTAGCTTCAACTCGGGAGAACGAACGTTCCTTGAATATCGTAATAAATCTTCAGCCGCAGACGATTTTTGAGGTGGCGGTCGTAGTGAACTAACATGTGACTAATTCCAATATGAAGTCTCAACTGAATCCTTATTGAAGCCACTCAAATATTTAATTTTGTTCATATGAATTTTATGGACAGACTGCATCATTATTTAGACAGACGGTGTCAAAGATTTGCCATTTAATAGCAGGTGTGCTATTTCACACATTATCAAAGTGGCCTTCGACACAAATTATTTCAAGAGTACTTAAATATATTAAGAAGTTACTTGTTGAAGTGTCATTTGTATGTTACCGTTACTTTGTAATAAATCATTCTTCATCTCATGTAAACTGGCAACCTCAATCCTTTATAGGTACATATCGCTGCCGTTAATATGGAATATTAACTGGGTTTGTCCTAAAATTTGTGGTCTGGCTGTATTGACTTGAACGAAATATAATAATTACAGACATGTGAAGAATGGAGATCTAAATATTTCTACAACGTTGTGAACATTGATTCAGTCAGTTAATTTGTTACTTGCTTGACGGTCTGAGCTACGCTCCGCTTCGCAGTTTATCATAAAATGTGTTTCATTTTATATACTTTTTATCTATCTATATAAACATGGGAGCTTTCATCAGATACATATACTTAAAGTTGATCATGACAGAAAGACAAAGAGCCGCATAACTTAACAAAATTTGTCACTATCAAATCGAATCAGTGTTCCTTTCCTTATAATTTTCATGTATGCTAATTGAGAATTTCAAGACGTTACAAAAAATCGTTGAATATCAAAGTCAGAAGTATTCAACGACAAAAAATTTGCGAACAGATAAGCATATCGAACTAATCGGTACTAGTTAATATCAACCAATAATTTTTGGGAAATTGTTGGATAATTGGTTGAATCTAGAGGGTTATTTGACATTCACGTAAAATAAAATAGCTTCTGACATCAAATGATGAAATTGGTGGACGGATGGTCAATAATGATATACTTCGAACCGAATTTAGTATAACTCAATTTCAATGAATGTACGATGTAGAAGTTTTTATTTAATATAAAATGAGGCTTTCCTTTCTTGATACAGTATTATATAGTACATGATTTATAGAATAAGTAACATAATTATTGGAATCAAGTTATTTTTCTTTCTATTCAAGTTTAATTATACGATATTTCTGAGTTGACTTCTAATTTTAATCTAAGGCATAACATTCTTATCAATCTGAACACCACTCGGAAATTTAGTTCTGGTTTTCTTTTTTATTATTGTTAGAATTCATTTTATACCTTGAGTAATACAGATTATTATTATTATTTCTCTTCAGTTTAAGGTAAATAAACATGTATGTATGTAATGTTTTGGTTTCATGAACCTACATTTTTCTTTATATTTGTGAATCTTTAGTAGGTATTTCTATAGCGATAGTGTATTTTGATCCAATTCATGAAATTTGCTTTTATACTAACTATCCTTTCTCCTGATATGGTATTCTATTCTTACAGTAATATAGAATATACGTTTAGGTATACATATTTTATGATTTATATTCTTCAACCATTTGCAGAGGTATGTTGTATTTGTTCTAGGTTTTTCGATTCTATGTGTATTTATTCTAGGATTAAAATAAAATTTACTTCAGACGTTTCAATAATTTATATTTTTATCTTCACCAAAAATTATTATGTTGATTAGTGTTTCCATTCAATTTATAAATCAATGGACAATAACATGCATCTGCAGCCGACTCGTGTATTAAAATCCAATTAAAACTACAGGAAACATTGGATGGGTAATATGTGACATTGTATTATAAGAAAATATAAATAAAACCAATTATCAGAAATTGATGTTGGTGAAACATATTGAAATTTGCCAACCAAATATCTAAAGTAGCTATTCTATTTTTACAGTTTAAAGTTTTTGATGAATTACATTCCCAAGATACTATTCTATCATTTTATATTTCCAAATATTCAATATAATTCCACAGAATACCTTATTCTGTAATAATTATATAGAAATTAATTTGTAACCAAAGTTCTATATAGGAAAGTACTCTCGTACGCCATTTTGCAGCCAACGAACTACAATATGCTCTCTCGTTATAACATAATCATCGTTATAACATAATCATCGAAAATATTGATTTTTTACAAGGGAAACAAATTTATATTATTATTTTGAACTATTTAAATATATAAATAAAGACACAATGTATGTTTGATCAGTTCAGGCGAATCATCTGCAATAAAATAACAGCCCAATCTGCACACAATTTCGTGAGTTCCCAAATTGCATATGTGCACTGTAAATAAGCCAGCCGTTTCATTTTAAATATCTCAATAACGAGTTAGTGTTGGTTCAGTGCTTTTCATAAAGTTCCTTCAACCTATGTGAGGAATATTTACATTCATTATTTACACACAATTAACAATAAAAGTATTACATTTATTATAAGATAAATATTAACTTGATTCTTCCAAAGGTAAATTTAATATTTGAATGTCGTCTTATGAGCTTTAAATTTTAGAATCTTGCACTTGCTTGAGTCTTGCAAATACACATAATCAATTTTAAATTTGCATGTACCTACAGGGTATTTCCAAATGACATTGAATTAGTAATGTGAATTCTCTTGTTTTTACCTAAGATAGGTGCTAAGATTTATTCGTGTTTCAGGCGTCGCGTTTTGTGAGGGGTTATGAAACCTTCTCGTTTCGGGCATACCCCGTAGGTGCAATAAAATGTATTTGCAATACCTTCTAGTTTCGTGCGATTTAAGCTGAACGTCGGAAACTGAATAATTATGTAGGGTCTTACCTTCTTACCTCCAATACTTTATACTTTTAGCTAATTTAGAATACCTACTTTGATCTTAGAGATATCTCAGTCTATCATAGGATCGGTTGAATTATATGCAGTAGATATTTTTTATTTCTTAAAATTTACATTTGGGATACAAATTGCCATGTCATAATAATAGTATTCACTGGTATTTACTCACATAATCGTTTAGTAGAAAGGGCAAAAATTATAAAAATAATAGACTTATAGAAATTAACATTAATGTTAATAGTAGATACCTAATTCAAGAAAAATAATACATAATTATGCTTCTATTATTTACAGCTTATTCAAATTTTATTATATACATTAGTTTTCACAAAGTTTCGCCTAAGTTTACTTTACTTTGTACAAAATCGTCAACACCCTTATACGACAATCTAAGTCGTGCGGTATCGCTCCTTGTAGCACACCCATATGAATTCATCATCCTCAAGCCATTGCTCCACATAATAGTCCCGTTCAAAGTCAAAGTCAGAGTCATAGTCATAGTAACTCATATGTGTACAACGCCCGCTGTAACACATAGCGAAAATGGCCACATCTTGGTCGTTTGATCTTGAGCTTCGAGACCTCTGATTTATTTGTATGGATTGAAAGATCATACATGTTTTTCAGGATACTTAAATCTGGATTGACTTTGACATCATAAATCATAAATAATAAATTCCACATGCTTTGAGGGGTGGGAAAAGTAATTGTTTTTCCGAAATCTCATGTGGACAATAAATTGAACTGTATAGTTAATCCAATAATGATATTTATGGAAACTTCAGTTAGGTATCAGAATCAGTATGAGAAATATAAAATAAAAGGCTTTATTGTTTTCGATTAGACATGATAAATTCCAAGAAAGTCAAGATTGGGTCAGGCTCAAAATTTATAACTGAATATTTCCGGTAATAAACATGGCTACGTAATTTGATATTGTAGAAGGTCGCCGAAATGGATTGACGGTATACCCAATCCTCAAGTAGGTATAGTATAAGGCAGATGAGCAGTGGCAAAACAAAGTTATATTCCACTAAATACATATTTCTTATGATCCTGATAAGTACGAAATAATCACCCTTAACCATTTATCGTACTGATCAGTGTTATGGTGTATTTACTTGGTTTGGAATCAAGTTTCACATGTCTCCTTCCTGCCTAGTTTTGTTGACGAAGTTTATGTATAATCAAAATAGATACTAATGCACACACACGCTTGAATATTGAATTTACAATGAAGACGTTCATAGAAGGAAAGCAAAGTCAAATATGCAGATTTTAACACAACGCTGTTTGATGTAGATAATAGGTGCTTCAACAAGAATTCACCCTAGGGAGAAGCAGCTCATTTGAGATATTCTTAGATTATATATAAATTCTCGGGAAATAGGTCACATTAACACTTATGCTTTATATTTTCTTGTCTTAACGTACGTTTCGGTCAACCATCATCAGAAGACTTATTATGTCTAAAACTGGATTACTTAAAACTAATTGTATGAAACAAAGCGTCCTTATCGCACCAATTTCATTTAAAATGCCAACGTCGCCGAAACGAACAGAAACACGAATAATCGAAACTGTAACACCACAATGCTATAATTATAAAATATCAAGAATCCACTGTTAAGCAGAACTTTTGATAAACGCGTGTACATGTCAACAAAGACTGTGAACTACTAGAACGAGACCATTAGTTCAAGTATTCACTTTCAAACCAGATGTTAGATTTATGAGCTAATAGGAAAAGGTTTGTCAGTTACTGGAGATATACTTGACTTGGTACTTGGTTAACGAATATCCCGAGTGCACAAATTAATTCCCGGAAATTTTGCACATGGAATATTATAAGTGAATATTCTACTCGATTTGATTTGCACTACGCCAATATTAGAGCTAAATATAATCCACATATTAATTATCATCGCCTGAAACGTAGTATATAGTGTTATCTACTGTTGTCCAACTACCATTGCCGATTACAGAGCTCTCACTAGATGATTTTACAAATTTTATTGAAACTTTTCTTACAGAACATTTTACTTTCAAGGAATTTTTAGATTTTCAGTTTTGATTTATCATATATTACATTTTCATTCTTTATAGTCCAGTCGTCTTGCAATTTGGATTGGAAAATTTTCCAGATCTCCATTTTATGATTGATATTTATGTTTTTTGGCTCGCTGATCACGAATATGAGGGTTAAAAAATCGCAGATCCATGGCGTTCCGAGATATTAGCCATTTTTGACCCAAAATGGTCGTTTTTTCGAGTTCCCGTTGTTTTTGGCGATTTAAAGGGAAACAACACATTTTATCGACTAAACAGTATTGAGCAAAGTTGTAGAGAAATGGAAAATGCGTCGAATGATGATAAGTGGAAGTCTCTAAGTTATTCGGGGCTTGATATAAGGCCCATTTTGTTTCGTAATACATTTCGTAATACAAATTTTTCTTCAAGAACTTCCTTTTCTGCTCTATGGTAGTATTTCATGTGCACTTCCGAACCAATTTTGGTTATTTGTCTGCCTTTTTTTTTGTCGCGAAAATTCACCATCTCAGAAAAAATGGTTTTCTCATTATAACTCCGTCAAAAATCTGTCTTTTGACACACACCGGAACGCGAATTGAAGAATTTGATGTCTCCTATAACATATTCACAATCCAAGCATTTTGAATGAAAGATGGAGAAATAGAACCGTTTTAAAAAATGAAGGTCCCAGAAAAAATTAATAATTTTCAGGTTAGAATGCTCGTATGAAATTTAAATTTCACATGCAAATAGAGGACCGTTTTACAAGTATTTCAAGCCTATGTAGGTCTTTTTTGGAGGAGTAGAACTTGAGATATTTCTTGATGTAGGTTTGAGTTCACAGTGAGCCCAATTTTGACCCTAATCAAAAAAATCAAAAAAATTCTTACAAAAGAAGCTTCTGGCTATCTAATTCTAAATCGTCGACCTCTTGCATATCTTTAAAGAAACTATAGCGGAGCAAGAAAATGTACAAACAAGTAAGGTAGATTTCAAAAAAAAAAATTTAATTTTTAAATTTTAAGATACATTTTTAACAAATGTAAATAATAGAAAACAATTTATAGATTTACTGGTAACTTCTTCAACAGAAAATGGTAATCAGATTTCCATAGCTTTGTGTGATGCAGATGCATTAATAAACGGCTATAGTAGCTGCTGTTCTAGTTTTATTAACTAAATTAACAGATTTAAAAAAATATAACAAAACTCATTTATTCTCAAGAACCAAAGAAAACCGTTAAAGGTAAAACAAAACCAGCGGAATACTATCATCAAAATTCCTTCATTTATAGTCATATCAAACCTTTCATATGTTTTTCCCATGCTTTTAGTGGATGCGACACAACATCCTCTTGTCAATTTTTCACCAAACGATTTAAATCAATTTTATAAAACTGAGCCAGATGTTGAGAAATTATTGAGAACTGGTATTTTATATCAAATATATGCTCGCTCTTAAATGACAAAAAAAATTATTAAAACCTCCGCCACTTACGCTTTATTTCTTATAACAATAGATTTCAAAAGTCGGCATGTGAACTTGAATGCTTGCAACCAACGGATGATGCAACCAAATTACGGATTTTACGTGTTTATCATCAGGTGCAGCTTTGGATAGGCAATGATACCATTGACCCTATCAAATGGGGTTGGAAAAATACAGAAAACGGTCTTGAGTCTATTCAAACATATGAAGAAGCTGCACCTGAAAATTTGGTAAGAATAATTTCATGTGGTTGCAAAGTCAGTTGCAGTGGCAAATGTTCTTGTGAGAAAGTAGGTATACCATGCACAATTCTATGTAAACACTGCGAGGGTAAAGACTGTGCAAATAGCGCTGAACCGGAAGTTACATTATTAGATGATAATCGATTTGCAATAAATGACGATGTCGATGATGATGATGATCGTAATGATAATAAAAAATACAGAAATCATTATTATTATAATTATTTTTCAATTCGCCAATGATAAAATTCATGTTTATTATTAGTTTATTCATTATTTTTAATTTTTCCAATTAAATAGTACCTTAAAAAAACATTATCGTAAAAAAAAAAGATATGATTATTTTGATTATTATGAAAATTATTAATAATAAATCTCAAATTCATTATTACATTGATAGTATTTCATTTTTCTATCTAAAAAATACATTCAAGAATTTGAATTTTTTTTTGAAAACTACCTTTTGGACGCTCGAATTTCGAGCGCGTTTGTATTTTGTTTGTTCCGTTTTTTTTTAACTCGCACTTTAATTTTTTTAAGATATGTGGGAGGTCGACGATTCGAGGTTAGATAGCCAGAAGTCTCTTCTGTGATAATTTTTCAGATTTTTTTGATTAGGGTCAACATTGGGCTCGTTGTGATCCCAAACCTACATCGAAGGATATCTCAAGTTTCACTGATCCAAAAAAGACCTGAAATACTCGTAGAATGATGTTCTATTTGCATGTGAAATTTCAATTTCATACGAGTATTCTAACCTAGAAATTATTAATTTTTTTTGGGACCTTGATTTTCTATATCAGTCCCATTTCTCAATTTTTTATTAAAAATGCTTGGATTTCGAATATGTTATAGAAGGCATGCATCAAACTTTCCGATTCGCATTTTGGTTTGGGTCAGAAGACCCACTTTTGAAGGAGTTATAATGAGAAAACCATTTTTTTTAAGATGGCGAATTTTGGCGCCAAGAAAAAAGATAGACAAATAATCAAAATTGGTTCGAAAGTACAGATAAAATACTACCATTGCATTGAGCTGAAAATGGAGTTCTTTAAGGGAAATTTGTATTACGAAATTCAATTTTTATGTTACCAACAAAAAACACAAAATGGGTCTTATATCAGACCCCGAATAACTTAGAGACTTCTACTTATCGCCATTCGACGCATTTTTTATGTCTCTACAACCTTGCTCTGTATAGTCGATAAAATGTGTTGTTTTCCTTTAAATCGCCAAAAACGACGAAATCTCGGAAAAACGGCCATTTTTGGGTCAAAAATGACCAATATCTCAGAACGCCATGGGTCTACGATCTTTCAACCATATTCGTGATCAATGACTCAAAAAACATAAATATCAATCATAAAATAGAGATGTGGAAAAAATATCATTTTAAGTGTAGCTCAATTGCAGGACGACTGGACTATAACTGCTTTTCATAATTATAATTTTGTTTTTTGCTAATATCTCGATTAATGTAAGCCAATATTTGGTATTTAGCATGATTGATATATTCTATTCTATACTATAAAGATAGTTTTCTTAAGCGATGACCGCTAGTTTGGATCTACAAATACATGAATTTTATATTGTTTTAGCACTTAATTTATAAAATAAAATTGTCTCTGACTAGTTCCATTATTTATTACTTTGGTTTCCAGTTTTTGCATTGTCAACAAAATCAATTTTACATTAATTTACTGCAAATTTGTTTGTTTACTTTGTAGTTATATTCTATTTTCATGTAGTTCAGACATACATAATAAAAACTGGTTACAATAAATTAATTTGTTTATACAGGCTAGCGTGCTTCAAGCATATTGAGATTATCAGCTATTCGATTTGAAATGCTGAAGCTTATTTTTATTGATAGTCAACGTTATATCAAATCTGATTCAGTATTTATGGCAGTTTCTGAATAAATTACCATAACTATGTAGGCGGAACGGTTTGGTAGTTCATTAAACTCTTAATAACCAAAGAGAGTTCATCCAAAAAATTGCATCTGTTTTTAAATTCTTAATTCCGTTGAATAATGCTATACCTAACTTTAATATTCTTGAATAATCGGAAGAATTGAACGTATAGATACAAAGCAATCAGAGCAATATCTCGCAAGGTAGGTCGAATTTGTGAATAATAAAATGACTATTTATACATTATCCAATACTTAAAGCCTAACCGCTCATAATTCTGGCTTACTTAGGGTATTTTTTCCATTCAATATCTATGAAGTTGAATAAATTTCTCTGACAGGAACCGTGAAGTTTGAAGAATATTCCTGGAACCTTTAACTTCTACAATCGTATCACTATAACTCGAAATGTTTCGTACTAACTAGCTCAAGAAAATATGTTTTCAAAATTTAGTTAGCTCGAAAGGAGGGAAGAAAATTAACAGACCTGTTAGGTACATTGGAATATTTTACACCCAATAAGTTGAGACATTTTTTAAATTTTTATCAATTCAAGATAATGAAACCTGCTCTGATTCCGACTAGAAGAGGAACAGTTGTTCTCCATTTGTATATGAATCTGAGTACTGAATTTAGTGATACCACCATATCATTGCGATTGCAACCGACGCAAACAGTTTCTAAATTGATTAGAAGTAGTATGAAGCGAAAATAGATTTCTACAATATTTTTAAGCAATGAAATTCAGTTATATTTGATTTAAAAGGGATAAAACTCCACCATCAATAAATAAGAATATAGCTATAAGATTGTACCTAAGTATATTTGTTTTTCTTATCAAAGAAATGAAAAAAAAAACATTAAAATAGTTTGTCATAAAAATATGGTTGCTTCTCATTAAGTAGTAATATGCTCAACTATTTCCCGAGTAGCGGAGGAGGACAATGAGGGCACTTGCCCCGGGCGCAAGTAATTTTCGTCAACAAACTCGATTTATCGGAGATAATTAAGCAGTTTGCATTCACTAAATCGCGCAAAATACATTTTCGAATATTTACAATGTATTGATTGATCAGTTTGCATTATTTTATGCAATTTTTTTAAAACAAATTTTGGGTGTTTCAAGTCCTCGGGTATTTACTGGTGGATGGTGTCATAAATTTGAGAACAACTCATGGGCGCGAACTGTCCTCGTTGAGCCTCTAACTTATTTTACATTTGATTCTTTATTCAAACCTTTAATAAGTCTTTGGTAACATTGTAAGCATATTTTATAAGTAAAATGTGTCCCTAGTAACGAACATCCTATATCATATAAACTGACGAGAGATGATTGAAATAAACAAGGATCAATTTTCGAATGAATAGTCCTGTAAAGGTTTTGATTCCGGAATGTAAACAATTTCATAATTGAGCAGCAATTAGAGCTTAATGCTAGGTTGTAACATGAACTACAAATTATAATAATGTGCATAAACTGATACAGTTTGTATACACTCTGTAAAATATGCGTCAAGGCATGCTATAGATGGAATGTTAGCGACGTTGACCCGAAAGTTCGTATCATAGCGTCGTAGCCACCCTAACAAGCGCGCGCTATGTATCTCTCTCTCTTGACCTACCCTACATCCAACGTCTGGCGGATAGCAACAAGCACTTAATCGAAACAGTTCATTCTATTTCTCGCCCCCCACATCCCTTTCAACATCTTTAGACTATAATCAAATACGTAAGCTTGGTTCATGTCCCTTCTGATGTGGTAACGTTAATCCATTATGATAAATTAAACTACATATCATATTAAAATAAGCTAGTCCGTATTGATGAAGTTGGTTTCGACTTCAAATAAATTCATAAAATAATTGAGAAAAGGAGTTTAAATGGAATAAAAACGAGTTTACTCTCAAAACTTTGATGTATTAACTCAGCTTGACTGACATGGTCAGAAGTATTTTTAAAACTTAACAACAAACCTATCGATATGAATGCTTAATAATGATTCTTGACTCAGACTTAAATTACATATAAATTCTCGGGAAATAGGTCAACACATATGCCTATTATTTTCGTCTTCACGTACGTTTCGGTCTCATGATCATCATCAGAAGATACGTCTTCTGATGTAGTAGTCTTCAGTCTGTCGATCGAAATGTAGGTACTTTGAACTTTAATTTATTTAATATTAAAAAATTTTTGCTGGTTATGTCCAAAAAATTCAAACGGTTCCTCAAATGGTTGTTGCAGTGCCTTCTCAATTTTTCCCACTAAAATCATCAGGAGACGTTTTTAAACGGATGTGGAAAATTATCTATGTCTGTGACTCGATATTTAGAAGGGAGAATTCCATGAGGGAATAACCCGTGAGCTAGTAAAGTCATTAAGCATGCACTTTGATGGTTCGATATTAATGCCAAAAGAATGTAACCTGTTGAATAAATGGTTGAATCTTGCATATGTTTGCTTGTGGTTTTTGCTTCAAACTGAAATGCCATTTTGATATAACAAATAACTTTTTTTAATCACTTATATTTATAGAAATACTAACGCGATTATAGTTTCGACGACTATCGTGTTATCTTCAAATTGATATTAATGTATATTATCGTTTGAAGATGACACGTTCGTTGTCGAAACTATAGTCACATTGGTGTTTCTATAAATATAAGTGACGAAAAACAAAGTAAAAAGTGTTTCATTATATCACTGCGACAAATTATCATGAAGTAACGCCTTCCACCATCGTATTTTTGGTTATCTGTATAACAAAGTGTAGAATCAAGTCTTGAAATAACATAGCCGGAATGTTTTTCCAGCATTCCGAAGTTGGAAAGGCAGTTTTGAAATTGGAAAGAGCAAAACGTGAGATAATTTTGCAGTTCCGGTGCTACTAGAATCTTAGTCCAGGCAACGAACCAGAAAAAAAATATATAGTAAGCTAGAATTTCAAAATTTTATTTGCATTTTGTTCCTAATACCTCATAGATCATTCATGACTATCAAGACCGCGGGGGTCGACCTTTCTACCCCCTCCAAACGGGGTTTCAACCCCTCAGAGGAGCAGTCTTATAAAAACAGTCCAAAATTAATGAATTAAGAGCCGAAAATGGCACCTAGTATGTTTTTTGGGTCGCTGATCACGATTCCGCAGTTGGTTTTCTCGGAAAACTTCCTCCAGATGGGAAATTTGGAAAATTTATATATAATATTATATAATTCATAATTTTGTTGCAAAAATGACGTCTAGTAGGTTTTTTGGGTCGCTGATCACGATTCCGCTTTTATTTTTCCCAAAAAACTCTCTCCAGATGGAAAATTCGGGAAATTTGAGATTTTCCTGAGACGGTTGTGAATAATGAAGTATAATTTTGTTGCAAAAATGACGTATATTAGTTTTTTTGGGTCGCTGATCACGATTCCGCTTTTATTTTTCCCAAAAAACTCTCTCTACATGGAAAATTTGGGAAATTTGAGATTTTCCTGAGAGGTTTGTGAATAATGAAGTATAATTTTGTTGCAAAAATTACCTCTAGTAGGTTTTTTGGGTTGCTGATCACGATTCCGCTGTTATTTTTCGAAAAAAAATCTCCAAATGGAAAATTCGGGAAATTTGAGATTTTCCTGAGACGTTTGTGAATAATAAAGTATAATTTTGTTGCAAAATGACCTCTAAAAGGGTTTTTTGGGTTGCTGGTCACGATTACGCTGTTAGTTTTCCAAAAGAAACTCAGATGGAAAATTCGAGAAATTTTAAACTTTCATGAGACAGTTATGAATAATAAAGTGTAATTTTGTTACAAAAATGACTGGAGGTCATGATAAGAGGTCATTTTTGCAACAAAATTATACTTTATTATTCATAACCGTCTCACGGAAATCTCAAATTTCCCGAATTTTCCACCTGGAGAGACTTTTTTGGGAAAAATTACAGCGGAACCATGATCAGCGACTCAAAAAACCTACTAGAGGTAATTTTTGCAACAAAATTATACTTTATTATTCACAAACGTCTCAGGAAAATCCCAAATTTCCCGAATATTCCATCTGGAGAGACTTTTTTGGGAAAAATTACAGCGGAATCGTGATCAGCAACCCAAAAAATCTACTAGTGGTCATTTTTACAACAAAATTATAAGTTATATATTATATATAAATTTTCCAAATTTCCCATCTGTAGGGAGTTTTCCGAGAAAACTAACTGCGGAATCGTGATCAGCGATCCAAAAGACATACGGGGGGCCCTTTTCGGCTCTTAATTCATTAATTTTGGACTGTTTTTATAAGAAGGCTCCTCTGAGGGGTTGAAACCCCGTTTTGAGGGGGTAGGAAGGTCGACCCCCACGGTCTTGATAGTCATGAATGATCTATGGGGTATTAGGAAAAAAATTAAAAATTTTTTTGAAATTCTAGCTTACTATGTTTTTTTTTAATATGGTCTTTTTCCGGGCTTATTGCCTGGACTATCTGGTGATAGGCACAAATGATGTCCAATTTTGAGAAGATTGTGCAATCATTTGAATTTATGTTACAATTTTGAAGGTGAGGAAGAGAGTATCGGTCTGGAATGGAAACTTTAATCAACGATAATCTCCAGAAAGGCGTCAATCATTTGAAACTCGTTTCGGATCTACGTGTAATGGTGATAAGACTTGAGATTTCATAAATTCGAATTCCTCCTTTGCAATTTTGAATGTAGTGGTGTCCAACTTCCTTGGTGTAGAGATAGGTGGAGTGCCTGTAGTAGGGATATGATGGACTACATCATGTTTGACAGGAAGATTTGAATCAACAGTAGTTCATTCGTATTCTATTGGACAATTAGTGATTCAGGTGAAGTGTTAATGCAATTTACTGATAAGTTTGTAACTGAATCTTTTAACTTTTTGCTCCAATATCAACCGCAATATTAAATTTGAAAACATGAAATCTGCACCGATAATTGGTTTGTTAACAGAATGATACATGGAAAAGTGAGATCCCTTATCAAATTGAAATTCGATTTCAATAATTCAGAACCGTAAGTTCAGACCGAAGAACCGTTGGCTACGGATACATTATAATGTGACTTATTGTTGACTGATTTAAATAATGTATGTGGCATGCAAGAAACGTCAGCTCCAGTGTCCATTGAAAATCTTATTTTATAATGTGTATCCGTGATGAATGAACGACTTGTTGTAACGGACCTAATATCAGTCGTTAAAATACTAGGCATCATAGTTTATTTGGTTGATTACTGTAAGAACAAGATTTGACACATTTATTTGCTTTATGCCCAAATTTGGAATGATACCAGCCATTATTATTATTGTGAGAAGTATTATTTGAATTTGCTTGTCTATTACGACTGGATCTGGTTTGTGATTTATTGAAACATGTTAGACGTTTCAATAAAAAAAACTTCACAACAGCCCAACGCAGTTAACGAATATTAACTGTCATGGGTAGATCTGAAATAATTTTGATTGCTGCCTGTTCAACCCTATCTTGAACAACCATTATGGAAGAAATGTTAAATTTGGAAAAATAGAATTGAGTATCTGGACAGAAATATGGTGAAATACTCTCTTGAAAAGAAAAGTAAGTATTGTTTATATAAAATTTGATAAAGGGTTTTTCGGGCTACGTCGGGCTGCTGTGCTGTTGAATCCGGAAAAGCAAGCGGTTGAGGTGCACTAGACTGGTTATGGTGAATCAAGTGTAGTTTCGGGTTACTGTTCTGGGCTGTGTCTAAGTAGTATCAATTCGGAATGTTCGATATTTAACATTCGGGGTCACCAATTGTAGGAGTCGTTAACTGCTGCCTCAATAATTCCTTATTCTTTTGAATAAAAAAAACTATGCTTCTTGTTGATTGTAATTTATTGTTGATAATTCGTTTTATAATTATTGTTGTTCACCAAATTGTTCATATTAGTTGGTATGTACATTGATTAGCATATATTATTGGAATAAATGAATAGGGAAACATAGAACCAAAAATCAAAAGAGTTGAGGTATCCCACAGGTGTTCATCAGAAATCTTGTAATTTATTCCACCATGAGAGATTCCAGGTAGGTTGACCATCTCAAGCTCGAGACCTGTCGAACTCCTTTCTACCAAACTTCATTTTTCTATCGAACGGCAAGATTGTGGAAGTCATTGACTAGTGATGTCTTATCTTATGCCTATAACCTCCAAACTTTCAAGAAGAGTTTCAATGCTTATCTTCTCTGTCAACATTCCACCACCAGCTCACACGACGTTATTAGAACATTATAGATTTTCCTATCGAATAGTCAAAATATAAAAAAATGGTGATTTATCGGAATGGGTATATCACAGAATAGTGAGTAAGTTATCTGCATCCTAGACGTGATGATCAACGGTGAAATTCTATACACAAAGCAGTCTTGGAAGAAATTTTCTGCTTGCGGCATCAGCGGCATCACCTTTCGCTGCAAATGCTGCGGCGATCATTAATGTGCACATTTTCGTCAATGAAGTCCATCATTTCTTTAAGAAATTGATTGTTCCAGTCAAGAAGACTAAGCACTATGCATGAGAAACAATCACTCTCATCCGATTTCTAATTCATAGTGTTGTAGTTTATCCACAGTGTGAACTTTTCTACAGTTTATTAAGAAGACCAGAGACAAGAGACCAAACTTTTGTCGTAAGATGGAACATGTGATGGACATATCAAGTTACTAGGATCTAGTATTGTTTTTTCAATAATGAATAGTTTTTACAAATCCTAATACATTATTACCTAGGTATTTATATGAATGCGTAATGAAGGCAGCGTTCGCGACGCATTTAGGCAAATGACTTTATAGCGTTTAATGCAACTAAACCTCCCGAGCATGCGCGCGTGGTTTTGTGTTTTCTGTGTCTTTTATTGTGGATATTATGTATAATTAAATTTCCCTCATACATGAATGGCACATGGAGGATTATGTGTAGAAATTCACTGGTAAAGTCACATTACATTTTAACAAAGGCTTTTATTTTAATATGGATGATTTGGTAAAAATGAAGAACAACGTTGTATAGGTTGGGTTGGGCGTTGACTGGAAATTGAGAGAGTGTTTTGATTCTAGTAAACTGTTGCCATGGCCCTCCATGATTTACGCGCGGACCTAGACAAAACTGCCAGATGATGGAGTGAATAGCGATAGAAGCGACTTTTTTCTTTGACTTTCGCGATCGCCGCTTCTGTATGTTAGAATGTTGAAGCAGACTTCCCATCAGTTGTCTCCTAGTAGTCCGGTCATGAGTCAACACTTAAAAAAATACACGCTGCTTAGAAATATTCAAAATAGTTTTCTCTATTAGATGCTACACGTTTTGCTTTTTTCACACGAATAATATTTAAACATGATAATAAAATATTGAACTCTCTAATTATAATCATAAGTACGAAAAAATTTAATTTTTTCAAAATGTTTATTAGATCATAATTATTTCTATTATATTAACTTATTCTAACAAAAAACTTACATTTCACAAATATAAACTAATAAGACTATAAAGTTCTTATTCCACACTATCAATTATTACAAAATAGCTTTAATTGCAGAGATACGAGGTTTTAATATAATCAACAGTTGAACTAACCAACTTGAAGTAACACATGGACGACATTCATCATCTGCAGCTGCTCAAAGACACTAGAAAAAAACCATAGCTCAGTAAAAAAATACACATGGCTATATATACCTACAGTAGATAAATTCCTCTACCTGAAATTGAAAACAAACGAAAAAGCAGCATGCGTATTGCTCTATTTATTAAATCGTTCATACTTCCAAATCCTTATTTTGCCGCGCAATGCCTTAGCAGTATGAAACTTATATGGTTCGCCATTTTTTTAGTTTCTTAAATTGTTCATATCTGTCGATATTATTGAAAATCCAGTAACACATTCAAAACTTAAGATAGCACGGTCTACTCTTCACATCAAACAAAGTTTCGTTGAAAAAAATTCAGAATGAGGAATTCATGGCTACAAACACAACCGGTACGATATCTCGGGTTCTATTTACCAATAAATCTTAGACCAAAATATATGTTTTCGAGAAAATCTACAAATGACGTAAGCTTTGACTCGTAAACGACATGTAATTGCCGAGATATTCGATTTGCTCAATAAGGTCTTTTAAATAAATCGTTGTAGTAAGTAAACGAAACAAAAAAGTTCACCCACACTATTCAGATGCGATATGTGAACTTAATACCAACAATTTGAGCCTAATTTGATCAGTTTTGCTTCAACCGAAGATATTCTTAAAAAATCCGAATGTGAAAATGTGATGACAGTGGCTCGAAAATTTGTACCAGAAGTTTGTATGAACTATAAAAGTATTTTGAAATGCTATGCCGAAGAGAATGACTGAAGTCACAGACGGAGACGAGGGCGAATAATCATGAGAAAATTTACTGTTTCTTCAATGTTGTTTTTCTTTCTCAACTCCACATCATTTTGAAATAATTATACAATTATTTTTCTTATTTCCTTATTTTACTTGTCAGGAAAGAAAATCATACTTTCTGAAAAAAATACAAGTTCCATTTGATAATTTCTGTTTTTGACTCATAAAAATGATATAAAATATAAAATAAAGGAGTGTTGGTAATAGTGTGGCCACTTCTCATTCAATGTTCATGTGACACAGGGAATATAAAATAGTTTTTGATGTTTTCCACTTTTCAGGAAAATGGAGAAGTGATAGTGATGTCAGAGTACAATATTCAGAGAATAACTTGGCTCGACTAGGGAGCGTAATGAAGAATAAGCTGTATATAATAAAAATGCATTGAAGCAATTGATATTGAACCCAATTTTATAAATGAGAAATCTATTGATAGCTTTGAGCGGAGATGATCATATGTAGAAAAATTCAGAGATACATTACTCTTCAGAAAATAGTCATGTTTGAAAACAGGTATTTAGCCATTTTCCTAATCCTAAGATTAATCAATCGATCAAACTAACTACCCTCACTTTTTTATATAATTGTAGGAAGAGAAAAATATTAGAAATGATTTAGAAACAAGAAATGAAAGAAAAATTATATTCTATGTTGCATTGCAGTTTTGTAAGATGGTCTAATGTATTTTACAACTCTATGTTTTATACTGATACTTGCTTTCAGGTTGACTATCGACATTATCAAGAAGTCTAGATTCTGGACTTCTTGGAAATTATTGACACAATATAATATAACATTCTTTTATATTGAAACCTGTAGTCAGATGAACATTCAAAATTACTAACACATCGATCACGTCACTAGAACCTTAAAATGGGAATTTTGGACACTTCTGCAGGTTAAATATGTGCCAATGATAGTTCGCATTCCCACTACTGTGGTGTGATTTGCAAAATTTTAAATCCGTACGATCAATAGGAACGCCGCAATAGTCTTCCCAGTTTTTTCACACGAACACACAAACATCATCTTCAAAATAGTCTAGATAGAATCAGAAGTGCTTAAAACCGATATTTCGACGAAAATCCAGGATTTTATATTGCCTGATTATAATACTGCACTATACGTATACTATACGTATTATAGTGAAGGAAGTAAAAATAGAGGTTTGCATTACAAAGGGCAAATAAAAAGGATGTTACACTATCAATTTAATTATATTCATTGGAATGAATATCATAATCTTTATTAATGGTTTTTATTGAAAACATAATATTGCATCATATACCTTTCATATATTGTTAAATTATATGCATACGACTTCCAAAGTCGGTTGTAACAAGATGTTATTCTTTTGTTGATGTTCCCAATGTAATTCAAACTTACATACCAATTGGTCTCGAACCACAAAAACCAAACTGTGAAACTAATAAAATGCTGAAATGGTAAAGGATATTATGATCTTCAACGAATAACCAAATTTTCTTCAAAATAATTACTAAATCGATGTTCGAAAATGTATTATTTACTTATGGGTTGAGTTGAATCGAAGACACATGTAGTTGATCGGAAGGGAAACAATGTGTACGAAAATGCCACTTGCATTCAAAAATCACTTTGATGTACCCATTA
Organism: Endomychus coccineus; assembly: GCA_958510875.1. Lineage (NCBI taxonomy): Eukaryota > Metazoa > Arthropoda > Insecta > Coleoptera > Endomychidae > Endomychus > Endomychus coccineus. Next base: position 112,754,922 of record OY294069.1, read on the forward strand.
GGGATCGTGAAAAGGAATCTCGATCATTTATTCTGAATGAATTATGTTACCTTCAATAATTAACATAATACTCCAATGAAAATGCAAGTGAAAGTCAAACTGCTCAGACTGTGTGATGAATGGACGCGTGCCATAAACTGTAGGAATAAAATAAAATAGAGTTTCGTAGTGTGTCTCATATCTACAGCTCACTCAATTTTTAGGCCCGCCCAGTGTTCTAACTGCGTGGAATGTGGGAAAAAATAACTTGAGCAGATAAATTGTAGCTCAAGTTGTTACATACTTGTTTCATTTCCTATAATCATAATGGGAATTTCATACAAGATCCTGTCAGAAAATTGGTTTTCTTGCATATGAAACTATATTATCAAACAGGCGGTTAAAAAAAATTTACGTCTTAATTTATTTCTTAATTTTTATTTTCTTATAAAATTTAACAAATGTAGATTTCCAATATTTGGGGTGGTTAGCTGACTACTGTACTTTTTTCTATCATTGCTCCAAAAACTGATTTTGTATGTGAACATTAAAAGTTCTTGGCTTCCAGATGAATTCTGAGTCACAATAGCACGAACAGATGCCGACGTTTCGCCAATCATTGCAGGTGACATCTTCAGAGCAGGCTTGAGAGTTGTACTGAAACTGATTCTCCTGATTTCTGAAGCGGTATTTATCGTAGAATAAAACCTCCACGCTACAAGAACAGGGAACACCTTCTAATTGAAGAGGAGGGAGGAGATCTTTGATAGGTCCGTAAAACTGAGATAGTCTTGGAAGTGTGGAAAACCGAGTAGAAATATCATGTTTCGGGAATTCGATCTATTACATTTTGGAAATATGGAAGATAATGACACTGGATAAAGCAGGGTTTGTGGCTCAGATTGATTTGAAATTTTAGGCGGAGTGTTGTTCTTTATGACCTCAATTTTAAAATCAACCGCAAACCTCCCCCCCCCCCTGGGGCCTATCTTCCATATATTGAAAATAAAACAAATCGAATTTCCAAAATCCTTACAAAATATAATATTTCTAATTCGGTTTTCCACACATCCAGAACTATCTCGATCCAGAAACATAGCAAAGAACCCCTTCCTCCTCTTCATTTAGAAGGTGTTTATAGCATTGCCTGTTCTTGCGGTAAAGTCTACATTGGTGAAACAGGTCGTACAGTAGCTACTCGTGTGAAAGAACATGAGCGCTGTACAAGGCTTCGTGACACCAGTAGATTTGCACTTGCGAAACACAAATTTGACACCAATCATCAAATTTTTTCCGAAAATACTAAAATCCGAGCCCCAAAGTTCAGCGAAAAATTCTTGAGGCGATAGAAATCCTAAAACATTCAAATAATCTAAGCCGTGACTCAGAAAATTACCTTCAAAATACTTGGAAACCAATCCTCGAAAATTACACTTCGCACATGATCACACAACGGCAGGGTCAGGTGTCAAGACGAAAGAATAAAGGCAGTGAACTGTGTAGTGTGAGGTTTTTCCTACAATAAATACCGCTACAGGAACCAGAAGAATCTGTTTCAGCTCAAGCTTCAAGTCTACCCTAACGATGTCACTTGTAATGGAGGGCTAAACGTCGATATCAAGGTGATATTGTGAGGCGAAATCCATCCGAAAGCCAAGAATTTACAAGATTAGCTATCCGCTATTCAATGTGAATATTAGTTTCAAAAATAGTACCCATAACATAATGGACCGTATTCTGAATTTGAATATGGTGAATGACGTAGAAAATAAACCGTAGTACGTTGAGAAGTTTATTTTATCAGTGGACCATATTCTAAATCAAACAGTTTTTATTCTGCCGAACTGGAATTTGTAAAATTTTGGGATAACTCTGATTATCTTTGGCTGCAGTTGCCATTTTACATGGAAATCAAGAAACAAGTAAATATGTAGATAATTACAAACGAGTAGGAAAATTGTAATAAAATATTCCACTTTTCAATCGGATTTCAAAAGATAAATATTTTCAGTAACGTAGCAAACGAGAATGTACAGTTGAATGGAAAACTGTTTTTTACAGATTCATTATTCCAAACATATGACAATAACATAAATTTTATCATAATACACACACCACTACGCTATACTCAGTTATGTTTGATCAGTTTCAAACATACATTTTTTCCAAAATCGCAAACACACTAATAAACAATTTTAATGACAAATGAAGTAACGTCAGGACGATGAAATAATTCTACTGAACTTGAACTGTCATAAGACAGTTAATGGTAATGGTAATGGAATCGGTAGTAGGTACTTATCCGTAACATGTAATTCTGTCTTATTCTACAAATGAAATGTATGGATCAAGTATCATAAATGAATTTGCCAACATCTGTGCGAAATGAGTTTGTAAATAGATAAAACAATAACTTACTAAAAGAAATAAGTCTACGGGATAATTTATTGCCGGATATTCGAAACAGATAGTACTGTCTAAAGTTATGGCATGATAACAGAACAGAACGATATTGTTATTATTTTCAATTGATAATATTATTACGAAATGTTTTCAATTGCATGATTGGAATTGTCTTTCGACGTAATATTTAGTTTTTCGTATACTTGCAGGCTTACGGCTTGAGTTTACCTCCAAAATAAGAGAGATTGATAGCATTCTATGGTTATTTGAATACTCTATTATTTCTATTTAATTTATTCCAATACATTGAGTGCTACTAATACTAAGATTCTCCAATAGTAGATTTCTGCGGATAGCTAATCTTGTAAATTCTTGGCTTCCGGATGGATTCCGCGTCACAATATCAACTTGATATCGACGTTTCGCCCTCCATTACAAGTGGCATCTTCAGGGAAGACTTGAAGCTTGAGCTGAAACTGATTCTTCTGGTTTCTGTAGCGATATTTATTGTGGGAAAAAACCTTTACGCTACATAGTTCACTGCCTTTATTTCGGTGGTTGACGTTCTGGCACCTGACCCTTCCGTTGTGTGATCATGTGTGAATTGGAATTTTCGAGGTTGAGTTCCCAAATGTTGGGAAGGTAATATCCTGAGTCACGGTTTAAATTATTTGGATGTTTTATAGGATTTCTATCGCTTCCAGAAATTTTCGCTGTTTTGGGCTCGGTGTGGGATTTTAGTATTTTTGAAAAGGATTTGATGATTAATATCAAACTTGTGTTCCGCAAGTGCATACTGGTGTCACGAAACCTTGTGCAGCGCACATGTTTTTTCACATGAGTGGCTACTGTACGACCTGTTTCACCAATGTAGATTTTACCGCAAGAACAAGAAATGCTATAAGCACCTTCTAAATGAAGAGGGGGAAGGGGATTCGTATAACAATCATCAATAGACGATATCATTACTAATTTATCGAAAAATTTACCAAGTTCTAGTATCTAAGGAAGCACCTTCAAACGTTTGCTTACACAATGATGTTAAACCTACTCTTTGTTAGTATGTATTTATTGCATCCATCATTAATTTTTGATGAATGATTTTTTTGCAGTAAATAAATTATCCAGAATCGTTCATTTTGCAGGTAAACATTGAGAACATAATTGAAAATATACTTCTTTAAATTTCTGGCTATATCATGAGTAACAAAATTTGCATTATTGGATTCTCAATTTTTACAGCTTCACAGTTATTTGTACCTACCAATGTATTGATTCATCACCACTAACAACATTAATACTGGACTATTTGAATATTCATCATTTTTTTTTCATACAGTGAACATAAGTTTCAGTAAGTAATAAAGTTGTATCACTAATCTGACACTTACACACATAAATATTATAATCGAACTTTGAACTTTGGATACCGTTCAAGAAATCTTTCCATAATTTAGGCTTCAAATATAAATTGGTAGGTTGCAAATGATTACTGTGGTCGATCATTTATGAACTTAGACGATTGTTACTGTAGGATTACATTGTGGGTATTAGTTATAATAATGATGATTTGCTTGGTAGCAGTAGTGTATAGAATCTAATCAGGACAATAATTCGTGGAATAAATAGATTACATATTTTTGATTGATGGTGAATAAATGTTCGATCATCAAGAAGAAAAGCAAAGATTCCATCATGTATGGCTCTGAGCCTTCAACAGCTGTATGTAAAATATGTTTATTTCAGGAAATGAATGATTCCTATAGCAAAAATGATCTGCAAATGTTGAACCTGTTTTAGAAAGTCTAAAGCATCTTTTATGTTATGTCATTAAAGATAAAAGCATCCTGTTTGGCCTATATGAAAAGAATCGCATTCCTGACATGATGGCTTATGGACGCCAAGTTTAACAATTGCTTTGGTTTCATCCTTATTATTGGATAAGACATGTTTTAATTTGGAATGTATTTATTCCACGAATTATTTTCCCGATTAGATTCTACAATAACCCACCATGTAATCCTAAAGTAATAATCCTATAAGTTCATGAATGACCAACCTCAGTAGGCCATTGCTACTTGCTGATGAGTATTTATAACAGAAGTTATGTATTTTAATTGTAATTGAATACCTTTTGAAGATGGCGTAATAACGCTGAAACTCGTGTAACGGAAGTTACAAATAAAGAGTGATATTAACATAGTAGTGTTTAATTTCATTACATGGATGAAATTTCATATCAAATAGTAGAGGGGGAAACGATATAATTTTCCATAATTTGGACTTTGTCTGATCGATGTATAATGATTGGGTATCAAAAAAAAATTAATGTTGGTTCAAATGTAGTAAAATTTTGAATGATTTGGATGGAACGTTTGTGCACCCATGAACCGTATGTAAGTTCAAAATGTATCATTGCCATCTTTACATGATGGAAAAGCAGTTGTTATGGTCCAGCTGCTCAAGATAGACGACCATGTTTTCTACTGCAAGATATGATTTTGCACAAATTGGTAGATTTTGTCATCATGAACATGAAAATCAACTTTTCGCATTTGCTCATGACTTCAATGTTTAATTATCATTTCTGGTTGAAAAATCGAGTTTCTTTGTTCTGAAAAGGGAACGTAACGTTGGATACCCACAAACTTTGATTGCAATAAAATGTCTTATCAAAACACGTCACTCGACCCAAATTTGAGTCCTGAACTTTTTGTTAATTTGTTATCGACAAATGAAGATCAAAAATTAGCAATTTATTTCTCCGTAGCGCTGGAAGCAAAAATTGTTTCAGATTAGGTATACAAAATATGTCTTCTGATGATAAGTTCTTGGCATAAGAAATATCTAATATAAATTTCTAACTAATATATTTCACTTTCATTTCATCAAATTTGCGCTAATGACGAAATTAGAGAACAAACATTTTTTTGTACTATTTTTAAGTTAAAAATGTAAATTTAGTGACAAATAAACACGTAAAAAGATGAATTATTATTCAAATCGGTTGAAAGAGATTGGATCATTCGGATTGAAAACAATGGTTCATACGATTGTTAGAGTATTCTGGAGTTCTGAACTATCCTATTAACATTCGGTCATTCTGAGTAAGTTTCCAGGACACAGCACACTCGTCAGATCGTAAACTATTCATCACTTCACTACCCGCTATCGCTAAGTGAACTATGAAAATTTTACTTAGCTTTTCATTATTAAACAAAATTAGAAATAAAAAGGTTACTGATAGATATAATGAAAATATTTGATAGTAAACATGACGTTTCTAAGCTTATGTATGGGCAACAATCTAAATAATCCCCATTTTCTCAATGTAATTATTTTTGTTTATAAGATGATTATGTTGAATATGTTTACATGGAATTTCAGACTCACCCAAGCTGTTAGTTTCAGTTTAATGTATTAGAAAACAAATTTTCAAATCGGATGAAATTTGCCCTAGTAATCAATTGATTATTTATTAAGTGTGAAGGTTTCATCCAATACATCCTTTAATTTCATTTGGCTAATATATAAAGACACTCAGTACTAGGGAGATAATTTTTTTATCATGAAATTGTTATTGAATCTATAAGGGATAAGCTACGTTGTATATAACAATACTTGGTTAAGGTTATTGTATTGAACCAAACGGAACACGAAATATCTGCTTGACCGATTGTTGATATTCCAACAGCGATAGAAGTGAAACGCGTGAAACTGCAAGATAATAGCTTTTAGAAAAATGGAACAAAAATTGTAAACAAATATTACATCGTAAGCTAAACTACAAGAGTCAACATCAAGAAACACCTATTGTGGATAATATCTGGTTAGAAATGATGTCCGAACGTAAAAATCGTATAGTCCAGTCAAAACTGAAAAAATAGGGGTCATTACTAAAATCTTATGACCACACAAAAATGCAAGATTCTTTTTGCATCGTGTTCAGGAAGGCTTACACATCTTTAGTCAGGAAAAAGGGGGCTCGTAATTAATACTGTTAATAAACAATGAAAAATCATTTTCAATTAACAAATGGAATGTTTCCTATAACAAATGGAATATCTCGGTCTCTTTCAATCGTTAGCTGAAAAACCCGGAAAATTATACCAAATCTAAGCAACAAACAACATTTTTTCTCGGACTTGAATGATATTGAAATAATAAGATGCCGTGATGTGTCTCGTTACAAATTTCACTAAAAGGTGAAAAATTTTGGAAAATTGTTGAGAAATTAGTCGTTTTTCCTTCATATTCCTATCTCGTTCTCCTCCAATGTGTTTGATTATATGTTTTCGAGGTCGCTGAATATTATTTTATGATCGTAGAATCATAACCGACGATACTTCTCGGGAAAATGAAAATTTACTATTTCTACACTACAAACTTTAATCATTTTGTTTTCCGGAAAATTTTAGTCAGTATTATGGGAATAATAAGGTATCATCATGGTCCTCGGTACAGACACTGAGAGAAAGAACATTCTGGAAAATTGGTTGAAAATTGCGTCGTTTGCCTTCATATTCCGTTCTCGGTTCTTGTCCAACGTGTCAAATTATAGCTTTTTGTGATCGCTGAGTATTATTTTGGGGTTACAAAATCAAAAGCGACCATGGTTTTCTGGAAAACTATGAAAAATGAAAACTTGCCATATTTACACAAAAATCTTCAATTGCTACTTTGTTTTTCGAAAAATTTTAGACAATTATTATGATAAAGAATTTCAAGTATTTTTTATTATGACATGTACAGTACCTCTTCCAAAGCAGGTACAAAACAGATATTTTTGAAGTTCCAATGATGATACGTCGTACGTGTATCATAGAGATCCTATACACAAGATCTCTATGACGTGGACACATTAACGCGTACAGAGAACACAGCAGCTGTCTTTGAGTGTGGAGAAAGAGGAACTGGCATGCTGGCAATAGTATCTGAGATGCGACTGTAATCACGTTTTTTTTGCCTTTCAATTTATAAAACACGTAGATTTTATGAAATATCGATTTGTATTAAAACTTAGTAACCGAAAATAGAAGTATGTAAATGAAATTACCGTATATGTGCATTCGAGAAAAAAATTGTCACCTGAGTAACATAAAAACCTAATTCACAACAAAACGAACAGCTCGCGGGCTTGTGGTAAATTCAAAATTCGAGATTTTTTCTCGAAAATTGTTGATTTTGATGATATGAAAGAAGAGACTATTTCATATATAACCGAGTAATATCATCATTATTATATGGATTTTTCGATACAATTTTCTGAAAAAAAAAATGCATATTAAAGTTTAATCGGATGTTTATTTTCCGGAGAATTATAGTTGCTTTTGGTTTTATAGCATAAAATAAGACTCAGCGACCACAAAAACCTATAATTTGACACGTTGGACGAGGATCGAGATAGGGACATGAAGGAAACACGACGCAATTTTCCACCATTTTTTCAGAATTCCCCTTCTTTTGGTGAAATTTGTACCGCGACACATCACGGTCTTTTATTATTTCAATACCACTCAAGTCCGAGAAAAAAATGTGTTTGTTGCTAAGATTTGGTATAATTTTCCGGGTTTCCCAACAAACAGGCCGTATTTTCCATTTTCCGACTTCAGATTCGGGTTCAGCGGACCAAAAAAACTTCCTGATCCCAAATTTCAGAAGTTGAGTGAAAGAGCCCGAGATATTCCATTTGTTATAAAAGACATTCCATTGCTTATTGATAGTAACAATCAAGAGCCCCCATTTTTTTCCTGACTAACGATGTGTCCTGAATAAGATGCAAAAAAAATTTTGCATTTCCGGGTCGTCTATAAAATTTTTGATGTTTTTCACACTTGTGATTGGACTAATAGCAGAAACTTGGAAATCAAGAGGAAAAAGTCCCAGCCAAGGGCACCTGGTACACCAATACCCTTCGATAAGACTTTGTTGATTGAATTATTTATTCGATTTGTGTAACATAACACTCGCTTCTTGTTCGAAATTGACCAATATCTTATTAGTTTATTTCAATTATAAACCGTTAGCAACGCCGAAATCTCCATGTTTGTTTAAGGAGTGAAATGACAAAGTGAAAACTCTGCAACTTAAATCTTAAGTGAGTAGGTAAGTCTATTTTCCGTGGGTAAATCTGTATTTTCTCATTGAGCATATACACTGCTCAACAATTGAATTGACTGATTCTAATTGTCATGAAGTTTTCATTAAAAATGCAATTAAAAGGATCGCACTGTTAAATCTCCATGAACAACTCATCTAAAAAGGTTGCTTTTTTTGGATCAGCATGTTGTTCTCTCCAGCAACAAATAATAAACCTGTAAATATATGATAATATTTCAGTGAAATAGAAGTGCTTGTACCTTGCACCGACTTCACCGACTGCAACAAGAAACCGAAGATTCAGTGCTCAATAGATTGATAGCATCTTCAGGCAAGTCACAGGGAGGATGCTTTTTTTTGTCAAATTGTCAAAAGAAGGTTGCATACATCATGAATGTAACTTAGAGCAAGAAGACGTGCTACATACCTACAGTGACGACGGGAGAACAGAGATTGAAATTTGCAAGATTGGAGGCTTGTCTCTTCAATGACGAATCACAATTTCATTCATGTACGTGGGATGGTCGAACATTAGTACGGAGGTAAAATAGCGATACAATGAAAATTTAATGATAGCAGTCACTCTCCTTGGTGGCAGATCAATTCACGGAGGTAGATATGTTGATGTGACGGCCGTACTAATCTAGTCATCTTTAGGAATGAAACAACGAATTTGGGGAAATAGATTTGTCTCAATTGATGGTAATGCCACATGCCCTCAACATGCAAGACTTGTGAACCAACGGATAGAATAGCATGGGATTATATGCCTAGAGTGACCAGCCTGTTCACCTGACCTGAATTGCATTGAGCACTTCAAGCCGGGATGCCCCTGCAATTCAACAGACTCCAAGATCCTTCCCAAACATTAGGACAGTTGGAAACTGTGTTGCAAGCAATTTGGGATGGTATACCGCAACACTATCAATAACTGAATAATAAGTTCCACAAATAGATTAACATTATTAAGGATTCTATTCTTTATAAGGATTAAGGATCGTAGGGATTCAACCTAAAATAACTTCGTATGTTGATTCTGTTCTCCCATTTGTACTCATTTTCCCCATTAAAGATCTTGTATTTCAGGGAAATGTCTCAATAGTTAATTCGAATATGATATATTTTTGAAATTTCTTTGATTATGTACAATATTTCACCATTCGATCAAGAAGAAATGTATACTTAAGCAAGTTTGTTGGTGCTCGAGGATCTGAAAAAGGAACAATATTTCAAATTACTCACCCACTTACAATTAGTGTATGGGCGTATATTTATAATGCATAATAAGGCATACTTAAAAACGTTTCTCTTTTTTCTGAAAACAGAATTCGGCAATAATTTACTGAGAATGTTCGCACTACTCGTACTACAGCACTACCATAATATGATGAATGGACCGTTAAACAGGGGGTGTAAATTGGAAAGGTCTGACCCTCATTCATTTCGGCAATCCTCGATATTCTACTGCAATCGCATAAACCATTCTACTAACTCAGTTTAGTAAACAGTGGAATTCCTGGCGTAATCTAGCTTTTGTCATTAAGAAATCAGTTGGCTGCACTCGCAACTGTTCACATTTCATTTCATTATTCACCATGTGATTAGCAGATGTAACAGATATTTGCTGACATGCAGGGAAATCGAGCGTATAAACAATGTAGCTCTAATCCATAACGTTGATAAGTAGTGAATCATATATTTAGCATCTCGATAATTATTGCTCATAAACTTACATCTATCATGTGGTCGAACTACTCAAACTATTCGTTAACTCATTCATAAAGGAGATCTACGCCAGACTACCGCTAGACTTATTTATTTACACGTTAAGTGTCGTCTGTTAAACATTTACTAATACAATCACTCATCATTAAACTGGATTTCGTGTATTCAAATGTTTATTTACTTTGTAGCATCAATGCAATTCATTATAATCTTGAAACTAAAAGTGTATTCAAATAGAAGCAAATGAATATATATCTGTTTGCTATGAAGTTGTAAATGATAAAAAATTCTGAAGCACTTTACTTGAAGCGTGTATTAAAATATAATCCAGGAGGTTGTTAATTTAAACAAGAAATTATTCTACTACACCAATTTGATGTAAATCATAATGAAACTACTAACCAACTAGCAGTTAATGAGTAAATAAATAAATTAGTTTCAATATCGGAATTTCAAACCAATTTTAATATATAATCTGGTGATATTGTATCAACTGGATTATATTTCCTGAAACGTAGAAAAATTGTTGTAGGCCTTATTCTTCGACCTTCTTGGTAAACTTTCGTAATATGGTTTGCCTCCTCAACTGTTTACTGTAGAGCTTCCTTCCAGAAAGATCACTTCATGTGGTGGTTGATGGAGTCTTCTTCGATACAATCGCTATAAGAGCTGGTGTTCCACTATCTATTGGAAAGAACTCCAGTCCTTCCATAGATTTGCTGCCGATGGTACACGTCATGCCACTTTATTCCCTATAGCCCCTACATCATCCAAAGAAGTAAGAGGTGTAAGACGCAGACAGGTCGATATGCAATGAATGCAGTTCTGGCTAGAATTATTAAATGATGATATGATAATCTACCACAGTTTAATGGAACAAAATCTTGAACTTCTATTCTCTCCAGGAAGGCGGATCTCACATTTCACAATATGATTTTGTCAGGTATTACTATTCCTATGAAGTTCTCAATGTCCATCATGCTCGGAATTATTACCAACAGAATCCTCTCATGGAATGCCAATGTGTGGTTTATTGTGAGAACTGCTCTACAGAAACTCTCTACCTCACATCCCATTAGCTCATTGTGATTTACAAAGCACAGGTTGAACCTGTTCCAGAGTACTATTCTCCCGTTCAGTGTTCAGTTCCAAAACATAAGCTGAAGATCTCAGATTCTATTCAGGAGAGATATTTGCCTGATTGGTAATATCATACTCACGAATTCTTTGACCTTTCTAGAACATCGTATAACAGTGGACGATCGTTTGCTTTTCTACCCATATTTCCATGATCAGTGTTCTTCGGAAATATCATCCGTTGTACCAAGACAGGCGATTCCAGGTAGGCAGTCTAGACCAGCTCAGGCTAACCACTGCCAGACTTGAAACATGCGAACTTCTCCCTTCTAAACTCTTATGAGATAGTGACCTTCGGCTTTTTTAGGTACACTCCCGCTCCAGAAGCCTGACCTACTTCGGACCAGCTTGTGATTTACGAGAAGCAGTGCATTTTGGTCCAGTGACCTAGGCCCCTTAACCTATACGCCATTCTCATGGCTTCACCTTTTATATATAAGTGTAGAGTTGGTAATCCGGCGAGAGCTTCAAGAGCCCTCGTTGGAGCCAACCTTATACCACTCAATATACCTACACATGCAAACCGCTGCAGCCGGTCCTAGGAGCGCTGGGACATATAACACACATTATAGTGTTTCCTCTGGTGTCGTAAAAATATATAAAAAAATGATATATTCTCCATACAATTTTCTTTTTTCGATGGCAAGTTTATCATCATATACTAGATAATTTTCCATTCTCTGAATAATCAATGGCGGACATCTCATTGAGAATTGATGAGAGATGACACATGGGAAAAGACAGGGGACCTGACAGGCGGCATGAATATGTAGTACGTAGATATACAAAGGTGATTATAACGTATGTGATGATGTTGTACTGTTCGAAAAAGTTATCCAATGAGAATAACCAATCAGCAGAAAAAAGGGTAATTGATAACTTTAAAACATAGTTAAACGTTACACACAATGGTAATTTTCTCAAACAGATGGTGTAATGTTATTTACCTGAAAATTAGAAATGGATCTGTTCAGTTTATGGTATCTGGTTACCCTCATTCATCAGTATCATGAACTACCCATTAATAAGCCCATTTAGTTTACAACTTAGAATGAATAGTTCTTGAAATTTAATATGTAAAATTCACTTGATGAAGGCACAGTGTGTCGGAGCAATTGTTATTCGATATTTATTATCAATCCTTTTTTGTGATAATTACTATTTCGTTCAATTACCACTTATTTTTAATTATGAATAAATTGAATCAAGAAGAATTTATGCAGGATCGAAAAACTTCAAATCAGCATAAGGAATAAGTGCTTGATCTTTTAGACAAATTAACCATAGACCAATTATCCTAAGGAGACAGAACTATTTACATTTAAACACGATCAGACATTGGCAAAATTTCGGGCCACTCAGACCGCTGTATATTACAAGTGAGGCCTTATGGAATGTGCTGTTGCCGGATTAGTTTTTCTGTGTGCCAATCGAGATTTGTAATTATTATTGAAACGTCCATAGAATTATTTATTCGTTATATTAGAAGCAATACTGTTGAAATGTCGTTTTCTCTGAAAAATATTCCATAATTTATGATAACCTGGAATATACAATCGAATTATAGAATATTTAAATTTTCATATATAGAACTATTCAATCCATTGCATCATTCATTCAGATGGCGACAACGCCGCGCACCTTTTATGAATGTGACTTTGTTCTGTACTACGCAATTTGACAGCTTCCGTATTTCTCGTAGCTATTTTGAAGCGGTGTTGCCTTACAAGTGGTACCAAGTTTTCAATCATAGTTACAGCGTTTCCAATAACGAGTAATTATGACTCGACGACAAAGAGGTCCGTTGGTTTTCTTTGTCATACTTCATGTAATCATTGGGAGTCAAATGGAGTTTTATGAATGAGATGTTTCGTCTTCTTAGGATAATAGGTCTTTGAAATCAGCCTATATATTCCACTGATAAAAGATGTTCTGCAATGATCGTGCAAAAAATAATGAAAAAATAACGATGCAAAAAGTGATTCATATTACTATCAGTAATATGAAAATATTCTTGGTGTTATTCTGTAAAATGAAGATAGAAAGCTTAATTGGATCGTAGAAATGTTGTGCGGAAAATTTGCATGCTTCATGCTTTTAGAGGCTTACCAAAATATGAGACTTTTACGCGCCTAAATATTTTAATTGCTACAAAAGCAAAAATCATTCCAAAAAAAACTTAGTGAATAAACAAGCTTCACCTGCCTCTTACAAAGTTCCATATCAACTAGTCAGATGTGAAAAACCTCACACCATTTTTTTTTCTTTTTGGGTGCGAGGTGGTTGAAACCCTTTATGGGCACCTTCTGGTCCTGTAACATCCCATAAGGTAGTGTGGGAGTCCCTGAGTCCTGAACTTAATCACCTCAGATATACCCACTGAACACTCCACCTCGTGTGGTGGGCTCGATCCTGCAACCAGGGCAGTCACGATGACACTTGGGCTTAGCAGCCCATTGTATCTTGCCGCACCAGTTTCTCAGGCCATCGGAAAAATTTCGCAGTCGCTGGATTCGAACACGCGACCGGCAGCCGCAGTGATTAGAAGATCGATGCTTCTACCACTGAGCCACCTGGCCCGCCTCACACCATTGGTGAAGAGCTTATTCTGCCAGCTGCAATTGAGACTATGTTTGGAGATAATTTTGCCAAACAATTGCAGTACATACCTCTATTAAATGATAATGTTGCCCATCGAATTGATGATATTGCTGAATATGTTCAGCATCGGCAATAGATAGCAATAAAGATGCTCATTTAATTGCCTATATTCGATTTTGTGTCAGCAGTAGAAGAACTACTATTCTGCAATAGAACTCAAAGAAACAAACAGCACTTGCATTATTTGCTATCTTAAATGAATTTCTAAACGAGGCAAATATGGAGTGGGAAAATTGCTTCGGAATATTCACCCATGGTGGTCTACAACTATTTTGGAACAAAAATATCCACAGTATATCGGACACATTGCATGATCTACAGAGGAGCTCTGGTTTCCAAAGAAATGAGTCCTGTTCTGAATATTGTGCTAACGATGTTGATAACCCTAGTAAATTATATAAAAATGAGACCTCTAAAATCACGAATATTTTCTGCACTCTGTATAGACATGGGTGCAGTACATTCAGCGTTAATATTTCATTGCGAGGCAAGATGGTTATCACGTGAGAGATTTTTGCAAACGTGTTTATGAATTAAGAGATGGAATCGCCTTCTTTCTAGAAGAGGAAAACCGACCGTAAGTCTAGAAGTTTTGAGCTGATTTATTTGTGATGTAATTGAACTACTTGGTCGACGTATTCGATAAATTGAATACCTTGAATCTTCAACTCCAAGGAGCAAACGCAAATATGTTGGATACGAGTGATAGAGTTGATGCTTTTTGTAGAAAACTGGGATTGTGGAGCAGAAATGTAGAGCAAAAATTTCTAGGAAGGTTTGCAAATGTGGACGAATGTGTTAAAACTTACAAGACTGAAGAACAGCATGTGGAAGTTGTTTTTAACCATTAAAACTCATTTAACCATGCTGGCAAATAATTTTGAAAATTGAGTATTTCAGAATACTCCCGAAGGTCTCTTAACTGTCGGAGAAGAAAGCCTTGAAGACTTCACCGCTAGTGACGCAATCTTAAGACAATGTAGTAGAACGCTTTTCTTCCAGTAAATTTAATGAATTTTTCAATGATATATTTTCTCTTCACGATATATTCCTCCCTTCTCCATCATTCAGTTTTATTTCGCCACCCATCTTCTGGACTGGACATCCAGGGATGTGAGTTTGAGTCCGACCTATGGTCTGGTCTTTATGTTTTTTTAGATTAATAATCTCAGTTATTTTCATGATTTAGAAGATTATTCAATTTCTCTTAATAGATTTATACCTAGTGAAAATGAAAACCTCAATTTCAAGAATGGGGAATGAGATGAGGAACTTGATTCCTCAATTTTTCCTCTGCTCGTTTATCAACATGACTAGCCTAGGAAGGAATACGTTGTGAAGAATTACATGTACTGTTGAGGTGTTGAGTTGTGTGCTTGTGTTCCTGCAGCTCCAGATAAATTTAACGTATTATAATATTTTGCAAAAAGTAAATATCAGTTATGTCAGACCAAAGTGACGGCAATAATGAAGAGGAAATGGTGATACAAAAATCAAAAAAGAAGAATAGAAATAAGAGTAGTAATGAGCAACGTTATAATGAAGTATGTTCCGCTGAAAATAAATAGTTACACTAACGGATCGGAGAAATACAAAAAGTGCAGTGGCAAACATAAGAAATCTGAAGGAATCTAAACCAATATCTGGTGTACATGATAATATGATGCTCACAAAAAAGGAAAACAGAACAAAATCAATGGAACGAATTTAAAAAAATTAATGATAGCCTAATGCTGGAAAATAATCATTAGAACTAATTATTAATGAAATTAAAGAAGAAAATTTGAAATAAGTGAACAAAAAAAGGAACAGAAAATGAGAACCCAGAAATACTTATTTCACTAAAAAATTAAATTGAATTATTAAAAATGTTAATTAGAGAAACCCAAGACAAAAACAAATTACTAGAAGAAAAATGTAATATAATAAGAGGGAACAGAATTCAATCCTATGTTCAAGTACACAGGAATCAATAAAAACAGGAAGTGATACAAGTTCTACTTCTCCCGGCAATTTTAAAAATTGGTATAAACTCAATGAAAACAATTAGAAATGGCAGTATTATAATTAAGTGTTCGACACATAGTGAAACAAATATACTCAAGAATGAACCGAGAAATAAATTGAACGGTGAATATGAAATTGAAAGTACAAAAATGGAAAAGCCTCATATGGAAATTATAGGAATCCAAGAAAACCTAGAACCAAAACAAATTGAAGAATTAATTAAAGAGAATTACAGAAAACCTAGGACTGAGAAAGGTACTACAGAATATGCAAAAAACATCAGCTATTAATTTCAGAAAACTAATGAGTCAGGAATTATTAACTCTATCAACACAAGAGACAAACTAAAGCAAAATTTGTTAAAAAACTATAGCATTGAATTACATGAAATACACAAGAACTACAGAAATAGATTAAATAAATTATTAGAATATACAAAATATAATTATTATAAAAACATTATTGAAAATAGCTGAAACGATCCGAGAAAGATATATAAACTGATATCCGAAGCTACAAATAAAAACTAAAGAAAAGAAAATGTTCTACTCGACTTGAAAGATGAAAATAATACACCCATGAAAGATGCTAAACAAATCGCTAACTATTGCAATAGCCATTTTGTGAATGTAGGTCTCCATATGGCCGAAAATATTGGCGAATCTTGTAATTGAGCTGAAGAGGATTTTAAATACATAGAAAACAGACAATCATTGTTCCTAAGCATAGTGACAATGGAATAATGAAATAATAAAACATGTAAATTCATTAAAATATAATACTGCTCCTGGCGTAGATGGTATGACTACAGAAATTATTATATTCATCAATACATCCCAAAACTTATTACACATATCATAAATTTAATATATTCAACCGGTATTGTACCAGATCATTTCAAACTTAGTATAATAAAACCTATTTATAAATCCGGAATAAAATCAGATATCAACAACTTTAGACCTATAAGTTTATTAAGTAACTCAAGAATTTGAGAAATCTTTAAAGGAACGATTAGTCACTTTCTCCAACAATAACGACATTATTTCTCCCAATCAATTTGAATTTCGATCTGGAATAAGTACATATGATACTGTATATGAGGTAGTAAAAACATAACTAATAATCTTAGTAACAAAAAAAAAGTGTATAATAGTATTTTTAGATCTTGCTAAAGAAACTATATATAAATTGGGAGATGTATCCTGTATACGAAGATATTCAACTAACTCGCTGCTATAACTGTCAACAATTTCACCACCAAGCAAAAAAATGCAGAAAGAATAACACAAATCGTGAAGAAAACGATCTAGAATGTCCAACATACAAATTTCATTTTGAACTTATGAAATCAAAAATTGATTATGGAACATATTAACCAACATTACATAAAATGGCAATTTCTACTAAAATCGATGTTATGAACGACCTACAAGAAGAGCAAATGTACCAATCAATTGAGTTCGATGATCCATCGGAATACATCAAGTCAATAAACACTAATATAAGTAATACATTTCCAAACCTATTCAGTATGAACATTAGGAGTGTGAGGAAAATTGTTGATGAAGTTTTAGTTTTTTTTAATTTCATAAATTTTTCAAATATTAATATAATTATTTAAACTGAATGTTGGCAAATTCAAAGTACTAATTTTATCAATATTCCAGGCTTTAACACTTACTATAGCAATGGTTAATTCAATGAAAATGATGGTGTATTTTTGTTAGGTCACATTACATTACAGAAGTTACGAATATTGTATTAAAAAATCATAGGAAACAATAATGGGAGTCAAGATTACAATAATAGTTATTTGTTTTACTAGGCATAAAAGCACAAGATTTAATGCCGCGGCTGGTGTTTCATAGCCGAGCGTAGCCAAGGCATTAAATCTGCTTTTCTGCCGTGTGAAACATATAATTTTTTCTTCAAATTTGTTCCAATTCCACGCAAAATCGACTTTTTCATATTTAAATTGCGTTTCATTATCAATATCCAAATAACTAAATTATTTTATTAAAGGTAACTGGGCCCTGCGTTACTATGTTTACCGCTGATGACGTTTGTTGAATATGTTTGTTTACTGTTTACTTTGTCATTGTCAATTTTGAAAAGTTGTCATGTTAGAAATGGATTTACTGCAAAGTGAGGATGAATTGATGCAATTAACACCACCTGAGATAAGAGACCAGGCGCGAGATGTGGAATTTAACCTTTTACCGGAAAAATCAAGAACTGTATATGAACTCACATACAGCAGATTCATGGAATATAGACAGAAGAAAAATATAGGATCTTTCTCTGAAAATGTGCTGATTGTCTATTTTTCCGATCTTTCAAAGAAAATGAACCCTTCAACGTTATGGTCTACCTATTCGATGTTGAAAGCTACCCTGAACATAAAAAATAACATTGATTTGGCAAAATACCAGAAGTTACTGGCTTTTTTGAAACGCCAGTCAGACGGTTTCCATGCAAAAAAATCCCGAGTTTTTCAAAGAGAAGAAATCGAGAAATTTTTATCAGATGCCCCAGATGAACTGTATTTGTGTACGAAGGTAGGAATATATTGAAAATGATCTATTATGGATTAAAGAACTAATTTTCAATTTATATTTTAGGTTGTAATTATTGTTGCAGTCGCTGGGGCTTGTAGATGTGATGAGCTTTTGCAAATGAAAATAGATGATATAAATGATATGGGCGACAAATTGCTAATTATGCTACCAAATACTAAGACCAAAAGATCAAGATCTTTTGTAGAAACGGAATATTTAAGCGTTTACAGAAAATATACAGCCTCCAGACCCTCGAATTTAAATAATCGGCGTGTCTTCTATTAATATGCGAACGGTAAAGCACATCATCAATTCATTGGCATTCACAAATTCGGTAAAATGCCAGAAGAAATTGATACTTTTCTGGGACTATCCCATGCGAAAGAGTATACCGGGCACTGCTTTCGCAGAACTTCGGCCACGTTGCTGGTGCATTCTGGTGGGGACATAACAATGTTGAAGCAACATGGAGGATGGAAGTCTTCCGCTGTCGCGGAGGGCTATATTGAGGACTCGCTAGCCAATAAGTCGAACATCGGCAATAAAATATTTTCTGGCGTTTCCGGAGTATCAAGTGTGGATACTAAAGTTGTTAATTTTACTGGAAAGGAGGGAAGTGGACAGAGTTCAATTGTATTAAATAATTGTTCACAATTGACCATAAATATATCTAATAAATAAAAATTTCGTGTTGTAGTTTGTAGTTTTAATGCAATAAAACCAGTTTATTATCATCAGCATCATTTTGAGTTTTCTTAATGTCATTAATTTTAATAACCAGTTTGATTTAAATTATTACTTGGAAGGTTGCCTAGCAACGACCTTTTGCTGCCTAGGCAGTAAAAGTGGACTTTTTCTGTCTAGGCATTAAAAGTACAACTTCTAAGCCTGCCAAGTGTCATTAAAAGGCCGCTTTTAATGTCATTTGGAGAAAAATGAATTAAGTATGAATATTCATGCTATATACAAACCAAACTCAGCCCAGACTAATTTTATAGAGGAATTTGAAGCTTTTATTAGCGATAATCAGAAGCAGGACATAGAAATACTACTAGGTGATTTAAATATTCTTGATAAGAACGACGCAAATGTAAGTGAATATCTCTCTTCTTTAGCACACATACTGTTCTTACCATATATTAATGAACCAACTAGAATAACCAATATCAGTTCCACTTGTTTAGACCATATTTTTGGTAAAGAAGAAATTATATTATGAATAAATTTTCATGTCAAGGTTATATAGTAAAAATCGATATTACAGAACACTTCTCCACTACTTTGAATATTTGCAACAAAAACTTGAATAGTAATAACAATTCATTTAAACATAACATAATAAATAAAATAGACTATGTAAAATTAAAAAAATTCTTTAGTACAAAAAAATTGTGTCTAATTTTAAATTCACATAATGTCAACGACGCAACAAGAATCCTCGGAAATGGTTAAAAAATATGGAATAATGATAAACTTTTCTGAAAAAAAAAGTTAAAAAGATAAAACCATGGATCACGTCAGGAATTATTAACTCTATCAAAACAAGAGACAAACTAAAGCAAAATTTGTTGAAAAACTATAGCACCGAATTACATGAAATACACAAGAACTACAGAAATAGATTAAATAAATTAATAGAATATACAAAATATAATTATTATAAAAATATTATTGAAAATAGCTGAAACGATCCGAGAAAGATATATAAACTAATATCCGAAGCTACAAATAAAAACTTAAGAAAAGAAAATGTTCTACTCGACTTGAAAGATGAAAATAATACACCCATGAAAGATGCTAAACAAATCGCTAACTATTGCAATAGCCATTTTGTGAATGTAGGTCTCCATATGGCCGAAAATATTGGCGAATCTTGTAATTGAGCTGAAGAGGATTTTAAATACATAGAAAACAGACAATCATTGTTCCTAAGCATAGTGACAATGGAATAATGAAATAATAAAACATGTAAATTCATTAAAATATAATACTGCTCCTGGCGTAGATGGTATGACTACAGAAATTATTATATTCATCAATACATCCCAAAACTTATTACACATATCATAAATTTAATATATTCAACCGGTATTGTACCAGATCATTTCAAACTTAGTATAATAAAACCTATTTATAAATCCGGAATGAAATTAGATATCAACAACTTTAGACCTATAAGTTTATTAAGTAACTCAAAAATTTGAGAAATCTTTAAAGGAACGATTAGTCACTTTCTCCAACAATAACGACATTATTTCTCCCAATCAATTTGAATTTCGATCTGGAATAAGTACATATGATACTGTATATGAGGTAGTAAAAAACATAACTAATAATCTTAGTAACAAAAAAAAAGTGTATAGTAGTATTTTTAGATCTTAGATACACTTGAACGCTATGGAATTAGGGGAATTGTCAAAAATGTCTTGGAAAGTTACTTGGAAAATAGGTTACAAATGGTCAAAGTTGGAAATTTAGCGAACAAAAGTCAGTCAAAATCGGAATACCTACCTCAGGGCACTGTATTGGGACCTGTTTTATTTCTAGTATATATAAATTTATCAACTAATTTGAATACTAATGGTATTACCATATCATATGCAGATGATACACTTTTAATTTTCTCTGATAATACTTGGAGTTAGGTAAAAAATAAAGTTTTGTTAGGTGTGAAACAAGTAAAGGAATGGTTGAATTTCTATAAATTGTGTCTTAACATGAAAAAAACTAAATATATTGCATTCTCACTATCTTGCGTCAATCGTCCAGATTTTAATACAATAGAAATCACTAATCGTGAAGAACCAATACAAGAAGTAGAGCACATCAAATATCTAGGTTAACCCATTGACAGGTATTTAGAATGAGAGAAACATATGAAACAATTGACAATTAAAATACACAAACTGGTCTATAAATCTTATATTTTGAGAGAAATATTACAACATCATTCATTAATAGTTCTAATTGAATTCATAATCCGATATGAAAGTATTGTCTGGGGTTGCTTATATGATAGCAATATGAAACAATTAAATGTTGCTTGGAACTATATGTTGGAAGTAATTTAAAAAAACACAAACGACATAACAACTATACAATGAAACAATATTTAATGTACGATCACTCTATTTTCATAATTCTTGTTTATTTCTTTTCCAAAAGCGCAATTTCCAAATTCGAATCTCACGTATATGTAATACCAGAAACAATAACAACAAATAGATGAAAATACCTAAAAGCACAAAGAACCTTCACCTAAGATTTCTAGACTCCACAGCTTCATAAATTTACAACTTACTCCCTACATCCCTAAAACAAGTAGAGGACTATAACAATTTCTCAAAATTATCTAATTATACATTTTTGAAAATAAAACTAAGCTCAATACATTTCTTTCATTCTCAAATAATTTATAACTATAAACAAAACTTTGATGTAAAAATTACATCATTATACGTTATTACATAAATGTCGTGTAAATAAGATATGAACGATACAATTTATGAGGAAGTAATGCAGACAAGTAACAAGAGACATTCTAGCTTCTTAGGCGTTACTATTCCATAGTGTTCAATGTGACCTATCATATATGCTTACAGTCATATAATAATAATTGTCACAATTAATATACATCTTTTACAAATATATATTTGTGTAATATTATGTACAATTAAACAATTAAGCAGTAAACAACCAATGAATTACGTTACGTAACTTCAATTCAATTAAAATATGAAAATTATTCATTCGACTCACAATTCATCTAATTCCTAATTCGTTCGTATATTATCAGAGAACACGTTATTATGTATTACTATTAGGTATCGTACCCAACATACAAGCGATTTCTGCAGGGAAAATAACTTTGCTTGTGTGTGGAAATTTAATAGTGAAGCTGTAGTGTATGCCGCTTTTAACGAGGGTATGAAATCGAGTATTCAGAGTATAATAGTGAGGGTATTTTAGACCGCCCACAGTTATGTTATTCACATCTGCATCCAAAATTCATGTCCTGTCTAGTGCCAACCAAGCGATAGAAACCTTGTATTCGGAAACCGCACAGATGTGAGCGTTGTTGGTAATATATAGGGTCAGGATATATCTGTTGATAAATTAGTATTTAATAATACAACAGTAAGGATGAATATGCATTGTGCAATTGCACAATTTATTGTTATGTTATTTTTCCATTTTATTGCTAGATATAATAAACGATAATTTAATGTTGCATTAGATATGATGTTGGACTGTTCAGTTGAAACGTCTTCACATCCCACCTAAGTTGATACCCACCTCTATTCATGTCGGAATAGTCCAGAAAGTGATGACAGTTCCTTACAAATGAAAATGAACAGAATATAAATTTGCATCATACAACCTGAGTGTAAATTACTTCGAATCAGAGACAAAAATTCACAATATTTTAATGTGCGAATGAAACAATTATAATATATAAGTGCAGCAATTTGATGAAGTTATGATTTGTTTTGGATACAGATACCATTAATACAAAGTTCTCGGGAAATAGGTCACACTAACACATATATTTTTACCCTCGTCTTTACGTACGTTTCGGTCTCACGACCGTTAGTGTGACCTATTTCCCGAGAATTTTGTATTAATTCATACGTGGGTCAAGAATCTTCATGATACAGATACCTACTAATGCATTGCAGTATATCAGAAAGAAAGAAGAAACACCTGGCAGATTGCTGTAGGTGAGGTATTGTTCATATCATACCATTGACCTTTTGACTGCAATGAAACCCTAATTATCCCACTGGCCATAAGAAGCACCAAATTTACCATATTTTTGGACAGAACCGGAGTACACATATTATTTACATGCAAGAGTGATTATTGATCTTTCGGCTGCGATATAAGCCTTAATATGGAAAGAACAAAAGAACAACTACCTATCTTTAAGCTTTAAAGGACTACGGAAAGTTGATGAAGATATTAGCAAAGGAGAATAACCCCACAATATTTCTGCTAAGATGTAGGAATCTGCAAGTATTTCCAAATTTCATTGAATCTAAATCAAAGGATAACATGTTTAGGATAAATTATTAAATTCTATTCATACAAATTGTTCAAATTTGTGCATCAAAGATGGTTGCACATATGTAGCAGAGGTTGAAAACAAAATGAAGCGCGTTAAACAATCCCGTTAATTTTGATAGATTTTGATGAACAAACTGTCAACAAAATCAAAGCCATTCAATCAAAAAAGATGAACAGTTAATGATGTGCGTAGCTTCTGAAAAACAAAATATCAATAAACATGGGTTAAAAAGCCTAACAGACACCAAAATTTGGGATGAGGTGAAGTACACGTTAAGCCTAGGTCTGAAATTTGCATTGCCTGATAATAAAAACTTGCCTATCGACAACTAATTTGGAATGTGGAATTTGAAATAAGAATTTTGAGGAAAAAAATGAAATTAGAAATAAAATCTTGAAAAATAAAAAGAATAAACAAAAAGCAGAAATATTCATAGCAAAAAATCGTTCTAACTATCACACAAGAAAGATAAAAGAGTTCTTTGATGATAAGCCTTAAATATTAGTTTTGAACGGGTAATAAAACAGTCATAATGCATAGAAATGACTACGAAAACAAAATAGGAAATCTATTGAATGATGAAACAACTTTAAAAAAATCAAAATCTGACCCATATTCATAAGTATAGTACAAACTTAGGAAATTCCCCCTCCCCTGCTGAACACTGCTTTGATTATAACCATCAATTCGATTATAAAAATGTCAATATTTTAACTGAGGAAACCAGTTATAATAATATATTCATTCTGGAGATGATTCACATAAAACGTGACTCCAAGTCTGTAAATCATAGAACAGATATTCAGTCATTAACTCAGATTTATACTAATTCAATTAATTAGAACCCTTGAAAATTCCTACATGCGTCTTTATAATGTTGGAAGTGTATTTTAGTTACAATGATCAAATATCAACATTGCTAATGAGGTCTGACAACCTTTCCCTATTACCTCATGAATATGTAACATCTGGTTGGAAAGTGGATACTTGAGCAATATGTTTTTGGTTTCAGTCGTATACAGACTTTGTTTGACATGAGTTTGTATATTATAAGGAAATTGCTGAGCAGTGGATTCTTGATACATATCATATACTCAAAACAGTATTATTTTACAGTTTCGATTATTCGTGTTTCTGTTTGTTTCGGCGACGTGGGCCAAAATTGATGCGATAAGGACGATTTGTGCTCATACAATTAGTTTTGAGGAATCCCGTTTTAGACATAGTACGTCGTGAGACCGAAACGTACGTAAAGACGAAAATAATAAGCATATGTGTTAGTGTTACCTATTTCCCGAGAATTTATATATAATTCAAATGCTACCCTAATCATACCATCTCAACTAGGTACAAATAGACCATTCGAAGGTATTATGTACATACCTAAGAATATAAGTATGAAATCCAAATTTTAATTTTTAGTTCTTATTGGTTTTCCGGCGAGCGATTTTTGTTGTTCTAATGTTAGCGTCGTTAGGCTTGTGCTGATAGTGAAGCATATTGTAGGGTCACTATTAGAATAAAGCATTCATCCCCCGACGCAAAAGAAATAATAATTATAAATGTATCTCAATCTTTGCTAAAAAAAATTTTAATTCAAGTGATGCTTTAGCCGAAACGTCTGCTTTAACAAGTACTTCTTTATCTTCGATGGAGAATACAGTATACTGATGCCTATTATTCTTACAAAAAAGCGACATTACTCTAGCACATTTAGAAGTACTGCCAAGAATGATGTGAATTTATTAAGGACAATTTATAAAATGTACGATCTGTACCTACACTGGTTTCCCTGAAAAATAGGCTGACCAACGACGAAACAAATATTACCTGTAGCAGTTCAAGCCCAATGAGAATTTTGCTTAAAATGGGTCTTATTCAATTTAATCCAAATATTAGAAGGAATAATATTTTCCCTACATTAAATACATCTGTAGCGGAATTAATGAGAAACATAGTAAGTAAAATTTCTGTAGACAGTTGGAAAAACTGTGTACAACACGTAATTAAGGTGGAAAACCCTTATATGTGTATGATTACTAATGTTTAACCCTTAATAATAAGCTTAGGCTTAAATGAAGATAATAGTGATAGTGACACAGAACTAAATATAATGTAAAATCGATTATTGTAAAACTTTCCGTGTACACACATCAATTTATATTGTACTGATTATATATTATTTAGTAATAAAATAAAATATTATTTCCAATTAATTATTTTCCTTCACTGTAAAATTTTTAAGTTGACCCTGCACCCATTTCTTGCGGTTTGAAGATGTTGGGACCAACACAATAGGGTTTAATCAGCTTCTTGGCTTATTGCAGTAAAAGTCGATGGTATTATATGAGCTACACTATACAATCCTAAGAGCTATAGTCGCCTCAATATATTTAAACAAAAGTGAAACTAGTTTCAATTGTTTAAGAGATTGTTACACCGAGAAAGAAGATTAAATAATGACACCAGATCAGTGCACCGTAAGTTATCGTGTCTTTTATGACTATCTAGTAAAGCCGTAGTGCTATGCTTCGAGATAGACACAAAGTGTATATCATACACTTTGGATAGACACCATGTCTTTCTGATCGTTCTCCGACAATACTAATTGTGACTTTGTTCAAAGATGTGATCCATCCCATGGTTGACGAAAGCCGTTCGATTTCAATGAATGCACCAAGGGTTATTGTCCAGCGATCTTTCGATTCGGTCGGCAACAATGTAAAAAACTGTTGATCTTCCTTGGGTATAAGTTTGTTGGTTAGAGTAAGTCTTGGTTTAATAATGGGCCTGATTTCAGTATGAATATAACTAACACTTCTTTCCACCCTTGAATGCATATACTGGAATTTAAAACACGCCCTGAATATTTTTTACAGGTGATTAAGATTTCCAAACTTCACTGTAGGAGGGCTGGAAAGATCCCGTTCAATATTGTGTTCAGGAATCAGGAAGTATTTATAACAGAAATGTGATTACTTGGATCCTTTCTGGTAATTTAATGTTAACTTCTCGTTGCTTTCCAAGTGTCACTTGATTTGGCTTATCAAGAATGCGAATCTTTTCGTCATTAAACAACAAGTTTCCTGATTGACCCACGAATTCAGAGCTCTTACGGTATTCCTACAGATTATTTATATACTAACTATTAATATCAAGTACCTACTGACGTTCGAATTACCGTTATTTCTATATTTGAAGTATCGTTATGTTATGTGATAATTGATGACTGTATCAATAAACCGACAAATGTATAGTCAGAAAATCAGTTTTCAACCTGTATCACTCAGGGAGGCCTGGTTGATAATAAATTAACACATAGTGTTATACTTTTAAAGTAAACTCTTGGATATAATAATGTAAATCCAGAATTGGGCGAAACAAACATATTTCTGCAAATAAGTTTTCGTTTTCCGATATTCTTCCTTGAATGTTGAATTCCGAAGAAAACTTGACAATTTCCTCTCGGTTTCACTTATGGGAGTACTAGTTGAGAGAGCAATTGAAGCTAATTACTTACTAACTATCCAGATCCCTATAAAATGAGAGTATTCGCACCGTTGGGAAACTCTGATCATTCACTCATCACTCACAGTTTGGCATCATAACTCAGCCGACTGGGATGGTCCTCGCATGTTAATCTCCAAGTTTCCCTTGAGAAGCGCAGATTTCGAATCTGATGACCCAACGCAACTTGACAAAAAGATCTCGGATATTATCAGACCAGGAATGTGAACTATACCCCGTACAAACAAATCACCATCATTCGGTGAACCATGGTTCAATAAAATCTGTTTTATGGTCATCACTTCAAAACAAACAGCATAATGTTGTTTGCAAGGGAAGTCATGCCTTGAGACTAGAACAGAATATGATGAAGGCAGAAATATCTGCAAACACAATAAATGCTCCGAAAGAGGCATATAACGCCAAAATCGAAGCTTATCGAATGTCCAAATAGTTTCCGTTCGTTTTTGACTTTTGCCAAAGCAATTGATAGGAATTTCACTCTCAGTTCATTCCCTCCAATAACCAAAGACGATGGCACACTGGCTACTATATCATAGAAAAAAGTCAACGTTGTTGCCGAAACGTTTGCTGCAAATTCCACTTTGGATTCATAAGGGAAGGACCCTGCCATCGACAGTTTTATGCCTGAAATTGTCTTTCGTCAGCACACAATTAGGGGCATTCTGCTTGAACTCAATAACAGAAAGGTTACAGGGCCAGACGGAATCCCATCTGTCGTTTTCGAAGAAGGTTCGACAGAATTAACATCACTTTTTGGCAGGTTCTTTACCCTTTCATACAAACTTCGTTTATTTCCTTTCAGCCGGAAGACAGCTCCAAATTCTATTTCGAATTCCAAAATGAGAAACGAAGACCTTTTGTAATGATTATAGACTCCTTCCAATATTATCTGTGATCTCTAAAGTGATGGATAAAGCAATCAACATCGAGCTCATCCAATATCTAGAGAGGTCCAAACTCGTGTATGACCGGCAATATGACTTTTGTCAGCAGAGGTCAACAGGAGACTTGCTTACCTATGTATGGTATACATGTATGGCAGTCACCTAGTCAATATGAGGAATCTCTACCTGTATCGTTGGATATTTCCAAAGCATTTGTCCGAGTCTGCCAGCGAGGCCTCCCCGGGAAACTTCCGTCATATGGTTTGCCTCAACTTTGTCGCTTACCATCGAGTTTTCTCTCGGATAGATCACACCATGTGGCGCTATGGCTATTGAAGCTGGTGTTCTACAGGGATATGTCTTTGAACCAACTTCGTTTCTATTCCTTATCAAACACCTGTCACAAGTAAAATACCTGTGCCGTCTACAGCGAATGGTACACTTCATATCGCTTCCTCATCTAGAGCACCTATATCATCCAATGGAGCCAGAGAAGCGAGATCGAAACAAGTTTACGCAACTAATGGAGATCTGGCAACGAGTTTAATGTAATCAAAACTCAAGCTTGTAATAACTCCTAGAAGGCGGACCTCACAATGATGATGTCAGATACAACTGTTACTATGGGGTCTTCAATATACATGCTCAGGATCAGTACAAACAGAACCCCGTCATGGAATGATTATGCAAGGCTCATGGCCAGAACCGCTCCATAAAAACTTGGTTTTATATTCAGTGCCTAGAGCCACTTTACATCCCAACAGGTCCTCATAATCTACCAAGCTCAGATTCGATCTGTCCTGGAGTAGTGTTCACATGTTTTGAGTTCGGCTTTCAAACATACTCTGAAGCTTTTGGATTCTATCCAGAAGGGTCTGATTGTTGGTGTCACACTTACGAATACATTGAGCTCTAGAATATCGCAGAAAGGTGGACGATATCACCCTTTCCTATAGATATTTGCATGGTCAGTGTAATTCCATCATGAGTGATACCAGGTAGACGGCCAAGATGAGCTCAAGCTAATTTCCTCTTCATTGTCAAGCTCGAGATCTGTCATGCTGTCATTTTTCTATCGAAAGGCGTTATTGTGACACTCTTCATCTTGTAAGGTCTTTCCTTATCTCTATGAACTCCAAACTTTCAAGAAAAACTAAAATATCGATCTCCTCTCTCAATATTTCACCACTGGTCCACACGATGTTCTTCGCACTAGACTTCCATGTATATTACCAGCTTAGTAAATTACTCAAAAACTCGATGTTCGATACATCTTCTGAGTTACCTTTCACGATAGGTTCCTGGGAAATGTTCCCTAATCGTTGCCTTTTGAGGGGCGTTTTAATGTTCAGTTTCGACCAAATCAATATATTATTCATAAACTGGGCTTTAGATTCCCAATACTATTTGATCCAAATTGAAGTAGAGCTTCCTTAACGTATTCATTAGATACCTTGAAGGCAAATTTTACATTTCGATGTTCCAAATTTGTGTGATAGAGTGTATTCAAATTGAAAGTGTTTCCAAATTTAAACAATTCATCATATTCTCGGCAAGCATTTTTTTAAACATAAAAAAAATCTCGTTACCCGCGTCAAAGTAACGATACTGCATAATTTGATGGGGTTTTGAATTTATCCAATCATGCACATTAGATAATGTGCTCTCACTTGAACAGATGATGTGATGGTCTTGAATTATCTACACGATTTTCTTTTAATATTGTAGGTTTGCCTCTCGTGCAGTCGAAGTATAAAAAAAAATGATAAAAAGTAAGTTATTTTGTTGGCGATATTTTACAGACCTGTCTTCTAACGGATGTTTGAAATTTTCCTAACAATATATAATTTGAATTGAGCCCATCGAAACAATACGAAATGACTTCTGAAATTCCGTGAGCTGTGTGTGACCATGCAGTATTTAAAGCCGAATTAGACTACCACGTATCCAACTAATTTAATAAATTTTTAAAAAATCTGATTTCCGATATATCTTTCAAGTTACCTTCGACGACAGCATTCTTGAAAATGTTTCCTAATCATTGCCGTTTAAGGGAAGTTTTTACATCCAATATTTTTCACATCTGGGCTATGGATTTGCGATGCAATTTGATCCAAATTGAAGTAGAGTCTTCATAACATATTCATTGGATACCTTGAGGGCTAATTCATTAGTTCGACAAATTTTTAGGATAGTGTCTTAAAATTGGAACAATATCCAAATTTTAACAATTTACCACGTTCTAGTTGCATTTTTTTAAAACATGTAATGAGGCAATGTTCTCGTCTCCCAAGTCAATGTAGGGATCTGCATAATCTGATTGCGGTTTCGAATTTAGCCAATTATTATTTATATATTAGAGAATGGGAAATGGATAGAATAGATAAAATAATGGTCTTGAACAGCTCTATACTCAACTTGATATTGACTGAAAAATTATTCATGGCTCTGCTGTTCAGTGCGTTATTGTCACTTATAATACAGAATATTTTGTATCCAATTTGTTATAATTTCATAACGATTGACTCTATAAACATGAACAATAATTCGTGATTTATTTTTGATAGAGAACAATTATGTACAACCTCTTCGATTGATACATTTGAACTTCTTAACAACTTATATGCATGTGGACTATTTGTATTTGAGAGTGAACATGAAATCATATTATTTGCAGAATATCCATATCTTTCTTTCACAGGGACAGTCCACATCCATTGTTTCCGTCGGAAACAATTTCACAACGCACTTTATCCCTCCTAACACTCTTATGTATACGCTTAAAAACTGGTAAAACACGTTCCAATTATCAAGGACAGCTTAAGAACAGGTGCTTCATACAGTTTTCAGAAGAAATAGGCAAAAGTCAGGTAAATTCAAAAATGTATCAGAGGACACGATTAATTAATTGCGATACGACAAAAACACTGAATACAGTAATTTAACTTGCTTCTTCCGGCCTCTTGTACATTACGTCACACTTACATTTGAATTCAGTTGTGAGGCCTTCTATTCTAGTAGAAGTTGCGTCGACGCCATAGAAAACTCCAAAAACATTGTTTTGAGATAAACTGGTTTCGAAGTTTCAAATCAACTTATTTTGGTTATTAATATAAATAATCAAAACAGCTTGTTAGAATCAACTAACTCAAGAACTAAGTTTATGATGCCATTTTTAGGCTTTCATAAAGTTTGCTGCTTTTCCAAAAAAATCTAAAATTTGAAGTTGTTTCAATATTTTGATTTTTCTTGATATTCGCTCAACTCCTCTTCATATTGCACGTAAACTATGATTATTTGTTGTAAATTATACCCATTTTTTCTTAATATTGCATATAAATGATGGCATTTTATTTTAGTTTGAATCTTTTTTCTTCACATTTGTCTTACTGTTGCACTGACTTTTCCAAAATGTGTGTTAAAGAAAGTAGTATTTTCTTGAAAAACCTTTAAGAAATCTATGTAAGTATAAAACTTATTTCAATACTTTCTCAAAATAAATCGGAAATTCCAAAGAACTTTAAATCTAAGTTACTTCTATGCAAGAACTAACCAACGGATCGATCACTGACTTTCTTCATTCATATCATTATGGTATCATTTTTCCATTGACTTTCGGTCTTTACATAATTGATGGTACTATTGGGGAATGTGCAGTCAACGGCCTAATAAACTTTTTTTTTCCATAAATAATTTTACATTTCGACGTTCCAAACTTCTGTGATAGAGTGTATTCAAATTGGAAGGGTTTCCAAATTTAAACAATTCATCATATTCTAGGCAAGCATTTTTTTTAAACATTAAAAACTCGCCTCCTGAGTCAAAGTAGCGATACTGCATAATTTGATGGGGTTTTGAATATATCCAATTATGCACATTAGATAATGTGCTCTCAATTGAACAGATAAGGTGACGGTCTTGAATTATCAACACAATTTTCGGTTCTTCGTTATATGCTAATAACAGGTTATTTGTAAAAAATGCTACTTCTGTTTTCCTTGCTTATATGAAAAACTTTAATATTATTATTACACATAACTTTTTCTCCTGTTGTATTTTGTTGCACATGAACTAAAACGCAATCCTCAGCGGCAGACTGTGCAATTTCATAAGCTACTTCAACAAGTCGTTTTGTTCTTGAAGTTATTTTCATAATGAACAGTGAGTATAACTATTATTAAGCGAGAACAAACATCACTGTTACTTGAAAACTCTTCAATGTTAACTGCATCTCTGATGCAAGAAAAAGACAAGTTGAATTGAATCTATGACATCATTGAGAATTTACAGAAACTGCAAGCCCAATAGTAGGACAACTCGTAAAAAAGAGACAACCTTACGTTTTGGCGCAGTATAAGGATATTTTGAAATGTCTTACTGTTATCACTACAAATTGTGGGCTATTTGAAGAATTCATCTCTATGATGAAATTTTTGATGCTGTCCCTTTATTGCACAATAAATAATTTGCATCAGCAAATATAGCAATTTAATATTCAGAATATGAGATTTAATTAAAATCGAGTCTTTTAAAGTTGTCTGAGTATTGTTCTAGCACAGATACGTATTTTATAACTTTATGTTCTATACTTATAATCAGTGGGAAGTAAAATTTGATGTCTCCGTCATACCACCCCAATATCTCTTCTTCGACATGACGAATAGAGTTATTCCAAAACAGTGCTTAAGGGTTCCTTCGACATATTTAAGTAGTGTTTAATAGATTTTTCATCTCTCTCGATGTGCTGATTATAACACTTCTTCGAAATTCCCCACACTATTTCTATCGTATCAAAGACACTGTACAGTGTCCTCATTTGGCAGCTGATTTATCAAAAACATGCAGATACAGATAAGAAACACCACAAGAAAGATGTTACTCACTTGTTCAAATTTGATATCATGATATTTCAACCAATCTTGTTTATACTCCCCCATGAACCGAATTCTCTTATTAGATATATTTAATGATTCCTTGACACCTCGATGAGGATCGGCCTCTTTGCACTAAAATCCAATGTTACTCAAAATTTTTCGAAACGACTCATTGCAGCTTCCAAATGAATTGGATGCTCGTGTTCTTCTTCTAAATTCTGGAGCTGTATGTGTTCATCTATGAAACAATAACCAATCATTGACAATGATTGACATTATGTGCTTTTGAGTTACAGAAGTGAAAAACATATAAAATTTTATAGACCGCACGAAATAGCAAAATTATTTTTGCATTGTCTTTAAGATGGCTCAAGCATCGTTAGTCAGAAAAAAAGGAGATTCGTGATTATTACTATTAATTAACAATGAAAAACCATTTTCAATTAACAAATGGAATGTCTTTTATAACAAATGGTATACCTCGGGCTGTTTTTGGAATTTGGTATCAGGGTCTTCTTTTGAACCCGAATATGAAGCCGGAGGATGAAAAATCCGGGGTGTTTGCTGGAAAACTAGCAAATCTTAGAAACAAACAAAATTTTTTCTTAGACTTGAGCTGTATTGGAATAATAAGATGCCGTGATGTGTCTCGGTACAAATTTCAGCAAAAGAAGGAAAATTGGTGGAACATTGCGTCGTCTTCTCTTCATATTCCTATCTCAGTCCTCGTCCAGTATCACATATGTTTTCGTGGTCGCTAACTATCATTTTATGATCATAAAATCAAAATCGACGATAGTTTTCCCGAAAAGGGAAATTTACCATTTCTACACAAAAGACTTTGATTATTTCGTTTTTCGAAAAATTTTAGTCAGTGTTATTGGAACATTGATGGTTCACGGTACAAATTTCACCAAAAGAAGGAAAATTCTGGAAAATTTGTGAAATATTACGTTGTTTTCCTTCATATTCCTGTCTCGGCCCTCGTCCAACGTGTCAAATTATAGGTTTTTGTGGTCGCTGATTATTAGTTCAAGGTTATAAAATCAAAAGCAACTATAGTTTTCTGGAAAACGGAAAATGAAAATTTACCATTTTTATACGACAAACTTTAATTATTTTGTTTTTTATACTTTAACATTAAATTTTTTTCAGAAAATTGTATTGTGGAATCTATATAATAATGATGATATATACGAAATAGTTTCTTCTTTCATATTATCGAAATCAACTTTTTTTGAGAAAAAATCTTGAATCTTGAATTTACGACAAACCCGCGAGATGTTCGTTTTCTTATGAATTAGGGTTTTAAGTTACTCAACTGACAATTTATTTTTCGAATGAACATATACGTTAATTTAATTTATATAATTTTGTTTTCAGTTTTAGTACAAATCGATATTTCATAGAATTTACGTGTTTTATAAATAAAAATAGAAAAAAGGACGTGATCTTATACTCGCATCTCACATCATGAAAGGCAGCTGCTATGTTATCCGTACGCGTTAACATATCCACGTCATAGAGATCTTGTGTATATGAGCTCTATGGTACACGTACGCCGTATGATCATTGATGCTTTAAAAACATCTGCTGTTTTTTCACCTGCTTTGGAAGAGGTAACGTATATATCATAATGAGAGATACTTGAAATTCTTCATCATAATAATTGTCTAAGATTTGTCGAAAAACAAAATGGCAATCGAAGATTGTCCTGTATATACGTCAAATTTTTATTTTTCAGAATTTTTCAGAAAACTATAGTTGCTTTTGATTTAATAACCATAAAATAATACTCAGCGACCACAAATACTTATAATTTGACACGTTGTACGATGACCAAGACTGGAATATGAAGGAAAATGACACAATTTTCCCCCAATAGTCCAGAATTTTTCTTTTCTCAGTGAAACTTGTACCGAGAACCATCACGGCCCTTTATTATTACAGTAACACTGACTAAAATTTTTCGAAAAACAAAATAATTAAAATTTGTGTGTAGATATGTTGAATTTTCATTTTCCGGAAAACTTTCGTCAGATTTATTTTATTATCATAAAATAATACTCAGCGACCACGGGAAAATATAATTAGACACGTTGGACGAGGACTGAGGTAGGAATATGAAGGAAAAACGACGCAATTTTCCACCAATTTCCAAAAATTTTTCTCCTTTAAGAAAAACTTGTATCGAGACACATCACGGCATCTTATCATTCCAATACCACTCATATCCTAGAAAAAATTTAGTTTGTTGCTAAGATATGGTATAATTTTCCGGGTTCGCCAGCAAAACGGGGTGGCATTTTCCAACTTCAGGTTCGGGTTCAGCAGAGCAAAAAATCTGTTGATACCAAATCAAAAATTTTAGATCAAAAGAGCCTGAGATATTCCATTTGTTATAAAAGACATTCCATTTGTTAATTGTAAATGGTTTTCCATTGTTTATTGATAGTAAAAATCACTAGCGCCCTTTTTTCTTTCTGGCTGACGATGTTGAAGCTATTCTCAATACGATGCAAAAAGAATTTTTCATTTTCGTGCAGTCAATAAAATTTTAGTGATGACCACTATTTTTTTTCACACTTTTGACTGGACTAATGTCTACTTTGTTATTCATTGCTACCTCATCAAAATTGATTATTATCAATAGTAAATGTCATAATCGAAAGTGAATACAAATACATTTCCTATTAGAATACAGTGTATGTTGATATTATTTATATTTTGCTTGTGTGAACTGTCGAAATCGTCACACGAATCAACGTTACTTTGACTTCATTCGAATATTAAAATTTCTCGAGACTTCTGCGATTCAAATGTATGCGTAATATTTATAACCAGGAAAACACTGTTGTGTGTTGTCATAATGATTTAATAAAATACTATAGTTCCTATTGATAAACTAAAGATGGTCGACAAAAGTACCACAGGGCTACAGCACCCCAAATCAATCCAGATCTTATTTCCACCACTTCAAAGCGATTTGCAAAATTTTAAATCCGTACCTGGATTACTCATGCATAATGTACACAGGCAACAGCTCTGGAGAGTTTAAATCTATTCAGGAAGGCCGAAAACGTGGAAATGAGTTTTGACTCATTATTATGGAATATCCAATTATTCTTAATAATATAGATAGATAGATCTTGAGTACATGTGTCACTGCGCATATATTTATTGTTCTCGTCTAGCATTGTTATCGGAATTCAGTCACTAACTTCCAAGCAGAATTCACTGCTCTACAAAAATGTTCTTCATGGAGTAGTAGGAATTATGTATGGGAGATGTATAACCACGCTCAAATTTCACTAGCAAAGGTTCTCACATTATTTGTTGAGAGGGGAAACATTAATTGATTTAATCCGGTTACATTTCATCGAATACTGACTTTTCATCAATTACTTCAAAGTCCTGTTTCTAAATGACAAATAAGTGAGTGCAAAATCCTATTTATGGTTTCATTGGGTTCAAATCAGTTATGGGAATTTTGTATGTTCCATACTTTACTATGATAGACTATTATGATTCATTTGTATATATACTGTCTTTCCACAATCATTAGTACTCAATCAATGAATGATATCTATCATATTTGATTTAATTATAGCTCCATGCATGTAGCGCACTGTAACATATATAATATACATCATGAAATGCCACTACTTTATTGACCTTACGACGATCGATGAATAATTTCTGTGTCGTAGGAAAGATTACAATATGTACTTTATTCATCACTGTCCATTTTCCGTTACTTTTAGTAATATTAACCTTGCGAATGAAATAATGAAAAAACTGGCTTTGTGTAGCACCTGTCGTAAATTAGGTCAACGATATTAGATTTTGCCAAAATAACAATGGAAAGAAGTGGGCGCCAAGTTAGCCCTAAAGGTAAACATAACGTTACGTTTAAGCCGTTCACCTATAAAAACTTATATCCTCAGGCATTTCATCAAACCATATAACATTACATGATTCAAATTACTGAATTATAGTAAATATTTAATAGGTATATGAGATTGGACAAATACTCGAAGCTTCTAGTATACATCCTGTGTCGTAAATGAGAATTTTTCTCTAATTCAGTATCTCGCGTCATAGTTTCTACCATACCAACCCAATACCTAAATCATTGATTCATTCTTTTTTTCTATCATGGAATAAAGTCGAAAACTCATGTTCCAATAGTTTTCGATGGAATACATTCCTGGATGCTTGTTATGATTATTTGATCGAATGAAGGAATGATACATTCTGTAACATAGTGCAACGCGCATCTCAAGTCAACATTTTCAAATTAGAGTAATTCAAACTCAAGGTATTCCAAAATCATTCACATACTTCTTATTCCACCAAACATAGAATTGGAACGCTTATGTCAGATGTCGGATAATCTATATTTTTCTCGATAGACAGGATATGTCCCTGTCTTTCGTCAAGGAGTTCCTTAACCTCAGTAGCATATGTAGTAAAGCAATTGTTAATACTTTATTATCAGCAGAACATTCTCGTTCCATTAACATTAAAACCACTTTAGAATTGACGCTAGACAATCAAGAATTCTGATAAAATACTGAAATCAAATTAAGATGATAACAAACTCAAAAATTGATATTTTGTGGATGAGTGAAATGAAGTTAATTAGCAATATTGGAAGTAACATTCCACAGGAGAGAATGTATGAAATTCAACAGTACCTATACATTATGCATGATGATAAATTTGAGTACTTTACAAATGGAGAATAACTCACTTTCTCAATATATCAAAAAAAGTTCACTGTTTTTGATATCTTAAGCCCCTGAACATGCTTCACACATGCTATATTCACAGAAACATTAAAAATGAACTGTTAGCAAAATAGTGTAATTGGTTGTAGTTTGAAATTCAGGAATATAATTTTTCTTCTATGATTCGATTTTTATCAAGACGAAGTGAGGCGTTAGTCAAAACTTATGTTCTTGTGTAGTGGCCAAATGAAAATCTATATATGATGCTGGAAATTTACTGGCATAAAAATTCAAACCTTGAGTCGTTTTCGAGTTATTGAGCAGAGCTATGTCCTAACATGGGAACCTCTTAAACCACTACCTTCTTGGCTAACCTCTCGGCGGATATTGAATAACATAGAATATATCAATGAATGAGGGAAATATTACAAATTTCTATCAAGTAAGACTCAAAACGATTCAAATAAAAATTCTCAGAGTTTACTACTATATCGATCTTCTAGGTGTCGCCAAAGCTGTGTGTCATTTGTTATTTCCACATATAAATATTTACAAAAATGTATGGCTCTGACGTGACCAAAAGGGTGTAATTGGTAAATACGTTGGACTAGACATCCCGGGTTCGAATCCCGCCTGTGGTTCAATGTTTTACGTTTATTCATCTTTATAATCCTATGTTAAATTATTAAAGTTATCTTCATAATTCAGAAAATTTAACTATATATATATATGAAGTGAGGAGTTGATTTTACGGGAGCACACACTCATTTCGGCTTTGAAATTCAGACTCCTGAAATAATTGTACATAATGCTTATACAATTGTCAATATATTCATAATGAAATGTAAATTTTCACTTCACTCACATTATGATATTCAATAAATAGAGTTGAAAAAAGGTTGGGATATGGAAGCCAGGAAATTAGTGTCCATCTTATTAGATTTGGTGTGATGATGAATATCACAAAGTAACAGACAGCTCCATTCAAATTCTGATAGGAGGAATATTTCAAGTGAGATAAATAATTACACTATCAACAGCACTTTTACTTTAAACTTGAGAAATGGTGAAATTCAATAGGAAACTATTCCTTAGTGGATAAATAGAATCACTCTAGTTTGTGGTGATAACAGAGAGTTCTAAATATTGAAATATTTGTGGTAGTCGAATTATCAGCATATTTGCATCTGAATGATAACAGTTTCACTTAGATTGAGCTTACTGAAATATTCTCGATGAGATTAAATTTATATTTAGATATATTCTCAGTATAATATGTTCCGCTATCGCATCTTTATTAAAAAGAGCAATTAAAATAGAACAGTTATGAACTGTATTTTGGAACCGCTGATTTTCTTATTGAACTTCAATTTTATGTTATTGAATAATTCAATAAATTATGAGAATACATATTTTTGGAACTCAGTTTGTATGTACTATGATGTGGTCATTAAATGAGCAATCAGAAAACCACATCATTCCGGTACGTTTATTCTAAATTGAAATTATGTAAATCAAATACTTCAATGCAACATTTATGTACCTGTGAATTGATTCAACAGGCAACGTGATATATTGTGCACATTTCGATCCATCTCTATAGTTAAAAATTTCAGAATTTTATTAAAAAGGATGCTTTGATTTTATTCAACTCAGCCCAAAAATAGATTTGGATTACAATTTTCCAAAAACAGAGTGACCATATATTATGAGATAAAAGAAGAAATTAATGTGAAAGAAAACTAATGAATGATATGTCTATATTATATAGATATATATGCTTGCTTAGTTGGAAATGTTCGTCAAAAATTTAAAATCTTCCTGAATCAACTTCATCAGATAACTTAATAGAATCAAAATAATATAAAACATTTTGGATACATTATCATGGATATGTTTCTAAATAACCTGGTCATTGTAGGAAAAAATATCAAATTCCTGTTCGAGAAATTTCAGTCATCTTACTAACAAGCTATACAAGTTAGACAAATCGTAATTATTATTATAAACCGTTCAACATGAGCTGTGAGTTAATGTAATTTCATATGATAAGGGGTATGCAGTGCCAAACTTAATTAGTTCACTTGTAATTTCTGAAGTCTAGTTGTCTTTAACTGATTTATACATCTACAGAAGATGTCAACTGAATTGTTGTGAAATATGTATTAAGATGAATTCTATATTAGATTTGAAATCTATCAATAACTGAAGTAAAGTAATAGCTTAGGTAATGTATGTTTCGTTCATCGTCAGAAATCAAAGAATTTCACACCATTATTCAATAATCAGTATAACATTCACCAGTTCAATTTATGTTGTTATGATTAGAACAATAACCGGAGAAATTTGAATAAAATAGCTATTATGTGTGTTTGATTTTCACTAATTTAATAAATAAATGTAACTAATTTCGCTAACACCGCAGCTTGTTAAAACAGGTATTTACAAAGTGCTTGTAGTTGGTTCATTTATTCATTCAATTAAAGAAAGTCAACGTATAATAGTTATATTGTTTGAGTTAATGGATTCTCATCAAAGAGTTCTATATAGAGTGGACAAGTAGTGTGTTAAGCATAGGAAAGCGCTGGTAACTAGTTGGCCAGTCTGTCCTTCTCGCACATGCTAGTGCGCTCTCACTCGTAAGGTCTCCCTTCTATCACAAAGAGTATAAGAATACAAGAATAAGTATAACGCGCACACATCGTTCGAGTGAGAGCGCAGTACATATGCGAGAAGGACAGAATGTCCGTTAAGAATACCAGTGGAAGGCTTAGTTGTCTACTGTATATGTAGAACTCTTTGATTCTCATGACGTATTGGCTGAATCTATTCAATTCGAAGGAAAGTTACATTTATTGAATAATATATCAATATATTTACCCACATAACACAAGGATGTTGCATGTGCATCCAGTGGAGATACAGATAGAAATAATGGATGTCTATAGGATATCACGTCATGTCCTAACAATATCCCCAACACGTCCTTTGCGTTTACAAACCACACTACTTTCAACTCCTAGAGGACGTCATTATGGAACATCCCAGGGATATACTTTTCAGGGATGTCTATTGGTGGGAATTCCAGATATGTTTATTATGGAACTTCACTGGGATGTTCGCGAGTTTGAGAACAACCCAGAGATACCCATAATCAGACTTTCCTTATGAGATTTTTCATAGATGTCCATCATGGAGCATTCATAGCACATTCATGAGATATTCTCTAAAAAATCTAAGGGATATCCACAGGATATCCTACATCTATTAGTTTGGACATTCATAGTGAATATCAAAAGTACAAAGTATGGACTCTCATCCATTCAAGTTATGTAACATACATCTGGAGGATGTCCATTCAAGGATTTGCATTACATTTCCAGATTTGACTTCTGAACATCAGGATGTCGACAGATTCATAAGAAATGCGAAAATAAAATAGGTAGGTCTGATTTATTTCTTGTTCTAATTGAGCTTTTTTGAAATAATTTTCCACCAATCTTCTGTTACTTTCCTACTTTATTCTTGCATCACTACTTTATGAATCTGCTGAACAAATATAGGTAAAAATATGAATTCAATATTCAAGTTATTATTCAATTGAATAATTTATTCAATGGAAATATATAAGATGAACATTATAAAAATCTGAATATTTAAAAATCAATATGGCAATAGATATATACATAAAAAAAACAATACAAACACTATATAGATACACAAAAAAGAAATCTCTCAAAGACTCTTCTTTTTGCTATATTT
Organism: Endomychus coccineus; assembly: GCA_958510875.1. Taxonomy (NCBI): domain Eukaryota; kingdom Metazoa; phylum Arthropoda; class Insecta; order Coleoptera; family Endomychidae; genus Endomychus; species Endomychus coccineus. The sequence goes on from OY294069.1 coordinate 112,796,346, forward strand.
TGTTCTCTAATTTATATCTTGTATCCTTACTGTGCATCATTCTATTCAAACCAACGGTCCAGTCGTGTGATGATAATTCATAAAAATTCCGAAAGAAGGTATTATGGCAATCTATCAAACATTTCATCCTCGCTTCAATTTTTGAATGTCCTCAAAAACTATCTATTAAATAGATTTCCTAAACTGCCTTGTCCTGTAATATAATCTAGCAGCCTTCGTGGTTATTTGGGATCTTCTCGTGATTTGTGCTCTCCCTCTAAAATGAATTTTGAGAATCAGTAAACTGTGTTTGATATATTTGGAATTCCAATAAACAAAGACAAGTATTTTTAATAGTAAAGAATAAAGTACAACACTCAAACTTTTAAATGCTCACTTCGTTCAAGTGTCTACAAGGTTGTGTTACATTTCGGTCAGCAACAGCAGTTAATGGATCTTGTTGTGAAACTAACAAATAAAAATGTAACGGATTAATTAATGTTCGGTCAGAGCATGAATTTCTAAAAAGAAACCTACATACCTATTAGAAACATTCAGTCCACAATGTTTCTAATAGGTATGATACCTTCTTTTCAGAAAATCATTTGCGCAGCTAAAATCTGGGAGCTATCTGTTGGTGCGGGGGCGCTTACATATTGCACTTGACTTGAAACTAAATAAAATCAACTAATAACTAAACAGATCGTCTGTAAGATTTGTCTATATTTCCTCTTCTGGTAGTTAACTAGTAGGCTGAATACTATATTCATGTCCTCTTATAAGAATAACTTGAGAGTTCTGAAAAATCTGAAAGCAAAAATAATAATTTATTCAAAAAATATGTCTTGTAAGGTAGGTATAGGAATGGAATATTCTTACTGTCAGCACTATCTGCAGATATTGATTCGTCTCAGGCAATTACAGAAAGGGAAAAGCATCAACTTTCAAGATGTAATTTTAATGAATTATCCGGAACATGAAATGATCATGGGAATTTTTCGTGCATTTGAATATTTCCTCCTCCGACAAACTAGACAGTTACTCATTACAGCACAAATGTAACCACAAATTTGAGTATTTTACTGGGACGTGGAAATTGATGCCTCGGAGATTTGTTATTGAATACTTGCTGCATTTTCTCTTAGTTGTGTAACAAAATTATTAAATACCTAGTTATTAATAAGTAAGTTTAATATATGAATATTCTTTATATCAAGGTAACAATAGATTCAAATGAAAAATTGATTGAAGTAGCTACACATAAATAATAGTGGTTCATAGTAAAATATGATGCTGTACAGTCATTATACTTGTAGAATCCATCTTTTGTTACAAATGCCAAAATGATCGAATGGTTGAAACCATGGTTACGAACTTTCATCCCTCCTGACATGTTGGAAACATGAAGGAAGAGCTGATGACAGAAGGTTAAAAATACCTGATGCAGATTGGAAATATTAAAAGCTGAGAGTTGATGAAAACAACCTTTACCAATTTCATGCAACAATGGAGAAGTCTTAATCCACCAACAAAACAAAAAACAACGTGGATATAGAAATATAAGCAATTAGAAGCAATAAATCAATCCCGAAATGTAAGGAATGTCAAAGGCTTGGATATACTCATGAATACTGCAAGCATCCACCAGTCTATTTCGAATGGGTTGGTAACCTTTACATTGAAATTTTGACAAGAAAGAAGAGACAAATTGAATAAATCTAAAGAATTTTAATGTGAAACTCTTACATCAATGTATCAATTCACAAACAGTTCTTAGCAAAATAGACCAAAGCTGCCAAAGCACCATCAATTAGAACGAACCACAGTCTTTCAAGCAAATGATAAGATATATCAGAGAAATGACGAACCAATTCCCGGAGATACTAGAGAGATTAGAGTGAAGAGAATGTTATACCACGAAGAAGAACGAATCAATTACCTACACAAAATCAAGAGTTCTTACATCGGATACAGCCAAAGCTCATATTCCTAAAGTGCATGACACACCACACCAATATAACACAGAAAAATATAGTAGTGCCTTCATTATGAAAGAGAATAGAGATCATTATGGAAATTGTTACTCACAAAAACCGAAAATTCAACTAACTATTACCAACAGATTGTGGCAATTAAACTTAACTCTTAGAGTAATTTATTATCCACCAAGGCACAATTTCAAACAGGGAGCTTGTGAGATATATGGTTTCGGTTTGCTCATCAAAGAGGACAATGTCAGCACTATGTGCTTGTATGGACCTTACGGTCGGAAATGACTACTTCCAATAGACTCGGACTTGGACCTCCTCCTCTCTTGGAAGCCTAGATGAAAGCGGCGGAGGAAGATCTAATGCTCAGGCGGCTTGTTGACAAGCCGATGCATGGTGGTTTCTTCAGAAACATCGGAACGCTCGGCTTGTCAACAAAGTGGAACTTAGGCTATCTTAGGTCAGCCGTGCTTACATCCGAAACTGAGGAGTTAACCGCAGCTTGCCATGATGGCGTAATCAACATCTTGGTATATCACCGCAACGTGATGGGTGTGCAGGTTCCTATATCCTATATCAGCTGCAGGGCTTGTCGAATGGCCCCTGAGACGATTTTTCATGTGCTGTCCGCATGTCCGGCAAAGGCGTCTACGGCGTAAACCCATCGCCATCATGCGGCCCTACGGGTACTGTGTTACTATCTGAGGCCCTCATATGAAATAAACCAATGCCAGACCTACTGGAATTACACGTTTCGTCCATACAAGTAAACGGGCCTGTCGTTGTCCTCATCGATAAATAACTAAGACTATGTATGTCATTGAATTCTCTGCTTCGGTAGAGAAGAGTAGCAAAGTGGACGAAGTATCAAGACCTTCTGTTCGAGCCACAAGGTAGTATCAGTGGTTCCGATCATCGGTTTTGGGAGGATTTCGGACTTCTACGTTCGAACTTAAAGATCGTACCGAATTCCCCCATACCGCTGCAGTTATCACTTGCTACTATTAAATTACCCAAGCCACTGCAAAAAAGGCATTGGATGAACAATTTTTCATCTGCTGATTTATACATTTCAGAATTTCATCGGTTATATCTTTGAGGATCCTGTCATATTACATCACTTGGTTCATTTACATGTTAACACAAATAATTGATCTCAACACTCATTAGCGAACATAACATTCTAATGGTCACAGTTTCACAATAGTGATTCAACTAATACATATGGCAATCACTCGTTCTAATCGTTCACGCATTGTTAATTCACACTCTTAACCTGCCTCAAACACATATATTACAATTGACGAGTTTCTGTTTACATAAATAATGACACTTTACTATAATGTCGTTCCATTGCCATGGTATTTGATGAGAGATCATGTCGCGAAGTATAGATAACTGTAAATTGATAAAATTTAAAAATAGCAGGAATTCGTCATAGTAGATACCTGTTTGTGAATAAAATGACAGAATATAGTAATTTTATACTACCACAATTTTAAAAATAAATTGATGAGGAAATAGGTATAGAGTGTGGGAACAAATGTGTCAAATAACTGTTTTCCTACAGTCATCTTCACAGTCACGAGTTGATTGTACTTCAGTATAGAGTATTACGTAAATCAATTCATGAAACTTTGGTTTTCACTAGATGTAATCTATGTTTTTGACTTTTCATTCGATCAGAACATATAATTCTGAAATAATAACAGCATTACTTATGGATATGAAATAGAAGCTCAGTAATATCTTATGCTCCAGCATAAGTTTCATTGAGAAACGATTCTCTTCAGCTTTGGAATATACAAATGCACCCAGGCAAATATATATATACATACATATTCATATGTATGTATATACATATCCTTTTTTCTTACATTTACACTGCGTGCTCCGACGACATCGCAGCAATCGCGAAAGAATAACCTAATCAGTTTTCCGAAGCTACTCCTGCTCACCGGTCGTTGTGTAGCTTCAGGTTCCGAAATCGTGTGCCCTAAGTAATCTTGTTGAACCCAGAATGATTGCCTTCTGCATTCGGTCTATCAAGATCTGCAACGAGTTCTCATAGACCGGAATGATCTTCACCGAATTCCGCCCAAAACACCAATGATCAGAACAACTAGTACGAACTTGTGGCCTGGGTAAAGCGTGCGGAGCTCGAACAGGAGATCTTGATACTTTGTCCATTTTTTTTTCTTTTTCAAGACTATGTTCTTCTCTGCCGGAGCAGAGAATTCGATAATATACATAGTCTTGCTTTGTTTATCGAAAAGGACAACGTCAGGCCTATTTGCTTGTATGAGCCTAACGGTCCGAAACGGGTAATTCCAATAGATCTGGCATTTCTCGTTTCCGACAACGGACTTAGTATCTTCAGGCATATAAGGCAGCACAAACTCTTGGTCTATTCCGTACGTATTATTCTCTATGTGAATCCCATCTTAGATATTGTGTCTTTATCTGGGGCGATGGTTCTGGTCATGAAAAGATATTTGGCTTGCAAAGAAGAGCTGTAACAATTATAGGCGGTCTTAAGTATAGAGACGATTGCACAGAAGTATTTAAAAAAATAATATTTAACGTTTCCTTGTATATTTATCTATGAGTGTCTTGTGTATGCTTATCAGAACTATGACATTGCTTTAAAAAACAGGGATGTTCACGGTTATGATACCAGACATAAGGATGATATTCGATCAAAAGCGTTAAGACTTGAAACAGCCAAGAATGGCTCAAATTTTCGTTGTAATATATTCTTCAACAAGTTGCCGACCAAGGTTAGGAGTCTACCTTTGAGGGGTTTTAAGCACGTTGTTAGGAAGTTTTTACTTAGCAAAGCCTTCTACAGTGCATATGAGTTTTGTCTTGCAAAAATGTGAATGTCATGACTATTTAAATTATATTAATCATTTAAACTTATATATTTATAGTTACAATTGTCTTTTATCTTAAAAATGTATAATATTATTAAATTGACTTGTGTAAATACTTTGTATCTTTAGCACCAAATGAATAAATCTAATCTAATCTAAATCTAATCTAATCTAATCTAATCTACGAGTACCTTAGATGGTAATACAGCACCCGTCGAGCTGCATTATGGCCAAGGGTGTACGCCGAGCCCGCTTTTACCGGACATGTAGACAGAAGGTGGAAAAGCGTCTCAGACGCCTTTCGAAGACCTTGCAGCTGAAATCAGAAACATGCACACCCATCACGTTGCGGCGATAGACCAAGGTGTTGATTACGTCATCTTGGCAAGCTGCGGTAAATCACACGGTCTCGGCTGTAGCCCGGCTGACCTTAGGTAGCCGAAGATCAGCCTGGTTGACAAGCCGAGCGTTTCGATGTTTCGTTAGAAAACACCGTGCATCGGTTTGACAACATGCCGCTTGAGCATAGGATCTTGCTCCGCAGCATTTATCTGGGCTTTCAGGCGAAGAGTTTGAAACTCGAGGTTGCCCTCTAGTCGGTCTTCACGACTGATGTGGAATTCGAGACAAGTTCTTCCGCAGATTTTTATGCTGCTTCAACGATAAATGCCCTCCACACCGGCCAATTCATGACTTATGACAAGGCACAGGAGGGGGTCAGAACTCCTAAGAACTTTACACGCTACACTCAGAGCCACACTTCGATGCAGAACCTCCAGACTAAGTTCCTCACCTTCCTGGTGACGTGAGAGATAAATGCGGGAATCGGACGAACTAGGATGCAAGCTGTGATGGATAGGCATCATTTTCCAGATGTTTCCGGATTGTCGAGTCTATGCAGCCCATCGACCGTCCATTTCATCACTCCAAAAGAGTGAAGCATCACTGGAACGGCAAGCATATTTGTAGCAGACGCCTTGTTCTCACTCAAAAGTTCGAAAGACCAAATCTTTCGAACAAGGTTTTTGTACTTGCCGTGGAGAGCCACCACTTTTATTCGGGAAGCGTCATAATTAGGTCGCTGTTCAATTCCCAGGTATCGATAGGTCTCTCCAGCATCAAGATGATCAAAGATGCTTCCGTCGGCAAGCTGCATATTCCCGTGCATTTCCGGAGATCGTCGTCTCCTTAAATGAAACACTGCGCACTTGTTCAATCCCAACTCCATGCCTACGGCTTAGTATATTCCTGAATCATGTTGAGAGCTTGATGGAGGTTTTCTCCTCAGAGGTATATAAAAATTGCTATGATAATCAGTGTTATCATGTAATTTAGAATAGAATAGATGACTTTGATTAATGAAATGCGTCTGCAGCCGAATTTTAGTTTTTGAAATCCAATTAAAACTGCAGAAAACATTAGATCACTGGTGTGTGAAAGGGTAATGTATGGCTAAGCAACAAATTGATTTACTTGAAATAGATTGAATACCTAAGATACTATTCTATGATTCACAAATCTAAATATAACTATGATCATTTTATGAATTACTTATTCTATGATTTACATACCATTTAATAACTAATCAAGTTCAAGATAGCTCTATGGAATTTTTGTGTCAAAACTGTCACTGTTCTAAATGTAACAACGTCAGATAAGACATTATCTTTTTAGGTTGAATTAAATAGACAACAGAAAGTGGTAATTCAAACTATCTGAATTTGGTTAAGTTTGAATCAGATTATAATAAGGTTTCGAATGATTAGCATCACTTTTATTATTAACACAATTGTTTCTTTTAATTTGGGAACTTTCTAATTTTAAGCGTTTATCATTATGTTTTTCAAGATTCAAAATTTTTGTACTGTTGTAGTCAAATGAATGGTTTATGTCTTTTAATAAAGCTTCATCTCAATAATGAATTTAAATAACAGTTTCGGTTGATTTCAACATTCTCTGAATTAATGAAGTTCACTGCTTGTTGAATATGTACGATGAATGTGCAAAGTGCACCAAGAAAATGGACGATTTTTAATGTAAAATTTTTCAGGCAAAAATTCCAGCAGGCTGCTATCACTTTTGAATTTTTAGTGCAGCAGTGGTCTGCTGCTCATAAATCCTTTGCTTTAAAAACCATTTATTAATACAACGAATCAGCCGAATTCATTTTAGAATCGATCGAAATGATACTGTGCCATCTGCTCACGCCATTGAAATATCAGTATCAAACATTGAAAGAACATCTAGCTAGTAAGACAGGCTGTGATAAGATGTCCACATTCTTCTGCACGCAGACTTTCAATATCGTTGGCATTTTAAACACAAAGTTGCGAAGAATTTCTAATAAGGATTTGCACTATCACCTATACTAATTTCAGATGAATTTGCAAGAATTGAATGTAAAATTGAAAGTCATGAAATATTAAAATTAATTCCAATGCATAATGTAGAATATAGAATGATATAATATTAATGAAGATATCTATGATCAAATAGTCTATTGATGGGAACACAAATCAATTTATAGATAGCCCAGTGAGAGACGAGGAACCAATATATACTACAATACACATAGATATAATATATACATACATGGATAGCGCATGGTATAAGAACCTCTGTTCAGTCGATGACTCCAACACGTAAGAGAGACAGAAGACCTATTCAAGCCTGATATTAGACAGAGATGGAGATCATTCTGACCACGTGACAAGTGGCAAGAACGTCCATAATTTACATTGATTTAAATGGAGCGCTTCGAGAATTTCATGAATTATCAAGTTATAATCCTCTTTGATCGGTTTTTATGATTCAGCAACAATTCATAATAGTATTATGTACAAAATTACCTTAAAGATATAGAATTAAATATCGCTCATTTTGAATTTAGTCATATTTCCATGAAGCACCCATATGCAACTTGTTTTGTATTTCATCAATGGAAAACTGTAGTATGTAATGAACTGAAATTACTGTACTCACATTAAATGACAAACTTAGTTATTAACAGCTTCAATTATTAAATAATACATATGTGCAACTACATAATCATTACCATATATGACCTAATAAATAAAACATCTTTCATAATGCCGTGAAGATTTAATTATAATATGGTAAACAAGTAACATATACACATTATTCAAAATTAAGTAAGCTATAGAAAAAATATGTCTATAAATATCAAAATGCTCAAATAATTGGACATAAATAATATTTGCTATTTCTTGGAGTGGTTCGAAAACAAAAGTATGTCATTTATTAAAATTAATGATCTAATTCGTTACTATATAACCCAAACCTGGATTTATCCTAAGCCAGAGATCGATCTGATTGTTAAATATAAATAAGAAGAACTGGAAGTTACATAAATGAACAGTTGTTATTCAGTGGTGAACTTCTGGTATTGTGGCTAGTCGCAGATGACAAGTTGCTAGCTTACCTTTTGTTATAATAATTAACATTAACAAAATATTACGGTTTCTAAAGAAAATGAAAGTGATATAAACATAGCATTAACGTTATCGGTCACCTTAATCTTAAACTTAAATTTTACCAACAGAGGAACATTATTATATAATATCAGGTACTGTTACTGTTCAAAATACAAATTCTTCGAGAATAAAAGTAAACATTGTTCTGAATCATCCTGCCGTCCTGCACATGTTTTAATAAATTTTTGAGATGCTTAACCATTGCATTCATTCGACGATTTCTTGTAGTCAAGTAATTCATTACTTTTCTTTGCTTATCAATAGTATGCTTCGTAATTTGAGAAATTATGTTCATGTTAGAAGATGAAGGTATAGGACTGAAAAGATTGTATCAAAATGTTATAATAAATCTACTTAGCATATAATATACCAATGAGGTGCCCTCACAACAAATAATGTATGCATAATCACTAGTAAATACATGATAATAACATGTACCCAGCTAAAAATTACGACAAATTCATATTGTTTACCGATTTCTAGGTTCTCTGTGTTTCACCTACGCTTCAAAACATTTCCTAGAATATTGAAAATACTAGAAGGAACTACGTGGTCTTTTACAGATTTCCTTCCAAATGAATACACAAAATCATTTTCTGTAAAGTGTTCACTACAAAGATGAGAATTCTTGATGGGCACGAAGTTTTTTCTCTTCATTGCTATTACCCATTTTTGTTTCATCTTTTCATCTGAAGGAAAACTGAAATGAAAAGTAATTATTACACTATTTGTTTCTGTTTTCGATCGTGAATAGTCGATTAAAATTGTAATTCCAACGTCTACGTTTTAATGACATTATTGGCAATTAAGTATCTACTACCACTATCCAGTAACTACTAAGCTTGTAAATACCAGTAAAACTAGGTCCTCCTTTTTGTAACCGATTTTTACATCCAAATCCGGAACACGATTTCACCATTGTTATATTTTAGATGTATTAAAAGTATCCAATAAAAGTAATTAATCACACATTTCACTATTATAACCTTATTGTCATCAAGAGTTATTGCACAATATCATCCGATAAAATGAAAGTAAAAAGCGAAACAACTAATCACAACTAAAAAACAAAGCACTAAAGAAGTTTTCTGTATTAAAATATTGCGATGTTTTGCCACTTGTCAGCTGTTTCATATGTTGGAGTCAATGAAAATCCCTGATGCGCTATCCATGTATGTATATATAATATCTATGACAATACAACATAGTAAGGTCAATATAAGCTCATATAAACATATAGAGAAAAACAGTAATATGTTGACAAATTCAGTGGGTAATATGCTTAAAGTTTAGTTCATGTGAAAGAGGGACCAATGAATAAATATATGGCAAGCCGATCCATTTCAGCAATGAAATATTTCATATGTTTTTTTAAAGAAAATATTGTTAGTGCACTTCTTACTCTCAAGGGTAAGTAGTTGTAGTGATAATTTTCAAGGAAAGTGTAGTAGTCCAGGCATTTAAGGAGGAAAATCGACGATTTTTGTCCGAATTTCCGCGGAGTCTAATTTTGGTCTATTCTAATGTATTTTGACACGTTGAACTTCGGACATTTTTTGGACCCAACACTGGCCATTTTTCGATTTTTTGAGTTTTGAGACAAAACTATGGGCTGTATGTAAGAACGTGTGCCCAAAAGTTGTTGATAATATTGATACGCGAATTTTGACTTCCGTCTGAAGTCGATTCGAGGTCGTGGGCCGAAGATAGGACCCATTGGATGTGTTTTTTATTAGCGCATTGTAAAATTGAGTATATGTCACAGTTTTTTTTTTCCTATTCTGTTTTGGTGAAAACATAGTATTCTTAGGTATCTTCTTTTGGTTCCTGGTATTTTCAACTACCCGATTTTTTGTCGCCGAAATCGGCCATGATGTATGTAGACGTGTGAACGTGTATATGTGACCATGACATGATGTTTTTATAGGGTGTTACATAACAAATTACAATAGTTAAACTAAAAAAATAAGATTGATAAATAATTTTGTTTTTTCACATTTTCATATATTTTTTGTTTTTTACATTTCATATTTATTAAAAAATTATCTATATATCTAATTATTCACAAATAACCTTTTTCGTTGTCACTGTCAGCATATATTGTTGATGATGTAATAAGATCATTTATATTGATATACGGATCATCGTGATCCGCTTCATCATTTGAGTTTGATAAAACTTGATCGTCGCAATTATCATTGATAACATCATCGGTATCGTCATCATCTTTATCATCGTGTTCATTTTCATCCATACACTTATCAAAATCATCATCATCTAACATACTGACTTCTGGCTCGGGGCAATTAGAACAGTCTTTACCTTCACAATGATTACATAATGAGCTAGAAGGTAATCCTAATTTTTTGCACGAATATTTACCAGTAACATTTTTTTACAACCACAAGAGATTATTTTGATCAACTCATCGGAATGTGCATTCTTTACTGTTTGTATAGGAGCAAGTCCATTCGGACTATTTCTCCAACCTCGGTCCGTTGGAACAATGGTTTCACTACCGATCGAAACCTGAACTAATACACCCTAAAAATATGTTGCTTTGCAGCATTATCCTATTTTCGTTGAAATGTTAGGTCGAGTATGAAAGACCTTGCTAATAAATGTGTTAAACTGAATGCTCATAATTTTTCATGCCAGTAGACATTTACATTATGCCAAGGTATTACAAGGTTGATGCAACAAAATGATTATGAGCATTCATTGAAAAAACTATAATTTCGCTTGCGGAATCTATTGTACCGACGCTCGCTTATTGCCGCTAGATGAATTTCCGCGGTAGTTTTTTATGATGAAATTCGTTTTAACTTAGAATTGTGAACGAATCTCCGTACGCTGTTTCGAACACGAATAGTCGATGTATTTGTCTGTAATTTACTCCAAGGCTTTTGTCGATAGGCCCAAAATGGGCCTGCTGGAGGCCCAAACACATTTATTAGAATAGTTTCATTTCTACTCACTCCAAATCAATCTAGTTGAATTTAAAATACTCGTTATGGAAACCTCTAATAGAACCTAGAATTTGGATTACGTGAAAAGTTTCTAACCTCAAAAAATTTTGAATTTTTCGGTGATCCAAAATTTTCAAAATGTCGGCAAGGCTATGTCTTTGATTCAAAATGCTTGAATTTTGGATATAAGGTGCAGAATGATGAAATTTTCCGAATGAATTAGGTTTTAAATCGATAAAGGTTTCATCTGAAATTCGTAAAATACGAATTTTCCAAAATAGCCGATTTTGGTACCAGAAATCAAGAGAAGAGACATAAAAATATTATCTTCTCACCAAAACAGAATATCGAAAAACAAAAACTCCTTGATATATACTCTATTTTTCAATATTTTGAAAAACACACTGAATGGGCTTTATCTTGGGCCCACGACCTCGAATCGAATTAAGACCGGAGCCTAAAATTGCGTATCAATTTCATCAATAACTTTTATCCATACGTTTTGTCATACAACCCATAGTTTTGTCTCAAAACGTAAAAATTCGAAAAATGGTCATTTTTGGGTTCAGAAAGTGGCCATAGTTTTTTGAACACCGGGTTAATTCAAATTTAAACTACACCATCGTGTTCAGCGTGTCGAAATACATAAGAATAGACTGGAATTAGACCTCGCGAAAATTCGGACAAAAAGATTCTTTAAATGACGACTATAGGTTCACTGGACTAATGTTTTTTCTGGAGCGAATTGTATAGACTGGCTCATTTGCCTTATCTCTTGTGTCATAAGTGTGTTTAACGTAAGTCAGGTTTTTTCAGTTTTCATATTGTTCAGTAACCACTTTGATGGAACATAATTGCCTAAGGTCCAGTATATTTGATTCATTGAATGTATGAATGTCTGGTTGATTTATTAAAATTAATTTCCAGAAATTTTTTATACATCACGGAACTCTATGGGTGCAGAATCAATTTTTATCATCTGCGAGTTGTCCAAAATATTTTTTAGGTACTTGAATCTATAGAGAATGCTTCGTAATGTTTTCGTCACTTAGTCAACATGAAAATTCCATCTCAAACGCTTGTCGTTCACAACTCCCAAATATTTTTTCTGTTGATTGTATAACTATATCGTCTGCGTGTATCATATTGAGTTAGTGAATTGGCATAGCACAAGAATGGCAAGTAGAATGTTTAATGATAATTGGAGGTTAGTATTTTTTGTTTGAAACAATCGATTAGTTTGTTATCTTCTTCAGCTTTGATTTTCAGTTTCCTCTAACACTCAGCACTATACAGTATGGTAGTATCATCGGCAAATGCTGATGGTGATAATATGATTCCACGTATTGTAATTTTTTTCTGTCAATATAATAACTATTGAATAACAGAACTTTCAGGTTTGTGTACTTTATCATTTTTAATGTCACCTGCGGTTGCATTTTTGCGAAGGACTGTGAACTTAAATACCATATAAAAAGGAATATATTCAAGTGTGGTCATATTATCTTACTATACATAATTATTATTCTCTTGAATCATGATAATAATAGATTGAATTTGTGTCAGGTTCTTCGAATACCACCAATTTAAAGCAATAATGAACTAAAAAAATACCGTTTCACATCATCTACATCATAATTTTAGTTGTTTTATAAATGGTATAGAATCAGAGCACCGGACGCAGTTACAGAATGACCATGATCTGGTGCAGTCACAAGTATCAAATTACAGAAGGAACGATTTAAACAAATATATGAAATGGGTAAAACATTTATAAAATGTCTCGTCTAGTTTCGCTCATTAATTTTAGTTGACCTCTCCTTATGACAACAGTTAGCATGCTTGACTCTTGACTGCAGCACTGACTATCAGATAAAGTGTGTTTTATTTCCGCAAATAATAACATCTCAGTATCACTGGACAACAAACAGCATGGTATCCAACGATATATTTCATTTAAGGTATAACCTTTTTATTTTTGAATTATTGGATTTACCACGACATGTCGTATTGAATGAAATCCAGTTATTCACAGAATCTTCCATTAAGAGTGAGGAATTCGAAAAATAGAACACTCTTCATAAAAACTGATTGAAATATGATTTTCTTGATTAAACCTTTAATACAAACAATACTCACAAATGTCATATAAGCTATTGTCTACGTGAATAATTAAAATTAATATTGTCATCAATAAATACAATGATTACAAATTATTTCATTATATTATTATGATTATAAAAAAATAATTGAAAGATATTTATTGATAATTGTAATAATACAAATTTTTATCATGTTAATAAATAAAATATAAGTTTCGAATTCTTTCAATATTTCATTTTTCGTGGAAAAAGTATATATCATTTTCATATGAAAAAAGCTTCAGTCGAGATATACTCGTATATTGAATCTTTTGAAACGTTCGTGCCTCTTTCGCGCTCTCTAGCCGACAATGTTTACCATAGGAGTACGTTTTCGGTGTATCGAAGCAGTTATATTATGAAATATAACTGTGGAACATCAATCTGAATTACTGAGAGCCGATTTCCGTAACCTGCCAAAAGTTAATTTGTTTACGGTGATGGCGTAAAATGACAATTTCAACACAGAAGCAATTGGCAACGCGAAGTTCTTCTATTTCTTCAAGAGTTCGAGTATTATTCTTCCATTATGAAATGATTTTTATAGATCATCCAGTGGAACTTACATGATGGAACGGTAGAGGGTAGGTGAAGTTTCGCTTTAAAGGGATTGTTGATGAGTGATGGCTCTACTTGTTTGATAAATGTACTGTTTGTCCTGAACATAAATTATCGCGTTGAGCTGAAACTAATTGGGAGTAAGAGATTACAGATATTAGTGCAAAGGGTCTATAATCATCAGGAAGGGCATTCAGCTGGAGGGAAACCCAGTTTGAACGAAATTTTGGCGCTTTATGCTTTTTTTCCAGGTGTGTGTTCTGTGATTACAGATGAGTCTAACGTGATAAATTATTGTAATATACCCCTCCATTTTTGAAAATATTGTTTGTTATGCAATATCCGTTAAGCTATCAGCCAGGGTGGTAGTTATTCAAGAATTATTTACAAAAATACAAAAATGGGAAAATTCAAGTGAATTATGTTGCGCAATTATATATTAATAATTTAATATTATATATTATAGCTACCGGTTATATAAAGAATATATAAAACTTGTGAATACTAATCCATGGAAAATGTAACAAACTAATCTGCGCTACTATGCCGCCTGAATTTTCAAACCTATGCTATTGGAACCAAAAGCAAATACAGCTGGGGTCTAAACACATCGGCTAGAACCGCTGATGCGGTATATCAACAGTTAATTCGCTCGCCCCTAGGGACTATAACTTTCCATTGAGATAAATATTGATTTTTAAATGTACTTAGTGGATTATGATATTTCTGCAATTGTAACAGATGATACCCAAGAGACATCTCACACCAATCTCCTGTATGGCAGAATGAATATTATCAAAGGCTATATTTCACTATTTCGAGAAATGTTGGAAATTTGCTTAATATACATTAATGTCATATTGAGAAACTTTCATAACACTATTCTTTCAGTCTATGGCGGCCATGTTGGTTCAGTATTTTCGAAATTATAATTCTTTCAACATCATACTATACATAATGCCCAGCATACAGGATGTTTTAATTTAGTAGGACAATCCATTTTTCATTTCGACGTTTCATGCTCGAGTCGAACTTTCAGCTTAAGAAATGTTTTTTAACATTTCACTGAAATCTGGTACGAAATTTTTTTATGCAAACATTCTTTTTGTGTAATTTTAGTAAAAAAAAATAGAATATGATGAACCCAGAAATACCTCCAATCACACAATAGACGCTTCAAAAGGAGCATATCACGCCAAAATAAAATCAAAGCTTATCGAAAGCTCAAACAGCTATCGTTCGTTTTGGACTTCCGCCAAAGCAATTGGAAGAGACTTTACTAGTAGTTAGACATGGCCAGTTCTGGATCGAGGTGCACCTCACCCAGCCATACAGCTGAGTCAGCTAACCGCAGTTATATAGTTCAAGGTCATATGACAGAATGTGAGGTTAGAGGATGAATGGTGTGTGATGTTACATGACATGTCATGACAGGTATATGAACTACTATCATGGCGGGTGTATATCAAACGATGAACTATCATGGCTGGCATTGAAAATAGCATGTGTCACAGGTGTCATGGCAGGTATATGAACTGTCATGGCTGACGTTGGAACTATCGATGTCTCAACGTTTGTCTGAATGAGTCGGTGAATTATCATGACTACCTGTGAATGTCAGGACACTCAGCATCAAAGCTGAACGGAAAACCATGACTGAACTTAAAAATATATGATGTAGCTATATCGCTATTTATGAATGAACCTACGAACTATCATGGTTAACTGTCAACGTCAGAACAGAATGCAAATTTTACATATGAAAAATGCAATATATCTGTCATAGTATTAGCAAATATATGAGATGTCAGTCAGTAAGGTGTGTTGAGTAATGAATCATAGAGTAGGTGACATATTTGAGCTATCTCACATCTTAGCACATAGTTGATTGGTGACTAGAAAACATGTAATAAATAGAGACAATTGTAGAATGATTGAATTAGTCATAAACTCATTTTGATTATATATAAAACCAATTTCATTATTTGTGATCAATAAGATCACAACAAGGTGATCAATTAATGAACTGTTATGAGCTGTCACATGACTGTCATTTGGCTACTGATCGATCAAAATACGAGGATTGTAGGTTACAAATTGCAGGAAATGCCGCACGAGACTGAGAGTGAGTTTAAATAAATGTCTCTCAGTTGCACCAGAAGTGATAATTTTGGAAGCAAGGTCGTTACTTTGAAATTAGAGGGATAAAAGTATATTTCAGTAAGAATGCTCAAAAGTAATGTTCCAATATAGGTCTGCAACCTTATTCAAGTACCTCGTAAATCTTAACATCTAGTTCGAGAGTAGATACTTAACGTACTAGTTTTGATCTTCAGTAGTTGAGACACTATACTAACATGCATTTGTATATCATAAGAATATTACTGGATAGTGGATTCTTGTTATATTTCATACACGAAATATTGATGTGGTACAATTTCAATTATTCGTGGTTCTGTTCGTTTCGGCGACGGGGGCATTTTAAATTGAAATTGGCACGATATGGACGCTTTGTGCTAATATAATTAGTTTTAAGACATCCCGTTTTGGACATAATAAGTCTTCTGATGATGGTCGTGAGACCGAAACGTACGTAAAGACGAAAATAAAATAAAGTGTTAATGTGACCTATTTCCCGAGAATGTTATATGTAATTCTGCAAAAATTCCAACGTTCCACCATTTGTACCAGTAACTGAGATGAGGTTTATGATGTCATTTTAGACATTTGACGTCTTAACCAAGAGGTGCTCAATGTCTGCTACTAAATCATTCACTTAGTAAACAAATGTGGCCGAAAGCCCTTTGTTCAAGCTCACCTGCAAATAATGGAAGCGATACTATTCCAAATTATATTTGAAGGTGTACAGAAAATTAAATTATTAAAATATATGGGGCAACTCACAGTTGATGGCCTTTGAGCTGAATCATGAGGAAAATGAAATTTTTGTAATAATAGAATTATACATAGGTATACAATAGTTATTAAGAGCAGAACTTCAAACAAATAAAACGATGTGATTTTTATTTCTTTTTACATATTCGGTAGGGTATTATTTGATGTACATACAAGTCAAACAAATATGTTGTCACATTTTCTGATCCCCATATTACATAACTATTGATAACCCAAGTTTTAGATGTTTTCGTTGCAGCTTCATGCTGAGAATTGCACCCCGACTTTCATTTGAACTACTTAATTCCGGAATAGGAATATACATATAGTATGCTATATGTGCTTATATGATACATACTAAAAAGCAATTAAAAAAGTTATAAACAAATTACAGCAAATTCTACACAGGTATATTTGAGTTTATAATTTATTCACTTATACTGACAAAAATAATGAACCTACTATAAAGTTAATGATATATTGAGAGAAAAAACAACAGAATTACATTTGATTTGAACCGACTAAGGATGCTTCTCCCACATTACACGCTCCATGTAATCATGCTACAAAGACTAATTCAAAGGGTCCGATGCCCTATTCTTTTCATTGGCCAATAATGATAATCACTATAAATCACTCTGAACATTAAATTATGAATGAACTGTGATCAATCGATCACTGAATTCCCTCACTTTTGTAAGCAAAATAGCTTTTATCACTCCAGAATCTTATAATCAGTTTCAAACAACACACTTAACTCTGCCATTTTATGTATAATTCTAAATACAAAACCAATAAATATAGCAAACCTGGAATTTACAATCTAGTTTGCCTAGGCTGTAATAACTTGTCGTAACGTTAAACTTAGATACCAAGTATATTTTCGTTATTTCATCAGACTTAAAAAAACAGTCTTCGCTAACTATTTTCACATATAGTTCATACATTTCCTAATTTAGACTACATTTTACTTAATCAATACAAAGGTTTCGAATTGAATACATTAGAATCAATAGATATTTATAAAAGTTTCAAAAACTCCTATACAATATCCTAAATTATCAGTTAGACCTATACCAAAGTGATCTGTTCCTTTGACTTTCAGAGCAATCTTAGAATATTAAATAATCGTTATCCTAATGCACGATTCACTATGTTTCCCGGGAACTACCTGTTTCGGGATTTCGGATGATTCCTTATTCGTAATTGTAAACTCATTAATCCTATTGTACTTCAGTTCTTATTTACACTTGTAATGTTCATTATATACTCCATAATTTTGTGTCTGTTTGATAATGTCACTCCGGTGTTGAAACTATAGCTACGTTTTCATGTTATTAGTTAAAAATGGTATAAAAACAAAGTAATTGTTTTTTTTATTTAATCATAATGATAAATTACCATGAAGTTACAACTTCTGCCATCGATTTTTGATTTATTATTAATTTGAAACATGAATTTCACGAATGTTATTCGTAAAATATTATGGACTAAAATACTGAAAATGGTCGAAGAAGATGTCATGGGTAGTTACCACCGAAATCCCGCACTCAGTATGAAAAATTTAACGAATGGTGTACCGAAAATCAAGAAAGAACGATTACGGAAAATGTTTTGTTGGCGTTTTGTAATGTTAATATATGTACAATAATTATTAATTTCAGGGAACTTCAAATTGAACGTTATTTCATGTTATTTTTTTGCTTCACGGGCGATCCTCAAACTTGATCTCATGTGCCAAACCGTCATTATGGAACTAATTTTCTAACGTTCTAATTAGTAATTATCGTATCAATTATGAAAAATTGTAAATGAAAGTGCAGTTCTTGTTGGTGTCGGAGTCAAGAATAAGTAACGCCAACCTTTGAAAACTATAAATTTCCAGAATTAGCATATGGAATGAAGCTTATTATAGACACGGAGTAGGAATACATATTTTGGCATATCGATTTATCTAATTTCAAACTGAGTTGTGCACGTTTTATTTTAGGGATAAATTATTCGATGCTAAATACGTATACTATTACAAGTGAAGGAAATGTGGCTATTACTAGGTATATAAATAATACTGCGTTCCTAAAAATTGAATTTAATGGCTACAGCTCCAAAAAGTTTTGAATATTTCCCAAGAAAGAAATGGTAAGATTCATAAAAGAGGCAAATTATTGAAGATATTTCTTGATAACAGTAGTTTTGATCGTTGGTGTATCCGGAGTATGTAGGTGAGATTTTTTTACGTTTAGAGAACATTGAAGAGGCTACGTGATTTATTAAAATTAACATCCCTTATACAAAGATCAATGCTATGAAATTATTCACGATTACAGATACAGATATGAATGAAGTTAATTCATTGAAAATGTGTTGAAAGTTGAAAATGACTTTCTTTCTAGGTCTTTATATTGATCATAACTGTTTTTGCATTACCCACAGGAATGTTAAATGTAGTGTACAACATTTGGTTCTAAAGAAATTTTTTTGTTTCTCAGAATCCTCAGTACCAGTGAGTATATATCGGACACTGTCTTAAATGATGTTATGTTACTCTTCTAGCCGATACAACTGCCAATATAAAGACGCTGAAAAGGATGGGAGGCGTTCGAGTTCTGTTTGCTGAAGGGTACATAGAAACTTGCATAAGAAGTGAACGACCTATTAGCCAAGAAAATTCTAGAGGAAGAAAAAAGTCACCCAAAAGTACAAATGAATCTTCTACCAGCAGTAGCGATATGCAGGTGCTCCCTTCTGAATGTACATTTTCAAGACTCACAAAACTGTGCTATAAATATTTATAAAAAATGAACAAATATTGAAAAATATTTTTTTCTGTTTTCTCTTCCACGTACAGGGTGTCCCATTTTGGGTACTTTTGCGGGGTATCTCCTTTATTTTTAAAGATAGAGAGTTGCGGTTTTCGCGACACTGTGCTACTTTTTCGTAAAACTCAAGATGCCGTCAACAGAATTTTCATAGCCCTTTTAGTTTTTAAGATACAGGGCATTTCTGAAAATGTTGCATTTTGTGACCCCCCTCGTATCTCCGTTATCCTTCAACTTATCGAAAAGGTAAAATAACATTCTAATAGATTTTTTTCCGTAGAATGCAGTGGTGTAGATAACTTTTGTTACATATTTACTGTTTTTGAGTTATAAAGTAAACTTATGTTTTTTTAAATGGAACACCCTGTATATTTATAGACTATAAAATTTGTCTTTTTTTTACCTTTTCAAAAATATATGATAGTATAAACTTTTTTCCAGAAACACGCAAATAATTGACAATTTTCAGAAAATTAAATACATATTTTAATAGTAGGCTATGGATAACAATAATAAACAAGTGCAACTTACATATTACTAACAAATAATTGGATACCTTGTATATAGGTATCTATTAAAAAAAATTCCCATAGATCTTTTTCTAACAGTAAGTTTGTAACAACAGTTTTGTGGCGTAAAGTGACAATATAACAAAAACACAAAAAAATAACATTATTAAAAAAAATTAAATGTGATGTTCAAATTGACCACCATTTTCTCTAATGCAAAATTGGCACATCTTTGAGATTCTTTGAATAGCGTTCAACGAAGATGTTGCTTCTATACATCCTAAAGTATCTATCTCTTTTCTTTCCCTGTTCTCTTTGTTGTATGTTTTAGGGCGCGGGTGAACAAATGATCCGTGCTCAACTAAATTTGCTTTTAAACGGGCAAATATCCCAAAAAACGGTTGCCTTCTTTCTGGATATCTAACAAGCAAAAATTAAAATGATAATAGAGATTTTCATAGCCATAATAGCTTACTCACCTTTGGAAATATAATTCCGAAGCTTCTTCAGAATTTTCATTACTCTGTATAAAACATACCATCATATCATATTTCTCATAATTTTCGTAAACTGCCATTATTCGAAAAAATTGATAAATATCTATTGAATAATGATACCAAAAGAACGAAAATAAACAGCTTAAATGCGATAGAGATTTGATGTTTATTTCTGTTTCTTGTCATAAGCAATATCAATGGCCTACAATTAAAATAAGTATTTAATTTCTAAAAATTGTCAATTATTTGCGTGTTTCTGAAAAAAAGTTTATATTATCATATATTTTTGAAAAGGTAAAAAAAAGACAAATTTTATAGTCTATAAATATACAGGGTGTTCCATTTAAAAAAACATAAGTTTGCTATATAACTCAAAAACAGTGAATATGTAACAAAAGTTATCTACACCACTGCATTCTACGGAAAAAAAACTATTAGAATGTTATTTTACCTCTTCGATAAGTTGAAGGATAACGGAGATACGAGGGGGGTCACAAAATGCAACATTTTCAGAAATGCCCTGTATCTTAAAAACTAAAAGGGCTATGAAAATTCTGTTGACGGCATCTTGAGTTTTACGAAAAAGTAGCACAGTGTCGCGAAAACCGCAACTCTCTATCTTTAAAAATAAAGGAGATACCCCGCAAAAGTACCCAAAATGGGACACCCTGTACATGTACGAAAAAATTTCACTTGCACAAGCGCGTAGAATAGCGTCATCCTCATTGAAATGACAATTAAAAAGTCACTGTTAATAGACATTTTTACGGAATGCTTTGATATATCTCGCATTTTCCACTGATTCTAGTATATTCAATTTTTTGACCTTTTTTGTACATGCAAAATAACTGGGTTATATCTTTATTGTTCCCAACGATAATACGATCTGATACAAATAATGATATAATATATTACAGTTTATATTTAGGTATTACAGTAAAGAACAAACACAAGGCGAAGTTCAGCGTATTGCATATCAAATTGATACGCAACGTACTGCTCTTACACTTAACCTTGTTTACTATTATAGTATAGTATACAGTGAGTTAAGCCCATTAGATATTGCAGTAAAAAAGGAATGTATATGAATACAAATACAGATATCAAGAAACGAAAAGAAGAAGATAAAAAGTATTGAGAATGCTTATTATACATTATACAAAAATGAGAAAAAAAAATTAAAAATTAAATATTGTTAGAGTTAGAAAATTGACATTCAAAGATGAACTATTTCATTTTGGTCTTAAACTGGCTAATGGAAAGATGCTTGTGAGTTTTATGTATACCATTATATACTTTGCTGATTTGATAAGTAAAGGATCGTTTGAACATTTCTGTGCGATGGCGAGGAGGAGTAAGTAAGCCTTTGATTGAACATTCAAATCATAGAGATCTGTCCTGAATTGAATTTTATTGTAGAGGTAAATCGGAATTTTATCTACAACTACTTTGTGAAATAAACAACAAGCATGAAATAACCTACGATTCTCCATATTTAACCAATGAGCATCAACTAATTTGTGTGATATTCTATCAAACTTGATACCGTAGATGAGTCGAATGCATGAATTTTGAACCTTTTGAATCTTAAATTTGTAAGTTGAGTCTAAACATGGGCCGTATAAAGTAGTAACTCACTATATTAATGCCAATGTGTGGTAAAATAAAAAAATTGTCAATATACAGTCATAAAGTGTATGTTTATTTTTTATTCCCAATTCACTCTAAAAATTCAATGAATTTATATGTAATTACTGCCAAAATACTAGAATTATGAAATAGTTACATTCATGATCCATAACCCTAGCTTGAATATTAAGGTTTCGTGCTACAGAAGGATACAATATATTCGACGAGTGCTTGCAAATTGTATTTTAATTTAGATTCTTCATTTCAACAATACCTAAATACATGGCTCATGGGTTAACCTGATAAGCTAAATCTAGTTGGTGGAATTCTGTGCAGTGAATCAGATCGAAAACAATATTTTTTCACAACAAAATGTTGAATGAAAAAATCTTTACAACCTTTATCAATGCTGCAGATCATAAATACTTCATTATGTAATAATGAAATTCCATTCCCATCAATCGACTGTTTCCATTGTAGTCGAAAGTTAGTTTCATTTGTCATGAATGTTATCTCCGTCATTTATGGGCAGTAGGTATTATAAATTCGCAGCACTTAAAACTTATCTAAATGTGTTTTTACCAATAATAACATCCGTAGATCTAGATTGAATTCAAACCACACATACGTGATCCACCATGACTTGACCGCGATCAATAATTCCAATCACGGGCAGTTGATAGGAAAGCAGAGTTCACAATTGCATTGGGAACACATTTCGCATGAGAGATATACTCGCCCGTGTGGCATGTCAAGTCAACGCAGCCAGAGACAGCAAAGAATAGTTAAGTATATTGTTTTCTGATTTCATGAAATTGAATCAGCCGTACTGAATAATCACAAAGAAGTTATCGTCTCGTATTTCTGTGTGCTTCTTGGGCGCTATTCAAACCGAGCAAACAAGGTATCTTTTTATTTGTAGACGTGATGAATATAATTTATAAGCCGCTGCCCATTTTATCCCTAGAAGATGTAGTAGATCATAATATTTAAAGTTTTGACACCCTTTCTCCAGCGGAAGATTGTTATATCGTTCCTTCATATGATCGCGATGATTTTCAATTGAATAGTAATTAAATTTGAGTTATATATAAAATTCTCGGCAAATAAGTCACACTAATACATATGCTTATTATTTTCGTCTTTACATACGTTTCGGTCTCACGACCATCATCAGAAGACTTATAACTGTATGAATGTTAATTTTTCAAACTAATTTTATAACCACAAGACGTCTTTAACGCTCTAATTTCAATTAAATCGAAACAACAACACACGATTGTTCGTGTTTCTGTTCGTTTCTACGACGAGGCCATTTTAAATTGAAATTAGTGTGGTGAAGATGCCTTGTGGTGATACAATTAGTTTTAAGAGTTCACGTTTATACAGTTATACGTCTTCTGATGATGGTCGTGAGACCGAAACGTACGTAAAGACAAAACTAATAAGCATATGTGTTAGTGTGACCTATTTCTCGAGAATTTTATATATAATTCATGCCTGGGTCAAGAATTATTATTAAAGTTAAATTTGAGTATACCATTGAAGCATACATACATTCATTATCAGTTATATTACTGAATATCCACAATATTTAATACCCATATCTCTAATAATTCTCAATATTCTAACTTATGCAGTCGTGAATTTCAAAATTATTCCCATTAATTCATTGATATAATGGAATTCAAGTTTTGGCCAGTCCTGTTGATGGATTTTGTCACTGAGCAAATGGGGATATTCACCCAATGATCCTGCACGACTCCGATAAGACTTAAAATATCACACGAGCATTGGGAGAGTCGCTCACAGATGGACCGTTGTTGCTTTGTTACTGCGCAGTTTTCGGTCTACCTGCGCGCTTGCAACGCTCGAACCAATAACTCAAAAACGAGTGGCATCTGTTGCGTGCTTATTTTCGTGTGACTCGAGTCCGATGCTCCTTAAATAGCTCCCGGGACATTCTGTAAGATGTTTCAAACTTTTCCCCATCTTTTCCATGTTCTCGAGCTAACGCGAAAGCTGAAAAGCATGAATACAAATTCCCCGCCTTCTTTGAATGCTTCTCAAGTACTAGTACGTAACGAATCGCACGGATTGATATTACGGAACAGACTGACAATCAAAAATACCTTTTGAGTTGATCGTCGCAAGAAAGTTGTACCAGTACCATTCAACTGTCCTGAAACTGGCTGAGTGGAGAAGTTCAGCTAGTATTCAATAGGGCTAAACTTCCATTAAAATATACTGATGCAACACAAAATATACTGATGCAACACAAAAGTTATGATTCTGTATGAAGTATTGTTACAATTTACATAATGGAGTGTTGTCACATGTGTCAATTGCAAAAATAACTCTAATTTATTATTGCTCTGTTTTGTACCGTTGACCGACTTACTATATCTAATAGTTTCATCAGTTATTCATATATCTACCGTATGAAATAATATATCATTATCTACCTTGTCCCATTAGAAATGATGAATCTGTTATAGCACCATTAAACATTTTCTTATGAAGTTAAATTGAAGTCAAATCTGAATCAAATTTGTTTCCTGTATGATCTGATAAATTGATTATAACTTTATATGGTTGACACCAAGTGGAATATCTTCATCAAATCAAAATTACATGTCATTTGCTAGTAGATATACGAATGAATATTGCTCAAAACAGACAAATATTCGAAAAATTGGAAGGATGTACTGTATTCATCCATATATTACTTAAAACTTAAACACAGAGGTACAGAAAATTCTAATTGTATCAGACAAAGTAAACCACATCGGCCGTGAACATTTTGACTACATTGTACCGGGATATCAAAAATTATCTTGGTCAAGGGTGGTTGTGGAATCTAAAACGTGTGTCTCACTTTACGTTTGAAATAATTATGTCACCGTCACACTGACATCATCAATAACCTACAAATTTCATACCTATTTATTTCAGTTGTAAAACAATAATGAACTACAAATTATGAAATAACGGTTTTAGTAACAAGAAAAACTAAATTACAGTAATTGTTGGAAATGTTCCCCGTTTTGTTCGATGCACATTAACTAGCGCACATGTTCGAAAATAGGCATTTTGTAGGTTATTGATGATGTCAGTGTGACAGTGACATAATTATTTCAAACGTAAAGTAAGACTTAAAATTTTTCAGATTCCACAACCACCTTAGACCAAGATAATTTTTGATATCCCGTTATACATATCTTCGAAAATCACGTAGTGATTTTCAATTGAAATTCAATTCAAACTAAATCACAAGCTAATGTTCAAGTCAATTAAATTATTCATTCATTTAAAAATTGATAATATTCTATAATCTCATGTACCCAGAAATATTTAATTTTCTTTATCTGATGAATTTTTGATATTTCTTCTTAGCTGTTGTTGAATTATCTAGTAATTATACGAGGAATAATTAGTGGAAGGATGTGCAACAATATGTACAATTCCGCTCAGGAATGAAGTGCGGTCTTTGGAATGTTAGACGCCTGTGAATTCACAGAATTGCGCCCAGATTCTAAAAGTCCCAACCCTTAGGCGTTCCTCACACGTAGATACTTAGTAGCGTGGATTACAGGATACTGAGCGACTAGGATGTTGTCCTTTCACGGTCGATAATATAGTCGCGCGGTCGGAAGCTGAAAGTAAGATCAGATGTCGCGGTGTGGGAGGGTATATCTAGATCTTCCTATTGGAGACTGGGCGACTGGAGTAGCCCACGATCCAGCACGCCGGGTTGCGGATACTGGGGTTGCGTGGACACCTAGTCGCCACGACTGAGGTAGCGCTGTGTGAGAAGCGTCATTCAATTCTGCAAGCGGGATTTTCAGAGTTTTTGAGTATATTCATGTAAGGAGCGTCTTACCCTTTCAGACAACTCTGGTTGGCAGCACAGTAGTTATTCTAAATCGTCACCTACTCACTTTCTGTGCAAGTGGGAATATATCTGTAGCTTCCAATAATTTCTGGACTGTGGATCTTCTAGGGTCTAGTCTAGACTAACGTTCTGACCTGTTGCTCAACTGTGAAAATGTATAAATGGTGTAATAATTTTTGTGTTAAATTGCATTATGCTTCTTCATGTATCATATATGAAATCATGGTGGATGACCTGTTATTCATTATATACATTTGAACAGTACTACTCCAGCAAGGGCCTATAAGGATACTTTTGTTATGAGAAGCTACTATATTCATTTCGAAATATTAAGGATATAATTATACACCATCCATTTTAAATGAAGTTCTGGTGGTAACATTTTGGTACTTACTATTTCTAGATTAATACCACATAATGCCCATCAAATTACAACAATAAATGCAGCTAGAACACAGTTATTTCGATGAAGAAGCAGTTATGGAAACTGCGTCAATTACTTATGCAATTGGTTGGCTACAGTCGCGAACGTCACCACATCACAATCAATAGTTTCACATGAAATCTATGGAGTATGGTTACCACGAATTTTTCAAATTGCATTTTTTAAAATGGTGCACCACTAATGCGATTCTGTACATTCAAAAGCTTCATTAGAATCTCATCACAAATGGTATGTAATTTTCGCAGCTTAACAGTATTTCCAGCACATAAAAATTTCTCTCCACTAAATTGCTCAATTATGAACTTTTGATTCCAAAGTGTGTCCTGTAGTTTCTCTATCATTGATGATATGATGTGTATAATACCTCAATTTTTACAAATTGATGATCATATGAAATACGAAGTCTATGTTTTTGAATTAATTCGCCTCTATCTGTCTTATGTTGGAAGAGAACTATTCAAATCGGACGCTATTACTTTTGTTGATTTATTGGAATCCAACGAGTAACTGCACGAATTGAGGGTGATATATTGAAAGTTTGTGGCACTCATAGTTTAGAGCAGAAGTCTTCAAACTTTCCAGTCTTAGGGCCATACTGTTCATTTCATTAAGTTCCAAGGTAGAAAACCGTTTTGATTTTTCTGCCATTATCACTACCAAATAGCGCTAGTAGTACTTTCGGAAGCGCATTAACAATCAAACATTCGCGGATAATCTCGTTGTTCTGAGAAAGTTCTGGCGGCGCGACCACGAGTCAGTCTGCTTGGGAAAGGCGATGGAAGCAGAATCGTCTGTTGTGAAATAAAAGTAGTGCGTAACTCCTTAAAACTTGTTTGGGCGCGCTTAAAAGATATCTTCGTAACAGTATTTTGATTAGACTTGTTGCTTTTGTGTGTGATTTACAAGTATGGAAAAGAAGTGAAAAGTAGACAGTGATTGCAGAACATTCAAAGATCAATGAAACTTTCAATATTCCTTAATTGGGTCCAGTAAGAAGGCACTAAGTTTGATTTGCAATGAAACCATAGCCGTTCTCAAAGAATATAACAATAAATCATGAAACAATTTCAAAATCACTAAAAATATACAGGAAGTTTTCGAACAGGAAAATTTGAAGCTTTGAAGCGCGGATTGAAATCGCAGCAATCTTTGTTTACGAAACTCAATGCTGAACAAGAGGCTGCAGCTCGTGCCAGCTTTCGTGTGACTCTTGAAATTGCAAAACGTGGAAAACCATTTACCGATGGAGAAATGATTAAGGGATGCGTAATTGCAGTAGTCGAAGAAATGTGCCCCGAAAACGTAAATTTATTTAAAACTGTCAGTTTGTCAGCAAACACCGTGGCTCGGAGGGTAGGAGACATCGCAGAAAATGTATCATTTCAACTATCTGACAAAAATGAACACCTTGAGTGGTTTTCTCTGGCCTTGTATGAGTCAACGTATGTGTCAGATACTGCTTGGGTGTTGATTTTCATTCGAGGAGTAGATAAAAGGTATCATGATATTAATAGAATTCACGGCACGACCACCAGGGAAGATATTTTTAAGGGAGTTGAAAATGCTAATAACAACAATAAGCCATTAGCTGTCGCGGGTCGGATTGATGACACTGGCTGGCCGGATTTGGCCCGTGGTCAGCAGTTTGGAGACCCCTAGTCTAGAGGAATATTAATACATGGATAAATAACCATAATGTGACAAACGTACTTTTCTTGTGGGAGAGCGTCATGCTCAATGCAGGTTTTAGTTACTTGATTGGAGAGAGCTGTCACTCTCGAGTACATGAGATGAAACCTGTGATACATAGAATGTGAATCATGTATATTTCCAGTAATATATGGAGGTGAAGGCAAGTTACCAGACCTAAACAATAGATGGTTTAACTGACCTAGGTTAGACAAAGTCGTTGTAGTAGTCACTAGAACAGAATAGCCGTTGAACAAGGAGTACATGAACATTTAACGCGGACCGTGCACGTCGATCACATTTGAATTATTATTCTCTGACCAGATCATCGATTAATGCGAGTAATACAATAGCCGTGTATGGTTACCCGGTTACCCCGATCTGCATTAACGGCAACCATCAGGGGCAACCATGCTACCAGACGGAAGAACAGCCTACGTAAATTGTAGCAAATTTACATTCGATTGTCGGTCATAATTTATATTCAACGCATTGTTTGTCTTGTCAGATATCGGATGTATTTTAGACGAAATATAAACCTCTTTCGTTCTTCTAAAATGAAACATTCCTTATGGGAAGATATCCAGCTTCTCTGATTCTGATTTCAGAATTGAATTCTACCAGCTGATGTTCGTTTATTCTAATTATCATCTCTCCTTAAAACGAATCTCACTTGACTCACTTGACCATTAAATCACATAAGAATATAATCTATTTGATCAATAATTTTTACATTACTGATAATATATTATATATTCATCTAGAAATTTGATTTTACACTTGATTCACTAACTTATTCCAGCCACTTCTCTCTAGCACAAGGGTCCCCAAACTACGGCCTGCCAGTGTCATCAATCACAGAATGATAATAATTCGGTTTTATTCACTTGCTAGGTGAAGCTTAATGACAACTATAATAAGCAGCAGCACTACATCACTTACTAACATTATAAACAATATAACATATAAACACATAAGCATGTAACATATAAACATTATAACATATAAAATACTAATGAGATTTATGTAATTGTGATTAATCACTGACAAAACTTAACTTATTCCAGCCACTTCTCTCTAGCACAAGGGTCCCCAAACTACGGCCTGCCAGTGTCATCAATCACAGAATGATAATAATTCGGTTTTATTCACTTGCTAGGTGAAGCTTAATGACAACTATAATAAGCAGCAGCACTACATCACTTACTAACATTATAAACAATATAACATATAAACACATAAGCATGTAACATATAAACATTATAACATATAAAATACTAATGAGATTTATGTAATTGTGATTAATCACTGACAATAGTTTGTAGTTGTGGAGCAATTTTACTTGTACCAATTATTAAAAGATATTGCAGATGCTCATCGGTTAACTTAGATCTGTAAACATTCTTTGTGTTCTTCATTTTGGAGAATGTTTTCTCACACAAGTAAGAGTACCAAAAACAGAGAACACCCAACGAGTAAATTTATGCAAATTATCAAATTGTACCAGTGGAAGACTGAGTTTTGATATTTGTTCCTAATTATATCACTGCACTGGAAATCAGTAATTTCCATTTGAAGTTCCGGGGCTAGGTTTCAATGTCAGTATCTAAAGGATTTTGAGAAACGAGTACCGAAAGCTATCTTCAAAGCACTCAAAGATTCGATTGTAAAATAGACGGAAAGAAAACTCAGTATCAGTAGTGTGGCTGAAACTTTCACATATTTTAGAACGTGTTAAACATTTTTCACGTAATTGTGATTGAAACAGTATTATATCCTGCCGGAACGATTTGATATTAGTATATAAATCAGGGAGAACCTGGTTTTCTCCTTGCTATTTCAAATTCAGTTCTTTCATATGTTTGGACAAATCAACGTAGAATGCTAAATTTCACAGCCATCCGCTATTTTGTAATTCGATAAGAGAACGATGCCTTTCATTCAAGAAAATTTCGATCACTGCTCGAAGTTCTAAAAAGTGCCGAAGAACTTTTCCGCAACTAAGCCAGCATACGGCAGTATGATACGGTAAGTCATTTTCTCCAATCTCTTCAATAAATTGGCGAAATTGTCGGTGATTCAGCCCAATGGATCTGATGAAATTAACAGCAGATATGACTGGTTTTAGAAGTTTGGACATATCCAAACATTTCCCGCATAAGGACTGTTGATGAATGATACAATATAAAACTAATGGTTTTGAACCACCATCATTTTCTACAGCCCTTGACACAAGAGCAACCATTCCTTTATTTTTATCACACATATTTTTGCCTCCATCAGTAATAGATTTCAAGTTTTTCCATCGAAGGTTTTCATTATTAATGGCATTTTAACTTCCTTAAAAATATCTTCCCCAGTAGTCGTGTCGTGGATACTATCAATATCAAGAAATTCTTCATATACTTCATACCTTTCAACTACCCCTCGTATAAAAATCAATACCTGAGCAGTATCTGACACATCCGTTGACTCATCCAAGGCCAAAGAAAACCACTCAACATGTCAATTTTTATCAGACAGTTGAGTTTTAAATACATTTACTTTTCGGCGGACATTTCTTATGCTACTGCAGTTACGTATTCTTTGATCATATCTCCATCGGTAAATGGTTATCCATGTTTCACAATTTCAAGAGCCACACGAAATCTAGCACGAGCTCCAGCCTTTTGTTCAGTATTCAGTTTCCTAAACAAAGATTGTTGCGATTTCAATCTGCGCTTCAAAGTTTCAAATTTTTCTGTCCGCAAGCATCCTGTATATTTTGAGTGATTTTGAAAATTTTTCGTTTCATGATGTTCGATTTTATATTCTTTGAGAACAGCTATGGTTTCATTGCAAATCAAATATAGTGTCTTCTTACTGGACTCATTTACGAAATATTGAATATTCTGCATTCACTGTCTACTTTTCGCTTCTTTTCCATAGTAGTAAATCACACACAAAAACATCAAGTCAAATCAAAATACTGTTACGGAGATGTCTTTTAAGCACGCACCAACACATTTTAGAAAGTACTGTATTTCACAACAGACTGTTCCGCTTCCATCGCCTTTTCCAAGCAGACTCCAATTACTGCTATCTAGAAGTGAATGAAATAATTCAGAACTTTCCCGAAACAACGAGATTATTCGCGATTGTTTAATTGTTACTGCGCTTTCGAAAGAACTACAAGTGCTATCTGTTAGCGATAAAGTGTACTTTCACTGAATATTTTCGTGTGTGACCACCAGGTATTGTCAAGTGTCATGATCGTAACAAAAAAATACAGTCAGTACACAATAGTAATTAAACTAGCGAATTTGGCAAGCGTATACTCGTTCAGGGCGCGTATTCGGCGACTAGTTCACAAATTGTAGATAATGCCAGAAAAAATGGAACAGTATTGTCCCTTGAAACTTACTGGAGTGAACACTATGGCCCTAAGGCTGGGAAGTTTAGAAACCCCTGCTGTAGCAGAATTGACATCACCGAAAAAATGACAGCTGAGCAGTTTGCCAAATACTACAAGGAAAAAAAAGTGTTGCACGTATATACATCAATTGGAGCTCTTGTAAAAAATCTTTGTTAGTTATTAGGGGAGCAACTATAAGAGTAACCCATAGCTTACAATAATAAAATGTAAGATGCACATAATCTCCAATTTCCAAAAATGAGTAACAAGTAGTACGGAATGTTAGAATAATCAAACAACAACTCGTAAACCCTCAAATTCTCATTTCTAGCCACACCTATTCAACACGTCGGAGCCCTGGTGCTAATGCCTAATTTCAAAACATTTGTTTTATTACATTTGAAATCATACGAAATGGAACATATTGAAATTCGTGTTAAACTTTTTTCTGATAATCAAAACAGTGATTAAGGAATACCAGATAATATTCATGAGCAAACATCATTCATATTGAAATTTCGGCCAAGATATTTTGGAAAGCATATTTTCTGTACTCCCAATGAAGAGCTGTTTTATTAAGACATCCAGTAGCATAAATAACACATTCCAGAACATTCTTGTTTAAACATTTTTGCGAAAGGTGGAGAATGTGGATTTCGCACATGTTTTATGGGTGTACCGGTCAAGAATGTTCTAGTACGTGATAAATATGTTGCTGAATGTCTGAATAGTATGTCTAGTCATTACACTGTTTATATTATCGTCCAGCAATATCGACGTTTCATGTTGTTCATCTCATACAATTGTCTCAACATTATATGATATACTATATTAAGTTTTAGTGTTTCAAATTTTCTATTACCAATATTCAATATTCAATAAGATTAGCTCAAAGCACTGATACCAATAACTTTAAGATATGTTATGAATATAGCGAATCGCTTCTAACAAGTATGATGAGTACCTGTGATAATTCCATATTATTGAAACTACTTTTTTAATCGATTCCACTTCCATTTAGGAATCGATTAAAAAAGACAATATTCCCCAGCAATAGTATTGATCTTTTCCATCAAATCGATTCAGTTTCAGATCATCAATTGAGATATACGCGTTTCTGCGATTGTTGTTCTCCATCAGTATGACGTAATATAATCTTGTCTCAGCTCTTCATCTAATTTGAAAAGGTATAATGCGTCTATGATTATATTAATGCTCCGAAACAATCAGTTCATTCGAAGTAATATCAATAATTACGTAGCCTAGAGAATGTTCTGATAATAAATCTATTTTCTGTCTTCAAATGCATTATTCCTGCATGTATTCATTTGTAAAGACTTATAACTGAAATTAGGATTGTTTACTGGTGAGCAACTTATTTGGTGGTAATACTGTGACATCAAAAAGGATGAATCGTTCCCACATATTTTCAAGCCATATGAATTTGTAAATTTTCATTGATGATTTGAAATTGATGATGATGGAGATGGCAATAATAAGTAGGCTTCTATAAAATTTGATGAGAGAAAATAAAGATTAAGGAATTACTGGTAAAAATTCATTATATCATGAATACTTAATATTCAACGATGATTTGTGAGACTTTCATTTTTCTTCAATGCAAAATGAATTCACTAGTCATCTGTTCATTTAATGTACGGATGGTTGTTTACGCAGTAAAATTATTTGAAAAATGTTGACATATTGAAAGCAATGGAAGATTTGTAGAAATTCTTCAAAATATTTGCGACAAAGCGGCTGCAACAAATTGTGAACTAATGCCCAAGAAAACCAGGGAACGATATTTAAGGGAAATGGAAACTTTTACAATGTGGTGTAAGAACAAACATGTTTGTGGCGTAAATTAGTCTATTTTGCTGTGCTATTTAATAAAAATGTCTAAAAAGTTTGCACCAGATAGCTTATGGAGTAAAATCTCTATGCTATGATAACGTTGACATTCCCATGTTGATATTACGCCAGGTTGCGTAGATTGTAACGTGTATCATTTTATAACAGCATCGGAATATATATTCTGGACCAATTTTATACCAATCGGAAACGGCTATTTTCTCCGAAGCGATTAATTATATCGATGACCGCCTTGTCGTTGTATACTGCGTTCATATGAGGACCTTTGTTCCGGCTACTATGGTTACATATTGCGTTTATTAAGTTCATCATTTCAAGTAACAGTAACATTGTTTGCGGAACAGTAAATTTAACAAAACTTAATCAACTAATGAAACATAGGTAAATAACCTCTTGTTATGGAAAATGGAGAGCATCAATGAAGATGCAATGAATATCAAATACAGATCACCAGAAATAGGAGAATTCGAGTCAATCTTTACCAAATAAATCAAAAGAAGTATATGAATCGAGTTACAAACAATTTATGGATAGGCGGCTGAAAACTTATAATAACTCGTTTTCTGAAAATCTTTTACTTGCTCACTTTCCAAAATTAGCTATCATTAAAGCCTACCACTTCATGGCAAACCCATTCCATGTTAAAATCAACGATCAACATCAAGAATGATATAAATGCTGCTCAAGAAATGAATACATTTATTGAAGAAGCTCCCGATGAAATACAATTGGGAACAAAGGTATAAGATATTTGGCATTTTTTATGAAAAAAATACATAAGTATGAATTCAATGATTTGGTATGTTCAGGTTGCTTCAATAGACAGGTATAATGGCCTATAGAAAAATTGAGATGTACCAGATGATAATTAATGATATTAAAGACCTAGGACCAGCTGTTTTGATCAATATACCAGATTCATTAAAACACGCATTTCGAGAAATTTTAGAGTTACAGGAGAATACTGCCAGATTGTAAAAAAAATTTAGCAGTTGGATTGCCAAATGTCTGTTTTTAAACTACAAAAAGGAAAATGCACCAGATAAGTGGTAGGTTCAAGCAAATTTAAGCAATATATCTGAAAAACTTGCTACCTATTTAAATTTATAAGATCCTGAGAAATACAACGGCCGTCGTACTTCAGCAACTATGCTTGAATAATAATAGGATTAAAACGACATGCGAGTTGGAAGTTATCACAGGTAAAGGCAAATGATACATCGAAAATTCCATAGAAAATAAGCTAAAACATGAAAAAATAACACGCCATGTTGAATCAAGCAGAAGTTTCCGTCTTACAACCGATACATCCTCAACAAAAGTAGGCTCAATAACGGTCAATGTGTATATACAAGTGAAAAAAAAATGAATTAATGAATTTGTAATATTTTGTTTAATTTTTCACCTTTTCTTGTGAAATTTGTAAAATCTTGTTAGAGAAAGTATAGTCTACTAACATCTTTGGAATGCATATTCCACGCCAGAGAAAAGTTTGTAGTCCGAGCCGAAAGGTGAGGACTACAGCTCCCGGGGCATTCCATACTTGTTTGTAGAATAAACTATTACTTTGATACATAGAAAATCTGTATGCTACAAACTAAATAAGACGAAAGTATCGACAACAGAAGTAGTGACAAAACACCTAGTAGAACCATCGAACAACCAACATTTGCTAGAAAAAATTAGTACTGTATCTTGAATATTTGGTGCTTGCCGCCATGTAGAATTTCTGTGTTGCATGTGGATAGCATTGAAGATACACAAAAAAGTCTTCAGGGAATTTCATTATCACAGAAGACGACACACTCTTTGAAGGTTGTACTTTATACAGGAAATACGTTGCACTTTGACCGTCAAATTTAGAAAATCGTCGTGCTTTTGTGTTACTGTTGGTTGAAAATGAAGGTGATCTTTTGACGCTGACCAAATTTTCGGATTGAAAATCGTCCGCAATGGCGGAACAGTATGCTGAACAATTCATTATTAAAAATATCAAGATTTCTAAATTAGAAAATTGCAACGACTCTACCTTACAAAACAAGAACAGATTTCTAATGCTACAGTACCTAGCTCAAACAATTTTAGTAGCTGCACAGAAATTCATAATTTCGGACAAAACCAGTTGCTTTTTTAATATTAGTTATTGTTCTCATGCTAAATAGGTTTTCTTTCAATGAGAATCTGTAATTTTCTTCAAAATATGAATAAAAGTTGACTTAAAAATCTATCGAAATGATACAAAAATATTGGCTTCGGCTGTTAAATTTTAATGGCATAGTGTCATATCTATGAAGAATAGAGTACTGTTACCATAATAACAGAATGGTATCATAAAAAAGTTTATTCACTCATTCTGTGTGAAAATTGAGAATTTGGATCTTAACAAGAAGCAGGGATCGAAAGTTTCTTGCTCTATACTATTTGAAATTTTCATTAGTATTCAATCTCCTGCTGGAATCTTTTCCGGATGATATATGTGCCGATATGATAAATATCTGACACATACATTAATTTAACGATGTTATTGTATGATAATTATTCTCTCGGTTTACTAAATATGACATACGTTGAACCGACAAGTCATAACATCAATTAATACGATTATGATCACGTAAGCACGTGCCACGAGTAATTACTATTATGTCGTACCTGCTTTACAATACAACGTGTTTACACCTTTCACAACTATAAATAACTTCATTGATAATTAGTACGAACGTTTCAATGGATTTCATGATGTCTTTTACCAACTCATCTTTTGTAGCAATTATTATTTTTCAATATTATCAAATTAACAGTTGCATTATAATAGCTTGCTATTGTTATATCTTATAGATAACATATGCGTGATTATTATTTACTTTCTTCGATGTTTTCAACTTCGACGTATTCTATGAGTTTCGTACTGTGGTCTTAGAATATGAAATAACAACAACAAATATTTCACCAACAATTTCGATGTTTTTCACAGTATCTGAAATAATGTTCTTTATGGCGTCTACTGGGTAGTTTACGAAATGAGTTATTTCATGTATTGTTGTACGAGGTTCAATGCATAATGATATCCTATTGTTTAATGACTTTTTTGCTTTCAATATTTGAGAAATTGTACGTACGGTAGAATATATTGTACAGAATAGGATTTGTTGTAGAAACATCCGAGGATTAAATTTGAACATATTTTTCATCTAGCATATGAATGTTTTATTCTATAATTTGACTACACGAGACGGAAACCTCTAAGATTTGAAGAACATCATGCCAGACAGCGATGGCATGTTGGGAGAAGAGATAAACATTCGAGTTTATCTTGAAGGTTTGGCGGTTATAGGCACAGGGAAAGACCTCACTAAGCAAAGAGTTCCACAACTTCTCTGTTCGATAGAAAAATGAAGGCTGGTGGGAATACATTCGGCAGGTTTCGAACTTGATAATGAAGGAGTGACTAGCTTGAGCTCGTCTAGTCCTCCCGTATTGTCCGCCTATCTAATATTACAAAATAATTTTCATCAGTAAAAGCCTCTCTCAGGAGAACAGTTTAATATCAATCATTATTGACCAATTCTTAACTTGAGAAATAGTTTTTATTCATCTCTTGCCCCAGACAATAATGAAGACTTGACATATAAAATCAAAACAAATTGACAATAACCAAGCCTCTCTGATAAGGCAAAAAACAAATATTCTTGTAAAATTTCCAAGCAAACGTGACTTGGTTAAAACAATCAATAAATGAGCAATTATAATGAATGCATACAAATAAAACTTAAATAATTACTGAAACATTTTATTGATTTGTGGCAAAATTGTATTCAGACCATGGTTTGGACAACTGTTATTGCCTGACGCGAATATTGTTTGTTTGGACCTTATTCAATATTTAATATACTTTTATTTTCTATACTTTGACTACTTGAAGATTTGGAGGTTACAGGCATAGGGAAAGACCTCACCAGGCAAAGAGTTAAACAACCTCCTCGTTCGATAGAAAAATAAAGTCTGGTAGTAAGAAGTTCGGCCAGTTCTCAAGTTTGACAATGAAGCGGTGACTAGCTTGAGCTCGTCTAGTCCACCTATGTGGAAGCT
Organism: Endomychus coccineus; assembly: GCA_958510875.1. Lineage (NCBI taxonomy): Eukaryota > Metazoa > Arthropoda > Insecta > Coleoptera > Endomychidae > Endomychus > Endomychus coccineus. The sequence goes on from OY294069.1 coordinate 112,834,081, forward strand.
CTCGTGGTGGAACAAAACAGCCGAGATTTCTGATGAACACTGACCATGGAAATATCTATGGAAGATGGAGAAATCACCTTCCTTTCTATGATGTTCTAGAGAGAGGCCAATGAATTTGTAAGAGAAACATCATCAATCAGACTAATAGTTCTTCCGGATAGAATCCGATAGGCGTATGTTCGGGAGTCGCCCTCCAAACGTGTGAACAGTACTTCAGGAAAGGTCGAATCTGTGCTTTGTGGAATATGGAGATCTACTGGGATGTGAAATAGTTCTTGGCACGGAATAGAAAACCAGATTTTTGTAAAGCGGTTTTTGCAATGAACCTCACATGATCTTACCATGAGCTTGCTGTTGGTGGTGATCGCAAGCATGGATATGGAAGACTTCATAGGCATAGTTGTACCTGACATCATCATATTAGGGATTAGATCTCCATACCTGGAGAGATGTAAAATTGAGTTTTGGTTTGATTAAATTCTACCAGATTATCAGATTCGAAAATCATTGTCAGATCTCCATTAATTGCATTAACCTATCTGTGTCCCGCTCCTCTGGCTTCATTGGATAGTATAGGTGTTGTAGATGGAAAAGCGGTATGAAGAGTACCATCATCTGCAAACCTGTGAACGGGACAGGTGGTCACTTCCAACATATCGCTCCTATGGGGCAGGAAGAGAGTCGGTGCCAAGACGAATCTCTGTGAAATACCAGCGTTGATAGCCATTGTATCAAAATATACACCTTCAACCACCACATGGAGTGATCTATTTGAGAGAAAACTCGATAGTAAGTGACAAAGATAATGTACTATCAAGATATAATAAACATATCAATGATTCATCGAAACAATTTGGACGGCGTAATATTCTCAGCTCCAAAGACAACATCCTAATACTAAAATGGGTTCCGGATATCCTGAATATCCTCTTTCAGCTATTTCAGGATTTTGGAAACCCTCAAAATAAACACCTATTATATCAACAGCTTGATCATTCGTAGACGGAATTTTTGATACAAGACAATCAAAAACAAATGAATATATGAAATGTACTCATTTATCTTGTGTTGGCTTTTGCCAGATAACAATAATAAGGCCTTCCTCTACGAGATCGATTAGTAACGCCACGAACTCAGGGTTGTGACTTCACTAATCGATCTGGACTAGAAAGACACATGCCGCAGAACAGGACAAGGAAAGAAAAAAGAAAAGGGAAGGTTAACCTTGTTAAGTGCAGCATAAATCCACAACTAAAAAGTGCAAGAATTCAGCTAAAAGTATAGTTTTTCAAGATGAAAATGATAGCGATGATAGTGAAGAGGATGAATTACAATTATTTTTTGTGATAGGAATTCTAACTTGCAGCCTATAGAAAAATGGATTGAGTGCGTAATGTGAGAAAAATGGGTACACTTGAAATGTTTGGAGAACAAGAAAACTGTCTAGTATGTCTGTTCCAATTGCGATTCTCATAGTCTTTTTTAGAATAAGCATTTTTATAATTATTTTATATTTGTTTTGCCTTCAACATATTATTTTAAAATTATTTACTACTCATAATCGTTACAAAATAAGTGAAAACTGATTCTAAAGATTGAATTGGTAACTAAATAATTTGAGGATTTAAGTCTATGAATGTTCATGTATATCAAAAACCCTCAAGTAGAGGTAGTTATGATATAATGTATTTCATTAAAATTATAAATCACAAATTATGAAACAATAACATATGTACGATTTGGTGGTAAGTTTATTAGAAGTAGAATGATTAATATTTATTTCATTATATAATGGTTATCATTTGATGAAACCTTTAAAAAGCGACCTACTAGATTAATTAAAACATCATAAACGGCCCCCGTGTTTTATTTTTTATCCCAAATATTCTTATTTCAAACGCAACATTATGAACGTCACAACCGGCTTCAGTAATGGCACAACCCGCCTCACAGAGACGGTTATTTGTGTCTTCTGCCACGTTGAAAAAAATTTAGTCTCATTCAAATACTATTGGAAATTAACAAAAACTAAAGATAAAATCAAAAATTACATTAAATTTGACGATAAACCGTGAGCAAATTGGAATGAATAGGTTTCATATTATCAATTTTTGCGATTGGTAAAAATCGGCGCTTCAAGACTCGCCCTCGCTGCGCTACATCGACAACTGTGGTGTAGCAGAAAAATATCACTTGGAGCATAGGGAATTAGTATAAATTTCGATTTAATACAATTAGACTAAACCAGTATTAAACTCTTGAATGTGAAGAGTTCAGATTAAGATGATTTATAATAAGTAGTCCAAGGACCCCTCAATACATTTGCAGATTGACAGCATTCGTTGGTCCATCATGAAGTAAAATCATTTTCCCAGAATATTGTGTATCCTAGCTGTTGTACGTGGGTTACGCCCGCAGAAACAACTTATATCCGATAGCGACAGTACAAGTAGTGCAAACAATAAGAAACAGATGAAGGCGCGGAAAGCCGTCAAATTCTACGCTATGTCATGACATAAAAAAGTTATTGGAAAAATAACACGGAGATGTCAATAAGCTGTTTGTTATGTAAACATTTCCTGATGTCATGTTATGGGGTTATCAATGGTCTGTCTGCTCAGACTTGAGCTGAAATGAGCCATCAAACTATGCATCGGTCATGTAAATTTACGTGATACATGTCAAAAATCTCACACTATATCGATTACATTTCTCCCCTTTACGGGTCAAATTTCAAAAAGTACTTACTAAGTGGGTGTATAAGGGACATACCTATCAAATTTCAAGTCTGTCGCCCTTATAGGTATAACTACAAATTTATATAACATTAGGTGCAATAGTAATTTCAACCTAGAAACATGAATTTCCCACGTACACCTGCATATTTTGACAGTTTAGGTATATATAAGCTGACATTTCTAAAACCTGATAAAGCAATGAACTATTGCGGAATATTGGACATAATATTATTTAAATCAACCAAATTTGGTTGCAGGGAATTTTGGGCTTAATGCCAAACCAATTTTATATCCGACAAACAAAGCAAAATAAAGGATCGAAGGTCATTAATATCAAAAAAATATAACAGCCAAAAACATAAGAACAACAAATATAAATTCAATTTTGAACAGTTTGAAATGACTGAAAATGAATTTAACAAAAACAGTCGAATGTTTTTGGAACACTTCAAAAAAATGTGAATTCTGTAAACGATGAAACTGACATGAATGATCTCACACAGATATACAATATAATTCTCTTAAATAGGTAAATCAGAAAAGTTTAGTAAAATAGGAACAAAACGCAATAGTGCACATGCAAGCAGTAAATATTCACTACATAACAAACTTTCATCCGACAAGTGCCACATCCGTCAAACAGCGGGGTACTTAACCCCTGATAAGGAGATGAATAACAAAACCTCTTCTGCAAACTGATTTTATTCTGAATTATAATTCACAATGAGTGAGTACTACAGAACAATCTGTTCGAATAAGTAAATTAATATCATTATTTAAGATGGTTACACATATATGAAGTCAGTTAATGTAGGGTCAAAACTTTGTGCTATTGTTTATATCTGTCGGATGCACCCAGAGAAATATTCAAGACAATACCATGGTATTCAGCTTCGCCTCGTCTCTTCATTCACTTGAACGTGTTCGGGGATACTCGATTCGCCTCATTCATTTGTCTCCAAAAGCTTGGACATCAGGTTTCCGACTGAGCCATTAATACAAGTCACGACTCTTCAGGCTTCAGGGTTCCCTCGCTCAGACAAGCTTTCCCTCCGGCACCAGGCACAACGTACCCGGCACACATCAAGGTCCCGCAGCCCTAAGGAAGATAAGTTCAAGAAATGTTCCAGTTTTTCTTGCAATCTGCAACCATAGAACACGAGTTTAAATATCTGAGTTTTGACGAATGTATAAATCAACAATCATTTCAAATTTATTTATCATGCATCGACTTAAAAATACTATACACCTTTGTGTTACCGCTACAACACTGATAATAATGAGATAAGTATCATATTACACAAACAATTACATATGTATTATCAAGTAGCTGATGATTGTACGTAATCTTCATGATACATATTATAGAAATAATTAATAATGAAGTTATGGCGTGCAATGGTTCATTTAATTGCAGATCAATTCAGATTCCTGGCAGGTCACCAGCCCTAAGGCTTCCGATATGAGGCAATATTGTTTTCTCAATTCTAACGGTAGACATGATCTAAAAACTCTTCGCCTGCCAAAAGTGCCTAGGCGTTGAGTGGATGATTATTTCACGTAAAAAACGTCTTCGTTTCGAAATATAGCTACAAATTGGCTCACGTACACTTGTTTTTCAGTCTGCAACTATTTTTCATTGAATGTAATATAATACTGTTATGTTTTATCTGTATCAACCGACTAATTTTGTACACGGGCTAAAATACAATTACAGCTAGTAATTACCTAATAGAGGTCACATTCTTTCTCTCAAGCAACGAGACTGATTGATGTTATTCTCATCATTTGATAATATTGTGCAAGTTTTACTGTTAAGAGTATTTTAATTATGATTTCAAATGGCATAGCATCCATTCTTCTCCATTTATTATTCGACTACGCCTAAATTTCAATTTAACATGCTCATATAGTATAATATACAATGAAAGAATGTTACGGCAATCATATTATGTACTTTACACAATAACGTTCAATCTACTATGTAGAACCCATATCCAGTAATGCCATATATAAACATATAAAATCAGTTTTATGAAATGGAAATTTGGCTATCGAACATAATCGTCTCATCATGTAAAATGACACGTGATACAACCGTTAATATTGTGAACTTCCTACAAGAAAGACAAATGTATGAAACAATTATGTACCATGATTTGTTGGCATTCATTGAGTCTATAGACATATAATGTCCTACGAAACTTACAGAGCAAACTCTAGTATAGTCAAAATTCGGAAAATATATGAACATGAGAAGTATTCAATAAACTATAAAAGAGTTCACACTGTGGATACACTATAACACTTAACCCTTAACCCTTACCCACTTAAAATGCTGTTTAAGTACTGAGGGCTCTTCAGCTACTATGTAACCATCATCGTAAAGTAAATTAGAGATCAAAATGTGCCGCTTCAAATACTATCTGGAGTTTATAATGCAAACAATGGGTTACCCGGGTTACCCTCAGCTGGATATAAATTTGAATTGAAAAAATTGCTTTTTCGCTTATACATTTCCATCCCTTGAAATTACCCGGATAGTTGTTCGTTCAGGTTTAGGAAGATTAGGATTCGAAAGTTTAGGCTTATATTCTTAATTATTGGAGGTTACAGCTGTACATGATTTACTAATTTAATAAATTAGTAAATCAATCTTTAAAATTTTGTACCGCTGTAATAATATCCAATAATTACAAATACAAACTTAGACTTCCAAGTCCTATTTTTCCAAAATTGTATTTTTACATAAGAGTCATAAACCAGGCAACCCCATGAGACCAATCATTCCATGTCCAACGTATAACATAGCTAAAAGAATTTAGCCACATCAAAGCCGCATAAAATCCGCCTGTAAAAAATTCTTTGGAACTAATTGCAAAATTGAAAGTTTCCCAACTTGAAACTAGTGATACTGTTGTTACATTTGATGTTGTTTCATCTTTTCCAACAATAATGACTATAAACAAAAAACCGGATATGCAATGAGCAATCCACTCTCTCCTTAATGGGTTGCGATTGTAAGGATTTTCATTTACATGGCTTTTTGATCAGGCTTAATAGCCAATTTCATTCACTCAAATTCACTATCGATATAGAAATAATTAAGTCTCTTTTCTTGATATCAACATTATAACAGATGGTAATTACTCAGAATTCAACATTACAGAAAACCTACTCAAATAACTACTCCTGTGAATTAATTATAGAATAGCTTAATTAAAAAGTATTATTCATACATTATCAAACCTCCTTTTGAGCAAAACAGAATGATAACAACGAAGTTGAGAAACTTCAGTCAATAGCGATGGACAATGGTTACGACAAATCTTTGATCTACCATAAATTTCTAAACACGGAAGGAAATTGGAACGCAACCAATTGAATTAGAGACACTATCTTCAAACAGTTCAATGAAATTCCATTCTCCAATAATTGATAAATTCCATTATTTGTTTTCTAAAATTACAATACAACCCGCTTATAGATTTTAGAACAAGCTAAGGAACCGTTTAGGCAGCACCTTGGTTTACATAACCGATTGTGAGTCTTGTTCAAAATGCTATGTCGATTGAACTAGAAGGAATATACTAAATAAGTTTAAAGAACATTCTGCCCACATGAAGAACAATAATAGTGAAAAATCAGCGTTAACCGAACATATTTTAAATACAGGTCACACCAGTTATGAATTTCAGAACACAGTGGATAAATATCTAGGTAAATTCAGATTTATCTCCATCTCCCTTGTTTGCATTATTAACCAAAAACAGTATCTTAACAGGCACATTTTTATTTATAATTCCGTTCACTCTGACGATAACTACTTGGTAGCCGGAAAGTCATAATGTATTTTAACAGTAATTAGTGATTGTACCTCATTTATGATGGGAACTATTTCATTAATTTTGAGTTTCTCTACGCTCTCTCAATTTTGGAAAAAAATGATGTAATTATTTTAAGATATAATGTATTAATTTTATTAGTATTCCAGGTTTCCTCACACTATGGAAATGGCAAATTTAATCGAAATGGTTATGTATTGGTACGTTATGTTACATCCTTTTTTATCCTTGTATTTTCCGAAAGTGGCGAATGTCGTGATGAAAAACATAGGCAATAATAATGGGAGGAAAGATCATAATGAATAAATTAAATATAAATATGTATGCTATATACAAACCAAATCCAACGCAAACTAATGATTTCATAGACGAATTTGATGCTTCTATTAGCATTTATTAGTCAAGACATAGAAATACTAATGGGTGATTTGATTATTGACTTTATCGATAAAAGTGAAAGAAAGGTTGTACCTACTATTACTAACATAACATTCAAAAACTGAATAGTATTCGAATTATCTTGTAACAATCGTCCCGGCTGTAATACAATAGGAATGAGTAATTTCGTACTACCAATACAAGAAATAGAACACATCGGATATCTAGGTATGACCATTGACCGATATTTGGAATAGAAATGACTTATAAGGTAATTATTAATTCTGATACGCCGCCAATTCATTGAAAACTTCCATGTTTCAAGGGAAATATTAAGTACCACATCATTTATTCGTGAATATCTATGAGGAATTATTGTCTGTGGTAGCCTAGATGATAATTCTTCGGGGAAATTAAATGTCGTTTAACACTGTATCTTGAAAGTAATTAAACAAAAAGCGAACTACCACTACTATTTCAAGAAACAATTCACGAATACAAACCTCACATAAATATAACAATAGAAACTATTACAACACATAAAAATACCTAAATCACACAGCATTTCACCCCAGATTTCGAGAATTCACCGATTTAAACAAATTGAAACTCACTACCACCCAAATCCTTGAAAAGTGAAGAACTAACAACGTATCTCAAAAATATCAATAATTTTTCAAAAAAAATTTCTCAAGGATATCAAAAATTTGATGATAAATCTAAACTTAGCAAATTTGTTAATATTTCAATATAATTATGATTTGTAAATAACATTGTTATGCATAATAAACATATAATGTCATGTACAATTCAATTATTATTATAATGCAGACAATTAATTAGTATCATTTCTAGCTATATGGGCGTTACTATTCCACGGTTATCAATTTGACATTTTGTGATTCTAATTTTGTGTAATCTAATGAATTTCAATCTATTAATATATTGAATATTACATTTGTTGGATAGGGAGCCCGATTCAGACTCTTCGATCACCAAACATTGATTGGGAGTGCTATTAACATTCTTCTCCCTAATTTCCGTAAGTAAATAAAATTCAGAAGCCGAAGTATTTCTAGGGATAGTTTGATTGAAATAAAATTGAACGCGTAAATGCTCAGACGTAGATATAGACTAGTTACTTCATATTTTCTATTTTTAAAGTAAAACAAATGACAAGGAGACTGACTTATATTCTACTGTTAGTTGGCGATGGGCGTGAAAATAAATGCATATTCTCAAGTTGTACGGAATACAAACAAGGATCTTGTGACGCTAGGTTCCATAACTGATAATAAAAAGTCGGAAAAAACATTCTAATAGATCCCAAAACTATACCTGCATATGCGATACAGTTGAGGGATATCTGAAAGCCGTCCATACGTTAAACTCAGAACAAGGCAAAGTTTATGTAAAAACGAGAAACTAAAATGAGAAATAATTACATCTGTTGAACGTCAACAATATTCCTCCACTTGGATTCTCCTGATATGTCCTAACTGTGAAACATCATTGCAGGTTCAATTAATTTTGGGCTAATAGCTCCACGGATTTATATCAAGATTGTTTATCAGAATATTTATTCGTAGGTACGTTCATGGATATTAATTGATCTAATACATTGGTGATTATATTGCCTCTTCTAAATTTATAGAAAATTGCGATAGATATTTCAACCCATTACTGAAATGTTTATCAAAAATGTTGGAAATGTCATAAGGAATCGCAGTGGGATCTATAATTTGTGATAGAGAAGTTTTTTGTTGTGATTGATTAGATGCTTTATAACCAACGTAACACTGAGATACAGCTTACCACACACTTCTCCTTTAGTCCATGGTATTGTAAATTGTCTTACAGAATAGAATAAAGTGAATGACTATTCAACGGTTATCGATACAAACTGTGTACAACACCATTCATTTAACGAATATCCCCATAAATATTCCCTGATCGAACTTCTCTAAAACTATAAAAGATCATACAAAAACTACAGTTCAATATGGGGACGCAGACGTGGTTAGTTGATATGGTGTATCCGTAATAGAATCGAAGAACGTTGGCAAGTACGTCAGGTCTATCGTGAAAACTGTGATAGTACATCTACTTAAAACTTGCACAAGCATTCAAGTTTTACACCGTTTCATATCGGTACCGGAAAATCCCCCGACAACAATTCCTCGACCAAAATTTCAGAGACTGAGAAATCAATCGAAAATGAAATTTACACATAAATACGGAATAACAAACTTCCCGTTTTAATTTCACATGGAAATAATCCAAATTAACATTAACATAATTTTCTTTGATCTGAATCATCAATCTAAATTTCAAAACTGTTTATTATTCCACTTTAATGACATTCAGTCAACTAAAGGATAAGAACTGCCGAGTCCTAGGTTCTTGAAAGGATGCTAATATTTTCAAAATGTTTCTTTCGGAAAGGCTAGCGTCTAGAAGTACCTGCCAATTTTTCTTAAGGATGGTCTATAAAGGATGTCACGTTCTTTGATGAGTTATTTTTTGAACCCCCTCTCCTTCTCCGCCATCATCAAAAACAGTCACCCAAGATTGTATTCTCCCTCGATGTCACAACTTATAAATTTCAAAAGGAGTAGATACCTCAGTAGAATGGTGTGGAAATTCAAAGAACGAAGCTTATAATAAACAATCGTGGAAATAATCTAAGCTTATAGACCATGAAGCTTCAGATCATTCTGATTTCATTATACACTACGCATATATATAACTTAATGATTTTTTTTAACTCAGATGATTAACCGTGTAGATGTTTTCAAAATTCGGTATGACCCTTTTTTATCTTGGAGTTTTTACAATAAATTCGCACAAATATAATATTTTTCGGAGGATTCTAATAATATTCTTGAAACAACTATCGATCCTGATTGGATTGGAATTCATCTTTTGAATTGTATTTGAATCCAATTTCATTCTGCTACTTTGATAATTATTTACCAAATGAAAATTACTATAGATTCATCCGAAATAAATTTTATAGAAGAAAAAAACAATAATTAAAACTCCATCATTATTATAATGCATTACAAATTTTTATATTGACATTATTCAATGATAATAATAGGCGAGATAATTTTTGGGACAGTACTCTTCATTATTAAGAAACGAAATATTATTCATTAATTTAACTTGTAATGTTTTTGTATTAGGTAATTTCATAATGAAAAAAATATTTTATCCTACGTTCACCTTTTTTTCCGATCACATTTTCTGACCAGCCTTGTCACGAATGTCGCCTCCCATTCAGGCGTGACGTTCTTTATGGAAAGCTTCTCATTGAAAAAAAAAACAAAGTTGCTGCTGATGGTTATTTATATGGAAATAAAATAAGGAGACTAGAAAATAATTTTTAATTGTGACTCTTACTATAAAATAAAGTGCACTGCTCGATACTGAACGTTTGGCAATGCTGTTCCTAAAAAACTGGACTGCTGATGTGAGGGAAGTAGAAAATCAAATTTCATAATGATGTATGATCAAACGCAAAAAATGCACAAGACATACTTCATCATTTTAATCACTATTCTTAGCCAGCCACTGCAGCCTTTGACGAAAGCTCCAAGCATAAAGAGAATCATAAGAAATATCATTACAAGGAAAGAAGCTGTTCCGGCTTTGCTACTCCATCGTAATGACATCGTTTTCGCACAGGATACAAGAGTATATGTACATTAACTCAAAACAGAGAATCCTTTTGGTGTATAAGCCTGGTCCAAATGACGACACATTTTTAATATACGAGATTTAATATTTCACTCCTAGCTCAAAGCGAACAGAACATTGAAACCAGTTCCCCAATTCTTTCACCAACTCTCCACTCTGCATGACTCAAAGAGAAACATTTTCAGTTCCATTGGTGCATGTGGCTATTGCCAAACAAAACAAATAATTCTAACATTATTGCTCGCTGCAAAAGTTGAAAATATTATACCAGGAGTGTCATGAAGTAATATCATCCTCACGGTTTCAAAACTTGATAAAAGTTTATGCCGAAGAATTCTTAGCTTCAACGCAGGTTCTTCGGAATAATATGAGCAGAATGTCCGAAGAACCAGCAAAACTGGCACATAATATGCATTGAAACTGATGTTCTTGCAAGCGTTGGACGTTTGTGGCTACAAGCAAACCTAGCCGGTGCGTTTAAAGCATTTTCTGAGAAGTGTTACACGAGGATGTCAAGCCAATTGTTGACAACTTCGAAGACAACTAGATTGAACGCCCACAAAAACGCCTGCTCATCAACATCTCCTCATGATATTAGTACCGAAAAATAAACTGTAGAGAAGCAATGTATTGCGAAATTTGAAAAGAAGCTTCAATTGAGCCAAAAGTTGTCTAAATCGATCTTTAGGGGTCAAACCAGAAAAGGTAGGAAGAAATTACGGTGTGCTTTGTTAAGCAACTTACTATAAACGATGAACAAACTAATAATTTGTTCATTTACTTATAATCGTTTGAAATCTAACAAAAGGTGGATTTAAGTTCTTTGGGACAATTCATATTCCTTTTGTTTTTAGAAAATGCATTTTTTCCGAGTTAAGGCCATTCGAAATTTCCAATGTATCGAGGGAAATTTTCAGAATCGGGTATCGAATCGTTTTAAGAATACCTGCATCCTGCATCATATTAGTATGAAAATACAAGACTTTTTGGAAAATGTACAACAAATTGATAAATTGAACTGACAGAAATTATTTCTCCGGGTGTTGATGTGATCTTGAAGAATAAAACTGCATAATTTCTTATCAAAATATTGCGTTATTAACCTGTTTTCATTCAAGCAAACATTCAAATTTCCGCGCACTCCCATTGAAACGTAGATAGTTCGGAAAATATGTCTCTACAATAATGTCTTGATAAGGTTCAAGTGCTTTTAAGTCTATCGGAAACCTGTTTGGCAAAGTCTCCCCTACCCCATCAGTTTTTAAACGAACATGTCTTAGACAATATGCACCATTCACGAAAGTAGTAAGCGAAGAAAAGATTATTTAGGTCAGAACAATCCAAATAATATTTGGACTGTTTGGAATATGTATATTATTTTGTTTGTCTTCATTTTCGAACAATTTTCAGACAATTAATAAATTGTTTGTGAATTTATTGTTTACTAAAAACCGGATGGGTCGAACTAACAGAAAAATTTTTCCCTGATGTCGGAGCGTCGATATTTCGGAAAATATGAATTTCCGACAACTGGAGCGTAATTTTCATATGACTTCCCACCACTAACTTGAATTTTTTCAGATTTTTGACATTTTAAACAATCCATCATGTTTTTGAGTTTTCCGTGCATAACCCGTCTCCGGAAAATTCCCTCGACTCATGGGAAATTTCAACTGGCTTCAACTCGGAAAATGTACATTTTCCGAAAACATTGTTGGGAGAATAAAATCTTCGTTTTGACCCATAGAAGCTACATCTATTTTTTGTTCTCGTTTTTAAATGAGTCTGAGGAAATGAACAAATTATTAGTTTGGTTGTTATTTTATAACAAATTGTTAGTTGGAGCGATTTAGAATCCTATTTTCCCGTACTACATGTCTAATTGCTACGAGACTCTGTTAGTAGGACTACCAAAAATAAACAATGGTAGAACGACTACAATGACGATATTTCATATCTACCTTTTGAAAATTTTGCTCATTGAAAATACGAAATGTTAATAATAGTTGCAAATTTAACATCGATAAAAGTAGGTATGAATTTATCTCACAGACCGTTTATTCTAAACATGAGAAAGTTCAAGCTCTATTTTATCAGAAATTGCGATATTTTAAAATCTACTTTCGTTAATTGCTATGTTAGCTCAGCTGAGTGTACTTCCCCTAGTATTAATAACCCAGGATGACGTAATTGGATGAAGACTGGGCTGTAAATTACCAACGAGAAGGAACGACTGTAATAACATTCTTGCTGATCACCAAATATCATCAGAATTATTATTTTGGATCACTATTTGAATGTATACCATTGCAAACATACTGTAATGTAATTCAACGTATGCAAATATCATTTTCTGGAGATAGTCTACTATTAAGTATTATTTCAAAGCTTTGAAGATGACAACATAGTTTCCGAATCACAAACCTACGTCTTCAAGCATTATCGTCATTTTCAGATAATTAAGTACTCAATCTCAAACTCTATTTCAGAGATATCTAAGATACCTTCTTGAATGGGCCCGAATAAAATATCCATGTCCAGAACGTTAGCCTCTTTTATTGATATGCAAATCAGTTCGTGATTATATGTTGATACATTTATGGTTTATTCACAGAGAATTTTGCTTTCTCATGAAACCCACCTCTATAATCTGACTGTCCCCTATAATTTGAGAAATATAATCGATCCCCGTATATTTTGTTGCATTGGCTATCTTATCAATTGAGTTGAAAGTGTACACAGGCTATAATTCATCAGTAGCTATTAAGTACTCCAATCAAAGACTTTCCTAATAGAGACATTCTACAGCCATCAGTATTATATTGAATCAAGTGAACAATAAGATAATAGAATAGATACAATATTGGAAGTATATTTGAAGAATGGTTAAATTCGAACTTGTATTGCTCTCACGCTTGTTAGAATTCAGAATACACGTTCTTTGACAAGCCCAGCAATGAACAAGGGAAATCGTGTCGTTCTCAAACGTTCCTAAGTCATGGATAATTGTATGGTACTTAATACATAGGATTGACATAATTGAATGGTCGATTTCTTCTTCTCGCAATAAGTGATCTTCTGTATTTTTATACCTTCTATTGTCATGAACCACTGAACCGAAGTATTTTACAAATTCAAAATTTGCAATTCCAATATTGGATGGAGATGCAAAGCTAGAGGAAGAAAATTTGATAATATGATGAAGACGTTTGTGATAGTTTATTAACATAATGAGAATAAAAAATATCTTCATCGTATTATCAACTCAGTGATTTGTTATTCTTCCATCAAAGTGTTAGTGAAACAAAACGAGGAAAAATGATAATTTTCATCATACTTAGTACTTCCTGGTTTTGAATGAATCTAATTATTATTGTGGGGACAAAAATAGCTCAACTCTCATGTAACATAATGTCATCTTCATCCCAAGAAGTGATATTTCAAGGAGAAAACGAAAATGATATGTATTTGTATTGGAAAATATTTTACCAGAGGTGAGACCACGATACTATATGAGTGAGGTTCTACTGTGAAATCTAATACAATATAATTTAATTTAAACTAATACCTTTTCAGCCACGTAAACTATATTATCTATAGCCATTTTCAACAGCGATGCACCAGCAATGACTATGTCCACCACGAGATAGTGAACATTTTTCGATTACCATTTATTTCCACGTATTTCTTTTATTTGACAAGAATATTAAAACATACCGATTGATAGAATCTATCAGACAAAAGCGTTCAAACCGAATTAGATAAGATCAATTTTCTTACATTTATTCATGATTTATTCAATCAGATGTGTTTTCTTATTTTGTCAAGTAAGTGCTTGTGGATGATGAAAGCTTATAGGTGAATTTGAGGAACGACATGTATTTGGAAAGATTACGTCTTGAAGCAATTTGTAAAAAACAATTTAAGATGTTGCATGCATGTATTTCTAATCAATCTTCCACTGAAACACTTCAAGGCAGGAAAATATCGGCAAAAAAATTATATTCCAACGATTCACATTTATATTATACTCGTAACCACCTTCAAACTAGATTCAAATCTAAATAGTGGAATGTGTCGGAAGGAACATGTACCTACTTTTAGAATATTTGAAACATTCTTGTATTATTAGCATAATTATAAACATCTGAAAACTATCTACGATGTTTTTATTCGTTTACTGGACTTCCTTGAATACTGATTTGTATAGAATAATAATTTTGATAATAGGCAGGAATAAAGATATTTATTAAAAAATTGTTTCATAATGACAGATACGGACATAAACGCGCCATGAATAATTTCGTCTCAGTTCAAATTGTTGAGTATATTCTGAATAATGAGAAGATGTTACTTCAGATCAATCAGAGTTCCGTTGATATTTATTATACTCACACGAAGTCTCGAAAAGTATATTGCATTTATTCATGGTGTTTCTGAAATTCTTTCTAGATCGGAAATTCCTTCACCAAAGTTCTTTTCATCGTATTTCAAGCAACTTTGAAAAAATCCGTATCTCAGAGTGTCTGCCTGGATGTTAGCCACGAAATATTTGCCCCCACGATAGCTCAAAAACGAAAGGTACTATAATATTCAAATTTTGACAAAAAATCGTTTGCTGTTCGGTGACAAACCCTATAGTTTTTCAGGGGGAATCGTATCATACACCCTTTCTGAAGGATTGAAAAATAAATAAAACATGCATTGAATCGATTCAAAACTTTCACAGCAAATTCAAGTTAATTTAAGAACTGCTTTCATCCAAATTTCAACAAAATCGCTCAACAACAAATACAATTATTGGAGTGAACTTGAATTTACACTGTACTGTAACAGGTTGAAAGTAACGGAGTTGTGGACTAGGGGTTAGGACAGCTGACTCCAACTCAGCAGACTCTGGTTCGATTCTCAGAATGAGAAATCTTAATAATGTGAATATCATTTAGTTGTCTGAAAATAATGAAATACATAACTTATATCATTATTTTCACACAAATGTGAAGAGTATAACTTATAGAATGTATATAAAAATTCTTGGGAAATAGGTCACATTAACACTCTGTTTTAAAATTTTTTTCCCAAGAATTTTCATGTATATTTCATACTGGGTCAAGAATCTTCATTCTTATAGAATGTGAGATAATTATATAAAAAACAGTAATCAAATCAAATAATTTCCGAAAATTAACTTTGCAACGAACACTACTTATCTTTTCTCCAAGTGGCAACACATTCTTAGTTTATTCCTACAACCAACATTGAGTTCGGGAATTGGCCAATTTACAAGTTAACTTCAGCGTCCTAGAACAGAAAACTAAGATTCATATATACATCAATTATCTTATGATTCCGATGAAGATACAGTAAAATGCTGTGCTAAATCTGATGAACCCTGAATATGTGAGTAATCGCGGTAAAGCTGATATATTGGTGATCAAAAAACTAGTCGGTTACAAGGAATCTCCAAACGGAATGTTGGGGATGCATTGCTCCGAATCTGGGTATCTCAAAATTTAAGTTCACAAGTAGGTCTGGATAATCCACCAGATCATTCAAAAGTTGATACAAGAATAATACAGCCAAGGTTTACACTGTCTCTACATGACGAATCTTTCCAGCAATAAATTATATTTGACAAGAAAGCTTACCTAGGAAATATCCTCAATACGTGCACAATCATACCAATGTCATCATCAGTAGATGGATCACCGACAATCCTACCAAATTCAACCTGAGGGCGAATCAGAATGTCGAATATCATAATTAGTCTTTGTTGTTATCTATATTTTCGAGTAAATAAACAAATTGGGTCAATTGTTTATTAGCATATAGAGACTTCAGGTTTCAATCAAAAATTATCTAACTGGACGCAAATTGTTGGCATTGAGTTTATCTATCGCAGCTTTTTTGAAATTTTCAAAATCGTTTTCTCAATTAGATGCTACACATTTTTCACACATAAGGCTATGTAAAACCCACAGCAGACTTATTCCTCTACCTGAAATTAGAAACAAAAAGAGAAAAGAAGCAAGTGCATTGTATAGATTACATCTTTCATACTCCCCATATTCTTATACTCTAGCGTGATGCCGTAGCAGTATGGAACTCATATAAGTTTCGAGCACGCGACGCTTTCTTCCTTCTTTAAATTGTCCATTCCTATCGATATATTCAAAAGTCTAATAATACATTTTGAACTTAAGCTAGTACGGCCTTTCTCTCTAGATTAAAACAAGTTTTGTGTAAAAAAATTGAAAAAGACGAATTCATGGCTACAAACATATCCGGTATGATATCTCGAGTTCGAGATCGCAACAAATCTGAGACTAGAATATTCGCTTTAGCTGATCCTTCCGAATGTTGTCATGTCAGCCTTGTTCCGATCCTAAATTTGGTCTCCGACATATTCAATTTGATCACTGAGTAATGAACTGTTGTAGGAAAAAGTTTATCTAGACTATACAGGTGCGATAGCTGAACTCAATACCATCAATTTGAGCCCAATTAGATCATTTCTTATTGAAACCGGAAGTCTCTACATGTTAATAAACTATTGACCCAATTTGCTTATTTACTCGCAAACATAAATAAGCGTGTCGGAAAATATATTCCATGATCAATGAGTAAAATGTAGTTTGTGGCGTGTTCCACGGAACGATTGAGCATTCGTGGGAAAAAATTGTACCACTATTAAAAATGTATTTGAAGAAGCAGATGAGTTGAGGCGTGATAAGTTTTAAACGACGTGTTTTGTCAATATGTATCACCATGCAAAATTTGATGCAATTACCTCAAATGGTTTTAATTTAATACATGTCGATCATAAAATCGCGTTAGCCTCAAAAAAACTATTTTGAAACGAAGCTTAAATTTTGGAAATATCATTTCTTTTAGATCGGACAGTGAATACGGATATTACAAGTAAACTCAGTTTGAACAGTTCAGTATTTCAATAGATGTGCGTGAGCTCCGAATGTATATTCCGTGGTTGTCACTTTTCTAAATCTCCGTAATTTCGAATAAGTGTAATTATTCAAATAGATGA
Organism: Endomychus coccineus; assembly: GCA_958510875.1. NCBI lineage: Eukaryota > Metazoa > Arthropoda > Insecta > Coleoptera > Endomychidae > Endomychus > Endomychus coccineus. The sequence continues at coordinate 112,851,789 of OY294069.1, forward strand.
ATCTAACTCATGCCTGTTTAAAATTTGCATTCATTCCGATAAAATATGTTGCAAAAACAGGGGTCTGGCAAGTTAATGCATCAAAGTTTTGAACAACGATATGTATGAAAAAAGGCGAACAACCAAAAAAAACTCCGATAACACTTGTCTAGGGTGCCGGGAGAAACTAGTGGAGCATCATGAGCGCGAATTTTAGATCAAAAAAGTAGCGTCACTTTTGAGCATTGTTCGGAACATAAGTAAAAAACCCTTGGCACAAAATAAGGAATTGGTGGAGCAGACTTGTCCAGATCCTCGAAAAACGTATAAAAGCCGTGACAGACAAGAGATCGCTCTCTTTTGTGATTTTGATTAGCAATCAATACAGTTGCCCTTTTGTGCTCTCTTTTCTAATTTCGATTATAAATCAGTACCGTTGAAGTGTGATCATATTAGAATCAAAGTGAATTGATTATCCGAGTTTAAAGCAGAATTAAACTGTGAATTAACAATAAGTGTTCCGTTTAGTGAATTGTTTCATAAGGTAAATGATAGCTAATAGTTTATATTTTTGGGCATTACGATATATTGATTTCCGTAATTTTGTGATTGGTAACCGGTTGTATGATATCTGAGATCCGTAGCATTCAGTAATTTGAATTGTTATATTTCAGTTTATCCCGTCATAGGTCGGACCGAGCACTATTCGATTCCGCACGTGAATTGAAATATACAAGTAATTGTATGGTGTGTACAGAGTGTGTATGTTTGAACGACAGGGGCGTCTTTGGTATATTTGTGCACGCTGTGCTGCTACCGGAAGTATAAGTATATCATAGACGACCAAACCCCCAACAGCTTGTGCACGCTGTGCTGATACCGGAAGTATAAGCTGGGGGCGGTTGTGTGATTGAGAATCGTAATTAACCCCTTGATGGTATGAGAAGTCCTCGGCCGTGGTTATTGCAGATAAGATAATTAGGGTTTGTGCACGCTGTGCTGATACCGGGAGTATGAGCCCTAATTGTTTAGATTCTGAATCTGCCAAGTGTATGAAATCTAACACTGTCATACAATTACCGGGAACTTCGTTGATAGTTAGTACAAGGGTGGGTTATGTGACAGAATAAACTCAATCAGAGTAATTATCCGAAAATACCGTAAAATGTGATATCGTACAATCGGAAAACTAGTGCAAGACAATATTTTCCGAACCGACCGAATGTTATAATCGTTTAATATATCGTAGTGTGTTTTGAACATTTCACTTATTATTGCTATCTGAAAATATTTACCGAATACCGCTCATTATGCTAGGACCTGTTTGATTTGTATTTTCCGCAAATGATGAATGTGAATCATTTGTCAATCGATTCCGTACCGTTGAATTGAAATTAAACACCGAACATATCGCGAAATAGATATGTTATGACCGTTTGAGCTTCATTACATTTTCCGTCTGGGTAAAATTTCTGTAAATAATACCGTTCAATTGCATTTATATTGATCATTCTGAAAGTGTACTTGTTATAATTATTATATATTTTAATATTTGGAATTCCCTGTTTTATCAAATTATTTCTGCTCCATGTTCAAATGAGCTAAGTTTTAACCAGGTATCAATTGTAATTGAAGCCTACAATTTAGATACTGTTTTCTGCCCAATGAACTCTGGTTATACTTCACTGTAGCTACCCTAGAGACAAGGCTATCTATAGATAGCATAGTGACAAGCCTTGTGATGGAGACCCTAGCAGAAGTCTTCAAAAAGGAGTATACCTTTAGAAAATCTGGCGCCCGAGGATTAGGAGCTTACCGCAGTAAGCAAAATACCGAAAAGCGACAAGGTACACGTCATACTATATTGAGTGGTTTATGAAGTTTTTCAATAAATATGCAAGAAAGCTGCAACATTGCAGAGACTTTTTTTGACTTGAAACTGTTTTGCCAACGAATTTCGAGTCTCTTCTGTTCTCGATAAATATCAAAGTCTTTGTGTTTTGCTTGCTCTCTCGGCAACTGTGTAGTTTCAATGTAGACGCAGGAACAATACTGGAACTCCGTTTCTCGTTTGTCAATTGCTTATAATTCAAATAGTGTAGTTATAATGCTATAATCTGGTGGCAAGTGGATAATACTTGCAAATTAGAAGAACTGTTCCGGAGACCCTATTGTTATGGAACGCAAAAAATGGTGATTATGAAAATCGTTAGAAAAAGGCTGACGCTCTGAAGGAATTCGGACGATCAGCGGATGAAATTGAAAGAAAAGAAAGAAAAATCAACTCTCAATATCAGAGAGGAAGAACAAACTATAAGTAAAGTAAAAGATCCGGTTTGGGAACGAAGTTTATACGAAAATGGTTCGGATATACGTTTATGGGGTTTCTGAAGGACAAGAACAAACCACGAAAATCTGAAGAAGCTGCAGAATTGCCATTAGATATGCAAGTGAGTAATTATTAGTTTCGGTATTATTCACAATTAGAATATATTAGTACACAAAAAACGACTACCTTAGATTAATTACTAGCAGTAATTTATTTATCAACGAACTTGCCGTTGTTCCGAAACAAAGTACTCTGCAAATTCACCTCTAATCGACGCAGCTTCCAGTGACGATTTTCGAGTAATTTTTGGAATGATTGCATATTTTCAGTGACTTTTCTCCATTCACTATTTTCAAATGTACTACTATTTATATGTTCAATATCAAAAGTCCCTGGCGTATACCTATACACAGCTAATCGTGTCATTAAATATCCTCTTCATAAATCCTTTTCCTTGGTTACCACTGTATGGCTTCATGGGGAAAATCTTTTTACCTCCCAGGAAAAATACTATCTTGGATAGTAGACTTCCGCGGATAGCTAATCTTGAAAATTCTTGGCTTCCGGGTAGATTCCGCGTTACAATAGCTCGACTTAATGCTGAAGTTTCGCCAACCATTACAGGTGGCATCTTCAGGGCAGGCTTGAACTGAAACTGGTTCTACTGGTTTCTGTACCTGTATTTATTGTAGGAAAAATCCTTCACGCTACACAGTTCACTGCCTTTGTTCCGGTGGTTAACTCCTTTCCGGCACCTGACCCTGCCGTTGTGTGATCATGTGCGAAGTCGAATTTTCGAGGATGGGTTTCTAAATGTTGGGAAGGTAATATCCTGAGTCACGGTTCAGATTATTCGAATGTTTTAGAATTTCTATAGCTTCAAGGATTTTTCGCTGATAGAAGTTTGGGGCTCGGGCTAGGATTTTAGTATCTTCAAAAAGGATTTGATGATTAGTGTTAAACTTGTGTTCCGCAAGTGCAGATCTACTGGTGTCACGAAGCCTTGTACAGCGCTCATGTTCTTCCACATGAGTAGCTATACTGTACGACCTGTTTCACCAATGTAGACTTTACCGCAAGAACAGGGAATGCTATGAATACCTTCTAAGTGTAGAGGATGAAGGGGATCTTTGACAGGTTTGTGAAACTGAGATAATTTTATAAGTGTGGAAAAACGGGTAGAAATATTATGTTTTTTGAGGATTTTGGAAATTCGATCTGTTATATTTTCAATATATGGAAGATATTCCGTGAATAAAGCAGGCGGGGGGGTTTCTGGCTCAGGTCGATTTGGAATTTTAGGTGAAGTGTATTTCTTTATGGCTTTTTGAATGTTGTAATGGGAGAAATTGTTTGATAAAAAGGCAGATGAAAGATGTTTTAATTCTGATTTGGAGGATTGAGGTTGAGAGAAGTTGACAGCTCTGTGGACGGGGAGTTTATGACAGATTGCTTTTGGGCAGGGTGGTGGTGAGAAAGACCATTGAGGTATCTATCGGTATGAGTGGGTTATCGATACACAGAATGTCCTAAAGTACCGTCAGTCTGTCGACTAACCAGTACATCTAGCAACGGGAGTGAACGTTGCGATTCGACTTCCATGGTGAAAAGGATATTGGGATGTGATGAATTTAAATGATTGAGGGAAGGAACAAGCTTTTCGCGACCATGTTGCCAAATAACAAAAGCATCATCGACATATCCAAACCAACATTTCGGCTTGAGAACAGATGAGTTAATGGCATCTTGTTCAAAAGCTTCCATGAAGATATTAGCTATGATCGGAGAAAGTGAGGAACCCATGGCAGCTCCCGAGGACTGCTCGTAAGACTTGCCATCGTATAGAAAATATGTGGAGGATAGACAAACATCAATTAACGGTAGCAAGTCCGTTGAAATGTTTTTGGCAGGTAACAATTGAGAACTTATGGAAAGGGTGTCTGGAATGAGAACATTGGTGAACAGCGATTCGACGTCGAAGCTGACGAGCAAATCGCCTGGGTCAACTTTCAGCGTTTGGAGTTTCTCAACGAAATGAAAGGAATTCAGGATAAAACTATTGGAATAACCTACAAGGGGTTTGAGAATAGATGACAGATATCGAGAGAGTTTATAACTAGGGGATCCGATAGTGCTGACAATTGGTCTCAGGGACAGTTTCTTGTGTTGAAACAAAACATGCCGTTGTTCAGATTTTGAGAAATGACAAATGACATGAGAAACAACTTATGGTGCGTGGTTATCTTAGGTAATATATTTTATTTTGGAGTGATAATTTCTTGGTAAATAAATAAATTTTAATGGTTTCGTCGAAGTCGCTTGCTAGTTTAGTGAAAGAAACGAATTTCTCAGACAAATCGACTAGGGATGTTACAAATGTCAACATCGAGAACAGTTTCAAGATTTATTCGTCCTTTAACTAGGATAATCATTCAATGGGAGTGTCGGATTTGAGCTTCAGGGTTCTGTGAGGAATGATTATATCAATCATTATAACCTATTTTACATATTCCACATATGAGCTGAAAATTTTGAACTGAAGCGATGTTCGATCTCAAATGTTCTATAGAAACAACATCTCTAGTTGGGACTAGAAGAAGGAGAAGGAAAAAAAAGGCAGTTTAACTCTTATTTGTTAATTAAACAGTAAATTGTGAATTAAACACGTTAATATATCAACAATTGCTCCCCCCAACTTTCCAATACTTTTATTGTTCAATTTTAAATTTGGAGAGAGAAATGTTTTTGCTCTCCAACATAAAACTTCAGTAAAACTCATTCGTTATAACATCGTTGCATGGCTGTTGTGTATGATATAGATATAGATTTATTCGTTCGATAGTTGTACCCTATGTGGGTGTAGAACATGCCAATACAATAATACAGTATAATTACCCATGTAGAAAATATCTGATAAAAAATGGAATAATTCACATTAAAGAAATTAAATTAAAACAAAAAAAATTACAAATAGGTCCCAAATATTGAATATACATATAACATGACATGACTGGTAGTCAACTGGTAATTGTAAATTTCTCATCCAAATATTCACTTAGCGTGTAGTAGGTTTTCCGTCTTAGGAATCGAGCCAGCTTAGTTTTCAATCGTGTGGTTTGCAGGTTTTTTGCTAATTCGTTATATCTTAGAGATCATGGAATCGACGTTTTTTTGTAAATATGAATAATTAGGTTTTTCTGTAATTATGCAATCTTTATTCTTAGTCGGGTAAGTATGAATCTCTTTATTCTTGGTAAATAATGGTTGACTATCATGTGAGAATATTATATTGCACAAAAAGTCTTTTCTTACAGCTATCCATTTTATTCAGCATGAACATACTTCTTAGACATCTCTTTTGTAACTTCAAGATTCTGTCGGCCTCTGTAGAGTTGCCCCAGAATATAACACCATATCTCAACCGAGAGTATGGCATGATTAGCTACTAGATCGGTATCAGTGCTGCTAAAATTTTTAATTGTTCCCAGCTCAAAATAATTTGACGATATACTTTTTGTGACACGGTCTATGTGATGATACCAGTTCAAAGGAGTGTCAACATAAATTCCAAGCAAACATATACTTTGTGACGTTTTGTTTATATTTGTGCCATTAGTAAGTGCAATCTTTTGACTATTTGCATGATAATTATATTTAATTGCATTTTTTTTCTAGATTCGACTGTACGCTGTTATAGGTTCACCATTCGTTCAGCGTATCTAGCGTTTGGAACAATTTTTTGTCTAGGTCTAGGTCGGTGCAGACAATACTGCTTATTGAGTCATTTTCTAAATCAGGCACTTCATTTTTGTAGATTATGTATAAAGGAGGTCCAAGGATGGAGCCTTGTGGAACCCCCTTTCAATTGATAATAAATCGGATTTAAAGTCTTTGTTATCGCAGTTCTGTTTTATCACATACTGAGACCTATTTTTCAGGTATGACTTCAATAAATTTAGAAAGAAATTTTCAGCAACACATCTCTGGAAATACAGGTGTGATAAAAATGAGGTAATAGAATAGGTAACTTTTTCCGATGAACAAATCAATTGTCATTCTGATTGTTGAGCAACAATGAAGCTATATATTCAGTTTCACATATGTTCTGCATCTCATTTCTGTTAACATCCATTTTTACGAACTCATCTAGACATTATTGAACTCATCATGGATCGTATTCTTGGCAGTTCTGAAACATTTCCAAGCTGTACGATTTGAAAATATACCACCTGTATTCACATAACATCGACCACCTTTATTATGTGACCTTCAAAATTAAATACTTGTTTTTATCTAAATTTGCTTTATATTAGGAGATTGGAAATTTCGAAATGCGTATTTGGATTCTCAAGTGTTAATTTGGCTTTGAATATACTCAGTTATGTAGGTAGTACTGAGCAGGTCGAAGTTTCCGTGAGCTGATTGTGATATTTTATGATAGTTAGAATAAAATTGAATTATTGTTAATGGAATAAATCTCCCACGGAAGAAGTTACCATTTCATTGCGAACTAAGATAATCTGAATAAAAAGCTTATTATGAACGTTATTACAGCATTACGACTTCCTACGGAATGAAAGTGAGTAGATTATATTATCCGAGTGAACTGAGCTAAGTTCACTGTCAGAACCGCAGTGCTCTAATAACTTGGTGAATGGTGAAATACAACGTTGCTAACAGATTTCATTGCCAATGCCAATGTCATGGCTATATTAAACGTCTACAACTACATACATCTGTAGTTAGTTTTATCCAAGAAAAATAATTGTATCAGTTAAATATATAACCTACACTCACTATTATTATATCAGTTCAATGGAAATAGTTTTGCAAGAACAATATGATACTTGTGGAGTGATAGTTCCAATTGAATATGAAATGTGAACCGTAATTCTTGGAACGCTTTATAACAACAGAGTGAGCGTAGCGAGCGAAGTCTTGACTCTCTTCGGTTCATAGCGGGCGGACGGTGACTCCGATTTACTCAAAATTTCCACGGAATATAGATATAATGCGTCGAATATGCTGGTTTGTAAATCCAATAATGTACCTTGTTATAGATTTTAAATACCTATCCATACCTTTAGCAGTGCTAAAGAACCTACCTCTAGATCGCGGTAGTCTAGTTGACTGTCAGCCGCCCTCTTGAACACTTTATGCAAAAGATGAAGTGAGTGTAGAGAACGAAGTCTTTCTTTCTTTCGACTCACTCATTCACTAGGTCTTGATCTTCCTGGAATACGCCCAGCGTACTGACCGACCTACCAATGATAATTGATCTGATAAGACATGAATGAATATCAGTACTGATTGGACTGAACAGTCTACTTAACTGTGCATTAGACTGTTTATTTCAAAAGCTGCAAAATTTTCATTCTGTAGATATTGGTTTCAAATTCAAGATAACAATAAGTTTGATTATCATTCTATGATACATCGATGAGCTCAAAAAAACACATATCAGAATCAAATAGTTACCCAGAGATCAGTTTAGTGGTGCCTAAATATCCGTGGCACGTATGTATTTCTAAATAGTTTGATTGTAACTCGTTTGTATCGGGAGAATTTTTCAATGTTCCCTTACAGTTTCGTAAATATTCATAATTTAATCATTTGCTGCTTACGCCCAGGGAAACCTGAATTTTAACTCGTTTGTATTTAACTGTTTCTATATAAAACTCTTTCGATAAGGCAAGAAACTCAGGCTAGCAGTCAGCAGAAGCAAGACTGGACATTACAAGATTAGTTACTGTTGAATTTGAATTGTTTGTCACTATTTTCTTCTGGCTTGGCACATTTCATTTTCCTCTAGAAATAAAGAGCAGTGTATATTGACAACCACATTCGAATTTCATAATTTCGATTCAGTGATTTGAAAATTGAAACTTGCACTCTAGTTTTAATCTTTAGTAACCAATGTTTTTCTCAGTTTGTTCAGGATGTAGTATTAAACATAGAGATTCTCAGTGCCATGTCGATATCTCATGATTAACTCGATTGTAACTGTTTGTAACAAATTTTTCTCCTAAATTAATTCTACGTGGTCTGACAAGAATCCATGTCTTCCCTTTTTTTCAGCTCTGCTCAGGCTGATTCTTAATCTGAGAGAATGTGAACATGAAGGATAAATAAGTTATGAATTAAAGAAATGGTTGAAAACGCAAATTCAAATTCCTCTACGTAATGAAGTATAGTAACTATTCATAACTCGATTGCTTCGGCCATATGAGATGAGAATTCGTGATATTGAATATAGATATAGAATTGTAAGTAGGTAACTAACAAAATCGATGAGTTGATACTATCGTACAATATTAGCTACATATAACATATAAGAGTGAAATTTCATTGTATGAGTCATCGCGAAATCTCAGAAACTATAAAACCGATAGTATGGAAATTTAGCAGGTAGACACCCGCTATGAAAGAAACTCTCAATGGAGTAAGAGGTAATCGGTACTATGTGACGTTTTGATAGTTTATATAATCACGTGACGTTCATATGACAGACAGCTAATACATATATGTAGGCTCATCACTGGTCGTGACAGACCACAGATAAATCCAACACGAGACATCGAGTGACATGGCAGATATATCTTGAAATGAAAGCTCCCCGTAGCTCAGATATCCCTGCCAATTCAAATACTTTTTTAATGTTTTGACGTATTAAGCATGAGAACAGATCACATTCCAAAACGATATTCAACAACACATTCAAGGTATCAATATCAGATAGAACTGAATGGGAAAACAAACCTGGGTACCATTTTACAAGGAAAGATCCGGTACACAGATGAGTCTGAGACTGAAACAGGTGCAGGTGCAGTAGCATACGCAGAAAACCCAATGACCGGCTTCAGCTATTCATGGGGCAAACACACTTCCGTTTTTCAAAAGACCCATTGAAGATTAGCAGATTCAGGCACGTAGCCAGCGAGGGAAGAAGAGGCAGTTCCCCCCCCCCCCGGAATTTCTTACCCATTATATTGTATGACGTGTACCTTGTCGTTTTTCGGTAAACTGTTTATTGCGGTAAACTCCAAATCCTCGAGCTCCAGATTTTTCTAGAGGCTCATTCCTTTTTGAGGACTTCTGCTAGGGTCCTCACCACAAGGCTTGTCACTATGCAATCTATAGATAGCTTTGTCCCTAGGGTAGCTATAGTGAAGTAAAACCAGGGCCCATTGGGCAGAAAACAGTATCAAAATTGTAGGCTTCAATTACAATTGATACCTGGTTGAAACTTAGCTCGTTAAAAGATGGAGCAGAAATATTTTGATAAAACGGGGAATTCCAAATATTAAATTTATGATAACAATTAGAAACACATTCAGAATGATTAATAAACGCAATTGAACGGTATAATTCACAAAAATTCACCCAGACGGAAAATGTAAAGAACTCAAGCGGTAAAAGAAAACTGTTACAACATATCTACTCTTACGATATGTTCGGTATTTAATTTCAATTCAACGGTACGGAACGCAAATCAAACCGGTCCTAGAGTAATAAGCGGTGTTCGGTAATTATTCAGATAGAAATATTACTTGAAATGTTCATTACACACTACGATATATCAAACTGTTGAAATTCGGTCGGATCGGAAAATATTGGCCTGCATTAGTTTTCCGATTGTAAGATATCAGATTTTAGGGTATTTTCGGATAATTACTCTGATTGAGTTTATTCTGTCATATCACCCACCCTTGTACTAGCTATAAACGGAGTGTCCGGTAATTGTATGACAGTGTTAGATTTCATACGCTTTGCAGATTCAGAGTTTAGACAATTAGGGCTTATACTTCCGGGTAGACACAGCATGCACAAACCCTAACTATCGTATCTGCAATAACCCCTACACCCACGGCCGGGGTTTCTCATACGGATAAGGAGTAATTACGAATATCAATCACACAACCACCCCAGCTTTTACTTCCGGGATAGACACAGCGTGCACAAGCCGTTGGCGGTTTGGTCGTCTAGGATATACTTATACTTCCGGGATAGACACAGCGTGTACAAATATACCAAAGACGCCCCTGTCGTTCAAACATACACACTCTGTACACACCATACAATTACTTGAATATTTCAAATCACGTGCGGATTCAAATCGTGCGCGGTCCGACCTATGACGGGATAAACTCAAATATAACAATTCAAATTATTGAAAGCTACGGATCTCAGATATGATACAAAGGTTACCAATCACAAACTACGGAAATCAATATATCGTAATGCTCAAAAAAATATAAACTATTAATCTATCATTTACCTTATATAAAATTCACTGAACGGAACACTATTGTTAATTCAAATTTTAAATCTGACTTGAACTCGGATAATAATTAATTCACTCTGATTTTAATATAATAATCACACTTTAATGGTACTGATTGATAATCAACATAACAAAAGAGATCCATCTTTTGTCTGTCACTGCTTTTATATGTTTTTCGAGGTTCTGGATAAGTCCGCACCACCAATTCCTTATTTTGTGCCGAGGCTTTTTATTTATGTCCCGAACAATGCTTAAAAGTGACGCTACTTTTTAGATCTGAAATTCACGCTCATGATATATCGGTAGTTCCTCTTGGCACAGTAAACAAATGTTATCGGAGTTTTTTGGTTGTTCGTCCTTTTTATACATAAGGTTGTTCAAACTTTGATGTGTTAACTTACAAGATTCCCGTTCTTGCAACACAAGTTAATCGGAATGAATGCAATTTTTAAGCGGGCATAAATTCAATTCATTTATCGAAATAATTACACTTATTCAAACTTACGGAGATTTAGAAAAGTGACAATCACGGAATACATATTCGGAGTTCACGCATATCTGTTGAAGTAATGAACTGTTCAACCGGAGTTTACATGTAATATTCGTATTTACTGCCTGATCTAAAATAAATGATATTTCAAAATTTAAGCTTTGTTACAATTGGAATGTTATGTGTGTTAGTATATTTGTACTGCTGTACCACTTCTTCGAAGGACCAGTGTGAATTCGAGGGAGCACACAACCTTTTATCAAACTCACAATTTCCGCGACTGTGTAAAATACAAATTTTTTTGGAAAATAATCCAGATGCTGGCAGTTTTGTTTTTGGAAATGTGGTTAATGTGACTGAAGAAGATGAGATCCAGAAAAGTGTTAATTTTAATGCAATATTCGATCCAGTTTGAAACACAATGTGTTCATGAAGTGACCCTCACTAGAGATGTATCTGGCGAATATCATACGTTAACTTTTAAATCAGAAAACCGTTTCGTTTCTCATTGATGCATCCCAATAACATTTATTCTTAAGGTCATATAAACAGGGATGCTCCCTAAAAAATTCTGTAAGCTCGCAGTCCGTGGTCGCTTCACACTGAAATTGTCACTCAGACCATCAACGCTCATGCGCAGAACTATATGTACCTAACGTGACCCTACTCCAACCGTAGCTACTCTACAAAAATATGGACAATGTGGATTTGGTGCAAGTTGTGCACGTGGCTAATAGATTCTTATGGAAAATTGAGAATCGGATTGGTGTGGGGTGGGGCATACTTGATCTTTAAAACAAGAGGAGAGTAACTTTTTACATGATGTTTCGGAAAACATATTCTAGTATTTGATTTGAATATATCCCAACCTACTACACTCTCGTCATAATTCATAGTCGTTTTCCAATTCTGTCGGGATCGTAAGTTGTACATGAATATTATTGGAAATCTCCAGGAAACATAAATTTGTGTGAATTTATTGATTTCCAAGACACAAAATAGATGTTATACTGAATTTCAAAGACATGTTCACGGCTAATCATCTATATACCCTTATCAAGTTTCCTTTATGCATAATATATAACAGAATGAACGTCTGAAATGTGTGGTTATTTGGACTTACGGTAATGCCAAATTCATAAAAGTCAAAACTTATGCTCTACTTAAAATGTAATATATAGGTACATATTTGTGCTTACACAAATAGTACGTCGTGCGCTTTTGTACGTATCACGAAGAATTCTTGCAATGTAGTATTCATGAAGCCAAAAATGTATGTTTTCAGAGCTTTTTGGTAATTTGCTTTCATGACGGACGATCTTGACAGGGGTCAAGCAGAACCTCCTCCCTAATATCGAGACGACTAAAATCCGTTTGCTTTGATGTCATAATTTGATTGGATGATTCTGGTATTTGAATAGCCTCGTGTATGTGAACATCAATTGAATTTCAATACAATGGTTTTTGAAAAACAAATAAAATATGCAACAATATGAAAAGGAATAGTTTCAGTTCATAGAAATTAATAATCCTTATACATTAACATCCTCACGACTTGTTTTATCGCTGATGAAACAATAACATCTAGATATTAAATGCAAACATTATGAATTTTTAAAATCTATTGCTTTATGTAAAACAGTTGAGCATTTATGAGTCCCATGTGAACTTGTATTTTATTATGATTTCTGCAGACGGGTAATGTGTATCACTGTCAGTGAACATACTGAGTAGGGTACAAAAGACACCGACCAATATTAATGTCACTATAAATTATTGAACTCTGTTGTTGAATATACACATGTTCTCTGTACTTCCATGAAAGAATGATCATACTGTGTTGATATCTCTCATTCAATCCATTAATGTTATGAAATTTTCATAATTACTTATATAAAATATTGCTTTCCGGAGTGTATTGTGATTCACATGATCTACAAATATTTGAAAACATTCTGTATGTATATATGCAAGTCACGTGACGTCAATCAAATTATATACAACTAATAGTTTTGAAGGAATTGTTTTGTCATTTCATTGAAGAGTCAATCGAATGACCATTAGAGATGAAATTTAATTTAATTTCATAATGATTAGTATTGGTATTAATGATCATCGATCAAGGCCAATAATATCCAGGTTATTTTCAAATCAATTGCAAACAAGTAGTTGATTAATTATTTGTTCCCAAATCAGAAAAAGAAAATTGTATCTTAGTCTAAGATATTAAATGCCTTCAATAAACTTTTTCAATCTATATTTCTATCATTGACTTATATTTGATATCGAATGAAACTACCGCCTAATCTTTCTTCTCAATCATTTTCCGAAAAGTCGTATTTCCTCAATATATTAATATAATATTATTCAGAATGTTCAGTGGTGAATGAGCAATACTTCAACAATAACTTCTGTATTCGAAAATAAGGGCATTCAATTCAACTAGCCTAAGTACAATTTTCCTTCCTTAAGAAGTTATAGGATTGAGATTTTTCAAATTTTTTATCACCATAATTCATTTATTTTTCGGATAATTGAACTAAAATTTTCGAATAAACCTTCCGGGTGTGAAATACGAATATCTGCTTGGTTCTTGCGTTGAATATATAAAGCTTTCTATCACATGTGTCACTGTTATTCCCCTGAAATTTTATTTAATGATACTAATTTTTTATTTTGAAACAACAACGATGTGTTTGGAATAATGTTCAGTTGATGTATGTCCTTACAGTACACATTTTTAGAGAAACCTGGGCTTAAAGTTAGTGCTGTAAATTATGGACTGCAATAATTTGTTAATTTCAACATTAGTTTTGCATAAGATCATTCTTGTGCAAGTGCAATGATATTCGGTTTTAATACATGCACTGCGGTAGATATTTGAACAAATCGTAGACAGCCTAAGCGTCGATTATTTTCTAGTGGCTTAGCATATTAAGGCAAAATGTAAGTTATGGGTGACCTGTATTCCGAACTGTTCAGCAGAAGGAAGCGTTATTGAATACTGCTGAAGATGACTGAACCACTTGTATCCGCTATATGTCTGGCAATATTGTGTTGAGTCAACTCTGTCCAAAACTGACTGGTCCGTGATATTTTAGCGAGATCAAATCATAGTGATTTCCTCAAGAATAGTAATAGACAACATCCATTTTAAGTAGGTATGTGAAATTATACTCATTGATTATGTTACATTTATAGGAACAGGAATTTCCTACAACAAAAATTGATACACATAGATTGATGAAAATCAAAATAGTAGAGGGTGTATAAATACCTGCATGAATTTGAATTTCCTGAAGATATGTCGAATGGCAAATGTTGAACATTACTTTTGGTTCCAGATTTAAATGGTTCATTTTTTATGTTTATTACTTTCATATGTTGTCATATCTTTCTATGTTTAGTTTCATATCGTTTTCATTTTCAGTTGTTATGAGAGCTAGAGCAAATTTTTTTGTAATAATAATTTAACAATTATTATGGTTTTTTTTTAATAATCCTTTCAGTCCAGCTTTTTTTAAATGAGGCACCTTAACGGCATTCATGTAGTATACATTTTCCAAGCAAATCGAATACTTCATCAAATGGACAAACCATTTTTCCAAAACACAATTCTTGGAAAAAATCTCAATGGAATAAGACAGTGGCAAAGGCGCTCAGAACGTCCCCCGTACATTCAACGTACAGAAACGAGCAGATATTTGTATTTTGGTCTCCAAAAATATTTTTTTCACGAAAGTTTGAATGCAAAATTATCCCACATAGGAATAAATTATCGTGAAAAAAAGAAATAAATAAATCTCATGCCTAACTTCTTAAGGGAGGAAAATTAAACAAGTGAGTTGAACCTTACTAAGGATGCTATTGAATATTGCCCATTATTTACTGAACATTCTATGTAAAGAAATTGTTGTGATTTAGAGGTCTGTCTGGCAATTCGTGAGGAGAAAGCTCTATTATAAGCCCAATTACGTAAATGAACTGATCCACATTGAGATTTGCGAAATTAAATTTATCCTGAATAAGCATTCCCGCCTATTTACTAGTACTGGCAGATCGATGGAAATTGAACAGTCTAATAGGTGAGGGAGTATGGTATATTCTCTCAACATTGATATATATTGTACATTGCAACAATAAATTTATTTGATTGTGGCAGCAGTTACAAAATGACGATTTACCCCCAAAGGAATGACATGATTCCAAAGATGCAGGATGAGCAAATTTCGATGTTTGTATAGGGTATCTCAGTAACTATAGGAGACATGAAAAATGGAAGTCACACTCACTGTCATAGATGACACTCGCCTACTTGGAATAAATATTTAAAAAATGCAAAAATTAATATGGTAAAACATTATTTTCGCTATAAAAAACTTACATAGCGAAGGCGACCCGACACATAATTCATAGTTGGAGAGAAAAAAAATACGTTTTATGATCCTCATCTGAAAAAATACAAATTAAGGCCATAACTCGGTTGCACGTTCTATTTCAAGTTTTCTCGACGCCATTGGATTACAGAGAAAAAGTGCCTCCAGAATGTGGAAGTTATTTTCTCCTAACTTCACGATATTCATATGTGTCCAAAACTCGGAAAATCGAACTCTTGTTTATAACTGGAATACAAATTTTTGTTTCCGTCAGTGGATTTGTATGAAAAAAAAGATCGAGAATGTGTTTCCATTTTTTCGTATCTCTTAAACTCGGTAACTACCGAGTTCCCCTATACAAATATCGAAATTTGCTCAGTCGGTACATACTTCAACATAAACAAAATGTGTGAAACCTTCCATAACGTACTAATGCGCAGAGTGGTCACAGTGGTATTGTTAGTTCTATTGTTGAGTATTTTGAACTAGGGATCTTTTTTTCAGTAGTAGGAGCTAGTTTCTACGTTCTTCTGTAAATAGTTCGGTATGCTTTTACTGTTTTTGATTCACTCCAATTGCAATGTCCTTATCTATCCATCATTATTGCAATATTCATTCTTTGTGAAACTAAACATTCTAGTTGAATCTTCAAGAGCTTGAAACGGAACTAATATTGATTGTTAAAGTCCACTGAATCTATACGTTATTCAATACAAAAAATCAACTAGAAAGGAGAGGTGGTATTGTTGTACTGAATTTATTGTAAGTTCAGTTTAAAATTTTCTGAATCAGTTGTTTAACAGTCAATATATACTACCTTCATAACTGAACTAAGTTGATACATTATATATGTGCTCAGTTATACTTGCAGAAAATTTTATGGAGTGCCTAATCCTGATCATGGAGGAAATATGTTGAATTAACAACGACATAGAAAAGGCCGAGAAACGCGATGTTTCTGTACATTTCATACTAATTTACATTAATCGGGTCAAATTAGACGTGAAAATTGTGAAAGTTCGGAATTTTTTTCAAACAGACCAATCAACTTAATTTCCTTTGCAAATCGTTCCTGGACGGATACTGAACGATATTGAACTTTAAGATCTAGTCGCTCGACCATTTTTCACCTGTTGAACCGGAAATTGTCCAATTTTCATGAGAAAATTTGCAAAATTGGTAAGTATTGCCAAAATTGGCTGAAAAACTACACTCTGAGGTTTTCGGGGTCGATTCCGAAGTTAGATATACTATTTCTGATCGCAGTATCTAGAAATTGGCCAATTATATGACTGAAAAATAGCCAAATTTAATAATTTCGTAATTTTTGTTGAAAATGACTAAAACGTTTCATTCGGGGGTTTTCGAGGTCGCCGATCACGATTCCGAAGTTAGATTTACCATTTACCACCGCGGTAGCTAGAAATTGGCCAATTTTATGTGAGAAAATGGATAAATTAGATAATTTCGTGATTTTTGTTGAAATTGGCACTGCTATCAAAAGTCAGGGAATTTATCCGTGACTGTGAATCATTTGATTCATATCCAATATCAAATGACGCTTGCGTTCGAGAATCAGTAATTTCTGATATACCTCTCTTGCAAATTATAGTTTTGGAATGGTACCCAGAATTTTAATTATATTATTTTCAAATTTATAAACATTAGAATGTAAATGTAAATGTAAGGAATTGTAAAATATAAATTGTAAATAATAAATGAAATATTAAAATGTTTAATAAAAATATATTCATAAATTCTTGTTCTTATTTGAATTTGTCCATTTTGTTTTCAGACGGTTGACCAATTTCAGGTATGAAATATTTTTTGCCATGAAATGGTATAATAATAAAAAAAATTTACTCCAGAATCACGAAACCCCCAAACGATATTTTACGAAATTATCTAATTTATCCATTTTTCTGACATAAAATTGACCAATTTCTAGCTACCGCGGTAGAAAATGGTAAATCTAACTTCGGAATCGTGATCAGAAGCCACGAAAACCCCCGAGTGAAATGTTTTAGTCAATTTCAACAAAAACTGCGAAATTATTAAATTTGACCATTTTTGGGACATAAAGTTGGCCAATTTCTAGCTACCGCGGTGGAAAATGGTAAATCCAACTTCGGACTCGTGATCAGCGACCTCGAAAACCCCCGAGTGAAATGGTTTAGTCAATTTTAACAAAAACTGCGAAATTATTGAATTTGACCATTTTTGGGACATAAAGTTGGCCAATTTCTAACTACCGCAGTCGAAAATGGTAAATCTAACTTCAGAATCGTGATCAGAAGCCACGAAAACCCCCGGTTAAATGTTTCAGTCAATTTCAACAAAAACTGCGAAATTATTAAATTTGACCATTTTTGGGACATAAAGTTGGCCAATTTCCAGCTACCGCGGTGGAAAATGGTAAATCCAACTTCGGACTCGTGATCAGCTACCTCGAAAACCCCCGAGTGAAATGGTTTAGTCAATTTTAACAAAAACTGCGAAATTATTGAATTTGACCACTTTTGGGACATAAAGTTGGCCAATTTCTAGCTACCGCAGTCGAAAATGGTAAATCTAACTTCAGAAGCGTGATCAGCGACCCCGAAAACCCCCGAGTGGAGTTTTCCAGCCAAGTTTGGTACTACTTAACAACTTTGCAAATTTTCCCATGAAAATTGACCAATTTCCGGTTTAACAGGTGAAAAATGGTCGAGCGACTAGATCTTAAAGTTCAATATCGTTCATATCCGTCCAGGAACGATTTGCAAAAAAAATTAAGTTGATTGGTCTGTTTTGAAAAAATTCCGAGCTTTTTTGCTTAATTGACTCGACTACATCAGTTCTTTCCAGGAGTTTGTATCTATGCTGGTGTGTTCATGTGTATTTTGGTACGCTGAAGTCTGAAGGATTTAATAAAATGAAATACAAAGATTGAATGGTGAAAGACATTACTTTGTGATAATTTATCATACTGATATAATAGAATAAAACACTTTTACTTTGTAAATATATTATAGAAACAAATCATGACTATAGTTTCGACACTACCGTGCCATCTTCAAACGGTACTAATGTATGAAAATATTAATAATCTTGGCTATTTATGTTGCAATATAAGACACAGGTAACAAGTAGGGAAATACATTGTTGGAATAGTATAATTAGAAATTAGATAATGAGGTAGAGTTAATATTGTGATGAAGAAATTTTGATGCGGAGGGATACCAGGGAGGCACAAGAGGATTATTTAGAATTTTACGTTATCAAGACATGAAACAAAATGCGGTAGTACACATATAATTGATTGTTTGAAATTTCATTGTCATCATTTTCAATACCTGAAATATGTTTCTATTGATTCTAGTGTGTTTAATTTGGAACCTCCACTCTGGCTATTTAAAATTTTAACTTCTTCAAAATTTGGAAAATTGTGCCCTGTTTCCGAAATATGGTTAGTGAAAGATGAATCTGTTTTATTAGGTCTAAAAGATCGGAAGTTTTCCTTATATCTAATTTCTATATTACGACTAAATCTACAGATGTAAAAATTATCAAATTCTGAAAAGGTTGTAGTCTAGGAGCCAGAGCGATATTGATGGTCTAGAATTTTACGTTATCAAGACATGAAACAAAATGCGGTAGTACACATATAATTGATTGTTTGAAATTTCATTGTCATCATTTTCAATACCTGAAATATGTTTCTATTGATTCTAGTGTGTTTAATTTGGAACCTCCACTCTGGCTATTTAAAATTTTAACTTCTTCAAAATTTGGAAAATTGTGCCCTGTTTCCGAAATATGGTTAGTGAAAGATGAATCTGTTTTATTAGGTCTAAAAGATCGGAAGTTTTCCTTATATCTAATTTCTATATTACGACTAAATCTACAGATGTAAAAATTATCAAATTCTGAAAAGGTTGTAGTCTAGGAGCCAGAGCGATATTGATGGTCTGAACATTAACCCGATGGCACCATGGACTGAATTTTCCCCGGCTGCTAGATCTCGAGATACAGCATCCGCATTTTTTTTACTGGAGGTTAACCCTTTTCAAGTTGCGGTTACTTGAAAAGCATGCCATTCTTATACACTTCCACCATGTGCCATCATTTTTTATCGTGTACGTTTATCAGGCCGACCAGTTAAAATTAACCCAAAAATGAACTGCAAGTTAACCCCTCCAAACCTGGTGGAAAATGTTCATTGGTGTTGGCAATTGTTAACATACCCTATGCCATCAAAAGTTATCGGTCCATTTCCGAGTAATTGGCCATTATTAGGACAAAAATGTTTCTTTTTTTCATTTTGTGGATAAAACTTGCGGGTTACAAGGTAACATGATGGCAGCATGTTAAATAACTTTATTGGAGGTAAAATAAAGATATAAAATTATTGCCATCACTCCTTGCCTATTTCACCCCCCCCAAAAACCCATAAAACCACCCTCCAAAACAAAACAAAAACGGGCGTTTCGATTTTAAACCCCGCCAGAATCTCAATAATTGACTAATTTATCATAAAATTGGTTCATATTATCCATATTATTCATTTTTTTTTGGGGTGGTTTTATTGGGTTTTGGGAGGTTGAAATAGACAAGGAGTGATGCCAATAGTTCTAAATCTTTATTTGACTTCCAATAAAGTTATTTAACATGGTGCCATCATGTTACCTTGTAACTCGCAAGTTTTATCCACAAAATGAAAAAAGAAACCGGTTTGGTACAATTACTCGGAAATGGACCGATAACTTTTGATGGCATAGGGTATGTTAACAATTGTCAACACCAATGAACATTTTACATCAGGTTTGGGAGGGTTAACTTGTAGTACATTTTTGGTCTAATTTTAACTGGTCGGTCTGATAAACGGACACGATGAAAAATTATGGTACATGGTGATAGTGCATAAGAATGGCATGCTTTTCAAGTAACCGCAACTTGGAAAGGGTTAACCTCCAGTCGAAAAAAAAATGCGGATGTTTTATCTCGAGATCTAGCAGCATATTCGGTCTGTGAGATGAATTAGTCATTGAACCGTCCTCTAACGATAAACCATAGTGCCATCTGGTTAATGTTCAGACCATCAATATCGCTCTGGCTTCTAGACTATTAATTTATATACTCACGGCTTATTAAACTCATTTGTTTTATCTCTAGCATTGAACAAAAAATAGGATAATTTATTCTGAGGTTTGGAGCTATCTTTTCATATTGCACCATAAATAGCCAAGATTATTCATATTTTCATACATAACTATCGTTTGAAGACTAATGTCGAAACTATAGTCACGATTTGTTCCTATAAGATATGTGATAAAAAACAAAGTGAAAGTGTTTTATTTTATTATATCAAAATTTAATTAGGTTAAGGATTTTATCAATCCAAAAATAAATGCAAGGAAGTATTCAAATAATGAAATTGATCGTTTTCTTGACTTCAGTTATAACCGAACGCAGAACGAAGCTTATATACGTGTCTTCAGTCACGTAGGAATATAAAAATTCAACAAAACATACGTTGGAAAACGTGTGAATATCCAGACAAACATGATTGTTATTGGGGTAATATGGAATGTAATGCTTGAATGATTTTATGAATGAACAGACGACCCTCAGGAGGGTAATTACTAAATATCCACAGACGGATACAATGCCTCCACTTCGTCTCGAAAGACCCAAACAATGTAGACATTATATATTCAGACTGAATCATTTTTGGGACCCTCCATTCAAAATTAAGTGGAAAAGCTCACAGTAAACGATGACTTCGTATTGTTTATAGAATTGAATAGCAGTTTTCTTTCACATAATCCTTCAAAAATATGAAGACTAGACTATAAAAGGCTCAACATCTCTTCTGAAGAACAGAATAGAATTGTTTGAAAGTTATTAATTGTTAACTAAACAGTAATAAAAACAAATTCAATATCTTAGAAAATATATAAACAAAATTTCAGCCAAAATGATATTTTCAAAAATATTGCGATTGTTAATTACAATTGTTCATTCAACAATCAATTTTCAAATTCCAGACATCAGCCCTATGTGATTTTCCATCTATCACCATTGATAATGATTCTTGACCCAGGTATGAATTAGATATAAATTCTCGGGAAATAGGTCACACTAACACATATGCTTATTATTGTATCTTCACGTACGTTTCGGTCTCACCATCACCATCAGAGAAGATGTATTATGACTAAAATGGGATTTCTTAAAACTAATTGTATCAGCACAAAGCGTCCTTGTCGCAAGAATTTCAATTAAAAATGCCTACGTCACCGAAACGTATATGAACACGAATAATCGAAACTGTAGCACATCAATTTTTTAAGTATATGTATATGTATCAAGAATACACTGCTCAGCAATTTTTTTATAATATACGAATTCATGTCAACAAAGTCTGTACGACTGAAACCAAAACATATAACGCTAAATTATCTACTTTCGAACCAGATTTATCAGGTAATAGAAAATGGTTGTCGGACCTTATCAGAAATATTGCTATTTGAGCATTCTACCCAAAATATTCTTTTAACATTTCACAGACGCTTGTAGGAATTTGCAAGGGTTTTAATTGATTGAATTAGTTTAAATCAGACTTAATGACTGAGTATCTGTTCTATGACTCACAAACTTGGAGTCACGTTTTATGCGAATCATCTCCATAATAGATCTTCTATAATGATTGGTTTCTTTTTTTAAAATATTAACTTGTTTGTAATAGAATTCATGGTTATAATCAAAGCAGTGTTTAGCAAGGTGGCGGTGGCATTTTCTAAGTTCCTGTTCCTTGTGTTATACTTATGTCCATACATTTTTTTTTGCAAATATTATTTGAAAATTCTCATCGCAATCTGAACAATCTAATTTGTATACTGTGTGGGTATGTTCTTCTTTGGGTATTGAAGGTTTTAGATTGGAAAAATATCTCACACAGTTAATAATAGGTTTATGCGGAACATTTATATCATACGTTTTTAAGCATTTCTTAATTTTCTCTGAGGTTTCCGCAATGTATGATAATATTATAAAATTATCTGTGTAACCGTTCATGTTATCTATATATGATGTTTCATTACAGATTTTTTTCATTCTTCCTTTAACGATGGGATCGAGGAATGTTTTTGGGTGTTACGAAGAATTTTTTAAGTTTTGGGTGGTAAAATTTAACCGCGCCATCTCTAAGGCTGTTCATAACACTTTTTAAATAACTTGCTGGTACAACGGAATAAAGTGAAGATAACGTTCAGACCAAACTTCTTAAGATAACAACGAAGTTTTTATTTTCCCTTCTGCGTCATGCCTAATGTTCATAACTAGGAAATTTATGTTTTTGTTCACTTCTATTTCACAAGCATTATGAAGTTTACAGTGGAAATTGTTGAATTTATTAATCACGTACTGAACTTTACAATTGTGAACACACTCCATTCTCAAGCATAAAAGTTATGAAGTTTCAGAAAAATGAGTTTTCTAGCAATAAGAGGAAAAATTCTAATCTGACCCTATTAACTCCGATGCTAATTTGAATTGGGGATTGCACTATTTTCACTCTACATTCATTGGCACTAAACGATGTGAGGATATGATTCAGGCAAGAACCATCCATTGTCAACTGGTATGTTAGTCAGTATCAACACTCGAAGCGTCAGGTTGAGGCAGAGCATTCCATGCGATTTTCTAACTTGTTAGATATTTTACCACATAAAGTAAAGTAAATTTCAATGAGGGCCAAATTTCAGATCAGGATCGGGAAGAATATACAAGAAATGTTATGTTTTTTACATTATTTGGTTTCCCAGTTTTCATTATAGAAATAACCAAAAATTATGTAATTTCAAATTGCTGGAGTGATAATTATGATTTCCTAGTTTCCCCAAACCAATCGCATCATTTCTAATTCAAGTCACATCAATTATCTCAGGCAAAACTTGAACTTTTGAGCACACATCAGTCGGTCCTTCGTTTCAATGCGTCAGTAATCATTTATTATTGAAACATCTACTACCATTATTTGCATTACGATTATATCAAGACCTTATAGAGAATACCGGTAAACCGATGATAATCTCAACATCTCCAGTATCGGTACACATGAAAGCCTGCTAATATTTTAGTCATATTATTGTACAACGATAACATCAACTCCGATCAAAGATCCAAGTAATTGATGATGTCTACATAAATAATGGATGGATAATAGAGAGACGTATTTTTAAATCAAGATACTGGAACCTTATAGAAATGTCATATGAAATGACCTGACCAACGCTCTTCGATTCATTATGATGATATATTTTTCATGATGAAAAAAGAAGAAGAATTCTAGAACATATAGCCTGATTTTCTGTCCTTTGCTCAAAGTATTGACTATAGTGGACAGTATATTCTATTTCTAATTTCTGGAGAATTCGGGAGAAAAAACTATGATTCCTTGTATAGTCCAGGCTTTTGAAGAATTTTTTGTCCGAATTTCCGCGAGGTCTAATTTTGGTGTTCTCATGTATTTTGACACGCTGAACACGATGGTGTAATTTAAATTTTGGTTAACTCTGTGCATGAAAAACTATGGCCATTTTTGTACCCAAAAATGGCCATTTAACGGTTTTATGCGTTTTGATACAAAACTATGGATTGTACGAAAAAATGTTTGAGCAAAAGTTGTTGGGAGAGTTAATACGCGATTTTTGGCTCTGGTCCGATGTCGATTCGAGGTCGTGGGTCCAATATAGGGCCCATTTAGTGAGTTTTTTAGCACATTGAAAAATTGAGTATATGTCAAAGAGTTTTTGTTTTCTCATATTCTGTTTCGGTGAAAAGATTGTATTTTTATTTCTCTTCTTTCGGTTTCTGCTATTTTGACCTACCTAAAAATCCGTATCTTACGAAGTTCAGACGAAATACTCATGTTATCGATCTGAAACCACATTCATTCGAAATATTTCATTATTCTGTACTTAATGTTCAGAATTCAAGCATTTTGGTCCAAAGACAACATGGCGCTATTTTGAAAATTTTGAACTACCGAAAAATTCAAATTTTTTGATGTTGGATAGAAACCTTCGACAGAAACCAAATTCTAGGTTCTATTAGAAGTTCATCAAGCGAGTATTTCAAGTCTAAGCAGATCGATTTGGGTTGAGTAGAAGTGGACCTATCCTAATAAATGTGTTTGGGTCTCGAGAGGGCCCAACTTTGGACCTATCGACAAAAATCGTGGAGCAAATTACACAGAAATACATCGACTATTCAGCGTACGAAGATTCGTTAACAATTCCAAGTTATAACGAATTTCATCATAAAATACTAGCGCGGAATTTCATTTAGCGGCAATAAACCAGGGTCGGTACTATAGATTCCGCGCGCGAAATTATAGTTTTTTAAATATTTTTAAATGCATCTGAAGGCATAATCGTTTTTTATGAATGTGTGAGTATATGTAGACATGTGAACGTGTATATGTGATCATGATATGACGTTTTTACAGATTGTTACATGATAAATTTCAATATCTAAACAACAAAAATAAGAATAATAAATAATTTTTTTTTACATTTATATTTATTAAAAAATTATCTATATGTCTAATTACTGTAAAATAACCTAAGTTTTCGTTATAACTGTCAGCATATATTGTTAATGATGTAATATGATCATTATTGATATACAGATCATCATGATCCGCTTCATCATCTGAATTTGATGAAATTAGATCGTCGCAATTATCATTGATAACATCATCGGTATCGTCATTATCTTCATCATCGTGTTTATTTTCATCCATACACTTATCAAAATCTTCATCATCTAATATACTGATTCCTGGTTCGGGGGAATTAGAACAGTCTTTACCTCCACAATGCTAACATAATGAGCTACAAGGTAATCCCAATTTTTTGCTCAAACATTCCCCAGTACAATTTTTTTTACAACCACAAGAGAATATTTTGATCAACTCATGCGGACTATTTCTCCAACCCTATTTCGTTGAATTAATAGTTTCATTAACGAACCTGAACTAGGTAATATACCCTAAAAATGTGTTGTTCTGCAGCATTATCGTATTTTCATATGGTTACCTTGTTGAAATCTTATGTCGCGTACCTATGAAAGATCGGGCAATTGGAATTTGCTACCAGATTTGTTGAACAAAATGCTCCGATCAATTTTTCATGCCAACAGACATTTACATTATGCCAAGGCATTACAAGGTAACCATATAAAAATACGATAATGATGCAAAGCAACATATTTTTAGGGTGTATCACCAAGTTGAGGTTTGGATATATTAGATGGTGATCTGGATAAGTGTATGGATGAAAATGATCACGATGATGAAGATGATGACGATATCGATGATGTTATCAATCACAATTGCGACGATCAAGTTTTATCAAATTCAGATGAAGCGGATCATGATGATCCGTATGTCAATAATGGTCATATTACTTCATTAGCAATATATGCTGACAGTGATAACAAAAACTTGATTGAACATGTAGATACATTTTTAATAAATATAAAATGTAATAAACAAAAATAAAATACAAATGTAAAAAAACAAAATTATTTATTAATCTTATCCTTTTTGTTTAGATATAGAAATTTATCATGTAACACCCTATAAAAACATCATGTCACGGTCACATATACTTGTTCACACGTCTACATACACTCACACATCCATAAAAAACGCATATTAAGATATTTAAAAAACCATAATTTCGTGCGCGGAATCTATTGTACCGACGCTCGCTTATTGCCGCTGAATGAAATTCCTCGCTAGTTTTTTATGATGAAATTCGTTATAACCCAAAATTGTGAACGAATCTTTGTTGATAGTCAATGTATTTCGTTGTAATTTGCTCCAAGATTTTTGTCGATAGGCCCAAAGGCCCAAACGTATTTAATAGGATAGGTCCACTTCCACTTAACTCGATCTGTTTGGACTTAAAATACTTGCTATGAAAACCCCTAATAGAACCTACAATTTGAATTCCATGAAAAACTTCTAACCTCAAAAAATTTGAATTTTTCGGTGGTCCAAAATTTTCAAAATGACGCCAATGTTATGTCTTTCCACCAAAATGCTTGAATTTTGAATATTGAGTGCAAAATAATGGAGTCTTTCGAATGAATTTGGTATTAGATCGATAAGATGAGTATTTCGTATGAAATTCGTAAAATACGGATTTTTAAAAATGGCTGATTTTAGCGTCAAAAAATGAGGTAGGTCAAAATATCAGAAAACGAAAGAAGAGAAATAAAAATACTATCTTTTCACCGAAACAGAATATGAAAAAACTCTTTGACATATACTCAATTTTTCCTCGCCCTCGGGACTGGAGCCAGAAATCGCGTATCAATTTTTCCAACATATTTTGTTCAAGTATTCCTTCATACAATCCATAGTTTGTGTCAAGACGCAAAAAATCGAAAAATTGCCATTTTTGGGTCCAAATTCAATATTAGAGGCTTTCCTGTCCATACTCGAAGATCACTAGAAAGTTCTAATTCTAAGCACTTGAAGTTTAACCCAGACTTACCTCCAGCTGAGAGTATTTCCTCATTCACACTTTTTGTCCCAAACAGTATTCAAACAGGTACATTTTGATTTCTAATTTAGTTTACTACTCTAATGGTAGCTAATGGTTCTCAGTAACAGTATTACTGGTGAATAAAGATGATTCTTTTTTTTCTAGTCCTTATTCGTTGTCGATGGTGTAAAGTTCTCTATTACCGACAGATAGAGTGTTACATAGACATAGGATACTTGATTGAGGCGTGTAGCCGCAGTAATGAAACGTTATATCGAGGTATGTATACCATTTCATTCACAATCCATTAATAATCTAGGATATCCAATCATAAGGCTTAAATGTAATTCTAAATTTCTCCTTAATGCTTCCGATGACACAACAAACAGATTAGAGATGCATTTGCCGTCAATAGTATGAGTTTATTGATTTTACATTATTTTTTGATTGATCATCGCTGCTGTCATATTCCCAAAAAGACACAACCGATTAGATTATAATATAGTGGATAAATACGTAATAATATGTTATTATTTTTGTTGCTCTTGTTGTGTTATTCAAATTTAATGCTGATCTTGTTGTTATATTGCTATGCAATTATGAATATTTATTTTAGAATTGGAAATATTTATATTACAATTTGATTCTTTGGCATATTCAGTTAGGGAAAGTGACGTTAGCTAGCTGGGAAAGTAATGTTGGGTAACTGGGAAAATGAGGTAAGTAATAAATGGTTTGCCCCCGAACTATTATGGAGGTTACGGAAGCTCATATTACTAACCGATTTTGAATAAAAATATTTTATAACCAGCAAACATATTATATTACTAGGGTGCGTATCGTCAAATTTGATGTGTGGGATGTGAAGCAGGAAGTTAGGTCATCGATACTTGTGAACACGTTATTGATGTATTGCCGAAAGATAATGACAGTTGACCTATTGAGGGAACTGTTCTACTTGTCTTAACCAAAGTATGAAAGAACGACTTCCGCAGCATAGGTATTATAGTATTCTTGGGTATTAATCACAGAATCATACAGTACTTCATTTTGATTGGTTGACATGAGTTACGTTCCAAATTAAACTACTGTCAGTTGTACAGTCGGGAATATGGTAAAATCATTGCATGAAGGAAAAGGATAGAATCGAAGATGTAATTTCCAGCATCGCATCCATCATCACAGAATCTACATCACTCAACCGTGATAGCCCTAGAACTAGTTTTATTCCCTTCAAAGCTATATTATTGGTTCGTCTGACATGTCTTCCAAATGCTAGTTTGAAGTTATTGTAGTTTTATTTGATCTAAAGAGCTGTATTTACAAAGTTGTGATTGTATATGGCGATTTTTATAATGAGCAATTGAGGATTCTGCAATCTGAAAATTACAACAAAAAATAAAGTAACAGAATATTTAGTGCTTTCTAACAATATTTCCCCTATATATTGAAAATTCCACAGTATTGTGAAAAGGTGGAGAACCTATGCTAAGTGCCACTACAGGTATTCGTTGAATTTAGTCTTTGGAGAAGATCAGCGTCGCTGAGCGGAATAGAGCCGAAGAATCACCATCTTATTTTCCTCATTATCATTAAGGAGAAATTCACTAGACCCAGAATAATGATGAAACTTGGGCATTTCTCAAATGTTTATATGCTTGAGATATCACATTGATATTGTTTAATGAATAGTCTATGAATAGTTCCCACCTGCAGTAATTAAGACTTATATTGCGACAGTGAGTTCAGTAACTTGAATTCCAAAGTCAAACCAGATCGACAGAAGCAAATCAAATCGATACCATTACTAATTAGTTTCTTCATTCGAAATGATCTTGAAATATTTTATGATGATACTGACTTGGCAGGATAGAGCACAACGGTACTTTTCTCGAAGATGTTGGGGCACACCTTTGGCTTGTAATCAATTTATTACATTTGTAAAGAAAATGGCATGTATAAGATTCTACACATGTGACCGTTAAATCCACTATGCCTATGCAGATGTGCTGAGTGATTTCCAGATAATGATATGTTTAACGATTATCTGTTGGTCAAGTTCCAGGCCATCTATAATTCATACGCAATAAAATTCAAATTACTGCATTGCACTATGATACCTGATTAAAAATTTATGTTTCAAATTATACAGCTAGATACTTCAGGCATAGCTCATGCGAAAGCTACGTTTAGGTAGTCATTCGTTACGTCAATGCAGAAAATTATAGGAAAATTTTAGACTATAATAATTGGCCATACTTGAATACTTCTCATGTTATATTAATAATTATGGTGAAAATTCCTAATTGTTTGATATTATGAAAACTGTTAAATAATTTAAAAAAATAGTGAAAGCAGAAAATGTATTTCTTCGCTATTGCATAAGCGATGAAAAAAATTCTTACAATGTTCTAAAGCTTGATCTTTGGAGATACTTCAACAACAATTATCTTTCATATTTGTCTCGATAAAATATTGAGCATTTGACGTTTGAATTTTCATGACTTCATCATATAACAGGTGATACCCAAATGTTATGACCTAAAAGTAATAGAAATAATAACATTTCGGCAATAAATTTGGTATCATATGAAAGCTTATTTATTGTTCTTCTTATTTGCAATGTTTTAGTTTTGTATAAATTGGTTTTTGATTGTAGGAAGAGGTCAATTGCATGAAATGTGATATTTTTATAAATAAATAGAAAATTGCGAATTAGTTGTCAAACCTTGAAAATCGGAATTTGTATTATATAATTTTTTTAGTTAAAAATATGATATAGAATCACATATATCATTTTTTCGCATATACCCATCTCCCACGAGCTTAAATTAATCTGAAATTGTTTCTCAGAAGCGAACATTTTAAGAAAACTTTCCTAGGCTGGTACCTCGAGAAAATTTCCGCCAATATTTTAAGCACTAGGTGGATTATATGTGAATATGCTCCCATGGAGTGATCCAAATAGTCATGTCTATACGGTTACAATACATTTGTAACTGTTAAGGTTTTATTTGTGTGAGTATAGAATCTGCTGTAATAATTTGGATAGCCCGTCAATATTACATTCTAAGGTTGGCATTTGCTTCAACAGATCATAACAGAAGGATTTATCAGCAAAACTGACTGAGAAATATGAAACATCGAATCTTCCTTTGTTAGAACAATTTTTTGTTAACAAACAATCCTGCGGATACGGACATTGAAAGTTTATTTGGGTTGACAACGTATGTGTTTTACAAATCTATGTCTGCTTTCATGTGAACTGTCAAAATATTTGTCAAAAAGGCACGACAATCTGAGTACCATGATATCACAGAGTAATTAATTCGATCTAACCTTATCATGAAGTAACTATAATACATGACCTACAGATTTTCGTGCCTACAGTTGATAGGCATACAATTTTCAAGGGTAATATAACTAGACCTTGATGAATAGTCGACTATTTTTGTCGCATCTAAATTTCGACTGTATTTTATAATAATTTAACGAAATATAGTTTTAGCATTAATAATAATATAATAAGATTCTTGACCCAGTATGAATTATATAAAAAATTCTCGGGAATTAGGTCACATTAACACTCTGTTATAAATATTCGTCTTTACGTACGTTTCGGTCTCACGACCATCATCAGAAGACTTATTTTGTTAAAAAGGGGTTAACTAAAACTAATTAGCACAAGCGTCCATATCGCACAATCTTCAATCAAAAAGCTCACGCCGTCGAAACGAACAGAACCACGAATAATCGAAAATTGTATCGTTAATATTAAAGTATAGATTTTTTTGTAACAAGAAACCACTGTTAAGTAATATTCTCATAATGTACAAACGCATATTGCTATGATCTCAAAGCAACTGAAGTTCTAAGCTATTTGTTTGTAATAACACGACCCAGATGTAGATTTATGACGTACTTGAAAAGGTTTTAGACCTGCATTGGAATTTAGTTTACTTTAAGCGTTCTTCCTAAAATATACTTTTAACATTATAAAGACGTATGTAGGAATTTGCAAGAGTTTTAATTAATCAAGTTAGTATAAATCTGACTCAATCCTTGAATATCATTCCTATGATTTACAGAATTTGAATCCCTTTTTATGTGAATCATCTGCAGGATAGATCTTTTATAATAATTGGTTTCTTTAGTTAAAATATTAACATTTTTGTAATCAAATTGATGGTTAT
The DNA here is from genome assembly GCA_958510875.1 of Endomychus coccineus. Classification (NCBI taxonomy): domain Eukaryota; kingdom Metazoa; phylum Arthropoda; class Insecta; order Coleoptera; family Endomychidae; genus Endomychus; species Endomychus coccineus. The sequence continues at coordinate 112,882,983 of OY294069.1, forward strand.
AATCAAAACAGTGCTTAGCAAGGGCGGTGGAATTTTCTAAGTTATTATTTCTTGTGCTATACTTATGGCCGTACATTCTTTTTTATAAATATTGTTTAGAGATTCCAGTATAAGTTCCATCACAATCTAAACAATTCAATTTATATACTGTGTGGGTTTGTTTATCTTTAGGTATTACAGGTTTTAGATTTGAGAAATATTTCCCAACACAGTTAGTAGGTTTATGCGCAACATTTATATCGTACTTTTTCAAACATTTCTTAATTTTTTCTGAGGTCTCCGGAATGTATGGTAAAGTTATATAATTGTCTGTATCACCTGTTATGTTATTTTTATAAGAAGAACCATTATAGATTTTGTTTATTCTCTCTTTAATGATAGGATTTTGGGTAGCCATTCATTTCCAATGCATTACGAACAATTTTTAAATTTTTGGGACGGTCCTCTGCGTGGGATAATTTTACCGCGCGGTCTGTGAGGCTGTTTATGACACTTTTTTTTATAACAAGCTGGTGCAACGGAATTGAAATGAAGATGACGTTGAGACCAGACTTCTTTAGTAAACCAAGAAGTTTTTATTTTTCCATCTGCATCATGCCTAATGGTCATATCTAGAAAATTAATGTTATTGTTTATTTCTATTTCACAAGTGAATTGAAGTTTACAATGGAAATTGTTAAATTTATCAATCACGTATTGAATTTTATCGTTGGGAACACACATAAGGCAATCATCTACATACCGTTTAAAGAATACAGGCTGAAAATCTAATGAATTTATAACAGATTCCTCTAGGCATTCCATAACGAGGTTAGCAATGGTAGCTGAAATAGGAGATCCCATTGCTGTGCCGAAAATTTGTCCAAAATATTGCTCACCGTACTGAAAATAAGTGCATTCTAAACAAAACTTTACCGCATTTATAAAATCCGATTGATCAAGAGGTGTGTGGTTTTTAATCTCTGGCCAACGTTTTTTGATGCAATTTAATGCCAAAACGACAGGTATATTTGTAAATAAAGAAACAACATCCAAGGAAATTAGTTGATGGTTTACTGGTACGGATTGATTTTTTATAAATTCATTAAAATGCCATGAGTCTTTCACATAAAATTCATTTTTTCCTATTATATTATTGATAGATTTTGATAGAAATTTTGATAAATTGTAAGTAGGCGCTCCAATATTACTTACAATGGGTCTTAGGGGTATATCATTTTTATGTAATTTAGGAAGCCCATAGATATAAGGTGCAAGCCCATTATGGCAAATTAATTTATTTTTTAATTCAATAGGGATTATCTTATTTTTATGCCATTTATTTATCAATTTATTCATGTTATTTTGTACTGACCCCTTTTTAACAAAATAAATCTTCTGATGATGGTCGTGAGACCGAAACGTACGTAAAGACGAACATTTATAACAGAGTGTTAATGTGACCTAATTCCCGAGAATTTTTTATATAAAGCATTAATAATCTGATCTCGAGCTTTGCTTTCGGGCTTTCATCTCTGATTATTAATGCCAAAATTATGTAGAGTCAAATGAATAAGTACATGGGAAATTTAGCAGCAATCAAAATAGTAGCTGATTGATCAACATCGTGTTATATTTATGACGATTGTCTCTTGAATTAATTCTATCCAATTGATTCATTATATTCACAAACTAGCAGAATAGTCGGTGACTATTGAGCACCATGCAAATAGTCGCTGATATTGCGTGTTCTCTAATATTGTCAAACAGTAAACAAAAGTGTAATTGGTTGAAGACTGATATTTATCGGGTGAAAGAAATAATCACGTTTATATACCTTGATAGACCTATATGCAATGTTCTCGCTACCTCAATAATCCTAAAAAGTCAATCTTCAACACTAATTATCATTCAAAATATTACAATGTGGCTAGGAAAATCCGGTGCTTGTATTTCAATGAAAGAATAGAATTCACTTCAAGAGAAATATGTTAGCACATTCGGATACGTGAGAAAAAATCATGTTTCGTTCCAGAAAGAACTCTCACCATGATTCTCATGGAAACACAAACGAATAGTTCCACTATTTTACATTGAGAAACCAAATGAGAGATATGTGAGTTAAATTCAGTGAAAAATCCGAATTTAATCTATCCCGCTTTTAGCAGACACTAAAATATACCCTACCATTGAATTAATAGAAGCAATTGAGATTTATGAACAGGAACTCTGAATGAAATGCTGATAGTAGAACCATATATTTCACCGCTTCAAATATTCATTTACGACTCCCTCATAGCCATTCCCGTTAGATAATAGATTTGGTATACCGTTGCATCATGATGGTACAAAATAGGCAATCACACGGGGCGTAAATAACCTCATCAAATATTTCACACTGCGCTCAAGATCGAAAATTCATGGAGAGGAATGTGGCCAAGAAATCTAAGCTGACTAATTTTCCAGGTTTATTTCCAACTAACATCCAGTTTAAAGAGACAGAGAGTAATGCTCAGTATTTCACCCTATTGATTTTTTTCCAGTTCTCAACACTAACGCTAAATTTCATGTCAGGAAAATGTTCGAAACTCCAAGCGGCAGGCTAGATAGTTAGTTTTCCGACATTCACCGGACAATGTTTACATTCATCACATTTTGAACTTCCACAGTAACATATTATACTTCTGAAACTTCCAATCTGAGAAAGTCAAATCAATTTTCATTACATCTCAAAGTTTGTTGCAAAGTTATCTTACTGATGGAATAAAATACTATTCACTATGTCTTGATATCATTATTATTGCGACTATAGTTTCGGAACCTAGCGTGTCATCTGCAGCTAATACGCTACACGCTAGTTGTCGAAACTATAGTCACAATAATAGTGCTCTATAACTATAATATAAAAATAAAGTGTCATTTGGGAATAGATACAGAGATTAACTAAATCATTCAGCAAAGAAACTTGTTAATCTTATCTCCGCCACTTTAAATAATTCAACCTATCATAATTTTTATCGGAGAAACCTTCACTGCAAATTATTTCATTCATTCGACAACATTTGGTCAGTTAAGTTCTGTACTGTTTCTCAAGGAATAATTCTTAGCCTTCCGGTCAGAATCACCATATAATGGGCCGCATTCCTAGTGAATTTGTGGCTGGTTCTGAAGATGAAAATCTTGTCCTGATGTTAACATATTGCTGCTGTCAATAACAAGAAATATGGTCAACTGAAAATGAACGTCAAAGTAATGCAAGGCCATAGTTGAAAGCAGTGTAATTCTTAATTCAAACCAATGACATTGAACCAGGAATTTTGAGTGCAGAAGAGGGTTTATTCTAGATTAAGGCTGGGTGAAAAAACATTTTGCATTATCACTTGCATCGCAAGTTAACACCAGTGGATGTGTGAATCTCTCAACATGATGTCTACTCATCTTTTTTGTTCGTTTCAGATCCACCGAGATATGTAACCAACTCCCTAATACGAAATGAAGGTCATCATCAAAGTCAGTGACCGAGCTTCTGTTCCTTCACGGTTATTTTTGGTCATTAAGAGAATTTATGTCCTACTTGTGAGGGTTATGTGATTTGTAATTTACTTTTTGAAATAGACCAAATTAAATTCTCATAGAAGAAGAATCTGAATTGATCAAAAAATATGTAAAACATAATCTATAATCAGTTTGTACTTGTGAAAAGAGTTTTCTAATTCAACCTTTGTGTGTATTTTATTATTTATATATTTGTTATGTTGTTTTCCTATTGTTCTCACCTTACCTCGGAGAGTGATGAAAAAAGAAAAATAAATAAATATAATAACTAATTATGAATATTGCTTCAAATGGTTGATTTAATGCTGCCAGAATGCCCTCTTGACAATAAATTTAATAAATCATTAAATAATGATAGTAACAACGAACAACCTACGAAAAACCCTATCATAATTTAAATTATCATATTATGAATTATTTAATATATTTCGTTAATATTATCAGTGTTATTTCACTGTTAGTAGTACGTAGGCTATTGTAAAGGTAATATAATCATAATACTGCATTTTCAAGCTTGTTATGAGATTTTTTTATTCTGACTTTGAAACAATTTGTTCATTAGAATTTGATCAGACTAACAAATTTTGTATTATCTGAACTTGATGACCCTACAGGGGTCATTCATGGTCACTGACGAGCATTAGTGATCCGGTCATTTGCCACCTCTAGGAATAAGTGAATCATGAATATCATTTATGAGTCTCTATAGCTTATGGAAAATAGAAACGGATTAATATTTCGAGAAAGGTTTGAGATATCTTGATGAAATGCGTACATAAATATTCGGGATTGTTTTTGGTTATATTTCCATTTTTTATTTGTCGCGTATTAATCCTCTTCAATTCAGTTTTTTTAGTGCTCAAATTTTGCGTAGTTAGACATAGCATTTTTTACGGTTTTACCCAAAATTAATTGAACGGAAGTGGAGTGAATAAATTTTTGTTGATGACCTGTGAAACTTCGGATGGGTGAAGAATTATTTGATTAAACTTGACTCAATTTGTTGATTTCAAATTGTGTCGGTTTTATTACTCAATTAACATGTATTCAACTAGAAGATGAATAATGATGATGTTTATTCAGCTGAAAGATACATTGATATACAGTAATAAAGTTACATAATATACTAGATCCCTTCTAGAAATACTAGCGCAGACCTGAAAAAGAAAATAAAAAATATGTAAAATAAAAGAAAATTCATTTGTTAAAGGTCATAAAGTTATGGGAGATATTATATTAATTAGAAATGATCCATCCTGAGCATTTAGTCACAAAGAAAATTCACTTTTGATTATGATTATCACTTACTCACAATATTTGATTGAAGACATATATACTGTTGTTTCGAACAAAGAGTTCGTTTCCTGGTTGTATGGCAGAGTTCCGTAGCAAACTTGGACACGGGAAACAGAAGGTTGGAATCACAACACTTGAGTAGGAAATGAGATGTTTCGAAATACCCATTACTACCAGGAAGTTAATGGTGAATGAATACTTTGAATACATTGAGTGAATTTTTTTTACGGAAAAATATGTTCATTATGAAATTCCAATTTTAAAATTATAGCTGTTCCCTATCTGCGTTTATATTTTGTCTTACAACATTTTGAATATATTTGCGCTGCCTGTATCATCGGAACTTTACAACATTTTCAAAATTGGTGAAATTTATATGTATATTTGGCTTTTGAAAATAGTTTCACCTCTGGCCTAACCCCAGCAGCTTTAGAATGACATGTTACTGAATTTAAATTTAATCAGATATAGGTAACATTTGAAGGCTCGTATGATCGGAAATTTTGATACATTGACCAATATTTTCGATTTGGATGGTTATCCTAAACTATATTCGGCATAAAATAATGTGTTATCATCAAAAGTGCGAAACAATTGATGGTGTTTCGTAGTAAAAGAAAAGTTACCACTAATGCAGGTATAGTCATCACAAGCACCAGGCTCCTATCACTATCTTCATTGCATATAATGTTTTGCTAAGCTATATTCGGCGTGAAATATAATGCTATTACTGGAAATGCCAAACAATTGAGGATACGACACCACTATTTTCATTGCATATTACACCCCAGATTTTTTTTTCAAATTTCAATTTGACTTGAATATTACGTATCATTCAATATTCAATCAGTATCTTTATCGAGGATTTTCATTAGATAATAATGTAATGATTAGATAATAATGTAATAATTTCAATGATAATAATGTTGTTGAACGAATTATTCGATGTAACGATTAATATTCCGAGTTATTTGAATTAATATACTCATTATGTGTTGTCATTTTGAATCGTCTATTTTACTGAAATTTAGGGTGTTCTGGAGTAGAGAGATGAGGCTATGATTGAGGGATATAATTTTTAATTAAACTATCTTAATTCATATTCAATTTGTATTGAAACTCATTAGTTTTCAATATTCGAAATGATAGAAAACTTCGTACCATCAGTAGCTCAAGTGATTCTATCTTGCATAATACATTCTGAAATATCAAGTAGGGATGTTGCATTAAATATAAAATACAGCAGAACTAGTGACAAGGGAAGTGTAGAGTGCAGTCACTCAGTCGAAGCGGATAGATGAGTGGTTTTGTTTGCTGAGTTGAGTCCCCTCCTTGTATTTGTTAGGGCAGAAATGTCATTTTCAGAATAAATCAATCAACTCCCAGGAAATATTGTAGAACGTTTGCTTTATGGGTAATAGCGAAATTCATGCTAGATAAATGTCTCTGGAGATAGAATTATGTTCGCTCAGAGACACAGTTTTTCAGCAACAAATTCAAACTTGATATATTTATATGTATATATGTATATATAAATATATATTTTTATATATATATTTCTTTGGTTTTCAGCAATTTAAACTTAATCCTAATGAAACAAAATCTCCTCATTTGACGCGTTTCGGCTTTCGCCTTCTTCAGAAATTTTTCTATTTACATTTTAACTGAAATTTAATAAAATATTTCTATATTAATTAGCTGTACGTACAATGTGTATTTATGACAAAATTTTTCAGTTTATGAGAGCATTGATTACAAGTTTCATATTTAGAAATTATGTGTATAATAACTAAATTATTTCGGTAATTATGTACAAAATGAATTAATTTCTCATGAAATATTTGAATTATGTAATTGAAAATCAGCAGATTTCGTTTGCGTATGTTGGAATTTAGAACTCTTCTGATTGATTTTTTACTACTTTAATTTGAACAATATTGGTGATTAGTATGTTTAATTTACTTACATGAGTTGATTTTACGGAAGCACACACTCATCTTGGCTTTGAAATTTAAACTGAAATCAGTTTGCAGAATGAAGCAATTTAAACGATGTATCTTAATGAAACAATCTTCTCATTTGACGCGTTTCGGCTTTCGCCTTCTTCAGAAATTTATTTATTGTTTACATTTGAAATGAGTTGATGGGGCTTTGAAATTGATATTTTTTTTTCGTTTACGCATGTTGGAATTTAGGACTTTTCTGATTATTTTTTCATTACTATAATTCGAACAATTTTGGTGATTAGCATGTTTAATTTACTTACATTCATAAACAAAATTTTAAAAACCGAATTCACAACTACTACAACAAAAATAATAAAACCATGAACCACTTACATTTTGAACGATTTCAGTCTGAATTTCAAAGCCAAAATGAGTGTGTGCTTCCGTGAAATCAACTCAAGTAAGTGGATTGAACATACTAATCGCCAATATTATTCAAATTAAAGTAGTAAAAAACTGAACAGAAATGTCCCAAATTCTAACATACGCAAAGGAAATCATCAGTTCTAGGATTTACGAATTAGCGTCACGTCTTATGAGATTCATTTCCTGGTCAGATCTTTTATAATAGTTGGTTACTTCAACTGAAACATTGACTTTTTTTTTCTGATGATTGTAATCAAAACAATGTTTAGCAAGGGATGTAGAATTTTCTAAGTTTTGTTTTTAGTTCTGTACTTGTAACCATTGGTACATTCTTTTTTGTAATTATTGCTTAGGGATTTCCTTCAAGTAATGCTGCATAAACGAGAAAACAGATGGCAATTGTGCAATTGTGGACTTTATTCCAACTACTGCTGACCGTTTTTGTAGTTATAATTTTACATGTAATGATTATTTATATCGTGATACATATCGCATATAGCTAAAATTTGATGTCATACTATCAGGTGGTGATCAGAAGCAAAATTCTGCAAAGCAAATTACTGTATCACGAATTTGTCCAATGATTATATCTCAACTTCAAGTGTTCATTGTATCATTTGTATCTTTTAATAATGATACGGAATAAACTGAACAATATCTAACACTTCTGTATTCAAAAAGTAAATTCAATGAGAATCACAATGAAAATAGTTTCATCGAATTAGAGGTATGAATTGATCTTCCATATGTTACAATGTGAATGACCACATAACATTGCCCTTAAATTCTAGCTTCGGAGAGTGGGAGTTATAAAGCGATGCTTCAAATTTGCAAAAGCGTACGAAATTCTGAGCAGAGGATGGTAAGCGTCCAATAAAGTGAGCAGCGACAATTTGCATGTTTTCACTAGCATATTTGGAGATAAAGTTGAAATAAAGGTGAAATGCAACCTCTTTGTTAATGTTAATTAATATTTATCATGTAGTCAGAGGGTAACAATTCCTCCCAACAAGGAAGGTTATCGTTTATGGGTAGATCACCCCAAGTCGAAGTGTGCAGGTACTGTGCTTTGCGAACTCGTTGGCCCTTGGGGTTACAAAAGGTTGCAAACGATCATGATGATTTCAGTGAAACTACGATTTGCACAGATCTACCTACGTTACACCAGAGGTGCCTCTAATTTAAAAGAACCATGGATCGTTAAGAACGTGGTGAAGGGGTTAGGTGACAAACGCAGGCTCATACGGGACCGGAAGACAGGTCGTGTCAGAGCTTGCATTGCATCGATAGATATAGACACTACTCCACTTGTGAAATTGTGTACAGCTGATTTAGTAGCGGTAATAGTTATGTGGTAGAAGCTGCACCAACATTTGTGCTCCACCCCAAAACTGACCCGCAGAGAAATTATTACAAATAAATTACATTTGATTACAGCGAAAAAAACATTTATTACACCTCCCAGGACCAAAATAGTAGCCTGTGGGCCAGGTTCCACCTGAAGCTACACCACATCGGTCCAACAAGCATTAAATCCGCAGAGAAATTATCACAAATGAATCACATTTGATTACAGTAAAAAAACATTCATTACACCTCCCGGGCCCAAAATACTAGCCTGTGGGCCAGGTTCCACCTGAAGCTACACCACATCGGTCCAAAAAGCATTAAATCCGCAGAGAAATTATTACAAATAAATTACATTTGATTACAGTAGGAAAAACATTTATTACACCTCCCGGGCCCAAAATACTAGCCTGTGGGCCAGGTTCCACCTGAAGCTACACCAGATCGGTCCAACAAGCATTAAATCCGCAGAGAAATTACTACAAATGAATTACATTTTATTAAAATTCGATTGAAAAAATTCAGAAGTATACATTGAAGCCTTCTAAGCAATTTTTGATTCTAGATATTCTCTAATAACATGCATATTTTCAGAGTAACAGACCATTTTTTGCCATGACAAAATTACTGAAATTTTAGTAGATTAACAAATATCAAAGAATTCGTAAAATATGTTCAATCTATTATTGTAAAATATGTTCAATCTATTATTGTGAAATATGTCCAATCTATTATTGTAAAATATGCTCAATCTATATATTAAAATCGTATGTAAATGTCAAAATGAATTATTAAACTCAACTAGTAAGTACATACATTTTTTCGGGAAATTTTTTTTTCCAAAAATTTATTTTTTAATACTGAAAGTGTGAGAAGTGATACTACGGTTGAAATGAATCTCTTTCCTCAATAACTTTTCCCGAAAAAACTATTTGTTTCGGTATAATGATTAAAAAAACAAAAACACTATTTTTTGGATAATACGTCGAGTTTAATCTCACCATGTGTCCTTGTTTTTCTCGTTAATATTTTCACGCCTAACTGTGTATCTCTAATGGTATAAGGATGATATAAGTTACTTTAATTTCATATCACGACTGTGAATGGTCTTAGTAACGCGTTTTCGGATGTAATAATCTTAACAATATAAGTTTGTTATTTTGTAATAGTTTTTTATCCAGTGATCCAAGTTACATAATTCATCAAAAAATTATCGAATATTTTGAAAGTGACAGAGCTACTAAGGTTCGGTGGTTTTTCCCCAATCGCACAGGATTCCTCACAAAAGAGGCACAGTTTTATTTGGAATGTATTATTTTTATTATAAAATACATAATACTGTTCTTACTGAATAATTTGGCGTCATTACATCAATGAGCGCCAAAAGAACAATACATATAACATTTTTATTCAAACCATTTCAAATATTGATATACAATATCAAGAAAATAAAGATAATACCATCAAATTAGACCTTGAAAGCGTGTATATCCCTTCAATTAAAAGTAGAGGAAAATTCAAAAATCTTTCCGTTTAATGAATTTATGTGTGACCTGATATATTTCCTCTTTTGTTTCAGAATTATGACAGAACCTGACAATAGTATGAATGGAAATAATTGCTTTCTTTGCAAGTTAAGTGACGGAAATCTGCCGCTTGCTCGTGTTGGTCTTGAAAACTTATTGTATGCATAAGGAATATGTAAGGATGGACATAAGAAGATTTTAGAAGAGTCAGCTGAAGTATGTAGATAAATATAGTTTGGATTGCCTAAAAAAAGACCATCAACTGATTCGGAGCCAGTAAGTCGACAGGGATGTATCTCATTTGTAAGAAAACGTGTTTCATAACATTTCATCAGCTCACGAGAAGTGTCGTGAAATATTAGCAGCCCAAAAGTAAGCAACCAAGTAACAGCAATTGATCGTTTAGGCGGATTTCATATTTATGTTTGTTATACTTAGGTTGCATAAGATATACAGGGTGTTTCAGAAAGACCTCCCGTGAATGCAGGGGACGGTACATTTCACGAAAAGAATCAGATTTATCATATAATCTATGGTCCCATCTTCTTTCGTTTTGGAGATACAGGGCGTTAAATTCAATGATTCAGTTAGTTTTAGATTATGCGGTAGAGAGCGCTGGCTACGCGACTTTTCGGCGATTCTTTTAGCCTTAACTTTTTTGAGAATATTACATTAACAAATTTACTTACTACAGAAATCGCGTATGTTCATTTAAACGCGTTTTCTCGAAAATGGTGAGATTTTGAGAACCTCAACAGGAGTACTTCATTTGTTTGCAATACAATTGTAAACCAGAAGAATGTGCAAAGAAAACAAAAAAAATTATTCTCAAAAAAGTCAAGGCTAAAAGAAACGCCGAAAACTTGCACACCCAGCGCCCTCTACCGCATAATTTGCGAAAATAACTGAACCATATTATTCGACGTCCTCTGATACTTTCGAGTACCATATTTCAACAAAATATCTGTAACTACACAGGAGCTACAGCAAAATTTCGTATAAAAAAAATTTAATTCAACCTGTATCTCCGAAACGAAAAAAGATAGGACCATAGATTATATGATAAATCTGATTATTTTTGTTAAATTTACCGTCCTCTGCATTTACGGGAGGTCTTTCTGAAACACCCTGTATAATGGGTGGCAGTGGTATAAAGGAAGTTTTATGTGAATTTTACACACAAAAGTCTATAAAAATATTGGTAAGTGGGCATGCATTTAAGCGGGCAGTCGGGCTCATACATTGCTACAAGTTAATTCATGTAATATTATTTTTGGTGAGCTAAATTTTACGAGTTGCTAGTGAGATGTTCAACAAGCTTAAAAATTCAAATAAACATGAAATAACTTTGCGGAACATACAAATGAATCCGTTTCCCAAAAATTAGCCCAATTATTTGACACCAAATTTGATAAGTTGGAGATGAGAGGGGGGACATCAAAAGTATGGGTATCATACATCAGAATGGTGTCTATTTTCGAGGATTTCTACACTGCTGAAAAAATGGTTTACCGGGCATTACATGTAAAGACCTTGAAGTTAATGAACTAGACATTTAACTTCAAGCCTCGCGCTCGTCCTGAAGATGCCACCTTTAATGGTTGGCGAAACGTCGTGCTATTGTGACGCGGAATCCATCCTGAAGTCTAGAATATTCAAGATTAACTATCCGCGGAACTCTATTGTCCAAGTTTTTCAAAGATAATTTATCTTCTGTTTTAATATATATAAATCATAAAATTTAATTTGAACAAAAAACAAAAAAGGAATAATTCGTTTTGTGCTATGAAGATAATTGAATAATATTAATTAAAGAAATTAAAAAAAGGAAGACGTGGGGTTGGACCCTCTGTTTTTTAAATTTTGTTTTAAAATCCTTATGCCAAAAGAAATTATTTCTTGGGAAAATATATTGATAAAAAAGTTTCATTTTATACCGTCTGTATCACTCCTTATACTTATATTATTGAGTAATAACATTTTTGAATAAAGAAATTCCGAAAAATGTTGTACTATTTGAGTTTTAAAATGGTTTTAATATATAGATTTGATGTTTAATCACGATAATACGTATGAATCCAAACTATTTTAAGAATTTTTAAAATCTAATATACTATTAATTTAATACTTTCGTCGTCACGAAAAACGGTCGGTAACTCTGAAAATATGCATGTGAAAAGAAAATGTCAAGAAACAAAAATTGTTTAAAAGGTCCCAATTTCAATTGTATGTTTCTTAATTAAGTTCTTCAAGAAAGAAGTGGTGTTTTATGTTTTATTTACCGGAATAACTCGGATAAACGCACTTGAGAAAACAGTTGGAAATGAAAAAAACTTGTATTTCGAACATACATTCATCTGAATTTATTCAAATTTTGTACTTATCTACTTTTTACATTTCCCTTCGCAAGGAATTTTCGAGTGACAGTATCTCGGAAAGTATTAATTTTTCAGAAAAATTGCAAAGAATATAAATGTTTCATTTTTGCTCAAAAAAGATATATTATTTTCTTTCATTTTTGCCCACATTCAGTTCCTTTATAAAAGGGGTGATTTCTGCCCCTTCTGATCATTTCCCCAATTAATTTCATTTTAACCTTTTCTATTGACATAACTAACCCATTACACAAGGTTTCATCCAAACTCATTTTGTAGAACTCAAATAAGAGGTGAAACCCCTCATTGACAGGACTAATAATGTTTACTATTGAAATGTGAAAACAGGAGTGACAGGAATCTATTTTCGGATAAAATAACTATTAGAACATTGGTTTTCACTAATTTGATACATAAAATCTAAACGCAACTTTTCCCCAGTTTCACCATCTTCATATATCGTCCAACTTCCGAGATTCCAAATAGTGGAGTAAATCTGGCAAATGGTTGGCGAAAATTTTACGATGCATAGCGACCCGGTGGAAAAGTTTTTTTAGGGTACCAACAACAACCTCCTGAAATTTTTATTTCCCAAAGTGGGTGCAACCCTTTTTTTTTGGCCGAAAAGGTTTTTTTTTGACATTTTTAAGGGTAGTTTAGCAACAAAAGATTAATATCTCTGGTTGTATTGAAAATTAAGGAACCAAAGTAGTACCCTTTTATTATCAATGTCCAAGGAACTTCCAGTCCAAATTTCAAGTTGATCCGACCTCCCCCCTCCCCGTAATAGAAATGTATATACTCATATGTGCAAGGAATCCTGCGTAACGACTGACTCGGTCATTTTTCAATCGATTTAGCTGAAATTTGAATTGAAGATAGGTGTTATAGTTTCAAAACTACCATTCAAATTTCAAGTGAAAATGTTCAATAGTTTTTCAGAAATTCAACTTTAAGTCAATTTTTTAGTTATTTTTCAAATTAAGATATCTCATGTCATTTACATCCGATCGGGTTCTGCTTTGCGAGAAAATGTAGGTATTTGCATATAGTTTTATGTCATGGAACTCATTTTTAAATTTTTTTTTTCACGGGCTGTATTAGCCATTTTATTTTCGGTATTAATATCCCCAAAACTTGTGTCAAATTAATTAGTTTGAAGTTTCTAAAAGTGCGAAATTTCGCAATTTTGTACGAATGTTGTTAGGCTCAGAAGTTGATAGCGCCTTAGGCTCCGTGATTTTCACATGGCCTATCGAAATTAGAAGGTACAAGTTATATAAAAACACAATTGCATGAACGCCAGACGTCCTATGAAATTAGCTACGAAAGCAAACATTTTGACGTTTCCCTCGAGAAGCTCGCTACGCGTCAGTTAGAGTTTATACATTTCTCCTTGGTCTTGTTATGTTGGGGCCGTTTCGTGCCCCGTGCGGGCGGCGCCAGTTGTAATTAAGTATTTTCGACTGTGGGCCGCTAGCTTTCACCCGCTTCGGGTATATTTTAGTAGCTAGAAAATCCCCTTTGGTACGTAGTACGTTAAATGCGCGTAGTTGAGACCTGAGAGTACCTGTTTCTATTTTAATTAAAGTTCCCTTTTTCGATGACATTTATCGAAAAAAGAAGGGCCGTCGGGCACGGTCCGATACCTTATCTACTACATGGAGCGAAAACGGCACGCGGAAAGTCGTCGTAAAGCCGTATTAGGTACAACCAGTTTGCACTTTTTAACTCGCCAGCTACGCGCTCCTCACGTGAACGTCATTCGATGTATCTCAAATTAACCAAAATGGCCAATATAGACTTGAAAAAAAAATTGAAAAATGAGTTCCATGACATAAAACCATATACTACATTTTCCCGCAAAGCAGATTCAGATTGGATGTAAATGACATGAGATATCTTAATTCGAAAAATAACTAAAAAATTGACTTAAAGTTGAATTTCTGGAAAGCTATTCAATATTTTCACTTGAAATTTGAATGGTAGTTTTGAGACCATAACACCTATCTTCTGTCCAAATTTCAGTTGAATCGGTTGAAAAATTACTGAGTTAGCCGTTACGCAAGATCCCTTGCATATATGAGGTATATATATATATATATATATATATATATATATATATATATATATATATATATATATATATATATATGTTTCTTCTTAGGTTCTCGCGGACGTAATGTGTAGAACTGGATTCTCGAGTATTGATCCGCGTTGTGTGGTTTCGGTCCTCAAAAGGACCAATTTCACGACGTTTCGGCAAAGTCTGATTCCAGCGTCGCAATGACGTCATCCAAACGTGTCACTCGGAGCCAAACACGTAGAAATCAACCAAGCGTGAAATAGTTCGAAAGTCCAAAGGTCAAGCATAACGGAGGATATAAATACCTGTCCCTCCAAGTAAGCGTCAGTTCGCCTAGATTTTCCAGACTCTACGGTCGAATCACTTGAAGATGGCAAATGCGACTTTGCCGAAACGTCGTGAAATTGGTCCTTTTGAGGACCGAAACCACACAACGCGGATCAATACCCGAGAATCCAGTTCTATATATATATATATATATATATATATATATATATATATATATATATATATATATATATATATATATATATATATTACGGGGAGGGGGGAGGTCGGATCAACTTGAAACTTGGACTGGGAGTTCCTTGGACATTGACAATAAAAGGGTACTACTTTGGTCTCTTAATTTTCGATACAACCAGAGATATTAATATTTTGTTGCTAAGCTACCCTTAGAAATGTAAAAAAAACTTTTTGGCCAAAAAAAAAGGGTTGCACCCACTTTGGGAAATGAAAATTTCAGGAGGTTGTTGTTGGTACCCTAAAAAAACTTTTCCACCGGGTCGCTATGCATCGTAAAATTTTCGCCAACCTTGCTTCTCGCCAGATTTACTCCACTAAAAGGGGAAAATCGAATTTGAAACACCCGGTATATACTCTCGTCTATGGGATCTCAGATATACGTTCTGATTTATGAAGAAGGTTGAGCTGGAGCAAAGTTGCGTATCGCTGAGCCCGATAGTATCCATTTAACAATTGAACTTATCTTTAGTACTTTCCGGAAACATGGCGGAAAGACAGAAATTCACGCTTTTCTTTCTTATTTTCTTTCAAACGTTACAAAAATTCAACAAATACATTCTCATTGGAACTTTTTGAGCATCATCCTTTGGCGTAGTCTGAAAACCTCTACTTCATTTTTTCTCATAAGCGTCATATCGAATTTTTGCAGTTTTGGTAAGCCCCTTCCATACCTTTTTGATAATGTATCACAAGTTACCCTTGTACTCCCGAAAATATAAAAGAAAAAGTTTTAAACCGTAGTAAGCTTTGATTTTTTCAATCTGTCACATGTAAATGCTCTTTGATACCTTGTTAAGCACTGTGTTTGATCGTACCCCATGAAAATGTGTAGAGGACAATGAGATAAGCCCGATTCATCTGTCACGAAATCTTTCGGCAAGATACCTGTCTTGTGTTATGAGGTGAAGCACGATCGTGGTGAAACCAGATGCTTTTGTAGTTGGCCAAAGGGACTAATTCGATATTAGTCTTCGAGAGTTGACGTCAAAATCTGATAAAAGGTTCTTCCATTCAGAGTGCCGTTAAAGAAATAAGGACTCAACATTTTGTTTCATAAATACTCCCCACAGTTTAAGGCTGAATCGCGCTTGCGGTCGAATTTCTCGAAATTGGCTAAGGTTGTTGTCATGCTCCAAATTTCCTCTGAATATTCCAGGAACGCTGGAATGTGAAATTAAGTAGAGGATTACAATGAATTACATTTTAAAACTCAATATACAAGGGTATAGTGTCGTTATTACGGACGAAACCATTAGGATGCATTTTTGAATAATATTCTGTTTATCCAGCCATCATTCGTCATTGTACTTGTCATTGTTACCGAGTTATTCGAAAAGTAAAAAACTATCAGTTCATCAGTTTTCATTGGCAATCAAATAGTGTCTGTGATTATTTAAGCATTTCAAAGAATTGTAAATCTAATTTATAATTTAATTATATGCAATACAAAATGAATTGATTTACAGAAACTAATCGGAATGAATACTGTGATTATTGGTTATAAAAAGAAATAAAAGCGATTGCTTGTATTGAAAAAATGTGTTGACGTAACAAGTTATTACGATTAATCATCGTATAAAAGTTAATCAGAAACTGAAATGATTATGTAATTGATTTTACTTAAATCTTATATATAGACACAGCACATTTAGCTTGGATCTGAAATATTAGCAGTTGGTCATATTAACATAAAGTAGTTTTGTTTTATTGTAGGAAGCCCTGAGTTGTATCGATTTTCAGATAGGATTTATTGGTCCGGAAGAGTGATGATAATTTACCGCGATTTGTTTAATGATATTCAACTCTTTATCAAAATTATCGTTGAACATCTGTACGTTGAGAAGTCTGTGTACGAAATTACTCTAGGATGCTATTTTATGTTGAAAAAGATGATTTGAATTGTCAGGTCAGTATAGGTGGGTTTACGAAATATCGAAAAATCGAATTTGTTATTAATTTTCTTGATGTAAACCCACCAACATATTGACCTCTTGTCAATTAATAATACTTCAAATCATCCCTTTCAACATGATATAGCAACCAACTTCTGAACGTACCGATGTCGAACGATAATTCTGATAAAGAGTTGAATATCATTAAACAAATCGCGGCAAATAATTGTTACTCTTCCGGACTAATAAATCAGATCCTATCTAAAAATCGATACAAGTTAGTTGTCAACTCACGATTTCCTACATTAAAACAAAACTAATCTTATGTTAATATCATTCACTACTAAAATTTCAAATTTTCAATAGTTTAGATATTCACGTAGCATATAAAACGCAGAATAATTTAAGCAAAATGATTTTTAATAGAAATAGTAAACATAAATTACCCGAGGAAGACAAATGTGGGATTTATACGCTGGCATGTGGGTCTTTTCCTATGATATACATTGGTCAGGGAGGAAGGACCTTCCCTTCAAAAAATGGATCAACAACATGGACGTAGTTCCAATAGAAATAAATCGGATTCAAGCTTTGCCGTATGAATTGAATTTGCTTAAATACCTAGAAATTAATTGATATATGAAGATCGATATCCTATTGGACGATCAACAAAAACTTAATTATTCTCCCTTGTTAAATTTGAATGATTTGGAGATTTTCCGTTAGCTGCCAGTTTACTGCTTAATCCCTCAATAGGTTGAGCCCAATTACGTATAATTTCAATATTTTTTGTTTGAAGAAGCTATTGTAGCGAAACTATAGACACATTTATTTATTGAGCTAGTGAAAATACAAATTTTAATACTCATCTTATTTATGTTTAGAATGGATATTTTCGTCACGTAATGGCTGTTTCTATTCAATTTATGAAAGGCATATAATTACATAAATTTATTATCCAAAATTTTCGAATTGATGTTTTTGATGGTGTATCTTCCGAAATCAGGATGCTCTTACTAGAATCTATAGGAATTTGAAATATGTTTCGATATGTACCTACAAATCATGATAGGTACATATATATTAATTAGGTATAACACGACAAATATGTTGCATAGATGAAATGACAAAGCAAATAATTGGCTACCGCATTGATTAAAGACGTTGGAAGTTGTATTAATTTTTAGTAAATGCGAATTAGAAGCTTTAATTGGCATAAATTAAACTAGTGGCATAAATCTGTCAATATTTTCTAAGGTCATTATGCAAATTTAATGTGAATGACCTGATGGGGAACTAATGCCATAAAACGCTCCTTCCGTACGTATATAGAAAGAGCCAATTTGACAACCGCTTCCACGTCTGTCATTTATTTTCATCACTAATTAATCAACAAGGATAAACACTTCATTCGATAAACACTCTTTATTATGTTAATTGAAACAAGTCAAATGAACGAATTGATGAAGAAAGTATTAGCCGAATGCAATTCGTTGGATGTGATTCTATGTGAGATTTTCTCAACCTATTTACTATTTCATATTAAAATAAAAATTGAATTGTTAAGAATAATTCAGCACAGCAGACAGTCGTTGTTGATGAGAAGCCTGATCATTTGAGAACAAATGAACTGTGATCACTTTTGCTAGCATAATAGCTTTCAGATATTTCTGCGGCTCAAATGTATCATTGTAGGAACAGAAAACATGTTGGATATGATTTGGAAATAGTTCATAAAAGACTGAATGGGGTATATAAAGTATTCTACGACTCTATATTTTATACTGACACCTGCTGTCAAGTTGACTTTCGAAATTATTCACACTATAATATAACCTTATTTTATACTAACACGTGCTATCACATGAACTATCAAAATTTGTAGGAGTAAATGCATGAAATAGTTTGTGTCACATCGACGATGTTACTTAATCTTGAAATGAGAATTTCGAACATTTCTATATAACCAGAAAAACACTGCTGGCAAAATACTTTTATTTCTGACCGAGGTATTATAAGCTTATAGCGTCATAGTTACGCTATCAATAAAGAGGGTCATAACTCCCTTGGCACATTATACTCTACCTTTCACAAGTATATATATCTTCATATTCAAAGTTCCTGACTTCTGCATCCTCCAAAATAACCCATAATCAAAACAACCTATAACAAAAAAAAAGAAATAAATACACACAAAAAGGAAAAGGAAAAAAAATTACCTTATGTAATAAATGAATTTCATTAGGAGCCGTCTTTAGAAATCTGATGACATCTTTAGGAGATAAAACGGCAGACTTTTTCGGCTTATAACTCTTACTCTTCCGTTTCAAAAAAGCCTCCAGTTCATTGAACTTGGTGATATCTCGTTTCTCATGTATAGTCACCATCGATTTTAGCATTGACCATTTAGTCCATGAAGAATTCGAACTATACGTTTCTGACTGCAACGAATAAACACAATTACTACCAAATCTACCGAAAAACATTGAAATTCCTTACCAGTTCTTGAAAATATGCCAGAAATACAGTTTCAGTGGCATCTTTTGGCATAACATTTCTCCGTGTCAGCCACTCCAGAAATATTTCATATTCTTTTTTGTATACGGCTTCACATTTCGATGGAAATAATGATTCTCTTGCTTTTTCAGCATTTTTCAAAATATCCTCCATTATATTTGAGGTAGAAAACACGTTTTTAACGCAAACACTGCTTGATAATAAAGCTTTGTTTGTAAACAAGTAACATAGCAACAACCTAGTAACAACAAAATTCCTATAATCAACGGTACTTGATTCAAATATAGCGGGAAGCTAATGAATTGGTGCATTTATTCCGTTTTAAAAATGAACAAAATTTTATTGAAATCGGTCAGAAATAAAATTATCTATGTACCACGGGAATTAATGAGCCTTAATAACCTCAGGCAACTGCTGTCCCTCGGGCCAGAGGCCCTCGGGACGCAAACTTTGCCAACGGTAATTAGGGCCCTTATAATTCCCTTGATACATAAATAACTATAATTCATTTGAAAAACTAAAGATGGTTGTCGAAAATACCACTTGAAACAGGACTAGGACGCCCAAACAGACACTGATATTTAATCATTCGGATTCGATGATCCGCCATAGATTATTGAGATATACGATAAAACAAATATTCATCA